>JANXHW010000001.1:266097849-267525349 GCA_026170595.1 Plestiodon gilberti rubricaudatus
ATGCAAAACTGATTACAAAATTGGGAGATGAGAATATTCGTGTAAAAAGTTAGAATATAAAATTATATAAAATATATCTATATAAATATAAATATATTTACAGAACATAAAAAGTTTAGAATATAAAATAGTTATATCCTAAAGGAATAAAGTGACTGAAGTCAATCAGAACTCAGACACCTCTCATGTAAATTTACTACACAGTCATACCTTCATACTAGTCATACCTAGTAACATATGGCTGCAAGAGCTAGACCATAAGGAAGGCTGAGCGAAGGAAGATAGACACTTTTCTGCAGTGTGGTGCATTATTTTCCAACTGTGGTGTTGGAGGAAAATTCTGAGAGTGCCTTGGACTACAAGAAGATCAAATCAGTCCATACTCCAGGAAATAAAGCCAGATTGCTCACTTGAGCGAATGATAGTAAAGGCAAAACTGAAGTACTTTGGCCACATAATGAGAAGACAGGATACCCTGGAGAAGATGCTGATGCTAGGGAACGTGGAAGGCAAAAGGAAGAGGGGCAGCCCAAGGACAAGATAAATGGATGATATTCTGGAGGTGACGGACTCGACCTTGGGGGAGTTGGCGGTGGCAACAGCCGACAGGAAGTGTCGTGGACTTGGCATGGACTGGTCCATGAAGTCACGAAGAGTCAGAAGTGACTGAACGAATAAACAACATACCTTCAACAATACAGCTTTTCCTTAGCACTGAATCATTGCAACGCTCTTTGTCCCAGCATGATTGTCAGCCATTCTAACTAATGGGAACAGTGCATTCTTGGCCAATAAGCATCCATTTTTTGCCTTTATCAAGGATGTCTCCAGTAGCACTGTTTCATGCAGTGCTTGATTTTCAGGGAACATATCATCCACACTATCCAATGTATTGTTGTAATTAATCTGATTTGTATTCTTGCTTCGTTCTATACTGGTGTGTAAGTAGGATTCCCTCTGTGCAGCATTTAACACACCTCCTCTGCTCACACTCAGTGACAGTGGCAATCAGAAGGCACCAGGAAAGGTACCCCCTTAGCGGGCAGGGAAGGCAATTCCTTTGGCGATGAGGGCAACTACCATGGGTGGAGGCTTTCCAAGTGGAAAAAAACCTCCCTGAAAACAGACAGAGTGGAAGTCTCTAGTGGAGAGAGTTGCTCTTGGTGCGGAAGGAAACAAAATGTGATTATCTTCATGTGATTATCTCAGCACATGGCACAAGACTAGAAGTTGGAATACACAAGCATATTGCACTACAGGCCCTTGTGAAAGGATGCAAGGTCTTATAATTCAACAAAAACGCTGAAAACTCCTGTAGTTTTGTAAATTTGCTTTTCTGCAGTGTGGTGCATTATTTTCCAAGGGTTTTTGAAGCATGCTGTTAGAAACAGGATTGGTATTTGGATGTTAACACACCATTAACTTCTCTCAATGGGTGTGTGTGTGTATTCATTTATCAAGTTGATTTATTGTAGGAAGGACATTCTGAAAAAGTTTGTTTTTGTAAAATTAATTTTAACTATTGCATTGTAAAGGGACATTGTAAGGAGAATTCTTCAGAACAATAAAAGTCACAATCCAAAATGAAAGGCATTTACATTGTTATACTCTTAGGATCAAAGACTTTTTAAAAAATTGAATGGAATATTCCAAACAGCATGAAGCAAGGTTTACCTTATAAACTGACTAAATAATCTTGTTGTGTTGCGGATGATTCGAGCAGCCTGGGATTCTTCATGCTGGCATCTCTGTAATGTGAGACCATCATCCATGTGTCCTTCTTGGTGCAATATAACCTACAAACAATGACAAAGTACTGCTTTTGAAATACTGTCAATCATGTTTTCAAGTGCTAGGTACATTGCCAAAGGAATGATATATTGATGCTACTGTGGGAGTTATAACTTCCTAACACCTGAATAATGCAATTTATTTGGATGTATTATGTTAGCATGCATTTGAACACAGACAATACGTTCAAATTGAGCATTTCATCAGAAGGTGGAACAGTTAGACCGGCAGCCCAATCTTAACTAACTCCCCACGCAGTGCAGTGGCGCCAACATGGCATCCACTGCATCCTGTGGAGGAGTTTTGGCCTCCGGAGGCCTCCTCGGGGCAAGGGAACATTCGTTCCATTGCCCTGGGGAGGGTCCCTTCTGGCCCAGTGGGTTTGCTCGGAGCTGCACCAGCGATATTGCTAGCACAAATCCAAGTGGACCCATGACAGTGGATCAGGCCTAGGAAGGGGGTTAGGATTCAGCAGACGATGACACCACCAAACCCGCCCCCTTCCCGGGCCAGATCCGTCCTCCTCCCCACCCCATCACCTTCCCATTCTGCCCCCTCCTCACCCTGTTCCATTCCCTTCCCAGCCTCACTCCCGCCCCCTGAGCAATCTAACTGAGGCGGACGGCATCCAGTGTCCATCGCCACATGGAGCCAGCCGCTTGCTGCTTCTGGTGGTGGCCAGTCTGCACACTCTAGCATGTCGCCTTTCGCGACAGCTGGAAAGCACATTACGCCACAAATTCAATCTATACACTCTTCAATACAAGACGTACACCAATTATAAAAACGCAATGTAGTTACATACCCAGCAAATAAACAGCATTCTACTCTTTGATTGTGTTTGCTGACTGGCTTGTCTATCAGAAGTTAGAATAAAGATTGTGACATTTGAAAGATAATGCTCCCAGACAAGAAAATCAATAGGGCTGATCCTGTCCACATCCCACATGACAAAGTGAAGAGACACTGCATAAATGCAAGCACATTGAAGGGCCAAGCAGACACAGCTACTAAACTTCCCAATCTAGCTCTCAAGGAGCAAGGTATGTGTGGAATCCTTTGCTGTGTGCACACTGTGTTTTGCAGTGCACATTTCTGAATCATTTCATTTGCAGTGCACATTTCTGCGACTAGCACCTTTCAGCTAGGAGCCAGTGGCATGCCCAACTATGGCCCTATGCATACAGGCTGATCACAGCTGAAGCACCATGCCAAAATATAAAATTTTAAAGGGCAATGGTCTTTCAAATCTTAGGAAGCTGTCTTACACGGAATCAGAACACTAGTCCATCTAGCTCAGTATGGCCTACACTGACTGGCAATCACTCTCCAGGGTTTCAGAGAGGGATATTTCCCAATCCTATCTGGAGATGCCAGGGATTGAACCCCTGCTAACTGGGCAAGAGGCACTTTTTCAACTGCTGCTCCTCTTATATTTAGCAGGGGGAGAGCAACTGCCCCCCTTTCACCCCAGCACAGTGTCTTTTCTGGTGGCTGTTTGCTGGTGGTGTTCTGCATCTTTTTTAGATTGTGAGCCCTTCTGGGACAGGGAGCCATTTAATCATTTGATTTTTGTCTGTAAACCGCTTTGTGAACTTTTTGTTGAAAAGCGGTGTATAAATACTGTTAATAATAATAACCTGAAGTGTTCTGCATGCAAATCATGTGCTCTTCCACAATCCTCATCTTCATGGAACTCTGACCTATTTAACTCTAATTTAACTTTTATATCTTTCATTTGGATGAGTGTACCTTAACAACAATAAATGCAAATATTTTGTTTACCTTCCTTTTCAGTGGTCCTAAACGTGCTGTTTTAGCATCCTGTGCTTTGTAGGTGAGCCACAAAGTGCTGGCTACGTGCTGTACAAAGCACACTGAATCACCATACTTTATTTCAGGAACCCCCATGCCATCTATATCACGTTTGTGAACAGAATCTAGTTTTTCCTTTATCCCATAAAAGAAAACAAAAAGGAAAATTAGTTGAATACCAGTGGAATGTATTGCAGAACTTAGCATGCAAATCTTTTATGAACTAGCAAAATGTTTCAGAAACGACTAGCACCAAAAGAGGTAAAAGACATTTTTATGATTACTGGAAAATACTTCTGAACAAACATATATTGTTACTTGTTTGATATTATATAAAAAAAAATTACATGATCTTTTAACCCATAAAAATCTCTACCTTTTTACAATAAATATAAATTTTCATAAATTTCATATTTTATATTTTCATATTTTGTTTATATCATATATTTTCATTAATTGTTTTTTACTGTTTTAAAATGTGATTATTTTTTTGTATTGTATTTTCTTTTTTGTTGTAAGCCGCCTTGGGTCCCTTTGGGGAGAAAGGCGGGATAAAAATACTGTAAATAAATAAATAAATAAATAAATAAATAAATAAATAAAATATTGCAACTGGTCTGAGAACTAGAAATGTATAGAGAACTACTGCAATAACTTTTAAGCACTTCTGAATTAAACAGTAAATTCAGAAAGATGTTCCCTCAGGAGGAAAAAAGGTCATCTTTGGTGAAAAATTCCCTGTAACCATTTTGTTCTTTCACTTGTATTGTCTGCACTGCCCAGGCATGCACTGTAGACTGACAAAGGGAAATAAGTGCTACTTGACAAGTAGGGGTATGATGTGGAATTGTCCAGAAAGATGAACCCTCAAGCAAACTATGACCATAACTTTTGCAACATGCTGGACTTTTAATACTAGTATGCTGGATTTGAACAGTGGGGAAAGTGTATAGTTTTTGTTACCTTCGTACCTGATTCATTTTTAAAAATGGAAGTTAGCCAACAGAACGTTTAATCTTTCTTACAGGTAACCTCCTGCCATAATACCTATCTATTCAATTCACTCAGCAATAGATGCCCTGTTTCATGTCCCTTCCCAACCTGTGGCTCAGCAGATGGACACATGAAGTATAGTTTTTTTTTACTGCTACACTTCAGTTCTGGAACTCTCACCCCTGGGAGGCCTGCCTTATTCAGAACCCAATCCTAACCTTTACACCCCGTGCCAATGCAGCAGCGCCAAAATGGCAGCCGCTGCATCCTGGGGGGCAGGGCGGACCGAGAGGGTTCTGCAGGGAAAGGGGACGTTTAATCCCCTTACCCCAGCATAAGCCTCATGGTCCTCAATGGGTCTCATCGGACCTACGCTAGCAAAATTGGGGCGGGGAGGCTGCAGGGAAGGGGGATAGGATCTGGTGTGGGCCTTCCATGACGTATCCTTCCCCTTCCGTGGCCTCCCCACCCGTTACGCCTCCTCCCCACCCTCCCCCGCCAGCTTACCTTTCCCTGCACGCATTCAGACGTCCTCCAGCATGGCTGGGAAGGCGGAGGCCTTCTCGCCGGCATCCCCAGCAGCATGCTCATCAGTGGGCTGTCAGGGAGGCTTTTGCGACTGGTGCTGACTGCTTTACGGCAGTCAGTGCCAGTGCGGAAAGTGCACCACCATCAGGTAGCGCGCTTAGGATTGGGCCGTCAATCTCTGCCTGCTCTTTGGCTCATGGCCAAAACCTCCTTTTGGGGAGGCTGTGGTCTTATTGTTGGTAAGCAGTAAGCATTCTCAGCTTTTGTATTTATTTTGGGGGACTGGGTCATTTTTATTATTTGTTATGATTCTATATGTTGTTATATGCCCTGAATGTTAAACCTGATAGAAAGGCAGGGTATAAATCCTTCCAATAAAATAATAAATGTTCTTTCTTTGCAATATAAAGGTGCAATCTAGAAGGTTATCATGTTCAAGCCTTGCTGAAATCAAAGGGTATAGCACTGAATTATGTACCAATAGTCCATTGATTTCAATTGGTTTGTGGTACGCTGCCTTTTGCTACACTGCACCCAGAGTCAAATGAATGATTATGAAAAAGGGGATTAAGATTTCTTTAAAAAACATATTGCAAAAGAATGAATTTAATAATGGTTGCCTTAACTATGTTAATTCCCTTTTTCACTCCAGTGGATAACAGCTGTCACATTTCAATGTCAATTTAAGTCTAAATAGATAACATTGTCATGCCAAGATGGAATGAAATTTCAATACACTCCTTGGGGATGCTGTTATAAAGGCAAATTATGTCATATCAAGCTGATGGAGATTGTGGTGTGAAGTTGAATGTATTTATGGCAAACATTAGCAGAAACGACAACTACGGTCAGAATACTAGCAAAGATTACACAACTCTATCTCAAATGAGGTGGAAGTGGAATATTTTCAATGTCACAACTAGAAAATTAATTGATTGACTTTTTCTGTGCACTCAACACATAACACAGTTTTGTTAGTTGCTCACTGCAGAGTCCATTAAGGCTATTTCGGAGTACAGCAAACCCATTTTAAAAGCCACATATTATGATACTTTCTGTTTGAGTTGAGCTGAAGAGGCACCAAGTCCTTAATGCTGTATGCTTGTTACTTGTCAGCTGAGCTCATAAAAGACAACAACACTTACAATTATACATCATAGGTATTATCCCTTCAGTCCAGCAAGGTGATTCATGAAAGAAAGCAGGCTGCTTCCATATGGACAGACGATGCAGGTGCTGATGTATGTATAGACATCACACAAATGTACATCACAATACCTAAAACCTGCTGATGGGCCTGCACTTCCCCATCTGCAGCGATCAGTTATTAAGTACAGGTGTTGGTTTCCCACATCCGCAGTTTCACTTATCCACGGTTTAAATTCCTCCCCATCGTGCAAATGACCTCTCTACCTCTAACATACATATACACATGTGTGTGTGTGTGTGTGCGTGCGAGTGAGTGATTGAGTGCTTAGATTAAATATTTGCATTGTACATATTCACTGGACGAACAAAACTGTACACTTTATGCATCAGATGAAGAGGACTCTAGTTTATGAACGCTTATGCTGAAATAAATAAATCGTCAGCAAGATTTAACATTCGCGAATCGGATTTGGTTGCCTATCCTGCATAGGAAATCAAACTTAAGAACAGGAATGGGATCTGAAGTAACTGACAGTGGAGATACTGTAACTGACATTGCAACAGTAGAACGAACTGTAACTGACACTGACACTGCAGCAGCGGAACAGACTATCCAGCATGGAAAGAAAGGGAAAGCGAAAACAAGAGGAGGAAGCAATTAATACCAGCTGTGCTAAACGAGCCCGCATGGCTCGCCTGACAGCTAGTGCTTCGCTCCAGACCTGTCATTTCTGCTCTGAACCGCTGGGTTTCCCACGCTTTTTTGGTTTAAATTTACTATGGTGAATTGAGGACAGCAACATCCATGATCTTTCGAGATCTCTATGAAGAGGTTCCACGGGGCTGGAATGAAACGTTGGACTCAGTTCCTTGGATTTTAATGTGATTGAAGTTCAAGCTTCTTTATACTACATGGCTTCAATTCCCGTATTCCTGAAACATTGTCAATTGATAGCTGGCCATGAAAGCTTCAGAATGAGATTAAAAATTTGTTAGTCTTTAAGGTGCTGCAAGACAAGTGTTTTGCTGCTGCAAACTAACTCCACTACCCCTCTACAAGTTGATTTTTATCGTGTTACCTTTGATGTTCTAAAACAAAAGGAAGTTGATTTTGTGTCAGCCTTTTCTCTGTCTAACAAGACAAGGCCCAAGTCTTCGGTCAGGGCCAAAAATTGTCCTGTAGTAATATGTCGAAGGCGAAAGGGCTGTCCCCAGCGGATATTACTTCCACTCCAGCTAAAAAAACATAGACATTGAATGTTACATTTATGGCAAACTGAAAACATTTGTGGCACAGACTAGCAAAAAAACCCGAGCTTTTAGGTTCCACTGATTTCCACGGAAGATAACTCTACCACTGAAATTAAAGCAATCTAAACGTCTTAGCTTTGACTGAATTAGACACCATATTTCTCGTCATTTCTCTTTTTAATTTTAATTTTATTTTAAAATATTTACATATCCGACCTTATCGCCAAGGAAGATCACAACAGAGTTAAAACAGCACAATAAAAATAAATAAATAAATAACACCACTGAAAGCTTATACAAAAAGTGCACCAAAAAGGGAGTAATACAAAGAGAAGAACAGCAATAGAAGCAAAACTAGATAGTTTTGACCACTAGATAGTGGTCAGGGAAAGCCTGATCTGACAAAATAAATACTTTTATACTAAAAGAGGGAATTCCACAGGGAGGGAGCCACCGCTAAGAAGGCCCTCCCAAGTGTCCGACAGCTGAATTTCATATAACCAGGGTATGTGCAGAAAACACTCCCTTGAGGATCTCAGGGCATTCGTAGATTCATGTGGGAGAAAGTGGTCCTTCAGGAACATCCGTTCCAAGCTGTACAGGGTTTAAAAATCAAAATCAGCACCTTGAATTGCACACAGAAGCAAACTAGCAACCAATACAGCCAGGGCAACAGGAGAGTAATGTGATTATCTCTCACCCCTGTTAATACTCTCACAGCAGTATTGTACCATCTGAAGTTTTCAAATGGTTTTCATGGGCACCCCCATGTTAAAGCATGTTACAATAATCGAACCGTGAGGTGACTAATGCATGGACAACCAGAACAAGTCTAAAGGGGACAGAAATGGGTGCAGCTGGCACAGCAGCCGAACCTGGGCAAAAGCACTTCAGGCCACAGCTGACATTGGCACATCGAGAAGCAAGGCTGGGTCCTGGAGTACCCCCAAACGGAGGACCTAATCTTTCAAGGGAACTGCAACACCATCTAAAACTCGCAAAGATACCATTACTGTACTAGCAGGTATCTTGTCCAGGAACGCCTCTGTCTTGTCTGGCTTTAATTTCAGTTTGTTTACCACACATCCAGACCTCCACCAATTTAAGACATTGGCTCAAAGTATCTATAGACTTCCCAGCTAGGGATGGCATAGAGATATACAACTGGGTGACACCTTACACCAAATGCCCCGATGACCTCCCCTAGACGTTTCATGATGGTAACAAGCATGGCAGACAGAATTGAGCCCCGTGGGATGTCACAAGCCAAAGGCCATGACATAAAACAGGAGTCCCCCAGTTCTCCTGGAACCTCCCCTCCAGGAAGGACTGGAGCCACCACAAATTAGAACCCCCAATATTCATATCAGCTAGGTGTCCAGAAGGATACCACAATCAATTGTATCTAACACCACTGAGATGTCCAAGAAAATCAACAGGGACACACTCCCCCGTCTAATTCCCAGCACAGATCATCCACTACAGCAACCAAGGCTGATTGAAAGTCAGACTGAAACAATTCAAGAAAATCAGTATTATTGATTTCATTTATTAATAAATGTAAAGTCAGTGAGCAATTCAAAAAGTGCTTGATTCTATTATTTAAGAACATAGAACCAACAGCAGAAGCTGTTAAGACCAAAGTACCTTATTCGAAGGGGTTCTACTCTCCATAAGGATCTTGCACGTGCACCAGCTCCCCCTGCTTCATAAAAAACCCTCCTGAAAAAAGATTTTTATTCATTACATTGGCCAGTTCCATTATATACATCTACATTCAAGATCTAGTAAAAGGAACAATTCTAGTTCTAACTATAATTATTATTCATATAATATCATCTGTGTGGATATACAGTACTTGATAGCTTTCAACAGTACTGAGATCCGTTTCACTACCTTTCTGCTTTTTGATTTGACGTTTTAATATGCTAATGTTACGCCGCCCGAAATCCTGTGTAAGGACTGCCATGCGGTGGCCCGGAGGTGTACTCTGGGAAGGGGATGTTCGTTCCCTTCCCCAGGTGTAAACCAGGGCCGGTCCTATCAGCCTTCTCTGATTTCCGCCAGCTAAACAGCTGGCGGAAGTAGGAGGAGGCCATGTAACGGCCGAGCCGGCCCGGTGGGGACAGGGATATGGCCAACGCCATCCCCGCCCCCTCCTGGGCCAGATCGGCCAATGGCCCCCCTCCCTCGCCGACCGGACTGCCCATGCGGCCGCCAGTAGGAGACTTACCTGCCTCCAGCAGCTGCATGCTCGGTTCAGCGACGGAGTGACAGAGGCCGGCCTTGGGCTGGCCTCCCTTACTCTAAAAAGGAGGCGCAAACATGCCTTACGGCACGTTTGTGACAGCTTTCAGCACCAGAGCACTCGCTCCGGCGCTGGAAGCTTGGGCTGAATCTTGGGCCCTTATTTGTCTAAAAGGCTGGGGTCAGTGAAAACAGAAGAGAATGAGTCCTGGGAGAAAGCAGGCTGACCAGCAGGAGTAGCATATAGTGGTTAGCATGTGCACATCCCTTCCTGCTTCTCTACTTTCACTTTACTGGAGCAGCACCTAAATGGAGAAAAACCCTTGGTAGTTTGTATCTGCTGCCAACACCCCAGACTACAGAGACCAGGCAGGGGAGGGCTATCTGGGGGGAAAAAACCCTCCCAGGAGACCCCAGCAGTTCTTATTAAAACTCAACCCCCACAGTAGCAGTTGCAGGGCGAAGAGACATGACAATCCACTGAGTCATCCATGAACATGGATGAGGCAGACCAAGAGTCAAAATGTAACTACTGTATTAAACGTTCAAAAGAAAAGCAAATTGAACAATATGGTTGCTGGGGCTTACCTTGGGGCAAGGGGACAAATGCCCCCTTACCCCAAGGAGACCTCCAGCAGCCGAAAATGCACCACCACCCCAGCCCAGGATGCAGCGGAAGCCTCACTGGTGCTGCTGCATCGCCGCATGGGGATTTAGGTTACATTGGGTTGTAAGTTTTTAGAATATTTAGAAGTGTCACAAGAATTTCTTGAGTCTCTGGAAAAAAAACCACAATTGATGTTTCAATCACTTTTATCCTGCAGTCTTACCATTTTTGTTAAAATTACTTGATGAATTTATAGTTTTGCCATTTTTTGTTTTAGTACAATCTGCAGAACACATGAATGAGACCAACTGGAACAATCTATACTTTTTCATTCTGCGTTCTATTGAGCTTTTTCTGATATTATCATCAATATTCCTCGTCTTGATGATTATAATTATTTCATGCCCTAGCACAAGTTTAAATTTGTGTTCTTTGTTTTGTTCCTTTTCATAGCGATGGAAAAGAAAGGCATATTATATACAACTATGAGCATAAGGTAAAATGTGTAAGGAATAATTAGTGCTGAAATTCTAAACAATTATTCAACAATAAAAAATGAAAGCAATAACTTTTTTTCTAACTCTTCCAAAATATACCCAAAAAGTGTATTTGGGATACAGCCAGAACAGAGATATCATCTAAAAAACCGAAAGGAATTATTCATGAAATACTTTCTAGTTAAAAATATGCCTCTAATAATAACAAAAATACGAAATATAACACAAGTTTGGATCCAAAGATGCATTTGGGAACTTCTGCCAAGTCCACCCTCTCATTGCAATCCCCTGTGCCATATCCCACCCCATTCTTAGGTAGGGGTGCAGTGGGCTGGAGGAAGCAGGAAAGCTCTGTTGGATGAGAAGAACTTTGCTCATGCTTCTCTGAATCCTACCCCTGTTCCACTACATGCAGCAGCATACAGCTGCTGCATGTAGTGCAGCATACATTCATCAACATGCAGCAGACTCATCATTGCAATCATCATAATATTTCTGTTGTCTTATATGAGGGTTCTCTCATTTTGATAACAATTCTTACATTTAAATTATTTAATTTCAACAGTTAGGAAGATAATTATGCTTTTAAAAACTATTTCAGACAATGTTCAGTTTTCTATGAACACTCAGCTACCCATTATAATGCAAGTGTGCCTTAAAGTTTCTATGCTGTTATTCTTTCAAAAGTATGGAGTTGGTAATTATTTTTACAGCTTTAGCCTATAACAGTGTTTCTCAAAGTTCTCCCCACGAGGCGGGGGAGCACTTTGAGTGCTTGCGGGGGTGGGGCCAGCGGCGGTGATCCCAGGGTTCGGTGTCGTAAAAAAAATTCTAATCCAATTTTTGGACTTATCAGAGGGTCCTGGAGCCCTCAGGAGGGTTCGGGGAGGCCTGGGGTACCTTTCACAGCCCCCCCCCCCCGAGCTTCACATCACCGCGGAATGAAGACCAGAAGGGATTGTGAAGAGCTCCAGAAGGATCTCTCCAAGCTGGGGGAATGGGCAGCAAAATGGCAGATGTGCTTCAATGTAAGTAAGTGTAAAGTAATGCACATTGGGGCAAGAAATCAAAGCTTCACATACACGCTAATGGGTTCTGAGCTGTCTGTAACAGATCAGGAGAGGGATCTTGGGGTGCTGGTGGACAGGTTGATGAAAGTGTCGACCCAGTGTGCGTCGGCTGTGAAGAAGGGCAATTCCATGCTCGGGATCATTAAAAAAGGGATTGAGAATAAAACGGCCTATATTATTATGCCATTGTACAAACTAATGGTAAGGCCACATCTGGAGTATTGTGTCCAGTTCTGGTCGCCACATCTCAAAGGATATAGTAGAACTGGAAAAGGTGCAGAAGAGAGCGACCAAAATGATTAGTGGGCTGGGGCACCTCCCTTACGAGGAAAGGCTACAGACTTTGGGGCTCTTCAGTCTAGAAAAAAGGCGCCTATGGGGGACACACACACATGACTGAGACATATAAAATTATGAATGGGATGGAGAAAGTGGATAGAGAGAAGTTCTTTTCCCTCTCGCACAACACCAGAACTGGGGACATCCACTAAAGTTGAGTGGCAGGAGAATTAGAGCGGTGACAGGATACAAGTATCTTGTTGTTTTGGGTGCTCCCTGAGGCATCTGGCGTGCCACTGTGAGATACAGGAAGCTGGACTAGATGGGCCTTTGGCCTGATCCAGAAGGGCTCTTCTTATGTTCATATTCTTTAATGGAACAAATCCCTGAACAAAATCATAGCACATAAAGTTTCCTTTGGGTTCCAAACAAATTGGTGACAATAATACCTGTATAGTATATTGTTTTTTCTTCTACATCACACCTGAATAGTACTGCGATATGATTGCAATGAGAGGCTGGTTCATTTTCAGTGCACTATGCAAAAACAGAAAGTGTTCTAAAATGTTGCCACATGGGGCACAAATATACACACGCACTCTCTGTCAATCATGACTCTTTGGAGTTTTCAGCAAAATATCATTATTAAACTAAAAACAGGAAGCATATACAGGTACAATATAAAGCCATAACTCACTTATGAGGGGAATCATTTTGCTCTGTAGATGGGATTGTCAAACACTCATCGTGGCCATGAAATAATCGCAGTACATGCCCACCAAGTAGGTATCCTAGAGAATAATAAAATTCCTCATTAATTTTTGGAAATTATTAACAAATAAGTGTCTGGGAATCTCACAGCCCAATCCTAACTAATTTTCTGTGCAGTGATGCAGCTAGGCCAGTGTAGGCAACGCTGCATCCTGTGCAGAAATTGGGAGGTCTCCTCAAGGTAAGGGAACCGTTATTATTAAAGCCCCAGCCCCCACAATGGGTCTCCTTGGATTTGCACTAGCTATTTTGCTGGCATTAAGTCCAAGAAGCCCGTATAAGAGAAAATGGCCTGGGAAGGAGGATAGGAATCGGTGCGCTCTGCTGCCGCCAATCCAGCCCCCTCCCAGGCCCAATCCGCCCACCCCTGTCCCGTCAGCGCCCCATTACATCCCTCTCTCTCCCCTCGCTGGTTTATCTGCACTGGAGCATGTCCCACAGTGCTCTGACACTGCCGGGCCAGTGCAGGCCTTTGCACCCACCCAGGTCTCTGGTACACTGGTGCAATGTGCCTTACGGCACTTTTGCAACAGGTAGCGCTGGCGCAGCATGCACTACACGGTGCAAGGGCTCAACAAGATTGAGCCGTTAATGTCTGAAAGCAGATTTCTAAATCTTATGGTATAGTGCAGAAGTTAAGAGAGTGAGAAGTCCCCACCAACTCTCCTCTTTGACCCAAACTATCTATAAGCATGTTGTTTGCCCTTCTGTCAACTTCCTTTTATGAACAGCGGCTGCAGGACCCTCAATCTAGATGTGTACCATGATGCAAAGGCTGGTTTAACCTTTTGCCTCTGCGACATTGTCCCAATGAAAATCACTTCCCCTACAGCTGGTATTTGCCATGGGACTAGGGAAGCTGACAATGGCACCAAAGCTAGTCATGAACTCCTTAGACTTCCTTAAGCAACTGTTTCCTGTCTGGCTATCTCCTTTAGCTCTCTATTTTTATAAAGAATGTTTATATAACGCTTTTCAATAAAAAATAGTTCACAAACAGGGTTACATAGCAAAATACATGCTTCCCTGTCCCAAAAGTGTTCACAATCTTAAGAAAAAAGACACAAAAGAGACATCAGCAAATAGTCACTGGGAAAGATGTCATGCTGGGTAAAGAGGAACAGTTGCTTCCCCCCCCCCACTAAACATAAGAGGACCACCACTTTAAAAGGTGCCTCTTTACCCAGATAGCTGGGGTAACCTACCTTACTCTGTTGTTGTAGAATTACCGACAAAATGTAAAGCGTTTTGAACTCTCGACAGTGCTATCCAAGTGCTTAGTATTATTATCAGTACTGGGTTGAATCCTAAGGTCTTTTCTGAGTGGAAGAAGTCTCATTTGCACAAGAGATGAGAAGAGTGATTGTCACCTACACCCCTCCCCTCTGCAGCCCCCCGCAACACCAGACATTTTTTTCCTGAGGATTGCGGGACCCTCAAGAGCAGATACGGGGGGGGGGGGGGGAAGACACAGGAAACTGCCAAGGGAGTGAAAAATAGTCAAAAGTCACCCTTCCTCCTTTGCACAGATGAGGTTAAAGACGTTAAGGTTTGCATAGGTTTCCACAGACCGTTGCACAGATGGGTTTGAACATTTTCAGCTACTATTGTAGAAGATAAAAGGATGGGTTTTCAGCTACAACAGCAGCCCAGAAAGCCCCTTTATATGTTTATGAGAAATAGATTTTCAGGGAGAGTTTTAAAACTGGGAGAGTTTAAAAAGCAGTTCTGAATGGAGCATGAGGTGCAAGTTATCAGAAACACCAAACGGAAGTCCTGTTGTGAATTCAGGACTACAGAGACCAACCGGGGGGGGGGGGGAGATGGGACTGTATGTTTGAAAAGGGTAAATTAGGGTACAGAGATTGCTTAGTGGAAACGAAAATATCTAGAATTACTATTACTGGAAAGTACATAATTGTAGAAAAAGTTCAGTACATAGTCGCACAATTTTAAATAGTTATCCAAATTATTGAAATGTGTCAACACCGACTTGATTGAGAAGTGAAGTCATTTCCCTTGCATAAAATTAATTATTTGTATAAAATCAATACTGCACAATGGTAGCAGGTGACTGGGGAACAACTTGGCTCTTCTGTAGATTTACATTTTAAATGGAAGACAACTTTCCAACCAATTTAACATATAGAGACCAGGACAAGTGAAGGCACTTTGTCTCTCAGCAAAAAAAGGGGGAAATGACTCATCAACATTTCACTGTGAGCTTTCTAAATTCAACCACTAAATAGCCAAATTAATATTGATGTAGAGACAAACATTACAAAGGAAATGTGCTTACATATCTTTGTGTATATAAAAACATAACATAAAACATCTCAAATTAGTTTGGATTCAAGCCCCATACAATTTAAATCAACCACGAAAGGATTTGTAACTGCCACAAATACCACAGCAAAGTGGGAGGGGGAGCCATGTATGCTACTTCTGAGCTCCTTGGAGAAGGGATGGGACAAAAATGAAATAAATGAATAAATCAAGTTCATGGCTCCTCAGAGCAGTTCGCCCTGGCTTCCAGCCACAGTTGCTTCAGATTCCCCTAAGCAGACCAGCAGTTATGTTGGGTCCATTAGAAATATTCCACACAGGGATGATAAAACAATGCCTTGATTTGGACTAATCAAAAATTATAACATAGTATGCAAGATTTCGATTTTGCCAGAACTCTTCATCATGCCTGATATTAAACAAACTAAACTAAAATAAAATAGTGGCAAGGGGAGAAAACGTGATGTTGCTGGGATAATGGAAATGACATTTTGCAGACTTACGGCACAATCCTGTCTAAATCAGAGACTGGCGGAGCACTGCTCCACCAGTCTAGGGTGTCACAAATGTGCTATGCACATGTGTGGTACCCTGGGAATAAGCGCTGCCGGCAAAGAGACCAGCACCGCTCCCCTCGCCCCAGATTCCAAGGAGCGCCCGCCGGGGAAGGCCAGTTCCCCACAGGAGGAGGGCAGGAGGTGGACGGAATGGGGGTGGTCCAGGAGGGAGGGACTGATCGGCTAGGCCCGGGAAGGGGGAGGGATTGGTGGCGGCAGCTCCGCCAAGCTCCTATCCCCCTTCCCGGGCCCTCTCAATTGTCTGCCAGCAAAATATTCGAGTAGACCCATCAGGATGGCTGGGGTTCTCCTCGAGGTAAGGGGATGAACGTCCCCTTATCCAGAGGAGTCCTTCAAGTGGGTCCTAGGTCATATTTGGCTAGGATGTGGTGTCAACTCTACACCCGCGCTGTAGCCTAGATAGACAGGATTGGGCTGTCAGACTAAGGTTTTTCCTGGTGCACAAAGTTCTGAGGTTGCAACAAGACATACTGGAGGTAAAGGGGTAAAAAAAGAAAGAGCCAGTCTCCCATTTTAAAATATAAAAAAGCTAGCTAGGATCAGCCCACCCATGAGGTCAGGTGAAGTGGTTGCTTCGAAAACTGGACTGATAAACTGGCATAAGGTACACCTGCCTGGCTGTTTCACTCTGCCCCTATCCTCTTTCCACTCGGTCTCCTTGGATACAAGGGGTGGATTACCAGCAGCACTGGAGCTGGAAGAGGAGGCAGTGGATCCTGTATAGTCCTATTCCCAACTGCTCTCCTCTCAGGATTGCTACCATCACACTTGCTGTTTCTAAACTGGTTGGGTGGAGAGGATCCTGGCAGCAAAAGAGGTTTCATTTCCAGGATTCTCTCCACTTGTCCAGTTTAGAAGTGGCATGTAGAGGAAGAGGAGGAAGAAGAAGAGAGAGGCTGTGGTGATGGGGGGGGGGACACAACGACAGAATTTGCACGCCACTTTGGGCACCGTTTTGGCTTGGGCCCAGTCTGAAGCCAGCAATTTTTTGAATCAGACTTCCTCTGGCATATTTTACCTCTTGGCCACGTCATGAGAAGATCCAGTTGCTGCACTGTGCCTGCCACAATAACCCACTTGTGTGAGCATTGCTGTGATGTGGGAAGGGTACTGCATTTTTCAAAACAGAATACATTTGTACGGTTTCAGAAAAACTGTAGAATGGGTGAAACATAATGGGGTAACACAATCTTCACACTAAACTAACTATGGCTAATTAGGATTGGAAACAGAATCAAAGCGAGTCCGTGTGTTCACAGCTCCCTCATCTCCTCAGTTGCACCATGGAACTGCGATGTTTATTTTCTGGTTTCTTTAAACTATTGTTCTGTTCATATGAAGCCATGAACTCTGATTAACAAACCAGAATGTGAAATCCTAGTTTGAAGTTGGTTTCACATCCTCGTTTGTTAAGCAGAGTTACACCACAGTTCAGCAGAGTTTGTTAAGCAGAGTTACACCACAGTTCACCACACAAGCCACACAAGCCACAAAGCACTGGTTTAAAGGTACCCAGGAAGTTGAGGCCTGCAAGTTGAGAGGGAGAAGGGAAGAGGTAAAGGGAGAGGGGAGGAAGGTGCACACAAGTTCAGTAGGTTTAGGTTCACACCCCAATCCTAATAGTTAGTTGGTCAGGCCCAGTACAAACCCCACCCCAGCATATGAAGCAGCACAGCACAGTATGACACCACCACCACCCCTAGAATTGCACAGAATGCAATGGGCCACTCTTCCTTCCCCCCACAAGCAGGGTACAGAACATGCCACACACACTTCCTACAACAATCGTCTGTGGCAAGCAGAGCACATGGCTTGCCACTCTTGCCCCCAAACTCCATCGACCTGTTGACACTTTCCCCCACCTGACCCTACCCCGACACTGCTCGTTCCCTTCCTTTAAACTCATGCTGCTTCTGCTCCTCTTACTCCTCCCACTCTCTACCTTGTGAAGAGGCAATGGGCTGGCAACAGAAGCAAGCGTAAAGACAAGTGGTGGGCTACACCTCAAACCCACTCTACTCCTCCACAATTCTTTCCACTCCTCGTTCTTTATCTTCTGCACAGAATGGGAGGAGGAGAAGCAGCAACAGCAGCATCATAAGGGAAGGGAAAGAGTGGGTCAGGAGGACAGCATTGCCAAGGGTGGGGGAAGGGCAGGGAAGAGGAGCAACGGTGCTGCCACCACTACGTAAAGGGAAAAGCTGCTTGGGAACATTAATGTCATGGTGAAACAGCTAGCAGATCATGTGAGGTCTGTATGAGGTCCTGTTGCCTCTCCCAATCCACCACCTGAGAAGGCTGCCTCACACATCACTAGTAGACTGTCCCCACAGTAGCCGGTTGTGGAACTGACCCTTTGTATAGATAAAAACTGACACCAAGAATCTGCACATTTACCATGGATATGGTCTATTAGAAGCCAGCTTCTCCTGCACACATGCTCTTTTAAATGAATGAAAAATGTGATAAAGATGGGGGAGCATGACCACCCCCACCCCCATGCAGTTTATGTACATTTCCTGAAGCCTGACCCCTTTTCCTCCTGGCTCTTTTCTACCTCAGCAGCTCCAGAAGGCTAGTTCAGGGCTTTTCAACTTCTTCAGTTTAGTAATATTTATAGTGCTTTTTTTCAAGCCAACACAAAAGTGCTTCTAAGGCAGCCTAAGTATTCAACCTGGCATTGTCATGCCATTCTATTTTGCATCTCCCTGCCTACTACAAACCTTTCATAAAAAGGTACACGTGGGCTGTTGTACTACCAGGATGTGACATGACTGATGGCTTGTTAAATCTCTGCACTATTCACAATTATGAAATTATTGGATTCTTGTTGCTGAGTAATGCTACTTCCTATAAAACTACCCTGTGGGTGGTGCTTTCTTTGTTTGGTGAGGGTGAGAGGGTGTGGGTGTATCCACATACCTTCTATCCTTCCTCTCTCCATTCATTGATTTAAAATGGGATCTATAATAAGGTCCAGAGTTACTAGAATCCTCAATGCAATGTGCTCTGAAAGCATTCTTGGCATTGGCTTTTTGCTGGAACATGTACGACTTCTATAATCGAGAAAATCTAACATGACCACATAAGCAAAAATAAAATACTTGGGGAAAAATCCATTTGATCCAAAGAGTTATAGCAATTCCAGAACTTATATGTCTAGAATGTGGTGAGTGTCACCCGTGTCCGCAGGCAGGGATATGAGAGAGAGAGAGAGAGAGAGAGAGATGCAAGGATCTCTTTTTTCTCCAAGTCACACTTCCCAAAATCAGCTACTCCCCCACCTCACCAAAGTACATTTTCCAAAGTACAAAAATAAGCCCAAAACCAAAATCAGAGAGACAGAAGGGCTCCGAAAATAATTACAATTTAAAATCCATGTTAATTAACACTTAATTAGCTGCTGATGGGGCAGATAAGGGGCAAGGCTTGGCGTACACACCAGCAAGAGGTCTACGTACCCCTAGGGGTACCCATACCACAGGTTGAGAACCCCTGGCCTAGGCAATTGGGGATCACAAATGACTGGACTCATTTGTCCTTTCACAATGATCTTCAAACCATCACTGAAATGTGGGGATCTCTTTCCATTCTGATCAAGATGTTCATGGAATGAGGCCCCTCTTTTGGGCTCAGTTCTACCGGGAAGCATTTCCCCGTTTAACTGTTCCAGGCTTGGGCTTTTAGAAGTATATTAGCAAAGCTCAGCAGAAGTTCAAGTCAGATTACAGGCAGTTAGGATTACAAAGCCTGATTGCGAAGCTAGGCTGGAAACACAGTGAACCAAAAAAATCAGAGGCCTTGGAATGTTGAGGTAACTGAAAGTGGCAAGTTTTAAGCCGAACTGTGCCCCTTCCCCCTCACAAATAAACACCAATTGCCCCAGTAGGAGGAGGAAGCAGCAGAGAAGAAACCAGAGAAACCCTTTTAGTTTGTAGTCTACTAATATGTATTAAAAAAAATACTGCAAGCTACCTTGGGAACCTCTCAATGGGGAAGGGAAAGGAGGAATATAAATATTTTAAATAACATAAATATAAATAACTGCAAGCTTAACTAGTTCTGCAGGAAGGTGGGTGCCTCCAACTCTGCTTCCTCTAAGAAAAACTGCTTGGACTTCATGGGGCAATGCCTTATTCCAGTGGTTTTTAAAATTCTCCCTGCAAGGCGGGGAGAACTGTGAATGCTTGTGGGGGTGGGGCCAGCGGCGCTCTCAGGGATCGTGCCACCACCAAGGAAAAAGTGCTATTTTTTAAACTTACTGGGGTTCCTGATATCCCTCCAGAGGGTGCGGGGAGGCCTATGGCCCCCTCTTTGGACCTCTCCGCACTATAGAATGCTGTTCCGACACGTTTGAGATCATTTCTGGTTTTCAGATGATTTTCAGATGGTTTTTTAGACCTCCCTGCACCCTCCAGGGGGCCTCCAGGACGTCCAGTAATTTTTTTTAAAAAAGAGCACTTTTTCCCCAGCAGCCACCGCTGCTGCCACTGTTACACTGTCCCCGCCCCTTAACAGGGCAAGCATTTGAAAACAGCTGCCCTCTTCCTTAAGCACTGGTTCTAGCAGTGCTCAGGGGGCTCCTGCTGCTCCTGGACATTGTGTGGTAGTGAAGGAGTGCCCTTCTACATTGCAGAGAATTCCCAGGATAAATCATCTGAGTCCAAGGGAAGTACAGGGCTGCCACCTTGGACACACATGATGGATGTATGGCATCTCCAGTCCCTGAAGATGCCTTCTGTGGGAGTCTCTGGCGAAACGATTATTTCGGAAACTCTTTCTTACCCATCCCATGTCATTGGACATTGTATCTGATAACATGAGATCTTGGGTCCTGGACCATGACATCATCATTCCTCCACTCTGGGTCATGTGTATAATACATCTAGTGACACGAACTTATGACCATAAGAAGAGTCCTGCTGGATCAGGTCAAGGGCCCATCTAGTCCAGCTTCCTGTATCTCAGTGGCCCACCAGATCCCTCAGGGAGCATTCAAGATACCTGTATCCTGTTGCCACTCCCTTGCATCTGGCATTCAGAAATAGGCTACCTCTAAAACCCAGAGGTTGCATACAGTCATCATGGAGATGTACACATACATACTTGCTTTGGGTCCATAGCAGTGCAATCCTATGCATCTCTATTCAGAAGTAAGTCCCATTCTGTTCAAAGAGACTTACTCCCAAAAAAGCATGCATAGGATTACAGCCTGGAAGTCCTAGATGAAAGAAGCATGGATAGAATTCAAAAAGCACTGATCTTTTTAGCTAAGAAAATTACAATGCAGTCACAAATTAAAACAACAATTTTAACTAGCATCAAAACACAATTTAACAAACCTTCTTCAATACTACTTCCTGAACAGGTGGGGTGCACATTCCATAGTGTTTGCATAAAGGAAGCATCCACCTGTATGTTTCCATATGATACAGAGAGATGCTGAAAGAGAAAAGCAAATTCACAGAAAGCGCAATGAAAACAATGAACGTATTAATATCTCCAACCAAGACTGTACAAAGGTATAGACTTAAAACAAATTAGTCTTGTTAAAAAACCCTCATTCAACTGTTATGTCTTGATTAGTGAGTGTGTCTGCTTAGCATTCCACTTTCCCTTTCTTCATTCAACAGTTTGTGCTTCGTTGACGAGATAGAAACCTTGTTATGACTGCTCTAAACATGAGGTGATGTATTTGTTTCCCTTCCCACCCACCATCCTTCTTTATTGGACCCTTCTCCCCCCCTTTTTTTGTACAAATTCTGCTATATTCAAGAGAAAGGGTTTGTAACCACAATTCCTTGAGGAGGCAAGACATAAATATCAGAAACTTGCAGTTTATAACTGGAAAAAGAAGGGTCAAAACTGTAAGTAACCAGAGCTCTCATGTGGACACACCTTAAAGCAGGGGTCGGCAACCTTTCTGGGCAAAGGAACCAGATGTTCAGAATCGGCAATGATGTCATCACATCATTGCTGAACTTCTGGGTTCCTGAACTCCCAGAAGCAGCTGTGCTGAGCTTGGCTTGGGAGCCAAATCGTCCTGCCCAATTTGCTGCACGGACAGGGAATGGCAGAGCCACCTGCTGCCTGCCCAGGCTTGCAGAGTCCCTGTGCCGCTGCTGTTCCCTGTGCCCTTTCCAGTGCGTGGCAAATTGGGTGGGAGGATGAGCTCCGCGTGGGCTGGATGACTTTGGATCCACAGGTTTCCAACCCCTGCCTTAAAGCAATCATAAGGATTTCTAGATTCTTCTTACCAGGTATCTTTCCGAGGACACACTAACCAAGATAAGATCATCTCCAATCCGTACTTTTTCTCCTTCTGATCTTTGTTTAGAAGCAGGATGAATAGTCCACCAGCATGCTTCACCTATAGTATACAGAGGCAGTTATATCAACTATAAAATGTGCAATGAAATGTGTAAAAAAACAAGGAACATTTCTCAGCTCATTTCGTAAAAGCAGTCATAGGTTGTTTTCAAAAATGAGGAATAAAATGCAAGTTTATGTTGCATAGAACTTCACTTTTCACGAAGATGGTGCCCACTAAATACTTCCTATGCCACCGGCATAAGAGCAGCGGCCACCAGAGGCAGGTGAGCTCTGCGCCAGGCGGGGGGGAGGGCAGAACAGGGGTAGGGAAGGGTGGTTCCGGGGGAGGGCGGGGAGGAGGGCAGAACAGGCTTGGGAGAGGGCAGGCTCAGAAGAGGAGGCCTCTGCCAAATCCTTTCCCGGGCTTGGAAGACCAACACAGAGCTGCTTGGATTTGCGCCGGCCATTTCACTGGTGCACATCTGAGTAACCCCATAGAGGCTGCTGGGACTCAACACGGGGTAAGGAGACGAATGTCCCCTTACCTTGAGGAGGCCTCCAGCAGCCTCTAGCCCCACGCTGGGTACAGCAGAGCCTGCCCCAGCGCCACTGCATCCCAGTGCGGGGCTTTGGATTGGGCTCAGACTTCTTCACTGAATCCTCCAAAGCTCAAGAAGTCTCAACCTTAGGGAAGTTCCTCCACCCTCATCAGCCCTCTTGTCTACCCACTCAGTTCCATATTTCCCCCAACGCAGAAGTTGCAGGTGTGGGGAAAGAGGGAAAATGACAGCTGACACTTGCAAAACTGCAGGCTTCCTCCTTGCAGAGAGTTTCTAGCATGTTTGAAGTCTCTACTATCAACAGGAACTATAGGGGTTTTTTTGTTCTTCTTGAAAATGAAGTATGCACTGCTGACTCTGGGAAATTATTCAAGCATACTTGAATATGAACAACATTTCTTTATCTCATGGATTAAAATTAATTAGTATAACCAAACAATAATTATAACAATGAACAAGCAAACAAAACCACATGTCCCAGCCCCAACTCTGTGATGGGGCACATAGTCAGTTAACTTTGCTAGGTGAAAAGCAGTTTCTGCTATAGTTCTTTCTCAGTTCTAACATTTCTAGCATGTGTGTCCACTTTTCCTCTTTGTTCGGATGCCTGGATCTGTTTTCTTGTCTCCTTCACTCTCTCTTCAGCTCCTGCTTCTCAGCTTTTTTTCTCCAGCTATCCCACGCCACTCAATGGTCACCAACCAACTCTCTTGCCCATCCCCAACTGCCCTCTTCACTGGCCCTGGATTCTATGCATGTATACTGAACATGTGGAGAGGGAGATGGATTGGGCCCGCTGGCCCTCCTCCTTCACCCAATGTGTTCAGCAGAAGGTGTGAATGGGGCTTCTACTGTATGTGTGAACATAAATGCACATAGACCCTTCCAACTGCATGGAGGAATCTACATGCATCAAGTTGTATGCACACAGAAACTCCATTCTCTCTTTCCGTGAAATACATAAAGGTTAGATCACAATCCCACTGTCTTGGTATATGCACAAAGATGAGACGGATCGGGCTAATGCCATAGGAGTAGGTATTACATTGAGTTCAGCTTGTAATGGCCGAGGGACATCTTAATTGAAGGAGTAAGCTTCCAATCCTCTGTATTTCCAAAACTCTTTGACAAAATTCTACTCAGCAAAACGTCTTTCTCTTCCCTTAAAAACTGTCCACACATTTCATTTCAGCAAGACTCTCCAAATTTACCTCAATATTTGCATTAACAAAAATGTGAGTATCTGTTCTTCCCATTTTCAAATCCTTAGACTTCAAATCTGATCCTTAACAATATGACAGGCAATGTTACTTAACACTTTGTTTAACCACTATGTTATTTCATCATTTTCTATACTGAATAGATGATTATGCTCTGAGGATTATGCTAATTACTCAATGTCTAGCAAGTCACACTCATACTGCAGACACCATTGGCAAGGAAGATGTGAACTTCTAATGTGATTTTTTACACACACACACACACACACACACACACACACACACACACACACACACACACACACACACCGGACTTTCCCCCTCTTCTCTCTTACATGTGTGGCCCTTTTCTTTTGTACTCATTAGGCACAACAGCTGCAATCCTGCTCTAGCCATGGACAGGCATCTCCATGGCTAGAGCAGTTCCAAGTCTCCAGCTACATAAAAGAAAATCAAAAGACGCAGACAAGAAAATACTCCAGC
This sequence comes from Plestiodon gilberti rubricaudatus, assembly GCA_026170595.1. Classification (NCBI taxonomy): domain Eukaryota; kingdom Metazoa; phylum Chordata; class Lepidosauria; order Squamata; family Scincidae; genus Plestiodon; species Plestiodon gilberti. The sequence continues at coordinate 266,122,287 of JANXHW010000001.1, forward strand.
GCAGATGTGCAAACCCCTGCCCCCACCCCAACATCCCTACCTTCTCCTAGATATACCTAGATCTAATAATATCTAGAAATAACTATTCTTAAATACACTTCACGGACAAATAGCTCTATTGTTTCAACTCCTTGGGGACAAAGCTGCCCAGTTTTGCTGTGAGAGGCACTATGGGCACCAAGTTGCTCATGGGCTCATTTTCTACTGGCTTGCACACTATTTCTATTCTAGGGTTGCTCCCTAATTGGCTAGTGGAACACACCTGCTCCTCTTTTCAGCTGCTTGTTGCTTTGTAGCTATTTGGGGGCTTGGAGCCGCTCTGACTGTACAAAGGTGGTGTACATGAGTTCCCAGCTGCAGAATTGCAGATTATAGACCACAGCAGCCATCTTGTTCCCCTCTCCCAGTGCAAGAAATACCTGGGCACTTCAGGTGGGCGAGGGAAATAGCAAGAATGAATAGAGAACAGTGCTGAGACTGAAGGCTGGATCTCAACAGAGATCACAATGACTCAGGAGTAAGGGCGGCCGCCCTCACTCCGCCATTAGATCGCCAGTCAGGATTGGACTGTGAGTCATGTGGAGGACACACTGTTTAGGGCTCCTCAGTGAAACAGAACTAGGTCTTCAAGCTGAAACACTTTTACTTGTGAGTCACTGAATTCAATGCACATCTTACAAAAGCAAGTGTATGTAGGACTAAACCCTACACAGCAAATAGTTTTGCTGCAAGAGAGTGACACATATTATTTAAAATGGTTATAATTACACTTCCATGCACTACAGGCTTTTGTTTTCTTTAATGGTTTCTCTGCATGCAGCAAAAACTAATGAAAGCGATATTTTTTCTTTATAAAGGCAGGTTCAAAGCTTTCTAGTATTGATAATATATTCGTCCTTCACATAAAAGTTTTCTTAACACAACTACAAATCATCTTTTCTGTTACAGAATGAATCTTAAGAAAGTAAGCTCTCTCAGCACATGTAGAGTGCTTTTCCCTCACTGCAAAGCAGGAGAATATCATTTGTGAACCATAAGCTGTCGATCGAAAGGTCGGCAGTTCGATTCCCTGACGGGGTGAGCGCTCGTTGCTTGGCCAGCTCCTGCCAACCTAGCAGTTCCAAAGCATGTCAATGCGAGTAGATAAATAGGTACCGCTTGCGGGAAGGTACAGAGGCGTCCGCTGACATGGTGCGGTGGGGCGGTGGGCCCCAGGGCGTCAGGGCGGAGAGGCTCTGGGAGGGGCGGAGAGGCTCGGGAGTGGGGCGCGGGAATCCTTTAATTTGAATATTTATTTGCGGTTTTTCCGCAAATTTAAAGTGTAAAAACAGGGATTTTCAAAGTGTGTGTGTGCTTTGCGGCCACTCAAAGTGTGTGTGTGCTTTGCGGCCACTTATCTGATCTCCAGGACATTCCTCCAGCAGGCTGGCAGCAGCAGCGACGATCGCAAACCTGCCGAGTTTGCTTGCGCATGCCTAGTCCGTCCTTGCTAACTCCCTGAGTTTGCGCATGCGTAAACTCCGGAAACTCCTGCGCCCGGAGCAGGGAGAGGCTGTGTGCCCTGGCGCAGGAGTTTCCTGAGTTTACGCATGCGCAAACCCAGGGAGTTAGCAAGGACGGACTGGGCATGCGCAAGCAAACTCCGAGTCCGGCAGGTTTGCGATCGTTGCTGCTGCTGCCAGCCTGCTGGAGGAATGTCCTGGAGATCAGATAAGTGGCCGCAAAGCACACACACACTTTGAGTGGCCGCAAAGCACACACACACTTTGAAAATCCCTGTTTTTACACTTTAAATTTGCGGAAAAACCGCGAAAAAACATTAAAAAAACCCCGAAAGCTCATTATGCAAATTACTTACTTAATTTGCATAATGGGGCGGCGGGCTTTTCCGCCCCAGTTGCTGGGGAGCCTGGGTACCCCTCTGGGAAGGTAAACAGCGCTCCGTGTTCCAGCTGCATGCTACGTGCTGCGGCAAGGAGAGTCATGCCGGCCACATGATCACGGAGGCGTCTTCGGACAACGCTGGCTCTTCGGCTTTGAAATGGAGATGAGCACCACACCCTAGAGTCGGACACGACTGGACTTAATTGTCAGGGGATACCTTTACCTTTTTATTACACTGGATGCAGTCCACAAGCCATGAATTGTAGCCTGCCAGGCACTTGACAAATACCCTATCTTTACAGTTCTTCCAAGCAGGCAGCAGAATCAGGAGTTTTATTAATCCCTGGTGAACTACTACATATGGCTGGTGTCGAGCTTGGTGTGTGGGTTCCAGGTTCTGCAGATTTGACACAAATTAACTAGCCACCACACATCTGAGGTTAAGGTTGCAAGATTCCAGGGCATACACACCTGCCGCATTTTCTTGTAGTCCCACATCAAATGCAAGTTTATCTGTCTGAGATCTTGATGTAGTCAAACATGTCAAATACTGAAAAACAAAACAAAAACACAACAAGCTAGAGTTGTCATGTCCACTAAAATCAACACATATAATTGTATCATATTGTCAATTTGTGCTTGAACAAAGACCTTTGTGCATTTAGATGTGCACAACCAGGGAATTTGATCTACTTGTGCATTGCTTTGGGTATGTGGATCAGATTTCTACAATGAAATGAACAGGAAAGTTCTTATAGTGTGCCTACTATTAGCAATCACTGGATTGGGATGGCTGATGTAAGATAATTTAAGAAATATATATTTTAAATTCTACTATTTCTGAAATCCTAGGATCACTATCAGAGAAAAACAGTCTTTCAAGTCAACAAGTAATATTAGTATCAAAGCTCAAGTTTTATAGAACAGCTTCACATTGCTTCTTGACTTTTCTTGGAATATATCTTCATTACAGGTTTCCAGAAAATGAAGTCTGCAGATGGTATCTGGCAAAACCTACTACTGTAAAACTATAATCTATTTAAAATGGAGCTTGTTTGGTGAGGCACTCCTGTTCTATGTCCAAAGCGTACTCCTATAAGCACCCATGTTGACCAGAAGTTGCTTTTGAAACTACGTCTTCTTCTTTGAGGAGATTAACAGATTGTTTAATATGCATTTTTGCTATTCAATGCAGTGTTGTGACATATTTATTTATTTATTTTTAAAAAATTATACCCCTGCCTTGTCCTATGCCAAGGCAAATGCCCAAGGCGGCTTACAACAAGGATTAAAATACATAATTTAAAGACATAAAATAAATTTAAAACAATAAAATCCACTGGGGGGTTTGACAATATGGAGCAGAGAAACAGCAAAGCAGAACATCTTGATTCATATCTCTTACAATATATTTTTGTAATCTCTTACAATAACTGCTTTGCCTTTAGCACCATAAAGTCTTTAGCACCATATCATGAACTGAATAAAATGTTATTTGCTGCAATAGGTATAAAAGACTGGTACCTCTTGACCATAATCCAACATGACAAGAGTCCAATCCTATCCTTTCCCCCAAAACGGGCTTGCTGTATCTAGTGGGGGGACCGATCAGGAGCTTCAGAGGCAATTCAAATCCCCTTACACCACTGTAAACCTCCTGACCCTCCATGGATCTCCTTGGACCTGCACTAGTGATTTTGCTAGCACAATTCTGAGGAGAGAAAGGGAGCAGGGAGGCTGCAGAAAAGGGGATAGGATCCGGCATGCACCACCTCCGTCTATAGCCTCCCCGCCCCATTACGCCCCCTCCTGCCTCTCCCACTGCCTCTCACTCCTCACCCCTCCTGCCTCTCCCACTGACCTACCTGCTCTGACAGGCTGTGAGAGAGTTGACACGGGCGGGAAGGCACTAGCCTTCCCGCCAGCGTCCCCAACAACACACTACCGAGCGTATTGCCAGAGCACCTTTTACGACGGCACTGACTGCTTTAAAGCAGTCAGTACCAGCAGAAGAGGCACTAGGATGTTGACTGGTAAATATAGGATTGGGCCATAAGAGACTACAGGTACTGGCAGGGAGCCTTGTTATGTAGCACCAATAAGAAATTTAGAAGGGTAATGTGAAATAGCAGATTCGAGGTAAGCCTGGTTAGGGCAAGGGCCATGGCTCAAAATAAAGCATTTGTTTTGAATGCAAAAGGTTCCGGGTTCAATCGTTGGCATCTCCATGTAGGGCAGAGAAAAAAATTCCCATCTAAAACCTTTGCCAGCTGCCACCAGTCTGTGTTGACCCAGATAGTCCAATGGTCTGATTCAGTATAAGGCAGCTTCCCATGATCTCAATCTGACATTTTCCACCCTTGGAGGTGGCTTGGATGGCAGTATACAGTAAAGGGAGAGGGAGAGAGATAAGGCAAGCAAGAGATGGGTTTGGCCCCAGTTCTTCTCTCTGAATGACACTTCCCTTGCCAATTGATGGTGTTGTTTTTGGTAGAGATGATGAAGTGTGAATGGGGAGGTGGGGAAATATTCAGGCAAAAACAGGAAGGAGGAATGGAGGGCCGAAATAATGTTCATGCTCAGGAATCTAGAGGGGGAGAGATACTAGGAGTGCAGAAAGCAAAGGAGTGCAGAAAGCAAAGGGACCTTGCTATCCTGTCCCTCTTGCTCATCCCACCTGGGAAGCTGCAGATTGTCCTCATCTCCATCCTCCTGCAACCATAGCAACAGATACAATGCTTGTAATAAACAAACAGCTTACCATCCCACTGAAGGAATGACGAAGTAGTATAGCATGGCCATATAGCAGCGTTCTATGACCGCCTCCTTGAGCTGCCTGTAGAAAATGATATGGAAATTGTAGCACTCACAAGGATTGGAAACACAGAGACTTAATTACCTTAACAGCTAGAAATAACGCAAATTTTTGAATGAAGCTATTAAAATTGGATTACTCTGGGATGTTCAAGTGAAGGGCAGAAGTTGTGTACATTCAGTGACACTAAAATAGCTACACTAAGTATACATATTTTATTGTGAAAAATGACAAACACTAACAGATTAGTATCAATATTCAATAATTGCCTTTTAGCCTGCTCTGCAACCCAATTAAGCCGAAGCATTTCAATTTAAATAGATAAGGGGCTGAACTACACATTCCTGAAAAGCATGCTATACCACCCTTCTGAGAATACACAACGATAAAATGCAAGTGGGAGATTGTACAACTGAATGCTATCCTATGTCAAAGAAAACCCTGACTATGGAAAGCTACCAAGACAGAGAGAGTGCCTCTATTCACAGGGAACATTCAAATATGGAAGATGATGTAAATACGTAAAAATGCAATACTCCATGAGCATTCTGAAGTACTCTACACCAGGAGAAGTGTACAGCATGCTTTCTCCGAACATGTAGCTGATCCTTAGATCCACTAGGGGTTGATGCAAATGAAATGCTTCGTGTCTCTGAACTACGGTTAAAGAACTGTCAGAACCTGTGACATGGGATCAAGCACCCAAGTTGAGTAGCCAGGGCAGAGGTAGAAGATGGTACCCTAAAAGGTCCCTTGTGTCTTTTGATCCCTACTAGGTTGGAACTGGCTGTCCTACCCTCTGGCCATCTAAAGTGGTGGTACTGCAATACAACAGAAATCAAACCAGCAGTTTCCTCCATATGCAATCTGCCGTGGTAGTACAAAGACCAACACAGTAGCACAGCTAGGTCTTCTGGTGCCCGAAGCGGTGACTCGTGAGTCAACCCCCCCCCCCAGCACCAGAAGACCTGGAAATAATTGACAGTGACCTGATGATATCACTTCCAATTACTTCTGGGTTGAGTGCTGCTGGGAGCAGCCAACCCCTTTTCCCCCTTCACTGCAAAGGAAAAAATGGGGGAAAGGGCTCAGTACGCAACCCCAGCTGCAGCTGAGGGGGCAAGGGACAATGGGGGCTGGGGGGCTGCCACTGCAGCGGCCTTTTTGTCAACCCCCAGCTGGGCGGCCTGCCACCCTGGGGCGGTCCGCCCCACTGCCCACCCACCCCACTTTCGTTGGTCCCACTTGTAAAGGTTGCTTGCAACTCAATACCCTTAGAAGGTCATCCCCTTCCCATGTTACATCTGCTGAAACACACACACGCACACATCTCTGCATCAGCCCTGGTTTATTTGAATGCCTATGATATGCAGTGATATCTTCTGAATTAAAAGTTAAAAGGATTCCTTACCTTTCTTATAAACTTTCCAGAAGCATTAAAAATAAAAAATAAAAATAGATTATAGGACTATGTTTCTAAATTATTGTTATAGATAACCAATACGCTGCTGATATGGATTGGCATTTTCTAAACATTTTACTCTAAAACATACACAGTATTTCAGTTTCCCATTGTAAATTAGTGCTACTCATATGAGAATTTGGCTGACAAAAAGAACCTTTACAGTATTAAGCAGAGGTTTTTAATTTTTCTCTGGTGAATTTATCACTGGAAAACACCAATGAAAGTACATGAATGATAAGAATATTGCATGCTGATACTGCTCACTTTCGTTTCCTTTGTAATGCTTGTAGATAGCAGACAACAAGTTGTTGTGTCCAAAGGTATTACTGTATACGGTACCCTACTTTTCAAAACAGAAACACTGTACTTGAGTACAGTACAGTGAGCTAGAGTACACATGAATGGAAAACACATTAGTTCTCTTATCTCATGTTTTATATTTTGGGCTCAACTCTGACATTTTAAAAAAATAGGATTTAAAACAAAATCTCCACTTAAATATCTCTGGAAAGACCAAAATAATAGCTACATGTGTGTGACTAAGGACAGAACTGAATGGTACATACAGAGTTCCATGGAATGGAGCCAAGTGTTTTATTTCCCCAAAGTGTTCTATCAGTTCACACCCAATTCACAATGGCAAGTCAAGTTGATGGTGCACCTTACATCAACACAACAGTCTGTCATGATGCTACACTGCAGAAAGTGAATATTTAGTTAGCCTACCAAGAATCTTCAAAAAAAATTTTTTGGGGGGGGGGAGTTGCAAGTACTTGAGAACACATAACAAAAAAGCTAAATACAAGAGATTTTATTTCCTGCTAACTGGGCAAGAGGCACTTTTTCAATTGGTGCTCCTCTTATATTTAGCAGGGGGAGAGTAACTTTCACCCTAGCACAGTGTCTTTTCTGGTGGCTGTTGCTGGTGGTGTTCTGCATCTTTTTTAGATTGTGAGCCCTTTCGGGACAGGGAACCATTTGATTTTTTCTGTAAACCACTTTGTGAACTTTTTGTTGAAATGTGGTATATAAATACTGTTAATAATAATAATAATAATAATAATAATAATAATAATCTGCCCCTGTGGGGGCAGAAGGCCAGGATAAAAAAATCTTAAAATAAAAATAAAATGAATGTAGTTGTAACAGTTTTGCTTTCATAAAATGTTCCAAAAATTAATGAGAAATATAAAGAAGAGACGATAGCTTGTTACATAGTAAGTATAAAGGGGACTATGATCTAAACAGGCTCTAGAAACAAACCAAGTCAGAAAACAACTATGGTTGAATTTGCCTCAAGCTTCATAAAGCCACTTCCATCAAAACAGCTACATTGGCAGGCAGGTGTGCTGTCAAGAATTCCAGCCTGCGGCTAGTACCTGGTCTGATGCTAGCAAGCTATGGCAGACAGTATATGTTTTGTCGTTCAGGAGCAAAAGAGAAGAGGAATGCACACCATGAGCTTCTAGAAAAGGAAGCCTCTGGATTGGCTAGGCCTAGTATAAATAGAAGCGGAAGCCTGGACATCTACCTACTATTTGCCTCACCAACAGATTGAGCTGAGCCTTTGGCTCCCAGCTGCAAGTTTTAGCTACTGACCTCAGAGTCTTTAAAAAAAAACATGTTCTCCAGGTCTAGGTAGGATATAGTTTCCCACAGTCCTGGCCTGCCCCTGAGAGTATATATCCTCAACACCACACAGTAGGCTGGAAAGAGAGAAGGACCTTTCAGAACAAAAAAGCACCAGCAAAGTATTACATCCTTAAGTGGTTCTAAGATGGCTCTGCTTCCACTGCCTGGAATAGGAATGGGATAACATAACAATAGCTACAACAATACAAGCTAGGCTTACCAGATCTCCAACCGGGACAGAGTGCTAGACCTTTAGGAGAAGGAATGTGGGCAGGTGTAGCTTGTTAAGTCCTAGAGCACAATCCTAGGCATGTCTACTCAGAATCAAGCCCCACTGAACAAAATTGGGCTTGCTTCTGAGTAGACATGCCTAGGATTGTGCTGTAAGGTTTAACAAGCTACACCTGCCCACATTCCTTTTCCTAAAGGTCTAGCACTCTGTCCCGGTTGGAGATCTGGTAAGCCTAATACAAGCCCCTTCTGGTATTCCAAAGCTCCATAGGCTCAGCATGTCTGTCTTTGTTTTACGTGGTTAAAGACATGAACACGTTTATTCCTTCTTCATTAACATTTATGTATGCAATGGGAGAAACTCCTCAAAATCAAATTTATTTGTGTGACTATCATTCATCGCTGATTTCTACATCTATATTTTAACTTCTATCCCCTTACGTTTTACTGACCTGAATTATTTATTTAAAATTTATTTTAAAAATTTATACCCCGCCTTATCCTATGCCAAGGCAAAGGCCCAAGGCGGTGGGGTGCTCCTTTCTTCCCTTACCACCTTGTTGCACTTGTTTTTTTTTCCCTTCTCTCCAAAGAGGATGAAAGGCAAAGTCAGTGGCATCAGCTGTAGAGGAAGATGTAGTCTGTGTGAAGGCGACTTCTATTAAGTAGACCTCACAAAGACTACAAATCCCATCAGTCTCTTCACTTTTCTTCCTGTTTAGAGTGAGAGAAAAAAACTTGTGCAGCACACTCATCTTGGGATGCTGTGGGGTGGAGGAGTCAACATGCCTACTATCCATTCATAAGGAATGAAGCAGAAAAGGGGTTACAATCTAAAACAATATACAATGGAGAAACTATCAAGAGCCATTGGAAAAGATGCTGTGAGTGAATAGACAGTTGCTCTCTTCCTACTAAATATAAGAGAGTCACCAACTTAGTTAGTAGGGACTAACTGTTTCATCCCGTTTCATCATTCCCTCTTTCATCATTCCTACAGCAGTCGAACATTTCACCAGCACCTTTTTAGGATTGCGTTTTGAGGCTTAGTTTTTCCTTATTTTGTTATGTTTTTCATATTGCCCTTTTAACTCTACTCAAGTCTCCTTGGGCACCTCCTAACTGGAGGGAAAAGATGGAATAAAAATACTTGAAAAATACTTGTGGCCTCCCAGCCACAATCTCTCAGCCTAACCTACTTAACAGGGTTCGTATAAGAATAAAATTAGGGAGAGAGAACTAGGTATGTTACCCTGAACGTTTTGGCCAGAATATAACCGCAATAAATTAATAATCTTTTTAAACAGTTCATACATTCAGCTCCAAGTGACCAAACACCAGCTCCTGCATTGCAGAGTGGCATCGCTGCTTTTTCCATATGGTGGCTTCCCATGCAGCTCTGGTTAACATTTGGAACAAACAGATCATATAGCCAAATATATGATTACTTCTCCTGCAAATATCACTCACAAGAGAATGGAAGAATTCACTCACGTGGAGATGGCAACTATACCAGACCTGCAATGCAAGAACTAGCCCCAAATGATGTACAAAATTGATGTACAAACATGTATGAACCAGGCCTAAGGCTGTGATCGCTCTCAGAAAAATGTGTCATTCATATTTACCAGTATTCCAAGGTCAATATTTCATGGCAAGAAAATGAATCTCAACCGATGGCCAACGAACTGCTTCCAAATAGCTCCCTATTGATCTAAGCGGTGGAAACTGTCTTTGATATTTCTTAAGGAAAAATAGCTGCTTTTGTTTTTGTACAGATGGGTGAGTAAGAAATCTTGGCTAACACTAAGCCAAGTGGAGGGGGGAGGTGGAATTCACAAGCATTAACAACAATTTTAAAATGTTATTACATTTCCCTGCCAAGACTACCAATCCAGCTGGCTATCTAAGGACAGGGTGACTGCCACAACACATTGGCATGAGATTTCCACCAGCAGCCACACTCGATGCTATGAATCAACAACCCACACAGTGATTTTGTTCTTATTACTGCTTCCTAATCCTTCTCAGCGTGGAGGCCAGTTCTGTGATATTTTGTGGTTTATGTCAGTGAGCAACTGAAAGCTGCATCTTATTTTGTCTCATGGGCAGATGCTGTGATTTGTCCCTCAGAGTGCATTTACACAGCAAGCAGCATGGGAAGTCATATTGATCCAGCTTGCCAACCCGTCTCCCATACATACGGCTGAGGCAATCATATTCATATACAGCTCTCCTGAGCATTTTGCACTTGAGTGCACACAGCACTGACATAGGACAGTGAGAAGAACACATATGCTGTAATGAGCATTTTGTGGTTATTTCTCAGCCAGATTTCCACCAGCTAAGAGCAGTGAATTGAAGTGAATGCAGTAACGCACTCAGGGCTAAACGAGAAATTCTGTGGCAGAAGTGGGCCTGGGAACCCAGGTTGCCACTGGATAGCTGAAATGTGTCAGTTTTGAACTGAGAAAACTTGCTAATCTTTTACGGCTTGAATAAGTACAAGCTACTGGTTGTACAGGCAAAATTGCCTTTAATTAGTTCGCAGTTCTGGTATTCGGGCTGCTCCGCCAGAGCAACCAGCATTCATTATCAGAGAGCATGAAGCTGTGCAGTGCACAGAGTATTGGGCTAAAAATGATTTAATAAATATAAAGTAAAACGAGTTTTGGAGAGAAAGTACTCCCCAAAATACGAAAGTATCATAACGGTCAGATACAAATCTCACGCCAAACTGTGCAACAAAACTAAGTTTGGGGTTCCTGCTGCTGTATTGAAAATTGCAGAACTGCAGGTTGGAACAAATACCAAAAGCCTTGCCTACAAATCAGATCCCCTGAGGAGGGACAGAAGTCACAAAAGGATAATAAGCCCATATCCAGCCTCCAGCCCAGGAGGGGAAGAATGGTACTTAGCCTAAAGTCATGTTCATGAGGTCTATAATTCTGCAATCAAAATGCCTGGCTCTTGAATTTACAGGGTTACTATAAATCAATGATATTTGCATACAGTATTATATTACTGCAATTATATTTGATGAAATTATTTTAGCAGACTATATCCCCCCCCCCACTATGCTAATAGGGAAGCTAAAAGGATGAAGACAAAATGTTAGGAGAAATTTACCACATGCTTTCAGGTTTCCTATCCAAATATGAAATGTGCTAAAAAAAAAAAAAACACCCAGAAAATCTGCATTCTAAAGAAGCTACCAGAGTGGATATAAGTGGTTAAAAGCTTTTTTTTTTTCCCCCAGATTGATTGCAGCATGGCAAGCTGACCTAAATTTGATTTAATCAAATAGTAATCAAGGCTCAGGTGTCTATGTGATTTTTAAACTACTATGCACCATGTATGGCACATTTAAAGTTAGCTCCAGACGACTCTAACAGCCCAAGTGGGAAGAAGGCGAAAAGAATTGTAGAAGGCAGGAAGCACCGAAGTAATAATTACAGCTCCCATAAGCGTGTCTCCCAACCCTAGTATGCTTCCAAAGTAATGAAGATAGTCAAGATATTCCATGTATGATGATTAGGACAGAGGCCGCCTATAGCCATAATGGTAATGACACATTTTGAGGGCCTAAGAGAACTACCAACACTGAAAAGCACTTGACTTTGCCCTTTACTACCGTCAACTGCTGATGAAAGTTGGGACTGCATGCATGGTAGAGGTCACTGGCCCCAGACCCTCAACCTAGGCTGTAATCTTATACAGACTTTCCTGGGTGTAAGCTCCATGGAACACAATGGGACTTGCATCTGACTAGACATGCATAGGATTGAGCTGTTAAACTCACATGCTTTGAGGGAAGGAAGAAGCTTGTTGACTACTAATATTGAGAATTGAGCACGGAAGACATGCAGCCCCTGCCTTGCCTTCATGAAGAATATGCCCCTCCCTGTAAGCAACATCAGATTCTGTTTACATTAAGTATTACATTGCATGCTTGCCTGTGAAAGACTGAATCAACCAAAATGGCTGAGAGGTCTATCTTGCAATTGCTAGGCAACCACAAACCATTTCTGAAATGCAGCAGGGTTGAGGAGGCCTGACAGTTAGCCACAGAACATTCAGAAAGAAGAAGGAAAGAGAAGGTCAGGTCAGCCTTACATTTTATAGGAAACAGTGAGAAGCCGATGCCCAAGCAACTTTTATATTCATTTTCCTCATTCCTGGTGTAACTTGCAAAAGTGAAACACATATCTGTGCATGATACAAGAACTAGACAGGATGGCAGATACAGTGTTGCTGCTAAAAGGATTAGCCCCGCCTCTTGTTTTCCCTCTCTTCTACGGATATCGAGTACCTAAGGATACTCCACACTACATGACATGACGTCATCATGCTGCCAGTTTTTCCCATCTTGCACCTTGCAGTGAAAAACTTGCAGTGCAATGGCACCCCCATCATGGATTAAGCATCTAAAAGTACAGATGCAAGTCTGTATAATATTCAAGTCTGTTTTTGTACATGGCTATGATGCCCGTAACAATTAAATCTCTAAAACTTATACAGATGCGATAGAAGAAGACACACAGCTACTGTTGTCAGTGGCACCCATGCATTTGCCATGTCTAGTTTCTGACTCAGAGATGTGGGGGGGGGGGAGAGATGCACAAGCTCCTCCTTCACAGTAACAAGCAACAGAACAAGCGTGCAAGTCACTTGTGCAGTCAATTATCGCAACTTTCTGTAACATGCAATATATACCCCCTTATGGGACTGTCTGTGTCAGTCAGTTACTCAAGGGAAAGGTAAGGTGAATGGGCTGAATGCGGTGTGTCTTGCCTCTCTCTCCCTTATCTCTGCACAACGTCTGGCAGATCTGTGGTGGCCTCACTGGTTCACCACAGGTCTGCCAAAGGGTGATGAGGGCAAAGTACTTGTCAGGAGGCACTTGCTCGCCAGCACTACCTATGAAAGTATCCAACAAGCTTCCTTGTTAGTCAGTTCATATGATCATGTCAGTCTGTCTATGCAGTCAGGTCACCTCTTACACAAGAGTTAGGTTCTGAAGTCAGCATGTAAGGTAAAAACCACGTATAGTCAAAATCAGTCTCTAAAAAAACTAAAATCACACTATGAGAGACACAAGGGAACTGAGGGAACAGCAGCAGTTTCATTCTCCCATCTCATGCTCACTCCAGGGTTCAGTGAGTGGAATGGCAGGCAGAATGCAGAATTGCTCTCTCTCTCTCTCTCTCTCAAATGCCAAGTGACTTGTGAAGGAATTTAAACTGGTAATTCCATAATGATGTTCTGAACCTCTTAGGATGCAATCCTAAACACTAGTATCAGTATGGTGGAAGTCCCATTGAACTCAGTTACTTCTGAGTAAACATGCTGTGGATCATATTGCACAGGCAGTATTGGCAGAAGAACGATGTGATGATATGTGGATTTAATGAATAGAATGTTGGTGATATTTTGGCTTAGTTGGATATTACATGTAGAAAATAGTGAATAGTATGATAGTGGGATGTTTTGCTTCGCGCTTGCTGTACCCTTACAAAATATGTATTGTTTTTATGTTTAATATTATATTAATAAAAATATATATTTTTTAAAAAGGAAGTATTGGCAGAATTTAATTTGAGCAATGTCTCACCATGGCTGAACCTCAGAACCCATTTTCTGCACCAAGACTCAGTCCTGGAATATGTGAAGCAATAATACAGACCATGGCTTTGAGTATGTACAATGGTGTCTTCTCCCTGGAAGTAAGTAACCTCAGCTAGTTGCAATGCATCTGGGACTATGAATTAGAGCAGGGTTTCTCAAAGTGTGTGAAGATCATGATCTCCAGATATTTGACCTCTTTAGAAATGAACTTTGCCTCAGAATCTTTTTTCCTTATTACCTTGCTATGGCAAATATACCTTCCTGATGTACCAGCAATCCAACCCACAGTAAGCAGTGGGTTTCTTTCTACAGAAACCACAATGAATTAAACAGAACACAGCTAGAACAGAACATTAAAATGTTAAATTAAAACACTGCAGCTGTAAATGGCACTGAGAGCAAGTTGTGGGCATGCTGCTTTTTTTTTTAATTTGAAATTTCAGACCCACTTATGCTGCCATCCACCTCCTTGGAGATTTAGGTTTTTAAGTAATAACTAATTTCCCAGTGGATTGGGAAGATAAAATTAACACAGTGTGATAACTTACTATTGCACAAAAACCTGAGGCTGATTGCTCTGCTGACGAACAAAGCTTTTCAAACTATGTATGGGATTTATGAGAAGAAAATGCAGCAAATACAAATAATTACTTTTTTTTAGTATGGAGGGAACAATCACAAAAATACATTATAATCAGACAACCGTAGAGCCAAAAGGTTAATGTGTCATGCTAGATGTCAGCCCCAGTACAGTAGGCCATATCAATCGCATTATAGTGTGTCTAAACTACCGAAAGCCACAAACTACCATTGCTTATTTAATAATGTTGATTACATCGAGCCTTTTCTTGCAATAAAGTGGCAGAACTGGGCCTACTAAGGAATATCCACATAGCCAAGTGGGATGGGATCATGGGAATGCAGTGCAGGATATGCAATCTGTATGGCCAGCTTCTCACTGCTGAATGAAGAAGTCATGGAGGGGACGGTTTTTATAGTCCCAATTCAGCACCTCGAAAACTGAATTCTGTAATCCCTATGAACTTTGAAGATTTGGCAAATTTATATATGTTTTAGTTTATTTTTCTCCTCCTCCTCAGGGGAAGGATACTGAAGCTCCAGTCCTTAGAGTTCTAAGCCATTTGCCACTCTGGCTTCTGTGACTGATCACACACCCTGTCAACATGATCTTCACAGCATTCAGGGCAAAAAAAATTCTTTTTAATAATTAAAGCTGAGATTTTCAGCAGAATATGCAAATCTCTCAATAGTCCTCAATATGTATCTTATAGCTTCATAATAGCATTTGCACAACAGCCCAATCCTGCCTAAGATCCGCCACAGCGCACTAAGCATGCTGCGCCGGATCCTAAGCAGTATCAGGCCAGCGCTGGCAGAGTTGGGGCACACCTCAGGAGAAAGGGAAATTTGTCCCTTTCCACCGGGGAGAGCCCAGGCAGCCCCTATGGGCCCCCTTGGATGTACACTGGCAAAATGGCCAGCGCAAATCCGGGGAGGCTGTGTAAGGCCGGCCAGGCCCAGGACGGAGCAAGCTGTTAGGATATTGGCGGAGTGCGCTGTCAATATCCCTGCCCCTCTCTAGGGCCCCTCTTCTGGGCCCAGCGGCCTAATTCGGAGCCTCCACCCTGCCCTCCCCAGGCCCCTGCCCTGACCAACGCAGGACATACCTGCATCCGCCGACGCAGGACTTACCTGCGTCCGCCAACGCAGGACCCAGCCCGAGGCAGAGTGAGCAGTGCCGGCCTCTCTGCTGGCACCTCTTACTCGCCAGGTGACAAAAACGTGCCTTATGGCACATTTACTATACCCGCGCAGGCAGAGCCCTCACACCACCAGCATTGTTTTGCACAGGATTGTGTTGTTAGTGAGTTACAAGAGGCTGCATTTTCTCCACAGATTATATACCAAATTTTCAATCCACTATCCACAATCCACTATTGAGCTGCAATCCTATACACATTTTCTTGGGAGTAAACCCTGTAGAACACAATAGGACTTAATTTTGAGTAGACCCAGTCTTGTGCTGCAAGTTAGTTATATATAAAAGCTTTCAGGAACTTTAAAAAAGTCAAACATTTTTTATTAACAATTTCAAATACCAGTTATTTTGAAAGATGAAAGTTCAGCAAAGACCAATACTTCATGGCTAATCATTAGTCCTGAAGAGTATGACCACAACAAAAACCACATGGAACAACTGATATACAGAATGAATACTTTGAGAACACACTGACAAGTGAAAGGCCTAGTCATGTATCACAAGCAGAAATGGAATTGGTTTCATGCGATGGCTGAGAATCAGACGAATGAATGAAGACGTACCCATTCGGAGAGATCTCTAGGCTAGCAAAGTAGAAAACAAAATGGTCAATGGAAATTTAGTCTCACACGTGATGTGTGTGTGTGTGTAACAAACAGTGGCAAACAACAAACTCAACCCATATTTGGGCAAATGCATATATACTGAAGAGATAAGGAAACATATTAACAACGGGTACTTTAATCTTTGACTGAAATAAGCAATACTGTAATGATGGGCACATTCCACCAGGAAGTTCTCCTGCTCAAGGCCCCCCCCCCCAGCTGAATGAGAGCTGGGCAAGAGGTGTGCGTTATCATGGTAGTGGGGCCTGCACAGGTAGATTGTGTCCAATGTACATAACATTCCTTGTCTTCCAATACAGATACAAGAAACCAAGTAGAATGCAGCATGCTAAATATAAAATTGAGCTGCAGGGAACAGTAAATTACAGCCATAGTACTGCAGCAGCTTTACATAATCACATTTATGAGACCAAAGAAAATGGTCAGCATCTAAGTTAGCTGCTTTTGCTTCTACTATGAAAACCCATCGGGATATTTTAGCTGGCACATTTACCAATCTTCTTGTACAGTTTGCCCTTACAAAGATGATCCTCCAGTGAATTCTTTCTTTCTTTCTCTCTCTTTCTTTCTTTCTTTCTTTATTTATTTTTTAAGAAATGCTTACCAGCAGTGTAATACTAGCTATTAATCAACAGTCTCAAACTGGCCTTTTGTTTGACAATTAATTTTATCAATTCAGTATGCTAATCAAGACTCCTATTTACAAACATGCACATCTCTCAGGCACTGAACACTGAATGTGCATATTTATGCATACTGTATTCATAAACATGCACATCTCTCAGGCACTGAACTCAATCCAAAGATCTTTACACAAAGCAGCAGTTCTATACCTGCTTTGCACACAAGGATTTGCCTGTTCACATCAGCCAAACAGATGGTCAGTTTTTACAAAACTGGGTCACCTGTGGGTGTGGGTGTGGTGTGTGCGGTTGGTTTTAGATCTCCAAAACAATTGGAGTTCTGATACGAAACTTCCAGCATCTCGCCTCACAGGCTGACTATATAGAAAAATACATATACTGCATATAAATCGATATAAACAATGATTAGCAGAACAAAACAGGATCAGCAGATAACAAAAGAGTATGATGTTATTACAAAAAGGCTCAAGAAAACAAAATAATCTCCACCTTGTGCTTAAATGATAAACGTAGGTGCCAAGCAAATGTTACTGTGGAGTCTGTTCCACAAACAGGGTATCACCACACCGAAGGCCCTTTTCCCAGTAGCCACCCATCGAGTGCCAAAAGTAAGTGCACTAGGAACAGGGTCTGAGATTATGATCTAAGATTCTAAGTGAAAAAAGGAGGCTCATATGGAAACCTGCATACAATGCTATGCATGGAGAGATGCAAATATTCCGTGCTGTTACAGAGAAGAGGAAATGCACATTAACGTGGACATCCTCCCCATCATTCACGTCAGAATGTGAAAAGCTTCTGCTGTTTTACAACAGATCTGAATAACTGAAAAGATTTTTCAAAAATGCATATTTTACAAAGTAAGGATGTCGTCACCTGGATAAATGAAGTGGCTCCAGCATGGTTTCATTAGTGAAGCCATCACTCCAAATTGACTCTAATAATGTTAAGCAATTTTACAGCTTATGTTAGTGGTGGAAGCGCATGTACGGTATGTAAGCAACATACACCATCATAGCAATGCCACTCGCATCTCTCAACTCAGAGCCTATTCAAATGTTGTCAGAAGTGGAGAAAGCAGGGAGTAGTGCATCTGTTCCCGTTTTTCTGCTGTGACAAGTAGATACATGCAGGTCTCATCTATGGCAACTCAGCAAGGGAGTCGGGAAAATGCACACTGCATACGTTTTGTGGGAAAACGTATTTTTTCTAGATCTCAGCATACATTTTTCTAAACATTATTTGTTTCGCAAGATTAACATCCAAACTCAGTCAGTCTGTCAGTTCTGGGCACAGTGGTCCATGCCTTAGTAACAGCACGATTGGACTACTGTAACACAGTCTATGCGAGGCTGCCTTGAATATGATTCAGAATTTGCAGTTGGTGACGAATGCAGTCGAGAGTTTGGTCACTAGAGCTTGGTGGTTTGATTCTGTCAGGCTGCTACTCGGGTGGCTTCATTGGCTGCCCATTCAATTCTGAGCCCAATTCAAGGTTGGTGTGGGGGCCCTGCTTTGCGTGCCATCGTTGATAGAAGTGGGAGGGGTGGCAGCTAGAGGCAGGGCCTTTTCTGTGGTGGCGCCTCCAATGTGGTACTCTCTCCCTTTTTCATTAAGGACCATGCCATCTCTGGGGAGGTTTAGATAGGGTTATAGTGTGTGTGGGACTGCTGCCGTTGATCTCTCTCTATTGGGCTGGATATTTTAATTAAACTGTATGTGACGTGATTATTTTTTATTATATTAGGTATGCTAGCTGCTGTTATTTAACTACCTAGTTACTGCGCTTGTTTTGTGTATTTTAATATGTGTTATTTAAGTTTTCTGTTACATTAAAATACATTTATGTATTTTAAATATTGTAAACCGCTTTGATCTTTTTAAAAAAAGAAAAGCAGGGTATAAATAATTTTAAATAAATACGCAAACTATAAATTGTAAGACATATATTTTTCTTCCGAGTGTTGCTCATCATCATGGGATACCTGCCACATGGAGGAGAAGCAGGGGCAGCACATGCCACCTGATTTCCCTTCTCACTGCTCCCATGTGACAAATAAGTGGACACGTGCCCATCCCCATTCCCTTTACTTACAAAGACTGTGCCATACAGCCTCCCTGCTCCATGCCTCTTCTATTCAAAATGAAGGGAAGCAGAGGATGCTGGGAACCCAGCATCCCCTGCTCATGATCATTTCAAAAAGAAGAGGTGCAGAGCAGAGAGGATGCTTAGCACAGTCTTTAAGTAAAGGGAAGGTGGGCACACTCCAAATCATCTATCCCTGCCTACTTGGTGCTTTACCAAGGAAGTACCAAGTAGGCGGGAAGAAGTGATCTGGAGCAGAGCCATGGCAAATTGCCTTTTTTTCCCCTTCCCCCTTGGGTGCAACTGCTGTGATCCGTTTCTGACTTGCTTCCAGCAAGCTGGAAGAGGATTTGAGTGCCCAGTGGAGCAGCAGGCTGGAAAGGGTGGCAAACAGAAGGGCAGGGACTTGTCTGTTTTCTGCCCCTCCAAGAGTGCTTGGGGATTTACTTTTAAAATCCTTAAAAGTATTTTATCCGTTCAGTGAAGACAGGGGGAGAATGAACAAAGTTGCAACAGAAAAGGTATCAATTACCTACAAATTTGGAGGGTCCCAAAACTTCTTTTTCAAAATTTATGGTGGTTTTATATGAACTTGGGGCGCCGATTCCAAAACCAGCATAAATGTTGCCTTATCACATCTAGTTTTAGAGGTACGGCATCACCACCTCATAATGCAAGTCTATCATTGGAGCCTATTTACGTCTACCTGGCTTCTAAGTAAGTCCCATTGACTTCGCACCTAAGCTTGCAAAAGGTATCAATCATATATGAGGAAATAGTCTGAAAGAGTCGGAGAGAGGGGCTCTTTGAGAACTCTGTTCATCCTGTTCCAAGTTCCTTGGAGAGTAGATGGGATACAAGGAAGAAAAATATGACACTTCTATTGATGCAGATTATGTGTGACATAATCATATTTTTTTGAGTATTCAAACACTGCACCATTCCAAACCACAAACCATTCAGACAAGTCTGCATGTTTTTCCTATAGCCATTTTATCACCATAAGTACCTAGCATTCAACCCAAATAAGCTACTGTTGACCAACTTCTCTCTCATGTTTAAAAATAATTCCCACTGGGCATTCCGCCCAGAGGAACCCTGACAGTCTACTTGTTATTTTATATATTGTCCCTGGCCATCAATGCACTACTTTTATATTATGGTTGAAAGAAAGAGGAAAATGTTGAAAGTATGTTTAAATAATAATAAGCCCAAAGAAGCATGAGAATTCCCAGTCAAATGAAGGATTTTTTAAAATCATGAAGCAAGTTTGGAATAATTCATAATTTATTCAAAAAGAAAATTACTGTCAGCATTTATATTTATGTGCTCTATTTTCTACTTCTGAGGACTCTTGTGTTCTAATGCAGATTTTATCCATCACAACTTCACTTTTGCCTAGTATTGATTTTGACAGGTGCCTTCTAGATGCCCCGTAAGGGGAAAACTGCAGGGACATTTGCCTACAGGAAAGCTTATTTGCATAATTACAGCTTCTTTCCACGTAGCCAAAATAGTTAGAATTTCTTTATGCTCTGTTTACAGGAATATGCATCAAAATGTATTCTGTAATTAAATTATATAAATAAAAATAGGGGAATACCAAATAGCTTCTGCAGAGAAAAAAAAAACCCAGCTGTATGAGTAATAATAGATCAGCTTTGGTTGGCTCATCACGCAGTGCAGATAAGTGAAGAAGCTCATTTTATGTTTTAATCTGTTCTGGCCCTCAGATAAAAGACTTCAACCCATAATTTTCACCAACTTTCAGTGCCTATGGGTACGCATAAAATTTTATCCCAGGGTGGCTGCCAACTGTCAGTATGTTACAAACAGACTGCAGCTATCTTTGGAACAATCTCTTCCCTGTAGAGAATTACGCTTAATCATTGGGGATCTGGGGCTAAATACTCTGATCTATGTACACACTGGGGCTGCAATTTAGACACAAAGGACACTTGGTATGCACAGGGATTTCCCATTCAGTACAATGGCAGGGACAGCTCTGTCCACATACTTTCTTTGTACTTGGAGAGTGCTTGCCACTATTGCAGTGAATTGGGAAGCAAGTGTTTTCATTTGTGGTTGTTTCTCTGGCAAAGCTACATTCAAATTGTGAATTGCATTCAACACACTATCAAAAACATGCAGAGCATGTTTCGAGTCCTTGTGGTTGAAGTTATATTTATTTAAAAAGTGTAGGCAGGAGGTCCTAAAAAAGGGTCCGGGACTACCAGGGATATGGGAGATGCTTCTATTAGTCTTGTTCATCCTTCCATCTCCCCTTTCCAGCCTCTTGCCTCTATTGCCCTTACCTTCTGTCTATTATTATTCCAAGTGTTTATTCTTCTTTTGTCCTATTTTGTAAGTACAGCAACACCTCTAATAGCATGGGGGATAAATTCCCTGAAAGTCAAGGGAAAGCTGCATGAAACAGTGGTATAGGATACATCACTGACAATGAGACAGGAAACTGGTGCTGATTGGCCCTATGCTATCCAAAATGTGCTGCTCTCATTGGTTGAAAAAGCTGTCAATCAGACTCAGGATGAAGCGAAACAGCACTAAAGGAAGTGGCATTATGAGTGGTATTACTGAACAGACTGAGTGGCAGTGTCCCAGAGCTGCTGATATTGAATTAATTTTTGTATACAAAAACCAAATTGAATTTATATACATTAGTCAACTAGTCAAGAAATGTTTGTATATTATTTGTGATTTCATATACATTATTCATATACGTTATACGGGAACGTTATTCCCCAAGTACTATTCAAAGAACCGGGATTAAGGGTCCAATCCTATCCAACTTTCCAGTGTTGATACTGCCGCTCCAACAGAGCGTGTGCTGCACCCTGCGGTGGGAGGGCAGTCACAGAGGCCTCCTCAAAGTAGGGAAACATTAGCTCCCTTACTTTAGGGTTGCATTGCGGCTGCATCGATGCTGGAAAGTTGGATAGGATTGAGCCCTTAAGTTCTTAACGGGGAGGTTGCAATACCTAACCTTCTCTTACTTACCCCAGCAGCTAATTAAAAACACACACACAGTTGAGAGAGTTTAGGAGTATAGTTTCGCCAGCTGCTGTGCTGGAACAGAGGTTCACAAAATGAGACACCAGTATTTGCATAAGATACAATTGGTCCCCAGTCCTACTGCCATTGTAGCAAAAAGTACAAATCAACCACCAGTTGCTGCAGTATATCTGTGATACATGGCTCTGTAAAGACTCACCAGGACCCAGAGTCCCATTTTACTCCATCCCCCACCTCTCTGCAGCAGTGAAGGAGACTGTATCAACCATTCCTTGAGTAAGTCCATCAATGGGTAGAAGGTTCCTTGCCAGGTACTAGATACAGTTTTATATACAAGGGTTCAAAGGTACAGAACAGACAAAAAGCATCAGCATTGCCCACTGCAATGAAATGAACAGGACTTCAGCTCCCTCCATATGCACAGCCTACAGTTTGGGAGATGCTTCCCCATGATGTGATCCCATGCTGCAGGGAGTGCATGTATGATTAACATGACTGCATGAGCAGGTTTGATTGCATGGGTCTTTTTCATCTGATTACTGTCTTGTTCTACTTTCTGGGAAGGTGTTAATTGTATGGGAAAGCTCCATGCAATTAGTCTCACATGGCAATTAGCCTGATATGGTTGCATTATTCACATGTGTGAATACCAGATGGCTCCCACACTGCAGGCTGCATGTGTGTAGGAAGAGCACTTAGCATACAATTGTTTCAGTGGGGTTCATCTAGAATTCATCCTACTGTACATGCCAAATGCCATAACATTAATTTACTGGTCTCAGCAATTTATTTAAATGCTTAACAAGTAGGTTTGGGAAACTGTACTGTAAGTAAGAGAGGGAAAAAAACACCCAAACAGAATAATATCTCACCAGAGATCCCCTCTCATCTAAGTGCAAAGCATTGAACAAAAGGATTTTACTCACCTATTCTGCTTCAGTGCTTCCTAATAGAAAAGTAATGCTACCCTGCACATGACCTAAATTCAAAGCAACTTGACTCTCAAACACCTTGGTTGGCAAATTCTAGCAGAATCTCAAAGGATGCTTGCCTTAATCTCTCAGCAGCCAGTTCTGTTCTGGTAGTACAATAATTGGTCTCTGAATAAGTGAGGGTGGTATTTATTTATTTATTTATTTATTTAGTGTTTCGAAGCTGCCAGGTAAATTAAATGCACCTGGCATGTCTGATATTTATTTAAAAAAAATGAGAAAGCAACAAATCCTCCGATTAAAAAAAAATATGAAAATATTGACCCCATTCTGAATAGGCTCTGTTTTGAAAGGCTTTCAAGGCAGGGAAGTGAGAAGCAGTTTAATCATGGGTGACTGGTGTCCCAGGATGCTAAAAGGAAAATTATCTACTTACCCCTTCACTTGAATTGTCTCCCGTATTGGCAAGCATTTCCTGAAGGGCTCTGACAGATAAAGATTGCTCCAGTACAAAGTTACAGATGCAAAGGTCAGGAGGGACATACTGTAAAAATAAAACAAGCAGCAAAAATCAGTACTACCCAACATAATGGACGCTGGCCCACAAAAGCTTGTGCCACAATATATTTGTTAGTCTTTAAGGAGCCTCAAGACTCTGTTCATTTTGCTGCTACAGACTTACATATTTATCCCTTGAAACAGTCTGCGGGCCAATCCTATTCAGTGCTGATGCAGCTGCAGTGCAGCCCAGAGGTAAGGGAGCAAATGTTCCCTTACCTTGAAGAGGCCTCCGTGAGTCCCTGTTTCCCCCCACCCCTTGTAGGATGCAGCGCATGCCCTGTTAGCATGGCTGCATCAGCGTTGGAAGTTGAATAGGATTGGGTCCTTACATATTTATCCTTCAAAAATATTAGTATGCAAGATTAACCATCAGGGCAAACAAGATGCACAGCACATATATACCTCACTAATAACTCCCAAACATTTTTTGTAATGTTCACATTCAGGGAAATATAAATGCTTGCTTCTACCTTGTGCATTACTGGTACATTTCATTTTGACTGATATACTGCAACTTGCCCCGTGTCCTGAAGAATGGGAATCTGAATGGCCCGAGGCTGCAATTCCATGCACATTAAGGCTGCAATCCTATGCCCATTTTTCTGAGAGCAAGTTCCATTAAACACAATGAGCCTTATTTCTGAATAAGCATGCATAGAATCGTGCTCTAAGTTGCTTGTAAGTAAGCCCTATTGAGCTCAATGAGAATGATGTCTGCCTAATGTTGAGAATTAGGGTTCAAATAATTCTCAAATCGGTTGGTTCAGACGATTCTTTGTCCGCAGGTCCCTTTGAGCATTTCCATTGCGAGTCCACTGTGAAAACACATGCTCCACTCATTTCCTGGCATGCAGGGGATTTTTAACTTAATCTCATGGGGAGGACAGCATAGACAAACTATCCATCATGTGAACCCATTTCCTCCCAGCGCACAGGTGTACATATTTAACTCCAGATGCGTATATATACCCTTGGGTAAAAAAGGTTTAAGCTAAAAAGCCCCAGCATGCCAGGAAGCAAATGGATCAGGGTTGCTAATGGTACACTTGTTAGCAGTGGCATCACTATGCTGCCCTCGCCTGACGTCACCACCGGAAGTGATGTCACCGTCACCGCCGCTGCAACTCGCTTCAGAGACGCAGTGCAGGAGGGTGGACCAAACACATCGCCTTCTCCGCCGCTCGCTGTTCCCGCCGCCAAAACAGCATGGTTGTCGCCCTCCCCTGCTGCTTTGTCACCCCCTCACTTGTCGCCTGGGCCCCCCCGAGGCGACGCTTCTGACTTGTAGTGCAAATTTATGAATGCATGAAGAGCAGCTAGTAGATGAAATACCATCCAAACCAGCCCAGTGATAAATGAACATCTATGTTCTATCTTTAACTAATCAAGGCAAGAAGAATTCACCTGCTTATTTCAGTTCTATTCCATAGATTTGCTATTAAAACTATTCCTGGATATCCCACTTAATATTATAGGTAGGGGGGGAATCACATGATTGCATGGTTCCTTTTGGAAACAAAATTCTAAAAGAAAAGTCAAAACTTAACAGGATTCTATTTTAAAACATGTACTGTACTGGAATTTCCTCTGAAACATAACTATTTTACTAATATATATATATATATATATATATATATATATATATATATATATATATATATATATATATATATATATATATATATATATATATGAAAAGCATGAGTTCCACGTAATGCGCTAGAAACATTGAGACATTCACTGAGACTGGTTAGTGATGAACTTGTATTTGGGGGATTGTTGCCATTACACATATTAATATATAAAAAATACATTTGTGCTTGTAATAGAATAGTCTGTCACTGTTCATTATTGCTCTGCTACTGAATAACAGAAATCTATGTTGAATATTCTGTGCATGCACATAGCCATACTCTCCGGTTGAATTAAGAATATCACCATCTTTGACGTCAACAACACTGAACTGAACAAAATGCCCTTTTCCCTCCAGTTTCATTTAGTAGAAGGGAGATTGTGTTTTATAAACCCATTTTTACTCTGTGAAGGTTATGTTCCTAAAGTTGATCTTTGATTTAAAATACATCAAAACGTAATATTATAAAAGCTATGTCAGTGTACGTTTCCTAATTGTCAGTGGGAGACAAGCAAAGGACAAAAGCTCTGAGCAACATGTCCCTGTTTTTCAAATCCATCGCCAAGGGATTTTCTAGACTAATTAGGTGACATAATAGGAAAGGGAAAATTCCCTGTGGCTAATTTGATTATCGTGTCTATAACTCTAACTTTCATGATTCGTTAATTATGGCTATGCATATCAAGGTCTTTTCAACCTGAACACAATACTATGAGTTCTTATTGCTAGTGACATTCTCCCTACCTTTCCCCATTTACTCTATTTTTTTCATGTTGTTGGTATTGAAAACTCACTTGAATTCTCTTACTCCTGAACCACATTAGATTTACCATAAAACCTAAACATAGATGTAAACACGTTGATATAAATCAATACAAGGAGATATGATTGCCAATCCTTCAGGATTGATCCGGAACCTCCAGGTATCAGCATCCATTTCTAAAAGCAATCACGGAATTTTTAGCAGGGCCTCCTTTGCATAATGACATCACATCATGTTGGAGAAAAAATCTCCAGGAATCACGTCAGTGAGAGCTGCTAACCCTAGAGGAAGACAGTAAGACCCCTTCCATTTGACTGGCAAGGACCAACTGCTCCTGCCCCTTCAAGAAGTACCGTATTTTTTGCCCCATAACATGCACCGGACCATAGGACGCACGTGTATTTTGGAGCTACATCAAAGGGAAAAAATGTCTTCCTTTTACCAGTTTCCGCAGCGCTTGGCCGCTTACCGCGTTGTTGTTTTGCACCTCCAATCTTTGTCCCGTGTTGCCGGCTGCATTGCGGCCCCGCCGGGACTGCCCCCAGTCAGCAGCTCGAAGACGCTGCACCTTCGCTTCTTCTACAAGCTTCTTCCGAGCCTCCCAGACGCTGAGACGCTGGACGCGAATGCAAAGCTCTCTGGAAACTTTGGAGTTGGCAACGCGAGACAAAGTTTGGAGGTGCTAAACAACAACGCGGTAAGCGGCCAAGCGCCTCAAAAACTGGTAAAAGGAAGTCTTTTTTTACAGCATTCGTTCCATAAGACGCACAGACATTTCCCCCTATTTTTTTGGGGGGGAGTGCGTCTTATGGAGCGAAAAATACGGTATGTCTTTCTGTTACAATTTTTACTGGGCTGCAGTAGAGAGGCAGGACTGGACAGCACCCTTCACTTGCCTGTCAAGGACCAATATGATATTGTAACTAAGCCTAAGTACATGTCAAATAATCACATATTCATCCCCCATTTCTCCTGTCTATACCTACTCCTACGTCCTCTGCTCTCTCCCCTGTGTCTCTTTTTTAAAGTATGAGTCCCTTTGGGACAAGGAAACTTGTTATTCCTTTGCTATGTAAATTGTTTTGAGAGATTTTTTGTTTAAAAGCAATATATAAATATTCTAAAAAAAACAAATTATGCAAACACGTGGGATGTTGGTTAAAGGGGAAGGAATTCAGGGTGTGGTAGAGACATTGTAACCTTAATCTCATTATTTAAATAAACCATTATATTCTTATAGGCTTATGTCTGTGTGAGTACTGAGGAACTGAGATTCATCTAGTCCAGCTTATCCACTAAAGTCTGCTACTGGAAAGTGTTACAATGCACCAGAGTCTTGAGTTCCTGGTACTTTGAGGGAACTGACCTGCTCAAGTCTCTAACAGTTTATAGTAAATACAGTAGACCAGTGGTTCCCAAACGTTTTTGACTCGCGGCTCCCTTGACATCCCTCGCCGTTAGCAGTGACTCCCCATTACAATGCACTGAAGAGACAGGCACTCTTTACATGCTCAGAGGCACCCTTTCTTATATGTATGTGTATATTCCCAAAATAAACCCTAAAGTGGATTTTCCATGCTTATGCTGAGCAGTAGCTAAGCCAGGAGTGCACAGGGTGGGGTTGGGATGCTGCCCTCCCTCCATTGGCAGGCCTGGGTAGAGGGCACTGATGTTGTCTGTGTTAGTCCTATTCATGGCAAGAGAAACATCAAAGCATGGGAGGGAGGTCTTTTTTTTTTCCATTGGTCATGCCCCACCCCAGTTGCACAAGAGAAGTTTAGGTAGCATCTTTGCAAGATGAAAAACAGATTCTTATACTGCCTGGCAGTCTCCAATGGGGGGGGGGGGGTGTCCCAGCAAATAGAGTGAGGAACTAACAGAGGTGGGTCAAAAAGGAAGAAGGAGAGAAATCTTAATAATTAATCAACCAAACTAAACATAGAAATCGAAGACCGTAAAGCAGAACCTGCTCTGCACCATTTTCAATTGCAGGTCTTGCATTTGTTTTGTGTTTGCGTTCTTAAAAACATTCAACAGGAAAAAAATACTTTATTTGCAAACCTGCAATGTCTGAATGAAACCTGAATGAAAATACTTTATTTGCAAACCTGCAATTGCAAACCTGCAATGAGAGAAACGGGATGCTGTCTCGCTGTCTCCAGGAGCTTGAGGCTTGAGTACTTAGCTTATATCCATTGAGTTGTTAATTGTTCTTTGACATAAGATAAGCAGGGCTTCGCTCAAGCTGTGGTTAAACACAAGATGTGGAAAAGCTGAAGTCTTTTGAAGTGAACTTTGAGTGACCCGATGTGAAGAGGCAGCTTTTCCTGATCTTTGTTTTTGCTCTCTCTCTCTTGCAAGCAAGAATATGTGATAATTAAAAGACTAACACGACGCCCCTGGCTGCTTTCCATGACGCACTTGGGAGTCGCGCCTCCCAGTTTGGGAACCTCTACAGTAGACCCTCGTTATCCACGGGGGATCAGTTCCGGACACACACTCCCGTAATGCTTGGAACGGGGTTCACCTTATGAAGGATTCCGGTCTCACAGGCAGGAAGATGCTCCCCCAAACTGTGCTTAAACCAGCCCTGCCTTCACCCTCTGCTCTGTTGTCCATTCAGCAAACCAATGAGCGCTTCCCTTCTCCCCAGTCCACTCCACCAAACCAAACGGCTGCAGGCACAGCTGCAATCTCCAGGCTACTGTCCTTCACTCACTCTGACCCCTCCCAACTGGAGAACCAGATGGAGATGGAGGCAAGCTCACAAAATGGAGTCAGACCTGAGGCCTTCCTTTTACCTGTTTTGAACTGAACAGTTCTGGTCTGTCACCTACTGAGCCACTTCAGTTGCCACTCCAGTCCTCAAATTGCTGAGAGTGGGAAGAGGATCAAGACAGTGGCAGCCCACCTCTTCCTCTAGCACAACTGGAGGAAGGGGGGGGAGAAGCAGCTGCTGCCACTACCTCCTTGCCCTCCTCCTCACCCACTAAGCAGCCGGGGTAAACAAGGAGGGTGAGGTGATCCAGAGCTCACCCCTGACCTTGAACTCGCATACCACATCCTTCCTCAGTACCATCCTGTTTGAAATAAACAGTATGAGTGGAACATGCTGGGAACATGCCCACCTGGCAAGGAGGAGGACAATGTGGGGGCAGAGCATGCATGTGTGGAGGACGGGCAGAATTGGGCTACCTCAGTCAACATCAACCAGGCTTGACCCCACCCCACCTGCCGCTGCAGCCTAAACAGCACCACAAAATTCCTGTTCTAGACCGGCAGATACCCTGAACAGGAGAACAGGAGTGTTCTCTTCCAACACTGCAACATTTTGTTTCAGATCCCTCTTGTACATTTTGATTCCAGAAGCATCAACCCACTGGACAGTTACAGTTATTGGCTGCCATGTTGCTTAACATAATATTTTCTCCCATTCCCTGCTTATGGTACAAATTTGTTGCTATTGCTTTGCACCAGTATGGGCTCAAGATTTCTCCTCCCTCCCACTGCTGCCCCTATCATGGCACCAATCGGCAGGGTGTATGCACCACAACCAAAAGCTCCTTAGGCCGCAATCTTATATACACTTTCCTGGGAGTAAACCCTATTGTACACAATGGGATTTACTTTTGAGTAGACATGCATAGGATTGTGCTGTTAGACACACATATTGTGGGCACACGTGTATAGGCTTGAGCATGTGTCCCCAGATCAACCACGGTAACAAGTTCTTCCATGAACAAATCAATTAGTAATATAGCTGAATAAAGCCCAGGATAGGATATGGGGTTAGAAATACTACATCTTCCAAAACCAGGATTTCAGCTTCTGAAGTCCACAGGATTCATTCAAAAATTATTTATTTTTTCATCTTACACTTGTTTTTCTCTATCCAAGAACTTAACATATCATCATCTCACACTTTGCTGAGCTGCTCATGATCCACGGACACAGAAACATATGCTTTTTTACTCCCAATTTTCTCCACAGTGGCTTCTGCACCCATCTAGAATGTGCTGTTTAGTTTAGTTTAGTTATGTTAGTATGTTCTTTTTTGCTTAAGCTTGTGCCTGCAGTTTGTCGCAACTTCTGGCAGGTTTCCTGTGCCTATTCCTCTGCTATTTATTTATAACCTGCTATGCTAGCAGACTATAAATCACACAAGATAACAAACATCAGCCTCCAATTTGCCTCCAAAACTTGGGGCTATGCCCATTCCTGCCATCCTTCCCCCAGTACAAGAATAATGGTTCCTGTTCACAAGAAAAACTATTCAGGCTCAACCTACCCAGCCAAGACTACTTACAAGACCACTCTTATGAACTTTCTCAGCATTGCCCATAACAGAAGGGTTTGCAGACACAATTGGTAATCTTTGTTAAAATGCATCAGCTACTAGTGACGGATTAGGACAGAGCTCCCTGTACCTTTAAAAGGTCTAAAGAAGGGGGAATTTTGACAGGTACAGCCAAATAGTATGACATGACAAGATGCACCAGCCAAAATTCTGTGCTCTCTACAATTATTAAGGTTATTAGAGGTTCTGACCTCTAATTATTCTGACCTCTAACAATTATTTACAATTACCTCTAACAATTATTCAGGTTCTGACCTCTAAAAATTATTAGAGGTTCTGACCTCTATTGATCTGCTTAATACACACAGCACTCTGAAAAATATACCAGTACACACTTTTTCTGGGACAATTAGCAAGTTGTATACATAAAACGTTGTATACATAAAAAGGCCAGTGCGCAGTGGGTTAAACTGCTGAACCATGAGCTGTCGATCGAAAGGTCAGCAGTTCGAATCCGCAACGGGGTGAGCTCTCATTGCTTGGGCCAGCTCCTGCCAACCTAGCAGTTCCAAAGCATGTTAATGCGAGTAGATAAATAGGTACTGATTGCGGGAAGGTAAACAGCGCTCCGTGTTCCAGCCGCATGCTACGCGCTGTGGCAAGGAGAGTCATGCCGGCCACATGACCACGGAGGCGTCTTCGGACAACGCTGGCTCTTCGGCTTTGAAATGGGGATGAGCACCACACCCTAGAGTTGGACACGACTGGACTTAATTGTCAGGGGTCACCTTTACCTTATACTTAAATTAAACATTTCATGCTAGAGACCAAGTTCATGGGAATATTTAAACCAAAATATGGAACCTTCAAAAGTCAGTAAGATTTTTTACCAGAATAATCACTGGTTATTTTCAAGAATTCAAAGAATTTCATACACCCCTAAGTTTTACCCTCAACTTATCCATGAGTCATAACAAATTCCTTGATTTTTGGCTGAAAAATTGTCAACTTATCCAGGAGATCGACTCGTACTCGAGTATATACGGTAGTTACGTTTCCTCTTCCATACAACAAAAAAGCCTTCTCATCTGAAAATGTTTTCTGTTATGCATAGAGACCGGGGGGGGGGGGGGGAAATGAAAACAAACAACAACAACAACAACTGGAACAAGACCGTTTATAACACGGCAGACCTACAGCCCTCAACTTGCAAGAAGAACAACAAGACCAAGAAGAAACTATCAGTGGACACAGCACTTTACAGAGTACCATAAATGAAGGATATGAAGGATAGGTTCCTACCCAGAGGAACTTTCAACTAAGATCGACATGCAGGGATGTACTCAAGCAAATGCAGTTATGTGAACTAGGCTAACGGAGGCCCATTGGAGCCTCTGTGTCTAGCCCCCAAGGTAAGTCCGAGGATATACAGTGACAGTTTTGACAACTGTCAAGGAGGATAATAAAATTGACTTCAAAAATAGTTTTAATACTATGGAAAAAGTTGCAGTCATGCTTTAAAAACACTGTGCAAGACTACCATCCCCAGCAGAGTAATGAAGAAAATGAGTTCGTCCATTAGTGAAACATAGAACACTTTTTAACTGTAGTGATATACTTCACCAATTAAACCTCTTAGATTAGTGAAGTAACAAAGTGCAGAATGTGGGCTGTCTTTCAGGAAGTCAAGTATCTGGGCTATTCAAATTTTGGAAACAATAAAATCTGGAGGTTGAACTCTAAGAAGCACAAGTGGAAGGAAGTTCCTGCAAGAGAACCTCTCTGTTTCTGCTCCCTCCCCAATGCCCTTGAAAAGCATCTCTTGAACGTGAAGCATCTCACACAAGGTGCCTCCACCTGCAATCTCTTGAAGTTTCCCCCTCCCCCTGCAGTCCCCTATCCCATCCCTCAAGGTCCTCTGACTCTTTAGAGAGGCTTGAGAGGCAGATGGGGCTGTTGTAGGAAGGAAGGGACAAGGAAGTTCTTTTGTGGAAACTTTCACTTCTTAGGATTCAACCTATATCTGGAATCTTACCTTCCGTTAATCTAATGAACACTAAGGACAAAACAGCAGCTGTATTTTGCAGGTTCACAAAATGGGGCAATAAACATCGCAAAGTACAACAAATGCATAGCAATTATTCCTAAAACCACTAGGGAAATTTCTTCAGGTTGTGAACAAACAGATGAGGAGACACTGTGAAGATAGTACATTTGGTAGATTAATTAATTACAAGCTACATCTACGTAACGTGCAGAAGGACTATAATTGCAGCTTTAAAAACATTGCCATTGCTTTTATGCAAAATAGTTAAGGATACATCTAAAGGCCAAACTAGAGGTTTGCTTAAAGGCATCATTAACAGATGCACTTAAACCCAGAAGTACCTCTATAAAAAAAAGAACTGTAGGGAGACTCCAATCCAGATTAGAACTACAATACGTGAGGAAGAAGAATTAACTCTTCCTCTTGCACCATTTTCCCATCAAAAATTGTCGCATAAAGCTGCTGTATGAAGTGGATAGTTGTTGCAAAACGAACGTGCATACACCAAGAAACTTCTCTTACTGAAAAGCAATAGATAAATATTTGTGACAACATAGGCCTACGCACATTTTGCTTTCTTAAACGTGAGACCCATTCTTGGGTGTACAGTGGGCCCTCCTCATACGTAGATTGGCCATCCGTAGATTTGAATCTACGTAGATTTGGATGGCACCACGGAAGACCCACTGGAGGCAGGGGGCAGTGCTACAATACCTTATTCTGAAGCTTTTGGGGGGCCTGCCGGCCACTTCCCACGACTTCCAGTGTTGTTGTTTTTTTTCTTTTTACAGGCACTTGGGAGCTTTACAAAGTGGTGCGAAAGGCAAAAAGTGGCCGGCGGGCCAGCACGGTTGCTTAATCAAGTACTGTGGTGCTTCCCCCATCCCAACAGTGGATTTAATTATCCATGGATTTTTGCGGGGATCACAGATATGGAGGGCCCACTGTTTTGGGGCGCTGATTCCAAAAATGACATCAGTTTTGCCCTATCACATCATGTTTGGGGGGTACAACATCGCCACCTCATAATACAAGTCAAGCAGCTTCCTCGTGAGGAATCCGTCGCCATGGTGTCCTCTGAAGGAAGCTGCTTGACTCGTATTATGAGATGGTGATGCCGTACCCCCAAAACTAGACATAACAAGGCAAAACCAATGGCATTTTAGAATCAGCACCCCCATATAAAACCACCATAAATTTTGAAAAAAGCTTTATTGACCCTCAAATTTGCACGCCTGTGTAATTAATCATTAAAAATATTTAAGAAAAAGCATCCCCCAACTGATGCCAAGACACAGGGGGAGGGCTGTTAACTTTTTTCTTTGTGCCATTTTCTGACAAGGAATCACCACCTGAACTGTAATATGCTCCTAAAGGACTCTTTGCTGTAAATAGCTGCTTCAGGGTAAATAGCAGCTCCAGGGGATGGTTTTTGGTGGGAAAACGGTGCAAGGGGAAAGAGTTAATGCCCCTCCCTTAAGCATCACAGCCTATTCTGGCTTGTAGCCCCCACAGCTGCTTTTTCTTAAATAAGAGGAGCTTCCTGGTTGAAGCACATTTGTTACTGACATCTTTAAGGGAATGTCTAGTTTGAAGAGGCAGAAGAGTCTGGCTGGGCCGAAGAGTCTGGCTCAGTTGGGAGAGCTGCTGCATTCAAAGCCCGAAGACCGGTGAACTTGAT
The DNA here is from genome assembly GCA_026170595.1 of Plestiodon gilberti rubricaudatus. Taxonomy (NCBI): domain Eukaryota; kingdom Metazoa; phylum Chordata; class Lepidosauria; order Squamata; family Scincidae; genus Plestiodon; species Plestiodon gilberti. The sequence continues at coordinate 266,156,025 of JANXHW010000001.1, forward strand.
AAGTTCGAGACACACCGCCGGCAAAAAGCTGTGAAAGCCTCCAGGAGGAGAGATAAGAGCTTCCAGCTGCGTCGGTCGAGTGTGGGAGGCGCCAGCCAGCAGAATTGTCAGACTGTAAAAAGGATACCACCTGGAAAGTAGCCGTTCATTAAAGATTGGACATTTATATATATTGTAAAAAAACCCAAGGGGGGTTAGACAGCCTGCCCATATACACCGCCTTGGATTAAAGTCGGAGGAGAAATCCAATGACCAAGAAAGGCGGTATATAGATATAGGTATAGATATAGATATTAGTTTAGACTTAATTCTGCCATTGAAACCCACATGTCTTTAAAGTGCTTTAGATCAGGTTCAACTTTGCCCAAAAATATTAGTATGGACTGTTAAAAAAGAATAACTTCATGTAAATAACACTTGACTTGACTGAAGCTATTACAACATTATACAACTTCTGTAATATAATTTTGCTAATTTTTGATTTCTGCTTTTTTATCTTAGAATTTCATTTTCATTTTCTTTCTAATTATCATACTGTAGTAAAAGAGACAGAAGTTTCCTGCAGCATTCAAAGTAATGAGTCAAATATGCATGTGACTGGTAGATTTTATTCTACTTACAAAACCATTTTTCTTTATCTCATTCTCACACCTTGAGGCCTGTAACATGCACATACTATAACAGTTCATGAAACAATTACAGTTTGCAGATTTGGGCCACACCAAAGCATTTTTTTTTCAATTACACAATTGCAGATTTGTTAACAATTTGCACCGTGATGTAAAGGCACTGAAGAATTACTATGAGTTTTCTTAAATCCAAACTATCTTTCTTGACACAGAATATAGAACATATGATTCTTATTCTTTTCTTATGAAACAAATTAACAAGTATATACTGGATATAAAGAGAATATATTTTACAAATTTCTGTGAATAAGCACAACCGAGCTCTGACTATTACATCTTTATCAGCAGAGACCATGTAGGAAGACTGCCATTTAGTCCTTATACACTACAGCCTGAGAGGAGGGTGTTGGGAAATGAAAGAAATTAAACAAATTATGAAAACAGAGTTATCACTGATTGTTGCTGTACCATGGAAAGGCTCAAGGCTGACATGGTATTATGTATCAGTTCTTGTACTTAGACCAGGGGTTCTCAATCCCTTCCCAGCCAAGTACCACCTCTGGTGCCACTCTCCTGCTCCGTACCACCAGATGTGACTGGTGATGACATCATCACCAGTTACTTCCAGGTTTTTGGAGGTCGGAAAACACAGGTAGGAGGGTCTGGGCGGGAGGGGCCTTTCTTAGCATTCCCGAGAGGCTCAGCCAAAGGCACAAAGGCACTTTCACTTCTTGGAAGTGAAAACGCATCACCAAAAGCACCACATCGGAGCAGGGTTCTGGTGGTCTGGGGGTCTGAGTACCACCAGCAGTCAGTCAAATTACCACTGGTGGTACTAGTACCATTGGTTGAGAACCCCTGCATTAGACACATAATTCAGCTGAGCAGCAGCTAAGGTAAGGTGGAATGCTGTCAGGGGTTAGGCCAATAGGGATTGTCTGATTAACTTATCAGAATAAGGGTCCAGTCCTAAATTCCTAACTAAATGCTGCCCATAAGGTGAAGTGGCACCAGCACAAGCTCCACTGCATCCTGCAGGTGAAAGATTTTTTACTTACCCTACTCTGTGCCCACATGGCGGCCTCCAATGGGTCTACTCAGATGTACACCAGCTATTTTGCAGGCACAAGTCTGAGCAGACCCGAGCAGACCCCAAGCATGTCAAGAGCAAAATGGTGGTCAGGATATCGGCAGAGAAGGCTCCACCGATACCTGCCCACCATCCCATGACATGAACCCCCAAGGACCCAATCCACCAGCTCCCTGCCCTGTTCCACCACCAACCCACCGCCCATCAGTGGCTTACCAGCTCCAGTGGGTGCGGTGGGCTTCAGAGTTGCCAACTTTTACAGCAGCAATGGTTGCTAACATAGTGCTGCACACACCATCAGCAGCCATTTTCCGACAGTGGAATACTAGTAAGGATCAGGCTGCCCATCTTATGAGGACAGCTTGACTTGCTTAAGGAGGCCAAAGCTTTGTTGTTGTTGTTGTTCAGTCATTAAGTCGTGTCCGACCCTTCGTGATCCCATGAACCATATCCCGCCAGGCCTTCCTATCCTCCACTATCTTCCTGAGTTCGCTCATTTTCATGTTCGTTGCATCGGTGATGCTGTCTAACCATCTCATCCTTGGCCTTCCCCTTCTCCTTTTGCCTTCAGTCTTTCCCAGCATCAGAGTCTTCTCCAGAGAGTCCTCTCTTCGCATTAGGTGGCCAAAATATTTGAGTTTCAGCCTTAGTACCTGTCCTTCCAGGGAACAGTCAGGGTTGATTTCATTTAGGATTGACTGATTTGATCTCCTAGCAGTCCAAGGGACTCTCAGGAGTCTTCTCCAGCACCACAGTTCAACAGCATCTATTCTTCGGCGCTCAGCCTTCCTTATGGTCCAACTCTCGCAACCATACATTGCTACTGGGAACACCATCGCCCTGACTATACGAACTTTTGTTGGTATGGTGATATCTCTGCTTTTTATTATGCTATCTAAATTTGCCATAGCTTTCCTTCCAAAGAGTAAGCGTCTTTTAATTTCATGGCTGCTGTCTCCATCTGCAGTGATCTTGGAACCCAAAAAAGTAAAATCTGTTACTGCTTCCATTTCTGCCCCTTCTATTTGCCAGGAATTGATGGGACCAGATGCCATGATCTTAGTTTTATTAATGTTGAGTTTCAAGCCAACTTTTGCACTCTCCTCTTTCACTCTCATCAAGAGGCTCTTGAGTTCTTCTTCACTTTCTGCCATTAGGGTGGTATCGTCTGCATATCTGAGGTTGTTGATGTTTCTCCCGGCAATCTTGATTCCGGCTTGCGATTCATTCAGCCCTGCATTTCTCATAATGTACTCTGCATATAAGTTAAATAGGCAGGGTGACAATATACAGCCTTGCCGTACTCCCTTCCCAATTTTGAACCAATCAGTTGTTCCATGGCCGGTTCGAACTGTTGCTTCTTGACCTGCATACAGGTTTCTCAGGAGACAGGTAAGGTGGTCTGGTATCCCCATCTCTTTAAGAACTTGCCACAGCTTGTTGTGATCCACACAATCAAAGGCTTTTGCGTAGTCAATGAAGCAGAAGTAGGTGTTTTTTTGGAACTCTCGTGCTTTCTCCATGATCCAGCGCATGTTGGCAATTTGATCTCTAGTTCCTCTGCCTCTTCGAAACCCAGCTTGTACATCCGGTAGTTCTCGGTCCACGTACTGCTGAAGCCTAGCTTGTAGAATTTTGAGCATAACCTTGCTAGCATGTGAAATGAGTGCAATTGTACGGTAGTTTGAACACTCTTTGGCACTGCCCTTCTTTGGAATTGGAACGTAAACTGACCTTTTCCAATCCTTTGGCCACTGCTGAGTTTTCCAAATTTATTGGCATATTGAGTGCAGCACTTTCACAGCATCATCATTTAGGATTTTAAGTAGCTCAGCTGGGATATTATCATCTCCGCTAGCTTTGTTGTTAGTAATGCTATCTAAGGCCCACTTGACTTCGCTCTCTAGGATGTCTGGCTCTGGGTCAGTGACCACACCAGCGTGGTCATCAGGAACATTAAGCTCTTTCTTGTATAGTTCTTCTGTGTATTCTTGCCATCTCTTCTTAATCTCTTCTGCTTCTGTCAGGTCTCTGCCTTTTTTATCCTTTATCATGCCCATCTTTGCACAAAATGTTCCCTTGATATCTCCAATTTTCTTGAAGAGATCTCTAGTCCTCCCCATTCTGTTGTTTTCCTCGATTTCCTTGCATTGTTCATTTAAGAAGGCCTTCTTATCTCTCCTTGCTATTCTCTGGAAATCTGCATTCAGTTGTTTATATCTTTCCCTTTCACCTTTACTTTTCGCATTCCTTCTTTCCACAGCTATTTGTAAAGCCTCATCTGACAGCCACTTTGCTTTCTTGCATTTCTTTTTCTTTGGGATGGTTTTAGTTGCTGCCTCCTGTACAATGTTACGAACTTCCGTCCATAGTTCTTCAGGCACTCTGTCTACCAGGTCTAGTGCCCTAAACCTATTCTTCACCTCCACTGTATACTCATAAGGGATATGGTTTAGGTCATATCTGACTGGTCTAGTGGTGTTCCCTACATTCTTCAATTTAAGCCTGAATTTTGCAATAAGAAGCTCATGATCTGAGCCACAGTCAGCTCCAGGTCTTGTTTTTACTGATTGTATAGAGCTTCTCCATCTTTGGCTGCAAAGCACATAATCTATCTGGTTTCGGTATTGACCATCTGGTGATGTCCAGGTGTAGAGTCGCCTCTTGTGTTGTTGGAAAAGAGTGTTTGCTATGACCAGCGTGTTCTCTTGACAGAACTCCGTTAGCCTTTGCCCTGCTTCATTTTGCGCTCCAAGGCCAAACTTGCCTGTTGTTCCGTTTATTTCTTGATTTCCTACTTTAGCATTCCAGTCTCCTATGATGTAAAGGACATCGTTTTTGGGTGCTAGTTCTAGAAGGTGTTGTAGGTCTTCATAGAACCGGTCAACTTCATCTTCTTCGGCATCAGTGGTTGGGGCATACACTTGGATTACTGTAATGTTGAATGGTTTGCCTTGGATTCGAACTGAAATCATTCTGTCGTTTTTGAGGTTGCACCCCAGTACTGCCTTTCCCACTCTTTTATTGACTATGAGGGCTACTCCATTTCTTCTAAGGGATTCATGCCCACAGTAGTAGATATGATGGTCACCTGAATTAAATTCGCCCATGCCCGTCCATTTTAGTTCGCTGATTCCCAAGATGTCAATGTTCAATCTTATCATCTCATCTTTGACCACATCCAGCTTGCCTTGATTCATAGACCTCACATTCCATGTTCCTAAGCAGTATTGCTCCTTGCAGCATTGGATTTTCCTTTCAACCTCAGACACATCCACAGCTGGACGTCCTATTGGCTTTGGCCCAGCCGCTTCACTCTTTCTGGGTCTACTTGGAATAGTCCTCCGCTCTTCCTCAGTAGCATATTGGACACCTTCCGACCTGAGGGGCTCATCTTCCGGCATCATATCTTTTAGCCTTTTGGAACTGTTCATGGGATTTTCTTGGCAAGGTTACTGGAGTGGGTTGCCATTTCCTTCTCCAGTGGATCACTTTTAGTCAGAACTCTCTGCTACGACCTGTCCGTCTTGGGTGTCCCTGCACGGCATAGCTCATGGCTTCATTGAGTTACGCAAGCCCCTTCGCCACGACAAGGCAATGATCCATGAAGGGGAGGGGAGGCCAAAGCTACATTGCCTTAAAAAAGTAACAATTATCTTATTTGCCCCCCCTTCTTTTAGGCCCCTTGTCCCACTGTACCAGTCCTAAAATATACTGGTAGGGCCAGTGTTGGACTGCTTCCTGGGATACTCTCAAGTAATTTCTCCTGCATGTAGCCTGGGGTGGATCATGTTTCCTAATAATTTATAAAATTAATTCCTCTCTTTACAGGGAAAGTCCATTTATATTTTCTTAGCCTGCTGGCATTAAAAAAAAAGTCCCTTGTTTTGGCTCAAGCCAATGCTAGAAACCCTTAAAGTATTTGGTCCTCCATAAGCACTTCTAACCTGGCTTTGTAAATACCCTTTCATTGTGATTCCTGTCATTCCGTGGGCTGGTTCACTCAATCTTAACTTGATGCTTAAAACTCAAGCAATGGTTTGCATGTGTGGATGAACCATCACAAATCTAATCCCACAGACAGAACTTTTATGTTGCCATATGTAATCTCAAAATACAATACAGTACTTTTCAAAAGAGTTTGTTCAGAGTTGAGCTTAATGTTATGCTCACTGTGGGAATCGACATCTCCATGGCAAATTTCCTGTCCCCAACTCTACTGTTTAGTAGAACTTGCCATGGGTCAGAAGCTGTCTAGAATCAGAAACTATAGACTTTTGCAGTGCTACCCTGTAATGAGCCACTAGAATCAGAGATCAGAGTATTCCCTCAGAAGTAAAGGGATCCTGAACTCTAGAATGACTCTGCCCAGCCCAGATTAACCAACTTTCATTACTGGACTCCAGCCCACTCTACGGGCCTCCCTGCACCTCAGAACAGGTCTGAACCACAATTAGAAACCACTTCCAGTTTTTGGCAAAACTGGAAGTGGCTTCTAATCGCGGCCCAGACCTGTTCTGAGGCGCAGGGAGGTCCGTAGAGTGGGCCGTAGGCCTCCCCACACTTCAGAACAAGTATGAGATGCGATTGGAAGCCACTTCTTGACTAGCAATGGATCCCATTGTTGATTTACCAGTGGCAGTACAGTACAAAGAACCAGAGAGCTATGCAGTTCATTCTGTCAGACTGCAGTGCAACAAACATGACTGATATAGTGCTGCTAAATAGTGCAGAAATCCTCAAAAACGTACAAAACATTGTTGTAGTTAGATTATACTTTGAATTTCATGCAGGTAAGCCTCTGGGGTCTGACAAGTCTCATACCTTTTTCACTTAAGGTAGAATTTATGCATAGCTTGCATTTATTGGCCAAGCCAAAGCCACCATTTCATGCTATAAAAAGCACTGTCACAAAGCAGTGTTGCATAGCAGATTTATGGATCCAAAGGGTTGACACCTATTGATTTAGGGTGTTGGATTAAATCTTACCTTTTAGAATGCAATCATAATCTATTTAAAGCAGATTTTATAAATTAACAGAAATGCAATAAATTTTGTTGCAGAGATGCTGGTTCATAGCAAATGTATCCTTTTAACAGAATCTTTTCTTTAAGATAATTGTTTATAGTCTTGATTAAATTGGAATGTTATGGTTCCACAGCACTTTCCTGAGAGGACATGGACAGTTGCAATAAAAACATGTTTAAATTATATCTTTTAATTAAAATGATGCATTTCCACTATTCAGATTCCAATGTATTGGTCCCGTTTGTGCTGAGTAAGTTTGCATGCAACTTCAAATATCACATTGGACACATCCTGCCAGTCGGCTATGAATCAACCTTCCAAGCAATTTAAAAGTGGGACAAAAATGTTTGCAAGTAAAATACAATAAAACCTTAGCTAGCATTTACAATGCTAACAGCTATACACATTTCTCTAAGCTAAGAGAGAACTACAACTAATTACACAGGCCTGCAAATTTGAGGGTCAAAAAGCTTTTTTCAAAATTTATGGTGGTTTTATATGAATTTGGGGCACTGATTCCAAAACTGGCATCGGTTTTGCCCTATCACGTCTAGTTTTGGGGGTTGCGGCATCACCACCTCATAATGCGAGTCAAGCAGCTTCCTTGTCAGGAAGCCATGGCGCCAGGTTCCTCACAAGGAAACTGCTTGACTCATAATATGAGGTGGGGATGCCAACAATTGCCCACTTCTTAATGGCAATTTCTAGTTCTACAAAGAAGGGTTTTCAATTTCAGCAAATAGGGGACAAAGGAGAGCAACTAGATGGTTGACTCACCATAACAGGATAAGCTTCACTTCCTATATCTTGGTTATGAATGAGGATTCTCAAGCACATTGGACGGCGGTCTTGAGATGGAGGAACCTGTCATAATAATCCTGTATACTACTTAACTCTGACTCGAAGGTCAGTGAAATGGAGCTTTCAACTGAAGAATCACAGAAGTTGGAAGGTACCTTGAAATTCCATCTAGTCCAACCCTCTGCTCAGTGTAGGCATCTTCTACAGTTCCCTGACTGGTGACTTTCTAGCCTCTGCTTGAAAACCTCCAACAAGTGTGAGCACAAGTATGTGCACAAAGCAGACTGTTCCATTGTCAGACAGCTCTTACGGTTAGGAAATTCTTCCTCATATCTTGCCTAAATCTACTTCCCTGTGGTTACAAGTCATTGGTTCTAACCCTGCCCTTAGGAAGCATGGAGAGGCAGTCTTTCCCTTCTTCTGTGTGACCCACAGATACTTGAAGATAGCTATCATATTTCCCCTTAATATTCTCTTCTCCAGGCTAATATGCCAAGCTCTTTTAACTGGTCCGAATAAGATGTGATTTCTAGATCCTTAACAAAGGAAGAGATTGCTTATGGCTTGTAATTTGGGATGGACTTTTCCTCCATGAATCTGGCCGCGCGCCTGCAAGCACTCTAAGCTCTCCCCACCTTGTGGGGAGAACTTTGAGAAATGCTGATCTCTCCAAACCCCTTTTAAAGGCATCTAGGCCAGGTGCCATCACCACATCCTGTGGCAAGGAGTTCCACAGATGAATTAAACGCTGGGTAAAGAAATATTTTCTTTTGTCTGTTCTAACTCTCCCTCCACTCAATTTTAGTGCATGTCCCCTGGTTCTGGTGTTGTGCGAGAGGGAGAAGAATTTCCCTCTATCCACACTCTCCATCCCGTGCATAATTTTATAAGTCTCAATCATGTCCCCCCTCAGGCGCCTTTTTTCTAGGCTGAAAAGCCCCAGATACTGTAGCCTTTCCTCATAAAGGAGGTGCTCCAGCCCACGAATCATTCTGGTCGCTCTTTTCTGCACCTTTTCCAATTCAACTATATCCTTTTTGAGGTGTGGTGACCAGAACTGGACACAATACTCCAGATGTGGCCTTACCATCGATTTGTACAAAGGCATAATGATATTGGCCGTTTTATTCTCAATCCCTTTTTTAATGATCCCGAGCATGGAATTGGCCTTCTTCACAGCCGCCGCACACTGGGTCGACACTTTCATCGACCTGTCCACCAGCACCCCAAGATCTCTCTCTTGATCCGTCACAGACAACTCAGAACCCATTAGCGTATATGTGAAATTTTGGTTTCTTGCCCCAATGTGCATCACTTTGCACTTACTTACATTGAAGCGCATCTGCCATTTTGCTGCCCATTCTCCCAGTTTGGAGAGATCCTTCTGGAGCTCTTCACAATCCCTGCTGGTCTTCACCACCCGGAAAAGCTTAGTGTCATCTGCAAACTTGGCCACCTCACTGCCTATCCCCGACTCCAGGTCATTTATGAATAAGTTGAAAAGCACCGGTCCCAAGACCGATCCTTGGGGCACACCGCTTTTCATCTCTCGCCACTGTGAAAATTGCCCATTGACTCCCACTCGCTGTTTCCTGGTCTTCAACCAGTTCCTAATCCACAAGAGGACCTGCCCTCTTATTCCCTGACTGTGGAGTTTTCTCAGGAGCCTTTCATGAGGGACCGTGTCAAACGCCTTCTGAAAATCCAGATATATAATATCCACGGGTTCGCTCGCATCCACATGCCTGTTGACTTTTCAAAAAATTCTAACAGGTTTGTGAGGCAAGACTTCCCCTTGCAGAAGCCATGCTGAGTCTCCCTCAGCAGAGCTTGTTCTTCTATGTATTTTAAGATTTTATCCTTAATGAGACTTTCCACCATCTTCCCTGGAACAGATGTTAGGCTGACCGGCCTGTAGTTTCCCGGGTCCCCCCTCCTTCCTTTTTTAAAGATTGGCGTGACATTAGCTATCCTCCAATCCTCTGGCACAGTGGCCGTTTTAAGGGACAAGTTGCATATTTTGGTCAAGAGGTCAGCAACTTCATTCTTGAGTTCCTTCAGAACTCTTGGGTGGATGCCATCCGGGCCTGATGATTTATTGATCTTTATTTTGTCAATTAAGTCTGAGACGTCTTCTCTTTTAACCTCTATTTGACTTAATTCTTTAGTCAGGGGAGACCGTTCCGGCAGCGGTATTTGCCCGAGGTCTTCTGCCGTGAAGACAGACGCAAAGAACTAATTTAATTTCTCTGCAGTCTCCAAGTCCCCTTTTATCACCCCTTTCTCTCCCTCACCATCCAGCGGACCAACCTTTCATAAAGGTTTCATAAAGTTAAAGCAAGCACGAAGCAATACATCCTACTAGCATACTATTCACTATTTTCTGCATATAATATCCAACTAAGCCAAAATAACACCCACATTCTATTCATTAAATCCGCATACCATACATCGTTGTTCTCTCTCTCTCTCTCAAAAAATCAATAAATGGTTTCCAGTTATTCTCGAAAAGGTTAACTGACTTTTCCTTAATTAAAATTTGTGTCTTTCTGTTCCTTGCTCATTTGTGTCTTTCTGTTCCTTTCCTCCTTCCCCCCCTGCCTGCTAGCTCTGCCATGTCATTCGGCCCCAGTAGGCTCAAACGAAATGGTGGCAAGCAGAGGCGGATCTAGGGTGGAGCCAGCGGAGCACCCGCTTTGGGCGCCACTGCCCGAAGGGCGCCCCGCCCGCGAGTCCGAGTCGGACTCGGAGACTCGAGTCCGACCGGCCCCAGAGAGCCGGCTTGGAGACGTCTTCCCCAGTCGGCTGCCCGGGGCCTTCTGGAAGGCCTGCGCGCGAGAACGGTATTTATACCATTCTTTTTGCGCATGCTCAGACTGTTACTGAGGGAAAAAGGCTGCCCTTTTTCCCTAACAGTCCGAGCATGCACGCGCGGGCGCGGGCCTTCCAGAAGGCCCTGGGCAGCCGGCCGGGGAAGACGTCCCCAGCCGGCTCTCCTGATTGAGGGAGGGGGTCGCTGCCTCCCGGAGCACGCCGCAGAGCCGCGGCGATATTTTCATAATAGATGCATCACCACCCCCGTTGCTCCGGGCGCCAACGGGGGTAGTGACGCCTCTGGTGGCAAGAATCATAGCATTTCTATTAGTTCCTCTATGCCTTCCTTTGTCTTGTTGCAGATTCTCCTCATCCCCCTCATCTTCTCAGTTTCTTATCCATTGTCTTAGAAGCTTTCAATTAGTCTACTGCATTACGGATTCACTGACTCAGCCTTTGCTGAAACTACACTTTCGGTCAATGACTAAAAAGGAGAAGATGGTGTTTCTGGCAGAAACAGCTCAGCAAACTAGAAAGCTAAAATGCCAAAGCAATAGCACGTTTGTTAGCAACATGGATAAGAAGATGACGTATAAAACTGAACACACATTTCAGCAGAGAGAAAAAGGTGGACAGATCATTGGCTTTGGATCTGGGAGACTGCATTTATATTCTCTCTCAATCAAGAAGTTGACTGGATAGCCTCAGATAAATCACCATCTTTCAACTCACTCCTGATCTGTAAAATAGGACTAATGATGATGATGATCTAGAGATACTGTGATAGAATTTTCTTCCCATTATTCAATAATGAAATTGGCCATCCGTTTCAAAATAACCAACTATTTTAAAGCAGATACCTATTTCATGCTGGTCAAAATAGAAACAACTAGTTTTGAGTTGCAATCCTATGCACATTTACATGAGAGGTAAGTCCCTTTGAAATCAGTTGCACTCACTTCTAAGTAAAGAGGGATGGGGTTGTGCTTCAGGTGTCCTTAAGGGCTTCTATATGATTGGTAGTATTGTTGCCATCTTATCACAAACTTTTTTTTTTTTAACACCCCATTCCTTCAGTTCCGAGAGTAGCATGCTACACAGTCCAACACGTGGCAATTCAAATCTTGAGCGGCAAAGTAGCTGGCAGTAAAATCCTTAACTTGAGAATATACAATTCAGCAAAACATAGTGAATTAGAACGGAAATAATTTGATATTCTGCATTTTATATACAATTATATTACAGGCAGTACAATTAAAAAATAATAATCACCATTTGCAGATTAATGACCATCATTTACACCAAATGACCATCATTTACACCATCGCAGAAGTGATTCTTACTTTAGCTTCTGATGTTGGTTCCAAAAAGCACAGGCGATTCCCAAGCCCCTCAGCTGCCAGGCAGAACTTTCGCTGTTCTTTGTGAATGTTGGCCACGCACTGGAGTACGACTTCATCATCCTGTCAAGAAACACGAGAACCAGTGAGGAAATATAAAATGCCTGTAAGATTTAGCCCAGTGATAGATTGGCTATATTTGTTGTAGTCTGAAATTACACATTTGTTTAAAAATAGGTATGTGCAGGCATTTTTCACACATACAGTCGCCCCTTTGTATCCATGGGGGTTCGGTTCCTGAACCACCAGCAGATACAAAATAATGCCTAAAAGAAATCAGCTGCAGGGGAGGGTGAGGCAGGGGCTGGGTAGCATCACAGTACCTTATTTTAGCAGCACGCCACCCGCTCCTGGACGCCTGCATAGCTTCCAAGTACTTGAAACGGCTGTAAAGAGTAAAAACAAACAAACAAACCCTAATTCACAGCGACTTCCGGTTTTGCGGAAGTTTTTTTTCACCTTTTACAGCTGTTTCAAGTAAAGGGTGTAATGGACATCCACACAAATTGAGTGGAGGGAGGATTAAAACAGACAAAAGAAAATATTTCTTTACCCAGCGTGTAATTGGTTTGTGGAACTCCTTGCCACAGGAGGTGGTGATGGCACCCGGCCTGGATGCCTTTAAAAGGGGATTGGACAGATTTATGGAGGAAAAGTCCATCACAGCTTACAGGTCATGATGGGGATAAGCAACCTCCTGGTTGTAGGAGCAGGTTTTCTTTGTGCCAGGTGCAAGGGAGTGGCAACAGGATACAGGTATCTTGTTGTCTTGTGTGCTCCCTGAGGCATCTGGTGGGGCCACTGTGTGATGCAGGAAGCTGGACTAGATGGGCCTTTGGCCTGATCCAGCAGGGCTCTTCTTATGTACATCTGTTGATCCAAAGTACCGTGCTGGCCAACTTACTAATTCTATATGGTATCAAGAGGACTCTCTTTGGATTGTGTAGGGATTTTATCATTTTGCAATGTATATACATAATATACATATAATGCATTTTTCATATTCTTTCATCATACGTTTGTGGTTCCTTGATCATTTTGAGGTGCCCGCTGTAGCTTCCTTTTCCAGGATTGGAAAGATGGAGTATTACATCTTTAAAATAAAGTATTTTAGCTGAGAATGAATACATGTTATTTTGGAGGACTGCAAAGCCCATAGGGTGTTGGGCACAATTCTGAGGGGTTTCGCTGGATGGCAAATTGTAGGAATGCATCACAGGGACTGAGAGGGGCTACTGGTTCACTCAGAATCATGATACAATGTAGCCAGATGAAAAGATAAAGAGTCAAACTACACCTTGATCTGACAAGGTGTAAGTCTCAACCAGGGCATACATTGGGAGTTGGATTTGATAAATGCTGGAAGGAAAAGAACTGGCTATACTGTATATTTTTAACTTCCTTTCTCACTAGAACCACCCAAAAACAAATCTATTTAAAAACAAAAATACTGCTTTTCTCAGTATTGTGTAACTGCTAGATTCAACATTACAGGATATATTCCACGTGAAGCAATACAATTGCAAACATGCAGATACCTAAACCTCTCTTCACCCTGATAAAAACTGGTACATGCTGTTTAAAAAAACTAGATATTCCAATACTGATAAAAAATTAAAGACATAATTAATGCTTTAATGCTTAAAGTAACTGTAATTAGGCCTGGGACTTTATTGGCTTTCTACTGAAGTGAATCTATACATCTCCTTGATGATAAAAGCTATGTTGATCAAATATATTATCTTCAATTATTAAGATGTCTGATTTTCCAGTCATAGTAAATAAAATAAAGAATAAGTGATCAAAAATTACTTTATTTATACTATAACAGAAACAGGGTGGGTGTCTAAGGGCCCAATCCTATCTAACTTTCCAAACCTGATGCAGTCATGCCAATGGGACATGTGCTGCATCCTGAGGTGAGGGGGCAGTCATGGAGGCCTCCTCAAGGTAAGGGAACATTTGTTCTCTTACCTTGGGGCTGCTAGAAAGTTGAATAGGATTGGGCCCAAAGAGTATTAAAATTTAATACAATATATTCAGTGCAGATTGAATACAGGTGGGCCCCCGTATCCGCTGGGGATATGTTCCAGGCCCCTCCGTGGATACTTGAAACCGTGGATAAGAACGAACACCCCCTCCATGGTTTCCTGAGGGGCCCCCCACCCTGCCTCCCCTGCAGGCAGGTATGCTTGCCCCCCCCCCAAGCTCTTATTTTTCTTTCAGCAAGCTTTGTTTCTTCCTTAAAACAAACAGAGAAGCAGCCTCCATTGCAGGCAAGTAGAATGAGACTAAGTCCTAGAGAGGCTCTGCAAGGTTTCTGTTAACCCTGCAGAGCCTCTCTAGTACTTAGCCTCGTTCTACTTGCCTGTCATAAGCAGCCAGAGGCTGCTTCTCCTGTTTGTTTAAGGAAGAAACGAAGCTTACTGGGAAAAAAGTAAAAGTCTGGGGGGGTCCCCACGATCCGTGGATAACTGAAACCGTGGATAGCGAATCAGTGGATAGGGGGGCCCACCTGTACTTGACCAAAGTCTCAGTGCTGAAGACAGCTACTTTATGATGTTACATATAGCATATACCGTATTGGCCTGAGTATAAGACTCACTTTTTTTCCCTAAGGCAAGTCTTTAAAGTAGGGGTGCGGCCTACAGTCAAAGCCTAGCATTTTCTGCCTAGTGTTTTCTGCAAAGCGCTTTCAAAGCCAAGCCTCTCAGAGTCTCTTTCAACAGGTAAAACAGGGCTTTCCCCCCCTTTCTCTTTCGCCTCTTAATCACTTGCTAAATAGCCAAAAACAATGATCTCTCAGCAGCCTGTACCCTCAAGAAGCATTTGAAAAAATTAACCCTTAAGTTCCAGCTCCAGGACTCTGTGGAAACTAAGATATTTATTGATCTTGCAGTTTAAAAGTTGAGAAGTGCAGTTTGAAAGTTGAGAGCAAGAGTTCCTGCACAGGCTTACCATATCCAAAGAGGGACAGAGTGCCTACCTTTAGGCTGCAATTCTATGCACACTTCCCTGGGAGTAAGCCCCATTGAATGCAATGGGACTTACTTCAGAGTAGACATGCATAGGCTTGTGCTGTTAACCATTGAAATTTGGGCAGGTGCAGCTCATCATCATGGAAGGGTGCAACAAGCTGCACCTGCCCAAATTCCAAAGGTTAAAGGTAGGCACTCTTTCCCCCTTTGGATCTGGGAAGGTTACTAATACTAGGGTGCCCAGATTCAATAAGGGACAGGGTGCCTATGCCTTTTACTGTACTAAAGCTGTACTGTTTTACTGTTCTACTAATGTGTATATTTAAGTTAAAAGAAGTTAAAAATGTATTTTTTTAAAAAAAGCACCAAACTTTAAGTGTGCGGCTTATAATCAGGAGTGTCCTATACTCAGGACAATACGGTATCTTAGACTGAAGTTCCCTGTATATCCCTTATGGCTTGAAGAAATCTCTGGCAAAGGTTCTGAAGGAGCACCCTGCCTTCGGGTTAGCTCGGATGGGGGCCTGATGATCAGGGGCCTCACTTGGAGGGGGCAAGTCAGCCGGGGCCGGTCCCTGGTCCTTCTCAGCGGTTGAAGGAGTCACGGTCAGGGGCCATTGTAGCAGGCTCTGGCGATGTGGAGCCTAGTGGACCTCAGAAGGGCACGTGGGCCACACTCATCTTCCTCCACCACCTGTCTCAGAGTAGTTTATTTCAGCGTAAAGGGGCTGACTAGTCTCCTAGTACCCTCAGGAGACTGGGCAATTGCCTTCTCATTCCCCAGCCCTTTGCCGGCTATGTCCTTCTGCCATCTCTTTCCCTTCCAGACTCCCCCCCCCAATTCCTTCCCTGAACCGTCAAAACACCCCCACCCTAATGGCTTGGCCATTACCCTCTCCTTTGACCACCCTTTGGCCCCAACTAAGCCATGCCTATCTCCCCCCCCCATCCCTCACCTTCCCTCAGGATGAGGTCTGGTATCTCCATGCTGGCCAATGTGAGCCTCATCTTGGCAGTGCACAAAGTGCCACTGGACAGGAAGAGGAGCCTCCACATTGCTGCTCAGCATCAGCACTGAGCAGAGTCTTCTCCGCCATGGGACCACAGAAGGCAAGCCATCCAGGTCCGCCATAGGTGGGCCTGTGGTATGTAAGTCCAGTGTCAGACAGGTTCGTTTTGACTAGTGATGGTACACGTGATCCTGGTGGGCATCATTTTCCCATGTTGTAGGATACCGAGTGAATCAAGTATGCAAACAAGTCCATACAACCACAGTAAGCATTTATTTAACAAACACATGCTATAATGCACACTTATCTCTTATTGCTCACAGACATGCAAGTAATTGAAGAACTCCAGAAACAGGCACACAAGACTTCCTTCTCTATTGAAGAAAATGGAGAAACTCTTACACAAGTTTGAACTTTATGTGTAATGTCTGGGGCCTGACTTGCCAGCTCTTCCAGACGGGCCCCAGACTAATCAGGAAGACACAGAATCCAATGCTTGGTGTGGTTGGCGCGGAAATGGGGCCACCTGGAGAGGCAGGTCTCGGTCCTCGCAATGCCACACAGCATGAGCCACTGGAACAGCCAGGCCCAACAAGGCAACGCCTGATGGAAACGCCTCCCCTCACCCCACCAAGAAGCAGCAAAGGACCAGTTTTGACCATAGTGGCCAAACAGCCGACCACTGACCAGCATGGGCACAGAGTATGCCTTGCAGGACCAGGGCCTTTGAGCAAGGTAGCTGGAGCTGAGGGGATGCCTCACAGGATCAGGGCCTTCGAGGGGGAAGAGGATTCCTTGCAGGATCAGGCACTGGGAGCACTGGGGGGGGGCTTCCAGTATACAACTTCTCATCCCCAGCTGATGAGGCGGCTCAGTGTAGGGACGGCTGTCCTGCCAGTGAGCCAGCCTTACACTAGAGGAGGCCAGGAGAAGGTTGGAGGGTGCTATAAACCCCCCCTTCCTTGGATATGCATCTGAGGCCTTGGGAAGCATGCACCTCACAGGGTACCCTGCCCCGGGGTGCAGACATGTACATCAGATCACCTTCACATGAAAAAAGCTGATGGAGTAGGATGTTTTTTTCCTTTCAAATCTGCAATTTGGTTCCAACATGATGGAAGCTGAAATACAAGTTTAGAAAATTATGCCTGATACGGAATAAGTGGATATAGATTTCTCCCTCACCCATAAACTAGAAGAACATGGGATTAGCTGTGGAGATGTATTGGCAGTAGATTCAGGAAGTACTTCACCGAGGGCATCATTAATTTATAGAGTTCACTGTCACAAGATGAGGTGATGGCTTTAAAATACAATTAGACAATTCACGGAGGTACAGTATCTACAGCTATTAGCCATGACTGCTAAATGGAATTTCCAGGTTCACAGACAGCCATTGGATACCAGGGACAAGCAAGGAGCAAAGAGATGCAGCGAGCATCTGGTGCAGGAGAAATGGCAGGAGATTGATCTTGGTTGGATATCCTGCTTTGTTCACAAACTGGTCAAAATTGAAATTTTCTATGTTCAAATGCAATGACAAATCCAGGCTTGTAGCTGAACATTCTGCTTTGAGGAACAGCTAACTTCCTGTGTGCGAGAGAGAACCTAAGGCTCATGCCAACGACACTAATCTATGGTTTAATAATGGTTCAGCATTATGTCTGGACTCAGTTAATATGGCTTGTAAGCTTTTGTTAAAGCTTATTTCTCACATTGGAATGAAGGACCTGCTGTTTGTCAATCTGTATTTTAGAAGGCAGCTTTTATCACATATTTATATGAATCAGTTACATTGATTAAAGGCTCCCTTTCTACCCAGGGGAAAAAATGGCATGGTCCACCATTCACATTAAAGGCTCCCTTTCTACCCAGGGAAAAAATGACATGGTCCACCATTCATATAAAATGGTACTCTTATCTTAAACCAAGACCAGTAAACAAGTTTTTAGTAATGACAAATTTGTGGCCATATAAAGTTAAGAAAGCTTCTTTGTTTTTTGCTTTTTCAAACCTTTCCCATCTTGAAATATAACCAAGTCAGCTCAAAATTAAGTGACACACACTTTTTCTATATAAAAACTATTGATTTAGAAAGTCCCATTTTCTCCTGCAGCTGCAAGTAATTGTTGTTTCAATTTATTCAATAAAGGAAAAGTAATGCTGCAATCTAACAATATATATCAGAGAGCCAACAAAATAGCAAATCAAAACAGATGGCCTTAACAGCAGAACACCTGAGAAGACTTTTTCCTTCAACCTACAGTTCTCTCCAATTAAGTTCTTTAAAGTAGTCTAGTGAAAGTACCGGTATATCATGTTTAAAAATTTATTATATGAAAACATTAGTTAAAATATAATAAAAGATTTTAAAAAATGACGTTTCAATTGTTAGAGGACGATTGAAACGTCATTTTTTAAATCTATGTTAATAAATTTTTAATCATGGCGCTTAATCCCGTTACTGACATTTTATCTTCACTTGTTATCGCTGGCCATGAAAACCTCAAATCTTATCTATATCATATTTCTGCCATTTTTTCTTAAATATAGATATACAACTCTAATCAACATCACAAAAAATATGGGAAATGCATCGGGCTTGAAGAAAAATATATTATCTTAATTATCTTCAAAGTTCGTTAAAAGTCACTGGGTTATTATGGTCATTGGCACATTTATATGACTATCAGCCCAATCCAATGTAACACCTTCTCGCCAATCCAGCTGCGTCAATGGAGCATGCACTGCAACCCGTGGGCGACTTTTGAGCCCCAGAGGCCTCCTTGAAGTAAAGGAACATTTGTTCCCTTGCTCTGGAGCAAGCCCACACTGCCCCAATGGGTCTACTCAGATCTGCGCCAGCTATGTTGCTAGCAGAAGTCCTGTGGACCCAGGTAGGAGGATTTATTTCATACAGAAAAGGATTTTTTTTTATTATTAAAAGCTTGAAAATGAGTGAAAATGTGAATATGATGCCACCTGCTCATATCTCTAACCAAAGAACTTCTCCATGTGCACACAAACTGACCACTGCATTGCACTAACTGAAGTTGTCAGCTGGCAAAATAACTTATTCCATTTTTTTATTTCATTTATTGCTTGTATCATGCTTGTGTGGGAATGGGCCTCCAGTGCGTGTCCCACCAGGCCCTACCTGTGGATAGAGATTCTTTTCTTCTTGCTTCTTAAGAATTGCAGCTACAATATAAGTAAATTTTATATACGGTATTTTATAACTTTTGCTCTCTTGTAGATCTTTTCCATTGTTTCTAGCTTCATGAAACCATTAAGAAGCAGGTTTAGGCCATGGGAAGCACATCCTATGCTGCTTTCATATTACAGTGGGCCATCCGCGGATTTGACTCAACGCAGATGGCTAACTCTGGAAGTAGGAGTCCCACAGGGGAGGGGTGTCAGCGTCACAATACCTTATTTTTCAGCTGCGCCAGGTCCACCGCCCATTTCCCGACTCCCACGCACCTTCTAACTAGTCCAAAGTGCAGCAAACAGTTTTTTTTAAAGCATTCAAACATGACTTCTGGTTTCACGACATGACTTTTGCTTTTGAGCACTCTTTTTTACTGTTTGCTGCACTTTGGACTAGTTAGAAGGTGCACGGGAGTCAATGGGGGGCGGGCCCAGCGCAGCTGAAAAATACGGTACTGTGGCACCGTTCCCCACTGCCACCCTACACACCACGGATTTAACTCAGTTTTGGGTATCCGCAGGGGTTCCAAGAACAGAACCCCCACAAATATGGAGGGCACACTGTACCTGCATTGTTGGTCAGTAAAGCAAATACTTTACAACTCCCAATCTTTTCTAGGACTTCACATGTTTTATTACTGATAAAAGTGTGTTTATTCTCTCCTGTTTCAATACTTTTGTAAAAAAACTGGCTGAGGTGTTATCACAAAATGTATGATTCTTTCTCCCCTTACGTTTGTCCACCCATCTGTATGCACTGTACTATAAGACAAAGTGCTTTGTTGATTTTTATCATGCACAGACTGCATTACATGTTCATATTCAGACTTGAGAAGATATTTACTCAGAGACTTTCTGCTGAGCAAATGATAATGTTCTTAATAATTTAAATGCTTCTTGCCAATATGTGTTTTCAGTGATAGATAATGGTGTTCTAGAGGCATATATTGCTCTTGCAAGAGCTTGGTCATTTTTTTTTGTCTTGATGTTTAGGTGTTCTCTTATCTACAAATGGGAGTTTTTTGGATACATTTGGCTGAGATATCAATTTACCGTTATGTGATGCTGATTGGCTAACACTTTGTAATGCAGATAATAACTGAAGAAACAGGGCTTCTGGATTGAGGACCTTTGTTGTAAATGCTGCCTCCATAGTCACCCACCTAACTTTCACCTCTGAAAGAGTTTTTACTGTCTGCAGAACACTTAGACTATACAAGGATCTGGCACCACTGTCATTTGCAGCGGTGCTTCTAAGATAGCTGCTGGTGGCACACTGTGCGCACCTCCAAAAACCATTTTATAACAGCATTTTGCTATTGTTAAAGCCGGCCCAGCCCTACAGCCCAGGGTTTGGCTGTAGGAAAAGTATTTTGGAAGTTTTCAAGTTTTTCATGTTCAATTTTGAACAAAGATTTTAAATCAATAATCAATGCATTTGGGATCAATGATTAAGATTATACTTACAATTTCATAATTGTTTTGTAAGTAAAGCATCTATGTTTCCATGTAAAACCCATATTACGGTCAGTGGACATATGTTTGATAAATGCTCTTTTCAAACTATGCAGTCCTCAAACCAGTTGCTCCAGAGCAGCTCCATTTTCACACATGTTGAGGATAGCAGGATAAATTAAACTGAAGTTGTGAGAAGAGCAGAATTAAACAAACTAGTCAGAGATTTTTTTTTCCATTCCACATGACATCCCATTTCTCTGTAGGTGATAAATGACTTTGCTCCAGACCAATTTCACACCCTTTGGCATTAAGCTAACATCATATAAAATTCTCTGACCCATATATCCTTTGATTTTGCAACATTAAAGAAGAAAATTGGCCAAGGGTGACTCAAGCCAGTAACTGTGTATTCAGGCTCCACAGATGAAGCACACACAAAAAAATTTCTGAAGTCCAAAATATATTCTAGATGAGTTTATGATTTTCTATAGTTACAATGATACAAATTGTAAAACTTAACCAAGCATTGTTCCAAGACATCCATGATTCAGCTCCATTATTTTGCTTTCAACTGTCACAGATTTACTACTGTAATTCTAACAAAATTAAACATCCAACAACAGTAATTTAAAATGGCATCAAGGAAGCCTATTTAAACAAATAATTAAGGGCCCAAAAATACTGCCCTCCGCTGCTCATTTGGGATGGGGGTGTTGTTGTCCTGCCCCGCCATCACACAAGGCATGATCAGTCGAATGCTGGCACCTACTGGGTGCTTTCAAGGGGGGCATGGCTTGATTAATAGTTTGACATGTGCTCCCTTGTACCCTCAGTGTGCCTCAGGTTTTTTGTCCTTACCCACCCACCCTTGGGCAGTCTGAGACTTGGAACCAGGTAGGACTATTTATTTTTGCTATCTTCCTTATTGGCCCTGGTAGGTTCTCTCACCTACCCAGACTGTTTCTTTGATTGAGTTCTTTCCTTATTCAGGCTGGTCACATCTGGTAGGTATGGTGTGGGTCAGAGAGCAGAGTTTTTAGTATGCACTCTGAAGTAAGCAGGTGGTCAGAGGTGGGACGAGTGCTGACCCCTAGATGTTGGCTACCTCAGAGGAGCTAGCTGGTAATCCCTTGGACTTGGATTGTAAAACTGATCTCAAATGCTTTCCAGCTTGGGGGAAGCGGTGCAGTTTAGCTTCTTCAATCCCTCAGAGTTGGCACCGATAAGTTCAGACTGTCAACTGACAGCCTGCAGCTTGGAGTCAGAGTGGGAACAACACCCATGGGGGAAGTGACGCTAGGTCAGACGCCCGCACTGAAGGGGAAATGAGTTGAGAGACAGCTGCTAAATTGCTTTCTGATTTATGACCCATTATTTTTTATTCAATAAGTGTGGCCTCATTCATATTCCACACAGCTTGTCATGTATGTTTATTGGGGGGTCACAAGGGGAAAAAGCAAGATTTAACATAAAAGCAGATGTATCAACGTAGACTGGATCCTAACAGATATCAAGAGCATCCTTGAAAAACTGGACTAAATATTCATTACTGTTACTTTGTTTTGAGTTTTTCTCTGTGCCACATATACATGTACCCCAGGTTCTCACATACAGAAAGCTGACCCCAAGGGATCAACTTTATAGAAAATGATTTTTTGAGTAACATAATCTGAAATTGTGCCTGGAATATAATCGCAAACCAGTGACTCCATTGTGTCTGCCTTCCTCCTCCTCCTCTCATTTCTACATCTAAACAGAATTTTTTAAAAATGCAGATAATGAGAAACATTTAATATATATTTGATATGAATTGTTCTCCATTGCAAGATTATCCCATTATTCTGTAATCCAGGAGCATGGCTCAGATGTGAAAAATAGTGTGAAAAATATTCACATTTTCCACATGATGAATTCCTGGATGTAGAAGGAGAAATTGTAAACCCAAAGATCAAGTAATAGTTACATTTTTTCCTGAAAAAAAATATCAGCAGTTAAATAAGCACATAATCATTTATGTTGGCCCACCTACTGTTAGGCTGGGATCGCATGCTTCCACATGGATATGTCTTGCCTTCATGCGTTACATTCGCAACACTATTCCGCAAATGACTTCAGAACTGGCCCAATTTTTATGTGGCACTGTATTTCAACATGTTTCTGCGGGTTTCTTTCTTCTATGCCAGGGGTGGTCAAACTGCGGCTCCTGAGCCACATGCGGCTCTTTGACGTATAATGTGTGGCTCTCAGAAATACGTTGGCTGAGCTCCTTTTTGCATCACAATTAATATAAAAAGGTAAATAAGAAATTTCAAGCTTTATAATTATCTACCAGGTATCAACTGAGAGTCCACTGGATTGAAACATAGGTTTAATGTTCATGATGAGTAAATATATTTAAGAATTTAAATGCTTCTTAAATATTGAGGCTCTCAAACATCTCTCTTGCAGCTCTCAAACATCTGAAGTTTATCCTATGTGGCTCTTACATGAAGCAGATTTGGCCACCCCTGTTCTATGCCAAGGGTGGCCCGCTCAAACGTCATGCCTGTGTGATTAAATCATAGGTATCTACAAAATGGTATGTATAACACAGCACAATCCTATCCAACTTACACCACCAGTGTAACCAGCGGGGTAGGGCAGGGCAGGAGGCTTTGGAGGGATGGGGAGATTTAAATCCCCTTTGGAGGGGATTTGAATCCCCTTACCGTTCTAGGGCCTCCCATTCAACTTACACCACCAGTTTAACCAGTGGTGCAGTGAGGATAGGATTGTGCTGTCATTCATAATTTAATATCTAACCTCTTCATGCAGTTCCTTCCACAAAGACATACAATCTTTAAATGTGCCGACTCAAAACTGTACAAATGAACACAAGTTTTTCTGAAGTGACAGCAAATTACCTCTGCCTTTGTACAATAGATATGTCACATAACAAGAGACTGTGAATATCTGCACAAACACAACTCATTATATTACAATTAAATTAGAAATTTTAGCTGGCTAGTTCCAAAAGGTTTTGTAACAGTCAGGTTCTAATTAAAATTTCAGCTAAAAACATTAAATTTAAGCTTAGCTCTAAGTAAAACTACCATTTTTAAAGTTTATGCTGTCAAAACAAAGCATGTAAGCTTCTGTTTCTTACTACTATTTCAAGAGCAGTCTTCCAGAACTTGACACCTCTAATATTTTAAACATTTCCTTCTAAATTTCTGTCAAAAAAAGTATTAAGACTTAGAGATATAGGCACCATTTACTTTATTCTTCATTTGGTACTCTTCCAATCCCAAACAAACAAAATGTTTATTATAAGTCATTAAATGGCCGTTACATAATGTTGCACTTTGCACCACTGAATTTTATTCCATTTGTGCTACTCCATTTCATTATGAAACCCAGGTAATCCCAGATGAGGATCCTGAGGTTCCTGAGATCCGCTGCGGGCAGGCAGCCTGCGGCGGAAAGTCTACTCAGGGAAGGGGACGCTCGTCAGGTGTAACTGATCAGCCTCCTCAGATTTCTGCCAGCTATTTTGCTGGCAGAAGTCAGAGGAGGCCGTGTAACGGCTCAGCCGATCGGCTGGGGTCAGGATTCGGCCGAGGCCAATCCCCTCCCCCTCCCCGATCAGCTGGGCCTATTGGCCCCCGCCATTTGCTCCTGAACCACCCCCCCTCCGCTGGATCCTTACCTGGGTCTGGCGGCGGGTGGGAGATGGTCCGGGCGGCGGAGCAGGACAGGCCGGCCTTGTGACGGCCTTCCCTCTCGAGTCGTCACGAAAGTGTTTTACAGCACTTTCGCAATGTCTTCGGCCAGCGGAACGCTCATTCTGCCGGCCGATTTTAGTTCAGGATTGCACCGTCAGACACTGTACCAACAGTGCAACGACACTAGCATGATGACCATCATATCCTAAGCCCATCCAGACAAGGCCACACTGGCACAGCCCTTCCCAGTAACACTGACAAGATTCATGGAAACCACAACATAGCCCATAATCCATGGAGTGTCATCCTGACATCAGCGCATCACTGGTGCAATTTTGGCGTGTCATCAGTGCAACATTGGCATATCATCAGTGTGACATTAGCACACCATCAAGATGTTGTCGGTGTGACATTCAAGAAGCCAATCAACACATCCAACCAGCTCAAATGACAGTGGTCAGAGAAGCATCACTGGGGTGAACCAAGCAGGGGGCAGGAACAGGCCCAATTCCCTTGTAGAGTGGCTTGAAGAGAGGGAGGACCAGCTGGAACTACCTCCACCACTGGTGTCTCTTGAGGTGGCAGCATTGGCTGTGCCACCCATGCACCCTCTAGCTGTGGCCATGGAACCTGTGCCATGAGCAAAGGTGGCAGTGGAACCATCTACTGCTGTGCCAGTGGGGGGTCTGGAGGTTGAGCCTCTTCTGCTGCCATGGGTCTATGAGCCTTGGTCTACCCAGCTGCTCCCTGCCAATGGGGCTGCTCTGTGGGGTTGTGTTGAGCAGGTGCGTGTGGAAGGCAGCCAGCTGTCGCAATAGAGGCTGATGCTGCTCATGAAGGCCAGGGCCAGGTCGTTCAGAATCTGAGCTGGGTCAAGCGGACTGTTAACACAATGAAGCAATGCCAGGAAGTCTTCCTGGCAGCGCCCCAGGAGGTTGTAGAGCATGATAGCAGGGGCCTTGCCAGCTGTGCATCTTCCTTGATCTCCTCCACTAGGGTTCTGCTGTGTTCCATGGTGCTCCTTCACAGGGTAGAATGGATAGGCTGGCTTTGTTGGACTGCAGTTGTGCACCTGCTTCCATAGAGGACATACCTACAGGCATCAGGTGGGGCTGCTGTCTGGGTATGGGCTTGGACAGGGTACTGTGCAGTCTGATGGGCATTTACCTGGTGTTGGTTAGTTGCTGGACAACTGCCACACATGTGCCGCTTGGCTGTAGGATTGTGCAGCCACCATCACTCAACAGTGACTTGCTGGGTGGCGCCATAGTTACTAAAGCCACTGGTGGGTGGCTGAGTGGACTGGGCTGACACAGCACGGCTGGGGCTCTGCTGATTCTCTTCCTTCCTCCCCTTGCTGGAGGGGCTTAGGATGTGGTAGTCATTGCATCTGTGTCAGAGTGCCACCAGCACAGCACCTGAATAAATTTGAACCTTTTGAGCAGTGTGCAGCTCAGAAGTATGGGCATTCCTGAAGTTTTATCATAAGTGGTCTAAAATATGGAAGGAATTACTGCCTCATTTCTACCCTACCTAATAGATACCATGCAACAGACAGAATCCTCTTCCAACTTTAACCTCCTCTGCCTACCAATTTGAGTGTTATACACATTCTGCTGTTCATTGTTTCCACTGTATTTCCCTCTCCCACTCAGAACACTATTCTTCCTCACATACTGAACTCTTATCAGCTACAAATTAGACTTTTCTTTTTCCTGCTATCCAGTTGTGAATGACGTAACATACACCCACTGAAAAGTTTACATACACTTTTGAATAGAAGTTGGTACAATCAATTACCACACCCATTGCTGCATTGTACAGGCTGACTCACACGTTACCTACTGCTGCATAGGAGCCACTTCCTCATGAGGTGATCCCATGCTGCTCTGGAAGATTGTGAATGAAAGAACTGCAAGGGCAAGTAAAACATATAAAGTCTGAATCAGTGGCGTAGCTGGCATTTTTTGGAACCTTTTGGCTCTGAACCGGCTCCATTCCGGTGGTGGGCAAAGATGCGTCATCCTGCCCATGGAAAAATGCCAGTTACGCTACTGGTCTGAATTGGTTTAGACTGGGAAGCTACCCCAAATCATGTTGAGACAAACAAGGCAGAGCTGGACACTCTCCCTTACCTCCCCTTCAGTCCCTTCAAATGTTCCTTGTTATCCTGAATTGCTGCTGCAAACTTAAGCTGGTCAGAACCAGCTCATCCATGAAGCCACCTGAAGTGGGCCATTTAAGGTAGTGAATCCACAGCTGTCCCCCCTGCTCACATTCCCTTGCTACTGCTGAGGACAGGAGAGACTGTACCCCAGCGCTCCCCTCTCCATTTTCTCTTCTGCTCTCTCCTCCTCTTCCTTTTGAAACTTGGAGGAGGAGCAGCACCTACTTGCTTGCCTGCTGGTTAAGCACAAAACATTGTCACTGCTACCACCAGGTAAGGGGGGAGGGGCAGGGAATGGTGGAACCCTTGGATTGAGACAAAACCTGCCCCTCATGCTGAAGGGGTGGCCCAAGTGCTCCTGGAGCTCAAGAGACAGACCACTATGATGCTGTGCTAAGATCCATAAGAGGATCAGTCATCCATTTGACTCTATTTCTAGACACACACACCCAGCACCTGACCTCATGAACCGCAGCTGATACATTACTTACGGCTCCTTCCCATGTCACCGATGAAGAATGTACCTATATAAAATGCACATACCACCATTTTAGAGTTGTAAAAACAAACATTTTTACCGGGAAGTAAAGTTACTTCTGATGATGCCTCCTATGTTGGAGGCGAAACGTTAAGTTTAACCATCTATTATAATAATAAAATTTATATTATACGACGGAGTTTCCCGGTAAAAATGTTTGTTTTGAACTCTAAAATCTGGACACATCATGAAAATCTAAGAATGTACCTAACATACCACCATGTTTGAAGCATCTACACACAACTATTTTATTTCATAGATTCATGCTGGAATAAATGTGTAGCTAATTCAGACACAAAGGTGTGTGCCTGTGTGCTAAATCAATTCATAATCAAGGAGGTAGGCCTTAACAGTTGATGGTAAAAATTGCACCAGTTTTTGGTATGACAGGTTTTGAGTGACAAAAGGAAAAAGCAATTTAGAAGTCTCAACAACTCTTTTCCTTCACTTTCGCAGGGTCTCTTGAGCTCATTTGGATGTTTTTATCCAAAAGATCCAACTACTTATTTATTCCCTACAGAGGACCCAGATTACTTAGCAAAGTTCTAAGAAGGTAAAATTTCTACTTTCAAAGTACTGGGTTCTTTTAATTTTTCTGAATGTGTAATCCAAATCTTCAAAAGCTGCAAAAGCTCCAATGATATGTTTCCAATATTTTCAATGCACAGATTCTAATTAAAAGGTGTCCCAGCTGTCCCTTTTATAGTTTCCCAAAGTGTGATAAATATAGAATTTAAATGAACGAGTCAGCTGGATGCCAGTAATCAAAGCAAGGAATTAACAATGAAAAGAATGCAGGTGAATAAAATAAGAACTTGCAGCCTGAGATTTTTAAAAAAAATAATTTAGACAAGCAGCAATTTAAGGGCCTCTTTCAGCATTCAGAAACTGCTTGAATTCTGGTTTTGAGGAGTTTAACTAGTCAACCTTAGAATTTAGCTTAACCAGTTTATTGTATGTCATGAAAGGTTTTCATGGCATACCTAAAAAAATCCCCTGCTGTAGCTTTTCTTTGCTATTTGGGATAAAAGCATGTAGACTTTTTGGATGGAATACAGTATATTCATACATAACTGCTTATTATCTTATCTATAAATGGTTTTATCTACGAAGTGCTTAAAACAATGTTATTTCAGTTCAAGAAAGTACCGTAGTAAAATAAAAATTAAACCCATTCAGCAATAAAATTGACAGTAAATTTAAACATATCAAAACAGCAGGACTAATTGTGTCCATACATAATGACACCCACCCACCCCCAAAAAAATAACTAGCTATGCTTTTGTGGTTATCTATAATTTTCCAGGTTACAGCACAACCTCTGTCTTCCAATACAAGGAATTGATTAAAGCTGATGAAATAGGCCTACCTGTTGAACGTTCCTCCCCGGAGCCCCTGCTGTAGCTTCTCATTTATGCACTGTCAGTGAGGTACCCTAGGTTATGGTTATGATTTTGCAATACTACTAGGTAACACTACCCTAATCACAAGTAAAGCTCCTCTCTGATTCTGAAGTAGAGGCCTGTAACCGTGAGAAGTATTACTCCCCAATTCTTGCATTCCAGCACTAATCACGTAGAAGCAAGTGTCCTCGCACGTGCTGATCATGTACGCACATATGTAACCCTAATCAGAAAGTACAACCCCTCCTATGCAGACTCAGCCATGAACAAGCCATGCTTTGTGAAACTGGACATTACTGGACACTATTTCATAGATAAGCATGTATGGAGGTATGAAGGTGATAGGCTAGAAAACACCGCAAACAGGAGGAGAAATTGTTGATTATGCATGACGTTTAATTTGCTATAAAAGCTTTGAATGCCTCGTGTTCGGGGCCTCAGTCTTTTGGAACTGATTCCACTGGGGTCATTTGTTCCATGGAATAAAATCTATCCTGAATTCTATTATCTGTTTGCTGTGCTGTTATTGGACAACGTAGAGCCAGTACTACTTTATGGTGTACTACATCAGCTACTATGCAGGCCAATATATATTGTAGAGCCCACTCTTCACCACCACTTTCTGTTTGTTTAGCTCCTCCTTTGCACCTGAAGACCAAGAAGGGGAGCTGGATTCCGGATCCTGACAGAGGGGTGGGTGGGTCTCCCTCTCTCTCTCACGCACCCTCAGTCACGTGTAGGGAGAGGGAAGGGATTATTATCATTATACCTCATCTGCTTCCTCCTCCTACTTGGGGATAACTTCCCAGAGTCTCTGCCTCCAATCCCCTGCTTTACTTCCTCCTCCTTCACCTCACAGGCACAGACTGCCTTTAAATTCCTCCTGGCTGCCATTACATATGCTTTGGGCCCCTCCCTGTTTCTCCACCCCCATATCAAGTTTTTCTGTTGCCTTAGCAGCAGTGAGGCCCTGTCTCAAACACCTTGTGAGAGGCAAGACTCTCTTGCAGATCCATTGGCTCCAGCACGCCTTTCACCCTGGCTCCTTTCTCCTGATAGGGGGGATTCTTGCCCAGGGATTGGGGGAGTGACAGTGTTCACACTGATTGCAGTCCAGGAGCTGGGGGGGGGGATGTTCAGGAGCTGGGAGTCAACAGCCCCAGCACAGATGGGTGGCCAGGACATCTGAGGCTCTACTAGCTACAGTAAGGATCATATATAGTAAGGCTTACCATCCGTACCGGTTTTTCCGGGACAGTCCCGGGAATTGGTCATGATTCCCGGGAAAGTCCCGGGCCGGTTTCCGGAGGGATTGCCGCTGCCACTGCCATCTTCTTTTTTTAAAACTGAAGCATTTTAAAATTTTAAGCATGATGCCCTCATGAGATTTTGGCACCGACATCTTGGATCACGCGAGATTTCATGATCCAAGATGCTTCTGGCGCCCAGGTAAGTTTTAAAAAAGAAGATGGCGGCGGCGGCAGCGAGCGGGTGTCGTCCGCCCGCTCTCTCACTGGCACAGAGCCAGTGAGGGAGCGGGCGAACGACAGCCTGGAGGCTCGCGCCGCGCGGGCAAGCAGGCTGTCTTCGCCTGGTCTCCCAGCGGCTCTGTGCGGTGCTGCTGGGAGACCGGGCCAGCCTGTTTGCCCACGCGGCACGAGCCTCCGGCAGGCGTGGACAAGCAGGTGTGTTTCGCCCGGGGAGCCCGTTCCTGCTTGCCAGGGAACAGAAGCAGCAGCAACGCGGGGAGCAGCAAAGGTAAGGTGATTTTTTAAATTTTTAATAATTAAATAATTAAAAATTTCAGACGTGCTTCGCGTGGCAATAGGGGGCGCTTTGCGCCCCCCTTTAAAGTGGATTAATTCTATTTTTTATTTCATTTGTTTTTTACTTTAAAATGTTTAACTATTTGATTGATTTAATGTGGGGGGGGGACTGTGGGGTGTGTGTGTCCCGGATGGGGGTTGCTAAATTATGGTAAGCCTATATATAGTCCACTGCTGGAGCAGCAGCAACAGCAAGGTACAGCACCTATCCATAGTTACCAAGGTAGTTTCAATTCTGCTCAGGCTGTTTGCCTGCTGGAACCCCTGGGATTGTTAATCACCCCCCGGGATTGTTCATCAAAAGGTAAAATGAATACCATTCTCTGGTTTGATGTCTACTTTAATTAAAGATTCCTGAATCTGGGCCTCTTGAATATCAGGTCCTTAATTATATACGTGGGAAGAAAGATAGTTCAATGGTACAGCCGATGCTTTGTAAGTGAAAAGCCTAGACTGAATTCCTAATAGAGGAACTTGGATAGGAGGGCTAGGGAAGATTTTAACAAGTTACTGAATGCATAGATAGACTTAATGGTATTTGCTTATAACTCAACAAACCCTCCTCAGAAGCTATTCTCAATAGCTGTTTGCTATTGAAAGTTGTTTGCATATTTGAAATATAGATGAAATATAGATCAATAGAATCTGTTATTTAGTAGGCTGAAACCTGCAAAAATACTAGAAAAGCTTCTCTTTATATAATAATTTCAAAAGCAAATTGGTTCACAACTCTGCAGTTGGGTTCTTCCTCAAAAAGAAAAAAAATGATTCTGCCCTCCAAAATGTCACTATAGCAACTAAAATTGACAAGTTCTCCCATAACTCAGCCATAATTCATTTGGCAAACAATGTTGCTTTTTTATTATTGTATATCATTCCCAAACAGATACCAGTACCCCTTCAAGACCAAACTCTAGCAAGCATTTTTTTTCTCCAGAATTTACCACTAAAATATGATTGCTAAAATACATGCATCACTTTTTATTTAAGGTATTCTAAGGTCTAGAGTCGGACACGACTGGACTTAATTGTCAGGGGTCACCTTTACCTTAGGTCTGAGCACTCCAGTTGGAGCTTCACATGCCACAGATTCAGGCTTACTCAGATGCTTCTGTTACCAACATGCAAGGTATTTCCTCTGTAGCAAGTGTTATGTCTGTAATTAAGCCATTCCTTAATCCAGGCCAGTAGTTAAACTGCCTTGGGTTAATCACAGACTAACAGCGCAATCCTGTGTAACTTTGCACTGGTGTAACAGTAGATGCACCAGTGCACTTACACCGGTGCATCTGCTGTTAAACCGGTGCAAAGTTACATAGGATTGTGCTGTGTAATAGCCCATTCTAGCACTTAGATAAGGTTGAAAGGGCTAGGAGATTCTAAGGAATGAATAGCAAACTCTTGTCTGTCTGTGGCCAGATACAAAGAAAGAGCTTCAGCATTAAACCCTGTCCTTTATTAAAAAATATTCTGCATTCTTCATCTTATTCTTAAATTTTCCTGGCACTTTGGTGAGATACATGAAATCCACATGTGAGTACATTCGGCCTGCACCTTAGTGCGGGTTACATTCCAGAGTCAACCATGCAGAACTGACATGGTAAAAGAACTATGGGCAGCTTTACTGCCTCCATCCCTCACAAAGAGTCCACCAAAAGCTACTTCCACATAATAACAATCCCTTAACACACTAACAGCCAAGTGGAATACAGTGCAATGCCACTGTGGAGATTTCACACAAGCAAGCCAATCCATACAACCGTTTATTATGGATTTAGCATAAACTCTGAAGTTGATTCAGAGCAATAAAAATAATGAAGTGATACAGTACAGGGACTCAAGGACGTCTCAAGGAAAAGAGCACAAATGAAGCTACATTTTAAACTTGCAGTACTATCCTATGCATGTCTACTCAGAGGTAATCCCCACCGAATCCCAGGTAAGTGTGTATAGGCTGTCTTACTACTATAGCAGCTCTAATTCTGCTAGCTGTAAATTAGAATGATTTGATCACAGAATTATCTGTGCAATTGTACCCTTCACCATTTAATATACATTTTTACTAGCACCTTATGAGGATCTAATGGTTGGTAAAACTTGCCCTTTCTGAATAATCTTAAAAATAAAGATGATTCTCCATTCTACTAATGCTGTGCTTAAAAAATAAAAATGAATATAATTTCTGAAACATGATTTTAAGCAAGTGTTCATCTTCAATATACAAAAATATTTTTAAATAGGGAATTCAACAAAGTCATTAGAAATAATGCACTCTGTGTGATGAACATTTAGATAAGTTATTTCTTCCTCATACCACCTAGTTGGCTTTCTGAAGTGCAGGCAAAATGTGCAAATCCTAAATTTATGTCCATTTCCAAATTTGCAGCTTCTGGCAATCTGTGATTGTAATTATTACTGCCAGCAAAGGTTGGTATCTGTCTCTGCAAGGATTGGGGTCTTCTTCCACATAGTACAATGACACTCTGTTTGTTCAGGGTATGCAAAAATCTGTCAAAACAATTCTCCAAGAAAAGGGCCCAGTCCTATCCAACTTTCCAGTGCTGATGCAGCCATGCCAACAGAGCATGTGATGGGGTAGTAGTCGAGGCCTCCTCGAGATAAGGGAACATTTGCTCCCTTACGGGACTTTATTGCGGCTGCATCAGCACTGGAAAGTTGGATAGGATTGGGCCCAAAGTATAATAAATACAGAACATTATGTTGTTACTGATTTACTGTCAGTTCTCTTTATAAGCGAATTCGCCTGTGTGCGAGGGGCAGAATTGCCACCTCTCTCTCCATGGTCTGTTCTCGTTATCTGCGATCTCATTGGGGCCATTGTTCTCACGGTTGCGTACTTAGCTTTTTTCCGGGTCTCCACATTACTCTGGGAGTAAATTTCCCTGTCTTGCTGCTTTTCTTATAAAAGGAAATCTCGCTCTTCTGGAGTTATTGTGTGTGAGTGTGTTTTCTGTTGAATGCCATTTGCAACACAATGGGAACTATTTATGCTCTCTCTGGGCTTCCAGGATGCCTTACAATACCTTTTATATTTGCATAATGTTGTTAGGAAGGAATAATAATTTGCTAGAGTTAGGAATTGTTCCATAACAAAGAGCCAACATGTTATACTGGATGCTGCCCCCACTATCACCCAGCCCATAGACTTCAAGGTAAGATTTTCATGTTCACAAAGTTCATTACTTGGCGAAGATGGTCCCCTGGAATCTAACCCCATTTTCCCCATAGACTCAATGATTCGGTATCTGCTAATCCACTAGATTTTTTAGGAACCTAAGCCTAGCAGATGTATATAAATTTACAATGAAAAAAGCCCAGTGTTGTGCGTGTGTGTGTCCCCCCCCCCCCCCCCGGGAGATTCATGGTGTAGAATGGAGGTATAAGAATGGTAGCAGCAACTATTTAATCCATTGGTGTGTGCAGTACAGACTATAGATCTCTCATCTGCATACATCTTCTGATGCCTGGACTTTAGCAGACATACTGACTGCACATTTTCAAGATTTCATCAGGCTTATTAAAAATGTGTTCGGAGATTTAGGTGCTGAAAGTACTAGAATTCTATACCCCTTTAGTACCTTTTCAGAAAATACTCATCTATAGTGATATGCACGGAACAAAAAGGAGCCTGTGGGGAAATATTGGGGGGGGGGGGAAGGAGGAGAAGAAGAAAGAAGATGAAAAGAAGAAGCAAAGGCCTTTGTCCCTCTCTTTCCATCACTACTTCATTGTCTCCTGCTCTCCCATCAGTCCTCAGTGCTCTACTCCAGAGTTGGGAGATGCTGAAAGGATGGTCGGCCCTGGGAATTGGGGTGAGGGGAATGGAGTCAAAGAGGATAAGGAGACAAAAGAAGCTTTCAGGAGAATCAGCTGAATTTTACAAATGAATTTGAATTATCCAGCCAAACCTTTAGGTGAAGGTTCATATTAAATATATCATCAGCAGAGATCCTCCAGTCAGCAGGTTTGAACAAGCAGGTGGTTACCAAAGGCTCTGCTGACATTTAGCGATTTTGCGTGCCGGTTTGTTGTTCAGATCATAAAAAAGCTTTCACAGATAATTAGCATGGTACATGACATATGATCTGTACGGGGGTTAGATTATAGGCACAATCCAGAAATACATTAGTCCATTTGTGGTACTGTACAGAATATGGTATATCTGTATCCATATTAAAAAAAAACATTCTTAGTACCGAACAATTCCCCTTGCTTTCCTTAACAATTGTTCTCTCAGTAGTTTGCCAAATTCCTTGCTGTGAGCTACTTGACTATACTATACTGTGTATTTAAAAATTCAGATCTTCAATGCAGCAAAGATGGAACATTCTTCTTTGAAGCCTTCCATCCTATGTTTCATGCAGTGGCGTCACTGTGACGCGCGTCACCCCCCCGACTCACCCCCCCTACAGAAACTTAGCTTTTCCGGCGCGCGTCACCCTCCGGAGGCGGGACGCTCCGAGGCCGGGGAGCGTCCGGCCCGGCCAGCGCTCCAGGGCCTTCTAAAAAGAAGAGGCCCAAAGCGCTTGCGTTAAAACGCGAGCTTTTAAGATTTTCGTGCATGCGCAGACCCTCCTGAGGGCAAGAGGGCAGGCCCTTGCCTCAGAAAACGGTTTGCGCATGCGCAAAAATCTTAAAAGCTCGCGTTTTAATGCAAGCGCTTTGGGCCTCTTCTTTTTAGAAGGCCCTGGAGCGCCGGCCGGGCCGGACGCTCCCCGGCCTCGGAGCATCCGGCCTCCGGAGGGTGACGCGTGCCGTCACAGAGGTGACGCGCGTCACCCCCCGGCGGCCCGCCACGCTACAGTGACGCCAGTGGTTTCATGGACAGTACTTGTTTGTACCTCACTGTACGTGTGAGGTACAACCAGACAGTACCTCCTGTACCTGAAAATGCCTGAATTTGCCATTGTTATGTTAAAATGCCAAAAACCAAAGGCCAAAAAAAGAAAAGGACACTTTTTGTATGTTTGTACTGCAGTATTCAACAGAGGATCCTGCATTTGACAAATGAGGCAGAGTCATCCTGACCTGATACACTGGCATTAAACCCTGTTCTTTGTGAAAAGGAATCAAAAACATGTACCAAATGCCTCAACAACAAAGTCGGTGCCAGCTTAAGGTAACTACTGAAGCAGCTCAATATGTCCAAGACTGAGAGCGCAATCCTCCTCTATTATCAGGCGGCAGACCGAGCGTTCCGCCACCCGTACTAGTCGCAAACGTGCTGTAAAGCACATTTGTCACTACTTTAGAGCCAGGAAGGCCGGCCTTCCCAGCTCTGCTGCTGGAGCCCTCGGCCAGCCGCCGGACCCAGGTAAGTTTGGATCCAGCGGGTGGGGGAGGGGCGGGGAACAGCAGAGCCGGGAGGGCGTCCATAGGCCCAGCCGCCCCGGGCAGAGGCATGGCTTCTGCCATATCCCAGTCCTCACCGGGCGGCTGGACCATTACACGGCCTCCTCCAACTTCCGCCAGCAAAATAGGTGGCGGAAATCCGAGGAGGCCCATCGGCCCCAGCCGCTGTTACACTCGCTGGCTTATCTTAGGGCCAAATCCTATCTCCCCCCCCCCACTGGTGCAACCACACTGAAAAAGAGTGCACTGTATCCAGCAGGGACGGATCAAGAAGCTTCAGAGAGGAAAGGAGATTTAAATCCCCCTTACCCCACTGTAAACCTCCCACTCCGCAATTGGTCTTCTCAGACCTATGCCAGATATTTAGCAAGTCCAAGGAGAGAAAGGGGGCGGGGAGGCTTCAAAATGAAGGAATAGGATACGGCGTGCACCACTGCTGCCAGATCAACCCCCTCCTTCAGCGTCTCCACCCCCCATTCCTCCCCCTCCTCACCCCCACTGCTGCCTGCAGCGGGGTCCGACGACAGGGAGTGCTGCCCCATCTTGTGGCAACACTCCCACAATGGTCACCAACGGAGTGCTCTGTGCTCCACTGGCATCCATTTGCAACAGCACGGTTGCAAAGCGCTCTGTTGGCAGCCTAGTCCAGCATAGGATTGGGCTGCCCATCCCTTCATTCCATCCGGCACTCTGCTTCTAAGCTCATTCATCTTGCACACTGCACTGACCACATTATGCCCTTCCTTAAATCCTTCCACTGGCTCTCTTTCTATCCCCAGATCCAGCACATGCTCTACTTTCAAGGCCCTTCCTGGCCTTGTTCCTCCCCACCTTTAACTTCTCATATCCCGCTAGTTCCCTGTGTTCATACATATTGTGGAACTACGATTTATTGAAAGCAAATGCTTTCACATGAGAGGAAGGAAAGGATGGGGACGTATGAACCTGTCTAACACTAAACTGTGGTGTAGCATTATGTCTGAATCAGTCCTATGTACGTAATTGGTTAGAACCTGGGAGCTAGACAACAGTCTCCCTGGGTGAGAATACTAAAGGAGAAACTACCTCATTGACATGTAAGGCACGTCCTCTGGGTAGCCAGGAAAAGATGCAAGAGCTAGCAAGCAAGATATTAAAGACGACGAAGTAGCATTTCTCAGAGAGTTGTTCCCTGTGGGACATCTCATCAGTGTACTTCTCCATGACTGGCACCTTCTGTTTTGCACAAGACTCTTTACATGAGGAATCAAAGTATGTTATCCCATTTAGAAGAATACAAATATTCAACACCAGGAAAATAAATATTTTAATACCTAGATCAAGAGATGTAAATTAGTTGTTTATAATTTAAACAATTATATTTATTCACAGATAAAACATTTTATGCTCCCCAAGGGTAAAAATCTGAGATTTGATTTTTCAAACAATAATAAGAAACAATCGGGTTAAAAATAACAAAATCCAAGAAGTTGTATAAATAAAATCATCAGGACAAGGAAGTAGGCATTTGAGACACCCAAAACCATAGCAACAGTTCTATGCAAAATATGCACATACTAAACCATCATGCAAAACTCTGCACTGTCTAAAATCCTACAGGTAAAAATAGCAAATACAAAACACAATGAAATGCAGCACCTCCTGCCCTCAGATGATGCATTATTCTGCAAAATACCAAGAAGTTAGATCAGAACAAACAAGAGGCACAGCAAGAGAGCAAAATTACTTCCATTACTTGTACTACCTATTATTTTTGCTGCTGCAACAGCATAGAAAGTTTTTCTGTTTGCTGACCATCGAACATGTACCGGTAAGTGGTATTTTGATGTATGGTAAAATGCTTGTAGTTTACCCTAAAGAGCAGTACATGGACTTTCCAGCAGCCCTATCCTGTCCTCCAACATGTTATAACATGTTATAACACGCAGCTATACCATAGCTCAGTGGTTCCCAAATTGGGAGGCATGGCTCCCCACCCTGGGGAGCCACAGAGTGCCACAGAATTACCCCAGAAAACAGTCAGTGTAACATCAGTTGGCAGGCATCAACATAATGTAATGGGGAGCTGTTGCCGATGGTCAAGGGAACCGCAGGTCAAAAAATCCGAGATTTTTCAAACAATAATAAGAAACAGGTCGAAAAAGTTTGGGAAACACCGCCATAGCTGCATGCTGGGGGGGGGGGGAGTAAATATTTTATACTTACCTCTGGGTAGGCCTCCTGGCAACTATGGGTCTCCTCAGACCCATGCCAGCAATGTAGTCCAAGGAGAGAAAAGGGACAGGGTGGACTGTGAAACAGGGAATACAATCCTGGTGCAAGTAGCTGCTGTCCCCACCCCCACCCGCTCCAAGAGTCCCCCTGCCCACAAGCAGCCCTCCCTGCCCACAACACCCCCCCACTGCTGACTTACCCGAGTTGGCGCAGCGCGAGTTCTGCAGTGCCAGGTGTGTGGAGCTGCCACTGCGTTGTGGTGGCAGCTCTAAATGGCCCGGCAATGGCGCAACTTTCTTGCCATAGCTTGGCCTTTTACAACAGCGTATCGAGAAATACGCTGTCATAAAAGGTCCATAGGATTGGGCCGTAACTTTCTCCTATAGAAGATATAACTGATTTATTTTATCTGTGACCTTGAGTATTGGTGTATTTATACCTACATATTTATATAGAATATATTAGACTCAAACCTAGGTGCTCTGATGGTGCAATGATGATTTATTGGACAAGTCATTCTTTAGCAATTCAAGATGATTTATTTAAAGTAATTTTTAAAAAACCCTAACAATCTAATATTTGAATAAGATATTGTATTTCAAAAATTGCACTGTACATTAATAAAAAATGTGATATTTCTACTGCAAGCCTTTTAACATTTATTTGATTCCAGGATCTGAAAAAGTATGGACTCTGCTGAAAAGGTTGCAATATTAGTAGCATCATTCTTTTTTTTATGTTTTCTCTGCGACACAGCACTGAGGCAGGTCATATATTAAGCCTTTATAGATCATCATGACACATCATGGCCCGACTGTAAAGGATAGTTTATTGATAATTGAACATGCATCAAATCATAGTGGATGGTACGATTTTTATCCTCTGCTATATAGTTGTCAAATATTCTAACTCTGTGCACAGAATCCACATATCATGTAATAGGGAAAAAACCTCAGTGCATCCTCATTTATATTGCAAGTGTTGCTGGGATACGTGTTAGCCAATGTAATGCTATATTAAACTGAAATAGCAGATAATTCCAACTCTTCTTCATTGACAATTATTTCACATGAGCCACCAAAAGGAGTGAACAGATTCTCATTATTTTAGGCATGTATGAAGAAGAAACAACACAGCAGCTATTACTAAGGTAATAAGCATTCAAAAGTACTTCAACAGAATATGAAAACTGCATACCAAATCTACAGCATACAAAGAAGTGGAAAAATGCATAACGCCACAAACAAAAGCTATGAAAAGCAATAGTGTGACTTTTATAGCGGCAGCCATTGTAAATTGCTCAACAGTAACATTACAGTTATTTACAGCACAATCCTAACCAACTTTCCAGCACCGGTGTAGCCGTGTCAACAGGGTGCACACTGCATTTTGCAGTGCAGGGGGCAGTTATAGAAGCCTCTTCAAGGTGAGGGAACAATGTTCCCTTACTTTGGCACTACATTGCGGCTGCACCAGCGCTGGAAAGTTGGTTAGGATTGCACTGTTAGCATATGAAATGCATATTAAAGCCAAAATTATTTCTGTTCTAAATATTTAGCTACCAATCTCAGAAATATAACCAATATATAGCCTAAAGAAATCATAAGCTAACACTCCAACAATTGTATAATATGTGAAATAATAATAATAATTTCAGTATTTATATACTGCCTTTCTTGGTCATTGGATTTCTCCTCCGACGTTAATTCAAGGCGGTTTAAACAGGCAGGCAATTCTAAACCAAACAATTTTTACAATACAATAAATGTCCTAATCTTTCGTAGGAAGCTTCTTTCCAGGGGTTTCCTTTCACGGTCTGGCCTCTCTCTGACATTCACCTCCTGTGCGTTGACTGACAGACGTTATATCAATAAGTTCAAATGGAAAGCAATCAAAACGTGCGCTTAAAAAGTGCATGTGAGTTAATGGACCAAATGGATCTAAGCACATTGCATACATGTAAGTAAAACTGCATGAATGTAAACAATCAAAATGTGTTATTACCTTTGAAAAGTAAATAGTTACAAAATAGTTACAAAATGTCACGCCAATCTTTAAAAAAGGAAGGAGGGGGGACCCGGGAAACTATAGGCCGGTCAGCCTAACCTCTGTTCCAGGGAAGATGGTGGAAAGTCTCATTAAGGATAAAATCTTAAAATACATAGAAGAACAAGCTCTGCTGAGGGAGAGTCAGCATGGCTTCTGCAAGGGGAAGTCTTGCCTCACAAACCTGTTAGAATTTTTTTGAAAGGGTCAACTGGCATGTGGATGCGAGCGAACCCGTGGATATTATATATCTGGATTTTCAGAAGGCGTTTGACACGGTCCCTCATGAAAGGCTCCTGAGAAAACTCCACAGTCAGGGAATAAGGGGGCAGGACCTCTCGTGGATTAGGAACTGGTTGAAGACCAGGAAACAGCGAGTGGAAGTCAATGGGCAATTTTCACAATGGCAAGAGGTGAAAAGCGGTGTGCCTCAAGGATCGGTCTTGGGACCAGTGCTTTTCAGCTTGTTCATAAATGACCTGGAGTTGGGGATGAGCAGTGAGGTGGCCAAGTTTGCGGATCACACTAAACTTCTCCAGGCGGTGAAGACCAGCAGGGTGGGAAGACCAGCAGGGATTGTGAAGAGCTCCAGAAGGATCTCTCCAAGCTGGGAGAATGGGCAGCAAAATGGCAGATGCGCTTCAGTGTAAGTAAGTGCAAAGTGATGCACATTGGGACAAGAAATCAAAACTTCACATACACGCTAATGGGTTCTGAGCTGTCTGTGACGGATCAGGAGAGCGATCTTGGGGGGGCTGGTGGTCAGGTCAATGAAAGTGTCGACCCAGTGTGCGGCAGCTGTGAAGAAGGCCAATTCCATGCTCGGGTTCATTAAAAAAGGGATTGAGAATAAAACGGCCAATATCATTATGCCCTTGTACAAATCAATGGTAAGGCCGCATCTGGAGTATTGTGTCCAGTTCTGGTCACCACACCTCAAAAAGGATATAGTTGAGTTGGAAAAGGTGCAGAAAAGAGCGACCAGAATGATTTGTGGGCTGGAGCACCTCCCTTATGAGGAAAGGCTACAGCGTTTGGGGCTTTTCAGTCTGGAAAAAGGTGCCTGAGGGGGGACATGATTGAGACATATAAAATTATGCATGGGATGGAGAGAGTGGACAGAGGGAAATTCTTCTCCCTCTCGAACAACACCAGAAACAGGGGACATGCACTAAAATTGAGTGGAGGGAGAGTTAGAATGGACAAAAGAAAATATTTCTTCACCCAGCGTGTAATTCATCTGTGGAACTCCTTGCCACAGGATGTGGTGATGGCACCTGGCCTAGATGCCTTTAAAAGGGGTTTGGATAGATTCATGGAGGAAAAGACCATCACAGGGTACAAGCCATAAGCAACCTCCTGGTTTTAGAAGTCGGCTCTCTCTGTGCCAGGTGAAAGGGAGTGACAACATCTTGTTGACTGTGTGCTCTCGGAAGCATCTGGTGGGGCCACTGTGAGATACAGGAAGCTGGACTAGATGGGCCTTTGGCCTGATCCAGCAAGGCTCTTCTT
Source organism: Plestiodon gilberti rubricaudatus (assembly GCA_026170595.1). Taxonomy (NCBI): domain Eukaryota; kingdom Metazoa; phylum Chordata; class Lepidosauria; order Squamata; family Scincidae; genus Plestiodon; species Plestiodon gilberti. Next base: position 266,197,226 of record JANXHW010000001.1, read on the forward strand.
ATGTTCTTAAAATCACTTGTTTTAGTGACTGTGGAATGATTTAGTAAAAATACTAATTTTATTTTTTGTTTGGAAAAAAATTCAAAAAGTGAACAGCGTTGTTGGGAACAAATTATCTTTTTTGGACTTCTAAAAATCACTTAATTATAAATAAATCATATTATTGCCTGTTATGAAAAAAATATCTTTCTTGCTTTTTTCTCTAAAGAGACTTAGGATTTTATTTATTTTATTTTATTTATAATGTTTTTACTCCGCCTTTCTCCCCAAAGGGACCCAAGGCGGCTTACAACATGGGATACACAATACAAAAAATAATCACATTTAAAACAATAAAAACAATCCACAAAAGCTAGCAAAAACATCATCTAAAATAAAAACACATCAAATTGTAATTAAAACAGGAGCCTAAAAAAAGCAGCAGCACTCCACCTGTGCCAGCAGGATGTTAAAAAAGGCAAGGACTCAGAAGGCTTCCTTAAACAGGAAAGTTTTCAGGCCTCGCCGGAAGGACTCCAGGGAGGGAGCAGTACGTAAATCAAGAGGGAGGGAATTCCATAGGGTTGGTGCCACTACTGAGAAGGCCCTATTTCTGGCCGCCGCCCCTCGCACCTCCCTGGGCGACTGTACCCGCAAAAGAGCCTTCTCTGATGACCTAAGGAGATGAGCCGGAATATATGGAAGTAGGCGGTCTCTCAGACATCCTGGCCCCAGGCCGTATAGGGCTTTAAAGGTCAAAACCAGCACTTTGAATTGGGCCCAGAAACGAATCAGCAGCCAGTGCAGCCGCTGAAGAAGCGGCCCGACAGAGTCGAACCGCCTACCCCCAGTAACCACACGGGCCGCCGCATTCTGCACTAATTGCAGTTTCCGAACAGTCTTCAAGGGCAGCCCCACGTAGAGCGCGTTACAATAATCTAATCGCGACGTCACCGTGGCATGGATCACCGTTGTCAGGTCTGCACGATCCAAGTACGGAAGCTGGGCAAAGGCCCCCCTGGCCACAGCCGCCACCTGGGAATCCAGGAGCAGCTGCGGATCCAGGCGGACCCCCAAGCTGCGGACCTGCTCCTTTAGAGGGAGTGCAACCCCCTTCAGAGCAGGACGATACTCTAGCACCTGCATTGTGGATTTCCAGATTCGTGGATTTTGTCTAAGTTTAACAGCGCAATCCTATCCAACTTACACCACCGGTGTAACCAGCAATGCAGCGAGAACGAGAGGTCCCGGAACGGATAGAGGATTCAAATCCGATTCAAAGAGGATTTAAATCTCCCCTCCCTTCCAAAGCCCTCCCCCGCTGGTTACACCGCTGATATAAGTTGGATAGGATTGCGCTGTAAACCTGCTAATTTCAGATTCAGTGGTGTTACAAGTATGATGCATTTTGTTGTCATGTGTATTTGACAAGACTAGAGTAGATTACCCTAGCGCGGGGAGGGGGCGCCCTTAGGCTCGAGAGGATGGGAAGGGATACATGGGTTTTTTTTAAAGTAAGTTATAGTACAAATGTATTGGGGGAGGGGAGGCACTCTGTGAAGAACAGATTCAGTGCACCAGCCATGGCTGTCTGACCAGGGCAGCCTCAAGACCTCCCGGTGCATGAGGCAGCGTGCCAAATGTTGCCACTTCCCTTTACCCAGTAGTGTGACAACTACTCCATCACTTCTCCTGCTACCTGAATCCAAATGGGAAAATTGTGGAAGAGGAGGCGGTATAGAGAAGAGTAGTGGGCTAGAACACTGGAGAAGCTTGAGCCCACCACTGTTCTCTTTCACACTACCGCATCTGCTTCATTCCCCTCTTTTTGAATCCAGGGAGCAAGATGAGGAAACATGACAGACATCCCCCCACCAATTGACCCCTTGACGCGACTCCCTCAATGAGCCTTGGATGTAAGACCAGCCATGAATCCAAAGACCATCTGTGGTCCTGCAGACAGCAGTTATTTATTCAAGCAGAACACAATGTCATATCTCTCTTTAGAGGTCTCCCCCTCACCCTTGGGGTGATTACTGTCAAAAAGATTCTAGGCAACGGGCCAATGTGATTGGCTGTGGTGGAGAGTTCACAAGAACGTGCTTTCTTAGATGCCAACTTAGAGCCTGTTACCAAATGCTAATAAATCATCATGGCAACTATCTGGTTCCCTGAGAGTTTATTCCTCGATATCAATAATGGGCATGCACTCATTATATGACAAATACAAACTATCATATATTTGCATTGTTTCTCCACAGCTTTCTGACAGAAGTCTAGAGGGTAGTGTTGATCAAATAAACCCTATAATAAAGTTGTTCAGTTTAGAGATAATCACTTCCCATTTCCCAAGATCTCCAAAGTTAACTAATGCTGCACCAATGGCACATGGATGCCAGAGCGATGTCTGTCATATTCTAAGCCTGTCCTGGCAGTGCCATACCGCCAGTGCACCAACAAATACCAAAGGTCAAATGCCAAGCCTGTCCTGGCAAAGCAATGGTGGCACAGCCTCTCCCAGTAACTCCCCCGGAATCCATTGGAACACGGATATAGCCTGTAATCCACAGAACAGCATCCTGATGGCAGTGTGTTGTAGCTGTGACATTGGAGCATCACTGATGTAACGTGTGTCATCAACATGGTATCATTTGTGCGTCATCGCCGTGAAGTCAGTGCATCATCTGCGTGACATTCGTGTGTCATCGCCATAAAGTTGGCACATCGTCCATGTGTCATCACCAGTGTGATATCCAAGGAGCCAAGCACTGCATCCAATCAGCCCAACACTAGCAGCCAGAGAAGCACTGCCAAGGTGAACTGAGCAAGAGGTGGGGGCAAGTGTAGAGTGGCTAATGCTAGGAAATCATTTCCCCACCCCCCGTTAGCCACTAGGAATGAGTAACATAGCAACAACAGGCACCATCCTCAACCATGGGGAGATGCCCCAAGAACCCCACAAACACAACACAAGGATGCCACACCACCCCCACCTTCTACAGGAGTTCCAGTTGCATCAGCAGCAAAAGCAAAGAACTGCTAGAACTCACACACACACACATCCAAGGAATACGTTTTTGATCAGAGCAGTACAGAGCAAGGGTAGGAACATAGCTCCCATGGAAGTGGGCAGCTATGCGACCCAAACACACAAGCTTCTCCATGGCAAAGGATTGTGTCCATATGGGGGCATTCACCAGCTAGAAGGAGCCCTTATGCTAGGAGAAGGAGTGGCATAAGATGGAGTGACATAGCTGTCAGTATGCTGCCCCTTCTGTCTCCCTCCCACTGCCCACCATATACCATGGTACCAGAAAACAGGGACTCGTGATCACAGAGGAGTGTCCCTCCCCTCAGAGCCAAAGAAGTCACTGAGTGAGGATGCTCTGGACACTTCAACTCAGAGGCCAGCTGAGGTGAGAAAACTCAGATGGGAAGAAGAGATTCCCATCTGCTAACAAAGTAACAACAAGGGTGATCCAGCCAAAAGTTTTATTGAACTATATCAGTGACCAAGCAACATCTGAAAGAGAAACACACAGGTGGTGCTGCCAACCATGTCCTCCAAGCAGGACATGGCCATTGTGCCATTGCACAATGGGTCCATCTGTCTGGACAGTTCACCAGTATAGTAGCTAGAGGGGGGAGGGTGGCACAGTAAGTGCTGCACGACAGTGTAAAAGTGGCCCCTCCCAGGCAGTGTTGCCTTCGCTGTCAGAATGGCTCTGATGGCCAGTGGGAGGGGCCACTTTGCACCTGCGTAGTGCCATGCAGCATTTACTGTGCCGCCACCCCACACCCCACCCCAACTATGCTACTGCAGTTTACAACCACCTGGGCAACCCTATCTGCTGCTTGACTTGATCAGGTGGGCTGGGATGCCCAGTTGACTGTTGCATGCTTATCCCAGTAGTTAAGCTGGCTAGAGTTTATTGCTTTAGCTGGATCCAGACAATGAAGACAAACAATTCACAAAACAACCTGTTAACTATGCTGCATGGTCTTTCTGCAAAGATGCTGACTTCAAAGATTCTCAGGGAAGCATCCCAGGACAATGGCTATTTCAGCAGGTGCCTTCAGCAGCTTTATTTGGTTGCTGAAGCACCACAGAAGCCTCTAGGGCAGTGGTTCACAAACTGGGAGGTGTGGCTCCCAGGGGAGCCATTGAAACTATCCAGGGGAGCTGCGGAGTGCCATGGAATCCTCTTGGAATACAGTGCAATGCCAATTGGCAGGCATCAACGTAATGTAATGGGGAGCCGCGGCCAATGGTCAAGGGAGCTACAAGTAAAAAAAATTGGGAAACAGTGCTCTAGGGGCTAGAGGTCCAGACTGGGTGGAACAATGGGGGGGGGAATATGGAATTTTCACCATAAAATGATTAGAACTGATATGTTAGACAGCTGTTGTGCGTTCAGTACAAGCTCATTTAAATATAAAGAGGATATTACAATGACTTGTTAAGGTAGTTCCATTACGGTGACATAATACAGTAATACAGCTTCCATAGCTCTTCAATTTCAGCCTCATTCAGATTACTGAAATGATGAGGAATTGACAGTTATAGATCTACAAATGCAAATGCAGAAGAAGGAAAAGGCAATGAAATATAAGATCAATCCAATATGAATTTTCTGTAACAAGTGACACAATGTGACCCTCAGGGGTGACTGGATGAACTGGTTATGCTCAGAACATGGACCAATACAGGCCATTACTGGATACTAGCAAACAGGTTTAATGGAAGTCAGTTCCTCCCAATTCAGTGGAGCTGCTTCCTGGAAAATTTGCTTAGGGTTGCAGCATAGGTTAAGACACAGTTTTTGTAAACAAGCTATGCAAAAACATTAATCATATATTCTTTTTTGGTATGAATATTTAAACACTTTTTTCAAATTGACTATCCTGCCAACCTAGCAGTTCCAAAGCATGTCAATGCGAGTCAGGGGCGTCGCTGGAGCATGGCGGGGTGGGCGGGGTGCCCCTGGGTGACGCGCGCCATGGGGTGACGCGTGCAGCCCGTGCGCGCCACCTCCGTGACGCACGACGCCCTTCGGACGCTCCGAGGCCGATACCTTTATCTTTTATACTGATCATAAATTATTTTTAAGATTATTATTATTTAGAATATTTATATACTCCAACACAAGGACTGGGATCCAAAGTACCATGCATGGTTTCCCAGTTTTCCCCTTCTGGCAAGAATCCCTCATACTCCCCGACCCCTCCGAAGGTCCTTCCATGTAGCTTCCCAGGAAGTGCAAGCAGCTGCTACTGGGAGGAAAAACTGGTTACACACAAACACATATAGAAGCATTTTGCACATGATGGGTCTCTGGAGCCCAACAAATAAAACTAAACACTTTGCAAATTAAAAGTACTACATATAAATTGATAAACAACAGTAGAGGTAGGCTTGCCATCCATCCCGGGAAAATCTGGGACAGTCCCGGGAATGTCCCAGCCGGCTTTCCGCGGCGAATGGCACCGCCGCCGCTTAATTTTTTTTCTAACTTACCTGGGTGCCGACATCTTCGATCACGAAATCTCGTGAGATCCAAGATGTCGGCACCCAAATCTCGTGAGGGCATGATCCAAGCTGATGCCGGCGCCGGGTAAGTTGAAAGAAGAAGACGTTCCACACAAGAAGATGGCGACGGCGGCGGCCCCTCGTTCACCCGCTCTCTCACCAGCACGGAGCCAGCGAGGGAGCGGGCGAACCACAGCCTGCTGCCCATGTCACGTGCTCCTGTCGGAGGCGTGCGCGACACGGTCAAGCTGTGCGGCCCGGTCTTCCACCGCACAGCCTGCTTGCCTGAGGATCGCCGCGATCGCTGGTGGAGGACGAGGAACAGCGTGAGGGATGGGGTAAGTTAAATTAATTATTTTTTAATCGTTTAATTAAATAAATAACATTTTCTTCATTTTATTTTTTCCAATTATTTAATTAATTAATTGGTTGGGGGGGTCTCTCGGGGGGGGGGTCCCAGTTGAGTTTGGGGGAAAATATGGGAAGCCTAAGTAGAGGTAACTTTGGATAAGTAAGCAATGATTTATTTAGCTATGTAAACTGCTTTGTGAACTATTTTTTGTTAAAAAGCAGTATATAAATATTCTTAATAAGCAGATTCTAACTGCACAATCCTGTGTAAGTAGACATGGCTGGCCTAAAGGGCCATCTGCTGTATCCTACATGGATTGTGGCCTGCCCCAGGGCTGCTAGGCTGCACCTCAAGAGAAGGAACGTTTGTTCCCTTCCCCGGGTGAAAGCGAGCCTGGGGCCTATGGGCCTCCTCAGATGTATGCCAGGTCCAGACCTGGCGTACATTCAGGAAGGCAGTATAATGCCAACCCGGCATGGAAAGGGCCGAGGATATTGGTGGAGTGCGCTGCCAATATCCCTGCCCTCTCCCAGCCCGGGCCGGCCAATGGCCACTCCTCTTGGCTGCCCCTGCCCACCTGCCCCTACCGGAGCAGGACTCACTTCCATCGGCGGCCGCGGGGTCTGGAGGGTGGCGGAGTCTGGAGGGTGGCAGAGTGAGGGCCGTCAGCCTCCGCGCCGGTGGCCCTTACTCCCGAATCATCGCAAACATCACACATGCACACATGCTGTAAAGCATGCTTTGGAGCACATGCTCCGCTGCTCCAAAGTTAGCGAGGATTGTGCCGTGTCTTTCTACAGGGCTGGTGGATTTTGTGATATCAGTGCGGTTTCTCTCGCACAGATACATCTAAGGGTGGGTTCATTACTTAATGACTACTGACTACAACCTCAAGTTCACAGTGCTTTCACAGCACTTTGAAGACCTATTTTTCAATGATAGTAATCCACTAATTCAGGTTTGAGTTGACATGGACTGCTGAACATGAACACACAATTCAGCCATCAAGTAAGGCTGTAGGACTTTATTAGGTCAATAAAATATTTATATCATTTCTAATCAAAAACATTGGATGCAAACTTCTAAGAGTTGAATCACACACATCATTTTGCCATAAATACCAGCCTAATCCAGTTGTTATATATCACATGCAATAAACCCAAAGCCTTTGAGCCGGAAAGCAAATGGACTTCCACTTTTCATTTGCTGATATTATAGAATGGGTAGTGTATTATTCATATGAATCCATATGAGAACACACGTTGTTTTTTCCCCTCTATGAAGGGAACAAATTTGCTTATCTGTGTTGATCCTAAATCATTTACAGCCCAATCCTATGCAGGCCTTATGCCGCTGGAATGCTTATTCCGGCAGGCCGGCACAGGCTCATCCCGAGGAGGCCTCTGTAGGTAGAAAATCCCCAGTGGGATACAGCCACATTGGCGCAGCTGCACCGCAGTGCTGGAAGTTAAGTAGGATTGGACTGCCCAACATGTTTAAAACGTGTACCCAGAATGAACGTATCCTTTTACTCTATTCTTAGTGCCAACATTTATACTGCATATTGTCATTATATCCTGTCTTAAGGCCATTTCAAATGTTAATTGGTGAGGTGGTAAAAGACCTCACACGCTGACATTAACATATTTTCAGACTGAGAGTGGTTTGAAAGGAAGATTCACACAGGATCTCCAAAAACGTCATGTAAAAAAAAAAACCAACCAATCCCACCTTAGCCATCTATTGTTTACTCTTCTATATTTGTTATTGTCACTTTACAACTGTTTCCATATTCTAAAATGGTACATGTTGGTTACCCATTATCCAGACTATTCCAAAATCCAGACATTTTTGGCGCTATGACATCAAAAAAAAATGTTTTCCAGCACCTGGCTGGCATAGCACAAGGCACGTTGGGGCAAAAAATTATTAAAAATGTATAAAATCACCTTCAGGCTATATGTATATGAGACATAAATGAATTTCATGTTTAGACTTGGGTCCCAGTCCCAAGATATCTCGTATTTATGCAAATATTCCAAAATCCAGACTACTTCCCGTCCCAAGCAGTCTGGATGAGGAATACTCGTCTTGTGTGTGTGCGTGTGCGCCCGCCCAACAGGTCATCATCACCATTTCTTCAGACTACTACTATCCACAGAACGATGAATGCTGCCTAATTGCTTACTTCAACATTGTTTGATCCTCATTAAATTTTCCTGTTGCATCAAGACAGACAAAAAAAAATCTCAGTTCCAAAGTAGCGATCAAAAGCCAAAACAAACAAAATTTCTAGATCAAATAAGTGAGTCAACTGAGCCAGTTTGAACTGAATCAAATAACTTAGTCAACAAGATATTTGTTTTAAGGGTAACTTGTATATTAAAAGCAGGTAGGTGGGTGGTTTTTTTTTGCATGATAACATTTCTTAAAGTCAAGCTGGATTGTGTTTCCATGAGGCAGAACACCCACAGGAAAAATCACAGCATTTTAAAGCACTTACTGGAGGCGTCCAGGCAGCCAGATAAATGACACCATGCCAATTGTAGGTCACTTACATTTTTACCTGCAAAGCGTTAGCTCAAAGGAAAGCTCGTGGGTGGGTGGGGTTTGTTAGCTCAAAGGAAACGTGTGTGTGTGTGTGTGTGTGTGTGTGTGTGTGTGTGTGTGTGTGTGTGGTTTTTTAGCAGCTTTTTTCCTGCCAAAGACAAAAGCTCTGGTTTATCATTGACTGGAAAGATAAGCTTACTGATATGTAATGAATTTTCTTGTAGGATCCACATCTTATCTATACTAGAATCATCATCCATTCTTGACAACAGGTACAGTATAAACAGTCCTTAAATTGGTTTGTTTATCTCTGTATAGAGAGATCATACCCTTCAAGGATGACTTTTATACAGAATAACCTTGAAAAATGCTTCTGATAAGAATTTTCCTCTTCTACTCTCTAGATCAGTGATTTTCAACCTTTTTCATCTCACGACACACTGACAAGGTGCTAAAATTGTCAAGGCACACCATTGGTTTTTTGACAATTGACAAGGCACACCATGCTGCCAGCGGGGGGCACATCCCCCAATGGCCCTACTAATAAATTACTCTCCCCAAAACCTGTGGACCATTTGCAGCACACCAATGAGCCACGGTACAGTGGGTGAAAATCAATGCTCTACTACAGTGGTTCTCAAACTTTTTAGCACCAGGACCCACTTTTTAAAATGACACTCTATCAGGACCCACCTAGCTTTACGAGACTTAAAAAAAGGTGATCTCGAAAGAAATAATATATTTATTTACAAGTAATATTTTATTTATTTATTTGCAAAAAAACCTCAATCCATTTCTTGTAATGAGGCAGCCCTAACGAATAAGGGGCTCGTCCAAGTGTAACATTTCTAGTTTATTTGGAGCTGAATGGATGGGCAGATGGAAGGAGTAACTATTTATTCTTGAACTGGAGTTTCAGTACTGACAGGGTCCAGCTGACTCCCTCCAGTCATAGTTAAATTTCATCTGACTGAGCACTGATGAGGTCAGTTACTGTGAAGTGTCAAACCTAGGCCTCGATATAGAGATGTTGTTAGAAGGAGAAAAGAACATTAATAGATAAGCACAATTCTGAGAGAAAACACATCTCCCCCAGGAGAATTTCTCTCAATTCTGAGAGAAAACACAGAATACCCTCGGGGAGAGAAAACACATGGTATTCTTGGGGTGATACCGTTTACCGAACAGTTGCGCAACGTGTGCAGAGGTTTCTCAGGTATCCAAGCACCAGAGGAAGTGGTGCAAATTCCTACTATCAAGACTTTGTGCACTGTGACTGCAATCAGCAGCCAAAGAGATCACTTCCAAAATAATAATAATGATAATAATGGTTGAACACATGGAATGGCTTTCTGTTGCATCAGATCATTAGTCCATCTACCTCAGCAATGTGTACATTGACCAGTAGTGGCTCTCCAGGGTTTCAGACAGGGGTCTTTCCTAGCCATACCTGGAGACAGGCGCGTCGCTATTGCGAAGCGCGCGGGGTGGACCGCCAGAAGGTGACGTGCGCGGGGCGGACCGCCGGAGGGCGACGCGCGCAGAGGATGATGCCCGCATCACCTTCCCTGCGAGCGTCGCCCTCCGGAGGCTCCGCGGCCAGGAGAAGGCCTCAGAACGACCTCCCCGGCCGACGCGCCAGGGCCTTCTAATGAAGGCCCACTGCATCACAACGTAATTTATAATGTTTTTCGCGCATGCACAGACCGTTCCTGAGGGAAACGTTTCCCTCAGGAACGGTCTGCGCATGCACGAAAAACGTTATAAATTACATTGTGACGCAGTGGGCCTTTGTCAGAAGGCCCAGGACAGCCGGCCGGGGAAGACGTCCCCGGAGCTGGCTGCAATGAGTGGCCAGGGGGGCAGCGTCGGGGGCACCCGGGGCAGCATCCCATCGGGTAGCCCCCCCCCAAATCGCGACATGGCCTGGCGGCCGTGTCAAATTAACACTTAAGGGCTGGATCATTAGGGCGACGCACACGCCCCTGCTTTGGGGCGGCACACACCCTAGTGACGCCTCTGCCTGGAGATGCCAGGGATTGAACCCAAGCTCTTCTATATTACAATGCACACGCTCTACTAGTAAGCTACAGCCCCACTCCATGGTTGTCATTGCACAGAAATCAATCAAGTGTTTTTTTTCCCTCAAACAATAGCAAACACTGGTTGTGGCTTGGGAAAGGTTTGAACAAGACACCAGTTTGCAAAAATACGAATTATACCGTACTTTGCAGCTGCAGGATACCAATTCAGTCAATTTTTTCAGATGGTGAGAGTGAAGTCTGTAAGAGAAAATGTCATGAGGCTTTTCATGAGTTCCAGGATTTTTTTAAAAAAATGTATAGATTGGAAATTCCAAAATCAAGTAACCTTATTGTACTACTTGCATCTAAGTTAAACATAATTAAGACGCATCCTATATTTACAGTTAAAATCCCCAGGCACAAAGCTTTTTTGTTTTCTCTGCCGTACGGATTCATACAATTCCCAAGGTACCACTGTAGGCACAAAATATGACTATAAACCTAAAAATTGCCCGCCTTTTTCTACCAGTAGGTGTTTTGCTTTGCTTTTCAAATTGGATCCACTGTTCTGCCATTAGGTGCACTAGAGCAGTGGTTCCCAAACATTTTAGTACAAGGACCCATTTTTTTAAAATGACACTATTAGGACCCACCTACCTTTACGAGATAAAAAGGTAATCTAGAAAGAAATAATATTTTTATTTATTTACAAGTAATATTTTATTTTTTTATTTGTAAAATAAAAACCTCAATCCATTTCACGTAATGAGGCAGCCTAATGAATAGCCTCAAAGCTTGAGGGGCTTAGTTATGTGACCCAGCCTTCCCCTGCCCCCACTACCTGTTATTGACAGACTTGGGGGAAAAAAAACACCATAAAAAAGACACTCAGATATTTGTCCCCCTATATTTACACAAACTTGCAAACTGCAGGAGTTCAGCTGTTTGCAGGGCAATTAGCAGCTATCCGATTTTTGAATAGCCTCAGGGCTTGAGGCAATTAGTTATCTGATCTTTCCATCACCTGTGTTTTCATTGGAGACTCTACAGGACCCACCAGAAAATCGGGTAGAGACCCACCAAGTGGGTCCCAACCCACAGTTTGAGAAATGTTACACTAGAGGCTTTCTGGTTGGATAAAATGTTCTCCATCATTATTTCCATATTCCTTGTACTGTACTGAATTCTGCTGAAATATCTTCAAATATTTGTAATCAAATGTGTGCGCATTAATTTACCCAAACTGGGTAAAATTGCATTATTCGAACTGCGTTCTCTTTTAAAGTATTCTTCAAGCAAGTTGTTAGTTAGGCGCTTGGGATTAAACAAAACACTTGGCATGTTAAGGAATATTTCAAATGTTAAGGAACTAACAACGGCCCAATCCTATTGGGCCCAGCCACCAGTGGAACGCTCATTCCACTGGCAGCAACTACTTTATGGCAGTCATAAAAAGCAATCCAGCAGCGCACAGAGTAGGAGCACCGGTGGGAAGGCTGGATCATTCCTGCACGCATTACGGGTCCTGGAGGACCCACCGAGGCAGGTAGGATGGTGGGAGAAGCAGGATGGGGTGAGGGGAGGGCAGGATGAGGGCAGAATAAGGCGGCGGTGGTGGTGAGGGGAGGGAGGGACGAGAGGGGGCAGTTTCGGCAGCTGCCGAATCCTAGCCCCCTTCCCAGAACCAATCCTGCAGTGCAGGTCCATGCAGACCTGCACCAGTGAATTTGCTAGCGCAAGTCTGATTAGACCCCTCCGCAACTGTTTCCCCACACAATACAGCAGTAGCCATTTTGGCGTTGCTGCATTGGCAAGGGAGAAGAATAGGATTGGGCTGTTTGTCCTTTTGAAACATTAACATAAAAAGCACCACAGTGTCATTTCACTACAGTTTCTTCTTCATTCCTCTGGTGTGCCAACACAAAGTCAAAATCTACTTGTTTATTTGAATATAAATACCAACTGGAACCATTACTGTTTCTAAGAGAATGACTGCTTTGAGCAGACAAAAATAGCAAAAATGAGGTCATGAAACCTGTGAAGATGTTTTCTCTCTTCTTCGGATATGTAATTTGCAGCAGGTCTTAGCACCATTTCATCCTTCTGAATTGCTCTTCTAATACTTATTCCAGAGTTCCATAATGATCTTCTCCTCTGGCAGTTGATGGTATAAGGAAATCACTTACTTTTTTGCCAGAAAAATAATAAGACAGCTGAATTATTGCAAGCTTTTCTAACTATACCTTTGTGTCTAGTGATGTGATTTATCACCTTTAGGTGACTTCTTTAATGTAACAGTCCTAGAAAATCTTGGCATAATACTGATGAAATATCTATGAGTTTAACTCCTTGATCCTATTGATCTGTGTAAGTGTGACTGACACACTGTGGGTTTGTGCTGCCACAGACAGAATCACATTTTATGCTTGTCAAACTTCTACTAGAATATGAGGGACAAGAACAAATGACACAGTATTGCAGTTGGAGAGAAGATGAGCTAGTGTAGTATCAGTGATGCAGGTACGAGAGGCGGAAAAGGATAGAGAACAAGGACAGAGAATAGATGGAAGGTCATAGCAACACTTTTGAATTGGGGCAATAACCACAGATGGAAGGAGGGTAGGTTTGAAGAGCATGTCAAAAGGTATGAAAGTGTCAATTGAAGGTCAAGAATCAATAATAAAGGGCTGGGTAAATAATACACACAGGAGTTAGGGAACTGTCCACACTCCATGTAGGATTCTTCACCCACATTGCTGCTTCTTTCCATACATTGGTAGTCTATGGCTAGTTCATGGACAATTTTTGCACAGCCCTTAAACCACTAAGCAACTCTCTGCTGTTTGAAGTGGCTGGTTGTGCAACAAATACTGCATTTGCTTCAAAGTCACAGTTCTGCAAAAAGGGAATTAGAACAGTCTCTCATTTCATAATAATTGTTCTCTCTGCTCCTAGCGTTTCCACACCCATTGGCTCCAAAGTATGATTAGGCTTGTGCTTTTAATAATTGCCCACTATAGCGAGCTTCACTTTATTTGCTTCATTTGGGATGGTGGCCGACAATAAGATGACAAACTGAGGTCATTAATTCATGCAGGGCCAATTTACCCGTCCAGAGTAAGATTGAAAATTAAATCAATTTAATTACCAATCTTCCTGGGTAATTACCAAGAAAATCTACTGTAATATTTCTAGTGATGACTGCTTGAACTAGTCTTGCTTTCTCAGCAGGTCCTCACTGTACTTGGGGTTTAGACACCTAAATTAGATATTTTATAGATACCAATTGAATTTTGAACAGTCTTTCCTACAGATGTACTACATCTGCAAATACGATGCTGCAGCTTCTTTTGTTACCTTACTCTACTGTAAGGTAATTTCTGGATTGGATATGGGAGAGGGAACTTTTATCTTTCATACAGGTCAACTGGTCTACCATAAAGTTGCCCGGTCCACCCCCGTGCCTGCCGGTGCTGCACTTACCGTCTCCAGTGGCCACAGGGACGATCCGACGGTGGAGTGAGGGAGACCTGCCTTCGTGCCGGCTGCCCTTACATGTAAGTCATCGCGAACGTGCTTTACGGCACGTACGTGACAGCTTGGAACGGCAGAGTGCTTGCTCCGCTGTTTTACAGTTAGAATGGATTGCGGCATGGTTTGTTTTAATTTCTGCTATTGTTTTTTATGAGGTTTTGCAGTGGCTTGTTTTTATATCGTATATTGCCTCAAGTCTCTAAAGGCAGAATATATATATATTTAATAATACAATTTTGTCGACTAGATAGTTACCCACAGTTCCATGGGACAGTCATGGTAATGATAAGACTGCAATCCTATACACACTTTCCTGGGAATAAGCCCCATTGAACACAATGGGACTTACGGTATGTATAAGTAGACATGCATAAGATTGTGCTGTAAATGTCACTGCAGCAGAAAACACTTGGAAGATATCTAAGAGAAGAAGGCATCAAAGGCAATGCTAAAGCAGATGCCTCTAATACCACATTATGTGATGAACAGGTGCTACAGAAACATAAGCAACTGCCTCTACCAAGTGAGACCCTTAGTCCATCTAGTTCAACATTCTCTACAATGAATGGTAGCGGTGGTAGCTTTTCCAATGAGCTGCTGCTCCTCCCCCCCCCCACCATCAGATAGGGGTTCCGATTCAAATTCAAGCACACAGTATCTATGCTGTCCCTAGCTTAGAAGGAGTTTTGTCTACATTGGGATACACTTAGTCCAGTAGATAAAGTCAACCCAACCTAACTGACAGCCCAATCCTATTTAGGATTCTACATAGGGCTTTGCAACAGGAGAAGAGACCTCTGCTGTTGCAAAATGGTTGTTGACAACGCACAGAGCACTTTGTCGGTGGCAATTTTAGGAGGTCCAGGTCCATCGCTGGAACTGCCTTTAGAAGTAGATTTTCTCTGTATGCCAGGTGCAAGGGAGTAACAACAGGAAACAGGTATCTTGTTGTCTGTGTGCTCCCTAGAGGCATCTGTTGGGACCACTGTGAGATACAGGAAACTGGACTAGATGGGCCTTTGGCCTGATCCAGCAGGGTTCTTCCTCAGCAGAGCTCTTCTTATGTTCTTATGCCTACACCTGCCAGAGCACGTAAGGCGGCAGCAGCGGGGGTGGGGAGGGAGTGAAACGGGGCGGGGAGAGAAAGAAACTGGCGACGATGGTGCGCTGGATCCTATCCCCCTTTTCTTTAGTCTCCGCACCCCCTTTCTCTTGGATTTGCACCAGCGAAATCTAGAAATTGCTGGCGCAGGTCTAAGGAGACACATTGTGGGTCAGGAGGCTTATGAAACGGCAAGGGGGTTTAAATCCCCTTTCCCTGCTGAAGCCTCCCGATTACCCCCTTCCCGTTGGATACAGCGTGTCTGTTTTTGGCACAGTTGCAGGGGGGAAATATAGGATTGAGATCATAGTCCTTAAACTGGTTTTCATGCCTACCACTTGTCAGTTTAAATAAATAGTGTAGCAAGGGATCTGAGAAACACAAACAGTGTATGAGAGGAAGGTCTAAGAAGTCTGGCATCTTAGTAATGGGGACCTTCCAATTAATTCTCCAGTTAAACTATAATGAAGATGCGTAATTAGCACTAGTAGATAGGCAAGACTTTGAAACAAACTCTGGTCAAAACAGTTTAGAATTTCTATGGCAAAACAAATTAATAAAGCTATTAAGAACATTAAGAGTCACCTTGCTGGATCAGACTGAAAGTCCAAGTACGTACGGCACTAGGTCTCTAACAGTGGCCAACCAAATGTCTCTGGGAATTTCACAAGAAGGGCAAAATGGCAGCTACCATGCTTGTTTATTAAATCCCAACACCTTGAAAGCAGAAATAGACTTCTTCTGAAACGGGGGCTATTGATAGATCTGATCTGTGAATTTGTCTAATCCAAAAGCCATCTATCTAGTGGCCACCACCAACAATGAATTCCATTAATAAATTACGGGGGGGGGCGTATCCACAGATTTGGTATCCGTGAATTCCCTGCATTTCGCTGGAGCCCCCACGCCCATTACATTAGTTAGGCTTCCAGCGCTGGCACCAAGCAAGCACATCTCTTTCTTTACAAGAACGCTATAAGCCAGCATGCTTCCTGCTTAACATTCAGGAGCCTCTGTAGTATGCAGGTCTCTTGCCTGCTCTGTGCTATAAGCCATTTTTGTAAAAAAAGACATGCTAGCTTGGTGCCAGCACTAGAAGCCTAACTAAGGTAATGGGTGCAGGGGGGCAGGGCCCCCCACATAGGATAGTGTTCCCCTCTATCCGCAGATTCCTGGTATTCGTGCAGGGGGGCAAGAACGTATCCCCTGCAAATATGGGGGTACTGTATGTAATCTGTGAATAAATGTATATAGCCCCAACAATGTACATGGCACTTTACACAGAATGAAAAGACAAGTACCTGCCCCAAGGAACTTACAATATTGATAGAAAGACAACAGAGGCAGGGGAAGTGAGATGCAAGCACAGTAAACAAGGGAAGCTTATGCAATTGTTTCAGTTACACATACTGTACTTAACCTTAGTTGTAGTAGGGAATAGGGACTAAGGCATGGTGTCAAAGGCTTCACAAGAAAGATAGAGTAAATCAACTTTTATTGAATGACCTCAAGCTCTAGCAATTGTCTGCTCACTCTCTTCCCCTATAATTCTTTTTTCTAAACTAAAAAAGACCCAAAAACCACAGACAAAGGTAATCAGGCAAAGGCAATCCAACCCCTTGATAATTTTAGTTGACTCTCACTCCTTTCTTTGGTATTCCTGAGGCAACCGATTCAGTTGGCCTGACCCTGTTGGCCTGATTCAGTTGGCCAACCCTGATTTTGCCTTACAACCCAATCCTAACCAACCTTCCGGAGCCGATGCAGCCACAATGCAGCCCTGAGGTAAGGGAACAAACATTCCCTTACCTTAAGGAGGCCTCCGTGACTGCCCTCCCTCTGCAGAATGCTGCACACGCCCCAACCCCATTGGCGCTGGAAAGTTGGTTAGGATTGGGCTGTTAGTGTAACATGAGCTACACACTCTCATGCAGCCCTTGTGAAAGATAGCCTAGACCAGTGGTCCTCAACCTTGGGGTCGCGACACCAAGGTCCAGCAGAAGACAACATCTTTCCCCTTAAGGGAAATTGGCAACTCGGTGGTGATGTCCGGATGACGGTGACAGCACTTCCAGGTTCGTGCCACTGCCAACTAAGTAAAAAAGGAGGTTTGGACTTACCAGTCGGTGGCACCTGGACATGCCACACAACCCAGGTTCTCGCTGCCACCGTAGACAAGTAAATCCCAACCTTTTTGTGTGTGTGTACTTAGAAGGCGGTGCAAACCCAGAAGTGCCGTCGCTGCCATCTCCACCGAGTCATGACGACTTACAGCAACTTTTACCATCGGGTAAAGGTTCAAGATCACTGTCCTAGACATTAACATATGCCCCAGACAATTTTTTTCAGTTTTCTTCTTGCTGAGCCTGATGCTTCTTCTTGGCTAAGGTCCTTTTGAAAAAGTTTCAAAGGTAGCACCTGAGCACTTCTGTCGATGACATGACCACTCCTGCTGTAGGAGAAGTCCCGGAACTCTGTTTCCCCCTGCTCTCCCTCAACTACACTGCTATATTTGTGGTTTTACATTCCCAGCACAATGCGAGTACTATATAATGTAAATATAAACTTGTAATATTATAATATTTGCCAAATTTATTCACTGGACATGCATCTATGCAAGACCAACTTCAAGGTTTATTAAATAGCTGTAGAATTCTGTGCCTAAGTGAAACAAGTGATCATCAACAAAATGTGTAGAATACATAACATAAGTGGATTCCTCTTACGTTTTGTATACATTCCACTGCATAACCCAAAGCACTGCTGGCAACCAATTTCAAAGTAGTTGCTTACTTCTTGAGTGGTTGAAGTTATTTGGCTACAGGCATCTTTTATATGATTGCTCAAGGCATATAGTACTCTGTATTCCAGAGAAGTGGCATTTGCATTGCATTTTATTATCTGTTTACTGCTGGAGCTATTTCTCAACACAATATCCAGTCAAACTCTCCACAGTTTAAAATTCGCTTTGCCACTGCAGGTGTTGTGGGGGTGTGAGTGCCAGTGCTGAAAGTCTGATGTTTTGAATTTATAAAGAAATTGTGTATAATTGTTTTGCAATCATTAGCATAGTTCTGTAGAACTAGAAAGCCATTTGCTATTTATACTTTCATACACACCAAAAAAAAATCCTGTTCTAATGCATGGCAATGTTAAATATGTAAGGTTAGTGATTCTGTAAAGGTTTTAAAGGGGGCTATTTGGAGACAACTGCTTTTCACACAGCATGATTCACAAGTCTATTATATTTAACTGGGATACTGTTGAGAAATAAAATGTCACAGTCTATTTTTGTAAAGTACGATAAAAAATATCCCATAAGGATGATCTATGATAAAATGTTTTCTCATAATATTAAAAGTTCTCCAGTGAATGGCAGAAATTGCTAAGAATTGTGGTATGTTTGCCACCAGACTAGCAGCCCAATCCTAACTAATTTTCCAGCACCAATGCAGCCATGTCAACAGGGCATGCGCTGTATCCTGCAGTATGGGGGACAGTTACGGAGGTCTCCTCAAGGTAAGGGAACACTTGTTCCCTTACCTCAGGACTGCATTGTGGCTGCATCGGTACTGAAATATTGTTAGGATTGGACTGTTAAGCTACTGAGCAGTATTGTGAAGCTTAACACTTAGGAAATTATGTTTTTATTTAAATTCATATGAGACCTATTTTCCATAAGGAAACTAATGTAGGTTTGATTATCTTCTGCAAGATAGCTTCAGCTCCTAAATTGCTTTGTATGTGATTAATTCTTCAACAAGTAACATATGACATTATCAGGGAAGAAAAAAACCTACCAGAAAAATCCCTTGAATTTATAAAGTTGTACAATTTTCAAATTGTTCCTCACTTTTAACGCTGAGATGGTATCAGTCTGTTTTATGAACAGCCTGTGGCAGTGTCAGGTAAAATAGTAATTAAAAAAATATAAACAGTGAGAATTGATGGGCACTTGCTGGGGTAGGAAGAAGGCAAGGAATAAATTTGACTCAAGGTGTACCCTACTGCTAAGGAGTATCACAAAGCTAGAGATGCCAGAGCAAAGCGGAACAAAGAGTGATGCACAAAGGACTAACGAGACTTGAGACTTAGAGAAAGGGTCTGGGTACTTAGGTCAAGATGCTGATGATGGAAGAACTGCAGTTTTAAAGCGAGATAAACCTTGCTAGCTAGCCTGCATGCCTTCATAGAAATAACCACCAGAACCAGAAAAGGGTATACAGGTGCATATAGTTCTGGTTCGTTGGCCTCAGTGAAATCCTGATGACATAGTGAACAAGGTGGATACTGGTGGGCACATCTGCAGATCAAGGTTTGAATGAAAGTTTTCTGACAACTGTAAAAAGAACATCATCTTAAAATAACCAGCAATCTCATCTTAGAGCTCTTTGCAGATTGTCTGCGCTTACTGCACAAACAAACCCAAACCAGATGGGCATAAACAATACAGCATAAACCTGAACAGGCATCAGAACTCTTCATTCTTGAATCTTGTGTAATTAGTGCAGTAAATCATGACAATACAGACAGAATTTCTAAATTAGCAGCAGCATCATGTAAATTGGTGATCAGGCATCATTGGATCCTACCTTCCAAGCAGCAATGTAAATCTGTTTCTTTCCAGTGAAAGGATCAGAGTCTGCTCAACCAATCTGCACCAGCAAGGTGACATTTGAAAGCCCTTGATATTAATACACTCCCGCACATTCTAGTTTAGCTGTGCAGGGTCTGCTGCTCAACTTAGATGTAGAAATACTGACAAAGGATAAAAAGCCTGAACTACTCAATACCAACTTTGGTCCAATCATTTCAAAGCAGGAAGGAGACATTTAGCAACAACCCTGATAACACTGATGAAAGTAGGAGGGGAATTGCAGTAAAGACATAATACCTGAAACAACACTTAGGTAATGTGTGAATCCAGATGACAATCACCCGTGGATCCTAAACTACTTCCAAACATCAAGGTTATGGCATGATTATTCAAAGAGCATCAGGGCACATTACTGCTTGCATTCAGCACAGCTCACCTTCTCAAGAGAATTTAAGTTACAGATTGCAGAAATGGAAAATTATATAGGCTAGATAACATGATACTGCATGAACAGACACAATCAGTGCAGTGGTTACAACACAACAGACCTTTCTAAGATATCTCGTAGATTACATTACTTACAGCCATTAATTGATAAACAGCATAAGTATGCATTCTGGGCAAGTCCATACTTCCGAAGGCTAGTGCAGGTATATTATTTATGCAGGTGAGAAGCTGAGTCTTTAAGGACAAGAGTGACTGACCTTGTGACCCACAGTAGCTAATCTAAGAAATTCTGGAGGTAAATTGGGTACATTCCATTTGGTCTGGAAGGCAAGGCTGCTTATCTTTTGCTGTTATTGAATCACAATAGTCTGGGTATGTCATATACTCCTACTCCCAGTGCAAATTTAAACATTGCCCTTGCTTTGAGTCTAAGAATTGGGTGAAACAGCAGCAAGATTTCCTACGGGTTGTTCAGTCCCAGCGGGTGAACCCTACGCCTCTAGTGAGGTGTGTTAGAGAGAGAAACATCTTTTTTTCACTTTTTTTTTTTTTGCGATACCACTTCTAATTCGCACGTCTGTGGGGACAACTGTTGCCTTTGCCATTAGTGTGCCTTTTCAGAGCAAGCACTGCTCACCCGCCACAATGGTTCCCTTATTTGCCATTGTGCTCCTAGAGGCGCACTCTTTGTTCAACTGCCCACCCACTCCTTCTAGAGAACGAAGGGGATTTTCATACTTTTTTAAAATTTTTAGCTCCCCCCCCCCGAGAAACTTTATTTATAACAATACTTGCAGTATTTATAAACTGCTTTTCAAAATTATTTTCCAAAACAGGAAATGCAGGCATCCCCTCCATTTATGATGAAGAGGCGGGATTTTGAAGTTCTTTATGTAAAAAGGATGTTTGCCACACCTGTGAACATGAAAAGTACAATGTGCAACACAACTGTAAGAGAGGGATAAGTACTGAACACTGAGGTAATCACTATTTGCACCTGTACAGTGAGGAATTATGGACTGGGTCACAAATGACCTAAAAAATATCAGATGTGGAGATTCATATATTCTACAAACACGGAGAAGATACTGTGTACTCGTACAGCATTTCATGAATACACTGGGGGGGGGGAGGGAGTGTCACATTTCACAGCACCAAAAAATGTCACTGTTCTTTTCTAAAATCGTTACTGGTATTCTAAAAGGGCATTTTTTCTCCAGCAGTGGCCAATGAGATGCTCGAGGGAAGATCACAAGTAGGACAAAATGACAATATCCATCCTCTCTACTACATCCCCAGCAAAATTGAAGAGAGCTTATCTCTAAATATGGATGCTCAACTTTCAACGATCTTTACAATGATAGCTTTCCATCCAACCTTTTATAAGGCATTCATATCAGAGTCTATCATAGTTCATTCCTATACTGTGGCAATTAATTCTATATATTTTATCTATAGGTCTATCTTCAGAGATGCCTCTTTTCAGAGTATAATCCTAATTTTTGTATTCTGAAAAGAACTGCACATTTTCCCTCTAGTCATCATTTCCATAGGCCATACCATCTTCTTATATACTTTAATCATGTCTTCCCTTTACGACCGTAAACCTTTTTTATTAACCTACGGTTGAAGAGCTGTGTGATGAACAGAAATTCAGCAGGTGAAGATCTTCCAGTCATCATATCTTCTTGCCAAGAGAAGCTTCAGCTGCTAATTTTTTTGCTTACTGTTACAGGCATGAAAGCCATGCCAGAAAATATATGGCAACCCTCCACTCATCCACCTACAGGCTTTTAATTTAAGCTAAATGTGTTGGTGGCCTATTTCATTTGTCGGGGGACAATAGAGAGACTAAAGTATTTTGGTAACAATATAGTCCTATGATTATAAAGGTGCTTTTTCTCTCTATATAGACTATACATACACTTATATTACGAACAGAATCACAATTTCGTATTTGAAAATTATTCTGTCATATTTCACTGTAATTGTGATTGTATTTATTTTCACTTGTATTCCTAAATAAAACCTCTTATCTTATATAATTATGCTTGTTTTGCTTTGTTGTTGTTGTTGTTTCACTGTGCTACATAGGTACATGCTCTCTGATCCAAGTACCAGTAATTATTTCATATTTGGAAGAGATGGCAAAAAAAGACTGTATGTTGAATGTAAAAGACCAAATGCAATAAGAGTTTGATAGGTATACAATCCTAATTCTGAAAGCAAACCATGGTTCTTCTCTGCAAACCCTGTACTACAGCAAGCTTCAGTAAACAAACTGAATCCCTTATTTATGCAGCCTTTGGTCCTTGGAGATAAAGATTCTGCAGTTTCCCCATCATTTCCCCAAGTCACAGTGGCCAAAAGCAGCAGGGAACAGAAAAACCCGATTTGTAGCTGCAAAATTGCCCGAAATCGCCCCCGCTGCACTTACCCGGGCTTGGGGGAGCTTTGGGGAGGCCTGCGCAACCCTGTGCAGGTCTCCCCAATCTTCGGATCGCCGCAAAACGGCGATCTTCGGGTACTTCTGTTTTTTGTGAAAACCGGAAGCACCCAGAGATTACCATTTTGTGGCGATCCGAAGATTGGGGAGGCCTGCAGAGGCGCAGGCCTCCCCGAAACTCGCCCAAGTAAGTGCAGCAGTGGAGATTTCTTGCCAGTGCTGGGGGCAGTTTCAGGGGCTGCCCCCGGTTTTGGTTTCACGAGGCAGGGAGAACTTTGAGAACCACTGGTCTAGGTACACCAAGGTAGTGTACTTCTTATGTTCTGAAGCAAGAGTACATATTCAAGATAACTTAGTACATTTATGGCACAATCCTATTGTTTGTCGGTGCCTGTGCTGCGGCACTGGTTTACAACAAAATGGTTTACACCAAAACGCGCTGCGGCACTTTTGGTTTACACCGAAATGCTATAAAGCACATTTGCGACAACTCGAGAGTAGGCCTGCACTGTCTTGCCACCGGAGTCAGCAACCAGTGCTGGGGAGCGGCAGAACTAGCCACCGGCAAGGGCTGGGGGAGGGCAGGAGGGGGAGTAGTGGAGGGGGTGTAATGGGGACAGATCGGGCCTGGGATGAGGTGGGACTGGCATCCTCGGCGTACTCCAAATCCTAACCCTCCCTCTCATGCTTGAAAGCCCGACATGGGGCTTCCTGGCTCTCCGTCACCTAAAGAGGTGGCAGAGATCTGAATAGCCCCATAGGGACAAATGTCCGCTTACCCTGAGGAGACCTCCAGTCTGTCCCTTTCCAGCGCCGGATACGGCGGTTGCCTGGCGCACACACTGTGCCAGTGTTGGATAGGATTGGGCTGCCTGTATACTTTAACTGCAAACCTATGTTAAGTGATGATCCTTATTATGCATTCTTGTTGTGTAATTTAATACATTTCAGTAAACCAGGGCAATTCTTTAAAAAGGGTAGACCACAGAAGACCCATCCCTATCACAGAGGATGCAGCCATGTGCAATTCAATAGCAGCATTCCTGTCCCCTTGTGACACTGTGGGGAAGCATTTCTCAGATCTGTGGGTGCAGCAGCAGCAGCTTGCAAAATGTCTTGGGCTAGTACAGTAATGGACAGAGGATAGGATTTCTACCAGGCTGGCTTGAATCTTGGCACTTTTCATCTTGGAAATTAAGCACATGAGTGACCCAGCAAGAGTGTGTCATTCACACACTCCGAGATTCTTTTTCTATGTATACAGGGGTTGTTGGTTCAGTATAACAACCCGTAGAGAATAACCTCTGAATCTTAATTGTGTAAACAAGCCCTGAGCTAGGCACTGCTCTTATATGCCTGCAACAATAAAATAGCTCCTGAACTTCAAAACATACAATCATAATGAGGCTGACTGAGGGAGCTTTAGAAATAAGCAGGAGTACCACTGTATCAGTTACTAAAATACAGCCGCTTCTAAGGTTGATGGCAACTGCTTAAAAATGACTCACAAAAATTTAATGTGGAAATGGGGGGGGGGGAGAAAATCAGATTTTCTTTCTTGACTTGATTTACATGGATTTTGCTAGTACAGTATTTCAGAATATAGACTTGCTCACAGAAACACATGGGATCAGATAGGAAATGTCTCGCACGTTCTGAATGGTATACTCTGTGGGAAATCCTATTATGTAGGCGACTTTCTACAGGTCCATCTAGAAGGAAGCACATTGCAATTAGAACCATGATCTCTGGCCATCAACATGCAGTTGATACAGTTCCATCTGTCAAACTAAGATTGGGCTTGTGTGTCTTGTAAGAAGCTATAGAAGCGTTAAGCAAGGAATCCTGACAAATAAACATGTTTTAGGACTTAATTATTTGAGAAAGATTTAGGTTGGTAGTTAGCCTAACAATCTCATACGCTAGAAGCAAAAGTGCATCCATATTGTGCGCATGCCTTGGTATACCATTCCTATACCAAATGGTGTAATTAATCTGGAGTATTTATGGCCACAATAAAAGTAGCATGAGGAAGCTAATAAATAATATCAGTCCTCTCGCTATATGGAAATCAGGAAAGGGTTTAGTAGCAGATGCCTTTCTTTGAATGGGACGTTGTCTAAAGAAGAGAGATCAACATTTTACGCTTTATGGAGGAACACTGCAAAGAAAAACATTCAGTACTGTTGGCAAACAAGACACCAGCCCTATCATTACACACGATCCAGTAGTGTCAAGAAGAAAGAACTCAGCAATAAACAACAGTACACCTTTACACCACAAATTTCTGAGTGAAAAGCACTAGTTTATGCATGAAATGAAAAGGGTTTCTATCCATCTGTAATGAACCTCAAAGGACATCACACATGTAGGTGAAGAGATGCATTCTATGCCTGGCAACTGTAGCAGGGTGGGGGGGGTGAAGAGGGAAACCTTTCAGTTTGTTTTTCAGTGAGAATATGAAATGGAGCACCTTGGACAATCCTTTGGAAAGGTGTCATGTCAAAGGCACACTTTAGAGGGTGCAAGGCTAATGCTGTTGGGGAAAAATCAGATACCACCCAAGGTTAGATACTTAACTGAGCAGGTGTAGGGTAAAGGCACCTATCATACAAGATATAATGGCATAAAACTGCTCTTCATTTAAATTATGTCTCTCATCACAAGGTTCTCAGAGGCATTCAAGTGCCAATGACACTTAATCACACCTAGGAATTTTCCAAAGCTGCATCAGTCACCTTTTCTCAAATCCCCTCATCGTCCTTCCCTCACTTCCCTGAGCAACGATGTGTGCCAAAGACTTATTCAGGAGAGCAAGCATCTCTATTTTGGAAACTCACCTTTTAAAAAGTTGTATTATAAACCACAGGGATGCTCAATTCCTTACATTTCCCCCCAAATGAATAAGAGAAATGGTGAAGTGAAAGGAAAGAGCACATTTGAAGGACCATGCCTCATGCCATCTAGGCATGAGAGATCATGTTGGGATTCTAGACTCCCAACACACAACAACGATACATGATTTTACAAGGAGGAGCGGAAAGGAATTGCTCTCACTTCATAGCAGTAAAGTTAATGTGTGGATCAGACTCGCTACAAAATCAGATTGTGCCAGTTTGTATAAAACCTTATGAAGAATGGTGGGAAAGCTCTATATGGAACACTTATAGGAGGTGCAGGTTATTTCACTGATCAACACCACCACCACCACCACCCCCAGAGAGCTCTGCATCTATTTAAAATAAACCTCTTTTTTAAAAAAAGGCAAAAAGATATCAACAGTTTTACTTCCAAAGCACATTGGTTCACATAAACATGTCCACTGCTATGCCTATATATCCACTTAGACCGAAAGGGTCTCAAAGACCCATCTTCAGCTTTATTCCTCATTTCCACCCTCTCGCACCTGCAAAGCTTCTCTTAATTATCAGTGAAACGTAACATAGACCGAAGTTTCAGGGGTCAGGTATTTGGCATGCAACATTGAGACGCCCAAGTGCAAAGTTGACAGGGATGCTTCAAACACGGCTTCACACACAGAGCAAACAGCTCTCCCTCTACACCAAACTGGTACCGAGTCTGAGATGGCTATTAAGCAGATTTAAAAGGGAGCTGGCACAGAGACTGCTCAGTGCTGGTCTGTTTCTGATGGTATCCTTGCATTATTATCCACTTCCACAAACAATCCTTCCTGGGTAGCCCGGTACAAGCAGAAAGATAGAGGGGGGAGGAATGTTTTTGGGTAATGCAATACATACAGCAGGAACAGTCAAGAAGACAAAGGAAAAACGAACGTGGTTCCTGACCTAGAAAAACAGATACTTACAGTTCGTAGAAACTGTATTTCATCTTCCCCTCCTTCAGCCCCTTCAGCCATGGCTCTGGAGAAGGAAGCCTCCGATTGCTTCTACTGGCGGCGGCGGCGGCAGCGACTCGCTGGGATCAGTACAGCTCCTTTCCCCCTATCTGTATTAGCATATAGCTAATCCATAGCCATATAGGGAGCCCAGCTAACTCCACTGCACTGCAGACTGTCAGTCAACTCCCTCACTGCCAGAGCCAACGGAGCTGCCTTTCCCAATTCTACAGCAAGCAACCCCCCCCCCTGTTCCCCCCTCCTTTCTCTCTAGGGAGAAGCCTATCATGAAGGCAATGCAGGAAGCGCTCTATGCATCAGTAAGGGCCCCCCCTTTAAAAGTCTCTCGATAGCACAGTAATGGGGAAATGTTAATGAACGCAAAGCTCTCCCTTCCATTTTGCCAGATTAGTATCTTTATATTTTTTGCATGTAAAAAAAAAAGTGACACAATCAGCAACTCATTCTGATGAGTGTTTCAAAGGATGGGAATACTGACTACCAGACCCTAACATTAACAGCACGCTTTAGGCATGTGCTGCAAATTATGTATTGTCTTTCTGAATAAGCAGCAGCAGCAATTCTCCGTGGTAAGTCTGTTTAATCACAGAAAGAGGCTATGTATACATAATTGTTAATGACCCTGCCATTTCCTGAACCAGCCATACTGAGCTTGGGAAAAAAGTTTTCAGCTGAAGCGTGATAAAGCAGAACATGATGATGATCATCGGTCCCTTTGGGATTCCCAAAGGGACAGAGGATCCCCTCTCTCGCACCCACTCTACTTAAGCAAATCAGGAACATTATTCCTCAACTTGGATTCTAGAGTCCCATCTCTTACGGCTATTTACGAGGCAGGGATTTCCACTAAAATCAATGGGGTTCACTTCAGAGTAGATCTGGTTGGAATCAGACTGTAAGAGAGTCTCTATAGCTTTATTGTGATCTTTCAGAGAACGTTTGCACAGTTGTTGAAGTTTATAAAGCAAGGCTACCCAACAGACTTCCACACAGGTAATCAAAGCTACTATGCCGCAGGAAGCCTTCCTGGGCAAGCACCTGTGGAATGTACAGTATGTATGGTTCACCATGTGCTTACTGTAACCAATTCCTAAGGATGGGGCAACATAGAAAGCTAAAGAAATACATTAGGGCTGCATCCTATGCACATTTACCTGGGAGCAAGCCTCCACTGAGATGAGTGGGACTTACTTCTAGTAGACATGCATAGGGTTGCACTGCATATATCTCAGTAGACTGCTTGCAGGATGGTTTAACAACTGGGATATTGAGCCATGGAGAGGTTAAATACGTTGCCCATGGGAAAGCAACAGGAACTGATAATTAAATCTTATGAGTGTCACTCGGAAATAAAGGGAAAACCACAGGCAAGATCTGACCACCATCCTGTGCATTAACAGAAAATGCTTCTGCTCACAGCAGGGAAGGGACATTATTATTTCTTCAGGCAGAGACCTCTTTGCACGTCAAGAAGTGTTGCTCTGGGAGATATCTAACCTGGAGGGGGCTTTCAAAGTGTGAGGGGCTCTTGTTGGGGAGTGTTTGAAAAGTCCCTGTGATGTAAGAGGTAAACATGGTGCATGGGAGTGGATGTAACTCAGTGGTACAGTTCATGCTTTGTATGCAGAAGGTGCATCTGCAGGCTGGGCTAAGCCAGACTTTTGCCTCCAAACCTGAAGAGCCATTGCCAATCAGTAAAGGAACACTGGTGTCGCTAGAGGTGGGGCGGAATTGGGAAAGCTAAGTTCTGCAGCTTTCCGCCCCGCCGTTACTCTCCGGTAGGAGGCACCCCGCCCCCTCGTCATAGGAACCCGTCAGCTGAGAGAAAGCAACGCACAGGAGAGTCCCCTGCGCATTGCTTTCTCTCAGCTGACGGGCTCCTACGAGGGGGCGGGGCGCCTCATGCAGGAGAGTAACAGTGGGGCGGAAAGCTGCAGGACTTAGCTTTCTGCCCCACCTCGAGTGACTCCAGTGTATAGGGCCATAGACAATATTGAGCTAGATCAAGGGTGGCCAACCTTTCAGCATGAATGCTCCTGGACCTTTAATGGTTGTATAGGTGAGGGCATTCCAGCAGGTGCAGCTGCTTTAGCAGCACCATCAGCACTTGCAGCTGCCAAGATTTTCTCTTCTATACAACTCTTAAGAACACAGAGGCCCTAATGCTGGAAGGTTGGCCACCCCTGAGCTAGATGGACCATGAGTCTGTTGTAGTATAAGGCAGTTCCCATATGTAGCCTCCTATGTGTAACCACAGCAGTGTGTGTAACTCTCATCCTATATGTTCAGTGATGCTTATATTCCCTTAAGAATAGACAACTGCTATAACTTTTCTGGTGGCGTACTCTCTCACAGAATAGGTTTCTCTCAGTAAACCGAGACACTCCCATAAAAAAAAGTTTATATTCTTTCCCACAGATTATTTAACAAGCTAAAGATTTATCGAGTGTATTTAAGCATAAAAGTGAAAGCAAGTTGTGTGTGTGTATGTGTGTGTGTGTGAGAGAGAGAGATCTCCGATTCTTTGTCATACAAACTTCCTTCAGTAATGAGAAGAACTCTCAAGCTCAGGATACTCTCGATTTTCCTCTTTGAATACCAGAAAGCGAATCCCTGTATTATATTGTCAAGGGCCTATCAAAGCACCAGACAAACCTCTTTTTGTCAGCAACTTGCCTTGGAAAAACTTCTCTATTGCTTACCTCAGAATGTGGAACCTACTAGGCAGGTCAGGTGCAGTTCTAACGCACCAACCTCCCTTCTTGAGGCTTAAAGAGGACAAAATTCTTTGTCATTTGGGTTACAAAGTTAAACAGAAATGTCTTCTTACTACCAAGATACTCAACACAGCTGAGCACCTTACTCTTATCTTCTTTATCCTGTTCTGCTTTGGTACACAGGGCCAAAATGCATGGAATTGGAGGCAGCCTTAGGCAATGTAGTCCAACCCCTTCCTCAATACAGGAAATGCAAAGCTACAGCAAATCCAAAAATGGCTCTCCAGCCTCTGCTGGAAGACTTTTGTGAGGGAGAACCTACCCCCAAGTATGTGATGTAGTAGATTTATATTTTTTTCTTTAAAAATATACCTTTTTTAAAGAAAAAACACACAAACTCCAACTTTGATCAGAGCAGCAGCACTAGGGGGAGGGGGTGTTGAACTGATTGAAATTGTCCCTCAAGTTGCTGTTGTCCTCATTAAGGAAAAAAGGCACAACCCTTAACCCATCACTCATGCCACAGCTTCAACAACAATGGGAGCCTCTCAGAGCTGGTGGATGATCTGATCATGGATTTACCACATCAGGTCTGCTTTGGTCTTAAGAAAGAAATTCTGGCCAGGTCAAAAACAGCAATTATAGACTAGATAGCTAGATCGATGTTCGCACACACAGGGAGAGAGAGAGAGAGAGAGAGAGAGAGAGAGAGAGAGAGAGAGAGAGAGCAGATTGCTTTAAACCTGCAAAGCTAAAACACTAAATAGTCCTCTGAATTTTCTGTCCACTAATGTCAGCTTTTTTTCCTTTTCTTTTCTGTTTCCAACTACAGTTGGAAATGCTATCGTTAAAGGAGGGACAAATGTCACATTCACAGGTTTCGGGGAGCATGTATATGTGGATTAAACAGAGCTGAGCAAAAACCTGAAAGAAAGGGAAGGGGGAATCAGTGCCTAAAGAAAACGTTTGAATGCAAACCAGTACATTTCCCTTATAAGAGATAGCAGCAGGTGGGGAGGCTGGTGTATTCCATGCTCCCATCTGTAGTTTTACACCGATTATGAAACTTGGCACAATCCAATAGCAATTTCTCTTTCACCAGGCTAGGTTTTTCTGTGAGATTTATTATCTGTCGTAATGTCAGTAACAAAAAATAAAAAACGAAAGGCATCCATAACAAGATTCTTGTATTATTGTGCGTTTTATATTCTGAATCTCTGATCCATATGGAAGTAAAACAATTTAATAGAGAAAGGTTGCCTCCACTTTTCAATGTGTAACACAGAATCCGATTTTTAAAGATGAAGGCTACAATATTGTGCAGGGAGAGGAAGTACCACTGACTTTGGTGGGACTTATTTGTTTTAAAACATTTATCTGCCTTTCCTCCCAATATTGAGACACCCAAGGAGGCTCACAACGATAACTTAAAATACAATAATTGCAAAAAGTACGAATACAAGCAATAAAAACAGGCAACAAATAAAAACAGACATAGCGGTAAAAACAATAAAAAGCAGCAGCAGCAAAGCACAAGACCACAATAAACTCATTCTTTAACAGCAGCCAATACAACCTAGAAAAAATAAATAGCAACTAAACAACAGAAAACCGAAGGCAAGAAAGCCAAATGGAAAAGAAAAGTCTTAATCCCCTACCAGATGGTTAACAGGGAGGGCACAAATCTGAATTCAACAGAGGGGGGAGTTCCAAAGTTGTATGGTGCCACCACAGAGAAGGCCCTACTAATTGTAGTCACCAACCTGGCCTTGGCCAGGACAGCACAGAAGGGTCTCCTCCAATGACCTTAAGGGATAAGCCAGCTGATATGGAAGAAGGTTCTTTAAAACCATGGTCCCGAACCATAAAGGGATTTAAAGGTCAAAACCAGCACCTTTAATTGTTCCTGGAAACAAACTGGCAGTCAGTGAAGATGCTGGAGCAGCGGTTCAACAGAGTCAACCCGCCATGCCCCAGCCACCACATGAGCCACCACATTCTGCACTAACTACAGTTTCCAGATAGTCTTCAAGTGCAGTACCATGTCAGAGACCGTGTTACAATAATCAAGTCTTGATGTCACCAGGGCACGGACCACAGTGGATAGGCCCAAACGACTCAGGTATGGCCACAGTTGGCACAGCAGCCTTAGCGGGACAAAATACCTTCTGGCCACTGCCACCATCCATCTAGTGATCCAGGAGGAGTGAAGAGCACAGGCAAACCCCAAAGCTGCAAACTTGGTCCTGCAGAGGAAGCTCAACCCCATTCAGAGCAAGTTGATGATCCAATACCAGCATCGCAGGTTTCCAAGCCTGCAAGGCCTCTGGGTCCTGGTTTTGTCAAGATTTAAACTGAATGATCACATTCATCCACATACTTGTCTTGGATGATTCCAATCAATCATTAGCTATGAAATAAAAAGGTAAAGGTATCCCCTGACAATTAAGTCCAGTCATGTCCGACTCTAGGGTATGGTGCTCATCTCCATTTCAAAGCCGAAGAGCCAGCGTTGTCTGAAGACGCCTCCATGGTCATGTGGCCGGCATGACTCTCCTTGCCGCAGCGCGTAGCATGCAGCTGGAACATGGAGCGCTGTTTACCTTCCCGCAAGCGGTACCTATTTATCTACTCGCATTGACATGCTTTGGAACTGCTAGGTTGGCAGGAGCTGGCCAAGCAACGAGCGCTCACCCCGTCACAGGAATCGAACTGCCGACCTTTCGATCGACAGCTTATGGTTCAGCGGTTTAACCCACTGCGCCACCCTCTGGCTCTTACATAAATGAAATGTATTTATATTTGAATTGCATGTAATTATTTTTTTTCCTAACATTCTGTCTGGAAACCGGATATTAAAGATCAGTTTACCTCTAGCATTCCACTCCAAAACGTATTAGTTGGAAATCCGATGGAAATCAATGGAATGTACTTTACTGTACTTCCAAGCTATGTCTTTAAGACTGCCTACACCTAGCAAATAAGTTAGTGCTACATAAACAAGAATGAAACATGGCAAAATGCTGAGTAATCCTGTTTACAGGCAGCATATTTTATTTATTTGCTACTGAAGGCCTTATTTTAGTTTCTATTATGTTCTCTTCTACGCTGTACTGTAAGTATTATTTTAGGAAACAAATTTCTTGCCCCAATAAGCAAATTTTTTTGGTTTGATCTTGTATTTTATATTTATTTATTTATTTACAATATTTTTACCCCGCCTTTTTCTCCAAAAGGACCCAAGGCGGCTTACAACATGAAAGAGAATACAATACAAAAATACAATACAAAAAATAATCACTTTTAAAACAATAAAAAACAGTTAACAAAAACTAATTAAAAAACAGCATCTAAAAATCGATAAAAGAGATCACTATTACAATTAAAACAAGAGCATAAGAACAGCAGCACCACACCTGTACCAGCAGGATGTTAAAAAAGGCAAGGACTCAGAAGGCTTCTTTGAACAAGAAATTTTTCAGGCCTCGCCGGAAAGTCTCCAAGGAGGGAGTAGTTCGTAAGTCAAAAGGGAGGGAATTCCATAAGGTTGGTGCCACTACTGAGAAGGCTCTATTTCTGGCCGCCCCTCGCATTTCCCTGGGCGACGGTACCCGCAAGAGGGCCTTCTCTGATGACCTAAGGAGACGAGCCGGAGTATATAGAAGTAGGCGGTCTCTCAAATATCCTGGCCCCAAGCCATATAGGGCTTTAAAGGTTAAAACCAGCACTTTGAATTGGGCCCTGAAACGAATTGGCAACCAGTGCAGCCATCAGAGAAGTGGCCAGACAGAGTCGAACCGCCTACCTCCAGTGACTACACGGGCTGCCGCATTCTGCACTAATTGCACTTTTCTAACCATCTTCAAGGGCATCCCCACATAGAGCGCATTACAATAATCTAACTGTGACGTCACCGTGGCATGGATCACTGTGGTCAGGTCTGCACGACCCAAGTACGGTCGCAGCTGGTGTACCAGCCGAAGCTGGGCAAAGGTCCCCCTGGCCACAGCCACTACCTGGGAATCCAGGAGTAGCTGCGGATCCAGGCGGACCCCCAAGCTGCGGACCTGCTCCTTCAGAGGGAGAGCAACCCCATTCAGAGCAGCACGAGCAGGACATATACAGATCCCCCCCTTAGTGACGGACCGCTTAATGATGATCTGCATATATGATGGAGGTTCCCAAAGTGTAAACAAAGAATTAAAGCTACAGTACTGTATTTTAAATGCAAAAAAAAAGTCATCTTTAACACTCTGTTTGTTTGTTTGTTTGTGTGTGTGTGTGTGTGTGTGTGTGTTTCTACCTCCATTGACAGGTAGAAATCTTGTGCTTTGTGTTACACTCATAATGTACACTGGATTTGCCATTCATTCCCTATTACAACTCCACTGTGTTACATTGAGGACTCGCTTAATGATGGTTTTACCATATGACAGGTTTTCCAGAATGTATCCCTGTCGTTAAGAGGGGGACACCTGTATTTGTTTGATAAGTGAATTGCAATATTGTTTTACTATACTTGTATCCCTCAGAGTTTTGTTCCACTATGTATTATGTCTACATGTTTAATGAGACAGAGAGATTCAAAGCCCAATCCTATCCTTCCTCCCCGCTTGTGAATCTGTGTAAAAAAAGGCACGCTGTATCCAGCGGGAGAGGGGGAGAGAGATTGGGAGGCTTCAATAAGGAAAGGGAATTTAAAATCCCTTACCCCCGCGTAAGCCTCCCGACCCACAATGGGTCTCCTTAGTCCTGTGCTAGCTTTCTGGCATTTTTTAAGCAGTGGCCAACAGTGGAACACGTATTCTGCTGCCAGCCAGAGCCAATAGGATTGGGCTCTCAGTTGCTGTGGAAAAGAGAAAGTCTTCTCATTAAGCCAAAGCTGAGAAAAATGTTCCCCTCCAATGTTTCCCCCCTCCATTCTCTAAGAATGAGATGCCCTTTGCACATTCTTTCAACCACAGATCACTGGCTTCCACACAATTGGGAAAACATTTAAAAGAACACCTGAGATCTGGCTCTTAAATCTTCTTTAAAAGAACCTTTGTGTGAATTTTCTATTGGCTTCTTATAACCTGTAGCGCAGCTGGGAAAGGAGAACAGTAGAACACCAACATCTCTCTCTCTCTCTCTCTCTCTCTCTCACACACACACACACACACACGATAATTTGTGATTATTC
This sequence comes from Plestiodon gilberti rubricaudatus, assembly GCA_026170595.1. Classification (NCBI taxonomy): domain Eukaryota; kingdom Metazoa; phylum Chordata; class Lepidosauria; order Squamata; family Scincidae; genus Plestiodon; species Plestiodon gilberti. The sequence continues at coordinate 266,231,563 of JANXHW010000001.1, forward strand.
ATCAGGAAGACCTATGGCATTGATCATAATTAAAGAACAACTATAATGTGCTCTTAAAATTCATTTTTGGCAATTTATATTAAAATCTATAGGCCACCTTTCCACTGTAAATGGTCTATATATTAAGGTGGCATACAACAACAACAAAATAAAAAATTATCAGACAAATAGCAGCAGCAGCAAAATCGTAAGTAGCACAAAATACTGTTAATTGCTCTTAACAATACCAAACATCAGCTGTGGTGAAAATTTAGCAACAAGACTGTTGGACATGAAAGTCACTTGATCTCAAAGGTCCTTACAGTTAGTGTTCACAGTAATTAAAAATATCTAGCCAAAACAAGAATCCTTTTTATCAAAAACCCATTTCTTGTATTTTTAGCATGGGCAAGCATACTATTCTCCTAAAGAGTCCAGTGCACAGATGCTGCATTCTCATACTGAGAGATTTGGGATGGTTCTTTGCGTGAGATCTTGCTTCTAGCTTGTCTTTTGGCAGGTTCCGCACTGGCCACTGCCAACCAATAAGTCAGAATTTTTGCAGTGACAACAGCATGGCAGGAAGAAGCAGCAGCATGATGAGTTTGTCAACAGGAAATAAAGATCTATGCTGTTGCTACTGGGAAAGATCTAAGTCGCATGTTTGAATCAGTTTTTGAAAGGTTTAAATTTTTATGCCTGTACAGAAAAATTAGAAAAGGTTTTTGAACAGATTTTGCTGTCTCGCAAGAGCATGGTCAATGTTGCATGATACAAAATAGTGTATATAGGCTGGAGAGGTGAACACTGTAAATCAAAATGCACTTTTGGTGTATAGCAGCTCTTAGGCTGCAATCCTATACACACTTTCCTGGGAGTAAGCCCCATTGAATACAATGGAACTTACTTCTGAGTAGACATGCATAGGATTGCACTGTCACAGTCATTGGCTTTTACACCCTGGAAAGCCTTTGCACACACAGGAGCCAAGCTAGCAACATATTCTACTTGCCTAGGTTTATTAAGCCATTTTCCTTCCTTTCCTGAATCTTTAAGCTGCTTTTTGAACTCAGGGGAGTGTAAAAAAAACAAAAAACCACTGGCATGATGAGCCATTAAACTACAGCATTTTACAAATCTTAAACTAGGCCAGGGGTGGTCAACCTTTCAACTTGAATGCTCCTGGCCCTTTAATGGTTGTATAGGTGAGGGCATTTCAGCAGGTGCAGTTGATTTAGCAGCACCATCAGCAGTTGCAGCTGCCAAGATTTGGTCTTCTACACAACTGTTAAGAATGCAGAAGCCCTAAGAGTGGAAGGTTGGCCACCCCTGAACTAGGCAGAGGAATCACCATTTTTAATACACATTTCCAGAACTAATATCATTTGAGATTTTTTAAGTCAATGAATGTAATTGCATCATAGATTTAAATTTAGCCTAACAATCTGTTTCCAGATTCTAAGCAGATGGAACTTGCTTTGGAAATCCACCTCATCCTATTTGGTTCTAGAGAAGTCTGTAGTTTATGGTGCCATAGTCAAATGTGCAATGGACCAATAGGTGCACTGTCACACCTGAAGCACTGGTTCCACCCACCTGAGAATGTCTTGAATTTTTTTTACTTGATGAATACAAACTCATGAAAAAGTGAGTACGGTACTTCTTTTTATAACTGGAAAAATGTCTGGTTAAAACCTCAATGGAAGTAGCAGCTGGTGCCCCTGTCCCAGTGGAAGCCCCAACTGCTTCAGCTTGAAAGCCAGATTAAGTTGCTCAGGCTTCCCTGGTCATGTCATCACCACTTTCTCAGGGAGGATCTGGCCTATCATGCTGGAGAACCCTCTGAGAAATTAATGAGAAGATGCTGTGGTGTCTTCTCATTTAGCTTTGAAAGGAAACTCTAAAAACAGCCTGGCTATTGTTGCTAGTGTTTCCTTTGGACTCCCTTCCATCCCAGCACTGTGATGCATTCAGCCGCAACAGGAAAGAGCAAGGACCAGGGCAGAAGTGTGCAGTTAATCCAGGGAGGAGAGTCATCTTCTTTCTGTTTTTCCTATTGTTGGGCCCAATATAAACTGCATTGCATTGCACTGGACTTATCTGGACAGGTATGTCAAATAACTTTAACAAGCCCCCTGAGGTAGAGCTCCCCCATAGGAAGTGGTGGCAGTAGCATAATCGGGGGGGGGGGATCAGTGCGGTAAGTGCTGCACAGTGTTACATGGAGGTGCAAAGTGACCCCTCCCACTAGCCATCGAGCCAGTTCGGCAGCAAAGGCAACGCTGGTTCCTCTGTGTAACGCCGTGCAGCACTTACTGTGCTGATCCCCCCCCATTATGCAATTGTCACCACCTCCCATGGGGGAGGAGCTCTACCTCCAGGGGGCTTGTTAAAGTTATTATACACCCACCCACCCCGGTTACACTACTGGGTGGTGGTAGAGATGATATCCTGGATCAAGGAGTAGATTAGTCACCATCATCACAGGTTGATATGCTAGTAACCCCCATCATAAGGGTTACTTATAAGTGGAGCAAGCCATAGACTGTAGTCCTATACACACTTATCTGGGATTCAGTCCCATTGAACTAAATGGGCCCTATTTCTGAGTAGACATGCACAGCAGTACAGTGTTAGTTGCTTTTTAAACTAGCAAATTTTCTACTTTCACCTCCCTCTCTCCAGCTCTTCCTATGACTGCATGTAAGGCTTCCTTCCTTCCTTGAAAGCACCAGCCGTCCAAGTTCTAGGGAATTGGTGTGTGTGTGTGTGTGTGTGTGTGATTTTAAAGCAAATTATTTTTCTTGTAATACTGCCTTAGATTATTTTAATGCAAAATTTATCTTCATAAATTGAAAGTGTCAAAATGATTAGAGTTCCATTTTCTTGTCTCTGTGCCTGCAGGTCAAGTATCACAAATCTCAAAGACCCACAGTTCAGGCTAGGCCAGGATCTCAAAGCTGTCTGCCAGCCAGCATATAGCATATGTCTTAACCAACTCTCCGATATTAACACGTTTCAAAACTGTCATACATATGATATGCATAACAACATACCTAATATTATCTTCTTGTGAACTGTTTTGCTTTTATCTTAGAAACCTGTGAGCATCAGGACTCAAAATTCAAGATATGTCAACTATAACCTTTCACAGTTACAAGATGTTTTCAGAACAAAGATTATCTGGAAGAAATATATTTTTTTTCTGTGAGCTCCCAGTCAAAGACACAGCTCCAGTTGTCCCAACACAGTCATGGGCCCCATTTTTTTCTACCTTTTCTTGATAAATAATAACGCTATTTTGTTGGGGGAGATTTTGGGGGGTGGCTTAAAAAAATGTTGTTGCCAGTGTGTACCTATGCAGTAGAATTGCCATTCTTGCCAGTATATTGTTTCTTTTCCCTTCTCTTCCCCCCTGCCATCGCTACCCATAATAACTCCCTGTCCTAGAAATATTGCCAAATGTGACTGAATTGCCACAATCATTCTTGAAGTATAACCAGATCAATGGTGAAATTAAACTTTAGTGGTTTTTTTTTCCTCACAAGGAAACTGGTATGCTCAGTTTAGTATTAGGAGCTAGTACAGGACATAGAGCTGCAATATATAAATATAGCAGGCAGAGGAGAACCTTGAGCACCACGTAAGTGCTGGGTTAGGCCTCTCAGAGACCATCCTAGGAGCATTAAAACTAGACAAGGGGGTCCCTGTTAGTTGTTTCATATTCAACATGATGGAGAATATGAGACAATGGGTGACAGAACAATGTACATCATGATCTACCCAGTATGTATTGAGGTAAAAGATTAATCATATGCTTTTTTGTTTTAGAATGTTACTTTTGGTTGCATACTAGGTCCTATTCAAATGTATACACCTGCCTACATTCCTTCTCCTAAATGTCAAGGCACTCTGTCCCAGTTTGGATCTGGTAAGCCTAAGGTTATGCTCAAAATCCTACAGGCTAGGCTTCAGCAGTACGTGGACCGAGAACTACCGGAAGTACAAGCTGGGTTTCGAAGAGGCAGAGGAACTAGAGATCAAATTGCCAACATGCGCTGGATCATGGAGAAAGCATGAGAGTTCCAAAAAAACACCTACTTCTGCTTCATTGACTACGCAAAAGCCTTTGATTGTGTGGATCACAACAAGCTGTGGCAAATTCTTAAAGAGATGGGGGTACCAGACCACCTTACCTGTCTCCTGAGAAACCTGTATGCGGGTCAAGAAGCAACAGTTCGAACTGGCCATGGAACAACCGACTGGTTCAAAATTGGGAAGGGAGTACGGCAAGGCTGTATATTGTCACCCTGCTTATTTAACTTATATGCAGAGTACATTATGAGAAATGCAGGGCTGAATGAATCGCAAGCCGGAATCAAGATTGCCGGAAGAAACATCAACAACCTCAGATATGCAGACGATATGACCCTAATGGCAGAAAGTGAAGAAGAACTAAAGAGCCTCTTGATGAGAGTGAAAGAGGAGAGTGCAAAAGTTGGCTTGAAACTCAACATTAATAAAACTAAGATCATGGCATCTGGTCCCATCAATTCCTGGCAAATAGAAGGGGCAGAAATGGAAGCAGTAACAGATTTTACTTTTTTGGGTTCCAAGATCACTGCAGACGGAGACAGAAGCCATGAAATTTAAAGACGCTTACTCCTTGGAAGGAAAGCTATGGCAAACTTAGACAGCATAATAAAAAGCAGAGATATCACCATCCCAACAAAAGTTCGTATAGTCAGGGCGATGGTGTTCCCAGTAGCAATGTATGGTTGCGAGAGTTGGACCATAAGGAAGGCTGAGCGCCGAAGAATAGATGCTTTTGAACTGTGGTGCTGGAGAAGACTCCTGAGAGTCCCTTGGACTGCTAGGAGATCAAATCAGTCAGTCCTAAATGAAATCAACCCTGACTGTTCCCTGGAAGGACAGGTACTAAGGCTGAAACTCAAATATTTTGGCCACCTAATGCGAAGAGAGGAGCATCACCGATGCAACGAACATGAAAATGAGCGAACTCAGGAAGATAGTGGAGGATAGGAAGGCCTGGCGGGACATGGTTTGTGGGATCATGAAGGGTCGGACACGACTTCACGACTGAACAACAACAACAACAACAAGCCTAAGGAGTGATAAAGAAATTAACTTGCTATAAAAATAGACAAACAAAACCTTAGGAACAACATATCAGCAACACAATATTTCAGAAACAACTTTAGTTGAATATATGAACTATCACATTTACAAAAATCTTTTGGAAGATCTTGAAAAACATGGCAAAAAACCCATCACCGAACTAAGATTTGGAACCACTGGGTGGCACTAGCTCTCTGGAAGCACCTTTCTGGAGAGAAGAGAGTGATGTGTTTAGAAGGCAGGAAATGGGGCTAGACGGGCAGTGGAGTCAGGAGAAAGAGACAATAACTCTGTAGACTACTGTAGGTTGAGAATCCTTTTCTAAGACTTCAGAAAGGGTGGACCATATTTTTTTTCCAAGTTTTTCTCCACAACCACGGAGAATACTCCATGGTTAATTCAATACCAGGGCCAACCTACCAAGGTGAAATGCATTTTTAAAAAACTTTTATATATTTAGTTTGGCCTCTGGGAGAATGAAAGGCAGTTCTGGAGCTCACAATAGCCAAAAATATAGTAACAAACATTTGAAATAAAAATGAAAGGCCACAAAGACACTAGTGTGTGGGGGTGGTGGGTGGTGGAGGGAGACATATTCCTAGGCTTTGCTACACTTCCTTTTCTTTAATGAATATCCAAACTTTGTGTTAGGTTGCCATCTGCTGGCACTTCCTTAAAAAATAGATGTAGCTAAGCTAAGCTATCCTATGTCTTTTTTAGGATAACTAAGGGCCAAAACAATACATGACATTAAACCTGCTGTCAACTGTAAGTGGTCCTTTTATCTGTAAAAATGTGGGGGGGGGGATCTGGTCTAAGAGAGTGGGGTGCAGTAAAGTAAACACTTCTCCTTGCACTGTTTTCATACCAAAATCCCCCCTCCCAAAGCACTGGTTTGCCCACAAAGAAGCTGTTGGCTTCTAATTAGGCTTATCATATCGCCGACCAGGATGTTCCGTTTTGCCCTTAAGGGAGGCGGGGGGAGGATCGCCCCTCTCCCCAGCTCCCTTAAGGGCAAAACGGAACATCCCGGTCGGCGATATGATAAGCCTACTTCTAATGTAATTCCACCTCCAGTCTTTGGGTGAAGAGAGTCTATACCGTATTGCCCCGAGTATAGGACACTCCTGATTATAAGCCGCACCCTTAAAGTTTGGTGCTATTTTTTAAAAAATAGATTTTAACTTTTTTTAACTTAAAGAAAATATGCACATTAGTAGAATAGTAAGAACATAAGAAGAGCCCTGCTGGATCAGGCCAAAAGCCCATCTAGTCCAGCTTCCTGTATCACACAGTGGCCCCACCAGATGCCTCAGGAAGCACAAGACAACAAGATAACCTGTTTCCCGTTGACACTCCCTTGCACCTGGCACAGAGAAAACCCACTTCTAAAACCAGGAGGTTGCTTATGGCTTGTAACCTGTGATGGTCTTTTCCTCCATGAATCTGTCCAAACCCCTTTTAAAGGCATTTAGGCCAGGTGCCATCACCACATCCTGTGGCAAGTAAAACAGTACAGCTTTAGTACAGTTAAAGGCATAGGCACCCTGTCCCTTATTGAATCTGGGCACCCTAGTATAAGTAACCTTCCCAGATCCAAAGGGGGACAGAGTGCCTATCTTTAACCTTTGGGATTTGGGCAGGTGCAGCTTGTTGCACCCTTCCATGATGATGAGCTGCACCTGCCCAAATTTCAATGGTTAACAGCACAATCCTATGCATGTCTACTCTGAAGTAAGTCCTATTGCATTCAATGGGGCTTACTCCCAGGAAGGTGTGCATAGGATTGCAGCCTAAAGGTTGGCACTCTGTCCACCTTTGGATATGATAAGCCTATGCAGGAGCTCTTGCTCTCAACTTTCAAACTGCAGGATCAATAAATATCTTATGTTATGCCAATAAAGGTTTATTGATTGATTGATAAATATCTTAGTTTCCACAGAGACCTGGGGCTGGAACTTAAGGGTTAATTTTTTCAAATGCCTCTAAGGCTAGAGGTTGCTAGAGAGATCCTGGCCATTCAGCAAGTGATAACGAGATGAAAACACAGCTTTTGCAGTTTAAAAAAAAGAAAAAGCGTTTTACCTTTGAAAGAGACTTGGAGAGGCTTGAAAAAGGGACACTTTGTAGAAAACTCTAGGCAGAAAAGACTTTGATTGTAGGCCGCACCCCTACTTTAAAGACTTGCCTTAGGTGACAAAAGTGAGTCTTATACTCAGGTCAATACGGTACTTGCCAAGTCGTTCATAGATTTCCAGTGGGTTTACATGCAGTGAAAAATCTGTGTGGGTGAGAATCCTGTCTTATTATGTTCCACATACAGGTTCCCTGCAAATTTCTCCATGGACATGCATTCCATTAAGAAATGTTATTAAAATGTGAAGCTGCTCTCAGAGGAGATGATAAAATTTGGGTGGGAGAAACAGAGGAGAGGGCACAGCAATAAGGAGGAAACATAAAGGACAAGATGAAAAAAATAAGGTGGAGTACCATTGGAAGAGATGAAGCAGGGAAACAAGTTAGAGCAGGGGTTCTCAACCAGTGGTACTAGTATCATCAGAGGTACTTCGGTAAACTTCTGGTGGTACTCCGACTGCCAGACCACCGGAACACTGCTTTGACGCGGCACTTTCGGCGATGTGTTTTCACTCCCGAGAGGCTCCTGCCTTTGGCCAAGCCTCTTGGGAATGCTGAGAAGGGCCCTCCCACCCGCTCCCACCTGCCTTGGGCCTCCTACATGCATTTTCTGGCCTCTGAAAACCTAGAAGTAACTGGCGATGATGTCATCGCCAGTCACTTCTGGTGGTACGCAGCAGAAGGGTGGCGCCAGAGATGGTACTCGGCCGGGAAGGGGTTGAGAACCCCTGAGTTAGAGCATTCCAACTGATAAAATGAATGCTGTACCACTAAACGGACGGGGCTCTCACCACTCAAGAATGAATGGTTTGCATCTTAAATTACTGTCTGAGACAGGTCACACCTATGACAATACATGCTGAGCCACCTGGAATTTATGCAAATTGTAATTCAGCCAACCAGTCAACAGGGAATTGCACTAATTCATTCTTGCGGCAATAAAAGCATGCCTAATAATTTTAACTACTGGCTGAGGCCAAAATAAAAGCCAAAGTAGCAATACTGAATAAGTGGTTGTCTTCCCCGTGTTAAGCAGTGGCATAAATTAAGTACACAATAATCAGCAAAGAGCATGACAGTATTATAAGAGTTAACATGTAATTACAATTGTTTTCACCGGATTCCACTTCTATGTAGCTTAAAATATTACCACATTAAATGCAAGGGGGTAGATTAAAACCGCAGAACGGGAGCTGAAAGAATAAATTTACAATGAATAATTTATCCGACAAACTAACCTCTTTCTCCTTGCTAAATAGCTGTTCTTTAGTCTGTTATTTAAATAGGCTGCTTTTAAAAATACTCTACAGAATAAAATGTTATGTTTATTTAATATTGTACACCAGCCTAGGAGGGGTTAGGGTGAGGGTGAGGGCAATTTAAGTTTAAAAGAATCTCATTCCGTAGCAAACAAATGTTATGAACTAGAATTTTAAAAGGCTTGTGTATTAACAGTAAAGATGCCAATTTAATAAGAGACTGTATATGGCTTTTCAACATCAACAAAAATAAAAAGCAGCTTGCTTGGCAAAAACAATGAGAACATGATTCCCTGTTACAAAGGGGTTCACACAAGAAACAGAAACAGAAGGAAGACACCAGCAGTAGCTAGTGGAAGGGATGCTATGCTGGGTAAATGGGAACAGTTGCTCTCCTCCTGCTTAATGTAAGAGAGTCACCACTTTAAAAGGTATCTCTTTACCTTGTTAACAGGGATTGTATTAGGCTGGTTATGCTTGTACAACATTTTCACTTTTTCAAATACGACGGCACATGTGACAATTGTCTTCCCTGCAAGTTGTGCCTCTGTTATAGAGAGCCCACCATACAAACCAGTCCCTTTTACTAACACCACCATTGCTACTGAGATCCTGTGTAGTTTCACAAGAATGACACAGGATCCCCCAGAAAGTGTGTGTGACATGACATGCACTCCACTCCACTACCACTACCCCCAACAATACCTGGGCCTATTTTGGTATTGTTTTGTAAAGATGTACTGTATTTCTTTTTTCATGTTTTAGCTCTTTAAAAGCAAAGCACCTCCCTGAATAATGTGCCAGAGATGTGCCAGTACGGGCGCTCTCCAGCTCTTGACATCATTTTGCTTAGCGATTATAAGTTGCAAATAGTCATTGAACAGATTTAAATGACTGTGGGGTTTTGTGGTGGGGTTTTCTCCCCCAATATTGCTATATACACAAATATAAGTTGAAAAAAATCATACAAGTGAAGAACATAACAAAATAAGGGTGTTTTTTAATTAAACCATGCGATTTGGCATCTGTGAAAAACATCTCAGATGCTACTTGAGGAAAGGAAATGCTGTCAATTAAAACTGAGTGGACGTTGTGCATGGATGACCATGTTCTCACTCAGAGTAGTAGAATTCTGAACAAGTGTTGACAGGCATGACTCCAAACCATGACTGCTGACAGATAAAGTATAGATGGCTAATCACAAACGAATAGAAATAATAAGCTATGGCAGTAGTAAAAATGTTTATTAATTACCAAATGAGATTTCACAGGGCTGCTGTCTATATCTTTTTGTCCAGCTAAGTGGCTCATTTAGCTGTGATAATTGCTACCACTGGAGACTAAAGAGTAGATGCAGATTGCAGAGTGACATAACTGAGCACCATTTTTCCCAATTATTTTCTAATGGACAATAATACTGTGGACCTTCTTCGTAATATATAACCACGGTGTAATCAACAATTAAATTCTATGTTGCAGCCTCCCATTGTTTTACTGAGGTAGGAACCCACCTTAAATTCATGGAGATTGCAGAACAGTAGCCCGTGGTGGACTGTGACTTGACACCCTGCTTCTAAATATTTTGTCTTTCTGCCTGCACCTTTGTTGTAATGCTTGCACACTGATGATTATTAGGTCATCCATGTAATGACTTTGGTATTTGAAAAACTGTTTGAAACTGTTGTATAGTGTGGAATGTAATTCTCACTGTGTGCCTTGGGATAAATTAAGTAATTAAAGCTCCTTTGATTAATTAAACTCACCTATGTAATTAAACTCAGTAATTAAACTCACCTATGGAGGAGGATCATTCTATACAATAATAAATATTCATAATAGTTATATTACTATTACTGTATTATGCATTTGTAGAGTGCTTTCAAGTGTTCGAAGACTTTATCTTGTTGAAATCCTTACAAAAAACGGTGTGGTAAGTGAATATTGTTATCCTCATATTGCAGTTCTGGGATGGACTGAGAGCAGCTTGCCCAAGGCTACCTTGTGAGTTCACCATGGCAGCGGTGAGATTCAAACTGTTTCATAGCAGCCATTACAGTACCTTATTTAAGTTGCTGTCGCTGGTGCGAAGCAAGCGCCAGCGCAGGTCTAACTAAGCACTATAAGCAGCAGCCTGCTGATTATAGCACAGCTCGAGACTCAGTAGAGCTGGTAGCCTCAGTGCTAGAGAGGCTCCGATGTTAACAGGAACTTCCTGGCGCACATTCGAGTACATCCATTGTGGCTGGGGCTCTACTCGGAATAAAGGGACGAATGTCCCTTTACCTCAAGGAGGCCTCCAGCTCCGTCAGGGCAGACCCCATCCTGAACAGGATGCACTGGGCACCTTATTTGTGCCGCCACATCTTGTTAGACAGTATTGGGCTGTTAGTCTCTTAGCCACTACACCACACCAGCTCTTAACTGACTAACAGCGCAATCCGACTTAACTTTTGTTCCTGTGTAACCAGCGGCGCAGCGAGAACAGGAGGCCCCAGAATGGAAAAGGTATTCAAATCCCCTCCAAAAGAGGAATTCAAAGGGGATTTGAATCCCTTTTCCATTCTGGGGCCTCCCGTTCTCGCTGCGCCGCTGGTTAAACAGGCACAGATGTTAAGTAGGACTGTGCTGTTACACCCCTCCCCCATGTATCTACCTCTGCATGATTCACTGTTCTGGATCTGCCTCCGTGCAATCAGCTTCTGAGACAGATGGGTAATTCTGCCCTGTCTCTGCACTGGGTGGGCCTATTCCATCACTCCTGGTCCTGAGAAAAAACATACCCAGTAATTTCTTTCCCTTAAAAAATACTGCTGCTTGTCTGAGCCATTGTTCTGGGCCTGCCCCCTTTCAGTCAACAAATAACAGAATAGTGACATGCCCAGAAAATGGAGACTCTTGCAATGTAAGCCTTTCCATGTATAAGGGTGAAATATGCCTCAATTCAGAAAAGAAGTGTGCCTCAGTTCTAAAACGCTATTGCAACAAATGGCTTTGCATATTACAAGGTAGCATGAGTGAATTGTTCTTCCTTCTTTTGTACTCCCAGGGTAACATGCAAAGGGGGAACTTGTGCATAGGTTGGTAGTCTTTGGAGACAACGCAGTGTCTTGCATCCAGGCATAAGCACTCAGGAACTCAGCTGGGCAACAATGTAGTGGGGGGGGGGGGGGTTGCGGTAAGTGCTGCATGGCGTAGAGCTGCAAAGCAGCCCCTCCCACTCACCTTCAGAACCAGTCTAGCAGCAAAGGCAACTTCTTCCGCTGCCTTTGTGTTCATGTCTCTGCCTAGGCTTACCATATCGCCGACCGGGACGCTCCGTTTTGCCCTTAAGGGGCAGGGCGGGGGAGGGGAACGAGAGTGCGCCTGGGCGCTCTCTCGTTCCCCTCCCCCTGCCCCCTCCCTTAAGGGCAAAACGGAGCGTCCCGGTCGGCGATATGGTAAGCCTATCTCTGCCCCATGTGTTCAGGGACTGAAAAGGGCTGGGACCATGTCTCCTGACCCTACCTCAGCCTCCACACTTCAGCTGGAACCTACACACAAAGAGCTATTATGCACAATACATTTTTAGATGTTACTATACTACTACCAGTCCCATGATGAAACAAGAAGAAAAAGCAATTGAATGTTAATTGAACTTTAACTTTAACTTCACCACCTAGCTCAGTATCCGCTGACAGGCAGTGGCTCTTCGGGTTTCTAAACAGGTTTTTTTTTCCCCAGTCTTCCCTGGAGATGTCAGGGACTGGACCGGAGGCTTTCTAATTGCAAAGCACATGCTCCACCACTGAGCTAAGACCCCACCCTTGACAACAAATAAATAAAGCAGTAATACTGCACGCAAATCAATAAATACATTAAACAAACGCAAGAACCAGAACAAAATACAAACTTGAAAAGCTTGATAGAAGTAGGAAATTCTTACTGTCAACAAAACATTGGCAGCAAGGGAGCCATTCTTATCTCATGTGGCAAGGAGTTCCATGCATTGGATGCCACCAAGGAAAAGCACTTTTCATATATTATCACCAAATGACCTGCTGCTGGCAGAGGAAACACATGAGAAGGTCTCACTAATTTTAGGAGGTGGGCAGTTTCACATGCAGGGTTGGTGGTCCTTGGTGCCCTCCTAAGCTATTTAAGGCTCCCTCCTGGTTGGATAATAGCTACTCATACTTTGCTGAAGATGTGTTTTGTGAAGTTGAAAACTGTGCATAAATGCTGCAGCAAGACTTGTTACACAATAAAAGGTTAAAAAAAGAAAAGAAGCAAAGTCCTTTTCTAATATATTTCCACCACAGACTTATATATCAAGAAAATGACCTGTCCCTAATCTTAAGAGGAAACGTTTCCTTTGGGAACATGTCATTTTCTTCTGCTGTTTTTATTGATACACTGGATTCATTACACATCTCTTTCTGCAAGCACTTTGAGGATGAGGATATATAATAGCTATGAAATTTAAGAATCCAAAATCCATAATAAGGCTTACAAATATTGAAGTGACATGCACAATCAGCTTTAGGCTGCCTATTTTAGAGTGATTATTTATTCCTCGTCTTACATCTCAAATCTGAACTTTTGCAGTGGTGTATGTATACCTGCATTGCTGATGTGATGTATCTGCAGTGCTGGGAAAATTCTGGCACAGTAGTCTATATGCTACATCCTAAGTAACTGTTTGCTGTCACAGCGGTTTTTAAGATTAGGCTATTAGATATTCTCCAATCTCCATTAATGATAAATATAAAGGAGATAGCTCATATTGTTATGAGCTATCTGTTATAAGGTTCTACAGCTGAGCTATTTTAACTCTAGAGAAAGCATAAGGCAACACTTACAGATTATCAGTTGCAATTAACTCTTCAAAATATTCCCCAGGTGTAGTTATGAATATCTGAGAGACCAATGCTCATGAATGCATAAAATGACTGAAATATTTTTTTTCCAATTAATATAGTGAGACCCTGCTGTGCTATTGCCACAAAGGACCAATCAGCATATTTGAAAAAAAATTATAACGAACCATTTTAATTCACATACTACAGAGATTTATCTTGGCATAATATTTTAATTAATGAAAAGTTGCATTGTGAAAAGGAGGGAAGACAAGGTTTAAAAAGTATTACTTTTGCTCTCCTCTACCATTTAAAACATTTGAGAAAGTTGTTGTTGGGGGTACTGGTTCACGATTAATTTCACCAAGTGGAGAAAAGTAGTGGCTTTGTCCTTAATACCAGAAGACCTGATAAAATCCATGAGGTTCAGAAAAGTATAACTATCTCATTCTTTACTACACACAAGACTATCTTGTTCTTAACTTACTATCAGCACAATCCTGTGTAACTCTTGCACTGGTGTAACAGTAGATCCACCGGTGTAAGTGCACTTAATGCTAGTGTAACTTGCCGTACGCCAACGGACACAGGACGGACACCAGCGTAACCCCCCTCGGACGCTGTGCATGTGCAGTTCTGATGCAGGATGGATGCCAGCGCAACTCCGCCAGTACAGGGGGCATTTCGGGTGTGAAGAAGCAGTCTGGTGGCTCTCTTGTGCTCTGTAACTTTGGTGCCTATATAATTCTTCCCACATTCACAAAGCAGTTTATGTAGGAAACGAAATGAGAACATGGGCTCTCGGCATTTGCCCAAGGATGCTGTGTGTGCTTCCCCTGACTGAGGGGAAGGAGACATAAAAATAGTAACGCTGATTTCAGTTATTTTCTTGCAGATTTATTAGTCGTATATTTGATGTTTTGCATGAAATGCATATAACCTGATTCAAAATGTCTAAACCAGCTACTGAACTATATTTTGCTGAACTGAACCATACTAAAACAACTAAATGTACTAATAACGAGAACTGAACCAATTTTTAAATTACGTTCGTAGGTTATCACGACGTGACCAAATCTCCGAATTAAAAATCCGCATATCGCCGGGTAAACTCCGTCGTTTATGAAACTTCAGTTTCATAAATGACGGTGTGTACCCGGCGATATGCGGATTTTTAATTCGGAATTTTTTTAATTGTTCAGCTCCCTGTTCTTCTTGGGTATATTGAATGTACCTAAGGGTGCAATTCTCAGTATACTGTACACTTACCAGGGAGTACCGGTAAGTCTTGTTGAACTCAATGGGGCTTTCTTCTGAGTAGTCAAGCAGGACTAAGCTGTCAGTGAATCTGTAGCCAGCTGGTTATGTTGAATCTGCTGTTCTATTGTATCCATTAGTTTTTACATACTGTGTTTGTTACATAATCAAATGCCAAGTTATGAACCCAGCCTTGTGTGTGTCCGTGTCTTTTGAGTTGCTTGTAAGATTTCCAGCAAATCTCTTGAAGGTGAGATTCAAGGATAGGGTTACCAGATCGTCAACCGGTTGACCCGGTTGACGATCTGGTAACCCTATTCAAGGATGTGGTACAGAACCTTGAAGCTGAGTGAACTGGCAAGCTATATTGGGCAAATAGAGGCATTTGACAGTGCTGTGGAAAACTGGCCTACTTATGTAGAAAGGCTGGAGCAGTATCTTGAAGTCGATGGGATTCCCCCAGAAAAATACATACCAAGTGTTGTTGAGTATTTTAGGAGGAAAAACTTTACTCTTATACCCAATTTGATTGCTCCAGGGAAGACTGCAAGCAAGTCTTTTAAAGAAATAGTGCAAACTGTTCAGCAACATCTGTCACCAAAACCTCTGATCATAGTTGAGAGGTTCTGATTTCACTGGGAACTTTAGCATGAGGGTAAATCTGTTTCTTCACTTGCGACTTCAAGGAGGGCCCTAATGATGCATTAAGAGGCATGTTTGTGTGTGGATTGTACAATGAGTGTACTGTATTCAAAAGTGACTTTTAACTGAGGAAGACCTTACTTTCAAACACGCTGTAAAAAATGGAGTGGCAATGGAAACAGCAGCAAAAGATACAGTGGAGCTCCAAAGTAGAGTGAGCGAAGTTAACGTGTACACAAAATGGTTGCTGAACAGAACAAGAGACAACCTATTCAAGCCAGGGCATGTTATTGGAATGGCAATGGAATCTACTTCCTGCTCAATTTAAGATGTATGCAGCAGAAAAAATGCAGTCAAAAGGGAAGTATTCAAAGAGTACAGATGAGGGCACCTGGTAGTATAATCAGAAAAAGGCCAAAGTCCTTGCCCTTCACAAAGACAGTTGTAACTCAGACTATGAGAGTGATCTAGTAAGCTTTGGGCATACATAGTACAGTATGAGCAAAGATGAGCTGGGATCAAGCAGCATTTTGGTTGATCCCAAGGATAGCTGGAAAAGAACTCAAAAGGCAGTTGGACACAGGGATTTCAGTGTCTCTTATTCCATGAGCAAAGTACAAAAAACTCAGACATCAACATGAATCAAACACATTTATTGCTGAGGATGTACTGTACACAGGACAAAGGAGTGATACAAGTTTGTACCTTGGGAGTGATACAAGTTGATGTGGAATGTGAGAATAGGAGATGTCTTCTGGATTTGCGTGTGGTTGAGCAAGGTGGACCAGCACTGTGGGAATGTGAATGGGTGAAGCAATTGCCCCTGGATTGGAAATGTCTAAAGCTAAAGGCACTGCAATCATACCTACCAACGCTCTGCACAAAAGTAAAAGAAAAGTTGGATAATATGTGAAACCAGGCATCAGAAATGTTTAAAAGAGGGCACAGGATCCTTAAAATATATAAAAGCCATATTATAAAATATATAAAATGCAAAGCCCAGGTTTAACAAAATCAGACAGGTTCCTTATGTATTTGTCCATGTCCATGCTGACAGGTGATGGTTCCATCCTTGAATAGCCCAAGCCCTGTTCCCTCCTCCCCAAACCAATCACCAACTGTGGAGGTGCCGGAGGAGGAGGAGCAGCCATCATGCAGTTTCTAGGAGGGAAGAGGAGAAGGCAGCACAGCCACTGCAGCAGCCATGGCCATCTTGTGCCTGGTGCTGCTGGTAGTATGGCTGCACCACAAGTGTCGCTGTTACCATAATAAGCCTATATTGAGACCATGCCCACCAACATGGTGCCTGGGTGGGCTGCTCACATGATGACCTCACTTGTGTTCAGTCTTGCCTAACTCCATCTTGGGTACTTAGCTGACATTCGAGAGAGTCAGCCAGGGATTCATCTTGAAGGAGGTGAAGCATGGCTCCTTCTAATCAAGATCATGCTAGTATCCGGGGGCCGTTAATTGGAACAGAAAGCTGTAGCAGTGTGGGGCATCTGTGTGTCGCCTTCCTAAGGTCTTTCAAATTCCGGCTCTCCACCTGGATCTGAAGCCATGCAGCCTGGCCTCGCTTTGCAGAAGGACATCATACCCCAGTCTACACAGCAGCCTAAGGATAGGTAACTGATCTTGTCCTTTCTCCCTCTGACCCTTATAACAACTCCTCATGCCTTCCAAAATCCTCCATTCCCAGGTGCCTGTTTCAAACCTTCCACTAATCCTCTCTTTCTCTCCCATGGGTCAAGAGAAGGCCCACCTCATCTCTGGGGGAGGAAACTCAGCAGCTCAGTGCGCAGCTCTGCTCTCACTGTCTTTCCCAACTCCACTGAATACTTGGGAGCCCAGTACAGGATGTTGTCCCAGGGTCCCCAGAAACTTGGTGCTGGCACTGCTTGTAAGGCAAAGACCTGGAACAGCGCTGGAGGAAGAGGAGGGCTGTTGCTGCCCTGATCCTCTTCCTGTTCACTCTCAGGATTGGGGGGCCAATTGAAGTGGCTGGGTAGGTGATGGGCTGGGAGTGGGACACCCCTTGTTGGTTTGCCACTCTCCCCCCCCAACTCACCACTCAAACCAGTCCTTTCAGTAAGCCTCATGGCTTGTCTGGCCCTGAGTACATCTCAGGCCAACCTTTGTTGTTGTTGTTCAGTCGTTAAGTCGTGTCCGACCCTTCGTGATCCCATGAACCACATCCCGCCAGGCCTTCCTGTCCTCCACTATCTTCCTGAGTTCGCTCATTTTCATGTTCGTTGCATCGGTGATGCTGTCTAACCATCTCATCCTTGGCCTTCCCCTTCTCCTTTTGCCTTCAATCTTTCCCAGCATCAGAGTCTTCTCCAGAGACTCCTCTCTTCGCATTAGGTGGCCAAAATATTTGAGTTTCAGCCTTAGTATCTGTCCTTCCAGGGAACAGTCAGGGTTGATTTCATTTAGGATTGACTGATTTGATCTCCTAGCAGTCCAAGGGACTCTCAGGAGTCTTCTCCAGCACCACAGTTCAAAAGCATCTATTCTTCGGCGCTCAGCCTTCCTTATGGTCCAACTCTCGCAACCATACATTGCTACTGGGAACACCATCGCCCTGACTATGCGAACTTTTGTTGGCATGGTGATATCTCTGCTTTTTATTATGCTGTCTAAGTTTGCCATAGCTTTCCTTCCAAGGAGTAAGCGTCTTTTAATTTCATGGCTGCTGTCTCTGTCTGCAGTGATCTTGGAGCCCAAAAAAGTAAAATCTGTTACTGCTTCCATTTCTGCCCCTTCTATTTGCCAGGAATTGATGGGCCCAGATGCCATGATCTTAGTTTTATTAATGTTGAGTTTCAAGCCAACTTTTGCACTCTCCTCTTTCACCCTCATCAAGAGGCTCTTTAGTTCTTCTTCACTTTCTGCCATTAGGGTGGTATCGTCTGCATATCTGAGGTTGTTGATGTTTCTCCCGGCAATCTTGATTCCGGCTTGAGATTCATTCAGCCCTGCATTTTTCATAACGTACTCTGCATATAAGTTAAATAGGCAGGGTGACAATATACAGCCTTGCCGTACTCCCTTCCCAATTTTGAACCAATCGGTTGTTCCATGGCCGGTTCGAACTGTTGCTTCTTGACCCGCATACAGGTTTCTCAGGAGACAGGTAAGGTGGTCTGGTACCCCCATCTCTTTAAAAATTTGCCACAGTTTGTTGTGATCCACACAATCAAAGGCTTTTGCGTAGTCAAAAATAGGTGTTTTTTTGGAACTCTCGTGCTTTCTCCATGATCCAGCGCATGTTGGCAATTTGATCTCTAGTTCCTCTGCCTCTTCGAAACCCAGCTTGTACATCCGGTAGTTCTCGGTCCACGTACTGCTGAAGCCTAGCTTGTAGGATTTTGAGCATAACCTTGCTAGCATGTGAAATGAGTGCAATTGTACGGTAGTTTGAACACTCTTTGGCACTGCCCTTCTTTGGAATTGGAACGTAAACTGACCTTTTCCAATCCTTTGGCCACTGCTGAGTTTTCCCAGGCCAACCCTACTTCCAAATATATGTGGGTTCTGGCAAAACAAAAAGCAGTGACTGCTTGAAGTGTGGGTGGCTGCTCATCATGCTTCTACTGCACCAGGGATGTTGTGTGTCTCATGGGAGTTGGAATGCTTGAACTCTAGTCGTACAGGTCATTCATGGGAAGATGTATTTATTTCTTCCATTTTTATGCCACCCTCCTTCTAAGAAGCTCACAGCAGTGTATGTGATCCCTTTTCTTCATTTATATATTTGCAACAATCCTGAGAGGTAGGTTAGGTTGAGAGAGAGCACCCAGGTTGCCTAGTGAGCTTCATAACTGAGAGGGAATTTGAATACAGTTCTCACTCATTTAAAACCAGCCAACCCACCTGTCCACTAACCCACACTATGTGACCCTCCCCTTTTGCTGTTTATAGCAGTAGCACAAAAATATAGCATCCAGAGCAGGCTGCAGTACAGTTCTGGTTGAATTCAGTGACAGATTTAAGCATGCAGGACTGTGGTCTGCATTGCAACTTTATTGAGCATGTTATAGTTTTCAAAATATAAAACTGAAATGAACTTTTTGGGAAGCTTATAAAATGTGTTGTGCTATTCAGACATGAAATGCAGTACAGTACTTCTGAATTTACTTTATAAATATAACTAAATTCCATGAACTTTGGTTCAGTACTCCAAGGATTGGACTGTACACTATGCATATTAGTACTTATACTGCTTTGATTTTATAGACTTTGAAAAGTCAAGGCAAATTTGACCTTTATTTAACATTTAAGAGAATCATTCAGTTTTTAACATTACCTGTAAAGCAGGCCAGTGCTTTCAGAAGATTAAAGAATTAGAATTCAGAGCTAAAATCAATCTAGAAAGGACAGCTGGAGTATTTTGCTTATATATAATGCACAATAGATCAACAGCTGTTCATGAATCCCTTCCCTGTGAAAACTATCAGGGGTGAGCAAAGTATTACATGCATCATTCTTTCATATTCCAGATCAAGTTTGCATAATCAAATACAGTAGGCAGGCTGTTAAGGCAGTGACTTGCAAAAACAGCAGCAATCTTCATTCTTGTTTGGACTCAGATCTTGTAAATGACATAGGGGATTACTTCCAAAACAAAAGGGATTCTAGTGTGTACAACTTTGTGTAGGGTCAGCTACACATTGGTTTACAACAGCTTATGTAAAATTCAACTTTACAAAGGCACAGGCCCAATTTCATGTTTCTGTTGGGCAGCGGCTCTGAATCATTTTATGGGTCTTTGATTTTGCTATGTAAATCATACATAAACAGTTCCTTTCTGTCTTGGTATTTGCAGTAGTTTATTAGTATTATAGTCTTTACAATCTTTACAATTTTGTAGTCTTTACAGTGAAGGATCTCTTCACTGATTTTAGACAATTCTGTTTTTTACGTATGAATCCAAGGAATTTTTTTCCCTAAGACTTATTTTGTAGAAAAAGAGCTCTATATCCATTTCTAATGCACTAGCATTTTAAAAGTTGTATACAACTCGGTAAATAGCTATTCTTTGTAACAGTGTTTCCTTCACTGGCGTCACTCGAGGTAGGGCGGAACGGTAAGTTCCGTACTGTGCTAACCTCCGTTTACTCTCTGGCATGAGGCGGCCCCGCCCCCTCACCGTTGGAGCCATTCACTGCGGTGAAGGCAACGCACAGTAGCCTCCCTGTGTGTTGCCTTCGTCGCACTGAATGGCTCCGACGGCGAGGGGGTGGGGCCACCTCGTGCCAGGGAGTAAACGGAGGTTAGCACAGTGCAGAACTTACCGTTCTGCCTCACCTCGAGCGACGCCACTGGTTTGCTTCCATTTCTTTTGACATTACAGCTTTATATATTCTATCAGTAAGATTGACAACGTTTAAAAAATCAGTCCTGCTCCTGTGTCTTTAACACAAAATAAACATAAATTTAGCAGGCAAAGCTTTTTCCACCAGTTATCAACAGGCCAGGCAAGACCTCTCTGCTAGAAAAAGGAAGCAGGGCCAGTTTAAAGAAAAAGTCAGCAACCCTCCCTATTATGGAAATCAAAAGGATCAGAAGGTTATTATATCAAATTCAGGACCAGATCCACACTAGAATCTCACAGTTCAGTAGTCTGCACTGAATTCATAATGTGGAGGGTTGCTAGCTGATGAGAAGAAAAAAAAGGACTGTGCCTTTAACAGTAGCTTGAAGTGCAGAAATAAGCAGGTGAAGATTTTCATGGCATGGAGGTGGAACATTATCACCTACTAGTTTCCTTCAGCAAATATAAATTTGCCAGCCCTAATATAAACTAGTCAGCAAATATAAATTTGCTATTCAAAAGCTGGCAACCCTAATCAGTGTACCACAAGCAGAGCACAGGTGCACCACAAAGAAAAGCACGCAGAGGAAGATTCCACTTTATTTTATCACATTTATGCCTTTCTCCTCCTCCAAGAAACCAATGGCAGTATTCATCTCATGTTATCTACTTTGTGAGGTAGGTTACAAGTGACCCAGTCATGTTGAGAGATTGGTGACTGAAGAGGGATTTATGTGCAGATCTCCATGGTCCAACAGTCTGCCCTCTACATCCCACTTTCTCTCAGTTAATTAACAACACAGTCCTATCAAAGTTTATTCAGAAGTAAGTCTCACTGTGTTAAATGGGGTTTACTTTCTGCAGGGCTGTTGCCAGTTTGCTGGGTGTTCTAATATAAGGCAAAGACCTGCACTGGGTTCCTTATGCTGTGTTCACTCAATGATAGTGCATTTAGTTGTTTTAGTGCCAGCAGGATTGAGGGTTTATTTTATTTCATTAAATTTAAGTATTAAAAAAAACTTTATGGTAGCATTTTGTTTTCACTGTTGGTTCCATGGAATGCAATCATGGCACTCTTTGTAACAATGTTCTAATCTCATTTCCCACTAGTGGCCGCTGTAAAGTCTTCCCAGAATTTTGTTGTTGTTTATTCGTTCAGTCGCTTCCGACACTTCATGACTACATGGACCAGCCCATACCAGAGCTTCCTGTCAGCCGTCGCCTCCCCCAAGGTCTCAAGATCCCCCAAGGTCGAGTCCGTCACCTCCATAATATCATCTATCCATCTTGCCCTTGGTCGGCCCCTCTTCCTTTTGCCTTCCACTTTCCCTAGCATCAGCATCTTCTCCAGGGTATCTTGTCTTCTCATTATGTAGCCGAAGTATTTCAGTTTTGCCTTTAATATCACTCCCTCAAGTGAGCAGTCTGGCTTGATTCCCTGGAGTATGGACTGGTTTGATCTTCTTGAAGTCCAAGGCACTCTCAGAATTTTCCTCCAACACCACAGTTCAAAAGCATCTATCTTCCTTTGCTCAGCCTTCCTTATGGTCCAGCTCTCAGCCATACGTTACTACGGGGAATACCATTGCTTTAACTATGCAGACCTTTGTTGTCAGTGTAATGTCTTTGCTCTTAATTATTTTATCGAGATTTGTCATTGCTCTCCTCCCAAGAAGTATTCCCAGAATTATGTATCTGTCTAAATGGTATTCCAAGAGCAGGTAAACCAAACTGAGTGGATTGTGAAAACAGTGGTGGCCGCACTTTAATTAAAATAAAAATTTTGAAGATGGAAAGCTGGATGAGAATTCTGTGTTCAAGATGCGGTTGATGGATTTGTCTGCATGGCATTTATTCACTGCAGGTCGACTAACTGCTGAGGCCATTCATAAGAAGAACCATTTTTCAGTCACGTCTCCCCCCCCCCCCCCATTCATGGTGTTTTATCTACTCTGATCTCCTACTATTTTCTTGTTTCTTTTCCACCCTTAGCATTGATGTTAAATGCTGATGACGCAATTTCCTGAGCCAGCTCTTGTCTCTTAAGTAACTTCTATATAATTTAGAATGAGGACAATATGCCAAACCTAAACATTCTGTCTTTTCGTGTTGGAAAGTACTGTAATTTGTGTTGAAAATATAAGAACAACATTGCCCATATGAATTTTTTCTTCTTTATATATCAAGTCCTTTATTGTTTTACAAAATATATAACTTTTTTGACTGAAAATGGGTATGTGAATACAAAAACAACTTTAATTTGATTGCATTTTCACCTAGTGCTGAGGTACTTTATGTAGCGTTAAATGGTTTCTAAATTTAAATACTGATGCTAGGGGCGACGGCAATGGCTGGCTTTTGTCATCTATTTCTCTGCTGGGTCTCTTTCTTGGCTGCACATCCTAAGTAGTTGGATGGCTATTCATCAGTACATTTGAGAGAATAAGAGAGGGAGAAACAAAGCTTTGCTTTGAGATGTGACCTGGACACATTCAAGAATGTAGTGCTATGGGTCGAGAGCTGTAACAGACAAGATCTGAGTAGTTACAGTCTGCTTATTGTGCTTTGTTTCGGCAACCAGTGTTAACTCTGTATAACAGTAATCAAACGGGTCAGTCCTCAATGCAGTGTGCCAGAGCACTGTGAAATGACTGAGATTTGCTGCTTGCTTAGCAAAGCAGTCTAAGGAATGCTATACAGCAGCCATGGAAGGGGAGAAAGTCACAATAGCTAGCATGTTGGACTTGGACAGTAGGGTTAAAATCTTCAGTCCTCTATCTCTCAGCCCAAACTCCTTTATCAAGTTAGACTAAAATGAGAGAATCTAATGAGCTCCTTGCGGGGAGGGCAGAATATATATCTGATGATATGTACTGTAGAAGCCCTTTAATATTGTGTCCACAGCCAGTACCAGATTTAACACCTAACACAAACAAGATGTGACTTGGGCAGCCCAATTCTACCCGAATTCTACACTCTGCTCAGCGATCCAGCTATGCCGGCAATGCTCTATCCCAGGGGTTCTCAACCCCTTCCCAGCTGAGTACCACCTCCAGCGCCACACTCCTGCTGCGTACCACCGGAAGTGACTGGTGATGACATCATCGCCAGTTACTTCCGGGTTTTCAGGTTTTTGGAGACCAGAAAATGCAGGTAGGATGCTCTGGGCAGGTGTTCTCTAGAGGCTTGGTCAAAGGCAGAAGCCTCTTGGGAGCAAAAGTACGCTGCTGAAAGCATAACATTGGAAAGGGGTTCTAGCAGTCCGAGTACCACCAGCAGTCGGCTGAAGTACCACTTGTGGTACTAGTACCACTGGTTGAGAAACCCTAAGCAGAGTAGGCAGGGTTGGTGGTCTTCTTGAAGTAAGGGAACTTTTGTTCCCTTACCCCAGGTAAAGCCCCAGTTCCCGCAATTGGCCTCCTCGAATCTGCGCCTGCCCGTATCAGGAGAAACAGGCCTGAGAAGGGGGATAGGATATGATGTACACCGCTTCCGCCAATCCCACCCCTCCCAGGTCCAATCCGCCCACCCCCTGCCCATCTTCCCCCTGTTCCTACCAGGCCCAGTTGCAGCTTACCTGGGTTGCACGCTGTCTGGATCTGGCCTGCAGGGGCCGGCACAGGCCTCTGCACTGGCCTAGGTCCTGCGCAACTGCTTTACGGTAGCTTTTGCAACAGTACCGGCCTAGCGGCCAGATAGGATTGCGCCCTAAATCACTTTTAAAATAACTTTTAACCCTCCTTTCCCATGCTCTTGATTTGGATCAAGGTCCTCGTGGTTTATAGTTACAAGCATAGAGGATCAAACAGCATGTTTAAGTTTATACTTAGTTTGGCCAACAGATGATCCTTTTCAAGTGTTTTTCTACCCTCCTCTGCTCTTTTCTTCAACTCAGCTGCAAAATAATTCTGATGTAGGCTTTTAGGAGCATAGACATACAATTACATGGTGGGGGCTGATCTGCATGGCAAGCTGGTAATGCAATCCCAGGAGTTCAACAATATTGTGCATCAATCATCCTTCGTTATTCTCTATCCTTCGGTCTAGGATGACTGAAGAGTTCTAAATTCTCACGATGATGATAGGACCTGATTTTCAAAGATTTATAAACTTGAAATCAATTACATGTACGGTTAAATTATTTTGCATACAGTAACCAAGTGCAACATTTAAATTAATGTATGTTCCAGTGTTCCCTGCTTCAGTGCTATTACAGAATTGCCAGTATCTGGTATTCTCACTGATTCTGGAGAAGACTAAATGAAAATTATTTGTGTACATGCATGTGTGTGAGACCCTTTCATGTAAGATGTAGATAGTCGTTAGAAGATTTTGGTATGAGTGCTGTAAGCAGTTCAGCAGTCATACGGAAAAATTTAATTGAAAACTAGAGATTTGTATTCTTATTTGTATAATGTTTCATTACTGGTAGATTTTAGAAACCAACAATGACTGTGCCGTAAGTAACCAAGCATCCATGGGAAATCTTATTCTTATAATTTGAAAAAAAAAATCTGTTTCCTTATTAATTTCTTTTATGTGGTGAGCAGGATGAATGTCTTGCTGCTACAGCAAGATTATTGTTCCCAAGTAACAAATGGTTGTAGAACACTTTCCCATTAAAGCAAGCTAATTCACTTGTTCTCTTTCTACTATTGTCCAATGATTTACCATTAATAACACAGTCCTAGAAGCAAGTCACATTGATTTCAGCGGGACCTATTCCCAGGTAAAGGAGACCTACAATTCTATACACACTTACTTAGTAGACACACTTCTGAGAAGACACACATAGTATTCCACTGTAAATCTTCCATGAAAACATCAAACATACACACACACACACACACACACACACACACACACACACACACACACACACACACAAACACACACACACATTATATAATAAACATGCACACATATTTGTATTCAATTTGTTTTACAGTATTTTCCCTTGTCTTGCAGCAAGAGCTGGTTATTAGTGCTCCAAAATGAATAATGTCATATGATTTCAAATAGCCTACGATACGAAACTGCTCTGTTTTAAATTGCATAAGCGTTCTGTTCTTTTGAAGCTAAACTCATATGATCATTTCAGCTGGATGGCTGTAATGGGTAGGTCAGATGACTAGATTGTACAGTGCCAGCTCTCTCTCTCTCTCTCTAGCCAGCCAGAATATCTGGTTTTCTTTTCTTCTGAAAAATGTGAGATGCACTTGGGGGTAAGAGTTAGGTAGCTAGGTACATAGCTGGCTATAGAAGATTTTGAAGTGAATGTGACTTTCATTACTTTGTGGAGTCAGCCTTTTCATTAAAGATTCATTTATTATTGAAGGGTTTGGAAGACATTTTAACAGCTTGTTAATACATTATTGTCTCTCACTCAGAGCCTTGTGTAATGTCCAGGACTTCTGTGTAGTAATTCTAGGTAGAAATGTCGCTAGTCTATGTAATTATCTGGTTTGGAATATGAATTTGTTCTGTTTCTAGTGCTTGGATGTATAATGAATTGAACATCCTTTCCCCCCAGAAATTCTTTGGCTCAGAATCTATGCACATGCATGAATGTCAGAATTCAGACTGACCAGGCTGCTCTGTAGGTGCATGCACTCAAATCCTTTACTGTTACCCTGTTACTCTCAATGAAACTCTTGTTGAATTCTGTGAATGACATGATCAGATCATCTGGCAAAGCAGCATATGTTGGACATACCAGTATGTCTGGTGAGTATGTTATCTCTAGTGGGTTTACAAATGCTTAAATGATTGCTATCTCCTAACAAAGAAAAACCTCTCTCATTCTTCTGTGGGTGTTGAACTAATCTGCCATCCCAAAGATCTCTGATCTACCCAAAGGGCCATATTGTTGTTACCTCCCTGTTATTGGCTCAAAGACCTTCCATCATTGGATGTGGAGCTGATTCTGTATCCCATAGCTGAAGGTCTCTGATACAGCAAGAAGAAAGTAAAAAACACTGCCCATTTGTTGCCCCAAAGGGCCATTAGGATTTATGAAATTTACTGCCACAAGATGTGGTGATACCAGTTTGGATTTCTTCTTAAAAGAATTAGACCAGTGATTTCCAACCTTTTTCATCTCACGGCACACTGACAAGGCACTAAAATGGTCAAGGCACACCATCAGTTTTTTGACAATTGACAAGGCAGACTGCACTGCCAGTGGGGAGCTCACATCCCCCAATGGCCCGACTAATAAATGATCCTCTCCCAAACATCCGTGGCACACCAATATGCCGCAGCACACTGGTTGAAAATCACTGGATTAGACAAATGTGGATAGCTCTGTCACTCTCGCTCAATAGAACCTCCAAGTTCAGAGATGGCATACCTCTGAATACCAAATACTTTGCACAAACAACTAGGTACGGTTTTTGCCTTTATGCCCAGTTTGTGAGTTTCCAAAAGGCATTCGGCCACTAATAGAGAATGCTGGATTACATGGATTTATGGATCGGTCCAGCAGCCCAGTTCTTATGTTTTGGAGAGAGAAGGCAGAGGACGTCCATGTGTGAGAGAAGGTGATGATGATACATGCCAGGCAGAAATAGGTGGAAAAGAAGATGTGGGAAGAGAAAGAGAGGAGCAACACTGACAGAATGCATTAGAGGCTGGGGAGAGCTTTCGCCCCATTGTGCTGATTGGGTACCCAGGTGAGGTATTATGTGCACTGGAATTTGCCAGGCAGAACGTTGACTGTATGTCTATAATGCTATTTGTAATTGCTGGTGATGAACAAGAATTTCGTTGTTTGCCAATTCTTACTCATAGCTTTTCATGTAGATGCATGGTTTGCAATTTAATCTATTTTAATAAAATAGAAGTCTGCATACAGACTGTTGGCACAAAACTGTACATAAAGTACTACATCTGGGCAAGACTTCACTCACAACCCATGTGCAGTATAATGGAAGATTCTTGGCTGAACAATGTAGTCAGAATAATTGAGAAGCATACGCACAATCTGTAAAGCCAGGGTTAACACAGCATTGATAAGAATAGCTTTCCTCTCATAAATAATTATATATAAAAACAAACTATCGCTATTTATTTGCAGTTGATCAAAAGCCCTTCTCCATGCCAGATTATGCATGGATTATTCCTGCTATATCTTCTGACAGGTGGGAGCACAAGAAGTCTGCCTAAATTGTCGGTGTGCTGCTGCAGTTGTTCAGTGATGGCATAAATGCAGTGACCTGTAGCCCATAGATTGTGAGTCCCTTAGGGACATGGCACCATTTATTTATTTGTTTAACTGCATAAACTGTTCTGCAAACTTGTTCTGCAAACTTGTTGAAAAGTGGTGGTATTATTATTATTATTATTATTATTATTATTATTATTATTATTATTATTATTATTATTATTATTATTATTCCAGTGTGTTACCTGATAGACAGATACAAGCAAACTGGTTAGTAATATGAAAAGAAAAACACATCTGTGATGCTGGCTTCAAACATTCTACAATGCAGAATAATATCCTCAGTCAATTGTATTAATCTCCTCTAATGCTTTGAATTGCTCCCTAAACTGAGGACCCTCCCAACAAATCACATTCATAAAATGGATAAAGGCTGCTGAGATCAAAATGTGATACAAAATACTGTGTTCCAGGGCATAGTCAATAGGGAGTGAGGGGATGGAGCTCCAGGACTTCTCTTGTAGCTGGAGCAGTGATGTCATCAGCAAGAGTGCTCAGGTGTTGCCTTTGAAACTTTTTTCAAAAGATCTTACCGTGTTTCCCCAAAAATAAGACAGTGTCTTATATTAATTTTGGCTCCAAAAAATGCAGTCGGTCTTATTTTCAGGGAGGTCTTATTTTCCCAACCTGTGGTGAGACACCCCCCCCCCCCGACACTTTGACCGATTAAAGCTTCATTCTTTCCTGAGGGTGCAAGGCTCTGCAAGGCCTGGAAGGTCTGCACTTGAGTCCTCCACCATAGAGATGACGTTCTAGAAAGGCCAGCAAGGAGGCTGCAACCTTGCAGAATCTCTCTAGCACGTCGTCTCCATGGTGGAGGACTTGAGTGCAGACCTTGCAGAGCCTTGCACACTCGGGAAAGAATGAAGCTTAAATCGGTCGCGTCCATCTGGCTGAAGGCTCCAAGAAGCCTTCCCCTGAGAAAGCAATCTCAGCCCATTAGCCTTGGTCCCCTTCTTGACATGAGCTAAGCCTAGCCCTCCTGGGTTTGCCCTAAACCCATCCCTGCTTTTTTCCACACCTTTGAACCAGAAGAACTCTTGGAAAACTACCCCATGATTCCAGCAACAGTGCAAACTTCATCTCAGCAGATGTGGATAGGTGACCTTGCTCTTTGGTATCATTGACAATTGATCCCCAAGCCCCATATCTTCTGTATCTTGTGTACAGTCAAATTGATTACACTGTTACCAACACTGCTCATTCACATGCACACGTGTGTTCCTACATGTGCCATGCACACACATACAAGAATTCAAATTGAACCAAATTGGGGGAATTAGCAATACGTCTAGTGTGAGAGGTAAAATTTAGCAGTGTCTGACAGTTTTGGGATCATTGAAATGGGTGAGTGGTGCAAAACAACCCCAAAGTGCCTCAAAATTACCGTATTTTTTGCACTATAAGACGCACTTCCCCCCCAAACATAGGGGGGAAAGCGTGCGTCCTATGGTGCGAAGCCTGGGCTTGGGGGTGCTTTGGAGAGGCCTGCAGAGGCTCGCGCAGGCCTCCCCGAAGCCCCCACAGGCCTCCCCGATGTTCAGTTCGGGAGAAAACAGCGATTTTCGGCCATTTCCGGAATTGGCCGAAAATCGCTGTTTTTGGCCAAACTGAACATCGGGGAGGCCTGCAGAGGCTCATGCAGGCCTCCCCGAAGCCCCCACAGGCCTCCCCAAAGCGCCCCCAAGCCTAGGTAAGTAAAAACATTTTTTTCTCTATTTTATGCTCCATAGGATGCATGCGTCCTATGGACCGATGCGTCCTATGGAGCGTAAAATACGGTAGGCTACCAGTAACCCCAAGACTGAGCTTTTCAAAAGAAGATAGTTTATTAAAGAATAAAAGCAAACAAGATTAAGGCACACTTACTTTTCTTAGGAGATCAATTACAGAGCTTTAAATGGTTGTAAGTAAAAGAAAACTGTAAATAGTTGTGTTTGGACAAGCAGGAGTTAGTTGGAGAAGGTGACTGAATGAGGCTGGGATTGTTTTTCTGCAGTAGCATCTCCAGGCCGGGCCCGTGGTGGTGGTGCTGTGGCCTGGGTGCCAACCACGGTCTCCTCGTGAGGAGCAGCCGTGGTGTTTGCTTTTGCAGCCCCGCGGCTTCTCCACAGCTGCATTGGCTGCAGAGGCCGATTGGGCTGATTTCAGGGTGGGAGAATGGCCCTCCTGCCATCCCTTACTCCTGTAAGGTTCCAAATGGAGCCTTTCTGGGAGCAACATCGTGACATGGGAGCAGGGCGATGTGAAACATCATCGCCCTGCCCGTGGTCCCCTTCCAACAACGCCATTGTTTTTTTGTTGATCATTTTTATTGTTTAGTTCTAGTTGGGTGTGATCATGGGAGTGTCATAATGAGCTCCTGTGCTTCAGAATTTATCACTAAACCACTGACTGTGTTGTGCATTATTTTTCAGTAATTACATTTACCAGAAGAAAACAGCCTGGCTACTATGACTGCAATCATAAGCAAATTTATTTCAGAGTAAGTTCAACTGAAATTAATGATACTTCTGAATAGTCATGGCTAACATCAGGTTCTAAATATGTCAGACCTATTTGCACCACAGTCTACTTGGTTATTTATTTGGCAAATAAGACTAAGCAGATGCATTATAAACAAATAATGACACATCATAGTTTGACCCATGATTAACAACAACAAAAACTTACGTTTTCAGGCCCTTTAAATTTACAACTGCTGTCTAAAACTGTTTGAGGAATCATACATACACAGCTTGTTTTCAAGGTTGATAATATTCAAGCTGGAATAAATATACAGTATATACAGAAGGGAAAATTTTCTTCTTTAACTGAATCCCATTGACTGTAATGGGATTTGCTTAGTTAGTAATCCCAGGAAATCTCTGAATATTCAGAGGGAACGCACAGCCTCAAACTTGTCAGTCGAAAAATAACTGAATCTAAACACAACAGTGTATTTTGTACAGTATACATTTAAAATATTGACAGGCCTGGCCACCTAGTGAGGGCTTGAGCTCAGCAGAATGAGATCCCCTCTCCTGATTCTGGAAAGGTGAAAAGGGGTCCCAGTCTCAGCATTACAAGGAACCTCTTACCTTTCCCCTCCTCGACTCTGGAGAGCAGAAAAAGGGTTTTTCACTGCACAGGGGTTTGGGGTGGGTAGAAGCATCTAACACTGAGGCTCATGCAGGTTTTTGCCTGCTTAGAGATTTCATTTAGGGCCATACGGCAGAGGCGTCGCTCCGGTAGGGGCGGGGCTGTAAGTATCGCTGCGGTTACAGTCGCTTTACCGAGCGAGGAGGAGGCAGCCCCGCCCCCTCACTGTCCGAGCCAGTCCCCTACGGAGAAAGCAGCAGGCAGGGTCTCTTGCCTGCTGCTTTCTCCGTAGGCGAATGGCTCGGACAGTGAGGGGGCGGGGCTGCCTCCTCCTCGCTCGGTAAAGCGACTGTAACCGCAGCGATACTTACAGCCCCGCCCCTACCGGAGCGACGCCTCTGCCATACGGAAAACCCCTCCCCTGAGTTCCCTGGAATATGCAGGGAGGGAAGCAGTCAAATGGCAACCACAGAAATAATAGCTGGCAGGTAAGCCAATCCAAAATTTGTGAACTTCTGTATACTACTAGAAATCATAGAACTTCTTGAACACCTTTTCTTTATGCCATATGCTTGATTCCCTTCCTGCTACACCTCTTGTTCTCACTTTTCCTTCTAATACACTAAAGAAGAAACTATTTGTGCTGTTATAATTTACTACCTTTCTAGACAATTGATTAGTAAATCTGTACAGACTCAGTGTACACCTTAAATTTATTACATAGGTTGTAATCCTAATTGCAGCTATACCCATGAAAAATCCCATTGATTTGATTTAAACTGTCATTGTGGATGCAAGATTGCAGCCCAGGGTCATATATAACCAAAAGCCTCAGTCAGACTGGACTGCACATAACAAGGCAAATGTGGAAATTCCTAAACTGTTAACATTTATGCTTAAACCTTCCTCCCACACTGGTTTTCTCCTTCAACCCCATCTTCCAGCTGCCATTCCGTTATTTTACTCCAGTCAAGGAAGATATAAGCCCAGTTTCGGGCGAGCCTTAGGAAAGGAAAGGGTTTTGCATTCCCTTGCACCCCTGATTCTTTCCTCCAATTAAATTCTCTACAACAGGGAATTTGGGAATGAGTGTTTGCTGTATAATTGTAGCCAAACAATCACGGCGGCGTTGCACCCACCCACAGGTAACTTCTGGCTACTATATCTTGTGACTGGGGCATGTGAAAATTCATGGAAAAGGGGGAAACTTATCTCAGATGAAGTGTGTCCTATGGGACTATTCCCCCTGCAGTCCTTCTAAATGATAAAGGGGCAGGCCCTGCTTTGCTGAAAGATCTTGGCGGGGTAAAATTGGACTTGGATGATGTGCAACATAGGGCATATTTGTCCAAGCCCAGTTTTCCCTCCTCAGTCCTTTAAGTGCTGAAGGGGCAATCCCTCATGCCACTTAAAAGATAAGTTGGGAAGGAATTAGTTTGGGAGGACATGTTGCCAATGTGTAGCCCCATTTATTAATTGGTAATTGCAGCTCTGTGTTCATTTTTTCCTGTGGCTTCTAGTACCGTGTGTATGCTAATGACACCCACCTGTATCTCTCTGTCTGGTCCATAACTTTTGACCTTTATCCAGTCCCATTTCTGTTTGCCTGCCTGACATTTCCACTTCATCATTGACTCAGGCTGCAATCCTATGCATACTTTCCTGGGAGTAAGCCCTATGAAACACAATGGGTTTTACTTCTGAGTAGACATGCATAGGATTGTTCTGTCAATCTCAGTGTGGTCAAAACAGAACTTCTCATCTTTTGCCACAAGCCCTTGTACTCTTTCCCTCTCCAGTGACAGTGTCACCATTGCTGAACAGGCTTGGAACTTTGGCTTTATCTTTGACTGCTCTACAACATCCCAAAAATATGTTCCTTCCTCTCTGTCCAGCTTCTTTTCTCCAGAATCCCCACACTGAGCACTCCTTGTAAATGGAAAAGGTCCTTGCCTAGAGCAACTTAATAAGTTTTCACTAGATGTGGTCAGTGCATACAATATATGTATTCAATTCATACATGTATTCAAACTGTTACCAAAATTGCCCTTGAAATTAGGGGAATAGCTTAAATATGGCAATTTGGTATTAGACAGGGACCTTTAGACCAGCTATACCAGAGTCCAGCTTCACAGAATTCCGTTTTTAAATAATATTGAGAACACACGTGGTTACTTTCCAATATTTACTAAATAGTTCAGGCAAAAATCATACAGAAATACAATCATACACATCATACAGTTCTAGGAACTTAGGTAGAAGTAGAGATTTAGAAGGGATATTGATTCACTTGGGTTATAGTCACCTAAATCCTGGAGAATTCACCTCTGATGCTGTAAATGCTGTAATTCTGGCAAAACAGTGAGCATTGGATGAAAAGAGGATGAAGCAATTGGGTTTGAACTAGTCAGACTAGCAGTCTAGAATGACTGAGCTGTAGAATGACTGAGAAGTCAAATTAAGAGTGGGGGGTATTGGGAGAAGGGGGAGAAATAAAATGATTCCCAGGTTCTGAACAAGCTGGGTTCAGGAACCAAATCAGTGACTAACTGAGGAGAGAAGGGAGGGAGGGTTGCAAGAGATAGGGAAGAGGAGGGGGGGGAAGGGAAAACCAGATGGAGCAGAGGAATCTCACCAGTACCAGTCCAGGAGGAAAATGAAGAGGGGGTTTCCAGTCTGTTCCTGCCTTTTATAGGGACCTGAGCACATGTCCAGGAGGATCCCCAGGTACACAGACAAGCAGGTCCTAGAAGGGACACCTCAGTGCATCTCTGGGTAAAACAAACAAGTGGGAGGAGGGTAGAGGAGACAGGGGGAGGCTGTCTTGATGGTCGGTACTTAAGAGACAAAAGCAAAGGCTGGGTGGAGTCATCTCAGGTGTTCCTCTATTGTTTCTTCTAGGAACATCACAGTGGGGGGGGGAAATGCAGAGTAAATTCTGTGAGAGCTTTTTTGGACACATGGTGAAAATGGTGTCAGGCAGCTGGTCAGGTTTTTCCCTCATGCTTCTTGGGGAGACCTTTCTTCAGCATTGCTCATGGCAGGAACACAAGCGGCATTGTGTCATAATAGAGTCCAGTCTGGCACATGTTTCATCCAAAGTCATAGCTCACAGGTCATTAGCATTCAGAGTCTCTTTGGCACATTCTCATTTTAAACCACTGGGTAACAGTTCCCCCCCTTGAGAGTAAATATGGAATATTGTACTCTCACACGTCTGGAGTCTTCTTCTGGAGTCTTGTTCCGTCGGGGGAAGGGACAGACATACACGGGAGCACACAAAAGGTAGATGCACTGGGCAAACAAGAGAGTGGGCCTTAGCAAGTAAGGGTATAGGTTAGAGATTGCATGACCAGAGCAAGTATGAAAATAGGAAGTAGGAGAAGAAGACTGTGCCTTGGTTTCCTCTGCAGGAATACTTGAATACTTACTCAAATGTGGGTACAATACAAGCAATCAAAAATTCAAATGAGGTAATGCAAGGTCATAGGCAATAGTGCAAAATTCAACACACAATAACAAAAAACTCGAATGAGGTAAAGCAGGGTGATAAGCAATTATGCTAAGTTCAACGTACATACAGAGTACAGTTCACAGATGGCTTGGTCAAGGTTCTGATACACAAGAAAACAAGTTAGCTTTTATTTTACAACCATGAAACAAGGAAATATCTGCTGGTGTCTCCCCCCCTTGTGTCCTGAGAAAACTCAAAGCATCAAGGTTTAGAGGGAGCAGAAGAAGCACTTCAGAGCACAATGAAAGTTGGCATGGATTGGGTGTCTCCCTATGTGTACATCACTGCATGTGTGGCAGCCTAAAGCTTCCTGTTGACGTTTGCAGACAAAAAGAATTACAATAAAATTGCAAAAGGTGCAAATACAAACATGTACACAGTAGTAGTTTCAGTTATTTCAAATGAACAAATGAAACTATTTTCTTTCAAAGAAGAAAAACAATCAAAATACATTTTAAAGATGCTGTCTTGGCATGTGAAGAAATGAAATCACTTAGAGAGGCAGTGTCACCTCCTGGTTTGACATTGCCTGAGGTCTGGGTGTGTCGAAAAACTGATATATCATTTCCAAAACCCATACCCAGAAAAAGAGGTGCAATATCCAAAAAGGGGGACTTCAGGATTCCTTCCTGTCTGTGTCCAAATAAGCACCTTATTCAAAATCATACCCAAAAGCAGAGGATAAGTCACAAAAACATCTATTCATTGGAGGAAACATGGGTTGGATTTGGAAAGAGTTAATAACAATAAAATCACAAGGCATTCTAATGCAGGCACACCCTTTTTCTAGGAACAAATGCAGGTGCATCTTCTTCTTTTTCTTAAATTATACTGGCAGTTTCCAGAGAGATTCAGATGTGGAAGTAATATAACAAAATAGCTATTCACAGAATAATATTCATACAAGCAAAATATCCTATAGAGTACTCTTAAGATAAGTTTCATTGACCATGGTACCAAAACAAAAATGAAATGACTGAGCTCAAAATTCAAAAATAAACATGTCAGGCCTGTTGACAGCAAAATCAGAAGAAAAGTTAGTATAACATCATGTGGGCTTCAGGCCCTCCTGTGTTTTGTGTTTGGCCATTTCAGAATAAAATAAAAAAATACCGGTAGGTGAAAATAAAATAGACAGGACAGACAGACAAGCGCTTATCATTCATACCACACAGGACAAACAAACAGATAACATATCCCCACAAAGATGTTGTTTCATTGTCTAGATCTTGCAAAAGGAACAAAGTTAAGTATTTCCTCCTCCTGAGGGCAACTGTTTTTCCACCCCTAATTGTAGCTGAAACAAAAAGGGTTAAAACAAAACCAAGTTCATTAAGTTCTATGAGGCTTTTATTTGTTTGAACTCTGTGCATGCTCATTTTCCAGAGGCACAAAGGTTAGAAGGGTTCCTCATATTGGCTTAGAGGAGATGCACAGGCTTATTCCATTGTGTACCTGTGAAATTCAAAAGTTATGGAGGAAAAACTTAAAGTTATTATTGACACTCAGGTTGTCTGCCAGTGGCAGGGAGTTCCAGTGGCAGTTGGTAACTCCATTTACCTTTCCTTAAAATAAAAGACAATTAATTTGCACAACTGACATTTACAGAGAAAATAAAACTTTTGATAGGCAGATTAAAGTTGTCTGCCACTGTAAATTAAGCTTCTTGTTTCCTAGGAGGCAAATCATAGTTAAATTTCCATGCATGAAATAAAAACACTCAGTTTATGATTGTCCTTGCTTGGACACATGATAGAAACAGGTTTTTGTTTTTCCTTTGGCTCCCAGGCAAGGGAAGGCATAAAAATCTAAGTTTGTAGTCCTGAAAGATGCTGGGCTGTCCTGGCATCAGCAAAATTGATTAACATCAGCAGTAGAGATGACATCATTCGCACCCCCCCCCTTGATAAGGTTGGAGTGGGCAAGATAAATTAGCAATTCAAAGGATCTCTAGTCTCTCACCCCCTCTGTTTAGAAGTGAGAGACAGGAAGGCAAAAGGCATGTGAAACTAGAGAGAGATGGTTTTAAATCACCCACAATATTCTTTATCTCAGCTGCATGGCCTGGCTAGGAGATGGGCCATTGCATAACTGTGCCCATGGCGCCTGTCCATGTAAAGAGTGCAACTTTGCTGATTCAAAATTTAGGTAGATTGCCACTGTAGCTGGAGGCTCTGCATTTAAGAAGTCCTCCTAAATTATAAGAATGTTTGGTCATGCATAGCAAGAGGCACAAAATAAGATAGTATTTTCACAATACAAAGAAACAAAACGTGTTAGGTTTAAAGATCCATTTTCCACATTACACCCAGGGTTCAGTCTTTGCTCAGGCTCCTTTGGTACTGACTCCTCCTTCGGGGTGCTGTTAGAAATCGTCCACTCCCTGCTGCTCCTTTCTTCCTAATTTTAGGCTGAAAGGTGATTTCTTGGGGGAGGGGAGAGAGGTTTTGGGGTTGTTCCCCCTGGTTTGCTGCTGTAGCAGCAGTCATGCTTAGATTTCTGCCCATAGGAGCAGCTTTAATCTGCTTTCTAATAGCTGTATGTGAGTTTGCAGTTCTTTTATTCTGGCTGTTACTGGTAGTGACTTTTTTTTGTGACCCAGTTCATGGCAACGGAAGCACCTTACAGGCTGCTGGCGTTTGCATGTGCAAGGAGCAGGAGGGGAGCAATATCCTCCTGTCTCTTGGAACAGCACTTTAGCCTGCGAAGGGGGGGGCCTCTGTTCCTCTAATGTATTTGTTTCCCCAATTCAAAGCTCTTGGATCTGTGGTGTGGGACCTTGTGGTTACAGGGGCTGCAGGTAGGACACGTTGGGGGTCCTCTAAAGTTTCCTCCTGCTTTTGTGGGGAAGCAGAGGATTCAGGGCTCAGGGCAGAGGAGTTGTCCCCCTCATACTCAGAGTCCACAAGCCTTGCTACAGCCACTACACCTCTGTGATCCTGTGAGTTAACAGGAGAGCTAGGCACAGCATCCAGAGGGGTAGATTCTCTTGTTTTGGCTGCATCAAGTTCCAACTGATTAATCTGTTGCCTTAGAGTTTCTATTTGGTGAATGTAAGAATTATGGCTCTCTTCCTTTTCTTGTGTAATGTCCTGCAATTGACTAGCGAGATCCCTTATGTCTAGCTCCTTCTGAAGCATTTCGTTCACCTGGTTCTCTATTGTGGTTCTAGCACATGCTAGTTCTGCTTGTGCCTCTGCAGCTATCTTGCTTCCCACTTCTTCATAGGATTCAAGGCCTGCAGACGCTATTTGTAAGTCATTTAACTGATCCTGTAACTCCCTTATTCTGTCTTCTTTCTCTATGATTTGCCTATCCTTTTCCTGTGCAAGCTGTTCTAGATTTTTCTCCCATTGTTTTTCCTGATCTCTTTTATAACTTTCTAACTTTGCATCTTGTTCTCTTCTAAGATCTTCAAGTATACCTTCTAATATCTCTCTATCTTCTGGTCTCTCCTCTCCTTTAACTTATCCCACTGAACTTTGGATTCCTGATACTCTCTTGTCAGCCTCTTCACCTGCTCTTTCAAAAGGTGGTTTTCCTCTAACAACTGTGTATGCTGAGACTGTCCTTTCTTCACAAACAATTTCTCCATCCATGTACTTTCTCTACTTAGCCCCATCTTGCTGTTCACTTACATCCACTTCAATTACAACACATACAAAAGGCTTACTGAGAATATCTAGCTCAAGACAAAGTGACCAACAACAACAACAAAATCTGAGTCTAGCCTTTCACAAGTCTATGTTCCTAGTGCATTTTCCTATGCTTTTCCTTCACTGTGAGGCTTTGTCCTAACTTTTCCTGATCTTTCAAAAGGATTTCTGTAGAACACTGATTGGTCTCATGTTACTGGTGAATGCCATGTTTTCTAGTTTTGGAATGCTCTATTAACTCCTGTTTGAGCACGTTTCCTCTGCGGAACTCTGTGCTACTGTTCCTCTGTGGAACTCTGTGTGAGCTGGAGAGGACCCACTCTCTCAGTCACGAGGCACGTCTGCCTGGATATTCCTCTGTGGAATATTTAATATATCACGGTCACCCCCAGTGATCCTGTGATTTTAACTCCTGGGGTAGCTATCCCGCTTTTGGAGTTATTGAGAGGGAGTTGCCCCCAGCAATCCCTAGCAAATTAAATGCGCTCAGAGAGAGTCACCCCCAGTGAATTCTCTGGCAAAAATGGGGAGAGAGAACTTGTCTCTTCTCCAGAAAAGAACAAAAGCAACAAGGTCCCAGCTCTACTGGGTTTCAGAGTTTGAGCTTCCCCTTCAGTAAAAGGGGTTGGTGTGGCACATATTGCTGAGCTGTAACTCTACCTTGAAAAGTGCTAGCCAGCTCTACGTTCATGTATGTAGCGTGGGGTGTAAAAAGGAGAGGAGTGGGGGAATGCCCTAACACTGATTCCCACCCACAAGATAGCACGACCAGGACTTCATTCAGCTCCTCCCTTGCGTTTGAGATCAACTGCGGTCATCGGATTTCTCCTCGCACAGAGCTCAGGGCGGCTAAGGAGCTTCGTTGAAGGATTTGGAAAGGGGAAAAAGCCACCCACAAGATAGAATGCTTCCTAGAGCCACACACAGACAATGAACACACACACCAGTTTTTACTTTCTTCTGACTATCTGACTAGAATTCTGAAAAGCCTTTCTCCTACGTCTGTTTCTCTAAATGCACACATGTACTTAGCGTGTAACGTGTATTCAGACAAACAGGGTCTGCCCCAGCATTCTCCACCATTAATCTGTTACCAAAATTGCCCTTGAAATTAGGGGAATAGCTTAAATATGGCAATTTGGTATTAGACAGGGACCTTTAGACCAGCTATACCAGAGTCCAGCTTCACAGAATTCCGTTTTTAAATAATATTGAGAACACACGTGGTTACTTTCCAATATTTACTAAATAGTTCAGGCAAAAATCATACAGAAATACAATCATACACATCATACAGTTCTAGGAACTTAGGTAGAAGTAGAGATTTAGAAGGGATATTTAGAAAATATTTCTTTACCCAGTGTGTAATTCATCTGTGGAACTCCTTGCCACAGGATGTGGTGATGGCATCTGGCCTAGATGCCTTTGAAGGGGGGGTTTGAACGGATTCATGGAGGAAAAGACCATCACAGGTTACAGGCCATAAGCAACCTCCTGGTTATAGAAGTGGGTTTTCTCTGTGCCAGGTGCAAGGGAGTGGTGACTGGACACAGGTATCTTGTTGTCTTGTGTGCTCCCGGAGGCATCTGGTGGGGCCACTGTGTGACACAGGAAGCTGGACTAGATGGGCTTTTGGCCTGATCCAGCAGGGCTCTTCTTATGTTCTTATGGATCTTGATTCACTTGGGTTATAGTCACCTAAATCCTGGAGAATTCACCTCTGATGCTGTAAATGCTGTAATTCTGGCACAACAGTGAGCATTGGATGAAAAGAGGATGAAGCAATTGGGTTTGAACTGGTCAGACTAGCAGTCTAGAATGACTGAGCTGTAGAATGACTGAGAAGTCAAATTAAGAGTGGGGGGTATTGGGAGAAGGGGGAGACAGAGGCGTAGCCAGGCGCCCCTGCTACTGTGGCGGAAAAGCCCGCCGCCCCATTATGCAAATTAAATAATTTGCATAATTAAATAATTTGCATAATGAGTTTCGGGGTTTTTTAAAGGTTTTTTTCAAGGTTTTTAACGCTAACGGGGCTTCTAAAAGGGTATGTGTGCTTTGCCAAACTTATCTGTAGTTCTAGGAACCTCCAGCGACGATCAGGGGCGCAGATCGTCCCTCTGCAGCTCTGCTCCCGGTCGCGAACTCTGCAAAGCGCCCAGGAGCGCGCAGCAGAGTTAACGCATGCGCAGAGCAACGATGTTTCCAATCGTCGCTCTGCGCAAGCGTTAACTCTGCAGCTCTGCTCCCGGGCGATTTGCAAATCTCCCAGGAGCAGAGCTGCAGAGTTAACGCTTGCGCAGAGCGACGATTGGAAACATCGTCGCTCTGCGCATGCGTTAACTCTGCAGCGCGCTCCTGGGCGCTTTGCAGAGTTCGCGTCCGGGAGCAGAGCAGCAGAGGGCCGATCTGAGCCCTTGATCGTCGCTGGAGAGTCCTAGAACTACAGATAAGTTTGCGCAAAGCACACATACCCTTTTAGAAGCCCCGTTAGCGTTAAAAACACTTTAAAAAAACAAAAGTTAAGGAGGCTCCCGCCCCACACGGAGCCTTTCCGCCCCAACGCCCTGGGGCCCACCGCACCACCGCCCCATATCAGACGACGCCCCTGGGGGGAGAAATAAAATGATTCCCAGGTTCTGAACAAGCTGGGTTCAGGAACCAAATCAGTGACTAACTGAGGAGAGAAGGGAGGGAGGGTTGCAAGAGATAGGGAAGAGGAGGGGGGGGGAGGGAAAACCAGATGGAGCAGAGGAATCTCACCAGTACCAGTCCAGGAGGAAAATGAAGAGGGGGTTTCCAGTCTGTTCCTGCCTTTTATAGGGACCTGAGCACATGTCCAGGAGGATCCCCAGGTACACAGACAAGCAGGTCCTAGAAGGGACACCTCAGTGCATCTCTGGGTAAAACAAACAAGTGGGAGGAGGGTAGAGGAGACAGGGGGAGGCTGTCTTGATGGTCGGTACTTAAGAGACAAAAGCAAAGGCTGGGTGGAGTCATCTCAGGTGTTTCTTCTAGGAACATCACAGTGGGGGGGGGAAATGCAGAGTAAATTCTGTGAGAGCTTTTTTGGACACATGGCGAAAATGGTGTCAGGCAGCTGGTCAGGTTTTTCCCTCATGCTTCTTGGGGAGACCTTTCTTCAGCACTGCTCATGGCAGGAACACAAGCGGCATTGTGTCATAATAGAGTTCAGTCTGGCACGTGTTTCATCCAAAGTCATAGCTCACAGGTCATTAGCATTCAGAGTCTCTTTAGTTTTAAAAGTGCAGTTGATTGAAAATGGTTGAAATCCTGCTCTAAGTTCTGAAAAATGTAAGTCCCATTGATTTTGATGGAGATTACACTAGCGTGACCGAGCACAGCATTTCAGCTTATGTGAGAAGAAAATATTTTCTAAAATTAGAAGAATGTGCAGCTAGCTTCTATAAATCCCACTGATTACTAAATTTAGTGATGTGTACTGTCTCTCCATCTCTCTGCACACACTTCAGAGTAGCTTGCCATAATAGACTTTCTGCAGAACTGCTCTCTAAATTTTATTCTTCCCTGCAATGCAGTTTTAAACAGGATGGGATTTTTTTTATGAGGCATCAACTTGAGCATTATTACTCTTTTTAGAGAAAAGTTAATATTTCTGCAAGAGGTGGAGCTGTGGACAAACAATTGATTCATTTTTGTAAGCAGGACTGTGGTTGCATGGAACTTTCCACAGTGAATTGAACTTATTCAGCTCAGTTCAATCATTGTATTGATTTATTTTGAATGTACTGAATCAAATATTGTTCCTAGGCCCCTTTTCCATCAATACTGCCAATGTTCTGTTAACAGTATGCCATTTGCTCTTAGGCAATTAAATGTCTTGTTGGTAGAAGCTAAAAATGCTTTACTTATATTGCAGTCCTGTGCACACGTCTTTGGGAGTAAGCCCGCATTGAACTCCAATATAAACGTTTGTATTTACCGTATTGGTCTGAGTATAAGACTCACTTTTTCCTCCTAATTTAAGTTTTTAAACTAGGGGTGCGTCTTATAATCAGGCTGTTGCAATTTAATGCCAGTGATTCAATTAATTTTTTTTAATAGCACCAAACTTTTAAGGGTGCGTCTTATAATCAGGTGCATCTTTTCAGCCTAGAAAAAAGGCACATGAGGGGGGACATGATTGAGACTTATAAAATTATGCATGGGATGGAGAGAGTGGATAGAGGAAAATTCTTCTCCCTCTCGCACAACACCAGAACCAGGGGACATGTACTAAAATTGAGTGGAGGGAGAGTTAGAACAGACAAAAGAAAATATTTCTTTACCCAGCGTGTAATTCATCTGTGGAACTCCTTGCCACAGGATGTGGTGATGGCATCTGGCCTAGATGCCTTTAAAAGGGTTTGGACAGATTCATGGAGGAAAAGACCATCACAGGTTACAAGCCATAAGCAACCTCCTGGTTCTTAGAAGTGGGTTTTCTCTGTGCCAGGTGCAAGGGAGTGTCAATGGGAAACAGGTTATCTTGTTGTCTTGTGCTCCCTGAGGCATCTGGTGGGGCCACTGTGTGACACAGGAAGCTGGACTAGATGGGCTTTTGGTCTGATCCAGCAGGGCTCTTCTTATCTTATACTCGGGACAATACGGTATATTTCTAAATAAAGACTTGCTCACTTGTAAATAAATATCTGTAGGATGACAGTAGTCTTCCAGTATAGAAAATGCCACTAGAGATTTTCATATTTTGCATGTTGTGAAACTTTGGTCATATCTATGGGATGGTGGCGAGAGAAAGGGCCTTCTCTGTTGTGGCACTGTGCCTCTGGAACATGCTTCCAGAGGATCTGCGATTGGCCCCCACTGTGCAGCAATTCTGATGAGGCTTAAAACATTTCTATTTCAATTAGCTTTTTGGGGTGGAGGAGGGTAGGGGGCTGCCTCGCTGCCATCTTCTAATTATTGCCTTTTGCCACTGCTCTGGGTATTTACACCACAATCCTATGCATGCCTACTCAGAAGTAAGTCCCATTGCGTTCCATTGCGTTCAATGGGGCTTACTCCCAGGAAAGTGTGGATAAGATTGCAGGCTTAGTTGGGAATGTTTTATTTAATTTATTTATTTCTCTTAGTTTATTGCCGGTATTATTGCTGCTATTTTTATATCCTGCTTTATTGCCTGTTAGTCTATCACTGCCTGTTTGTTGTGTTTTAATTTTAAATAATGTGTTTGATTTTATTTTAAGCTGCCTTGTGCAGTTGTTATCTGGAAAGGTGGGGTATAAATTCATTAAATAAATATGAAATTTATCTTTTGGGATACTTTTTGGGAACTTAAGGTAGCGCAGGTTAACTCAAGCTTTGTGGATATTTGATTCATACAAATCTACCATAGCTTTCTATATAGGGTAAATGAAGCAGCAGGCAGGTTGCATTAGATGAAAAGCTGATTATGTCTCTGAGTCGCAGATGAAGGGGAAACCACAGAGATTAGGTTTTGCTCGCCATGTGCCCTACATTGCTGATTGACATAATCATTTCATGGTGGTCATTTTACACATCATAGCATTCCCTCCTTTTTGTGGAATCAAATGTATGTGACTTATTTTTTTTTTGGGGGGGGGGAAATAATAAACTTCAAAAGGACTCCACTTGATGATGGAGATTTAGGATATAATATTGTAGTAGAGTACTTTTAACAGTACAATCCTATGCATGCTTACTCAGAAGTAATCCCCATTGAGTTTAATAGGACTTACTGAACCTGGGCCCCCAGGCGCAGGTTGTTGAGCTCGGAGGGGGTGCACTGCCGCTCCGACGGCGCTGCGGTGGCAGTGCACCCTCTCCGGAGCTCGACACGCCTCCAAGCTCAACACAAGCCGGGGGCGAAAGCAGCTGGGGCAGGGTGCTCACCAGGTGTGTGTGTGTTCTTCTTTGTTACTTCGTCCATGCACCCCCCCCCCCCCCGCGGCGGCCAGCCGGCCAGACACATCCTTCCCAGCTGGCCGGCAGGCAGTATCAAATGCGAGGCTGGAGAGGCTGTGCCTGTGCAAACTTGCTGCAGCCTCTCTAGCTCCCTTAGTCTCGCTGGCTGGAGGACTCAACCAGTGAGACTAAGGGAGCTAGAGAAGCTGCAGCAAGTTTGCACAGGCGCAGTCTCTCCAGCTTCGCGTTTGATACTGACGGCCAGTTGGGAAGGACACATCTGGTCGCCTGCCACCCAGGGGGGTGCACAAACGTGGTAACAAAGAACACCCCCCCCCCCGGCATGCACCCTCCTGGGGCCTTTTTAGGCCAAAAACAGGCTAAAATAGGCTTTTTAAAGCCTTTTTTTTTAGGCCTTTTTTACAGGTTCGTTTTTGGACTGAGTCAGACCACTGGTCCATGATCTAGCTCAGTATTGTGTTGACACTGACTGGCAGTGAGTCTCCAGACTTTCAGACAGGAATTCTTCCCTGCTATGCCTGGAGGTGCTTAGGATGAATCTGGGACCTTCTGCATGCAAAACAGATGCTCTTCCACTGAGTTGGTGGCCCCTCCTTTAGGAGCCTAATAATAACAACCCTGCTATACTGGAGTATCAACACTGTTATTTCTCCCTTTAAACAAAGGTAGTAAAATGATCCTCAGTTCTGCTCAGGTTCCTGAGTATATATCCCTTGTAACGCCTTAAGTGGCTACACCTCTTACCACTCCTGATGCTCACTCTTGTCAATTGCTGCTTGCATTGCTCTCTTCATTGTTCATGTATTTTGCCCTTTCTTCACTTGCTGTATTAACAGCACAACACTATTCATGTCTACCCATTGTGTTCAGTGATGCTTACTCCCAGGAAAGTGTATAGGATTGCAGCCTGAGTCAGGTCCAAGCAGGTATACTGGATGTCGTTC
This sequence comes from Plestiodon gilberti rubricaudatus, assembly GCA_026170595.1. Taxonomy (NCBI): domain Eukaryota; kingdom Metazoa; phylum Chordata; class Lepidosauria; order Squamata; family Scincidae; genus Plestiodon; species Plestiodon gilberti. The sequence continues at coordinate 266,276,472 of JANXHW010000001.1, forward strand.
TTGCTACTGTGACAAAACCTATGACACCTACGAAGGTGTATTCTAGTCACTTAAAAAAAACTACCTAGAACTAACCTGGCAAGAACAGCCTTTTTGAAGTCATTTCTGTACATTTGTGGTAGAAGGTTTAATTGTTCAACAGTTGCTTTCAAAACTATATGTGTTTTTTCTTTTTTCAACTTCCTCCAAAACATTTCATGGATCAGTGCCGGGAACCTAGCATGTGCAAAGCAAATGAGTTCACATTCTGGGTGCCCCTTATTGTGTCTGTAATGGCAGAGTTTTAAACTACTGGTAAACATACGGTAATTTGAATAAGTATAAGTATATAAATACTGTATTCTTATTAAGCCAGCTGGCTGATGGCAATAGCCTATTGGATATCTGCTCCCAAAAGCTATGTCCATAATCCAAGAGGTTCCTTTATGTGTCCCTTTGAACACAAACCCAAGATGCCATATATCACCAACTGGTCTTGAAGTTGGAATTAATTTCAAAGATGATGACACTTGAGATGGCAACCAAAATTCTCTTCTGTATGGAAAGTTGATTGCACAGTTTTCTACATTGTGACCTGTGCTTCAAATTTCTTCTCAGTCATGGACTGCAGGGAGTCGTTAGGCAAATTGCAATCTCTCCTACTGTAAAACTGGAATAATAATGACGTACTTCACAGAACTAAAGTGAGGGTGAATAGAATAAAGAGGGCAAAGCACTGATCCTGGAGGCAAAGCATACAAATTATTTTCAAAATTACCCTCGTACCTCCCCTTAAATGACCACGCACAGACAGAGGATATGGAAGAACGGGCTGCTTTATTGATTACCAACATAACTGCAACCAGCAGCCAAAGCTGCTCATAACTATGGAAACACTGCAGCAGGAACAACCAACTAACCGTGCGGAAACTCTTTGGGAAACCAACTATTTCCTCAGCATGTACCGGGCGTACCAGCTGGCTCGAGGTTGGCCTTGGGCGATGCCCAAGCCACCTGTCACCGCCAACCCCATAGGGTCGAGGTTGCAGGACCGTTGCGGGAGCCCGGCTAGGCCGCGACCCTCTGCCAAGTCCAGTCCAAAGGTACAGCCAACCAGCCTCTTTGAGCCGGGGAAGCTTCAGCTGAGCGGTATTGGCTGTACCCCTGGGCCTTGCCAACCTCAGCTGAACACCAAATTGATTTCCTGCATACCCATCCGCACGGCCTATGCCATCTGGAGGGGTCAGCCTTGCGCTTGGCCCCCTCCACCCCACCTACTATCCAGGGCCTCCCCCAAACCCTGCTGCAGCTCCCGCAGGAAAGCATCCGCTCCCGCCGTCGATAGGTGGACCCCGTCCTCCCTGAAGAGCGTAGGACGGTCCCACCGGATTGAGGGGTGAGGAATGATCCGACCTCCACAACCCACAACCACCCTCCCCAGGTAAGCTGAAACTCTTTTTCTGGCCACATCCATATGCCGTACGGAACGTGCGTTTCTCCAAACCCTACGCGGCAGCCAAGCGGACCACAGAATGACAATTCCGGGCACCCATGCTCTAATAAGGGCGATGTCCTGCCTGGCCTGGAGCCTCAAAGACAAAGTAGTCCTCTGGCCAAGGTCGTTCTCGCCTAAATGGATGACCAGTACCGGGGGGGGGAATGAGAAACTGAAACAGCAACGGCAACAACTGCCCCCAATGTATGCCCCGCCTTGCAGCCCAGGCAATGCTCGCCTTGCCTCCCAAGCCCAACTGCGAGCCGATGTCAGACAAGGCCGCTCTCTTCCTCGCCCAAAACAGGATCGAGTGACCGCACATCAACACACGGACCGGCTGTGAGGCAGAACCTGCAACGAAACGACAACAGTCAACAACCGCCAGGCTTACTTTAAACACGTAACCCCCTGTCCCCTTTCGAACACATCATTAACAGGGGAGGGGGCAGAGATCGACCCCCGGCTCCGCACCCAGGCCGCGCACGTAGGCTACCCTGTTGCCGGGGGCTCTCCCCAGCCACTTATTTCCTAATGTAATATGTGAATGCGCCAGAGCGCCAACGACCCATTCCCTGTATGGCCTCGATGGATAGGCCCATGCTCGCGGCCGTAGTTGCCGCGCCGATACGGAAGGAATGGAGCCCATACACTGTTGGGTCCAGACCTAACATTTCCAGTGCTGAATGAAACAGGCCCCGGAACTGAAACTGCGTAAGGGGTGAGCCATCCCCGTGCACAAACAACGGGCCCGCCACGACCGGCCGAGACCTCATGAACTCAACCAATGCCTGAACTGGGCATAACGTGGGGTTCCTAGCACGGAACAGCCGTACCCGCTGCCCCCGCCCCCGCTGGTCAGTCTTGGAAAACCGAATACGAATAACCAGTCCACCGTTTGTGAACGTCAGGTCATCCAGGGCCAGTGCCCTACTGGTGTGGTCCCACCTGCTTACGCATAATGCCTCTCCAGGATGAAGCGCCCCAAAAAACATTGTCAGGGAGACCGCCCAGCATAACAGCGCCTCTTCTGCAGAAGAACACAAAACTTGGAAACATTGAATCAGTGCCAGCAACATAGTAGGACGGATGGGTCTACGCTTGTCAGGCAGCCTAGGGTCAACCCTCCTGAACCCCTCCAGCATCTTCACCACCCGGAAGTTGCCTGTGTGATCCGCGTGCCCTAGGGACTTAGAATAAAATGCCAGAGCCGACAAAAACACCGCCCCCGACCTTGGAGACAGGCCCGCATCAGCGAGGTGCAGCAAGAACCTCATCAGCTGTTCCGGGGGTATTGGCCACTCTTCCGGCAGCCCCGCAGAGTTCCGGAACTTCAGAAATGCACGCACCTTGCCGATATAGCTTCTCCGGGTCACTGGGGCTAAAGAGAACCAGACGGCCTCTTGAGCCCTATCGACCCAAGCCTCCAGAGCCATTGGAGCATGGTCTCGGGGTCCTTCCGGGCGGACGGTGCCAAGTGATGGAATCGTGCGACCTGAAAACGAGATAAAGCATCAGCTATACTGTTCTCAATCCCCGGAATGTGCTGTGCCACAAACAGGGCGTTGATGGACAAACATTGTAACACGAATGCTCTCACCAAGCGCATGACCCGCTGGGATCTGGAAGACTGATGATTCACTACATGTACGACTGCCTGGTTGTCACACCAGAAGTGCAACGTGGCGTTGGCAAACTCCACCGCCCAAACGTGTACCGCTACCACCAGTGGGAACAGTTCCAGAAAGGTTAAATCTGCTGTCAGCCCTTCCTTGTGCCATGCCTCCGGCCATCTTTCCGCACACCATCTACCCCTGAAAAATATGCCGAAGCCATGTCCCCCCGCCGCATCCGTGTGGATTTGCAGGTATGCTTCAAGTAACATCTCCGATCTCCAGAGAGATACTCCATTAAAGCGGTCCAAAAATAGTAGCCACATGCGCATATCAGCGCGCATGCTGGCTGACACCAGGACCCGATGGTGTTGCCGTTTAAGACCAACCATGGCTCTGCAAAGCCGCCTCAAGAATGCCCTCCCAGGTGCCACTACCCGGCATGCGAAGTTGAGGTGTCCCACCAATACCTGCAGTTCCTTTAATGACAGCTTGGATGCCCAAATGCCTGCCGCTAACAACTCCCTGAGCCGGTCCAGCTTGTCTGCAGGCAACCGGCTGCACTCCTGCAAGGTGTCTAACTCTATTCCCAAAAAGGACAAGACCGCGGAGGGCCCTTCAGTCTTGCCCTTGGCGAGGGGGACGCCCAGTTCCCCGCAAATGGCCTGAAACGTGGCCAACAGGGCTTCGCACGTCCCTGACTCCTTTGCGCCTGCAAACAAAAAATCGTCCAAATAGTGCGCCGTGGAGGGGTGCCCCGACCGTGTCCTGACTGCCCAATTCAAAAAATCACTAAACATACAAAAAACAGCACAGGATATAGAACATCCCATCGGAACCGCCCTGTCTACATAAAACGCCCCCTGGAATTGAAAACCCAGTAGACAAAAATAATCAGGGTGAACGGGGAGAAGCCGAAAAGCTGATTCAATGTCAGTTTTTGCCAACAGCGCCCCCTTACCACAAGCCCTGACCATGGCAATGGCTTGATCTAACGACGTGTATTTCACGGAGCAAAGCTCCCGTGGGATACCGTTGTTGACGGACTCCCCGTGTGGAAAGGAAAGATGATGTATCAGCCTAAACTCACCCCGAGATTTTTTAGGCACTATCCCGAGAGGGGACACTTGTAAATTCTCAACTGGGGGTTCCTGGAATGGGCCGGCAACCCGGCCTAGCGCCACCTCCTTATCAATTTTTCGTCTAACAACCTCCTCCATGCCTTTAACAGAACGTAGATTATTTATTTATTTATTTACCATATTTCTATCCCGCCTTTCTCCCCACGGGACACAAGGCGGCTTACAAAAATACAAATAATACAAATAAATTACATTTTACATTTTAAACAGCAAAAATTAATAAAAACATCTAAAAATTGATTTAAAAATTTAAAACAAGATCATAAAAACAGCAGCACCCCACCCATACCAGCAAGCTATTAAAAAAGGCAAAGGCTCAGAAGGCTTCTTTGAACAAGAAGGTTTTTAGGCCTCGCTGGAAAGTGTCCAAGGAGGGAGCAGTTCGTAAGTCAAAGGGGAGGGAATTCCATAAGGTTGGTGCCACTACTGAGAAGGCCCTATTTCTGGCCTTCTACTGGCCTTCTACTACTGGCCTTCTCAGTAGTAGAAGGCGAAAGTGATTATCCGCCCAGGTCGGTCGTACCGGGCGTTTAGCAGGGATACGGAAACCAAATGCAAATCCCTCCGCCAGGCATGCCGCCGCCCACCTGTCCGGATATCCTCTTAACCAATGTAAAAGGGGGCTAAGCCGTATCAGTGTGGGTCCCCTTTCCAGCAGCGGGTGGGGGAGCTGGGTGCTGGGTTCCCCGTTTCGGCTGTCCGCCCTGCCCTTTTCCCCCTTGCTTAAACCAGCCCATTTTTGGGCACTGGGCGGCACCTGTTTGCCTCCGCAGATGCCACAAATATGCGCGAAGGTGCACGCCGCTTTACTGCATTTCCCGGAAGAACTAAATTCGTAGCAGGCCCGGGGGGATTGAACCCACTGCGGGCCCCCTTGCCCTTGGGTGGTACTGACCCATTCCTGGCGATCAGATGTCCACTGTCCGCCCTGTCACCGAAAGCTGGTCTATTAGGCACTACGAGCTGCATCCACAGCTCCCACTGTGGGACCCTCCAATCGAAAGCTGGATCGTGACTGGCTCGAAGGCGAAAGTGGTCATCATACGCGAGTCAGCCCGACCCAGTATAATCCCTGAATGCCCTATGGACGATATCCATGTACTTCAGAAGCGCACCCGCTCGCGTCGGGTGCATCTGAATTACTACCGCGAAATAAATCGCGAAGCCATTGAACCAATTGGTCCAGTTCCTGTCAATCTTTCTCTTTCTAACGAGCTCCTGGTCTCTCACCGGCTCCCCCACTCGGGGCGTCGGCTCTGGTTCCGTGTGTAACAGGCTGAAAACGTCCACAAACTCCCCCCGCCAAATTTTTTCTTTTACTGCCATGGCAAGGTGGCCGCCCAACGGCAACGCTAGGTTCCCATATGAGGATCTGGGGCGCTTGTCCCCTGCGTCTAGCCCCAAGGGCGGTCCGTAACTGCCATACGGACCGCCCAACCCCCCCCCCCAAGTGGGGCCCCCGGCGCGAAAGCCGGGTAGGTTCCGCCCCACCCAGGGCAGGGCACGGGCTGGCCTGGGTCCCCCGGGAGCCCTGTGTACATTCCCTGCCCCGCTGGAGGAACCGCCCAGTTACCCTGTGCAGCCGGCTGCACCGGTGGCCAAAACAACTGCTGACTGGCTAGAGGCACTTGATATGCCCCCTGTGACACACACAATGGAGCACCAGCCGCCCCTGGGGCCGCTATCCCGCTCCCCTCCTTTTCATTCCAGACCCCTGCTGCCAAAGCATTGCCGTCCTGACTGTGCTCACCTGCACCGGTATTGGGAAGGGGTGATGCTTGGGCCCTAGGCACTTCGTGCATTACAGAAGCGGCCGTGGTGACTTGTGGCCTGTCCTCCCTCCAATCTACATCTGTAGGTGTGGACTGGTCAGCTTCCAGGGACCCAACCCTGGAAGATAAAAGCCTATACATCTTGGCCCCTCTACCGGGGCGCGTGGATCTACGAGGTTCCAATGCCCCTGACGTGCCACCTCCATCCCCTCTTCCTTCCTGCCTGTCGATTTTCTCCCATTCCAAGGCTTCAATCCTGGCTACCAGTGCCCTCAGCATCGTGGGATTCTCTTCCTCGTCAGAGGAGGCCGAGGCAGCCGCTTCAGGGGCAGGCCGAGGTGGTGGTCTCCTGGGAGCTTCCCCCCCCTTTTTGCTTCCTCTTTGGCATTATATACTGGGACTGTGTGAATGTGTCTTGTTTAAACTGGATATGACCCGCTCCTGGAGTGCTTCCCACGTGCTGCAAACTCCTGGCTAGCTGCCGCTCTATCCCCTCGTCGGAGGTGAGTGCCTTTGTTGAACGCCTCCACGTCCCACTGCGCGTCGTCCGCTGCTCTCCGTCGCCGCCGCGGACCCTAATCACCCCCAGCGATCTCCTCCGACCAGCTGGCAGGCCTCTAAGACCACCCGGCAGGAGATCGCAAGTACGCGTCCTCCTCCAACGCCGGCCACGAGCGATCTGAGGAGCGCAAAACGCTGCGCAGCCTCAGATCGGCTCTTCGCGCTCCCCCCCCTGGGAGCGCGCCGGCCTCCCCTCCTCTCCCCCCAGCCCGTGCGTGTCAGGTAGGACGCCGGGCAAATCGGGCCGGCACGTTGCAGCGTGCCAGCTTCATTATTGTGGTGTTAGAAATGGCAAACGTTTGTTGTAATAGTTCTACATTCCTGAGAATGTATTAACCTTATTAGCTTCCAAGGTACAGTATTTACCAAAAATCTAAAACGTTAAGTTCATGTTGCTTTAGTTTTTGTAAAGTATCAAACACACTCTTAATACAATTACTATAAATCTAAAAATTGGTGAAAGCTATGCATTGACGCTCTTTGAGGGGAAGAACAATTCTGTGTAGTGTCCAATACAACAATGCATAAAAATAACCACCCACATTGAAGATCAATCTTTGAAGGGGAGTCCTTTTCCCTACCCTTTCCTACTCATCACAATTGCAAAATCAAAAGATTTTAAACATTTATTTTGTGACATGACCTGAAGAGACATCCCAAACATACAGATGCAAGGAGGAGGAGGTATTGCAAAAACAGGAAAGTGAGGGGTGAGAGAGTCTAATAGCTCACTCATAATTGATATCCTTTTTACTGATATGACCCCTGAAGTCCACCGGCTCTCCTGTATGTGTCTATTTTGGGGTCTGTCACTCCCCCCGCACCTTTCCTTCATTGGTTTGGCTGGCGTCCTCTGTTGCCGTGCTATTGGTTTATTAATGAAGCCGGGAGACTGCTTTGGCTTCAGATTGGTCAGAGGTCCTGTCAGTTTACTACTATGAAGCTGCCGCACACCCGGCACTGACTCTTTCGTTGTGAATGAGCCTAGAAGGCGAGAGTCTTAAGAGGCAGGGGGTTTAAAATGTGAGGCGGCAGGATCATCACTATCGGCTGCCTGGAGGGGGAGGGTACTGGATTAGCAGCAGGCAGTCGCAGTAGCAGCCCCTGGAGCAGGACTGGGCATCCTCTCTATTGCCCCCTCTTCTCTGCACCTGCAGCGGCAATAGCTGAGCCCCGGGCGGGCTGCATTTCCCTCAAGGTAAATAACCGTTGATTTGTCTGTCCGTGGCTAACTCTTGTCTATCAACTTCCCTGCCTGCAGCATCGCCTTTTGCCAAAATATGATATCCTCTTGAGAGAAAGAGACTTATACTGCATAGATATTTTTCCTCCCTACTCTCCGTCAACATTATATCAGCCCTTTTCAAACCAGGTATTTGAATTGCAGGGAAGAGAGAATATCCCTATTGACTTCTCCTTCTGCTTCTTTTCAAGCATCTGCGCTTCCCCTCCTCCCCCGCCCCGGCTTTCAGCTCTTATTAGCCGCATCCCCTAATGCAAGATGTGGCTGGGTTATCTTTCTTGTTCACGCATTAAAACTCTACAGAAGTCCCTTCATTGTGTCGCTGTAGCGTAGTCTAGAGAGAAAGCCAAAAAGGCTTGGGGCAGAGAGGTAGCTGCAGTGTATGTATCCTTACAGCAGCTTTTAAGGGCTGCAGAGCCCCTTCCTGCTGTAGGTGGGCCGCTGAGTGCAGAGCACATGATTCATGTTTACAGTCTTCCAGCCGGCTGTTAACACTCAAGGTGCTAGAGAAGCCACAAAATAGGGAGACAGAGAGCTGCCTGCCCAGCCCTGCTTTGAATGACACATTTGCATGTCCCCAAGTGTAATCTGACAAGACTAGTTCCTTAACTAATAAAGCTGATGAAAAGGGACACCTGACTTACTGCAGTAAAAGTACCAAAAAAATGTATGTATGTATGTTCTCGTTCCAGAGTTTCCCAGTTCCTCTTTTCCAGCAAACTCCAAGGCACTTGCTAGAATGCAGGGACTGTAAAGAACGAATTGAGTTGGCAGACAGTAATGTCTAGTGCAAAGAGCATCAGTTTAAGCATCAGACATGTTTGCAATAGTAATTTTGGTTCTGTCACTGTTTTGCTGTGTAGGCATCTTATGTTCATTTATAGTGTGTCTACTACTTCTGCTTCTGTATAGAAAGTATATAAAAAGAGTATATAAAAACTGGGGATGATGTTGCATACTTCTGTGGCCATAGCAGAAGGCAGAGCATCCTCTGGGAGAGACTGGAATGTACCTCAAAAAGCAACCTAAAATGAGTGTTTACTATTTCATATATAATGCCAGAAGCAGCTGGGGCTATAAGTGTTACACACATATTAGAGCTGTCAGTCACTGCCAGCAACAATGAGATTGCGAGGGCTGGTGAGGGTGGGGGTGAAGCCCTGCATTGCAAGCATTGCTACCATTGGCACTGGCATTGAGGGTTCAGTGGTCAGCCTGACCTAGTGGGTCTTCTGATAGGCTTGGGCCCTCGAACAGGGGCCAACCACTGCCATCACTCTTGCTCCCAATCCTCCCTTCTTTTAAAAAGAAAAGTAGAGGGGGGATTGGAGAGAGGGAGAGGAGGTGATTGATTTTCTCCCTGCTTGCAGCTACTTTGTTCCAAATTGCCCCTCCCCCAGTTGCATTTCCTCTTTAGGATTAGAAAGAAAAGGAATCCTTCTCTTTCGAAGGATTTGGAGTTGGGAAATTAAGCTTTCTCTCTTCCTTCTTACTGCTTTTCCACTCCAAATTTACATTTCCCAAAGCCATGTTGACTGTCATGTTGGTCTAGTAACACGAAGTTGAGAAATTCAATCCTGCTATTCATTTCCAATGCTAGTTGTTCAGAAATGCTACCCGTACTGCTAGTCACCAAGTCTGGATCTTGTGTGCTATGGAACACCCAGAGAATGCTGCCAGTGTTTGACTTGGAGGCAAAAGGCATTGCATCAGATTTAACAAACTAGTGTGATAAGAGTAAATAGGACTTGAAATCTGATGGTGGCCTGCTACCTACACTGCTGATGATGTGCACATGTGTGTGCACGCATACACACACCGCACTCCTCTCTCTCTCTCTCTCTCTCTCTCTCTCTCTCTCTCTCTCTCTCTCTCTCTCTCTCTCTCTTACACAGGCTTACATAGCATCTCAATGAGTGATAAACACTCATCTTGTCTGGGATTCCCATGGCATAGTGTAATATTTTTTTTTTGGCCGTAAGGTATTCCTACTGTATCAAAGAAAAAAAAAAGGTAAAGGTATCCCCTGACAATTAAGTCCAGTCGTGTCCGACTCTAGGGTGTGATGCTCATCCCCATTTCAAAGCCGAAGAGCCAGCGTTGTCTGAAGACGCCTCCGTGGTCATGTGGCTGGCATGACTCTCCTTGCCGCAGCGCTTAGCATGCGGCTGGAATACAGAGCGCTGTTTACCTTCCCGCAAGCGGTACCTATTTATCTACTCACATTAACATGCTTTGGAACTGCTAGGTTGGCAGGAGCTGGCCAAGCAACGAGAGCTCACCCCGTCGCGGATTTGAACTTCCGACCTTTTGATCGACAGCTCATGGTTCAGCGGTTTAACCCACTGCGCCACCCGCTGGCCGTACAGTACCAAATAGTGGTCAGCAACTTGGAGCTCATAGATCAAATCTGCCCTGTCCTTGCCAGTTGAAGGGTGAGGGTGGAGTGAATAATAGCCATAGCACTAGCAGCTGAAAGTGAGACACTTTGGAGGGAGCCGTACAGTACTATAAAGAAATATGTGCTTAGGATCATGCTTTGTACGTTTTGCTCCCCTATTGCATTTTATTTGGCAGACAAAAATCCCAGCTGCTGGAATCCAGCACTTGATTGTTTGGGAGGGAAAGTGGAGGGCTGAATTCAGTTGTATCTCCCCTTCCCTCCAAAACTGCAGATTGCAGGTGTTTAGCTTTTAAAAAGGATTATAGATGCATTTTACTGTAGCTGCTCCATCCACACTACTTTGGATCAGGGCAAATACGTTTGTGGGCTTTCTTCCTCTGAGACCAGCAAGTCATCAGTACTACGATCCCAGAAATACAATCCACTGAGCCCATGTGGTTGATCTTTATTATCTGTTTTATTATCCCTGAGCTCTGCAATGTGTTCAGTTCTCAAATTATGAATATGTATGAGTTTATCAACCAAACTGCATGCACATTTACTTTCCATCTCACTGAGGAAGTCTGTTTTGCCCAGCTTTGTTTCTGGAGAGTTCTGAACACTTGTAGCCTGATCCTGTGCACACTTACTTAGAAGCAAAGCCCACTTTCTTCCGTGGGACATATACTGCCATATACTGTAAGTGTGCATACGATTGCAGCCTTAACTTTCAGGTAAGTGATCTTCTGTGATATACTTCCAGGTATCCTGAGAGAGAGAGAGAGAGAGAGAGAGAGAGAGAGAGCACCAATTAGAAATCTGTCTCTTGACCCTAAGAAAATACGATTCTGCAGTGCAAAAAGATGTGGGCATTGATGATCAAACGTTTTGGGTTATACTCTTAGATTGCATAACGCTCTAGTTAGTTTCAAAGCAGCGTGTTTTAATTTATATAGGAACAGGTTAAGTCCTCTTCAGGTGTCGTAAAGTTGTGGACAATGAGAGTGCTCCGGCAAGCAGAGTGCTCACTGCATGACTCCACAATGTTTCAGGAGAGCAGTAACATGAAGGTTCACTCCCCAAGTAAGAGGATCACTCCCCAGAAACACACCGTACTTGCAGACAGTGGGGAGTGCATTGGCACAGAAGCAAGGCTTATTGGAGTGCTCTTTCCTCCCTCTCTGCTGTGTGGATGCTGTCTAGACCAGGGGTTCTCAATCTGTGGTATGCGTACTCTAGACCTTATGCCATCTGAAGAGGACTTGAGGTGTTCAGGAAAGGTATAATTTCTTTATTTTAAAAAATTGTTTCCTGCTTTCCATCCCAATACAGAATCCCCAATCCAGCTAACAATCATAAAATTAAAAATAGTGAAATAACATAACAATTTAATGTCTGTTGCAGAAACCAAAGGATAAATGTGTGTGTGTGTGGGGGGTGAGGGTGGATATAGCAACATGTTTATATAGCAAGACAGAGTAAAGCTCTGCTGGAAAATAGGGCTTTCAGAAGACAATAAGAACACCAAGCTAGATGGAACTTGTCTGATTTCATGAGGTAGGGAGTTCCATAAATTAGGTACCACAGTAGAGAAGTCCCTTTCATGCATCATCGCAAACTGCACTTCTGAAGGTGGCAGAACTTATAAAGGACTGTCATGAGATATAAATTGCAAAATGGGAAACTTGATTTTAATCAATGATGTAAAAAAAAAATCAATTCACCCTGACCCTCCATAGCATATTAATGAATGCCCGCATAAGAACATAAGCCCTTCTAGATCAGCCCATTTAGTCCAGCATTCTGTTTGCCATAGTGGCTCACAAATCCCACAAGCAAGAGACAAAGGCCTACGTAAGAACACAAGAAGGGCCCATCTAGTCCAGCTTCCTGTGTCTCACAGTGGCCCACCAGATGCCTCAAAGAGCACTCAAAGCAACAAGATACCTGTATCCTGTTGCCTCTCCATTGCATCTGGCATTCAGGGACAGGCACCTCTAAAACCTGGAGGTTGCATATAGTCATCATTGCTTGTAATCTGCGATAGACGTTTTCTCCATAAATCTGTCCAATCCCCTTTTAAAGACATCTAGGCCAAGTGCTATCACCACATCCTGTGGCAAGGAGTTCTACAGTTTAATTACTCGATGGGCAAAGAAATATTTTATTTTCAGCGCAATCCAGTGTAAAATTGCGCTGGGAGAGTGCATGCTCCCCCGGTGCTAGGGGTCACGAAAGTGTCGTAAAGCACTTTTATGGCATCCGGAGAGTAAGGGCTGTCAGTGCAGAGGCCAGTGGCCCTCTCTCCCCCGGTTGACTGTCCCTGCATCCGCTGGGCAAAGTAAGTCCTGCACCGACCGGTGCAGAGGTGGGGGAGGGTGGACCAGGCGGTGAGGGAGGGCGACCATTGGCCAAACCGGGCAGGGGGAGGGCGGGGATATCGGCGGCAAACTCCGGCGATATCCAAAGCCCTCTACCGGCCCGGTGTGGCCCTACACGGAGGACTCAAAAGTACTCCAGAGCTGATTCAGAGGCATACTATTGCTGAACCTGAAGATAGCGCATAGCTACCATTACTAGTATCCATTGATAAATCTGACCTTTCATGAATTTGTCCAATCCTCTTTTAAATCATCCAACCTCATGGTCACCATCACATCTTGTGGCAATGAATTCCACAGACTAATTATGCACTATATGAAGAAATACCATTTTTTGTCTGTCCTAAATCTGCTGCAAAACTGTTTCAGTGGGTGTTCTCTGGTGTGAGAGAGGGGGAAAAACTATCCACTCTTTCCACACCATGCAACCACTCTAAAGTCCCAATTCTGTAACCTTTCCTTGTAAGAAAGGTGCTCCAGCCCTCTGATTATTTTGGATGCCCTCTTTTGCAGCTTTTCCAGCTCTACAATATCTTTATTGAGGTGTGGTGGCCAGTCCTGTACACAGTATTCCAGATGTGGCTGCACCATAGATTTATATGTTGTTGTTCAGTCGTTAAGTCGTGTCCGACCCTTCGTGATCCCATGAACCATATCCCGCCAGGCCTTCCTGTCCTCCACTATCTTCCTGAGTTCGCTCATTTTCATGTTCATTGCATCGGTGATGCTGTCTAACCATCTCATCCTTTGCCTTCCCCTTCTCCTTTTGCCTTCAATTTTTCCCAGCATCAGAGTCTTCTCCAGAGAGTCCTCTCTTCGCATTAGGTGGCCAAAATATTTGAGTTTCAGCCTTAGTATCTGTCCTTCCAGGGAACAGTCAGGCTTGATTTCATTTAGGATTGACTGATTTGATCTCCTAGCAGTCCAAGGGACTCTCAGGAGTCTTCTCCAGCACCACAGTTCAAAAGCATCTATTCTTCGGCGCTCAGCCTTCCTTATGGTCCAACTCTCGCAACCATACATTGCTACTGGGAACACCATCGCCCTGACTATGCGAACTTTTGTTGGCATGGTGATATCTCTGCTTTCTATTATGCTGTCTAAGTTTGCCATAGCTTTCCTTCCAAGGAGTAAGCGTCTTTTAATTTCCTGGCTGCTGTCTCCGTCTGCAGTGATCTTCGAGCCCAGAAAAGTAAAATCTGTTACTGCTTCCATTTCTGCCCCTTCTATTTGCCAGGAATTGATGGGACAAGATGCCATGATCTTAGTTTTATTAATGTTGAGTTTCAAGCCAACTTTTGCACTCTCCTCTTTCACCGTCATCAAGAGGCTCTTTAGTTCTTCTTCACTTTCTGCCATTAGGGTGGTATCGTCTGCATATCTGAGGTTGTTGATATTTCTCCCGGCAATCTTGATTCCGGCTTGCGATTCATTCAGCCCTGCATTTCTCATAATGTACTCTGCATATAAGTTAAATAGGCAGGGTGACAATATACAGCCTTGCCGTACTCCCTTCCCAATTTTGAACCAGTCGGTTGTTCCATGGCCGGTCCGAACTGTTGCTTCTTGACCCGCATACAGGTTTCTCAGGAGACAGGTAAGGTGGTCTGGTACCCCCATCTCTTTAAGAATTTGCCACACTTTGTTGTGATCCACACAATCAAAGGCTTTTGCGTAGTCAATGAAGCAGAAGTAGGTGGTTTTTTGGAACTCTCGTGCTTTCTCCATGATCCAGCGCATGTTGGCAATTTGATCTCTAGTTCCTCTGCCTCTTCGAAACCCAGCTTGTACGTCCGGTAGTTCTCGGTCCACGTACTGCTGAAGCCTAGCTTGTAGGATTTTGAGCATAACCTTGCTAGCATGTGAAATGAGTGCAATTGTGCGATAGTTTGAGCACTGTTTGGCACTGCCCTTCTTTGGAATTGGAACGTAAACTGACCTTTTCCAATCCTTTGGCCACTGCTGAGTTTTCCAAATTTGTTGGCATATTGAGTGCAGCACTTTCACAGCATCATCATTTAGGATTTTAAGTAGCTCAGCTGGGATATTATCATCTCCACTAGCTTTGTTGTTAGTGATGTTACCTAAGGCCCACTTGACTTCACTCTCTAGGATGTCCGGCTCTGGGTCAGTGACCACACCAGCGTGGTCATCAGGAACATTAAGATCTTTCTTGTATAGTTCTTCTGTGTATTCTTGCCATCTCTTCTTAATCTCTTCTGCTTGTGTTAGGTCTCTGCCTTTTTTGTCCTTTATCATGCCCATCTTTGCACAAAACGTTCCCTTGATATCTCCAATTTTCTTGAAGAGATCTCTAGTCCTCCCCATTCTGTTGTTTTCCTCAATTTCCTTGCATTGTTCATTTAAGAAGGCCTTCTTATCTCTCCTTGCTATTCTCTGGAAATCTGCATTCAGTTGTTTATATCTTTCCCTTTCAGCTTTGCTTTTTGCATTCCTTCTTTCCACAGCTATTTGTAAAGCCTCATCTGACAGCCACTTTGCTTTCTTGCATTTCTTTTTCTTTGGGATGGTTTTAGTTGCTGCCTCCTGTACAATGTTACGAACTTCCGTCCATAGTTGTTCAGGCACTCTGTCTACCAGGTCTAATGCCCTAAATCTATTCTTCACCTCCACTGTATACTCATATACATAGTATATGTATACATATACACCTCCACTGTATACATATACACCTCCACTGTATACTCATATACATACTCATAGATTTATATAGGGGCAACATAATATTAGCATAATATATTCTTGATCCCTTTCCTAATGACTGCATCATGGGATTTGCCTTCTTCACCACTGCCACAACTGAGCTGACGTTATCATTGAGCTTTCCACCATGACCCCAATATCTTTTCCTTTTAATCTGCTTTAGTTTTTACTACCCTGGTATCATCTGCAAACTTGGCACCGCTGTATACCCCTAACTCCAGGTCTTTAACTTGTGTTAAAAAGCACTGGGTTCAATACACATCCTTGGATGACTCTACTTCTTATATAGTAAAAGTGGAAATCCAAGCTCCACTGTGAAAACTGCCCATTTATTCCTACTCTCTGCTTCCTGTTCTTTAACCCTTCCTTCACTTCATTGACAATCCCTCACAGTGGCGTCACTAGGGGGGTGCAGACCGCACCAGGTGACACCCTCGGGGATGGTGGCGACACCACTAGTGGCCAAAATTGTGAAAACCTTTTGGAAAATGTGTACTTATGAATAATACCATAAAATTATATATAATTGGAAAGATAATTTAATGCAGAATGCAATGAAACAACTGTGTTATCTGTATTCTATCAAACATTATGGTCAAATAATCGAAAAAGAGAAAACTACCTTATGTAAGAAAAAGTGGATTTCCTTAACTCAAAACTGACCAATGAGACTGATTGTTCTGAGAGCCAATGAGGGGTAGTTATGACACCATGGAACCAATAAGTATGAGTCAGCTCTCCTTCAGAGCTAATACTAGAACTCTTATTCAGTTGTGTGAGTGTCATCAAGTTGGCCACTGGTTTTTTTTGTTGCTTACTGATTTGTTGGGTGACCTGTACTGTTTATATATTAAAATAAAAATAAAGTTAATGGGGGGGGGGGTGACACCATGAGTTACTGCACTGGGTGACACCAACTTCAGTGACACCACTGATCCCTCATCTCTTAACTAAGGGCCAAACTACATGTGACACACGCACATACTATATGTACATAACGAGCATGTCCAAAATATTGCCTGGACTGCAGGTGTGCAGGAGACAGATTCCCACTCATGGTATATCCAGGTCTTTGCAGAAGCGAGAGTTGGGAATCCAGCTCTTATTCATCCTGACAAAAACAGAGCAGCCCAACTTAGTGGGCATAGTTTTCAACTCTACACATTGTCAAATGTGCCAAAGGTGTAACCCACATACCATCTGCTCTGCAACACTTGCTCTGAATCATTCCAGAGATCAAATGAACTTGGAAGATAGTACTCTCGACATAAAGAGCTGCTTTATGATGGGCCAGACCAATGGATGATCTAGCCTGGTGCTAATATCCCTATAGTGCTTGCCATAGTTCTCCAGGGTTTCTAAAACCTTGTACAGTTCTCAAGCAGTGTGGGAGCTGCTCCAGTGCCACTTTTCATTCTTCTGCCAGCAGATTATCATGAGTAGCCTTGGACCATGCAGGAGGTGGCTGTGCTGCAGCTCTAATCCACATTAGTGTCAACCCATGGGAAACCCACACTGTTGTGGGATGCCTTCCTGAATGTTCCTAGGCTTCTCATGTTACCAGCTCCCTCTGCAAGTCATGTTCAAACATAGGGTTACCATATTTTTGGTGACCCAATCTGGGACCCCCCCCCCCCCCGATTTTTTATTTTTTGGTTCTTGCTTTGAAGGTTTTTTTTGGAGGGGTTGGGTTTTTTGAATTTTTATTTATTTATTTATTTATTTAGAGACTGCTGTTGTTTCACCCCCTTACTGTGGCTGGTGCCGCCGCTGGTGCTGCCGCCACCACCGCTATTTTTGTTGGCACACAACGCGGCCTGGAAGCCCTTAGTTCAAGGGCTTCCAGGCCGCTTGTGCACATGCATGCGGCTCACAAATTTTTCCTGCGAGTTCGAGTTATTTTTCCTCATGCATGCACACAAGCGGCCTGTAAGCCCTTGAATGAAGGGCTTGCAGGCTGCGTTCTGCGCGAGGCTTGTGAGCCTTGTGCACGCGCACAACGCAGCCTGGAAGCCCTTTGTTCAAGAGCTTCGGCTGCCATTTTTGGTCGCGCACAAGCAGTTTGTAAGCTATTATGAACGAAGGGCTTCCAGGCTGCTTGTGCGCGACCAAAAATGGCAGCGACGGTGGCACTGGCACATCCGGGATGGCCCCATACCTCCCAGGATGCCAGGACTTCGCCCTGAAATCTGGGAAAGTCCCGGCCAGTCCGGGACGTATGGTAATCCTATTCAAACATGCATTGGTTTTTAATGCAATACAGTATGATCTTGCTGCCCCTTTGTCATAACTCCCCAAATGTACCTAGGTACCTACTAGAAACCAAATATACTTTTTGACATTTTCTTAAAGGCTACATTGTAAAACAAATGTGCACAATTTTTGACTCCCTAAATGTAACTCGGCCCAACATCCATGTTTTGGGGTCTGGTGGGTGCTTAACAATACCTCTGTTTCGTTCATTTTGTCCCTGGTGGCCTGTGTTCAGCTTAGTGGGTTGCAATTTGTGCAGGCCCGTTTTTAAATGTCTATCCCCAACCTATTAGGTTTGTTTTGGAGCTTGGGAATTGCTGCAGTCAAATTAGCTGTTCAGTTCCGTAGTTTTATTTTTATTTTTTTGAGGGGGCAGGGTAAATCACTGAACTTTCCTTTCATATCTAGCACCTCTGATGGTATTTGTTTTAACACTGTATTAACTTTTCTAATTATCACCTTCAGGATACTACAATCCATAATCCCTGTTGATGCAAAGCTATTGGCTTTAGGCGTTTTGCTAATTGTATTTGCATGTCACAACAGTTTGCCTAGATCACTGTAAAAATCAGTAGTGAACACCAGTATTCTCTTCACTACAGTTGGTAACAAGTATGTATTGCTTTAGCATATCTTCCACAGATATGTTAGCATTATTATAACGTTAGTATTAATAAATCTTATTTTGCACCAACCTTGTCAAAGGTTTCAGCATTTTTATTACAAAGATTATTTTTGACTGGTTTATAATTAAGTTGTAATGTTTATCCCAGGGTATATAATAATAATAATAATAATAATAATAATAATAATAATAATAATAATAATAATAATATACTTTTTTCTCTCCCACAGGAATTCAGATAATTTCAGTAATTGATATACTAGAATTATCTTTTAAATTATGTTATGCTGAGTTGTGTAATCATTTGCTGTGACAAATCAGAACACATTTATGATCTCTTAATCAAATTAATTTACTCCTTTTGGATTTTTCTTTCCATTTCTCAAATAATGAGTGCAAATTACCAATATTTAACTCAAAGGAGAAGTTAAAACAAATTACGTTCTCCCATTCCAGCCTAATCTTAACATTAACAAAATTTTGAAGACAGAATATCTCTTTATATACTCCTGCGAGGATTTCCATAGATGGTACAGTAAAGAGTGTGATCTCAGTTGAGCTTGAGACAGTGTGGTGTAGTGGTTAAGAGCATTGATACTGTGGAAGCCCAGGTTCAAACCTCATTTGTCCATAAAGCTCCCTGGGTGATCGTGGGTCAGTTATTTTCTCTCTCAGCCTAGCCTGCCTCACAGGGTTTTTGTGAGGAGGATAAATGGGGGGAGGGAACCATAACCACTGCCCTGAGATCCTTGGAAGAAGGGCAGGATAAAAATGTAATTTGCATAAATTAAAATTAACTTCAGGCTATATGTATAAGGTGTATATGAGACATAAATGAATTTCGTGTTTGGACCTGAGTCCCATCCCCAAGATATCTCATTATATTTATGCAAATATTCCAAAATCCAGACACATCCAGAATCCAGACAACTTCCCGTCCCAAGCAGTCCGGATAAGGGGTACTCAACCTGTACTAGTCCCAGCTGCTGGCATTCTACCCCTCCCCCCCCAAAGAGAGTGAGGAACACCTGCAAGTCTTTGCAAAGAAGTCATATGTTTAATGTATTCGGTTGAAACATTTTGTTGTCATATGGTTATCTTGGTCAACGTATAGCAAACATCTGAGAAATTAATTTTGATCTGATTGTGTATGTATGGATTGAAATAATTAACACAGTTTTATGAACTGCAAGACAACTTACAATTTGTACTGGTTTGCAGCCAGTATTTGGACTAAAAGCCCAAGTACAATTTCAGTGCTTTATATTTGTCTGTTTTTTAGTGTTTATCTTCTGCCTTGATTTCATTTGTTTCTATACGAAAACAGTCCTATCAGTATATGAGATACTGCACAAATTCATTGTTTATCATGGTGATCTCTATCCTTGTGCTGTGAGTCATCTCTTCATGCTTTGTATGAACTGGGCAAGGTTCAGAAATCAACTCAGCTGCTTTCTTTCTGTTGGGAGTATATAATATTTTGTATGTAACAGGTCTGTTTTGATCTCTGAGACAAGCTGCCAGATTGCCTTTTTTCTTTTAACAGTTCTCCTCTAGTAAAGTCGAACTGGAAAATGTTTTGACTACATGACAGTTTCTATCAATAGTAACGAGAATGGGGAGACAATCAGTGAGGGTGAGGCAAGGTTGTGCATAAACCTGACAATTGTTCCCTCTCATATTACATTGGAAAAGTAACGCCAATGTGATAGGACAGTTATAACAATACTGTTCAGTTAAGGAAGAGAAACAGAAGTTAGAACAGGTGTGACTAATGGCCCAATCCTATCTAAGGCCTGTGCCAGTGGAACACATGTTTCGCTGGAGCCAGGTGCCGCAAAAGCACCATAAAGCACTTTGTGGCAGTACAGGGAGCTGGTATGTTGGTGGGAAGGCCAGAGCCTTCCTGCACACACTGGCGGAGTGACGGTGGCCGGCCAAATCAGGTAAGTCCAGCGCAGGGGTTGGAATGGTACAAGGGGAGGGCGGGGAGGGAGTTGAGTGGGGCAGGCAGAACAGGGGTGGGGGTGGGCGGATCAGGCATAGGAGGGGGTTGGGATTGGTGGTGCCGGTGTGTGTGGAATCCTGAGGCCTTCTTCAGCGATATCGCTGGCACAGGTCCGAGTTGACCCGTTGCGGCTGCTGGGGCTTACCCTAGGGCAAGGGGACAAATGTCCCCATACCCCAAGGAGACCTCCAACAGCTAAAAATCCTTTGAAAGATGCAGCATAGCCCACCCCGGTACCACTGCTTCTGCGCATGGGGGATTAACATTGGATTGGGTTGTAAGGGTTCAATCCTCCCTCATCCCAACTTTGTATAGACTGTATATGTATTCTTAGGATCTTGGAACATGAATGTTCAAGTGATTATTTGCTGGTGTATTATTGTGCTGTGGAATTTACAACTATTAGTATGGAACTCATATTTTAATGATGATTTGGTTAGTCTAAGACCCTCTTAAAATGAACGAAGAAGACTAAAAAATACTTGATTGTGACAACTTGATACATTAATTTGAATGAAGCTTACTTTCAAGTAAGCTTGTATAAGATGGTGATCACACAAAATACCCTCTCATCACCCTCACAGAAATAGCTCTGAAATTATTCCCACGGAGGAATATACTAATGCCCAATCCTATCCATCATTCTACCCTATGTTAGTGCAGCTGCACCAAAAATGTGTGCGCTATATCCTGCAGCGAACTCAGGAAGATAGTGGAGGACAGGAAGGCCTGGCGGGATATGGTTCATGGGATCACGAAGGGTCGGACACGACTTAACGACTGAACAACAACATATCCTGCAGTGTGTGTGTGTGTGGGGGGGGGGAGATGGATCGAGAGGCTTCAGCAGGGAAAGGAGATTTAAATCCCCTTATCCCTGTGTAATCCTACCAACCTGCAATGGATCTCCTTGGACCTGTGCTAGTGGTTTTGCTAGCGCACGTTCGAGGAGAGAAAAAGGGTGGGGAGGCTGCTGGAGGGGATAAGATCTGGCGCGCTCCATCTGTGACAGATCCCTCCTGGAGCCTCCCTGCCCCATTTTGCCCTTCCCCTCCCTGTTTCACCACCTTCCTGCCCCCACTGCTGCCTTACCTGCTCTGGTGAGTGTAAGGCAGCTCCACTGACATTTCTGGAGCGCTAATGCTCGTGCGGCAGCGCTCCTAAAATGGCCGCTGACGGAGCGTTGTGCATTCCGTCGGCAGCCAATTTGGTACAGCGGAAGTGCTTTCCGAATAGGATTGGGCCATAAGTTCCCTGTGTTTGTACCAGTTTGGTTCTGGAAGTCTGTACAGAAGTCAGAATGTACATAGTTTGAAACAGTTGGTTCTTGCTAGCCCAGCACTATCGTGCCTGCGTGAAAGGACGTACTGCACCTGGGTGAAAGAGCCAATGCAGCTGTCTATAACTGGGGGAGCCTGTGTACATGTAGAAAATATTCCTTCAGGTTGTAAAGGCTGCATCAGTTTTTCAGGAAATATCCATGTACAGAAGTTGGTAGGAATCTAGTGTCTTGCTCACACATCTTGAAGAAAGTACTGAAGACCTTATGCTTTGCTTCCCAACTTTCCCAACACTTTCTTTGTTATGTTGTACCTCTGAACTAATAAGAATCAGCCAGCTGAAAAACCTTTGTTCTGTAATGATAAGGAAAATATGAATTGCTTTACATAAACTTCCCTATCTCAGGGCCCAATCCTATCCAACTTTCCAACACTGATGCAGCCATGCCAATGGGACGTGCACTGCATCCTGTGGTGGTGGGGGCAGTCACGGAGGCCTCCTCATGGTAAGGGAATGTTTGTTCCCTTAACTCAGGGCTAAATTGTGGCTGCATCTGCGCTGGTAAATTGGATAGGATTGGGCTCTCAGTCTATGGCATTATCTTGTGTATTTGGGCCCATTTAAACACAGGCTCGCAATGCAGCACAAAATGATCCTAGGGAAAAAATATTATGAATCATATTTTTAACTTTTACATTTTTATGGCAAATCCCTTGAGTTTGGAGCTTATCCTAGAAATTGCAATGCATGTGATTAAATGGTTAGACTTTAAGCCTACTCTTGAAATAAACACTCATTTCTGTGTGGATTGTGCAGCTTATGTTATGTGTTCACACATCAGCAAACATAAATTAGCCCTTCAGCATGCAGAGTTAATCACTGTTTCGTGAGAGCCTTTAGCTGTTTCAGCTCAATGGATTGGTGCCGGGGTAAGGTTACATATACTGGAAGTGAGGGATTGAGATAAGATGAGTCAAAGCAAATAGGTTCTTCTGTATTCCTGTGGAGCTTCCCCCCCCCCCCATTTATCCTCTTTAAAGCCTTCCTTCAAGGGTAGTTTTCATACAGCTTTGATCCAGCTGTCATTGCAAGCTACTAAGGCTGAATTCCTAAGCATTCTTACCTGTGAGTAAGCTCCATTGAACATAATGGGACTCCTGAGTAAACATGTCTAGGATTGTGCTATAATTTAGTTCACTCGTATACATTTCAAGTGCAAGATTGTACCAGTGCTGTTACTCTTGGCCGCTCAGTCCTCAAGGTGGTATGCAAGGAACCACAGCCCTATTCCTGTCCCACTAGAGTAGCAAAAATACCTAGTGCAATACAGCTCTTGAATTTAGATCTTGTCCCAATGCTGGGCGACATTCTATCACAAGCATCTCCCTACCTGATTCTGTGATCAGATGCCTCGCAGCTACAGGATGTGTCCCAAATTCCATTTACTTTCACACAGAAATTCCTCGAGTAGATGTTCAATTCAAGAAGCATCTAGACTGAATTCAGCAATAAAGAAACAGGAGCAGAAGTTAGAGGTCTTTGGTCGGATATTGCTTGTAGTGAGACAATTTTGGGAAATGGAAATGAAGACCACGATCATTATATTATTTATTTGGAGTCATTCTGTGGATTGTAGCTCTTTGTCACATCTTCCATAAATGCATATTAAAAGTAATTGTCTTTCACTTATTACAGTGTTGTGAAGTAAGTTCTGTGAAGGTAGCATATTGAACAAACATCACAGTGAACTCTAAAATGAAGTAGAACTGGAATGGAACATGTAATGCATGTCACTTGGAGAAATTAAATTAGAACAAGGCATAATGTCATTACTGTGTCTCTAGCTTCCGCAGTGCTGTTTGCATATACTCGTACATCATACTTTATCAATAAAATGACTTAACCAGACATGAAAACAAGCAGATAGTAAATGTTTTGCTTGAACTTTAATATCTGCTAAGTGATATAAAATCCATTTTGAAGCATTTTCACTTGTGCCAGTTCCCAATATTTTTTTTTAAATTAAGCCAACTTTATTTTTTTCTCTTTCATTTTATTTTTCTGCAGTATGGTCATTCTATTTCTGCATGATGCATTTAGAAATATCTGTTATGGTGGAAATCTTCTAATTAGAGAGAGTAGTTATTCCAGGTTTCATAGATTTATGCAAGATGTTAAACTGACAGCGGCATTGTTAAAAAAAACAAAAACTAAGGAGACATGAAAATAGCGAAAGGTTAATAGTTTTTCTGAAGAGTCTTGTTTAGGGTGTATCTTTGCAGCAGTTCTTTGGGGAATGCACATTCATACAAGAGGTATTTCAGTTGGAATTGATCCATTCAACTACAGTTTTCAACTGTAGGACCACCATAGACTATGCATTCTACCCGACAGACTTGAGAAAATAAAACAACCCAAGGCCCATTTAATCCATCATCTTGTCCTCTCAAAATTGTGAGAATGGCTGCATGATATAGCTATATGCTTTCTCCAGGTTCAGAGGGAGACCATACAATTGGCAGGTGCTGGGAGGGGAGGGGAATCAAGTGAGAAAATAGCCTTTCTACAGGCCTTTCTATTACTCCTTAGGCTGTGTACAAAGATTGCTGTGAACGCCACAAGGCACCACTGATTTTGACAAACTTTTCTTTTTCCTCCTAACAGGAAATGTTACAGTAGAAGATTAGTCAGATGCCTCCTCTACATTCCTTGCATCACATGGTGGGTCATGCAAGGCTAGAAATATTGGCCTCATAATTTTAAATGCATGAATAATTAGGCAAACACAATGGAAGGCACTCATACTGTCATTCAGTTGCACAGACCTATTATGGAGCTTTGCTATGTCAGTTTCTATCTTCCGAAGGGAAAAGTCAGAGGATTCACATATAAGGGCTGTGTAACTCTAGATAAATCCAACAAGCGTTTTCATAACTGCTATCAAGTGAGGGAAGGCTCGGAGGCAGTAGGATCAAAAGGGCAACGCTCTGAAAACATTGGAGACATCTTCTTCAAACAAACCACTACTAAAGATATTCTCAGTGAGCTGTATAAATTAAATGCTGAAAAAGAGAGGCTGTTGGCAAGTCTGCTTAGTTCAAGCCACATCCTAGGTGTTAAAATGGGAAATCAGGATGGAAAGCTGCAGGACGTCTCTGAGAGTCTGAAATATAAAGATGATGATAACTTGAGTTTCAAGGACCAACAAGAGTCTTTCTTGGGATCCATGGAGAAGTCATCTACCTTGAGAAACAAAAAACTGAGGAGATTTAGCAAACGGAGAGAGAGCATTGAAGACTTCATAAGCAAGAGAATGAAAAGAAAAAATCTGGTCGTTTTGGAGCCTTCTGCAAAAGGAGTGTTGTTGGGAAATGACAGACGGCGTTCTACCAGATATCCAGCTGATACGTCTTCTGGTTCTTTTACGTGTTCTTATAATGAGAAAGTGGAAGAAAAAGATACTTCATTCTCGGATGCAAATAAGCCATCAGAAAGACCAAGAAAGGAGTGGAATTTGCTTGAGAACAGTCGGGCTTTGGACTCCGATACAGATCTCTCTGTTTCTTTCTCGGAGTATGATAATGATGTATTTGGACATTGTTTTGCACATTCCAGCCATAGTCTGCTAGATGATGTAGAGAATACCCTTAAAGGGATGCAGGTACAACAGAGCAGTCCTTTGTTGAACTCTTCCCAAGAAATTGCATCCCAAACATTTGAGGCCTTTGACAAAACGTTTACATCTGAAACGGTACATGGTTATAGTCATATTTCTGAAATGTGCAAAAGCAAACCTGAAGTCATAGGGGTGTCAAAAGGACAAGATGTGCAACACCAGCTGCCGAGAGTTGCAAGAACTTCAGCAGAATATGACCAAATACCTTGTGTCGCCAGTAAAGGGAGCAAAGAATCGATGGGCTCTGTGTTTGCTACTATGACGCAGGAGAAAGTGCATGAAGGCTGTATTCAACAATATAAAGGAGGACAAGAGCATGCTATTGATGAATCATGTAGCCTAGCAGGAGCAGTCAATAAAACCCTACTGAAAGTGATACAGAATGACAGGTTAGATGATACTACAGAATGGAAGAGATTACAGCATATTACAAGAGCAGACGGAAGCCCACCCGGCTTGGTGTATGAAAAACGACATACTGTACCCCAGGAGAACAACAAACATTTGTCTTTAAATCTGCCAATAAATTTGAATCCTGATATTTGTCAGACTCGGACCAGCCTTAAGCAGGAAGATAAAAGGCCACAGTCTCCCTCTTTAGTCGCGGTTAGCAATGTTTTTAATAATTCATATCCAGCATCCAAGACACATAAACAGATGTCGCCTCTCCCTTCTCCTTTGTCCTCAAGCCTGCCTAGTCCACAGCTAAACCACAGAATACTGCCATTGCCTTCACCAAACACTGCAGAAGAACCTAAACTCTGTGACTCTCACAGCTCCAGATATTATAGTACAAATCTCCCCTTGGGTAAAGACTTAGACGCACAGCTGCATCTCACGTTTTCTGAAATTGGACTTCCAATGAAGTACCCAGGCCTGCATCAATGCACCAGTGGGGACCATTTTGATAAAAGCAGCCCTCCAGAAAAAGGCAGTATTCAGCCACAAGAACAGTGGCATTCAGGTTGGTAATATTTCAGATATTTAAAGAGAAAAGAAGTGCCAAGATGAGGCACAGTTCCCTGCAGCTGCTCTTATGTCAGTCCTGTTGAAATGTATGGGGCCTACACAGGACAAGCTCCTGATGAATTGTGGAAAAAGCTTGCACAAAGTAAAAAAAAAACATGCCTTAGAAGTTGAGCCCGATTGCTAGGAGATCATGGCCTGGGGAAATGTATTAAGAATAAAAACAATTCCAAAAAGTTAGATGCTAGTTTTACTTTGCTATACCAAGTTCAATTTTATGATTAAGCAGCCATTGGTATGTTTAGAAATAAAGCTAGCTTGGGCTGCTATAGGCCATAGAGCATAAAAATGGAGAAATACAAATGAAGGTGCAAGTGTTCAGTAAGATTTGTTAGATTGCAAAACACCCAGTTGGTAAATTTGCTTCTGCTTGTGTTTAAGTTTAGTATTGAATATATTATCATGTATTGCATTTTAGAATAGCATTTATATTTTAAAACTATTTTTGTTCATGAAGGCTTTTATTGATTTTGTGTATTGACCTAGGTCCTAACAAACAAAATTGTGTGCATAATCGACATAACAAAAACAATAGTTACAATAGTTGCCGGCTGAAATGTCTGGAATATTATTTGCCTTGTAGCGTCTCTTATATATGAAGAAAAGTGTAGTTTTAGAACAATTCTGTGAATTCAGTACTTGAATCCAATGGGAATTACTCCCAGGAAAGTGTGTACAATAGGATTGCAGCTTAAGTTGGATTGTATTTACTGCATATGTGCATACTGCTAACCCCTGCTAACTGGGCAAGAGGCACTTTTTCAATTGGTGCTCCTCTTATATTTAGCAGGGGGAGATTAACTGCCCCCCTTTCATCCCAGCACAGTGTCTTTCTGGTGGCTGTTTGCTGGTGGTTTTCTGCATCTTTTTTTAGATTGTGAACCCTTTTGGAACAGGGAGCCATTTAATCATTTGATTTTGTCTGTAAACCGCTTTGTGAACTTTTTGTTGAAAAGCGGTATATAAATACAGTTAATAATACTTATTAATACTGCATGTTTTAAAGTTATATTTTTATACTATTTATTTTATTTTATAACATATGTACCACCCTTTGAAGTACCAGTGGTATTCAGGGCAGCTTTTCCCCGAGGCACTTTCTGATGGAAATTTAGTAGTAGAAATTTAGTTCTAGTCCAGGGGCCTTAATTTTGGATGTTTGTCGTGTGGAGAAAAATATAAAAATCTGCTGTTTTCTTTCCATGTGCTTTAAGATATGGTTATGATAAGGAAGAGAAAATAGCCAATGCAAGTCTGCATTGGAATGGCTATTCTCAAGTCTGACACTTTGAACTGGCACTGCTTCTAAAAAGCTGGTATCTAAATCAGAGGTGTAATGAAATTTAAAAGTATGTGCATCTTAAGCACTTTCTCCCCTCAAAGGAAAATAACATCTGATCTGAACAATCGTTGACTATTCAAGATTTTTTTTTTAAAGCCACTCAATCACATAAAAGAGAGGGTATGAGCTCTACCCTTCAGACAAGGACATGACCAGAAATCAGTAGTGTAGCTATTCAAGACTGTAGTGTAGACAAGTGGTTCTCAAAATTCTCCCCGCAAGACAGGGAGAACTGTGAGTAGCTGCGGGGGCGGGGCGACAGCAAAAGGGGCTATTTTTAACTTACCATTGTCATGCCGGTCCTCCGGAGGGTGCGGGGAGGCCCACAGCCCCCTCTACAGGCCTCCCCGCAATGCTGATCAGCTCTCCGTGGTGATTGTGACCCACTTTCGGTTTCGTCCGAAAACCGGAAGTGGGTCGCAATCGCTGCTGAGAGCTGATTGGCAGTGCAGGGAGGCCCACAAAGGGGTCTGCATGCCTCCCTGCACCCTTCAGAGGGCTGGTGCGATGATTGTAAGTTAAAAATGAACCCCTTTTGCCACCGGTGGCGGCGCAATCCTGGGAGCACTGCCACTATCCTGGGTGCACCATGGTCGCCACACCCCTTAAGAGACTGGCGGCCACTTCCAGTTCTCTTGGTGGGTCATGTAGACACTTTGCAATGAGTGTGAGATGAGCAGTGAAGAGGTTGTAATCTAAATGTTGTCATCATGGCTGTAAATTAGACCTTACATGCTTTTGCTAAAGATTATTTTTACAAACTCTCATTATATCAGCAACGACTATCCAAATAGAAACCTGAAATCGGAACCTTTATTGGCATTTGGACTGTCCAAATATTATATCTAGGAGAACGGTAAGATGTGTCCTAGCATTCTGGTGGTGGAATGCACTTTCCAGCTCTCACAAACAGCTATTTGGAAGCACGCATTGCTGCATGCTTCCGGACCACCACTGTAGACGCTACGGGGGCCTCACGCACAACACTGGGGGAAAAGGCAACCTGCCGATGGTGGTGAGTTGGCAGGGTGGGCAGAATGGGGCAGGATGGGTTGAAGGTGGGAGGGGTGGCTCCCAGTGCAGTCAACTTGCACCAGATACTAGCCCCTCCGGAGTGAGCCAATATGTCCCCTTTGTCTCCTTGGACTTCTGCCAGCTAAGGAGCTGACACAGGTCCAACAAAACCCATTGGCAGTCAAGGGGCTTATGGAGGGGTAAGGAAAATATTTTCCCTTTCCCTTACCAAGTCTCCTGATCAGCCCTACCCCACCATAGCATGCAGCACCAGAGGCACTGCTACGGTGGGGGCGGTACTGTAAGTTCCGCGCCGTCCTAGTCTGAGGAGGCCTCGCCGTCGGAGTCATTCAATGCGGCAAATGCAAAGGGCAGGGAGTCTCACGCTTGTTGCCTTCACCGCACTGAATGACTCTGACGGCAAGGGGGTGGGGCCTCCTCATACCAGGGAGTAAAGGGGGAATAGGACGACACGGAACTTACAGTACCACCCCCACCGTAGCAATGCCTCTGTGCAGCACAGGCTGTTTGGCATGGCTGCATGCTATGGCAGGGAGAACCATTGGGTTGGGTTGTTAATAGTTTTGCATTCACTGTTGAATCAGGTTGGATGAAATACTTTCTCACCTGCAGAAATGTGATAATCCTAAACACGTTTACATTGCCATTCACTTACAGCTGTTTTGTGCTTTGCATCATTCCTCTGTAAAATTTTCAAATTTGGGCTGCTGCTGCTCTTGAATACAAAACTTTCCTGTCAATCATTTCAATAACACATACTTTAAATACATTAAGGGTGTGTTTTTCAAATTTGTGACAGATAATTTCTCCTCGTTACAAACCAGGGAAAAAAATCTGATTTTTTTTTTAATGCATTAATACACCTCAGTAGCTAAAATGTCATCCATGTTATTGACTAAAATCATTAGGCAAGAATTGTGAGTCAGACTCCTGCACTGTGATGAATGAGCTTGCCTGGATAATTGTCACTTCCAGTCTTGCAGATAAGCCCCAGGACTTCTTAAAATAAATATTGCAATCAGAAATTGGAATGATTGGAAAGAAATAGATGTTAGAAGTGCATGGACAATGGTTTTGTTACTTGTCAATAGGAAATATATTTGACTCGTGTGTGTGAATAAAAGACAATTATTCTTTTCAGTGAAGCCCGCCTGAACCAGAACTGAGTTAGCATGCTAATTGCACTATTAACTGC
Organism: Plestiodon gilberti rubricaudatus; assembly: GCA_026170595.1. Taxonomy (NCBI): domain Eukaryota; kingdom Metazoa; phylum Chordata; class Lepidosauria; order Squamata; family Scincidae; genus Plestiodon; species Plestiodon gilberti. Next base: position 266,306,203 of record JANXHW010000001.1, read on the forward strand.
AAATGTTTACCTGCTCAATCTTATTATTTGTAATACTGCTTTATTTTTTAAAGAGTTTTTTTTTTAAATATCTGCAGCTATGGTTTCAGTTCTAAGCATCAAGTCCCTATAAAATCAGGGAGAACATGATTAGGCTGTAGGTCACTGTCAAACTCGGCTGAATTCATGCTGGGAACCTTCTGGCCTGTACTGTTCCTTGTGGTGAGTTGCGTGATGCCGAATAGAAGCAGAAAAGGCAGTATTGTTCTAGTCCCAACATAGCTCCACATCCAGATAGGTAGCCCATTGGTTCCTGGCTATAAATGCCTCCAGTTCAGGCATAGGACTTTATCTGGATAACAAATTGGCCTTCCCTGTGGCTTCCTAGTCTTGCTCCAGGTGTTGCTGCTTGTCTGTCTGCCTGTTTCCCCCCCCCCCCTCTCCCTGCTGAGCTGTTTCCTTTCCCAGGCTACTGGCTTCCTATTCACTTGCTTGTTCATCTGTCTGCTTGCATCCTTATTTCAGCATCTCTCCACACCCACTCCGCCTACCTTTGGATGAACCTTTTGGCTCAGAACCTCGCTTCCAATTACCTCTGCCTCTGGATTGATACCCCCCGCCAGGCCGCCAGTTGATCGGCCTCAGCGCTCCATCCTGCCGAGTCTCTCCCTTCAGCTTCCCATGTGCTTGGCTGCCCGAGGAGGCCATGTGCTGAGAGTTACAATGTTTGATCTATAAATTGTTGGTCACTGCTTTTATGGTCTTTTGAATGAACTGGATGCCATCTACGTCTTGAAAAGAATGCGCCATAAAATACTGGAAATTATTTCTACAGGAAGGACCGATAGTTCAGTGATCAAAGTTGTATCTGAAAACTTGAGAGGAAATGTTGCCTGAGGCTGTGCCATGTTGTTATCACACTACCTTAGTCCAGCAAAATGATCTACCACTCTAGCAACTGGTGTGACATTAAATTCGTCTTTGATCTTAAAAGAAACAAACAAGCTTTATAAGAGGAACTTGGTAACAAGGTCTTGTGATGTACTGTACTCTTCTGTGATGCTCTTGAAAAAACTCAGGTTTATACAACAAAAAGCCCTTTTTGCAGGCTTCTTGAAAAGAAGACAGCTGATATGCTTGTTTGTTGATGTATTCTGCCTAAGATACTGTGAGAAAATGTCTGTAGTTTTACAGTAGTTTCCCAACAAGTCACCCTTAAGCAAAATTTGTATTGCTGCTTCTGTATCCATGTGACTTCTTTGTAAAAGCCAATCACTGAATGGTAGCAAAGCAGATTAAATTGGCAGGAAAACCCAGAAGCAACTTAATGTTTCATGCTGGTCATAGAATAATAATTCTGTGCTCTGTAGGACAAAAGGGCAATGTATTCACAGGTTACAGGCCATAAGCAACCTCCTGGTTTTAGAAGTGGGTTTTCTCTGTGCCAGGTGCAAGGGAGTGTCAACGGGAAACAGGTTATCTTGTTGTCTTGTGTGCTCCCTGAGGCATCTGGTGGGGCCACTGCATGATACAGGAAGCTGGACTAGATGGGCTTTTGGCCTGATCCAGCAGGGCTCTTCTTATGTTCTTATGTACATCTGTTGATCCAAAGTACAGTGCTCTTCTTATGTTCTTATTCATACCACTTTTCTGTTTGTTCCATGACATGGTTTTCAAAAGGCTTACCTTGAAACGTTTCTTACCAATACACTATAAGGAGGATTTCTAAGCTACTTTGGAGATCTAGATTTGGTACAGAAAAGAGATAAATATTTTAAATGAATAATAAAATAGGCAAAAGAAAAGAAAAAAAAACATTTTTAAAAGTATATTAATTCAACCAGGTATATAACAGAAATCAAACACAGAATATTTTCCTTGTTGGAACAGAATGATATATAACTTGACCAATTAACAAATGACAATTTTAAATTACAGATAATAGAGATTTAAACAATCCCAAATGTTTCATTTTTAAAACCATTAACTACCTTTTGATATATCTACTATTACATGAATGGAAAAATTGCAATTTTCCCTTGGCTTATGAGTCAGAATTAAGAAGTGTAACTCTTAAAGAGTTAGAATTGAAACCAATTTCATTATAAATAACCAGCAATATATTTAAATGCTTTATGTAATGAAAGTGAATGGAAATTATAATGTATTCAATGCTGTTAAGAAATGATTTTCTAAGTAACATATACTGTAATGTACTAAGTAATGTATTATGTTTTTGCACTAATAGCAACGAAATATTTGGCTCCTATTGGCTCAAGTGATGTGATGTGGTCAAATTTTGTGCCACAGTGCATGGGGTCCTGGAGCACCATCGTGAAAGGGGTCCCCTATGTTTGAATTCCCTCCCTCCTCCCCAAGCTTTATTTCGCGTTCTCATCCTGCCCCGACTATCCACTAATAATAATAATAATATACAGTATTTATATACCACCTTTCTTGGCCATTGGATTTCTCCTCCGACTTTTTTAATCCAAGGTGGTGTACATGGGCAGGCTGTCATAACCCCCTTGGGGTTTTTTTTACAATATATATAAATGTCCAATCTTTCATGAACGGCTACTTTCCAGGTAGTATCCTTTTTAAAAAGGTAAAGGTGACCCCTGACAATTAAGTCCAGTCGTGTCCGACTCTAGGGTGTGGTGCTCATCCCCATTTCAAAGCCAAAGAGCCAGCGTTGTCCGAAGATGCCTCCGGGGTCATGTGGCCGGCATGACTCTCCTTGCCGCAGCGCGTAGCATGCAGCTGGAACAAGGAGCGCTGTTTACCTTCCCGCAAGCGGTACCTATTTATCTACTCACATTAACATGCTTTGGAACTACTAGGTTGGCAGGAGGTATCCTTTTTACAGTCTGACAGTTCTGCTGGCTGGCGCCTCCCACACTCAACCGACGCAGCTGGAAGCTCTTATCTCTCCTCCTGGAGGCTTTCACAGCTTTTTGCCGGCAGCGTGTCTTGAACTTATCAAGTTCACCGGTCTTCGGGCTTTGAAGGCAGCAGCACTCCCAACTGAGCCAGACTCTTCTGCCCCTTCTGCTCTTCTTCTAACTTACTGGTCCATTCAGGCACACAGGAATTGTCCCCATTGGACAGCTTGGGATATCGGCACCGATATCTCTGCCCCCTCTCAGGCTGGGCAGGTCAATGGCCCCTGGCCCTCCCTCCCGCCGACTGGCCTAGGGCTTAACCTGGGTCGGCCGGCACAGGTCTTGAGCAACGGTGATGTGAGCAGGGCCGGGCCTCCGAGCCGCTGCCACTTACACTAGAAGAGCTGCCAAAGTGCCTTATGACACTTTTGTGACTCCTTAGGCCGGTGGAGCACATGCTCCACCGGCCTAAAGTTAGGTAGGATTGCGCCGTTAGTATGCTTTGTGAGCTCTTGTACATTGTGCAGATGCCTCTGTTCTTTCTGTGAGGAAAGTGAGAGATCAGTTTGACTGGAATTCAAACCTCAGCCCAGCTCTAGGCAAACAAGGAGCTGTGTTGACAGGTTAGACAGATCAAGTGACAAGACGTCCTGAAAGGTGAGAAACTAAGGTTCAAGGAGCTCAGAGGTAGGGTAGTCAAAGGGAGGAGGGTTGGACACAAGAATGTGAAGGAAGAGGAGACCGAGACTCAAGGAAGGGACAGATAGAGAAAACGTGGAATTGAGGAAAGTAGAGACAATAAGTGAAGAAGGTATACAAAAAGATTACATATGGCCTAAGGACTTCAGAAGTTGTATGTTGTTGGAAAGAAACTGGGAGCTGTCCCAAGTAATTGATGTGAAGATATTAAGTAGTGGTGGGACCAGTTGGTAACTGAGAGAACTTGCAATGGTGAACTGAAGAGTTGATAAGCTGAGCGCGGCTCATTTGAAAGTTCTCGTTGATGATGTCACTGCAGATGCTCCCTTCCCACAGAAATTACTTGCTGGTGGCAGCAGCTGCAGCTGTGATGAGTGTCAAGTGGGAGACCTTTCAGTGAGGGCTCCATTATTCCCTGCCTTGAATGTTCTGGTGATGTCCCAGGGACCTTGGGAAATACAGTTCTCCAGAACACCTGTGTCATTTCATATGGCTGTCTGGCACCATGGAAATCGCATTCCAGGATTCCTCCTGCCAAGAAGGCAGGTACAAGCATCTAAATTTACTTGTGACAGGCTGCTATTAAAGACAAAGAAGCAGGACAGGAAATGAGCAACAAGGAAAGGAGCTTTGAAAGCTTGAGGGATCAGGTCCAAATCTATGGGTATTTTTGTACCTTTAAGACAGGGGTGTGTGTGTGTCTCCAAACTACAGCCCAAGAGCCCCATACAGCCTGCAGGGCAATTTCATCTGGCCTGCAGCAGGTTGGTCAGTGCGGCCTGCGGCAGCCTCCGACTCATTCGCAGGTCTCCCCTGCTGCCACCCTGTGAATGTGGGGCGACAGAGCGGGAGGCTGCGGTGGCTGGCGAGTGGCTCCCCACTGGCTGCTGTTGCTGGCAAACTGCTCCCCGCTGGCAACTGCAACTGGTAAACAGCTCCCCACTGGCCATTTGTGCGGGAATGATGTGGCTGGAAGGGTGGGGCCACCGGCCCCAGAGACCTGTCCATCAAACCTGTTTGGCCCTCAGCTGGAAAACTTTGGAGACCCCTGCTTTAAATCATAGAAGGGGCAGGGGGCCTTTCAAGGGCCTAGGTTAAAGAGGCAGAAAGGCCCATCAAGCAGTGAGGAGGATGACATAATGACCTGCAGTGGCACCAGACATTGCCTGCTTCCTCAATCTGTCTCTTTATCTGCCCTTTGAGAAACACAGGTGTCATTGCTACTGAAGGAGACTGGTAAAATGAGGAACTGGCTCAATTCTAGCCTCTTCTCTCTTCTGAAAGAAGAAAACTACAGATATGACTCAGTGGAGTCCTTGGACTTCTCATGAGGAGCAGTGGAGCTATGCTAGTCAGTGCTCGAAGTGCTGAGAGGGAAAAAAGAAAGTGGGAAGTTTAATTCAGATTAGTTCAAACTTGGTTTAGATTGTGGTCCATTCACAAGGGGGATGGTTTTTTGCCTGAAAAGAAGTGGAATGACCTCCCACCTGTCTTTGAGCACTGATGCTAATATAAGTGGGTAGTGAACTGTCCCTTATTGCTGTCATTGAGTTCAATGGGAACTATGTTATTTTAGCTGTCAGAAATGAAAGGTAGACTAAAGTCAAAGTGGTCTACCTCATAGTAGGGAAGGTCCAAGGAAAGTGATCAGGCTTCCCCAGTCATTACCCCTGTAGCAGGGTCTTCTTCCTCTCTCAGGAAGAGCCAGCTACAGTTAGCAAAATCCAATCAAATAAAGCTTTATTGATTACAACATGTTAGAATAGTAGCAGCTCCATTGTTTTCTGATACACATGTGCACACACAATCTTGCAAGCTCTCACCCTCCTGACTGGCTGTTAGTTTACTGCTCAGTCTGGATGCAGGACTAAGTGCACAGATGATGCAGAAGGCTCCCATCCCCTCCTCCATCCTTTGGGTTCCATCGTGAATCCTCTTCGTCAGGGCAGAGAGCTGTTCAGTTTTCCCATGGGCCAGGCTGTATCCTCAGGACCCCTCCTCTACTCTCACCTCCCATCACCTGGTCTGGGGTTGTCTTGAACTGGAATTTTCCACTTCTCCTCCCCAATGTCTGTTTTTTTGGGTGGTGAGATTATTCCCCTCCTTTGGATGGTACTACAGAGCCTGGCGAAGGGAGTTCCGAGCTTCTCCTTAGACACGTCCTTGTTTTGCAGATAGCAGTGTTGTGAGAACTTTCTGCTGTTCTTTGATGTATGTTGCATCCAAGGGGCCCTGAGTTCTGCTAAGGTTGTTCAGGGAGGTAATAAAGTTGGCTTTCTTCCTTTCCTTGTATTTCAGCTTCCTCCTGCTATCTGGTCCAATCAGTCTCCTATGCATTCCTGCCCAGTGGCGTACCCAGCCGATTTTGCGGGTGGGGCCCGGTCCTCCCCGCCCCGCCCCAAAACTAATTAGCATAAACTATGCTAATTTCTTGCCGATTTTTTGCCGATTTTTTGGGCCGATTTTCGGCGATTTTCAGGGGTTTTTAAAGGGGTTTTTAAAGTATGTATGCTTTGCGGCACTTAACTTGTATAGGAGCCTCCAGCGAAGCGATCGGCTGACTCTCTCCAGCGACGACGTTCTCTTCCAGGGGCGCAGATCGGCGATCTGAGATCGCTCCTCTGCAGCCCATGACTCGAACTGCTCATCGTAAGCTCATCCTTTGAGTTCACGCATGCGTGAATGGCTGTTTGCTATGCGCATGCGCGAACTCAAAGGAAGAGCTTACGATGAGCAGTTCGAGTCATGGGCTGCAGAGGAGCGATCTCAGATCGCCGATCTGCGCCCCTGGAAGAGAACGTCGTCGCTGGAGAGAGTCAGCCGATCGCTTCGCTGGAGGCTCCTATACAAGTTAAGTGCCGCAAAGCATACATACTTTAAAAACCCCTTTAAAAACCCCTTAAAATCGCCGAAAATCAGCCCTAAAAAGCGGGAAAAATTCAAATTTTTCCCGCTCTCCGGAGCCTCCCGCCCCCCCGCACCACCTCCCGCCCTTGCGCCCTGGGGCCCTCCGCACCAGGGCACCACTCAGCGTACGCCCCTGTCCTGCCTAAAGTTCTTGTGTTCTGCAAAAGTTAGCCAAAGTCCTTTTCAATAATGAGCTTGAGTGCAGCCATATTAAAAGAGTAAGGTCCTGGGGTTGCATTCTGGGAATGGCAGTTGTCTCTAGCATAGCTGGCACAGGATTGCATCCAATATTAAAGATTTTGACTGAGGTTTTTGAATAATTATTTTTATAACTACTCATAGTTTGTGAGTTTTTTTAAAATTAAGATATGCATGCTTCATAATTAATCACCTACATATTTGCTTTATTCACTGGATGTGAGAATTACACTGAGAAGCAATTTAAATCTCTGTGCTGGAGCCACTAAATCTAGTTAACTTTTGAACTTAAGAAGTTAATAGATGGTGTAAGGATTTTCTGGAAAATGACTTTGACTGTCCTTGAATTGATCTTTTGAGTTTTTCCTCTTTATTGAGAATGTGATGAAGCACAACTAATTAAACTCTTTTGACAGATGGAAAAAATAGTCCAGAAGATCAAGCAACTTTTGACTTTACTTAGGAATGAATAAAGAGAATATGGGTAAATGCTTCATAATTAACCACTGCAAGGAAAAGGAGAAGTCAATTTAATAGAGACAAAGCAACTTGTAAAGCTCTCACATTGCCTTTGGATATATAAATGAAGAACAAATATTTGAAATACAGTACTCCTAAAACACTTTAAAAAAATTCAGATTTTAGAGTTAAAATAGGTTAACAGTTCATTTTGCCTCACGTGATGTTAGGTTAATGATTTTGACTACCCTCCAGAATTCATTAATTAAGATATGAATAAATGAATGATGGGATTCTGGTAAGTTTTTGACATTGTTAAAGTTTTGTTTTATCTTTCATATGCTTGCTCAAAAAGTATCTGGTATTTTGTTATATCTTTGCACTTCATAATTTTAAATTATGAATACTTGATCTGGTAATGAACTCTCTTTTTATTCTTTAAACTTTCAATGGTGACAGCTATGCCTCTCTGGCAGCGCAATCCTGCCCAACTTAGGGAGAGCGCTCCGCGATGACTTTAGAGTAAGGGCCGCCGGTGTTAGGCCGGCAGCCCTTACTCTGCCGCCGGATCTCCATGTGGCTGTCCGAGGATGGTAAGGGATCCCACGGTGGCCGCATGGGCAGTCCGGGCAGCGAAGGTGGGCCATTGGCCGTTCCGGCCCAGGAGGGGGTGGGGATGGCATCTGCCATATCCCTGTCCACGGCCGTCTCTGACCTCCGCCAGCTAAATAGTTGGGGGAAATCCGAGGAGGCCCATTGGGCCTTCCCTGGTTTACACCGGGGGAAGGGGACGAAGGTCCCCTTCCCCCAAGTAGACTTCCGGGCTGCTGCAGAGCGGCCCGGAACAGGGCCGCCCGCCAGGTAGTGGAGCTTATCCAGAGGATACTGCCTGCCAAACTGAGCCCGTTTCATGCATCGGCTGTTAAAGAGTCAGCATCACAATAGATTGTAGCTATCCTTGTTTTCTGGAACAAAGGAAGTTATTTTTTAGTACTTCTAAAATATGCCACAGTTGGGAGAGGGCTCACTGAAATGCTGTCAAGATTCAATCCACTAATAAACTTGAGCCATAATAGCTGTTTTGAGCACACTAACATAGGGTAATGATGTTAAATTGCTGGAGTGCTTTTATATGCGCTTGTCTACACAGTTTCTTTTATCATTTTTAACCTCAGCTCTTAGGTTGTTTGTATGGATTATTTGGAGAATAATCCTGATATGTCTTGTCATAAATATTCTGATATTTAGTTCTCAAATTTTTCTAACCAAATTAAAAAGGGAGGGGCTTTTTCTCATTCGGAGTTCTGATCTGAGCAGAGCACAATGCAACAGGCATGGGTTTCACTACCACTGTAGCATCTTTATAGGACAAGCTACACCTCTGTAATTTCTGTTTTCCTCCTAGTTCTTAAAGCAGTGTAAGATAATTACATACGCTTACGCTAGTTATAATTACTACCACCACCACCACTACATTTATTTAGCACTAGTTTTATGCAAGCGCTGTATAGACAGCGTCAGCATGCAAAGTGTTTGATAATATTTTAAATTGTTCACAAGACAGTCTGGTACCGTAAGGCAGGCCACTTAAAAAAAAACTGTTGCTAAGAGACTGAGCTCAGTCAAGGGCTGCGATTCTGAAGATTTTGACTGTTCTCTCCCTTAGGGATTAGTAGAATGGAAAGTTAAATTCAAGTTCAACATTTAATTGATGTAATTCATTTAAAAACACACATGCACACAAGCAGTGCTCAAATTTATGCATCCCAGCACAGTATTCAGCTTAGCTGAATAAGCAAAATTAAAGGCAGGAGAAGGATCTATAATTCATAGGGATGAAGGAGAAGCATATAGTATGGTACTAAAAAAAAAAGATTTTGCTATGATTTTTGTTTCACTTTTTGGTATTCTTCTCCCGACCTCCCTCGTTTTTCTCAAATAGTCCCAAAATTAAAATAAATGGCAAGTTCCAGCTGACACAGCTTTCATCTAAATGCTGTTCAAACATCTGCTACAGGAAAGTGATCATGCACTTTGAATTTCATCCAATATTCTTTTCATTTAGCAGTTCTTCTGCTACCATGATTCATTTTGTGGGCCCGACAGATTCAGTGTAGAGTAGTTTGTTTTGTTTTTAATGTCTAGGATTGATGCTGAATCTCTTTAGAATTAAACCTCTTTCTTTAGAAATGTGTGGCTCATTACTAAGAGTACTGATCTGTCCTCCTTTGCTATGTACTAGTATGGTTTCATTTTCCTTATAATAGGTAAATCTGTTTACAGAATCTGATCAATAGAGACTAGTATCCAAACCACTACCGAGTCATCTTCAAACTGAATTATCATGTGCAGCGTATGATAGTTTATTTTTCATATGTACATTTACCATGAATGCACTTCCAGACAGGAGTTGCACATGTTCCAAAGATTTTGTCTATGGGCTTCTTCTCACAATATTTTTACTTGCATTTTGTCACATTCTATATTTATCACTTTTACTTTTCAAATATCAAATACTTATAAGGTTGTCTGGTCTCTTCTTTACTGCAACATGCACACATTTGTATGAAAAACAAATATTACACAAATTTACCAGTGATATTTGATGTGTTTTGTGTGGATTTCATGGGACCTCAGTCAAAAAGGAGCATGATATCATATTCTTCACATTATTAAAAAAAAAAAGTACAGTTCTGCACACACGTAATCTGAACGTTGTGCCAAGAGAAGCTGAACTGTGACTAGTATAAATTATGCAAGTTGTGAGTTCATTTGAATTTTTCATAATTTATTCTGGGTGTTCTGTTTTTGCAGAGGGACAGAGAGGTATGCAATTCACTAAAGACCAGGTCTTAAGTATGAGAAATGTTGTTCAGCCATTTCTTTAACTTCTCAGATGATATTGGTAGACATTTCCCACAAGCTTTCAAGCACACTGATACTGTCACATGAATAAGGACTTGAAACTTGGTGTTTGTTTTTTAAAATAAAAGTTGATCTGGAAGCTAAATTCTGCATTTGGTAGCACATGATATGTCACAGAATAGACATCTACGTTCACTGATGTGCAGCAGTGCAGCCTTCAAAGAGCAGACTTGAGACAATGTGACGCTTGAGACAGTCATGTAACCATGTGAATCCTAAAGTGTTTATATCAGCATTCTGGATACCATACTCCCTTCTGTTTTCTGGTTACAATGGTGGTTTTGATGTCTGGTGTAGTTGGCTTTCATAAGTGCAGCAATAACATGTACACAGGTGACAGAAATCTTTCCTAAAAGGATTTCTATAGCCAGAGAAACATCACAAGCTTTTTGTTCTTTCTGTGTTGCAGGGATTTATCCAAGATTCTTGAGGGCAAAGATAAATTTTCTTGGCAAGGGACCCTTGTTACCTTGCCAGTTAATCCATTTGAAAATTGTTAGCCGTCTGATCTTCAAATGCTGGAACTCTGTATGCCATTTCATACTTAGCAACTTCTGGTTTTGCAACACCATTTTTGATGCATGCTGTTATCTGTTTTGGAGATTTTGTTAAATATTCTGGGATTATGATACCTTTTGTTTTCTAAATAGCTTTTAATGTTTTGAGTTTGAAGAAGTGGACCCAAGTTAGGGTACTCAAGAATAAAATATCTGAGGAGGCATTTCCTACGGATATTAAAAGCAACATAAATGTTTGTATAGCTCAATCCTGTGGAGGGCCTACAGCAGTGGATCTCGTGATCTGCTTGCATAAGTTTTTTTACAGTGTCACAAAAGGTATGCTACTGGTGTACACAGCAGGACCGCCACTGCAAATGGCCAGGGGCCCCGCGTGCATGCCAGCGGCTCCCAGACACGGCACCAGAGCAGGTAAGGCGGCAGAGGGGGCAGTTCAGGAGAAGATTGGGGCAGGGAACGGGCTGAACTGGAGGCAGTTCAGGGGCAGGAGCAGGAGGATCTTGGCAGCAGCAACACACATGAAGATCCTATCCCCCCTTCCTGACCCAGACCTTCCCCCAGGATTCTCCTAGAACTGAAGCCAGCAACAGAGCTGGTGTAGGCTGAAGGAGAGCCATTGGTGGTCTACGGAGAGGTAAGTGAAAAATATTTGTATTTGCCTCTACCATGATGTCTGGTTGCCCCCCACCATAGCATGCATTGCGTGCTCCAACAGTGCAGCTGCATGGCATAAACGGGTGGGGGATAGGATTTGGCTATTAAGGACCTTTTGCTGTTTGGCTGTTAAGGCTCTACTGGATTAGACCAAAAGTCTATCTTAGTCCAGTATTCTGTTTCCTACAATGGCCAATCAGATGCCAGGCAGGGCATTTAGACTAATAGTCTTATCCCACTGTGGTTCTCCAACAGCTCATATTCAGTGGTGGTAGTACCACCGTGGTACCAGAGGCGTCGCTCCAGTAGGGGCGGGGCTGTAAGTTTTGCTCGGTCGGAGTCCTGTTTACCGAACGAGCAGGAGGCGGCCCCGCCCCCTCACTGTCAGAGCCATTCCCCTGCGGAGAAAGCAGCAGGCAGGGTCTCTTGCCTGCTGCTTTCTCCGCAGGGGAATGGCTCTGACAGTGAGGGGGCGGGGCCGCCTCCTGCTCGTTCGGTAAACGGGACTCCGACCGAGCAAAACTTACAGCCCCGCCCCTACCGGAGCGACGCCTCTGCGTGGTACTGCTCTGAATTCTTAAGTTCCTTATGGTAATCATAACTCGTAGCTATTGATAGACCCATCCTCCACAAATTTTCTAATCCACTTTTAAAGCCATCACCACATCATAGCTGTGCAAGCCTGGAGCTGGGGGCAAAGATTGGACAAAAAGGAACCTCCTTGTATTCCTCTCTCCAATGTACCATATTGTCCCGAGTATAGGCCGCACTCCCCCCCTAATGTAAGTCTTTAAACTAGGGGTGCAGCCTACAATCAGGATGTTGCAACCCCCCCAATAAAAATACCTTTGAAACTGCAAAGCCAAGCATCAGCAAAACTGAAAGCGTTTTCAAGCCTCTCGGTGTCTACTGCAGCCAGATAATGCTTGGAATATTTCAGTTTGCAGTTTCAAAGGTAAAATGGGGCTTTTTTAAAACTGCAAAGTGCCTGTTTTCAAGCCTTTACAAGGCTGCAGCAGCCAGATAATGTCTTCCTATTCATTAAATAAAATACAGTAAGTTCTTGCATACCTTCATGCCTTACAATACCTGGCTATTCAGCCTAGCAGAAAACAATGATATCTCTAGCCTCTTATCAGCATCCTGCTGATACAGTAATTAAGCTCTCTAGCTAGCCTCAGCAAGCAGTTGAAAAAATTAACCCTTAAGTTCCAGCCCCAGGACGCTGTGGAAAATTATTTATTGATCCTGCAGCTTGAAAGTTATTGAGCTTGCCACTTAAGAGAGTGTTATATCTTGCTCCTGCATAGGCTTACCATATCCAAAGAGGGACAGAGTGCCTACCTTTTAACCATTGGAACTTGGGCAGGTGCAGTTCATCATCATGGAAGGGTGCAACAAGCTGCATCTGCTCAAATTCCAAAGGTTAAAAGGTTAAAAGTAGGCACTTTGTCCCCCTTTGGATCTGGGAAGGCTACTTATACATTATAATGTTGTTGCTATTTTATTATAGTAAACATTATTTCAATGTTTAATATTAGAAGTGTTTTGAGTCTAGAAGTTTGGTGATGCTTTTCTGACCAGAAATATGTCATAGGAACCTAACTCTTGTTTACGTATGTTAGCCTATGGTAAAATTTGGTTTCATACATTGTTTCTCTTAAAGTTGCAGTTTCACTGTTCTACTAATGTGTATATTTTATTTAAGTTAAAAAAGTTAAAATTTTATTTTTTAAAAAATAGCACCAAACTTTAAGGGTGCAGCTTATAATCAGGAGCGGCCTATACTTGGGACAATATGGTAATTGGAGTTGCTTACAGCAGTGTAAGTAAGCAGGAGGGGGTTAGAGGCAAGGTGCTGAGGGAAAGGAGTTGAATTTGTTTTGAAGTCAGATTAAAATTGTAAATAAATAACTTAATTTAGACACATTACAATGTTCTATAGTAATATAGAGCATAAGAGTTGCCCTGCAAAGTCAGGCCTACCGGCATGCAGGTAAACAATTCAAATAATTTCAACTTTAATGGGATTTAAACTGTATGCAGATTACAGGCCAGGAGTCCCATCTTGAGCAGCATGCAAGATTTCCCTGGACATGTAAAAGCAGAGCATGATGGGGCTAACCTTCCTCTGATGTTTAGCCGCAACAATTGATAGAGTAATTAGGCTTACCAGATCTCCAACCAGGACAGAGTACTAGCCGCCTTGGGTCCCTTCGGGGAGAAAGGTGGGATATAAATACTGTAAATAAAATAAATGTAAATAAAATACTAGACCTTTAGGAGAAGGAATGTGGGCAGGTGTAACTTGTTAAACCTTAGAGCACAATCCTAGGCATGTCTACACAGAAGCAAGCCCCATTGTGTTCAGTGGGGCTTGCTTCTGAGTAGACATGCCTAGGATTGTGCTCTAGGACTTAACAAGCTACACCTGCCCACATTCCTTCTCCTAAAGGTCTAGTACTCTGCTCCAGTTGGAGATCTGGTAAGCCTAAGAGTAATACAACTTCTGAATTTGGAGATTTCACTAACTACTGATAGAGCTGATAATAACTACTGATAGAGCTATTCTCCATTAATTTATCTACTATTCTATGCCAGGTAGTCTAGAAAAATAAAACTCTATGCACAAATCTAGTAGTTTTGAGAGAGAACCAAAGAGAGACATGGAATAGGTTTGCCTTTTGCCCCCCTCCAGTTGTCCAAAGCCATACTCAAGAGCCCCATCTGTAGGCTGGGAACTGTGTTCTGCACCTGTTAACATTTTTAGGCAGTCATCAAGTGCAGCCCTGCATTAGAGCACTGTAGTGGTCTATCTTTGAATGATAGCTGCTATGACTTAAAGCAAGTGGGTTGAAACCTTATACATGTGTGTTAAGAGATGCTTAGAAAATACAACAGATAGAAAATGCAACAGATAGTGTGCTGCAAGTATGAAGACTGGGTTCAAATCAAGTATAGCAGGCTTACCAGATCGCCGACTGGGACGTTCCTTTTTGCCCTTAAGGGTGGCGGGGGGGGGGGGGCGATAGAAGCCGGAGCGCGCTTCTAAAAGGAACGTCCCAGTCGGCGATCTGGTAAGCCTGAGTATAGTCATGGACTTAGCAAGTTCTTGCATTTCATTTGTAAGTGAACCACTGTCAAATGAGAATAATAGTGAACTTTGCAGGATCATTGGGAAGATGAATAATTCATAAAAATGCTATTACTCTTCTTAAAATGAACTGTGAAAAATCTATAATGTGGAGTACTTTAAATAGTATTTGCAAAACAATTAAAAAGTCATATTAGCTCCTTGGCCCTCACGTTCTCCTTCCCAATTCTTTATGTCATCATTAAGAGCTATTTCAGTTTAACAATGTGTTTGAGACCAACGTTTATAAAACAGCAGCTATAAAGACTTGAGGGTTTTCTTTGGGTTTTGAGGACGGTGAGTTGTATTAATGATTCAGAATCCAGTTTCAGAAGGAGAGTGTAGGGAGGAGAGTGTGTCAGAATGCATAGTTTGGAGAGTATTTTATTTTAATCAACTACTTAAAATATGCTGTTTTGAGGAGGGATGAGTTTCCCAAGGTGCTCTCTTTCAAAAGAAGGAGAACAGCTGAAAACATGTTTGCAGTGGAGAAAGAGCCGTTGCAGTTTGCGAAGACATGGCATGTGTTTCTCTGGTGTTGTAAAGAATCCTGGATTCCACAAAGGTAACCTTATATTAGGAGGTAAGCAGCTCTTGTTGAGTATAATTGAAGGAGCTAGCTTACTAACCTTTTAATATAATAAGGGCTGGGATTTCTAGTGCATCAAGTAATGGGAAAGGAGAAATATTCACTGAAGCAGGTCAGTCGGGGTAATGGTGGTAGTGCAGTGCATTCCCTGATCCAGATTATTTTGTTTTGTAAACTGGTGACATTTAAGCAAGATCTGTCCTGCTCTGGGGTTGCTGCGTGCCCAGAATACTAAAGTTTTATATTCTGAAACTTGGGAGCAGGAGGGGGAATATTCATTTGTTTCTTCATTCATTGATTTGTTTGTATGCTGCTTCTTCATAATAAATTATCCACCAGGTGGCTTAATATGTGTTACCGAAATTGCCTTAGTTATTGTGGGGAAATAGCTTTAAATATGACAGTTTGGAATGTTCAGGATCTTGATACCTTTGTATACCAGAGTTGAGCTTCACAGAATTCCGTTTTAAATAATATTGAGGACACACGTGGTTACTTTCCAATATTTACTAGATAGTTAGTCAGATTCATACAAAAATACAATTCAATATGTAGCAATTCATACTCCAAAGCATTCAGATCTAGGAAACGTAGGTAGAAGGACAGAGGTTTAGCAGGTCTCTTGATTTGTACATGGGTTATATTTACCATTCCTGTAGAGTTCACCTTGGCTGCAATGCTGTAGCAGTGAATGAAAAGGAGGAAGAAACAAATTGGGTCTGAACTGGTCAGACTAGCAGTCTGTAGAGTGACTGAGAAGTCAAGTTAAGAGTGGGGGGAGGGGGAAGAGGGAGGGGTTTGGTGCCAGAGGGCATGCAGACGAAGAGTTCAGGAGGCAAGGGGGTCCAGAGAGAGAGAGCAGGCTGGCAACCAGCCTTCTTATCCCTACACACAGAGGAGGAGTTTGTGGCTCTTACGCTGCAAAAAGGAAATACCTTTTTTGGCCTCCACCTGGGGGTGGAGACATACACATGGGGGTAGGGGAGGAGGGAGAGGGCAGCTGGTTTCCATTGTTACTGGCGATGTGGATTCGGCCTCCTTGGAGCCAGACGTTGTTGTTAACTGCTGCTGATGGTCAAAATAGTGGCCGCCATCTCGGCTGTGTGGCGCTATGTCGGAGCCCGATTAGTGGCGGCTCAAGCTCTGCCAAGCCTGCAGAGCTCGAGCACATGGGCTCCAAGCACAGGGAATGACCTTCCCTTGTGTCTTGCATTTCTGCACTCCGGTGCAGCCACAAATCTGCGAGTAAGTGCTGTTGACATTATCTGCACTTATGTCCAGTGGTATGCGGTGGGCCAGAGGCCTGCGAAGCTGGTACACAAAGCCAAAAGCCATCCTAATGAGTATACTCGAATATATGCCAGCTATTTTGCTGGTGGACATTCGAGAGGCCCGTGTAAGTCCCAACAGGCCTGGGAAGGGGGACAGGATATGGTGGAGGAAGCCGCCATATCCTGGGCCTGGCCTACCAATTCCACTCCCCAAAATGCCCCGTTCCACCCTCCCCCACCCCTCCTCTGGGCCCTGGGGACTCAACGCTCTGCCACAGTGTCCATCTGTCTCGTGGCGCCAACAGAGTGGCGCAAGCCTCTCCGCCAGCACCGCTTACTCGGGTGCCACAAACATGCTTTACAGCACATTTGCGACACCTTAGATCGACGGAATGATTGCTCCACCGGTGTATGAGTAGGCAGGATTGTGCTGTAAGTTATCTTACAGCCCAATTCACCATAACTGCCTGCATGATAATGCAGTGGTGCCACCTCGGCCTCCGCTGCATCCTGCGGGGAAGTTTCCGCCTCTAGAGGCCTCCTTGGGGTATGGGAACATTTGTTCCCTTTCTCTGAGGTAACCTGCTGTGGGCCCATTGGGTTAACTCAGACCTGCACCAGCTTGATAGCTGGCACAAGTTCGAGTTGATCTATGAAGGTAGATCAGGCCTGGAAAGGGGGCATGTTCCACTGCTGAACCCACCCCCTCCCCGGGGTGGCGTCACTAGGGCGCACACGGCCCCAGGGCGGGGCGCGCACATCACCCAAGTGACCCCCCCAGACACACCCCCTTATACAATTTGGGGGGGCGCCCGTCGGGCCGCTGCCCCGGGCGCCCGACGGGCCGCACCTTTAATCGTTGCAGCCGGCTCGGGGATGTCTTCCCTGTCCGGCTGTCCTGGGCCTTCTGAGGAAGGCCCACTGCGTCGAACGTTATTTATAACGTTTTTCGCGCATGCGCAGACCGTTCCTGAGGGAAAAGGGCAGCCCTTTTCCCTCAGGAACGGACTGCGCATGCGTGAAAAACGTTATAAATAACGTTCGATGCAGTGGGCCTTCCTCAGAAGGCCCACGAGCGCTGGCCTGGGAGGACGGTCCGAGGCCTTCTCCAGGCCTCGGAGCCTCTGGTCGACGCGCGCAGGGGAGGTGGCGCGCGCGGGTGTGCGTGCATCACCCTTCTGCGCGCGTCACCTGGGGCCGTCCCGCCCTCTCCACCTCGCGCTAGTGATGTCCGTGCCGGTCCTGATCCTCCTTGCCCCTGCCACTGCCCCGTTTCACCCACCCCCTGCCTCATTCCACCACCACCCCACAGCCTTACCTGCTCTGGGGGGTCTTCAGCCGCCTGCTGGCATGCGGGAGACTGCTCTGGCCTCCCTGCCAGTGGCCCAGAGGTGTGTGCTGGTGGAGCCTGCTTTTTGACTGATGTAAAGCAATTGCCACCGGCGCAACAGATGCTGTTCGGGTACCTGGCCTGATTAGGATTGGGCTGTTAATATGTGTCTCCTATTACAGTGGAGAGATATGATTCCATTCTGTTACACAGGCAAGCAAAGATACAAAATGTGATAAAAATATGGATTATTTTGTTTTATTTGGATTTATAGGTAGTAATCAGAGTCTAGTACCATTACAATTCTAATATTAGCGTAGTATACTATATTTTCTGAAATAAATATTCAGCTCTGTGGCATATAGGATGCCACCGCACAATGAGGGATCTCCCATAGGACCTTGTGGAAATGTTAAATGTGACAGAAACTGGATAAAGTTCTGTAGCTTTCATGGCCCGCTACAATACACATTGTTTCCAAGTTTACGGGATTAAGAGCCATGTATGCTGCTTAAAAAAATTATGCTTAAAAAACATTCAGAACGTTGATACATAAGAACACTTCAAAACAATAAAAACAAGTACTAAAGACTTAAACACAAGTATTTGTTAGTACTTTAGTACTTGTGTTTAAGTTTTTAGTACTTGTTTTTATTGTTTTAAAGTGTTTTTACATATCAACGTTCTGAAAGTTTTTTTAACATGTTTTTTACACATACATGGCTCTTAATCCTGTAAACTTGGAAACGATGTGTATAAAAAGTGTAATATAAGGAGAAGAATTCTCAGATTAGTTAATATCATTATCTTTTTGATTTTGAGGTATATGATTAAATATATGCTTAAATAGGCTTTGGGCTGGAGCATCAGATGATGGCTCATTTTCAGGCTGGCATCCTACTGTTTAAATAGTGCCTTAAATTAACCTGAGTATTATTTGCACAGCAATTACATAATACCCTTTTGTTTTACTGGCTTTTAATTCATGGCTTTGTTTTTAGTAGGAGCGTCTGAGGGAACTACTATAGATGTTACTAGTAAAACAGGTTTGGCAAGTTTTTATGACAGGTTTGTTCGAACTGTTTTCTACATTAAACTGAAATTCAAATCATACAGCTTCATTATCATTAGCAATGAGAAGTTTCTCATAGTAAATTTTGACATGGATAACTACATTATGACTTCATCGCATTCACATTTCCTAAAGTCACTGCATTATGACTTTAACCCGTCATTTTTGCATGGTCAGTATTTCACCTGAATGAACATGTGCGCACGTGCATGCGCGCACACACTCCTTTTTGCTGTCGCCTGCAATGAATGAAATCTTTGAGCCAGTCCTTTCTAAGTTCAGTCCACCTGGCTTATTTGAGCAAACAATTGCTTATGTGAATGGTCCACTCACATAAGCAATATGCCATTATGCATACTGCTTATGGTCTACTCACATAATGGCAATATTAGAAGGGCAGAGTCATGAGACAGCACCATAGTGAGACATCACCCCTCTTCTGTAAATAGGAAAAACTTGGATTCATTTCTATATCATCACATGACTTCTAAAACCTCACAAGCAGGTTTGTCAGGCACATGGAACACAATCTTTCACAAGACCCCCACCTGTAATGTTCTCATTGCTAGGTTGTTTACAAACCCCTTTGTGAAAGTGTGAGAGAAAGTACGTGGACTAGCCTTTAGTTGTTCAGACCTTTGGGTAACCTCATTATTATTATTATTATTATTATTATTATTATTAAGTTTTACAGCATTCTCTTTTCCGTGTCTGATGCCCTGATCTTTTGATTGGGCAGAGTAGAATAAATCATATTTCATTTACACTCTCCATGTGGTTGTTTCCTGGGAGAAATAGGATTTACTGTTACCACAGTGAACCCTTTGTCATTGTAGTTTCCAGTTTAAAAAAAAAAAGCACTACATTTGCATTTATTTAAAGTCAGGACTGTTCTAAGTGTAAACCGTACGTCAGTGGTGTCACTAGAGTTTCCGTCACCCAGTGCGAGAGCTCATCACATCAGCCCAGTGATGTCACTAGGGTTGGTGTCATCCAGTGTGGTAACTCATGGTGTCACCCTCATTAATTGTCAGTAACCAACAAAAAAACAGTGGCCACCTTGATGACACTTATACAACTGAATAAGAGTTCTAGTATGTCTGATACATTGAAATGAGATATGACTCATACTAACACCTTATTGGTTCCGTGCTGTGTCATAATAACACCTCATTGTCTCTCAGAACAATCCGTCTTATTGGTCAGTTTTGAGTTAAGGAAGTCTATTTTTTGTTACTTAAGACAGTTGTAAACAAACGAAAACTATCATGGCCAGTTACAATACACAAAGAAGTCAAATTGACGAGATTAAAATCCATGAGGATCTAAAAAATATCCTATGTTTAAAAACAGTAAAACACGCTTAAAAACACACTAACGCAGGGGTTCTCAACCTGTGGTATGGGTACCCCTAGGGGTACGCCGACCTCTTGCTGGGGATACGCCAAGCCCTGCCCCTTATCTGCCCCATCAGCAGCTAATTAAGTGTTAATTAACATACACTTTAAATTGTAATTCTTTTCGGAGCCCTTCTGTGTCTCAGATTTTGGTTTTGGGCTTATATTTGTACTTTGGAAAATGTACTTTGGTGGGGTGGGGGAGGGAGGAGCTGATTTTGCGAAGTGTGACTTGGAGAAAAAAAAGAGATCCTTGCATGTCTGTCTGTCTGTCTGTCTGTCTCACACACACACACACACACACACACACACACACACACACACACACACACACACACATGAGTTAAATAAGACATTTTTCACAATTAAAATTGTTTAGTACTTTTTATTTAATGATTAATTACCTAATTAAGTAATTGATTTATCCAATTAATTAGCAGTTAATTAGCAGGGGGTACTTCAGAAAATTGGACCATGATAGGGGGTACCCGGGCCTCCAAAGGTTGAGAACCCCTGCGCTAATGTGTTTAATGTGTTTTACTATTTTTAAACATAAAGGACATTTTTTAGATTCTCATGGCTTTTAATCCTATCAATTTGACTGCTTTGTGTAAGACAGTTGTGTTTCTCCCCAGCAGCCTGCAGGGCCCCCCAGCTGCCTGCAGCCCCCCAGCAGCCTGCAGCCCCCCAGCTGCCCCCAGCAGCAGTAAGCAGCAGCAGCAGTAAGCAACAGCAAATTTTAAACTTTACTTTTTTTGCTGGCGGCGGCCATCTTGGATCTCACGAAATCTCATGAGATCCAAGATGGCGGTGCCCAAATCTCATAAGGGCACATGGGGCAGTACTGTACTGCTTCATGCCCTCACGAGATTTGGCCCCGCCATCTTCGATCTCGCAAGATTTTGTGAGATCCAAGATGGCCGCCACCAGCAAAAAAGGTAATTTTTAAATTTTTACAAGCCTCAAAAGCGGAGACTACAGCTGCGAAGGCTTGCACTGGCCCGGAAACGTTCCGGGACAAATTGGCGCGAGAAGAGCGACCAGAATGATTCGTGGGCTGGAGCACCTCCCTTACGAGGAAAGGCTACAGCGTCTGGGGCTTTTCAGCCTAGAAAAAAGGCGCCTGAGGGGGGACATGATTGAGACTTATAAAATTATGCATGGGATGGAGAGAGTGGATAGAGGGAAATTCTTTTCCCTCTCGCACAACACCAGAACCAGGGGACACACACTAAAATTGAGTGGAGGGAGAGTTAGAACAGACAAAAGAAAATATTTCTTTACCCAGCGTGTGATTCATCTGTGGAACTCCTTGCCACAGGATGTGGTGATGGCACCTGGCCTAGATGCCTTTAAAAGGGGTTTGGACAAATTCATGGAGGAAAAGACCATCACAGGTTACAAGCCATAAGCAACCTCCTGGTTTTTTTTTTTGTTTTTTTTGTTTTTTTTTGTAGAAGTGGGTTTTCTCTGTGCCAGGTGCAAGGGAGTGTCAACGGGAAACAGGTTATCTTGTTGTCTTGTGCTCCCTGAGGCATCTGGTGGGGCCACTGTGTGACACAGGAAGCTGGACTAGATGGGCTTTTGGCCTGATCCAGCAGGGCTCTTCTTATGTTCTTATGTTCTTATGGGAGAAGGCTTAAAATCGTTGTGGGAGCGGTACACACTCACAAAAGTGCCGGTAAAGCATACATACTTAGAAAAATACCCATCGCTAGGCTTAAAATCTACGAAAAACTGCGTAAAAAATTCAAATTTTTCCCGCCGTTTTTCCGGAGCCTCCCGCCCCTCCGGACCACCTCCCGCACTTGCGCCCTGGGGCCCACCGCCCCTAGGCCCCACGTCAGCTGACGCCCCTGGGGACAATTCGGAACTCGGGTTCCGGGACTGTCTCGGAATTTCCTGTACAGATGGTAAACGTATGTTTAACGCCTAACAGCTATGGGTTGGGGATTTTAAAAGACGTGTTAAAAAGGATTTGAAAAGGGCTGTGAGTGCTACCTGGCTCCATTTTGTAATCAGCAGCAGGCTCAGGGGCAAGCAGCAGCTACCTTTCTGTAAGGTACTGTACTGGGGGACCACCATCATATATGCGCATCGTCAAACAAACCATCGTTAGCCAGGGGACACCTGTATTCATAAATACAAGGTTTCCACAATTTTGGCCCAATAGTGGTGTCATCCCACTGAGGGTGTCACCCAGTGCTGTCCGCACCCCCCGCACCCCGCTAGTGATGCCACTGACAATAGTAACACAGCCTCCACCCACATAAAAGAAGGTTCTATTTGTGCCAGGTGCAAGGGAGTGGCGACAGGATACAAGTATCTTGTTGTCTTGTGCTCCCTGAGGCATCTGGTGGGGCCACTGTGTGATACAGGAAGCTGGACTAGATGGGCCTTTGGCCTGATCCAGCAGGGCTCTTCTTATGTTCTTATAACAGTTGAGGGCTGACACCACTGAATAGGTACATTTATCTTGGTCCATGGACCAAACTAAATGAGATGTTGTGAGAGCTTTTTTCAGGCCTCCTGCTTTTGTTTTCTTTTTATGTTTAAAGCAGCTACGGAATTGGATAAGGGCTGTGGCACTTGAGGAGGGGATGTTCACCGTTTTCCCATCTAAATTCCCCTAAACTGAAGCTGTTTTCTCAGTGAATGTGAGAGAAAACATGATAGCGTATGAATGCCTGCATGGTTTTCCCCTACAGGGCCAACAGCATTGTCAAGTATCTCATTGGCCAGGAATGGCCAATAGCCAAAATGCTGGAGAAAGGTAATTTACCCTTCATAGTTGTTTCAGTAGAGTGTAATGATCTGGTTTTGTATGTGAATTCCTTAATTTTGCTTTTGATACTATATTTTCTCCTCACTAAAAAAATAAAGTGGGAAATATTTGCAACTTTGTTGAAATTTGTCCAGACCAAAACCAATGGAAAACCTTTTAGCCTACTAAATGCATGTATGGAAAATCTCTGTAGTGGAACACAGAAAGCTAGAATGAAAACTTGAACTATATCCAAATGTTACTGCTTCTGCTGCTATGGTGAATTATTATTAACTATTATTATTTCTATACCGCTTTTCATAAATAAGGGCTATCTAAAAAAGAGATGGAGAAGAGACACCAGCAATAGCCACTGGAAAATATGCCATGGTGGGATGAAGAGGGACAGTTGCTCTCCCCCTGATAAATATAAAAGGACACCATTTTAAAAGATGCCTCTTTGCCCAATTAGCTGGGTTAAATTTAGTACAGTACTCTGTTTAGTTTGTTTAGTACTTTTAAAGAACCATTTGCATCTTAAGTTTAAGGCGCAGATACCAGGTGTCCCCCGCTTAATGACGGGGATATGTTATGAAATCCCAGTCATAAATTGAAGCCGTCATTAAGCGGGTCTTGCTGTGTTTTGAAGTTTAGCACTGTGCTTAAAGCCCCAGCTTTAAACAACCAAGCTCTTATCTTGCCCATTAACTGTTTGGTTTTAGATAAGGGCTTTGAAGTTCAGCGCTGTGCTTAAGGCCCCAGCTCTTTTTAAAGCCCCATCTCATCAGCTGTTTGGCTTTAGATAAGGGCTTTGGAGTTCAGCACTGGGGCTTTAAGCACAGCGCTGAACTTCAAAGCCCTTATCTAAAGCCAAACAGCTGAAGAGCTGGGAATTTAAAAAGATGCGTCTTTTTAAATCCTTTGCTCTTTTTTACTGAGGACCTCCGTCATATATCCGGATTGTCGTTAAGCGATCCGTCGTTAAGGGGACACCTGTATTCTGAACTACTGCCTAACAATTAAATACAGTATTTAATACCATTTTCTTGTAACCCTATTGTTAAACCTTTTCAGACCTTTCCTAAAAAAAGGATGCAAAGATTAGCAATCTGAGGTTCCCTTGCTTTCAGTGTGAGAGCATAAAACACTTGCAAAGCTTCCTCATTTAAATCAATGGCACCCAGTAGTGCTCAACCTTGGTTGGATCATGTCCACTATCTGTGCTGAATATTTGTTTTCCTTATTTAACAAGAAAATTGTAATTTCCCACTGGAAACCCTGTTTATAATTTCTTGTCAGCAACCCTGCATCTTTTCACTTTAGTATGTTGAATCACCAACTTTTTGTTTTAAATGTTTGTTTCATAACTACTCCTGGATCGTTACATTGAGCTTGTAATGGTAAGGGCTTGTACCAATGGAGCGATTGGAGGAACTCAACCACAAACTAGGACAGAAATATTCTCAACTGGTATTACAAACAACATATTAAACCTATTACATATTAAACATAAACATATTAATAAATATTTGTATGCCACCATTATTATGGTAAAATATAAAACAAATAAGACTTACAGTGCAAGCTTATGCATGTCTAGTCAGAAGTAAACCCCATTCAGTTCAGTGCGGCTTACTCTCAAGTAAGTGCTTAGGATTGCAACCTTCATTCCTTTACAGTGCAATCATATGCATGTCTGCTCAGAAGTAAGACACATTGAGTTCAGTAGGAATTATTCCCAAGTAAATTTGTATAGGATTACAGCCTTAATTAGGCAAATTATACAGTAATTCCCCAGAGAAGTTAGGACTGAGTTCTTTTCAATAACACCAACATTTTATTTCTTTGTAAATGTTGTGTTTTGTTTCCCTTGCCAGTAAAATATGTCACATCTGTCCTCTTGAGAACTTTACATAACATAAGAACATAAGAAGAGCCCTGCTGGATCAGGCCAAAAGCCCATCTAGTCCAGCTTCCTGTGTCACACAGTGGCCCCACCAGATGCCTCAGGGAGAACAAGACAACAACAATAACCTGTTTCCCGTTAACACTCCCTTGCATCTGGCACAGAGAAAACCCACTTCTAAAACCAGGAGGTTGCTTATGGCTTGTAACCTGTGATGGTCTTTTCCTCCATGAATCTGTCCAAACCCCTTTTAAAGGCATCTAGGCCAGATGCCATCACCACATCCTGTGGCAATGAATTACACTCTGGGTAAAGAAATATTTTATTTTGTCTGTTCTAACTCTCCCTCCACTCAATTTTAGTGCATGTCCCCTGGTTCTGGTGTTGTGCGAGAGGGAGAAGAATTTCCCTCTATCCACTCTCTCCATCCCATGCATAATTTTATAAGTCTCAATCATGTCCCCCCTCAGGCGCCTTTTTTCTAGGCTGAAAAGCCCCAGACGCTGTAGCCTTTCCTCATAAGGGAGGTGCTCCAGCCCACGAATCATTCTGGTCACTCTTTTCTGCACCTTTTCCAATTCAACTATATCCTTTTTGAGGTGTGGTGACCAGAACTGGACACAATATTCCAGATGTGGCCTTACCATCGATTTGTACAAAGGCATAATGATATTGGCCGTTTTATTCTCAATCCCTTTTTTAATGGTCCCAAGCATGGAACTGGCCTTCTTCACAGCCGCCGCACACTGGGTCGACACTTTCATTGACCTGTCCACCAGCACCCCAAGATCTCACTCTTGATCCGTCACAGACAACTCAGAACCCATTAGCGTATATGTGAAGTTTTGGTTTCTTGCCCCAATGTGCATCACTTTGCACTTACTTACATTGAAGCGCATCTGCCATTTTGCTGTCCATTCTCCCAGTTTGGAGAGATCCTTCTGGAGCTCTTCACAATCCCTGCTGGTCTTCACCACCCGGAAAAGTTTAGTGTCATCTGTAAACTTGGCCACCTCACTGCCTATCCCCGACTCCAGGTCATTTATGAATAAGTTGAAAAGCACCAGTCCCAAGACTGATCCTTGGGGCACACCGCTTTTCACCTCTCGCCATTGTGAAAATTGCCCATTGACTCCCACTCGCTGTTTCCTGGTCTTCAACCAGTTCCTAATCCACAAGAGGACCTGCCCTCTTATTCCCTGACTGTGGAGTTTTCTCAGGAGCCTTTCATGAGGGACTGTGTCAAACGCCTTCTGAAAATCTAGATATATAATATCCACGGGTTCGCTCGCATCCACATGCCTGCTGACCTTTTCAAAAAATTCTAACAGGTTTGTGAGGCAAGACTTCCCCTTGCAGAAGCCATGCTGACTCTCCCTCAACTTTATTCCATAATGCAGAATAAAATGATAGGTTGGTACCAATGTTGCCCTGTTTAAACAACAAAAACAAAGAATTAAAGTACACAGTGCTGGAGCCAGGTTGCTGGAAGCCCTGGGGCAAAGTCCTGCGCTGGACCCTCACATGATGACCTCTGTTCCCTCTAAGGGGTTTGTGCCACTGCATGGTTTTTCTTAAAAATAAGGTAGGTGTGTGTGTGTGTGTGTGTGTGTGTGTGTGTGCGCGCGCGCGCTATTGTAGTTTTTTTTTTTTTTGTATAATAAAACATTGGGAATGATCCTGTCAAAGTTAAATATCACCATCATGGGGAAGTTTAACTTTGTCTTTAACTTTGTTATACTGTTAGTATAAATGTATTAAAGTTAGTATAAAGTTAGTATTAAGTAGTATAAATGTAGGGTTACCATCATCCCGGAATCGAGCCTGGCGTCGGCCTAGAACGGTCTGAGCCGCTCCCAAGGGTGCACTGCGGCTGCCCAACGGGGTTCCAGCTTCTGTTGCGTTGTTGACCGGAAGTTCCGGAAGCCCATTATACAGCCGCAGTGCACCCTTGGGAGCGGCTCGGGACCGTTCTAGGCCGACGCCAGGCTCGATTCCGGGACGATGGTAAGCCTATAAATGGGACTCAAATCTATGTACAGTAGCTGTAACTGGATCATGCCCATTGTTTTTCTGAAATACATGTATGGTTTCCAGTATGTAACAGTGTGTTAGACTAGACTACTATCCATGATACGTTTTCCCACTTAGTGCAAATATTTTACAGAATGATTTGTTCTTACTCTATTATGAAATAACCCCCCCCCAGTTAAAATTGGTAGAAGGCCCTAATGCCTTTCTCTCCCCCTTTTTATAATGACAGACTTGTTGCTTCTACTCCTATTTCATTCATTCATACAATTAGGATATTATATACTGCTTTTAAGCAAAACTCTCTCTAAAGCAATTCACATAACTGAAGTAATAAGACAGTAAGATAAATACAATAAAATACAATAAGACAGTCATAAAAAAACCATCATATCATAGCTTGAATTCATCAACTTCTTACATTTACTGTATGTTGTATGTTCACATAATTGTTGCACCTTTCAGGCTCTAGAGGGTGCTAGATCTCTTTTTTTTGCTTCTATTTTAACTTGCTCTTGAACTTTACCATTGATCACATAAGAGGAGCAAGGTTAGCAATTTCAGTATGGGCAACTAGCCTGATGGGGCCTGATAATACTAGGATTAGAGGTATTATCAATCCAATGAAACTGATTGGCGGACTATTTAGGAAGTACAAAAGGAGGTAGTTCTTCATGCAGTGCATAATTAGTATGTGTAACTCATTGCCACAAGATGTGGTGATGGCCATTAGCCTGGATGGCTTTGAAAGAAGACTGAACAAATTCATGGAGAAGAGGTTTGTCAATGGCTAGTATTCGTTCAGTAGCAGTATGCCTCTAACTTACTTGCAATACCAGTTGCAGAGGAGCAATAGCAGAAGAGAAGTCTGCCTTTCTCTCCTCCTTGTGGGCTTCCCAGAGGCAGCTGGATGGGCACTGTGAGAAACAGGATGCTGGACTAGATGGGCTCTGGCCCAAGCCGTTACAAAGACCAAAATAATAATATTTCAACATAAGCTTTTGTGGACTACAGTTCACTTCATCAGGTACATGTCTTCAGCAGGCAAGTAAAGCATTTGTTACACAGGTTTACTGCTGGTTGTTGTTCAGTCGTTAAGTCGTGTCCAACCCTTCGTGATCCCATGAACCATATCCGGCCAGGCCTTCCTGTCCTCCACTATCTTCCCGAGTTCACTCATTTTTATGTTCGTTGCATCGGTGATGCTGTCTAACCATCTCATCCTTTGCCTTCCCCTTCTCCTTTTGCCTTCAATCTTTCCCAGCATCAGAGTCTTCTCCAGAGAGTCCTCTCTTCACATTAGGTGGCCAAAATATTTGAGTTTCAGCCTCAGTAATATTGGACAGCATATTGTGGGTCTGACAGGAGAAACAACACCTGCTGAAATTCTCCCCTTTATTCTAACAAATATTTAGAAGTATATTTTTCTATCCCACCTTTCAGTTTGTACAGTATATGATTGTTTTAAAATATGCTACGCATCCTAAGGTTTTAACGTGCAAGAAATGCCACCAATTGAAGTCTAATTTGTTTCAAAGTAGGAAATGAGTGGCTGGCAAAGAAAATGTTTGCTTTCTAGTGCCAAAGTAGAATATTAGAATGTGCAGGCCAGTCACACAACTATTTCTTGAATTTACTGATGGAAAGCATGGAACCATTTTTACCTAATTGATTTCTTAATGCCCCAAAAGTTGACTAAATCATATGCTAAAAATATTTGGATTGTATTAGTAATCTTTGCAATGGTCACTTTGTTTTTGGTATAAACACTATCATTTGGTTTTTGTCAACAAAATTACAGTCTGCCCGATTTCTGGCTTTTACACTGTTAAAAATCAGTTGCTGACAAGGACCTTTACCTGCATTCTGAAATGTCTGCCCAGAGGTGTAGGGATGGGGGGGGCGGTCCACCCCCTGGCAGCAGGGGGCATTATCTCACCACCAAATTCGGCGGCGGCGGCTCCATTTGTGGCTTTGTGCCACTTTTTTTCTTTTCTTCGGCCTCGGCAGCGCCAGCGAGATGCTGCCGAGGCTTCTGGAGGCTGGCATTGGGCAGCAGGGTGGCATCATCTAACACCCCAATTCGGCGGCAGCTCCGTTCACGGCTTCGTGCACTTTTTAACTCCTGTTTTTATCTTGTACTGTGTTTTTAGAGTGTATTAATGTTTTAAGAGTTTTATATTTTTTATATGTATCAAATTTGTAATTTTTAAATTTTGTAAGCCGCTTTGGGTCCCCTTTGGGGGAAGAAAGTGGGATATAAATCCAATAAATAAATAAATAATTTCCAAGAGAGATGAAAAATGATCATGGGGAGAATATGCAAAAGACTGCTCTCCTCTCCCCCACACCCATTGTATTTAAATAAAATTGTATTTAATACATTGTATTTGCAATACACGATTCTAGTATATAAGCAGATTAATCCCCATTGTTGCCTCATTAGACTACATTACTATTGTTGCACTTCATCAAGGAGGTTTGGGATGGAAGAACAGCAACTGCCATAAATATGTGGTCCTTTACTTACTAATGGTTCATTGGCATTCTGGAAAACTGTGTCAATTTCATTGTGCACTCATGTGCATAAAAACCTTATGTCAAGTCAATTCATAGGTGTGGTAGACAAGCCTCTTAAACCAGGAGGGGATTTTACATCGCAGTCACAATACAATAAAGAACTCATACCCTAATTTCTACAGATTGTGTAGCAATTAGTATTATTAAGAATATTTATATCCTGCCTTTCAACAAAAAAGTTCACAAAGCAATTTACAGGGAAAATTAAATAACTAAATGGCTCCCTGTCCCCAAAGGGCTCGAAATCTGAAACACACCAGCAAATCTCTACTAGAAAAAAAAAACTATGCTGGGATGAAGAGGGACAGTTTCTCTCCCCCTGCTAAATATAAGAGGAACACCACTTTAAAAAGTGCCTCTTACCAAGTTAGCTGAGGATCGCCGCACGTTCTGTTGGCAGAAAAAAATAACACCCTCCAAATTAAGGTTCTTTGCCCTGTAATCCAGATGACAATAGCCCTCATCAGATGACATGGTATTGTACAATAAATGTGCCCGTTCCGCACATTCATCAGAACCTTTTAATGGCATCTACACGCTTGCAAGCTTTACATGTGTAGGTTCAATATGCATTCTCTCTATCTTGCATAGGGTGCCGATTGTGCAGGCAGAAGTCCTATGCTTATGTTTAACTCCACATGCATAGCCAATGCATGGAAGAGCAGCAGGATTTCATTGGCTGGTCCTGCCCCTGAACTCTGTATGTTGGGGCAGAGAACCATGATTGAGCAGGATTTCTAATTTCATAGGAGGGTCTAATGTGTACCTATATAAAGCCCATTCTCACCTTTGCTCCAGTGCTGGAGGTCGGGACTGGAACTGGCCAGCACATTCCTCTCCCCAGCATTAAGTGTACATATAGTCGGAATGTGAGCATAGGCCTAGAGCAGGGGTTCTTAACTAGTGGTACTAGTACCACCAGTGGTACTTTGACCAACTGCTGGTGGTACTCAGACCACCGGAACCCTGCTCCAATGTGGCGCTTTCGGCAGCGCATTTTCACTTCCAAGAGGTTCCTGCCTTTGGCCGAGTCTCTCGGGAACTCTGAGAAGGGCTCTCCCACCTGCCCAGAGCCTCCTATCTGTGTTTTCTGGACTCTGGAAACCTGAAAACCCAAAGTAACCAGTGATATCATTGCCAGTCACTTGCGGTGGTATGCAGCAGGAGAGTGGTGCCAGAGGTGGTACTCGGCGGGAAGGGGTTAAGAATCCCTGGCCTAGAGCATTTGTATGGGCAGCTTGTATGTGCACAGGCTCTGTTCAGGTGTTCCGATCAATGTGCAGGAGTCAGGGGTAGGGCCAGTGAGTGTAATTCAGCCTGACCCCTCTTCACTCACACATTTCAAGTGTCATGCCATCTGAATAGAGCTAATGTTACTAAGCATTCTGAAGAAGCAGGTACATTTTCCAAAATGTCATCAGGAAGGAATTTAGCTACTATATACGGTATTATATAAATACGCTGTATAGAATCCATCCATATATTGATTGATCCTTTATATTCATTAGCCACTTCACAGTGTTGTTAATTTTATAGATGGTACTCTAGTCAATTACTTTTAAATCCTTTCTGAGCTATATCATTAGATCAAGAGGAATAATTTATATCTGACACTTTTGAAAAGCAAACAGTTGCTGCTTGTTCTATTTATATCTCACCAATGTCCAATATCTCTGTGCAAAGTACGTAGATACATTTTGTGCACACAGGAGTTCTCCCTGCCCATCCTAATCACATACACTTCTTTAATTCTGTAAAATGTTCATGAGGTGTAATTGAGTCAATGATCTGTGATCAGGCTGTGCCTATGTATCCCTCAGGGTGTCCCTGAGGCATCTGGTGCGGCCACTGTGTGATACAGGAAGCTGGACTAGATGGGCTTTTGGCCTGATCCAGCAGGGCTCTTATGTATCTGTTGTTAATGACAAGGAGGAGCCAAGAAGCCATGAACTTCAGGTTTGCATAAGAAGAGACTTACATGGGGTGGACACAGAAATTTTTCTTTTAAGCAGTTCCTGAAGGTTCTACGGTAGTGAAGTCTTTTCAGTTGAGAGAAAGATAAATGTTTGGTACCATTTTTGTTGTGATACTGTAACCCCCCTCCCAAGTGGCCTACTACTGCAGTTTTAAAAAGGTCTCATAGTTGGGGATAATTTTCTTCTTTTTCTTTTTTTTTTTGTTGAAATCATGTAGGTATTCTAGCAGAGGCTGCTTTGAAGAATGGCTTCTCAGAACAGGCAACTAATATATATGTCACAAATAAAGATGATGATGCCTGGGTTTTAGATTGCAGGTTGGGACAATCTGATCCATCTACCTATTGCAGTGAGTCAGGAAGAGCCGACAGGAATGTACTACACCTAGACCTAAATGTGAGTAGTTCTATAAATGATGCTATCAATTGCTATTTGCTAGAATACTATTTTGTGAAGTGACCTTTTATTACTATTCAGCTGCATTCCCTTACACTGGGAAAGAGGTGTTTTTTTTTTTTAAATCATTTATTATAATCTGCACTTGCATGGACCAGTCAGTGGTCACATACCTGCTTAGATTCAGCAATAAGGCGATAGCCTCTTATGGTCCCAGATCATTTACTGGGTCCCAGGCAATGAAGCCTTTATTTGGTGACATTGGTGAAGTTCACTTTATACAATCATGCAGTGATTTTCAGCCAAGCTACCAGCAACAGATAAAGTAATGCTTGAAACTGAATCAATGTGGGTAATGCTGACATCTATTGGCAGAGCTACAGGAATGGATTCAGAATACATCAGTTTCTTGCTCATGTGTCCTGAAATTATTTCATCTTTTAAAATTCTAATTTCTTGCCCATTTATTTTACTTGGTAAAATAATTAGAGTTTTTATGTTGTTATGTTGTGGCAATACATGTACCGTATATGAGGAGAATATGTTTAAATGGTAGTGTTTTTAATGCATGAGCAATGGTACTAAAAATTAACTAGTGCCTGAAATTGATATTCTGCTGTTATTGACTTTTCCTAATATTGTAAGCAGCTGTTGTAAGTAGCAAAAAAAAATAAAAATGAAAGAAGTGAAAAATAATAAAAGTGTCTCCCCAAACAACTGATTCTGTAGTTTGCAATTTGTTCGGTCTAAAATGAAACAAGAAAAAACTTTAGAAATAACTATAAAAGTTCATTTTATTCCTTTCTTGTTTGGCTTCTGCCACGTAATTCTTTCTCATGCACTTATCTGCACAACCTTTAACCTTTCGGACTCCTTTTCCTTTTAATGTGCAGTTTGGGTTGCAAAACTGCAGTATTGTACTGATTTTCCCATCCTTTTAATTCTGGTGTATTTTAGGTGTTTGCTTGGATTCAGAGTAGTGTGGGTAGAAGTCTACTCAGACAGTGGAGTTGCCCTGCCCCTGATCCCCACTGCAGCCCCCTGCAAGCCAATGTGTGCGTGTGGGGGGGAATTGGCAAAGAATGAGCAATGGCAATTGGCAATGAATGACCTCCCATATACAGTATGATGCCATTCAAGAGGGTCCCCTGAGGAGATGGGAAAACCCAGGTGCATGACCAGACTTTCACTTTTAATGTTCTGGATCCAGACCATGAAATGTTAAGGATACACCTAGGAGAAAAACACACACACCAAAACAGGTTCTTACCTCGGGCTCATGTTGCCTTTCCCGTTCACAATTTTTAATAAAGAGATGAACCTGGAGGGAAAGGAATGACTACTGGATAGCAAAAAAGAGGATGTGTCTTCAGAAAAGGAAAATTACAGTAAGACTATAATAAAAGTGTTGTTTTTCCTCTTGTGATCTTACCAAGTGAAGATTGATAAGGGGTCGCTTCTATCTCTCCTTCAGGCTTGGCTTGTTTGCAGACTCTGTTTAGAACAAGCCAGTATTCACTGGGTCTAGACATCATAACTAATCCTGTCTTATTCTAAACTAGGATTGGAAGTACTGTAGATTTCTTCCTGTCCTCATGTGCTAAGGGAAGGAGGAAGCATGAGTGCCTAAGGCTAGGGCATGTTGCATGTAACCTGGATTAAATCATGGTTCCCTGTGATGTCTGAACTGGGCCACTGCTTTTTTACCTGTTGAACATGTCCATACTTGTATTCTGATTTTTGTCTCAATTAGAGCGTCATTTTGATAATTAGGTTATCAAAATCTTTTTGGGTGGTCTTCCTTATTTTTAACATTTTGCCATTCACCTTATTTTTTTCTGCATGCAAATTTGATCATGTTTTTCTGCTTTTACTTTTTGTTCACGGGCAACCTTTTCCCTTTTACAATCAGTTTAACATTCTATTACCTTCGCATCCATCCTCCAGCTTATGTTTCATCTTTGATTCCTCTGGTTTTTCTTCTTGGGCTTTGCAGTCTTCTGGTTCTGCTTCTGCTTGTTAAGCCCCATATCTTTCTTTCTTGCTTGCTTACTTGCTCCTTTCTCTTATTGCTCCTTTTCTATGGAACTCTATACCAGCAGACATTCATTTTAATTGATTCTTTTTTTAAAAAAAATGCCTTAAGACTCATTTATTCAAAAGCCGATGTCAAATAGCTTTTGGTTATTCCTCCAGTTTGTAGTCTTTTCATGTTTTCCTGTATCTAAATTAGAATGTAAAACTATTGGTCAGAGCCTGTGTGTGTGCGTGCGTACTTTACAGCAACTGCTTAATGCTGGTGTTTCACAAATAATAAATATTGTAACATTCAGGAACCTTTTAGGGGGATCGGGGGCTGCAGTGGAAAAGAATTGGCTGAAAAAGTCTGTTCATTGTGTGAGTGGAACTCTGCTTGTGTGTGTCTGGATCCTAGTCACTACCGCCATGAGGCCACCTGAAATGTTCACATGGAGCAGCACCTTGGAGGGGAGAGGTGAATGGACATCCTCCCCCCGCCAGTCTGCCCGCTGTCCTCTCCAGCCTGCCACTCCACTGGGTGCTTCAATCCTCTTCCAACTTGCTGGGAGCAAGTCTGATGAGGATCGTAGCAACTGCAACCCCCTTCTCCCTTTTGCTGCATGCAGATTGCTGCATGCAGCCTTTTCACTCCACTCCTCTTCTGTTTACAGTGAGCATGAGAAGGGCACCAATGAGGCTGCACAGCATGTGCTTCGTAAGTAAAGGGAAAGGGCGATGGAAGCGCACCTGCTCATTTGTCCACACACTCTCCATAGGAGGGGTGCTTGTGGGTGCGCATTTGCAAAGGCGGCAGCAGGCAGTGTATTCAGGCGGTGTGGAGGCATGCACCTCTCCTGCAGCCAAGAGTTAATGTTATGTACTATGTATCATTCTGAACATAATACCTTAAAGACTCATGTTGGTGTTTGTTCACTGTCTTAACTGAATACAGAATGATTTAAATTGTAAAAGTGGTAGATTTTTATTTGAAGATTATACTACTATACTTGGGTTTTTCTGAATACCAGGTACATTTAACTGAATTACATTTAAGTAAGTATAATTATATCCTAAGCTTTGATGCCTAAAGTAGTTTCAAAAACTATGACACAGAACTGTGAATAGTTCATCATTTGGCTTATAGTTCCTTCCGGATATGTGATGGTGATGATACCTTTGCAATGCTCATATTGACCACACAGGAAATTATTCACCATACATACAATCCATCCCTTACCAAAGTTGGTGGCAAAGCTCCCATTAATCTTTTGAGGATCACACTTCACAGGTGCACTTTAGTTATAAGGTGTAATTGTAGGTATTGGAGTAAGGGACAGTCTTAGATGTTAAACTTTCTCATTTTTGAGTTTTGAGTTATATTTGAGGAAGAACAAAGATTTGGAATACACTTTTTTTCCACTTCGAGAGTATGATCCAGTTGGGGAGAATATTACTTCCAAACAGTAAATATTTCATATTTAGCTCTGCAGTTGAGTATTTAAAGAATCGTATATTCTTACACGTGGTTTGTTTCTCAGATAGTCTCATTACAAACGTTAAAAAATTAACAGCGCAATCCTAACCAACGTTCCAGCGCCGGTGTAGCCGTGCCAACAGGGCACGCATTGCATTTTACAGTGCAGGGGCAGTCATGGAGGCCTCTTCAAGGTGCGAGAATATTTGTTCCTTTACCTTGGGGCTACATTGTAGCTGCACCGGCCCTGGAAAGTTGGTTAGGATTGCACTGTTAAATAGCATTCCTAGTCAGAAAATACAGGGATGATTTTATTTACAATGTTTCATAAGGCTATAAGGGTTATTGTGGAAACTTCATTTTCAGCGGGGACAGTAAGTATTGGGTGAGTTTCACTGAGTAGATTTTGAATTTAAATGTTGAATGGAAAAAGAGCTGTGACCTGCTTAGCTGAAAGAAATGAAGTCTCATCCCCTTCTTCCCGGACATTCTATTTAAGACATCAGAGCACTATTTTAAATATCAAAGCATAGGGTATAATTAGACTACAATTATTTATGTTTTAGATGATGCCTATCAAGGTAAATTGACTATGACTCAGATCAATAGAATCACCACACAGTGCCAAAGCACAGCCATTGCAATTAAAAAGTGTTTTTAATGTGCACATTATAATTCCATGTGAAAAAATTAAGATCAACATAGACATTCTGGAAACGATGCACTCAGTTGTTGACTATGTTTATGGACCAACATATCCTTCATGGCATAGTTATGATAGTTTTCCACCACTGTGTCCAAATCATAAAAGAAGGAATAAACTAAGTTCTTGCCCTCTGTAACTAATAGCAGCTTTGGGCAACTTTGAATTGAGGCCATGGCATTGGAGGAAATTATTAGACCAGCGATTCTCAAAGTTCTCCCCATGAGGCAGGGAGAACTTTGAGTGTTTGCGGTGGTGGGGCCAGCAGCAGCGGCAATCCGGGTGATTGCTACCGCCGCTGCCGAAACCACCCTTGAAACCACCGTTGCTGCACTTAACGGGGCTTGGACGAGCTTTAGGGAGGCCTGCGTGACCCTCTGCAGGCCTCCCTGATCTTCGGATTGCCACAAAATGGCGATCTTCGGGCTACCTGAAAATCACCGTTTTCCAGTGATCTGAAGATCGGGGAGGCCTGCAGAGGATCACGCATGTCTCCCCGAAGCTCCCCCAAGCCCTAGTAAGTGCAACGTGGTTTTGGGCAATGTTGCGGCGTTCCCCGCCCCTTAAAGGGGCAGTTAAAGTTCTCAATGGTGGGTCGCGACCCACAGTTTGAGAACCACTGCATTAGACACACACCCACACACACACCCAGGCCACAGTCCCAATCAAAATGGTTGCTTTTTGAGAAAGAAAAAAATCAGTATCCTCAAATACTGAACTCCCACGTCATATCTAGGTTGACCCTCAGAGTTGCTCTCATTGCTCTATGTTCTCTAAAGTCTTACGGCTGTCATCAATCATATGGAAAAGTGTCTGCTGGGCATGGGAAAATGATGTAGTCCTGTTTAAATTTTTTCCATTGAAACCAGCAAACTTGTATGTGTGACGCCTAGATCAGAGTCTGTTTTAATAAGCCAAATGTTTATTTTCTTTACTCCTATCCTATGCCATTGTACCTCTGAATCCCAGTAAAGCAACACATATGGTATAACATTGAGTTTCTGTATCTGTTCCAGTAATTTTTCATGTAAATAGTGACTGAATGCAGCTAGCCCCCCCCCCCCCACTAAATTGATTGGTATGTGCAAGTGAAAGGAAATATTTCCCTTAATGCAGAATATGTTTATTTAATTTGTTGCCACGATAGGCTGTGATGGCTAGTAACGTAGCTGGCTTTTTAAAAGGAATAAAAAAATTCAGGGATGATGATAGCTAGGAATTAAACCTTTGTATTTGGTAGCATATGCTTGATTACCAGATACTGAGGAAGAGCACTATAGGGACAAGGTTACTATCTCCTCCGCATCCTACTTGTGAACTTCTTAAGGGCATCTTTGCCATCGCTGGAGAATGAGAACTGGACTTGTAGTCTGATCCAGCAAGATGATTATTATGTTCTTAAATCTCTCACACTTTCAGATGCTATATATCCAGGATAGCTGTGTACAGGAAAGGGATTTGGCTGAACATTAAGCAACTTACCTGAAATTGATTTGCACTGGGATGTCTTGAATTGATTTGCACTGGGATGTCTTGCTGATTCTAAGACTTCTATACGCAGTAGCGCTACAAGTTATAGTAGTTGTGTGTGTCCTTGTTCGTGTGTACATATGGCTTTAATTTTGTTTTCTGGAATGAGAAAATAAAATCATTTAAAAGTTCTAAATTGTAAAGGTGTTGAGAAAACTCCTTGTAATCCAGCTGGAGAATTGCATGACAGCTCTTGTTACATACGTATTTTGACTTTAAGAATCTACTTCTTATAAGAAGTATAAGTGCTTTCGTTTTGGAAGATACACTGTGGCAGTTCGTATCATCTCTCCTGTTCTTTGCAGAGTTAATTATTGAGTTCTGGGCTGTGCCTGTTTACCTTGCCCTCCCATATAGTTTCTATTCTGTGGGTGTGGTGAAATTGTCCGATAAGTACCTGTTTATAGTCCACAGAGGAGCTGTACAGAGTTGAAGAGAGTGTAATACAAAACCAGTCTTGTCGGTTGCTGTTCACTGGCTAAAATCTGCATTCCAGATTAAACCTGCAGCAAAGCGGAAGAGTGAAGTTTTTTTTTATTCAGCTTCAAGGGCCCTGCATTCAGTTAACTGGAGCTTTTCAGCAGTTGGAATTCTCCAGAAGTTAGAAGAAGGCATATTTTTGGTGAAGATTTCGAAACATTTCTATCAGGATTTTTCAGCTTTCTAACATTTCCCCTTGAAGATTTTGCTAAAAACAGCTTTGGGCCACAACTCAGAAGTTTATAAAAAAAACTTTCAGGAGTTTTCTGCAGGACTTTTCATGACTCTCAGGCCGGCATAAGGAAGTAGCAAACTGCAAGTATCAGCTGTTCAGTAAAAAACTGTTGTTTAACTGCATTTTTTTAGTAAGTGAAATGCTGTGTAGGGCAGATGGAAATGTAGGAATTAGTGCTACAGCCAGTCATATTTTCAACTGTGTTTAGTTTGTAGCAGATTTGCCTTGACGAAGAAGCAGTTTGTATATAGAATAGTGACGCTGCTGAGAAAAATGTGTGTTGTGTGAAAAGATGCCAAGTCTTCCAGTTTTTCTTGTGTCTAAGTTGTAAATGTCTGCAGAAATGTGCATTTGAGACTAATGCACTGAAAATAGAAAGGAAGGTTGTGAGTGATCTAAGGAAGCTACCTCCCTCTGTGATTTATTTAACAGACTGAATCAAAATATTGCCTGGGTGTATTTATATAGACATGAAGTAACATCTGTCCCAGGAATATCACTGTGCCTGTAATTTGCTGATCATGGAAGCAAATCAACCTTCTGACTCCGGTGAACTCTCTGATCTAGGGAAGGCAACAGTGGCTGAATCAGGCCAGACTCTCTTCCCTAAATTTTCTATGAAAGCACTTTTTGGATTTACAACTCATTTGGAATCAGGAACTTCAAAAGATGAGGCCATTCTTAAAGGTTTTCGAAATGTCAATGGTGATATCAACATTCATGTGGACAACCAAGAAGAGAGGAGCAATATCAATGGTGGTGTTGATCCAGGAATAGTTGGAATATTTCCAGAAATAGTGCAGGCAGAAAACATAAGTGATGCTCAAGCTATCTCAGAACCTGGTACTGACAACACATTTGTATTGAATATTGGTGCCACTGCCCCAGTTGTCTCAGGGATGGATGGCTATACTCTAACTAATCTTGAAACTGCTGCTAATGCTTCAGGTGACCATGAGGCTGAAGTAGCCTCTCCCGTTGACTCCAAAGTCAATGATGGCACACTTATTGACTCTGAAGTCAGTACCAGTGTCCCAGATGACCATGAGGCTGGTGCTTGCAGCCCAGCTGACTTGGAGCTGAACAAAACAGAGCAGAATGAGCCATCTCTTTCCAGTTCATATTCTCTACCCTCTCCTTTGTCTGAATTCAGCAAACAAGATGACAAGGATGCCATTCTTGTTCAGGGTATTTTGGTTCATACAACAAGTGATGCAGAGTCAGACAATGAGACTACAGACCTAGAAAGTGATGAAAATGTTACAGACAAATCTGCGTTAAGTAG
Organism: Plestiodon gilberti rubricaudatus; assembly: GCA_026170595.1. Classification (NCBI taxonomy): domain Eukaryota; kingdom Metazoa; phylum Chordata; class Lepidosauria; order Squamata; family Scincidae; genus Plestiodon; species Plestiodon gilberti. The sequence goes on from JANXHW010000001.1 coordinate 266,345,598, forward strand.
TGCTGTATCCTTGGAGGATAATGATCAGAATAAAGAAGAAGAGGAAACAGAAGGAACTGATAATATTATGAATAGAGATAAAACAGAACAAACTCTACCAAGTTTTAAATTGCCTTCTGTAGAAATGGATGATACAGTACAGGGAATTGGATCAGACAATGAAAATGTGTGCAACAGTAGTTCACCTGGTACAGGAGAAGATGCTCAGGAGCCTGGAGAAGAAGAGCATGTGTCTCTTGCAAGCAATTCTAGCACTGCATCCCTTCCAAAACCAGTATCAAGTGAAAAGACCTTTCAGCTGCCTGCCTTCTTTAGTGGATTACGTGTACGGAAGAAAGGACTGTCTACAGATGTGGGGGAAACTGTCACTGAAATCAAGCAGAAGGACAGTGACTTGGCTATGCTTAAATTAAAACAGCCTGTTAAGAAATCTAATATTGCACCTGACCAGTTAACTAAAAGTAAACCATCTGAGCCTAAAGCTGGTCCTACTTTTCTGGAGCAACTTTCTCAATTCTTAGGGCCTAAAAACGAGGTAAAAGATCCTAGTGAGGTAGCAAGTGAATTTAGCAGCAACGAGGATGGTCAAGAAAGCAAATCTTCCGTAACAATGGAACCGTCCTGCCCCTCTGAAGAGGCAAAACCAAGTCCTGCTGAGTCTGCATTGGATGCATTTAAAGCTTTATTCACGCGCCCTCCCAAAAAAGAGACAACTGCTGATACGTCAGAACTGGAAGCAATAAAACGCAAAATGAGACATGAAAAAGAATCATTGAAGGCAGTATTTGAAAGGACTAAGTCAAAATCTGGTGATGGAGCCGCTGACACAAAACCAGTAGGTTGATTAACTCTCTTAATCACAGGTCTGAAATGTAAATACATTTTTATTACTAACTCGATAAATGGATAGGTATGAACTAAAATAACCAAGATAAAGTGTGGTATAAGAAGATCTGACCTTGGTATCACCAAATGGAGAGACACTGAGAACAGTTTTTGATGGTTCTCACCATCACATTGCTAAGTTGTCTTGGTGAATGCTGTGCATTAGGAACTCTATTGTTGTAAACATGCAATTATCATTTATAGGACACATTAATGTACAAAATGTTATGATGTGGGTAGCTAGCCTTACATCAACACTGTGAAATAAGTCACCATGGTTCCAATTTAAAAAATGAAGAACTGAAGTTGTGAGATGGTTAATTTACAAACAGCTGATCTGGAATTTGGATCCAGGTTTCCTGGATTCAAGTCAGCAGTCTATCAACCATATTGACTGGTAAACACTTCCGTATCAAAAAGAGTTAAAATAATTAAAACATGGTGATCTAATAAATAAATGTGTGTATTCTCCAGTGTTGCTAAGGAGTTCTAGACGTGCTGTGGAAATGTGCATGCCAGTGCTAAATAATGAGGAAATTACAAAAATCATACCCATGTGAAGTTGTCTGTGTACATCAGAGTCTTTCAAGTCATTGTGACTATCTTATATGAACAAACAAAAATTGAAGTACTTGTGTTGGTCCATTAGGAAAACTCCAAAAGTAGCAGTAGGGTGATACCTTTGTTAGCACCCACTAAAATATCACAAAAACGTGAGCAAGTTTCAGTTTTCCCAAAACTGTTCTTCAGCCTGGGTGAAAAAAAAGGTTCTGGGGAGCAGGGAGAGAGTTGAATGGACAAAAAATATCTAAATGTCATTTTGGGTTTTTTTTAATCAGACTGATGTAAGTCCCTCGGAACAGGATGACAAGACTCCAGGGAGACTCCAGACAGTCTGGCCACCACCCAAAGCAAAAAATGAAGAAGAGAAAGTAGGATTAAAGTATACTGAAGCAGGTAATATAGAATGGTGATTTTTTTTCTATAATAATTTAAACAATGTTGTGCTTCCAACACAAGATCTTATGCAATTGTTATATTATGCTCAAAAGAAAAAAAACTATTTGTATTATTGTTTGGTGCTGTAATTAGTTTTCAAAGGCTGCCAAGTAGGAATTTTGTTACAGGCAATTTGTTTTTAGATAATGCAGCTCTGTTTGTGATTGTAATGCTTATTCCATGCTAAATGCCTATTTCAAACAAGTTTGAAATAAACTAGTATTTTTGTACTAAGGGCTAAACATATCCACAATTGGCTGTTTATATGGTAGTCAGTGAAGACCACCAAAATTAGTGTGTTAACTCATTCATCACTTATAAGAGAAACTGTAGGCCCAATCTTATCCAACTTTCCAACGTCGATGCAGCCACGTGCAAGGGAACAAATGTTCCCTTACCTTGAGGAGGTCTTTGTGACACCCCCCCCCCTCACTGCAGGATGCAGTGCACAACTCATTGGCATGGCTGCATCAGTGCTGGAAAGTTGGATAGGATTGGGCCCTCAGTGTTATAGGTTTATTCCTTAATTGAGCGCTATCTTGAATACAGGAATACCTTTCATTTTCATCTGATTAGGGAGCATGGACGAAAGTCATGGGGGAAATCTATTGCACGTGCAGGGCCCAAGCACAGTGATGTACAACTCCGTGGAATGGCATGAAATGTTAAGGGGGCTGAGATTAGAGGTGTAACTTTTATTGTAGGGATAATAATACAATAAAATGCAGTGCAATATATTCAGCCATCACACTCTCAACTAATCCTAAACGTAAGCGTTTTTTAGGTAGGGAGAGGGAAGAAGAGGAAATCCTTACCAAAAAAGGAAGCACATAATGGCACAAGCAAAGGAGGGGGAGAAGGACATTGAGAAATCAGGAGGGATACCCAGGGGGAATGGGGGCTGGGGAATTGAGGTTTTGAGGAAGCGGAAGGGAAGCGGGAGAGAAGGACTAGAGGGAAAAAGAGAAAGGAGCATGGAAATATGGACATTCCAGCCATGGCACAAGACCAGGGCTGACTCAAGGTTCTATGTAGCTTTCCAATGAGGGAAGCAGGGCAAGGGAACCAAGACTGCAATGCTTTCCTGGGGGACGAGTGCACTGTGAGGTGGCTCAGTGGGATGCTTGAGCTGTGACTTACAAAAGGGGCAGCCATTCAGCCCTGTGCCAGAGCAGCAGCTTTTCAATTGCACTTGGGAACAGGATGCAAGGGACAAGGGGGAAAGGAAGAGAGTGGTCTGATACTTGTCCAGGGTGCTGGTTGGCACGGCGGTCCTTGGGTTGCAGAGGGAATGAAGGTGCATGGCACAGCACCACCAGCAGGTCCTTGAGTGACAATAACAGCAGCATAGCAGGCAGACGGTCTGTGACCCAGCTTTTTGTTCCTTAAATTCTCATTGGGAAGCATAGGGACGATTGTGGGGTGAAACGGGAGCTAATATATACTTGGAGTTGAAATTGTGGAAATCTCTGTACCAAGTCTTTACATTAGCAGTTTGCTTTATAACAGTGTGTGTTGGGCTTATTTTAAAATACATGTGGAAAGGGGATGAAGTTTCTTTTGTCTTATGTCCCAATCCTATCCCCCACCACTTGCACCGATGCAGCCACATCATGGAGGTGCATGCTGCATTCTATGGTGGGAGGGCAATCAGGAGGCCTCCTCGAAGTAAGAGAACTTTTGTTCCCTTACTTCCAGGTAAGCCCCCATTGCTCTATAGGTCTATTCAGATCTTCCCTAGCTATTTGGCTGGTGCAAGTTGAAGTGAAACCAAGGGTGTGTGGCAAGGCTGGGTGGAGTGCACAGGATATTGGCGGTGCCTTTGCTGCCGATAACCACCCCTGCCCGCCCTGACACCTTCTGGTGGCCCCAGTCCTTGCCTTGAACCTCTCTTGTTTGCAACAGCAGCCTAGTCATGTGCAACAGAGTAGTGTTCTTCAATGTCGCGAACCACGCTGTGCTGACGGAATGTGAGTTATAGCAGCGCAGATGTGGGATAGGATTGGGCAGTTTATATGTGGCACCAGCACTGATGCCAGCTTGCTGGGGGCTCTCAGGCAAAACCCTGTACTGGGGCCCCTATGGCACTCCATGCCTGCCCCCAATAGCACATTGGGTGCTTGTGCTCTCACCAGTAGGGAGGGTTCAGGGATTGGCCTGGCTGGGTGGGCCCTCTGACGGGTATAGGTGCTTGGCCAGTGCCATTCCTGGCCAGACCCTGGTGCCAACCCTGTGTGGCATCTAAGTGACATCTAAGTTCACCTTCATATGAACAAGTACTTCAGTTTCTCAACCACATCCATTCCTTAATACTCTCCTATATTGTACAGAGGGACAGAAGAGTTAAAATGTGGAAAAAATAGAATAGATTCCTCTATACACGAGAAATTACTCCTGTTCTTTTTGTGTCTGTGAAATGTCATCTTCACATAAGTTAAGCATTGAAAGTATATTATCAACTTTGAGGGGTTCTTGTTTGTTTCTGTTTGCTCAGCTGTCAAATTGTGGCATTGGAAACGTTGATGGGTCAGGATTCAGGGGTAGGGCTAATGCAGCCCATGACTGTTGTACACTTAGATCTCATCCCCTTTCATTCTCCTTCACCTGTTCCCATCATGATATGAGCAGTCCATTTTTAAACTTTTTTAAAATTAATGCAGTTTATTGCTTATTGTTCTTCTAAAGGGTTGCAAATAAATACATTTTATACTGCTAGTGTGAAGAGCTACGTGATGGTTCAGTGGAATGTTCTCAGAAAGATGGAACTGAACCAGATCTTGAGTACAATACTTTTGGCTCCTGCTGCAGTGCTTAGAGTGGCAATCATTAGCATACCTCATGTGTTCTAATTTGCTTAGAGCTTGGATTCTGAAGTAGTATCATCACTCATTCAGAGTACTAGAGATGGGAATTTGGTGATGAATCAAAGTCTAAGTAGCACAAAAGTACTGCAGAGGGTATGGCCATCTGTACTGAGTAAAAGTCTTACAGCACATGCAAGAGGGGTTTGGATTACTAGCTATGGTTTATGCAACTATCTCATTCCTATTGGTAATATAGTGGGGAACATACTTGCTTTCACTACTTATATTTAAAACAGAATTTAATGGCAGGTTTTCCCTGTGTGTAGAATTGTATTTTCTTGGCTGCAGTGACACCTAAATGTAATATTCAATCATTTGTAGGATGTAGGATCAGGGCCAAACTACACGTTATGTTAACCTGCTAGACTCTGATGTGCTTAGTTTTTTCTGTTCTGAATAGCTCTCTCTCTCTCTCTCTCTCTCTCTCTCTCTCTCTCTCTCTCTCTCTCTCTCTCTCTCTCTCTCTCTCTCTCTCTGATGGGGGGGGGGAATCCAGATCAGGACTATGATGGGGGGAACTTTAAACCTTTGCTACCACCGCAGTTCTGATCTGGATTGCCCCATCCTGCTGCTAGCCTATTTAGCACTGAAAAATGCTCAATTATACACATTATCAATCATTTGAATGGAAACCTTAGTTCATGCATCTGGATGCTGTGGGCAGGGCGTTTGTGTCAGTTTCATAGTCTTGACTGCATTTGTGTTTCTGGCACTGACAAACTTGGGAGGGAGAGCATCAGGCAGTAGGAGAGTGACCCCTCTGAGGCTCAAAGCATGTGACAAAACATTCCTTGTATAGAATGTACCACAATAAATAACCTCCCTTAATGGCAAAAATTTCAAGTCTTGCATTCTTTTGTATGTTTTATCTTCAAAACTCTATTCAATGACATATTAAAACATTAAGAAGGGAGTAATAAGTGAAGTTTACTCATTTTAATAAATCAGCTCATTTCTACATCTATCATATAGTATTTGATTTTGGGAACATTTCAGTTTCATTTTATATTGACATGATTATTTGATGCAAATCATGCATGTTAACTGCCTGTATTTATTGGGCTATCATTTTGTGTTTGTTAGAATTTTCGTTTCGTTATTTGGTTTTCTTAATATCTTTTTCAGTCTGCATTGGAGAGGCTTCAAGTGAATGCGCAGTTGAAGAACCAGGGTTTCCCCGTTTTAATTGTCTTTAAACAGTAGTCAAAGTAGGTGTAGCAGTTGTTGTATGTGCAACTAGCTAGACTAAGATGAAAGAAAAGTGCAGTGATAACTAAGAATACGCTTTTTCCAGTACAGGAGGGTATTAACAGTATATGAATACTGTTAATAATAATAATAATAATAATAATAATAATATTGGGGGATTGCTTTTATCTTTAAAACAGGGTTGGGATTGTCATCTTTTTATACCAAACAGAGCATGCACAGGCGGAGAATGAAATCTGCCCCTGTCTACATCTTACCGCATTGCACTTAGCTGCTGTTTTCTGTTTTCCTGGCACGTTTCTGATGTTGGAACTAGTCTTGGGAAAATGACTTTAAAGCAGCAAAGCATGGCAAGGTAAGGCAGGGAGGGGATGAAACTCCTTTTGGTATAAAAAGTAGGTCCTCTCCCCCCCCCCCCACATTATAATTGAATGGAGTAAGTACAACAAACATGTGCTTGTTCCAACATCTAGTTTGGCCAGAGAACCTAATACTTGGGTAGAAGTGTTAATGTAGTTTTAAAGTAACCTCTTCTTGCTAATGCAGTGATGAAATTGCACTTGAACACATGATAGGCTATTAAAATGATGATGATGACATCTAAGCCTATTAAAATGATGATGATGACATCTAAGCCTATTGAATTTTGGGCTCTTTATTTTTTATGATATTACTTGGCAGTATACAAATATTTATTTATTTTTTATTTTTCACATTTTTATACCACCCTTCCTCCAAGGAGCTCAGAGTGGTGTACATATTTCCTCCCCTCCTTTTTGTCCTCACAACAACCCTGTGAGGTAGGTGGGGCTGAGAGATAGTGACTGCCCCAAGGTCACCCAGGAAGCTTCGTGGCTGAGCGGGGATTTGAACCTGGATCTTCCAGGTCTAAGTCCATATTTTATTTCTCTATTATGATCCACTGGTTTAGGTAATAGACTATGTTGATGATGAAATTCTAAAGCTTATGTCTATTGAGATACTTTCATATCTCGTTATTGATTGAAAAATGAATGCTCTTTTTGGATGAAAGCAGTTGTAATTTACAAAATCTTCAATTAAAAAGTGTACAATAAAAAAGGCAATTGCTATTGGCTGGCTGCCATTGTTGAAACATGACCATCCTGAAATAAAATCATGTCAATTCCATGGTTTTACTTGTATTGTTAATTCTTATGTTTGCAAGTTTACAAGGCTTTGCTCCTTCAGTGTATTTCTAAGATATTTCATCCTGCAGCAAAGTCATGCTGTCTCTATGGCACCTAAATTTCTATGGCAACAGACTTTGACGCTATAAACACTATTTTTATTTCAATGTGTGTGCGAAAGAGAAGCAAGGTTGTGAATGAGAAACCCCTTATTGGGTCACAAGTGCCTTAAATGAAATATTGAGAATAAAGCTGTATGTAAAAACTGTTGGAGGCTTTGAAGAAAGAAGGCTGAGATGGGATATTATAGCTGTGTACAAATATATTAGAGGCAATGCTACAGAACAGTGACACAAGGTTGTTGATGCTTTCACCCATGGCTTTCTTTAATTAAACACAAATGGAATGTTAGCAAATCAGAAGATTTTTCACTCAAATTCTGGAATAGTTCATTAATTGAGGGCCATCAGTTAATAACACAAGGATCAAAAAACAAAACTAGAATCTAGCTTATTAACAATACAAACAAAACAATTTAAGCAAAACTCATTAAGCATATAATATAATATACTATAATATACAGTATTTATATACTGCTTTTCTTGGTCATTGGATTTCTCCTCCGACTTTAATCCAAGGCGGTATACATGGGCAGGCTGTCCTAACCCCCCTTGGGGTTTTTTACAATATATAAATGTCCAATCTTTCATGAATGGCTACATTCCAGGTGGTATCCTTTTTGTAGTCTGACTATTCTGCTGGCTGGCGCCTCCCACACTTGACAGATGAAGCTGGAAGCTATTATCTCTCCTCCCAGAGGCTTTCACAGCTTTTTGTCGGCGACATGTTTCGAACTTGTCAAGTTCACTAGTCTTCGGGCTTACAAGACGGCAGCTCTCCCGACTGAGCCAGGCCCTTCTGTTAAAGCTGGGGTTAAAATCACAATTGATAAATACATAAAAAATATTAGAAATTAAATGAACAGTCCTGGGAAAATAATATACAGTTTGTCATCTGGCACCAAAAAGATGGTTGGTTTGCAATTCGGGTTCAGAGGGCAAATACAAACCATAATTTGCCAATTTGAATGAAATGGCAAACTGTTGTTTTTGCCAAACTGGAAGTAACTGGTAATTGAATCTGAGCATGGAAGGGGAGGGGGAACATGAGAGCCCCTGCATGTTCCCAATCCTACAAACCATAGTTTGGAGAATCGGGAGTGTTACATCTGAACTGACCTATGGCTCACAGGATCGTGCTGTGCGGTTCCAAGCAAGTATTCTTTTATTACCGCTCCTCTGTTTGAAATGGGCAGCATGAGTGTGAAACATGTTAATGGCATGCCTATTTAACCTTGCTAAATGTTTGCCAGCTGGGTGGTAATTATTTGCTGTATTGTAATCTTGAACATTTGGCACTGTAACAGGATAATTACTCAGTGTCCCACATGATCTGGCAACCAAGTAATTTTTTCTGTAAACAGGGAGACAGCAAGGTATTTATTGAGATAGGAATATGGATGCTGGTGTCCAGTGGCGGTGGTGATGTTACTGCCTCTTTGAGAGGACATGAATGGCGAGCAAAATTATTAATGTCATTTGTAAAGAAAATGATTTGTAGATGTAGCCTCACCAGTTACGGACACAGGGAGATGAGGTAACTGTCTCTGGACAATATTCGGTAACTACCCTACGTTTATTGAAAAGTGACTTTCCCGTTCTGTCTGTGATAACTGTAGAAATAATTAAATTTTACCTGGTTTTGTATCAGTTCTCTAGTAGCTTTATCCAAAAATGATATTTGGTTTAAAATGAGAATGCAATTAATATTGGTACTTGCTATTCAGTTAACCAAAGAAAAGCCTTATCAGTTCAACCACCTATACCAGGGGCGGGGAACCTTTTCCCTGGCGAGGGCCATTTTAAATATTAGAAATTTGCTTGAGGGCCAGCCATAAGGCTGGGCGCCATTTTTATTTATTTAATTATTTTTGCCCCCACCCCCCATCGACCTTCGGAGACTCCGCGCTCACCGTCCGAAGCCGCTGCTGGGTCTGCGTGTCACCTCCGGCGTACCATGCCGATGAGGGCAAGAGGGCAAGAGCTTGCCCTCATCGGCGTGGTACGCATGTGCGAAATGGCCAAACGGCCTGGTGAGAAGGGGTCGAGGCGACGGCCGGGGAGGACATGCAAAGGCCCTCTCCCGGCCTCCGGAGGTGACGCGCGGACCCGGCGGAGCCTCCAGGGGCCGGTTCGGCGGCCTCCCGGCAATCTCTCCGGGGGCCGGACTGGATGGCCTCGGGGGCCTGATCCGGCCCTGGGGCCGGAGGTTCCCCACCACTGACCTATACTGTAACCTAGATATTACAAATCATGAGAAATAAAACTTGATTTGCAACATATGCAACAATCAGCAATCACATCTTTACTCTTCTTTGTGTTCTGTGATCTGTTGTCGGGTTTGTTGTTTTGGTTTGCTTAGATATTGTTTTGTAGGCATTCTGCATTTTTAAAAAAGATCCTGCTACTGTTTTGCATGTGCTGGTCACTTCTTTATTTGACTGCTGTAGTGCACTGTACATGATACTGCCCATGAAGACAGATTAGGCACTTCAGGTGGTCCAGAATGTGATGATTCACTTGTCTGGAACTAGCAGTGTGGAATTTAGTATGCTGCTTCTAAAATAATTTCACTTCCGGTTTCTCGGTTACGTTCAATGTGTTAGTGGTGTTGCCCTTTAAAGCCCTTATAGGGCCTAAGTACAGGATTCTCCCTGTGTCCTTTTCTTGGAGATGGGTACCCTTCTAATGTAGCATGGATATTCTCATGATCAGACATATTGCAAAAAAAGAGGTAGAGATTTTTATGGGTTTAAAAGATCATGTAAAAAAAAATTATAATATCAAACAAGTAAGAGGAATTCCAGTTTAAAATGTATAAAAACACAGAAAAACCACATAAAATGTCAATATCAGTCCCAACGTTTCATCCACTCTCTGGACATTCTCAAGGGAAACACAGGTATGCTGTGCAGAATGAAAAGGGTACCCTTCTTTCAGTGCTGCCACCTTCTGGCTAACAGCTGACAGTATCATAGCAAGAACCTATTTGCTAGTAGCACCTCAATTATGGAATTTCCTTTTTAATGGAGTTTTCAACTGTCTTGCCCTCCCAGCCTTAAAAGCCCTGGATGTGGTAGACCCCAATCTTCTGCCTCATGGCTTTGTAATGCAGTGAAGGGATGATGTTTTTATTTGCCCTTTGTTGCATCAAAGACTGTTTTGGGATGTGGAATTTTAGCAGAGAATGAAACAAATTGCCTCACCAGAACTATAGAGTGGATAGTGGAAGCTGGAATTGCTTCTACAATTTTCTCTGGGCATGCCCAAAGAGAGCAAATATGACTGAGATGCTCTGTGCATAACTACTGACCCTGATACAGCAAGAGAGTGGTGCCTTTTTACCAGCCTCTCGCTTCCATCCTGGGACATGAAGGGCACTAATTCAGCCTATTCCTAACTGAGATTACCCTGGCAGCTTATTCTGCAGATGCTCATCAATTCCAAGCATTATCATAGAACGTACTTTGTGCAAAATGTGTTGGATTCCTGTATTTAAAATGTCTATAAATGTTTACATTTTACTTCTTTCAGTGCATGGGAAGCATTTGTACAATGCAGTATTTGAATAAAAGGGAGTTGCACACAAGTAAGAAAATGAATGCAGTTGTTTCAAAATAATGGGAGAGTCTACCATGTTCTGTTCAACTATATGCTGGCATTTAGTTTGCAAAACAGATTTGACTAGGATCTGAATAGTTAGTGATACTGTGCTACAAGAGACTAAGCATGTCCTGGTGACATCTAGTGATTAAATCTGGAAATTGCATTGGGAAAATAATGGAAAAAGTGAAAGAGAAGAAAGGGAAATCAGGACCAAATTATAAATTATATGGAATATCCATATAATAATCTCCTAATAGTTTTTTTAAAATGAAATTTGACTGTGAAAGCCTGCAAGTTGGAGCAAAAAAAACGAGGTGGAGGCTATTTTGCCTCCTTCCCAAATTGTTTTTCTACTCTTGGGGAAACAGATATGAGGGGCTTATATCTTTTCCACTGCGGGAGAAGTACCTGGTGGCAGTGATTTTGAATGGGAAAATGTATGATAGAAAAGAGGTCAAGCACTTCCACCCTATTTACACTTTCTCTGTGCCTGATTACACAGCCTCCCATGACTGCTCTTCATTCAAACAAACAAACCAAAACAAAGAGAACTTTGAGAACAAGATACACACAACTGTATGAAACATGTAGTTTGGATCTGAAACAGCTGCCACTCTTAATACAGATGTCCCCCACTTAACGACGTTCTGCTTAACGACCCCCTGGATATACGATGGGGGTCACATTAGGCAGAACATTGTTGGTCGCTTTCCCTACCTTCTGAAGTTTGAGGCCTCTCTGGAGGCCTGTTCCTGGTCGTGGGCCTCTCCGGAGGCCTTTCCTGGCCTCTGAGGGCCTCAGAATGCCCCATGGAGGCCTCTGTAGGCCATTTAGAGGCCCACTGAGGCCTGCAGAGGCCAGGAAGGTTCTCAGAAGAGTCCCAGGAACAGGTTTTCAGAGAAACCTCAAACTTCAAAAGGTAAGGAAAGGCCCACTTAATGACAAGCCTGCTTAACGATGTGGTTCAGGGAATGTATCTCCATTATTAAGTAGGGGACACCTGTCAGGCAGCGGCATGAAATGCTTACGCACCCTAGAGAAGAGACTTACCCCCTTACTTGGATGTTCTGGGTTTGGTGGTTATTACTCTATAATTTTTTAAATAAATAAATAAAATAAATAATTCTAAATTTCCACATCTACTGATTGCCATGCTGGGTCAGACCAACACTTTTCCTTCTGACTGAGCCAGATGATGCCATGGAAAGTTCAGAGCCAGGATAAGAACATAAGAACATAAGAACATAAGAAGAGCCCTGCTGGATCAGGCCAAAAGCCCATCTAGTCCAGCTTCCTGTGTCACACAGTGGCCCCACCAGATGCCTCAGGGAGCACACGAGACAACAAGATACCTGTGTCCAGTCGCCACTCCCTTGCACCTGGCACAGAGAAAACCCACTTCTAAAACCAGGAGGTTGCTTATGGCTTGTAACCTGTGATGGTCTTTTCCTCCATGAATTTGTCCAAACCCCTTTTAAAGGCATCTAGGCCAGGTGCCATCACCACATCCTGTGGCAAGGAGTTCCACAGATGAATCACACGCTGGGTAAAGAAATATTTTCTTTTGTCTGTTCTAACTCTCCCTCCACTCAATTTTAGTGCGTGTCCCCTGGTTCTGGTGTTGTGCGAGAGGGAGAAGAATTTCCCTCTATCCACTCTCTCCATCCCATGCATAATTTTATAAGTCTCAATCATGTCCCCCCTCAGGCGCCTTTTTTCTAGGCTGAAAAGCCCCAGACGCTGTAGCCTTTCCTCGTAAGGGAGGTGCTCCAGCCCACTAATCATTCTGGTCGCTCTTTTCTGCACCTTTTCCAATTCAGCTATATCCTTTTTGAGGTATGGTGACCAGAACTGGACACAATACTCCAGATGTGGCCTTACCATCGATTTGTACAAAGGCATAATGATATTGGCCGTTTTATTCTCAATCCCCTTTTTAATGATCCCGAGCATGGAATTGGCCTTCTTCACAGCCGCCGCACACTGGGTCGACACTTTCATCGACCTGTCCACCAGGACCCCAAGATCTCTCTCTTGATCCGTCACAGACAACTCAGAACCCATTAGCGTATATGTGAAATTTTGGTTTCTTGCCCCAATGTGCATCACTTTGCACTTACTTACATTGAAGCGCATCTGCCATTTTGCTGCCCATTCTCCCAGTTTGGAGAGATCCTTCTGGAGCTCTTCACAATCCCTGCTGGTCTTTACCACCCGGAAAAGTTTAGTGTCATCCGCAAACTTGGCCACCTCACTGCCTATCCCCAAGTCCAGGTCATTTATGAATAAGTTGAAAAGCACCGGTCCCAAGACCGATCCTTGGGGCACACCGCTTTTCACCTCTCGCCATTGTGAAAATTGCCCATTGACTCCCACTCGCTGTTTCCTGGTCTTCAACCAGTTCCTAATCCACAAGAGGACCTGCCCTCTTATTCCCTGACTGTGGAGTTTTCTCAGGAGCCTTTCATGAGGGACCGTGTCAAACGCCTTCTGAAAATCCAGATATATAATATCCACGGGTTCGCTCGCATCCACATGCCTGTTGACCTTTTCAAAAAATTCTAACAGGTTTGTGAGGCAAGACTTCCCCTTGCAGAAGCCATGCTGACTCTCCCTCTGCAGAGCTTGTTCTTCTATGTATTTTAAGATTTTATCCTTAATGAGACTTTCCACCATCTTCCCTGGAACAGAGGTTAGGCTGACCGGCCTGTAGTTTCCCGGGTCCCCCCTCCTTCCTTTTTTAAAGATTGGCGTGACATTAGCTATCCTCCAATCCTCTGGCACAGTGGCCGTTTTAAGGGACAAGTTGCATATTTTGGTCAAGAGGTCAGCAACTTCATTCTTGAGTTCCTTCAGAACTCTTGGGTGGATGCCATCCGGGCCTGGTGATTTATTGATCTTTATTTTGTCAATTAAGTCTGAGACGTCTTCTCTTTTAACCTCTATTTGACTTAATTCTTTAGTCAGGGGAGACCGTTCCGGCAGCGGTATTTGCCCGAGGTCTTCTGCCGTGAAGACAGATGCAAAGAACTCATTTAATTTCTCTGCAGTCTCCAAGTCCCCTTTTATCACCCCTTTCTCTCCCTCACCATCCAGCGGACCCACCGTTTCCCTGGCAGGTTTCCTGCTTCTAACATATTTGAAGAAGCTTTTATTATTCCCTTTTATGTTGCCTGCCATACGTTCCTCAAAGTCTTTCTTGGCCTCCCGTATCATCTTTTTACATTTCTTTTGCCACAGTTTGTGCTCCTGTTTATTTTCCTCATTAGGGCAAGACTTCCATTTACGGAAGGAAGCTTCCTTGCCTTTTATAGCCTCCTTAACTGTGCTTGTTAGCCATGCCGGCTTCCTCCTGGACTTGGTCGAGCCCTTCCTCCTTTGTGGGATACACTCCCGCTGGGCCTCTACGACTGTTGTTTTAAACAGCCTCCATGCACTCTGGAGCGATTGGACTCCTTTTACCTTCCCTTTCAGCTTTTTCTTAACTAGTCTTCTCATTTTGGGGAAGTCTGCCCTTCGGAAGTCAAGGGTTTTCGTGTCAGATTTGCTCGGCACTCTCCCTCCGACATGCATGGCGAAACAGATCGCAGCATGGTCACTGTTCCCCAACGGTTCGGTAACATTTACCTCCCTGACCAGATCTTGAGTGCCACACAATATCAAGTCCAGAGTCACCTGTCCTCTGGTCGGTTCCGTGACAAGCTGCTCTAAGGCACAGTCATTTAACATATCCAGAAATCCAGTCTCTCTTTCATGACCTGAGCATGAATTGACCCAGTCGATGTGAGGATAATTGAAGTCCCCCATGACTACAACCCTGTCTCTCGTTGACACCTCCCTGATTTGCTTCCTTATTTCAAGGTCCCCTTCAGGTTTTTGATCTGGAGGACGGTAGCATGCCCCTACTATTACATCACTCTTGGAGCCTGGTAATCTAACCCACAGTGATTCTACGGAGGAGTCAGAGCCCCCCTCCAGCTCTACTCTGGTGGATTCTACCCCCTCTTTGACATAGATGGCCACCCCACCTCCAACACGCCCCTCTCTGTCCCTCCTATAGAGTTTATATCCTGGAATTGCAGTATCCCACTGGTTCTCCGCATTCCACCAGGTTTCTGTTATACCTACTATGTCAATGTTTTCCCTAGCCACCAAACATTCCAGTTCTCCCATCTTTGCCCGTAGGATACAATAACAATGCACACCTGTTAATCTCCTGTGTAGGTCAGAAGAAAGCTATAGTTCTTGAGCAAATGGAGACTTCCCTACTCCACTGTAACCAATGTACTTGGTTCATATATGTGGAACTGAAACAATCACATATGATTCCCCTGTTTAATCTTACCTTCCTGACCGTTGTCTCCATCCTGACAGTTTTTAGATTGTAAGCCCTTTGGGGCAGAGACATGCCTTTTCACTCTGTGTAAAGCACAATGTACATTTATGGTGTTACTATTATTTATTTTAATAGATCTTTTCCTCCATGAATGTACCTATTAGTTTTTAAACCTGTTCGCGTGCACACAAGTGTTTTGTGAGCAAGTCGTTCTCCCTACTCAGGTGGAACATCATAGCACACAACCTTTCAAGTATATTCTGGAAGCTTACAATATGGCACCATGATTTTAAACCTTTGATTAATAAGTCCTAAAATTGATTTGCCTTTTTCACTGCTCCAGTGCATTGACTCAATGTGTTCGAGTGAGGTTTACAATATGCCAGGATGGTGTAGTGGTTTGGGAGTCGGACTTAGACCTGGAAGATCCAGGTTCAAATCCCCGCTCAGCCATGAAGCTTCCTGGGTGACCTTGAGCCAGTCACTATCTCTCAGCCCCACCTACCTCACAGGGTTGTTGTGAGGACAAAAAGGAGGGGAGGAAATATGTACACCACTCTGAGCTCCTTGGAGGAAGGGCGGTATAAAAATGTGAAAAATAAATAAAATAAAATAACCTCAAGATCCTTTTCCCAAGTTCTTGCAGCCATTCAGAGCCAGTCTTGTATATGGACTTATATCACAATATAGTTTTTTTTTGTCTTGATGTTAATCTTTCTCTGATGTCCAGTCACCTAGCCTGAAGAATTCCCTCTAGGCTTCTTTACAGTTTGCTTTGAATGCTATTATCTTGAATTACACATTTGTCAGCTGCAAATATTTGAGAACGGCGCACTGTTTACTAGTTTGCTGAAGATACATAAGAAGGCATTGTCTGAGCATCAATGTTATTGGATGTCAAGAGACACTATGCCTCTAGTGTGCCTTGTGTCTAAATACGGTATATACTGTGCATCATAACTTGGATGAAGAAGATAATAATTTTGCCCTGTGAAACAATTTGACTGGATGATGCTGATATTCCCTGGCTTATTTTGTATTACTGCAAAGCTATAAAAGGAGTATTTGCCTTTAAACACTTATAGGTAAAGCCTGCACAACTTGTGGGACCCATTCAGTTGACTGTAGCTGCCAGCCATGTATTGTGGCCTGGCTGATGCTTCACAGTCCCCTGTTTTGCAGTCCCAGGCAGGTAGCAAAAACAACAGGTTCATCAAATATATATCCATATGTGTTTGGTTTGGTTGGACTGTGTTTGTCTTGGAGAGTCCCATTTTGTGCAGGGAAGACATTCTATGCTTCAGTATTTGGTAGACTTTGTTGTGATTCATAGGAACACTGATTTCCATACCTCTGTGGTTATAATAGCTACAGTTAAGCTACATGTTTTGAATGTGAAAGCAATAACTGAACAATAACTGAAAACAATAACTGAAGGGAGCTGTTATATTATTTTTCAGTGATGTGGTACTTAACGCAATTGGGAGATTAATCAATTAATAGTAATTTAATATTTTTACCTGCAAAATAAGGACTTGTTTGTTTTTCATTGCTAAATAATTATGTACTATTTGATATGGGAGTCACCTGTAACTTTTTTTAATTAATAAAAAATGTTTTGGTTGAGGGGGGTTAAACTACATTTTTAACGTATGTTTTTACCTCTAGCTGACTTGAGCTCTTTTAAGGAGGCACAGCCAGGTGAGTGTAATTCACTCACTTTGTCTGTCAGGTTGGTGTTTTCCTGTTCCATAAAAGCAATGTCTGTCTTGTGAAAGATCCATTTCCATGAATTGTGTGAAGGGTATTCAGGTTCAGAAAAGATTTTTTCCCTCTTTTTCTTCAAAATAGTTGATATATATACACAGAATGTAAGTAGAAAACATGATAAGAGTAAAGTTCTAAAATGTGTTAGAAAGGTTACTTATGTTTGGCAATATAGAAGTGCTATATAGTTTGGCAAGAGGGAGACTCCCAAAATAAGCATAATACAATACGAGCGTTCCGCCGCCTGAAGCTGTTGTGAACATGCCATAAGGCACATTCGTGACGACTTGAGAGCAGGGAAGGCCCCTGCTTTGCCGCCGGAGCGCCCAAGGGACCCAGGTAAGGATCCAGCGGGCGGGGGGCGGTCCGGCGGTAAAGGGAGGGGCAGGGGATGGCTTCGGCCATATTCCATCCCCCGCCATTCAGCTGGGCCATTACACGGCCTACTCCGACTTACATCAGCAATTTCGCTGGCGGAAATCCGAGAAGGCCGATCGGCCCAGGCGCCATTTACACTCGGGGAAGGGGATGAGTGTTGGGGATAATTGGCTAGAATAGGTCATAACTCTGGTTGTAACTGAAGGTACGTTTTATTACCTTCTCAGTCTGAGCCTAGACTAGAGAGAGACAAAGAGTACCTTCTCCTATCTGACCCCTCTCTGCCCTTTTAGAGGCAGAGGCCCTGCATTCAGAACCATCTTATTTATTTAAAAAATTATATCCCGCCTTTTCCTATGCTGAAAGGCAAATGCCCAAGGCGGCTTACAACAAAGATTAAAATACATAATTTAAAATAATACATAAAATAAATTTAAACAATACATAACCATACATAAACAGATTTAAAAACAATAAAGTCCACTGGGGGGGGGGTGACAGTATGGAGCAGAGAAGCAGCATGGCAGAGCATCTTGAGACACAGGAGGCAGACCACGACCCATCACCTAAATGCTAGACGAAACAAAAATGTTTTGAGCCCTCGCCGAAAAGTCATGAGGGAGGGGGTGGTTCTCAGATCCCCTGTCAGGGAGTTCCACAGTTGTGGCGCCACAGCAGAGAAGGCTCGCTCATTTACTAGTGAGGGAAAAACAAAACAAACACAGCTGGACTTCCTTGGTTGTGAGGTCAAAATTGTGAAACTCTCTCTCTAAGATGGTGCATCAGAGCCTGACTATTCATCTGCCATTTGAAAGAAAAGTGTGTGTGTGTGTGTGTGTGTGTGTGCGCGCGCACGCGCGCGCATGTGTGTGTGCAAAATCATAAACTTTTCAGCATTTAATTTAATCAATAATTCATTTTTATATTGAAAAACTATAAATTATTGTATGATTCATTGTGATTTTATTCTGTTTTGTCGTTGGTATAATTTTATTGATACATTGTAAGCCTTTTTAAAAACTCCTTGAGTTTCCCATTTTGGACAGAAAAGCATATCAGTCACCTCGAGGATGATTTGATCAAAAGGTGGGATATATAAATCTTTGAAATAAAATATTTTTACAGGAGAGGAAGATATGTGATTTACTTATCTTCTGCATGCTGCTAGGAACTGTTAATCTTGTAGTTTTAAAAAAGAAAAACTCCCAACATCCTCCCAACATCTGACCCATGGGTGGAGACCACATGTAGAAAAAAAGTGGTTGTTGATCAATGTGATGTTAACTTGACATCCTTTGTGATAGTGTGTACAAATGCAGACTGGAAAGAGCACACCTTTTATAAATAAATTATGTCATTCTGTGTGTGATGTTCAAGGTGGAAAGTAGCATAGCAGAAATTAGAATACTGTATCTGTAGTTTATGGCTCCAAATGTAGAAAAAAGTAATGTTCAGGTTTATTATTTTGGGTTTTTTTGTTTTTGTGTCTCTTTTTTTAAAAGGTTTTTTTAAAAACTCTTTAAACTTTCCTCATGGGGAAATGCTTCAGTGGTTGCCCTCCGAAAGTCCTGTAGTACCTTCTTTGACACAGGGTGTGACCAGACCTGCACACAACATTCTCAATGCGGCTGCACTAATGATTTTATATAATGGCATTGTAACAGTTGCTTTTCATTTTTCGTCCATAATTCCAAACAAAGAATTTGCCTTTTTACTGCCTCAACATAGAGGGTTGGCATTTTCACATTATTGCTCCAAGTTTATTTTCCTGGGTATTCTCAGCCAATTAATACCCCATCAATGTTTGTGTGAATGTGAAGTTAGGATCTCTTTCTTCTGGAAGAGGGAAAGAGAATCAGTCATGAATTGCAGAACTGGCATTGCTGGCTGCATTGAGAAGGCTGCTTGCAGGGCTGTTTCTTATTGTTTTCCTTAAAATGAAAAAGGAGAACCTCATGCACAGCCTCAAAAGATATGGAGGCAACACCCAAGTTATCTCATTCAATCACCTGGAGTCAGGGGTGGTGTGACCTAGAGCACCACCCCACACCAGCACTGTTGCTGCCACCTTTGCCACAGCACTCTAGACCTGGGGAGGGGGGGAAGCACCTTACCATGCTTCTCACGTGGTTTTGTCAGACCCGGAAGTGCAAGATTTCCGGTTTTATTTAAAGGGACAGCTCCTTTGTTCACGCTGTCCCTGTATATAAAACTAGAAGTCCAGCATTTCCGGCTTTAAAGAAACTGCGAGTGGAGCAACATAAAGAGTGGGATGATCTGCTTCCCATTCAAGTGAGCAGGAAGTGGATTGTTGTGGTTTGCATCAGCGGTGGGCCGGAGGGAGGCGGTAATGGTGGTGATGACAGATTCAGGGTGAAATGCACCCCGAATCCACCGTTCCCTCAGACCAGTTGTAATCCTCTGCTGGTTCAACCTGCTTCACTTCACCTCATGATTGGGCCTGCAGTGCCTGGAGACATGTTTACTCACCCGCAGGTGAGCGAGATAGTATTTATGGATTTAAATATACAAAGAGATTTATATTCCACTTGATTTAGCCCAGTAGCAACCCATGCAGTAGCTGCTTTTTGCTCACGAAGGTGCTGCTCTCTTCCCTTACTCAAACAGCTTCTTCAGCAGTTGTTTCCTCAAACACCCATCTCAACTTACTTGCTTCTTCTATCCACATAAATCATGTGCTTAATTTATATAGCACCCAATACAGCATTAGTCACTTCATTAATAATAGCAATAATAACAGCAGCAAAAACATAGCAGTAGTAAGTAGAAAGCTGCAAAAGTTGCAAATAATTTTAATAATGATTAATCCTTGTATCACCTGCATTCATGTACCCTTTCCACATACACAGCTCACACCCCAATCACCCTGCATAGTATTAAGGTACCCCATTAAGCTCCATGATCCCACTATATGAATGCCACTCATCCAGTCACTGTGTACATATGCTCACCCCACTCCTCCACGGGCAGTAGTTGATAAATGCTGGGGAGGGGAGGGGACCACTTTTGTTTCATTTCAATCTGTTAAAAATTGATATGAATTTCTGGAGGAGATAAAGGTATTTTTCTGCAACTGAATACATAATAAAAAACAAAAAATTACCGTAGATAAAATAGACAATGGCAAATAGAAACAGTTATTGGCCTGATCCAATGCTTTAGGTATCAAGAGGTTTCAAGACCTAGCACAGTGCTGTAACTCGTCTGTTAGCCTCATCTTTGTAAGCCTGAACCTATCTTGTAGCATGGCCATGTGATGTCAAATATGTGGCAGTGTTTTTACTGGAACTTCAGCATCTTGCCATGGATCTGACAGGTAATTTCATTTTTTTTTTACAGAATACCATGCTGCTATTTTGCATTTGAAGAGGGAGCACAAAGTTGAAGTTGAAAAACTAAAGGTAAATATTTCTGATTATTCCAATTCGTAAAAAAGGTTGTTCATTTGAAATGTTGTATAAATTGCTATAATTCTGTATGTAGTTATATTTTTTTTCTGTTTGCAATCTTTCAGTCTTCAAACTCTGTCAGGCATAAATCTAGTTAGTTGCCCTGATGTAGTGCTACTTTATTATGGGAAACTACACTTGCCAGCAAATGTGTGTTCTTGAGGCATGCTTTCAGCTGCAAGCCCCCCTATTCCTAAAAAACCAGCCGTGTGCAGGGGGGGGGAGGATCCTCATTGGAATTGGGGCATACAGGTCAGAGGAGGTCCATTCTTCCTTCATGTGCTGTTTTCATTCTGAAAATTGCCCTGCTTGAAGTAGGGGTTTTCCTGAAACAGCAGTTTCTTCAAATTGCCACTTCAGGGGCAAATAGCCACTTCAGGGGGATGATTTTCAGAAGGGAAAAAAGCAGTATATGGGGAACGAACGAACCTCTCCCACTGGGATCCCATTCCCAATATGCTAGTTTGTAAGAAAAAAGAGGCACTTTCTATGTGAATAAGTTCTGTTGAAGGCAGCAGAACCTATTTCCATGAGATGTGCTTATATATAGGATATTAGAATATGTATTCTATCACAAACTATTTGCAATCCACCTTCATATGGCCTTTTTCTCAGATTGTAGTTAGATATTTCCACCCTACCATGCAGATATTCTTTATACATGTATTTCATATCTGATTGTGTGTCAGTATATAGCAGTATCAGTGTCAGTGCTGGATCATATATCAAGACAGACAGAGAAGGAGACCTTCCCCTTTTCAACTTGAACATGACGGAAAATTGGGAAGGGAGCAACTCTTTTATTTCCTGGGACCGATGAAACAAATTATTATGGAAATGCATTTTCTGTTTCTCCACTAGAGGTCAGCTAAACACTTCTTGTTTTCTCAGGAGGAAAAATATAGCTGTAATACTGCTTCATCTTTTATTTAATTTGAGTATAGAGTAGTCCGTCTCTATATATTAAAATGAAAACATTATATGCCATATCCTTTTTTAAAAGTGGTTACCTTGTCCTGAATCTAGAATGGATGAATCTAGAACCCCCTATTTGAATTTCTATTATCCTATTAAGTCAAGCACAAAATAGTTCTTATTTATCATAAACTGTATTCATGTTGACCAGCGAGATGAGCTTAGTCTGGAGCAAAATCCGAAGCAAACTATGGCAACGTCCAAAAGGACTTAATGGGCAACAAAACGCAGATGAGAGCAATGTTAAGAAGTGCAAACACTGAAGGCCTGGATGCCTTTAAAAGGGGATTAGACAGATTTATGGAGGAAAAGTCCATCACAGCATACAAGCCATGATAGCAACCTCCTGGCTTTAAAAGTAGGTTTTCTCTGTGCCAGGAGCAAGGGAGTGACAACAGGAAACAGGTTATCTTGTTGTCTTGTGTGCTCCCTGAGGCATCTGGTGGGGCCACTGTGTGATACAGGAAGCTGGACTAGATGGGCCTTTGGCCTGATCCAACAGGGCTCTTCTTATGTTCTTATGTTAACTGAAAAAAAATGCTTCATGCTGCACAGTACAGTACATTGAAGAGGTTCTTAACTGGTCTTAATTATCCACAAAAATGTTCTGTGGAGTCATAATATATCAGAACACTCACTGAGGTTGCAAACCTGCGCTACTTTACTTGGAAATAATTTCCATGAAGACTCCTTTCTGAGTAAGCACGCATAAGTTTGGACTGTGTTTGGACATCATGATCAGGTGAATTCCCATTGTCATTTTGCTCCTGCCAGCTTTTATCTCCCGTCAGGGAGTGAGAAGAGGATTGGAGAGCTGACTGAAGTGACTGGGTGGGCAGTGGGCCTGGAAAAGGTGGTGGGCAGACATGGGGTGCAGGGCATCCCTTGATAATTTGTTGCCCCCCTCCAACCTGTCACTCAAAGTGGCTTCAGGGCGTAATCCTGGGGAATGTTAAAATGGCGGAGCGCGCGCTCTGCCGTTCTAACATGTCGCGAATGTGCCGTAAGGCATGTTCGCGATGACTCTGGAGTAAGGGAGGCCTGTGCAAGGTCGACCTCCCTCACTCCGCCGGACCAGGATGCGGCTGCCGGTGGAAGGTAAGAGCTCCTGCCAGTGGCCACGTGGGGGGTTCGGTGGGTGAGGGAGGGGGGCCATTGGCCTAGCCAGCTACGCCGTTACACGGCCTCCTCTACTTCCGCCAACTATTTAGCTGGCGGAAATCCAAGGAGGCCTATTGGGCTGGCCCCGGTTTACACCCGGGGGATGAGTGTCCCCTTCGCCAAGTAGTCCTCCGGCCCGCCATCGGATGGGCAGCTCGGGCACAGGATCTGGCGGGTGGCCCTGGGCTGCCGGCCGGATCCTTACTCAGGATTGCACTGCTAGTCACATAGAGACTGGTCTGGTCTTGCTCTGACTGAAGCTAGTCCTGGAATTCTTTTACGATGTAATGTTAGAAATTCCTGGAGACCCTGTTAAAATCTCCAGGATTATTCTCAGTTGTCCCCTGGAGAATGATGCTGTTTCATGAGACTCCAGGCCAGTCCTGGAGACTTGACAATCCTACTTCCAACATGAGGTGTGAAATCTACATCATTTTTCTGCTTTTACTGTTTTCATAAATGTAAAATAAAAACCACAACTACACATTTTTCCTACTGAAAATTTTTCAGTCCTTAATAAAATACTTCTAAAAGTGGGAAAGAATGAGAGGGGGAAAAAGCACATTATAAATTCACCCTTAGTTATGACACAGCAGATACAACAACCAAATGCAATGATAAGAGTTTTTGGTAAACTGGCAGTCTGATCTGAAACAGAATTATTGGGAAATAACACTAACAGCTCAATCCTGTCTACAGTTAGACTGGCGGAGCGATCGCTCTGTCAATATAAGGTGTTGCAAACATGCCAGAACCCATGTTTGTGGCATCCAACGAGTAAGTGGCGCCATTGGAGAGGCTTGCACTGCTTTGCCAGCGCTGCAGAACAGTAGAGCGTTGTGACAGAGAGGTAAGTCCCAGCCGGGCAGCAGAGAATATAACATAGAATATAATGCCACATAAGTGTATTGTGGATTCTATCAAAATATACCGTATTTCTTCGAGTCTAAGGCGCCATCGATTCTAAGGCACACCTTTACTTTCAGTACCACCAGCAAGGGGAAAAAAATCCATCGATTGTAAGACTCACCTCCCTTCATTGAATCTACCCGCTCAGCACCAACTCTCCCCAGCATGTCTCCTGCAGCTGAGGATGACTGAGTGTACTGCCTTTGCATAGCATTTCTGGCTCTGCCAGAAAGTGCCGTTTCCTTCGTTACCTGGGCTTGGGGGAGCTTCAGGGAGGCCTGCGTAACCCTCTGCAGGCCTCCCTGATCTTCAGTTTGGCGAAAAACAGTGATTTTTGGCCATTTCTGGTTTTTGCGAAAACTGGAAATGGCTGAAAATCACCGTTTTTTGCCGAACTGAAGATCAGGGAGGCCTGCAGAGGGTTGCACAGGTCTCCCTGAAGCTCCCCCAAGCCCCAGTAAGTAAGAAGATAGCATTTTGGGGTGCTTTTTAGAGACCTTCGATTCTAAGACGCACCCCATTTTTTGAAATGCTTAATTGGGAAAAAACGCGCATCTTAGAATTGAAGAAATACAGTAATAAAGCCTCTGGCAGAATATTTTAGGGATACAGCTGGGGCAAGAATGCTTTTTGTTTTGTGTGGTTTAATTGGAATGTTTAGATGGTACCAGTTTCCCTACTAATCTTTTTAGTGCTACTGAAATACTCCACCTGGCTTGCCTGTTTGTAACAAGCAAATTGTGTATCAAAGTTTCTGGCAATTGAATTTTCTATATGTATATCAACATGTAAAACAGAATTAAAATCAGTTTAGGAATGCTCTAATGCAGAGGTTCTCAACCTGTGGTACGGGTACCCCTAGGGGTATGCAGACCTCTTGCTGGGGGTACGCCAAGCCCTGCCCCTTATCTGCCCCATTAGCAGCTAATTAAGTGCTAATTAACATGGATTTTAAGTTTTAATTACGGTATTTTCGGAGAATTATTTTTAAAAATAATTTACAAATTATTTTTTAAATTAAAAATTTTAATTGTCTCTGATTTTGGTTTTGGGCTTATTTTTGTACTTTGGAAAATGTACTTTGGTGGGGTGGGAGAGGGAGGAGCTGATTTTGGGAAGTTTGACTTGGAGAAAAAAAGAGATCCTTGCATCTCTCTCTCTCTCTCTCTCTCTCTCTCTCTCTCTCTCTCTCTCTCTCTCTCTCTCTCTCTCTCTTTCACTCACTCACTCACTCACTCACTCACTCACACACAGAGTTAAATATGACATTTTTCACATTTAAAATTGTTTTAGTACTTTTTATTTAATGATTAATTACCTAATTAATTGATTGATTAATCCAATTAATTAGCAGTTAATTAGCAGGGGTACTTCAAAAAATTGGACCGTGATAGGGGGTACCCGGGCCTCCAAAGGTTGAGAACCCCTGCTCTAATGCCTAACCAGTGCTGAATCTAAAACAGATCAAAATGACAATGTTATCCCAGTGTTACGTTAGGCTGAATAGCAGTGTCTGAGTTCAGTTGGAAGGCTGAGACTTTAAAAAAATTAAAGTACAGAGAATATGATGTGTGAAATGGAGCAGTTTTCTGGAAAGGCAATGAAATAACTACCTCTAATTTTTAGAGGGAGCTTGTACATGAATGCAGAATTCTTACCTTAAGTTGTGGCTCTTTTCACTATGTGTCAAGTGCCTGACTACTAAGAACTATTGCCAAAAATGCTTTGAAAAATATGAATGACACAGTTTATTATTCTCTTGAACAAGTGAATTGGTCTTCAGAAGTACTCAGTAGTGTCCTAGATCTTCATTACAGTCATTTCTTTGGCATTCTTATAAAAGCCTAGAAAGAATACATTTTGTAGCCGTAGAGTATTTCCTTTTGTTTTACACCCGAAAGTAAGAGAGGTTGTTTATACTTTTTTGTCCTTACCCTCAAAGGATCATAATTTCTTTTGTGCAGGATGATTATATATGTGAACAATAGAGAGCAGTGCCCTGCAAGAATACTTAGTTTTACAATCCTGAAGAAATGTACCTAATGATTTAATAGTACTTATCCATGCTGAGCCTGTTGATTTTTGTCTTTTAACAAGGGGAAATTCAAAACTAAAACCTACTAGTTGCACTGCATGTTCCAGGTAGAGTTTCCATTGAGCTCAGCATGCACATTTTGAAGAACGTCTGTAGCATGTATGGTTGATGGAACACAACCACCATCCAAAGCTGCAGCCAAGGTCACCAAGGGTTTATTAGTCAATTTTGCCTAATGAGCTATTCTAACTTTTTCAGTACTTCCATGTGTTGTCGCTGATGAATGTCTCCCAGCTTGTGGTTCATCATAAACTCCCCCTTTCCTTGAAAAGTATCATTTCTCTGTACATTGTTTTATCAGTGTGTACGGTTCAGATGTAATTATGAATCTTGCAAACAAACAAGGCCTGCCTATTTTAACGTTGCACCCTATGAAACTATTAGCAGTACACTGAGTACCCTACGTACGTACCGGTTCCATTCCAGAGGCCTGTATGGAAGTCAGTACGTACATAGGTCAAAAAACAGCCAACTCTTGTTTGTCCAGCTCTATCATGTCTGCATGAAAGCATCACAAAGGACGTACTGCACCAGTGCGAAAGTGCTGATGCAGCCATCCATAATTCGGATGTCTGTAACTCACAGCGCAATCCTATCCAACTTACACCACCGGTGTAACCAGCGGTGCAGCAAGAACGGGAGGGGATTCAAAGGGGATTTAAATCTCCCCTCCTCTCCAAAGCCTCCCACTCTGCCCTTCTCCGCTGGTTACAGTGGTGGTGTAAGTTGGTGTCAGTTCTCACCTGTGGGGGGACCCCGGAAGGGGTGTCGTCAAGGCCGCGTCTGCCCCAAAGGGCTCGCCTCCTGTGGGGTCGACCTCCAGCCCGGCTGGTCAGCAAGTACCTGGGACCCTTTTGGCAAGGCCTCAGATCGGGCTAGGGGTGAGAGGGTTAACAGCACCCGGATCCCCAACCCCTGCCTGGCTGTTCCGTTCTGACCTGGACTGTCGCTCCTGAGTACCAGTCCGTCCAGCAGCCGCCTCCTCACTGGCCTGCTTGCCCTCTTTATATACAGAAGGATCAACCTGGTCCCTCCCCCATAGGTCCCGCCCCCATGTCTGCCACCAATCCCACCAGCCCCTTGGCTTGACGGACAGGTAGGCTGTCCTAGCTGCCTGCCTGCTGTCAGCGTCCTTGGCTGCTCCCTTCACGGTGTCCCGTGCTCCGCCGGCGGGAACGTTGAATCTGCCGGGGTGAGTAGCCTGGTCCAGTGTGGCTGTCGGTCTCCCGGCGGTCGGCAGTGGGGGCGACAGGGTCCTTTGCTCCCTGCGCCGCCTTCCCCCACCCCGCCCTGTTCCGGGTGGTTTGGTGGAACACGCCGTGGGAACGGAGACGAGTGCTCCCTCTGCGCTTTGGTCGTGGTGGCTGCCTCGCCGGGAGGCCCGTCGTCCGGAGGACCTGCTGGGAGCCCTGGGGTGGGGTTTACCCCGCCGAGAGCTCCCTTGGTCGGGGCGTCTGTTAGCTGTCCAGAGGTGGGAGATTCCCCGCCGAGGGACTCGCCGTCTGGCGGCCCCCAAAAAGGGGTTTTCTCCTCGTCCGGGGATCGCCCACATCCGGACAGTTGGATAGGATTGCGCTGTCAGTGAGCCAGTTTACTTATTCCGGACCTTATACAGCATATTGCTTTGAAACATGAGTCTGATTCACACAAAGATACCATTAGCACTAGATCAAGACTTCAGTTAGTTTGCGGGGTGCTTGCATTTGTAGTATCCTGTAACACTAATTAGCATAGCAAAGCTAGGGTGATTGTGTTGTTTCCAATTACTGCTGTTCTGAACCATTGCTGTCATTATTTTGTATACATTTGAGTTTTGCACAGAAATGCTATTTACTTCATGGCCTTCGGCCCCACTATTTACAAAGTTCCTTTTCAATAGCCATGTGTGTATATATTTCATCAGCCAACTGAGGATAGCACTTCATGTATCTGATGAAATGGGCTGTGGTCCACAGAAAGTTGAGCCAAAATAAGTATGTTAATCTATAAGGTGCTACAA
The DNA here is from genome assembly GCA_026170595.1 of Plestiodon gilberti rubricaudatus. Taxonomy (NCBI): domain Eukaryota; kingdom Metazoa; phylum Chordata; class Lepidosauria; order Squamata; family Scincidae; genus Plestiodon; species Plestiodon gilberti. The sequence goes on from JANXHW010000001.1 coordinate 266,373,518, forward strand.
GACTCTTTGTTGTGATTGCTGTACAAGCAGTTGCCCAGATGAAACTGTTCAGACATCTGCACTAGTTGTTGCAAGATGTTTTGGGGATTCTGGATCTAGTACTTGTGTGTGTGGGGGGGCTTTCTGTGCTTTCCCCCTTTTTTCCCCTGCTGTAAACCCCCATGCTAGCAAGAAGCTGCATCTCCTCAATTTAAGTCTTATTTCAGATCTGCTCCCTAAGTTATACCTCAACTGTCCTGGAGCATATGGGGATTGTGGAAAACTCAAGTACATGACTGAGGACATTAGCAAAAAAAGTATTTGCAGGCCAGATGTTCCTCCATCCCCTAGAGCAGGGATGTCAAACACAAGGCCTGCAGGCTGGATTTCACCTGAGGAAGCTCTTTATCCGCCCCATGTGATACCGTATTGCCCCGAGTATAGGACGCTCCTGATTATAAGCCGCACCCTTAAAGTTTGGTGCTTTTAAAAAATACATTTAACTTTCTAAAACTTAAATATACACATTTATAGAACAGTAAAATAGTACAGCTTTAGTACAGTTAAAGGCATAGGCACCCTGTCCCTTATTGAATCTGGGCACCCTAGTATAAGTAGCCTTCCCAGATCCAAAGGGGGACAAAGTGCCTACCTTTAACCTGTTGAATTTGGGCTGGTGCAGCTTGTTGCACCCTTCCATGATGATGAGCTGCACCTGCCCAAATTTCAGTGGTTAATAGCACAATCCTATGCATGTCTACTCAGAAGTAAGTCCCATTGCATTCAATGGGGCTTACTCCCAGGAAGGTGTGCATAGGATTGCAGCCTAAAGGTTGGCACTTTGTCCCCCTTTGGATATGGTAAGCCTATGCAGGAGTTCTTGCTCTCAACTTTCAAACTGCAGTAAATATCTTAGTCTCCACAGAGTCCTGGGGCTGGAACTTAATGGTTAATTTTTTCAAATGCTTCTGAGGCTAGAGCCTGCTGGAGAGATCTGACCATTTAGCAAGTGATTAAGAGCTGAAAACACAGCGCTTTGCAGTTTAAAAAAAGAAAAAGCTTTTACCTTTGAAAGAGACTTGGAGAGGACGCTTTGCAGAAAACTCTAGGCAGAAAACGCTAGACTTTGATTGTAGGCCGCACCCCTACTTTAAAGACTTGCCTTAGGGCAGGGGTGGGGAACCTCCGGCCCGCGGTCCGGATCCGGTCCGGCCCCTGCGGGACCCGACTGGTCCGGCCCGCGGGACCGGAGGCTCCACCACCGCCCGCCTAGTCCCTTTAAAATCGGCCTATCTGCAGCTGCGCAGATCGCCGTTGAGGCCGAGAGGGCAACGTTGAGCCGTTGAGGCCGTTGAGGGAGTGGTAAATTCGCAGGGGCGTGTTGTCAAATTTGTGGGGGGGGATTTTGCCCGCCCTTACGGGCGGCCCGCAGCCAATTTTCCCAATGGGGAAATGGCCCCCCACCGCAAATAGGTTCCCCACCCCTGCCTTAGGGTTTAAAAGTGAGTCTTATACTCAGGTCAATACGGTAATTGGGCTGTACTAGCACTGCCATCAGCTGCTTTCATCTGCTGAGCTGCAAAATAATGTCTAAGCAGAAGTGGTGCTGCTGAAAGGGCAGCGCTGGGAGAGTCCAATTATCATGCGGGCCACTCTTTCAGCAGTGTTGCTTCTACCAAGACGTCAATGCTGAAAAGGTGGCCTGCATGATAATTGAGTTCTTCTAGTGCTGTTTGACAATCAGTGCTGCTTCTGCTGAGGCACTGGGAGGAAAAGACAGAAGGAGGACTCACAAGGTGAGGAATGATACAGGGGGGGAGGGGCAGACCAAGAAGGGTGAGAGAGGGAGAAAGGAGACACTGCCGAGGCGCTGGGAGGGCCCAATTATCACACGGGTTGCCCTTTCAGCAGTGCTGCTTCTGCTGAGGTTTCTCTTCGCAGGGCATCTCTCAGCTGCTGTGCTGCAAAGTGATACCTTGGCAGAAGCAGTGCGCCTGAAAGGGCAGCCTGCCTGATAATTGGGCTCTCCCATGTCTTGAAAATATGATCAAGCTTTGCATATTTTTCTCTTCTGACATTTGCAGCTAATGAGTTACTAGGTGAGAACAAAGTGCTTATTTCTGGTCATCATCTGTTTAAAGATGTCACTTCCTGCTTAATGAATCACTTCTGGCCCTCAGCTGGTGCCATAATGCTGTTCGGCCCGCTGTATGAAATGAGTTTGACATCCCTGCCCTAGAGGCATCAGTACTGCATCAATGTAGATGCAACAATCAATTGTCTTTTGTGGGCACCAGAGCCCCTAAGCCTTGTAGTGATATTGCCAGCTCTCAGGGGTCTAGTCTTTAAAACTTGACAGTATGGAAAGAAATATTGAGATTCTGGAATAAATAAATGCTAGAAGAAAGCAACTGAAAATAGAATAAGAACAATTGTACAAGGCTGTTGTTGTTGTTTTAATAAGAGGGAACGATGTTGCTTCTATATGGATACAAGGAATCCCTAACAAGAATTGAACTGTTTCATGCTGCCCTTGTTTTGCTTCTGCCAATGAATTGGGTGACCTTCCTACCTACGAGAATATTGCTTTCAACTGCTATATTATTTTTTGGATATTGCTGGATTTTTGTTTTCCTGCAGGAGATACTGTTCCTAGTCAAAACGACCTCTTCCTCCTACGTTTCAAATGAGAGATTAATCAGGTTAAAGCACATGAAATTATTTCAGAGGCGCAAATAACATAGTTATAAAATGAAATCTGTTATTTGCCTTTGTCAGTGCAAACTGAGTAAAAATGAAACCTGCTTTGGAAATGTCTTTAAAGCAGCAATTTAAGCTTTAAACTGTTAACACCTCTCTCATGTCCCACATTTTTCTTTCAGTATGTATTTTGTGCTTCTTCATTAGGAAGTTTGAATGGGCTTCAAATTCTTATTATTAGGGGAAGACCCACTAAAATACACAATTTCAAAAAAAAAAATCAAACATATTGTGTTGGAAGGAGTCAGTGAGGTGATGGAGGTTTAGCTGAGGCAGAATTGTGCGTGTAATTTAAGCCATGCAAATTAGGATGTGCCGTTCCATTTTAGAGGGCAGGAAATTGTATAGCATCATGGCTATCTAGGCAATTGCTTGTTGTAAGGAGAAATTGTAGTTTTATTATAGGATAATGATGTTAGATATTGAAAATCTCCTTGGTTGTAACAATGTATAGTCCTGATAAGATATCATAAACTGTTGAATCTTATGATCTCTTATCAGGACTATCCATTGTTGTTACAACCAAGGAGATTTTCAATATCTAGTATTGTTATCCTTTAATAAAACTACAATTTCCCAGTTTATCAGGAGGAGGAAAGAAGCTGCCTTGCTCTTCTTCTCTGACAAATGCAGGGAGCAAGCTGGGCTGCTGAATGCTGAGGATTTGGCATGCCCCTAGCACATGACTTGCAGCTGGCTATGAAGTAACAAAAGCCTGCTTCTGCACGTTGATTGATCCTTGTTGGATTAAGGCCTGTTGATATGTTTGCAATGATTATATAATATCACCACAGCACCAATTTCTGTTTTTGTGATGTTTTGCTGCTGTATCTGTTGGTGCTCTCGAGGGTCCACACGTTTTCATGGTAGACAGCCCAAATGTGGGTGGTATCCGTGGTAGTCCCCATCCTAAGCATGTATGTAGTATTGCAGCAGTGATTTGGCTCTAAAGTTGTAATGATAAATATACGTATTTGGAATTATGTTTTGTTGAAATCAATAGCACTTACTTCCTAGGAAGATGTTTAGAATTGCAGACAAACTAATAATTAGTTTATTAATTAATATTATTTATTTATTTATTAATATTAGTTCCGCACAACTAACATCTCAGTTCTAAACACATTTACCGTACTTGAAATGTGAAAGCCTTGAAAATAAACCCTGTTCAACAAAATGGAACTGACTTAACAGTAAACATTCATAGACTTGGCCTTTCATGCTTTTAATTATTTTTTTTAACATGAAGCTGCTTCTTTTCCCTTCTCCTGTTTCATACCACAAATACAAACAAGTTCACCTTTATAAAAATAAAAAAGTCAAAACGTTGAATGAAAAAAGGTGGTATACATCTACAAGACAGCTACCTTTGCTAACTGTCATTTTGCATTAAGACCACGTAACTGTGCACTGATTACAAATTCTGTGTAAAATCACTGGTTTTGTGAAAAATGATTGATTTTATGCAAAATCAGATATAATTCTCCATTCTCTGATTTCTTTAAAACTGTAAGGAATCAAGAGCACAGGAATGGTTTCCCACATAAAATATTTTAACTATTAAAATATGTAATTTGTTGTGAAATAGTTTCAGTCCTCTCAGTCCCATGCACTCAGATGTAGTCAGCTACCATCTGTGTGATGATGTCCTCTATTTTGGAGTACTGTATTTTTGATGCTTGATTTCAGTACAAATCTCGTCATTATCAAGAATGACAGCTGAACTGCTTGCGTGACTCGAGTCCTGGTATATTTACTTACCATTGAAGGAATATACAAAACATCTTGATACTATTAGGAAGTGTAATCATTTTTATACAAAGTATTGGCTCTTCATCCAGTACATACTGGAATGAATAACCGGAAGAAATGTTGTATGCTCCAAGATACATAGAGGCTGGTCTTTAGAAGGTTTACAGATTCTCTAACTCCTTCGATACTTGGAATGGTTGCTTAATACAGTACTTTGTAACTACAGTCACAGGCTCTCCCCCTCTGACCCCTTCAATGCAAGGGAAAAAGTAGCATCTGATCCAAGCTGTACTGAGTTTATTTGAATGTGGTGTCGCTCTGGCACTCTCCTGCTCTTCTACCATTATTTTTGGTTGCGGTCTCAGAAGATACCACATTCACACGAGGTACATTTGAATACATTACACATGTATTATACATTTTTGACCAGGCTTCTGTACTGTTTGCTGTTGTTCAGTGCTTTTAGCAGTCAGGAAGGAAGTTTGTTTCTTTAAGAATGAAGCAAACTGTGAAGATGAACAGCCTGGTGGAGGAAGGGGGAAAGGACTGCATTTCTATGCAGTGTAGAGTGCCTTATTTGATGCTGTAGCAGTTGACTGCTGTAGCAGTTTTTCTTTCTTTCTAGCCTTTGTCCAAAAGGCCAGTGTATTGTTTAGTGAAAAAATGAGCTTTTTTACAGACATGCTATATCTGTGATAGCTAGGCCTGTGCAAAAGACAGGCATTTCCCACTGTCAAGCACTGATGTAGGTAGTCGCTCCCAGAGGAAGATAGAGGGGTGGAGGTGGGTGGCATATCAGTGAACAAGAAAGTAGATACGTTTCATTTATTTAAACCCAGTTGCTGAACATTTATTGGCCTGAATTAAAACCAGACTGGAACACCTTCAGTCAGAGCTGAACCAGACCTGAACCAAAAAATGTTATGCTTCCTGCTCAGCATTGCTTTCTACATTTTTGTTTCTTGCACTAAGTTGAATAAAAGCACATTTTGTCCTCCTTTTCTCCCTAGTGACAGCTTTTTAAAGGATGACTTAATCCATGAGTCTGCTTCCCAATTTTTTCTTCCCATTTTTTTGTATCACAAAGTGATGGTTTCATACACACAAACCTGGATGGAAAGAGTTGGGAGGTGGAATCCAGGTTGACTTACGTGTGCAAGTCTGGCATCAACCATGCTAATAAAATCAAATCCAATGTTGTTTTATGGCTTTGAATTTATGTGACTACAGAGGATCAAAGGATTTCTGTCCCACTGGACTACGAGGTCTATAGTTCATGACAAAAAAAAAAACCTCATCAAAAAGAACATTTTGGTTGTGAGGCTTTTCATTTTAATCAGCTACAGCAATAAAAGAGCTGCTAGGTGTCCAAAAACATTCTCCAAGATCAGAGACAACTCACCCTCTCGTATGCCCCGTGTTCTTATTAGATCCATACAACGCCTTTGGCTTGACTGTGTCATTGAGCCTTCTCTGCAACTTGTTTTGTTTTCTTTTTTTCCCCTTGACTTTTTGCCATTTTAAACACAAAACGTGTCAGACCTCAATAAGATTAATGATGCATGAAGCCTACTCATTAATACTGAATTGCTATGAATTTTTCAAGGTAGGGCTTCATTGTAATTGCATGTCATTGAATAGTTGTCATAAAGCTGACCATTCTGGGGTATTTCTCAGTGGTTTTTGTTTTTTGTTCAGGTTTAATATAAAAAAAGTGTCCTGTTGGTTGGAATAAATCAGTGGTCTTCAACCTTTTTTGTGTTGCGACCCCCCCAAAATAAATAAATAATGTGACTGGGGACCCACTGTTGAACCTGCCCCCCTCCAGGGACCTGATCCACCCATCCCCCGCCCCTGTAGGGCAATCGGAAAAAAGGTCCTGCTAATAAAAAAAAATCCTGCACACAGTGTCCACTGTGCAAGGCTGGGCCACCTTTTGTAAGGCCAGGCCCCACCTCCGCCACCCACACCTACCAACAAGATTGCCTGCAAAGTCTGGGGATGGGGAGACTTTTTGATCAGTTGTGCTATCATGGCATTGCCTTGACGGGCTTAGGACATGACAGATGTTGCTCTGGCATCCATGAGATGTTTGCACAGCATCCGAATAGGATTGGACCATAAGACTGCAATCCTATTCACACCTTCCTGTCAGTAAAACCCCAGTGAACACAATGGGACATCTGAGTAGACATACGTAGGATTGTGCTTCTGTTGTACTGTTCATGGACTTAGAACTATGCCCAATAGAAGCCAGAATAATTTAATTCTGGCTGAGGGCTCATTAGGCATAGTTATCTTTTCTTCCCTGTTCCCTCTGAAAGTCAATCACTCTGCTAAGAGACATAGATGCGCAACTGAAACAAGTGAGATTTTGGGAGATTAAACAAGGTGACCAAAATGATTAGGGCGCTGGGGCACCTCCCTTACGAGGAAAGGCTACAGCGTTTGAGGCTCTTCAGTCTAGAATAAAGGCGCCCGAGGGGAGATATGATTGAGACATATAAAATTATGCATGGGGGGGATAGAGGGAAATTCTTTTCCCTCTTGCACAACATCAGAACCAGGGGACATCCACTAAAATTGAGTGGCGGGGGAGTTAGAGCTGACCAAAGAAAATATTTATTTACCCAGCCTATAATTAATCTGTGGAACTCCTTGCCACAGGATGTGGTGATGGCACCAGGCCTAGATGCCTTTAAAAAGGGGTTGGACAGATTCATGGAAGAGAAGTCCATCACAGGTTATAAGCCATGATGGGGATAAGTAACCTTCTGGTTTTAGAAGTAGGCTATCTCTGAATGCCAGATGCAAAGGAGTGGCAAGATACAGATGTCTTGTGTGCTCTCTGAAGCATCCGGTGGGCCACTGTGAGATACAGGACGTTGGACTAGATGGGCCTTTGACCTGTTCCAGCAGGGCTCTTCTTATGTTCTTATGTAAGGCCTGATCTACGTGTGCAGCAGAATGAAGTGTCTTGAGAAAGCAGAGTGTACTATACCATTTTAGGCTGCATGTGCAAATCCCTGTTTTTATTGTTCCCATACATTTTAAAAAAATCCTTGCAGATGGAAAACTAGTACAACTATGAGAGATGTTTCTAGCTTAGCCCTCTCGTTGCTATGTTTGTTTTCTGCTTGCAGAAAAGGATGTTGTTTTTTAACAAAATGTAATCTTCTAGCCACAATCTGAAGTTGTATATACAGTAATCCGTTCTGCCATCCAGGACTTCACCACCTTTCTATTGCCACCTCATTCAGCTGCAGGTGTAGATCATGCGTAAGAGACTTGTGGTTCAAGATCTACATCTACTGGCCAATGTGTAGAATATAATTACATTCCATTATTCTTCAGATCTGTAATTGGCTATAGTAACTATGGTGATTTATCTAAAAGGCATTAGAATCTCTTTGATATCCTGTCTCATTCTGATTATCCTACCTTATCTTCTTGACTGATCAACTTGAACTTGGACTGAGAAATCTTAGTTTAGAGTGGAAACTTTCATGGCCAGCAACGATTTTCAAAGAAGTGGGCAATACAGAAGTGATGAAGAAATCAATACAGAAATCAATACAGAAGATTTTCAAAGAAGTGGGCAAAAAGCCATGTAAAAGGATAAAAATGTAATAAAACCAGTAAAAACACGGTAAAATCACGTTAAAACTTGTCAGTAACAGGTTAAAAACACGTTAAAGTCATGTTAAAAACAGGATCCAACTCGTGTGCACTCTCGTTTCAACACATAATTAGCAAAACACAACGTTTCGTCTACTACTGTAGACTTCTTCCAGGTGTGGAGACAGCAATTTTTTTAATGTGACTTTAACGTGTTAACCTGTTACTGATGAGTTTTACCGTGTTTTGACTGGTTTTCTTACATTTTTATCCTTTAACATGGCTTTTAAACCTGTATTGCCCACTTCTTTGAGAAATCTTAGTTTGCAGTGTGCACCTTCATGTTCAATACACTTTCCCCCCACATTTGAGTGCTCTTTTAGTTTCCGTGTCCACCCTAACCAAGGGATTATGGCAGGTTATGCTAAATCATTTGCCTTCATGACACCTGAATGGCAAGTCAACACATGCATACAATCATACGTCATTACTCATTTTAATGATGATGATGATATTTGCACTTTGTGTTCAACAAGAAAAATCACAAAGTGATTTACATAACAAAAGAAACTTTAAAAATAGTCAAGATGGGCATACTATCTAATTATATTGTATTTATAACCAGCTTTCTCCAATAAAAACTCATAGCAGATCTGGATAATATCCATCTGTCATCAGCTGGATAAATGTTATCTGTTAGTCCCAGATTTCATTCTTGTCTGCATTCTGATCGGGATACATTCTTCATCTGCCTAACTGTTTGTGTTTCACTATTTACCTGTTGATGTTTAATAGATGGTGTATAGTATACCCCTTTGGGTACGACACAAATCAAGTCGATTTGAGTCTTGGAACTGAACCCCTTAAGCTGTTCACAAATCGGATTGAGAGTCTAATATCTGCTCTATTTGGGGTTTCCCGTTTCTAAAAATACATTTTAATATAACGGAAGATTCTGTTGCTTGCTTCATGTGTGTTTCTTTGTTACTATTTAGGCCAGTCCAGATGATAATTTTTAATTCTTCCTTTAAATCCAAAATAGCCATTGTTTGACTTAATTCTCATCTCACTTCATATATTCCCACTTCCCTTGGAAGCTCGCAGGAGGGTTTTCAGAAGCTAATAACTGACAATACCAGTTTCCAATTTTGGCTGTGATGCTTTGTCAGAGGACGCCTTCAGAACGTTTTGTATTTAGGTGTGAATACTGAAGAATGAAATGTGTGTGCTACCTATCATGTATCTAAAGGGCACTTACCTAAATGCATTTTTAACCACTTTAAGGACATGGAGATTACAACTGGGCCAGCTCACATATATTTTACAAAATATATTTTGTTATTTACTGCCACCTCAGTAAGTATGATGAATGCTGCAGTGTCTCCTGATTGGCTTTTACCAGAAGTGCCGTACTATCACTTGTAAAGCTCTGCTAGCAAAGAAAACGTTCAATCCTGGACACAAGGGGAACCCTGATTTTTAAGTTTAGATTTAAGCTGTATTTTATCATGAAGCTGGCACACATGAAGTTGACTGAAACATTACATATTCTGCTCATGTAATGTTTCAGTCACGCAATTCCATGTATGTACCCATCACTTCAATTCCAATAATATTGCATCTTCTGTTGCCACAACTCCTACATACAATTATGTATCTCGTTTACTTTCAAACACATTGGATTCCACTGACACCTTTTAAACAAAGCAAATATTATAGCATCCCAGAAATTTTTACATGTGTCATGTATTGCATTATTTTATTCGCAGTCAGTGCATTGGGAATAAATTTAAATGCTTGCCCTTGAAAACAGTATTAATACAGCATATGCAACAGATTATGATGGCTGAGGTGTCTGAAAAAAGGAAATTTGATTTTTAAGCAAATTGGCATAAAGTTTTTTTTTTCATCCAAATATCCTTTGATTGTTAAGCCCCTGATTGTAGTTTCTGAAATCTAAAACAAATGTATTTCTTGTTCAAGGATAATCGTTTCTTTAGAAAAAACCAAAACCCTTTTGTTGCATATGCAAGTTGCTCTTTGTTTGAAATGCTTTACAACCCAAGGGAAAAAAATACGTTTTTCCCTTCATGCTCCTACTATTTTTGGCCCAGTGCCCTGAAGTAATTCTCCAATCCTAAACACAAATGTTTTATCACCAGTGAAGGAAAGCTTTTGTTTTGAAGAACAGTGGGTATTCTGCACCAATAAAATTTCTCAAATCTGCTTTAGAATATGGAAAGAATATTGTTCATAGTGCTGAGATGAAGTGGGGGGAGATGTTTTATCCCCCCCCTTCTGAAATGTTCCTCCACATGCTGGCATTTGCTGTGGAGCATTGGCGATGAAAATGCTTGCTTATTCAGAGTGAGGTACAAAGCATTGCCTCATTCTGATTTGTCTTCATGATGTTATCACATAACCAAATATGGCTGTGTGGTGACATCATGTTGTCATGTTGCCTACATTCTTCCTGATTTGCTGGGATTGACAGTCCCTGTTTTTAAAACAGCACTGAGACTGCAGCTTGAGAAAGAAGGAGCTGTGAATAGGTGATATATTGTGAATTATCTTCGGTCCCCACTTGATAACTCCTAAAACTGAAGTAGTAGGTGACATGAATAGCTGGTATAGGTATATTTTGAATGAAAAAGGCAGAATTGGACATGCATAGTAATATAACAAAGTCTAGGATTCAAATTTACATTCTTCTCATATCTAACTTGTGTGACTTTTCCATGAGTGTGCCCAGGGGCGTCGCGACGACGCGCGACACCCTTAAGGGGGAGGCTCCGCCCCCGCGCGTGACGTCACGCGCAGGAGCGGAGCGCCCTCCCCGCTCCGTTTTTGGCTCATTTTGGAGCCAAACGGACCCAGGGGAGGGTGGGCGGGCCCACCTCCACCACAAAAATGTAAGTGAGGGGCGCCGCGCGTCACCCCTATACGCGCGATGCCCCCCGGCGGCCCGCCCCCCCCGCTTCCCCCCGTCGACGCTAGTGAGTGTGCCTTGTCGAATTAACCATGTAGTATAGGTGATGGCTGTTACCAAAGACACTACTCATAATAAATATGACAGTCGATTCACAATTGCAATTATACTTACAGTAACTTTTCATTATACATTCACAGTCTGATTTTGAACTCGGAGTCTTTCATATTCGGGGAGAGCATGCTTTATCAATTGCAAAGCTTGAGGAAGACATTACAGCTTTAAAAAATGAACTGGAAAATACGTTATACAAGAGAAGCGAAGAAGTAAAGGATGTCTGTGTCTCCACTGAAGATGATTATCCACCAAAGACATACCGAAATGTATGCATACAAACGGACAGAGAGACTTTTATAAAGCCAAGTGAAGATGAAAACCGGACTGTCAAGAATAACCAAATAATACCTAAGAAGCTTATTATTCCTTGTTTGGACAATAGTATTTCTTCCTCAACTGACCACAAAGAAACATGCAGTCATGGACTTGCCTCAGGGAGTGCTGCATCTCAGCTCGATCAAAGGTTGCCACTGCCACCACCACCACCTCCGCCACTACCTGGTTCAATTCCTCCACCACCAGGCTTGGGACCGACTCATCCACCTCCACCACCTCCGCTTCCTGCAGCTTTTGGGACTCATCAGCTACCACCACCTCCCCCACCAGGGCCTCCTCCAGTTGGAGGGGGGCTGCCTCCACCACCACCGCCGCCACTGCCACCTCTTGGATCTAATTTCATTTCCAGTAGCATGGTATCAAGCCAAGGCTCTCGAAAACCAGCCATTGAGCCCAGCTGTCCCATGAAGCCACTCTATTGGACTAGAATACAAATAACAGACAGCAGGTAAAGTGATGCTTTCTTGTCACTTTGATACATATAATGGTAACCTGTATGCAGCATTTCAAGGTTAACCAAAATAAAAAGAAAGAATAGTAAATTGCAAAAACATGAGAACAAGCCATTTTTTTTTTAAGGAAGAGCTTAGAATGAAGGAAATTATATTTATGGATGAGTAGTTGCTACAGAATGATAGAATGGTCTTTTCATCTATCTAATATTCTTGTACAGGACTGTACCCTGTGGCTTACACAAAAAGAGTAATCTGATTTGATATGAAATATTCTTAGTATGGCTTGAAGCACAAGTTGCAAACAACCTGATCTCATGAGACCTCTCATGCAGCTCGCATGATTGCTCCTAAGGGTCGCAGACCCACCGGGAGGCAACTGGCATTCCAACAGCCAATAGCACCGCTGTTCAGATACTAGAGCCTGTCACTGCTGTGTCAAATAAGTGCAACTTTAGTGATACTTGCAAAGAACTAGTGGAAGTGGAGAGTTTGCCAACCACATCCAGCTCCGGTATGAATAATACTGTAGCCCTAACACTTGTGCAGTGGCAGCAGGTGCCCCTCTGCAGGATGCAGCGGTAGCATTTCTGGCATGGCTGCATTGTTGGGGGGGGGGAAGGATAGGTTTGACCTCTTAGTTCTAAGTAGGCATGCATAGGATTATGCTGTAAGAATGCTTTTCTCACCTTTATCTTCATTTAGTTTCAGTATAAGGTTTACTAGAATCTGATATTTTGTATGTCTTTTTTAACGGAGATTTTAGTAGGGAATAGTCTGACCATCTTAGAGAACTTGTTTGGGAAAAATACAGGGAACTTGATATGAAATGACAAGCAAAAATAAAATGTTATGTGAGTGACACCTGCTGGAGGTAAAGACCAGTTGCTACTCATAAGGGCTGGAGATAATTTTCTGTTTTATGAGTCTGCAGTTTCCAAAGAAAAGCAATCCAATCCTGAAGGCTTCCTTTGCTACGATAGGCATTTGTTCCTGAAACTGAAGAAAAGCAAGATGATTTTAAATTGTAGGTTACAGCTTTCAGTCATGGTGATACTATGGTAGTCATGGTGATACTAGCATCAAGGAGGGAGGGTGGAAGATACAGCTGCAAGATGGAGCTATGTCATGCTTGCCTTTTTTTGTCTCTCTCCCCTCTCAGGATTTAAGGCACCAATGCTGCAATCTTAAACACACTTCCCTGGAAGTAAGCCCTACTGAATACAATGAGACTTCATTATGATTAGGCATTCATAGGATTGTGCTGTTAGGTTATAGTCCTACACACAATTTCCTGGGAGTCAATCCCATTGAACAGAATGTGACTGTATTTTTTTCTACTTCATTTTGTATGTATTGACCCACCAGTGAAAAACCAAAATCTCCTAGCCTGTATATACATATTTAAATGAACCAGATCTGACGCAAAATGTGAAATTTTGTCTATGCTGAGGAGGAATACAATTAGGATTGCCAGCTCTGACTGAAGCTATTCCTGGAGATTTTTGCCACCCCCAACATGACATAATGTCATTAAGCCAGGGAAACCCTGTACAAATCTCCAGGATTGCTTTCAGTAGTCATCTCAAAACACCTGATACTGTATCCTGGAGACTCCAGACCAGTTCTGCAGGGTTGGCAACCATAGCAAGAGAAGCAGTGGAAAATATTATATTGATTATACAATCACTGTTGGTAGTACTCAGTTTTGGTTATGGAATTTTTCTTTGAATAGTACAGTGGGCCCTCCTCATCCGCAGATTAGCTATCCGTGGATTTGACTCAACACAGATGGCTAACCCTGGAAATAGAGTCCCACTGGGGGCGGGGGGCATAGTCACAGTACCTTAATTTTTTAGCTGCGCTGGGCCCACCACCCGCTTCTCAACTCTTGTGTGCTTTCTAAGTAGTCAAACTGCTGCAAACAGTTAAAAAAAAGTGATCAAAAGTGACATCCGGTCACAACGCGAAACTAGAAGTTTGCTTTAGACCGCTTTTTTTTCTGTTTGCAGCAGTTTGGAGTACTTAGAAGGCGCGTGGGCGTCAAGAAGCAGCGGTGGGCCTGGCTCAGCTGAAAAATAAGGTACTTTGGTACCGCCCCCCTGAATTTCTTTAATGAGGTTTTGGGTATCTGCGTGAGTTCCAGGAACAAAACCCCTGAGGATATCGAGGGCCCCTGTAATCCAGTTGGGCAACCCAATCCTATCCAGCACTGGGATTGAGCAGGCTGGAGATCTCCTCGGGGTAAAAGGACATTTGCCCTCTTACCCTGTGTTGACCCCCAGCATGCTCAATGGGGCTACTTGGACCTGCACTAGCTAAATGGCTGGTGCAGGCCCGAGAAGCCCCATATAGGGCTTCCAGGCTTGGGAGGATAGGATATGGCGGAGACCTTCTTCGCTGGTCTCCCTCCCTCCTGGGCCCGATCTGCCCACCCCCCATTACACTCCTTCCCACCCTCCCCACGCCCCATCCTGCCGCACGGTGCAGGGCTTACCTGTCCACCGGCGCAGGCCTCTGCACTGGACACTGGAGCGATGGCACAGGCCGCTGCATTGGCATGACCTACTCTCAAGGTGCCTCAAACATGCTTTACGGCACATTTGTGACACCCAGTGCCGGTGGAGTGCGAGCTCTACTGGCGCTGCAGGAGAATAGGATTGGGCCATAAATATAGTTGTTCTCAATAGTGATGGAATTTATTTATGTGGTAAAGGAGATATCTTTTGTATTATTTATGTAGTGCCGTCACTGCATGTATCGCTTTCCAGAGAGATGTCTTGAAAAATGTTGTTTTGTCTTCTAATTTTAGCCAGAATCAAGCTCCAACTCTATGGGACTCATTAGAAGAACCCAACATATTTGATACCAGTGAATTTGAATATTTGTTCTCCAAAGAAACAGCTCAGGAAAAGAAAAAACCACTAGCAGATTCGTATGAAAAGAAAGCAAAAGCCAAAAAGGTATTTCTACATTGCACTTTTTTTTACACGGCAATCTGTTCCTAATACCTTCCCCTACTGGAGGTTGGTATTCAGCACCTCTGCCAAACTCTTATGTTAAATAACAGCTTTTCCTTCTTAATATCCTGAAATTTTATTTGTAAAACAATGATCAAGAACAATGTACAGTATTATCAGACTTTCCCCCTTTTTTCAGTCTCTAAAATGCATAATAATTTGCTCTGTCTCAAGAATCTGAAGTCTCTTAACTAATTTCTGACTCAGTTCTCTAACCAGAAGGCAGTGGCAGTGACAGGGAAGACTTGGTTTGGGACCCCCTTGTGCTGTTGCTGGAAATCGGCCACCCACTTACACCCGCCAACGTTCACCTTCCCCCCCCCCCCAAGCTTATTGGGAGCTAGGTGAAGTGGAAACAGGATGCAACAATGGACAAACAGAAAATTATTTCCCCTCCACCAGCCCCACACTTACCAGGAACTGGCTGCCAGCTGCATTAGCCTCTGAGGGAAGGAGGAAACAGGAAGTTCCTGCTTGGTTTGGCTACTTCTTCCTCCCTCCCTTAGCTCAAAGGCCAATTGGATGCTCCGAATTGGGAGGGGGTGCTGAAGGGGAGAGGTTGTCCTCAGATAGTGAGCATGTGAGGTTTATTAAAGCTAACCTCTGTTGCAATTTCTTGTCCCCCTTCCCAGTAATCTGAGGACAAAACTAGATGATTCAGCGCAGCATTGTCTACTTCTCTTTCCATGGTCCTTTGCCCTGCTGATCTGGGTCAATATGCCATGCACAGATATATGAGGTGCTGGGGTCTATGTCAGTGTTTTGGGAAGGTGTGCTTGTGAAACATAAGTACACACAACCCCCTTTCTCCTATACTGACGTAGCCATCAGCAACGTTGTTTGCAATAGTTGCTTTGAAACTGTACTACTGGTTTAAATCTTGTACCACAAATAGAAAGGTATCAAGCTACCGTATATACAGCCCCCCCCCCGTATTCCCGGGGGATATATCCCCGTATTCCCGGGGGATATCCACTGTGGATACTTGAAACCGCGGATTTTCTGAGGCCCCCCTTGGGGGCGTGTAACCCCTTCCCCTGTGAGCCCCCCAGGCACTTACTTTTAGTGTTGGAAGCTTCGCTGTTTCTTCAAAAGAAATACAATGAGCAGCCTTGTGCTGCTTCCTTGCAGGCCCCTCCAGTGAGACTAGGTGCTAGAGAGGCTCTGCAAGGTTGCAGAGGCTCTCTAGCACCTAGTCTCGCTGGAGGAGCCTTCAAGGAAGCAGCATGATGAAGCTGTTCATCGCATTCCTTTTGAAGAAACAACAGAGCTTCCAACACTAAAAGTAAGTGCCGGGGGGGGGGCGCTTGTGCTGCTCCTCCACCATTATTTTCCACCACCGCTATTTCATTATTGCTGCCATTACTGCTTTCATTACTGCTTCCATCTAGCAATCTACCACCATAAAGCCTGGGCCGCTGGTGCAGTAGTCACTCCACTGTTCTGTGGGCCACTGCTGCCAACCAAACCCTGGAGGCTGTGTGCAGGAGGCTGTGTGCAGGGGAGGGGAGCACGCCGAGCTGTGGGTGGTTCAGGGACTGGATGGGGAAGATCGTGGTGGCAACCATTCATGCTGGACCCTATTCCCCCCTTCCCAACCCAGACCTGCCCCCTTCCTCTCCTTGGACTTACGCCAACTAAGGAGCTGGCATAGGTCTGAGGAGATCCATTGGAGACTAGGCAGCCTATGGGGAGGTAAGTAAAAATGTATTTTACTTACCTCTCCTGGGCTATCTGGTCTCCTGCGGCCCATAGCATGCAGTGTGCACTCTATCAGCAGTGCTGCACACTCTCAGAATGACTTTATACAGCAATCGTATTTGCTATGGTACCCTAGTGTTGCAGTAGTGTTCTCCACAGCAAACACATGAAGTGTAAACAATGTACATACATGACTATAAACACATGTTGGGGACCCTCACAGGTGCATGTCAACAGGTGCTTAAGGATACATGATTGTCATTCACACTTTGCATGCTTGCAATGCAATACAAGGGTGTAATACCAGTGTACTCACTGGCGTCGCTCGAGGTGGGGCGGAAAGCTAAGTTCTGCAGCTTTTCGCCCCACCGTTACTCTCCGGTACGAGGCGCCCCGCCCCCTCGTCATAGGAGCCCGTCAGCGGAGAGAAAGCAACGCGCAGGGACTCTCCTGCGTGTTGCTTTCTCTCCGCTGACGGGCTCCTATGACGAGTGGGCAGGGCGCCTTGTACCGGAAAGTAACGGTGGGGCGGAAAGCTGCAGAACCTAGCTTTCCGCCCCACCTCGAGCAACGCCAGTGAGTGTACTTCAAGGAAATAAGACTGCTGCATAAAGTGTGGAGAGAAAAATGTATAGCCTAGACAGGAGGATTTTTAAAATTCAGCTTCACAGTATTATTTATTTTTAGGACTGTATCTGCCAGATAGTAATGATTCTTATGGAGGCTAGCATTCACCAATCTGAGGCCATTATATTTTCCTCCTACAAAGAAAGGGGCTAAATGTCAGGTAATTTGTGTCATCTGTATGATCTAAATAAGACTCCATCCATCATTTTTGGCTCTTTAGTGCAATGATTATCATATCAAAGACAGAGAATAACATTGACGATAATGGGTTTTCTGTTGTCCATTATCTCTAACTGGCTTCATGTAATTATTAGCACATGTCCTCATTTACGATGAGTGTCAATATTTTGAATGAGGCGCATTTTTTTAAAGAAGATATATCTGTCATCAGGTTTTCTGTCTATGTTATAATTGTGAAATAATAATAATTGCAACTGTATGTGTTTCTTGAAAGGAAGGCTTCACAATTCTGGCTCAGAGGGTTATAATGATATACAATCCTAAATATATTTTAACATGATTTTAACATGAGTAAAAACAATGATGACTTATTGGATACTTTTGTAAGTTTCAATAGCATTTTTAATTAAGCATCACTGCTCTGATTCAAAGATCCATAAGCATTCATGCAGAGATAGCAACATAAGAAGAGCCCTGCTGGATCAGGCCAACGGCCCATCTAGTCTTGCTTCCTGTATCTCACAGTGGCCCCACCAGATGCCTCAGGGAGCACTCAAGACAAGACAACAATATATCCTGTTGCCACTCCTACAGATGCTCTGTAGCTACAAGTTCCTTCTACTGTATGAACATGCATGTGCAAGGACTTCTTCCACTTGCAGAAGGACCCCTTGTACAAGTGCAATTCTCCTTCTGTTCATGGAAGAAGCTTGCAATCATGAAGTTTCTCCTTGTGAATTCTTAGGAGACAACCACAGCCTTTGGTTCCAGCCAAAGACTTTTTGCAGTGTAGTGCCATGTTATATCTTAGGTTGTATTACAGTATGATAAATATGACGAGTGAGGAAGGTACAAGCATACAAACTTTAGTAGGCTATAAGAGGCTTACAGCGCAATCCTAACCAACTTTCCAGCCCTGATGCAGCCGTGCCAACAGGGTGCACACTGCATTTTGCAGTGTGGGGTCAGTCATGGAGACCTCTCCAAAGTGAGGGAACATTTGTTCCCTTATCTCGGGTCTGCGTTGTGGCTGCACCGGTGCTGGAAAGTTGGTTAGGATTGCACTGTTAATAATGAATTTCACAATAGCTTGTACTACTTATCTGGATTTGGAATTACTTTTCTTATATTACACTCTTATGCTATGTTGGAATTAGCCTTTCTGTCAGTGGAAGAGGCTTTACACTAGTGGAAGGGCACCTTTTGATCCAGGCTATGGTTTTAACAAACCACTTGTGTATTCTGTTCATTCTGGGCACATTCTGAACCCAAGTTGACAAGGAGGCTTCTCTCTCTCTCTCTCTCTCTCTCTCTCTCTCTCTCTCTCTCTCTCTCTCTCTCTCTCTCTCTCTCTCTCTCTCTCTCTCTCACACACACACACACACACACACACACACACACACACACACACACACACACACACACACACACACACACACACACACACACACACACACACACACACACAAAATCGTGTGAACTGTCTGTTACTTTCAAATAAGTATACTTCCACATAGATAGTTCCTGAATGTCATGCATATTAATTTGGTGCCCCTGGTACCCACATATGACAGCACAGCTTTGTTCAGTGCTAACTTTACCGTCAGGTACAGTGAAGTTGTTGCTTCTGGTCAGTGCTGGGTTGTGTGTGTGTGGGTGGGGGGGACTGAGGCCAAACTCTGTACTGGAACCCCCATGGGTACATTGGACACTACTAGTACTCATGCGACCAGTACCCTGAAGTTCAGAGGTTCCCCTGGCCAGGTAGGTCTTCTGATGCATGTCTCTTCATTTTCTTTGCATCATTTTAGGAAAATAGCTCCAATGTATAATGCAGGTGGGAAGGAGGAAGCATTACAGTACTTTGGATTTCACTTCAGTGACTCAAATGTCTAAGGCTGGCATTGACTGTGAAGATATCCATGTTGGGAGGGGGGGAGCACAAGACAGCATCATTTACGTTCTTATGACCAGATCTGGAGATGCTGCATCCTTTCAGTGGTATATTTAGTCATAAGAGAAGAGATAGGCAATTGACTGCTTAGACATTATCTGCCGCCGGCTGGCATTATCATCAACTGGCAACAACTAGGAAGTCAGTTGCTTATGTACTACGCTCATCTGTACACAAAACGCATATTTCTGGGAGCTCAAAACTATCAGTAGCAGAAGCTAAATGGAACAATTATGTCCATGCAAACTATCATTTTATTGCAGCCCTGCACAACTTGTGATCCACTAAAGCTGAACGCAGCCTGTCAACCATATAGCAAGGCCTGCAAAATACTTTCCAGTTTGGCTGTTTTGGCAGTTCCAAGCAGACAACAAAAGCAGGAATATGATCAAACCCTTGGTGAAACACCATGCATGCCTGGTGGGTTCCATTTAGCATGGTGGGTCACAAGTCACAAAAGTGTTATGGCAACATAAGGTCCTTTATGGCCGTTGCAAAACGCAACAAGCCATTTGGCATGGCATGGCTGCTGCCACAAGCAGCAAGCGCCTGGGTCTGCGTTCCAGCAGACCAGGAAAGACCGCCGGTGCTGGCAAGTCAGTGCAGGGGGTTGGAGGGAGGTGGGGAAGGGGCAGAATGGAGTGGGAAGGGGAGGAACGGGGTGGTAATGGGGCGAGGAGGAGGGTGGATCGGGGACAGAATAGGGCAGTATCGGTGACATGCCAATATACTAACCCCTGTCCCAGCCTAAATCCCCCAACCTGGGTCCGCATAGACTTGTGCCAGTTATAGAGCTGGTGCAGGTCCGAGTAGACCCAGCGTCCCAGCACAGGCTTACCCCAGGGCAAGGGAACAAATGTTCCCTTACGCAAGGATGCCACCAGATGCCAAAATTCCCTGTGGGATTCAGTGGGCACCACGTCGGCACTGCACAGGGAGTTAAGTAAGATTGGGCTATCCATCCTTTAGCATTAATGCTTTTGACATTATTAATGCTTACTACCATTAGGATGTAGTAGACTATTGGTATTTTCAGAGGGAGATGCCTGAGTTGAGTATGTGGTGATTTGTTCATTCACATCCTAAGTAAATGCATCTATGTTGACGTTGAATTACCAATGTGTCCTAAGTAGACTGTTTTTCTTTCTGCTGGCAATCATTTTGGTGTCCAATGGGGAAAAAATTCCGTTTTCAGCCATACAGGAATTTTGTTCATTTTCCTCAAGACTATTTCAGGTAGCCAAGGTCTAGCTTGGTCATTTATAATTATGACCATATGTACTTCTTCCCATAAAAGGGTACAAAACATAAAGCTTGTTTTGTTCTGAAGGGAACCTCTATGTTTTAAATTATGTAATATTAAAGGTATTTGCAGTTTAAAATAAGATACTAGAGGGGGAAAAATTGTGTGAGCTAATCTGATGATATCTTTAGAGCATACCTACAATTTTCAGAGGCATCACAGTATGGTAGTTTCAAATGTCATATTGCTTGTATGAGGTATAGTCTGGAAAGGTTTTACCTCAAACTAGGCATGCCTAATGGGGTTTATGACAGCCTATGAATTTTCCTCTGAAAAGGGTCAGTTTGGAGGTCAGTGAATGCTATACAAATTGCACTCTACTTAAGCCTATAATTATCCCTATTAGAAGTTAATCTGCTGCCAAGTTCATCAAATAACATGTATAACTTCAGAAATGTGCATGATAAAATCTCCATTTAACTTTAATTTATTCCATGGTAACTTTTTTCCCCTACCGTTCTTTTTTTAAAAAAGAAAATAAAGACAAAAATTAATACATTGTACTACTTATTTAGTAGACATACAGAGCAATCCTGTGTAATTCTTGTGCCGGTGTAACAGCAGATCCACCGGTATAAGTGCACTTATGCCAGTGTAACTTGCCGTACGGCAATGGACGTAAAGCATATCCAGCATAACCCCTCTCGGATGCCGTGCACACGCAGTTCAGATGCAGGATGGACGCCAGTGCAGCTTTGCCGGCACAGGGAGCATTCCGGGGGTGTCCAATGCCCCCAGAATGCCTCACAAATTTGAATTTTAACTTTGCTTCAGTTTTGCTTGAACAAGTAAATCTGATTAAATACCATATTTAATTGCAGATTATCAAATTACTGGATGGAAAGAGATCTCAGACTGTAGGAATTTTGATATCTAGTTTACATTTGGAGATGAAGGACATTCAGCAAGGTGAGTGTTGCTTGTATCTTGATGAAAACCTTGTATACACTATAGATTTCTTTCCTAATCTCTCACAGGAGAGAGACTAGCACAGGTGATTCTGTCTTGTGTGTTTGCTTTGCGGAAGCTGAAATGGCACTCTAGCAGAGCTGTCCAGTTTTGCTCCCTTGCAAAAACTGTTACCACTAAAACTTCCGATTGTCCTGATGAGTGACCAAGGCTGTTTTTGCCTTGCCTGCCCAGTCCGGATGTTTGTCACTGGCACCTGGGTTTGTGACAATAATTTGAAGTAATTATTTTAACTAACCTCTCTGAGGTTATGTTAAAGTTCTGCAGCTTTCCTGCTATGAAAACCTGTCACATCTGCAGATCCCCATGTGAAATTCGGAAGGTGATAAAAAACAACAGCATAGTACCTCTTAAGGATGTTCTTGGGTTTGTGCCTTGTCAGATTTCCAGCTTCAACCATCTCTAAGCCCAGCAACTGACATACCCTGCAATGGTCATGCTGTCTAGCAATAAGAATGTATGCAGCTCTGTATATCTGGCACACAGATGTTTCAGTTTGTATTTGATTACTGCCCAACAAATTGAGGACCGCCACATTTGTAGGGGGAATCACCCACAGATGTTTCTTAGGAGAAGGTGACATTTGCTATTATCAAAAAAAGGTGGTAGATCAGTGCTACCAGATCTTTGCAGGCCAAGAGGCAACAATATTAAGCAAGTGGAATCCTCTAGTCAAACTTGTCGTTTGTTTTGACCTCTTAATTGGAAGAAAAATATTTCTGGATCAAGATAAAATAATGTTTGTTTTGACCTCTTAATTGGAAGAAAAATATTTCTGGATCAAGATAAAATAATGTTTGTATCTCATAATACAGAATACCAGAGAATAGTCAGAATCTTTTCCTTAGACTGAATATGTTCTAGTCCACAAAGCTTATGCCACAATAGCAGTGTCAGTGTGGCACCATAAGGATTCTATTAGGCTGTATATTTTCCAATAAAAAGAGATTTGTCTTCTCTTGCAGCCATTTCTTGAATGATACAGCACAAATATTTACAAAGTAATGAAAAAAGTGTGAAAAGTTGTGGGTTTTTGTGATCATGGCAATCTGCTCCTCTTCTCCCTGGGAAGAAGCTCCACCTCAAAGGGGTTGTTGAGGGACATGTTCAAGGGAATGGAGAAGATAGGGAGACAGCAATGTTTCAGTAGTTTCCTTATTGTGGCCTTCCAATGTGGGATGTTGATACAACAAAAAAACAGGGACACAACCACACCCTGAGGGGTTTCTTCACCCTCAAGTCTGACAATAACTTTCCCCCAATACCTAGATCAGATAGAATCCTGCTATCCCACTTGGGTAGAGGCCTGTGGGAGTAGTGGAGGGCTCACCCCAGGTTGCGTTGGAGACCTGGATCTTCCAATGCCGAGTCCATCCAGTTGGGGGGGGGGGGGAATGGTCTACTATGGATTCAGCCCCACACCTTGGATAAGGTTGTCCTTGCCATATCCCCAATTATCTATTGGCAATCCCCAACTGAGGTATTCCTCCTTTCTTCTGCGGGTGCCAGCTGCCTCTGGGTCCTCCTGACCTTTTCCTGGCCTGTCCTCCCCGACCTGAGTTGCCCTTTCCTCTGCCGGAGCTCCTCTTTTGGTGCTAAGTGCAACCCCCTTCAGGCTGTCAGCGCTCTCTCTTTTGCCTCCAGCACCTTCTCCTCTTGCTCCTCCTTGTCCCCACTTTTTCTTTCACCTTTCCGCTCTTGGACACTTGCCTCCTCACTCTCCTTTCACTTTCAGTCTCATTCCCTGGTTTCTGCATCAGTACTTTCTCTCCTTATTTCCCTCACCCCCACACTCTGGTCCAGCCCCTCAACTCAGCCCCTCCTCCCTCTAATAGCCAGCAGCTGTAGTTTTGCCAGCTCACCAACCACCTTCCACACCATCCAGCTGACCAGCACTCAACAATGACATCACCGCTACACACCATGGCATCTAGCTCTCTAGGTCTCATCACCATGCTCCTTATCTCCGATCTGTACTGTTCCGTATTGCTTCCTGTATATACAGCATTGAACCACAGTTGGCGCAGGCAAGAAAGAGCATGCAAGAACAAAGCAGGCAAGCCTTTTATTTCCTGTTTCTTTTCTTTTATTTCTATTTTATTGCTACATTTGAGCAAGGTGCTCAAATTGCTGTGTTTGAGCTGTATTTGAGCAAGCTGCTGCTCATGCTGCTCATATTTGTAGAGATTCAAATCAATAGGCATGAATAGGGCATTCAATTGGGGGCGGGGGAGCAATGAATCATAACTGTCCTGGGGAAAGATAGGCCAAAAAACAGAGAGCCTGAAAACTGAGAATGCATGATATTCTACTCCTGAAGTGAAGCCTATATATCTGCTCTTTTGGATAAGCTTCCAAAGCAGGAAGTGGATCTGTAAATACTACTGTTTGAAAAACAAAACAAAACACAGTGGCTTAATTGCTGCATTTGCTGACATATCACCTATCTAGTGCACATATTTATTTAAATTAAATATTATAAATAAATGTATTTATTTATTGGCGCAGGTGGTACTTCAGAAAATTTGACTATGACAGGTGGTACTAGACTCTCTAGACTAGCAGCGCAATCGTATGCATGTCTATTCAGAAGTAAATCCCATTGAGTTAAATCAGATTACACCCAGGTAATGTGTATCAGTATACAAGTGTATGTGCCTATACACACTTACCAGGGAGTCAGTCCCATTGAACTTAGTGGGACTTATTTTGAGTAGGAGTGCTTAGGATTGTGCTATGTGTGAAGAAAACGTTTTAAGAAGACAGTGAAAAGAGAAGAGTGCTAGATGCATCACCTAGGGAAGGGGATTATATCCCCTCAATACCACTATGGAGAAGACTGTTTCCTGCATTGCCACCAAGTGAACATCGGACAAAGGCAGGAAAGCCTCCCTAATTGAACTTAAAGGTTGAGCAGGATCATATGGTTGTGTCATCTACAATGAAGGACTCCCGTTACATATTGACTGAAAGCACATAGCACGCCAGTCACTAGAAGAAGGCAGTTGATTCAAAGCTTGTTCAAATTTCTACCCAGGTCAGATTCAAGCCCCCTGCCATGCCCGAGGCAGCAAGATGAGTCGCACCCCCCCCCTTACATAGTTTCCTATCCACATACTAGCATGCACACATGTGCACTTCAAAACTTTCATTGGTGTCATTGCAGTGGAGTGGCAGGCAGACAAGGAGTGTGAGCAGGGTGTCTGCACCTACCTGCATCAGGCTTCATGCATGGGCCAGCCCTCTGCACACCTGTCCTTATTAACCTATAGTCTCAAGCAAAGGCCTTTCCCAACACTACCTCCCTGAAACCCCTTATTTGAGGCTTGAACTTGGGACCCTAATGCATGCAAATCTAGGTATTCAGCACCTAGACAACTTTACAGATAATAAATAATGCATCCTGTGCCTGCATTGTGTCTGTGTTCCTAATACTAGAGAGGTTGTCTCCTTTTCAATTTTCGAAGGAGAACTGTGAAGGACCTCTCAAGTGCTAGTATAATAGATTTCATACAAAAGAGGTTATTTTATACCTAATTTCATATATCCAGTTTCAGGGTCAAGGAAACTAATAGTCTATAATTCATGATTCTCAGTTCCATACTATGCAAGGGAAACCATTTTTCTCTGTGTATTTCTCCCCTGGCATTGCAAAGAGCTATGGAGGTCTTGCAATTCTATTGGCTAGGAAAGATAACTGATTAATCATGTAATAACTATAATGCATGAATATGATTTATTAAAAAAATCAACAAAAGTGACTGGTCACTGATTACTGTTAAAAGCTATGTTACTTTAATATGTTTTGTGTGTGTGTTTGCTTTCTGTGTAACGTAGGGCAAACTCTACTACACAACTCAGAAGTTGGGAAACAATTTCCTTTAAAAGTTATTTCCTTTGTTCTGGATAAATTTGCAACATATGGCTTTTGTGAATCTGCCTACAGGCACTAAGCCTGACATGGTTAGGTTAACACGAGTTGCCTGAGTCTTTTGCTCATGATTTCATGCAGCACTTGAGCTTTCCTAAACTTCTAAGCTCACATTTATATCCAAGCTGCTTCTCTGCCTCATAAATCTTATAACATTTTTGCATGACAGTCAAAGTATAGAAGGAGCCTCTGGAGGAACTTGTACAGTATATCATCTCAATGGATCTGTATAAATTAGGCTAGTTTTGCCAATGCAAGATTAATCTCTAAGGCTGCAATCTTGTGCACGTTTTCTTGGGAGTAAGCCCCATTGAACACAATGGGACTTTCTTCTGAGTAGACATGCGTAGGATTGCACTGTAATGTAACTTTTGATTGATTGGATCAATAGCAATGTTTTCCTACAATATTAAATAGTGCTAACACTATACAAAGAATATAATTGGAATAGCATAATTCTGTTTGAATTTTAGATCTGAGGCTTTCATGGCCCGCTATTATCTTCTGGTTTCCAAGATTTATGGGTAAACAAGCCATGTGTAGATTTTTAATTCCAGCTGTAGTAAAAATTATTCAAAACTGTCCGTGGGGAACCTTGTAAAACCACGGACAGTTTTGAATAATTTTTACTACAGCTGGAATTAAAAATCTACACATGGCTTGTTTACCCGTAAATCTGTTTGAATTATTAGTATGCTTTTTTTGTACATATCAGCTGCTTGGAAGCTGCTGGTGTGTCCATTCTAGCCACTGGGTGTTTTTTTTTTTAACCATGCATCATTAATAAAATGAATAGAATGTATACTAGCCTAGTTAAACCTAGCTTTAGGCATTCTAAAAGATTACAAAAGTGTATGTTGAGCTTTTCAGCATTTGCCTAATCTACAGATATCTTTAAAGTTACATCTTTAAAAATGACAAATGCCTAAAGTTTATGAACTTCAAATTCATTCATAAATGCTTTAAATGGTGTTCAGTCCTTCTTTTGTTCCTTTGTCCACATTGTTAGAATGAAGAAAATTGGGAGTATGGAAAAGTAGTGACAGTTTAGACATGACATCTTTTTTTATATATATTTGTACTTTTTTTTTTACTAAGACTGCATATTTTTTTAATACATGCACTTTGCTGCCTTCTTGTGGAATGTAGTTGGCAAGTATTTTTATGTGCGCCTCTTAGTCTGAATGCATGATGTTGATCTGTTTTTTGTCCTTGCTGACGGTTATTATATCTTAATGGGCACAACACTGCGCTAATTATCCTTGTGTATATAAATTCTTCTTGTTGTGAGCAGACACCATAGGGTCACATAAAAATGTTTGCCTCAATTTCCCTACAAAAAAGGAGCTCAGAAACCAGACTTGGCCCAGTAACAGATTTTTAAAGGTAGAGGAACCCAATAAAATTACCAGCTTCTCACAGCGTGTGTCTATTTCCTTTTGACATATTGTGAGGTGTAGCTGAGATATTCTAACCAAGCTGTATGAAGGACGGCTTACTAGAAAGCAAGATTAAATGTAAACATGGGATTTCAGTAGCTGTTTTGGCATCAAACTTCTAAATTTATGAGTCCTCACCACTGTAATTCCTTCTTAGTGAACACTAGCATGAAGTTACTTAAAATTGAGCATATTTTTTAGAAAGATCCTCCTGTTAAACTGGTGATTTTTATTTAGTAAGTTGGTAAGCACCATGCAGATCTGCATTACCGTACTTCCCATTAAAAAAGATCAACTGAGTTTGTGTTCAGTCAAACACAAACTCAAAGTAGCTCAAAAGGCCTTAGAATACTATGTAGGCATCTGTCTCCAGGGGTGGCTGTTGTGCTTAGCAGTGAATCCTGGGTCACGTCCCACTGGCAATGCAAGTGTACCAGTTTCTCATGCTGATGCTGGGACCCACATGGGTCCTATGAGTTGCCATATCCATACAGGCAACTGTATATGTATACATACAATAACTCGAAATTATTCTTAATGCAGATTATTTCTTTGATGTGGTCTTCATGGATTTATATGATATGATACTTCCAGCTTTTAAATATAATGTCCAATGTAGCTGAAATCGATGTTGTTCAAAGATAGTAGAAGTGAATGCCTTTGACATGTGTGAGATGTCATACTATTTGTTTTGCCAATTTGTACATTTATTGTTCATTTCAGTATCGCGGGTTTGCACACATGTTCAGGCATTCGCTATCCAGTACAGTTACTGACTGATTGATAGATTTTAACATCAGTTAAATAAATAACCCTGGGTATTATCCACTCTCATAAGAACATAAGCAAAGCCCTGCTGAATCAGGCCACACAGTGGCGTTCCCAGCCCTCCCGGCGCCTGGGGGGGCGGGGTTGGAGCGCCCTCACAAGCAGCCGGGCTCGGGGCTGAGCGCCCACTCGGCGTGTCCCCTTCCTCCGGAGGCTGTGCTCCGAAGGCTGGGGATAAGCCCTCCTTAAAGCGACCGCCCAGTTCGGCTGTCGAGGGCTTTATGAAAAAGCCGAATGCGTCGCTGGCTTTTATAGGGTTTGCGCATGCGCAAAACCTTTCTGAGGGCAAACGGGCAGCCCTCAGAAAGGGTTTGCGCATGCGCAAACCCTATAAAAGCCAGCGACGCGTTCGACTTTTTCATAAAGCCCTCGACCGCCGAACTGGGTGGTCACTTTAAGGAGGGCTTATCCCCAGCCTTCGGAGCGCAGCCTCTGGAGGCCGGGGGACGCACCGAGTGGGCGCGCTGTTTCGGAGGGGCGCGCCAGCCGGGCTCCGGTGCTGCGCCGCTCTGCGCAGCCCCGAGCCGGGCTGCCGCGCCCCCGCGCCCACTCAGCGCCTGGGGTGGAGCACACCTGCTCCCCCCATATAAGAACGCCTCTGAGGCCACAAGCCCATCTAATTCAGCATTCTGTTTCACACAGAGAGTGAGACCCAGTACATGCCTCTGAGAAGCCACAAGCAGGAGAGAAAGGCATGCTTCTCTCCCATCATTGCTCCCCTCTAACTGGTATTCAGAGGCATACTCCTGTTGAACCTGGAGGTAGCGTGTACTCATCATGACTAGTAGATATTGATTGATGTGTTCTCCATGAATTTGTCTCATCCTCTTTTAAAGTCATCCAAGTTAGTTGTCATCACAACATCTTGTGGCAACGAATTTCACATACATTAGTCCTGTGGAAAAAAAAACCTCCTTTTTTCTGTCCTAAATCTCCTGCCAGTCAGTTTCATTGGATGATTTCAGGTTCTGGTATTGTGAGAGAGGGACAAAAATGCATCTCCACATAATGCATAATTTTATGTCTCAATCATATGCCCCCCTCTTACAGCCCAATCCTATCTCCCCCCCCCCTTGCTGGTGCATTCGTGTCAAAAACAGCATGCTGTGTCCAGTGGGCGGGGGGGGGGGAGCGGATCGAGATGTTTCAGAGGGGAAAGGAGATTTAAATTCCCTTACACACCCCGTATGGATAATGGATATTCTCAGACCTGCACCGGTGATTTCTCTGGCGCAAGTCAGATAAGCTCCAATAAGGTCACTTTGGGTAAGATCAGTGAGACATGAAAGTGCCTGTTTTTGGCATGAAAATGCCTCATTACTGCGTATTCTCTTTTCTTTCATTGCCTGGTCTCTTTATAGCATAAGTTAAAATGTTTTCACCAAAATGATAGATAGCATCATGATCATCGGTTACCTTGTTTGCCATCATTATACAGGGCTTAACTTTTATAGTTAATGGGTTTTCCATGCCAGTTGGTACACAGCAACATCGGACAGAAAAGAAAAACAACACTTTTTAAATTTATATCCCACTTTATAATCCAAATCTGGGCCCTTAGTGTATATTACAGAAAAATTAAAATGTACATTATCAGACAGGAAAAACAAAAGCAACAACCACGTTAAAATATCAATTAAATTCAGTCTGTCGTCAAAATTAGGGTGCATCCAAGCATACATAATTGTATACTTGGAGTCCACTGTAGAAACACATTTGCTGAATTTTGGCAAGACTGAATACAAGCTTCTCCTGGGAAGAGCTTGTGAGAAATCTTTTCTACCAGTTTGTAGCTGAAGGGTCTGTGTGCAGATTGGCTGGCCTTTATGTCTATTACAAAGCCATCTCCCCCTCTACTCAGGGTATTGTAAAAATTGACTACTTATTGAAAATAAGTAGCAGCGCTGAACAAGCGTTTGATTGGATAAATATGTAAGGTGCTTAGAAAACAAAAACAGATAGGTAGGAGGAATGAAGAAGAAGAGGCAATCAACATTTGATTCAGAAGCTGTATCATTTTAAATAGCAAATGCAAATGCACCAAAGAGCAATGCCCACCCCATAGCAGAGTACCCTCCACCAGCTCCTGTTTGAAGGTAAAATGAGCTGAGTCCAAATCACTACCTTAAGATAAAGAGTTCATGCTCTTCCTAAACATCACAAGAGGGTAAGCCTGGATAGCCTCCTTGGAACAGTTTAACATAAGAAGAGCTCTGCTGGATCAGGCCAAAGGCCCATCTAGTCCAGCTTCCTGTATCTCACAGTGGCCCCACCAGATGCCTCAGGAAGCACTCAAGACAAGACAACAATATCTGTATCCTGTTACCACTCCTACAGATGCTCTGTAGCTACAAGTTCCTTCTATGGAAGTTCCGTCCAGCTTCCTGTACCCCACCAGATACCTCAGGGAGCAAACAAGATACCTGTATCCTGTTGCCACTCCCTTGCATCTGGCATTAAGAGATAGTAAAACCACTAAAACCAGGAGGTTGCATGTAGTACCCATCATGATTTGTAACCTGTGATGGACTTTTCCTCCATAAATCTGTCCAGTCCCCTTTTAAAGGCATCCAGGCCAGGTGCCATCACCACATTCTGTGGCAAGGAGCTCCACAGATTAATTACACGCTGGGTAAAGAAATATTTTCTTTTGTCTTTTCTTCATAATAATAAATGTAATATGCGTTATTAATATATGTAGTATGCGTAACTGTAAAATGTAATATGTGTTACCCTGCTGCAAAACCCAAAAATGTGTATGTGAAATAATTCCACATCTTGCCCTTTTTATCCTGCCTCTACTCCATCCCCTTTCTTCATTGTCTCCCTTGTGTGACCCCTGAATGACTCACAGCTAAGTCTGTGAGCCTTCAAATAAGGGAACTGTCCCCTCTTTTGTTGTAAAATGTCACATACAGATGGTGCTATATAAATGCAGCAGTGGGGCTTATTTCCAACTAAGTGTGCATAGGATTGTAATCTAAGCATGTTTTTAATGCATTTGCTCTGCCTCCCTCCACGCATGGGAGTTCTGCTGCATACGTAGACTTCTTTCACCTATAAGGTGTTCCTTATTCACTTCATTGCAGAGGCATCTTCTTGTGTGAAAAGAGATACATGAGCAGAGGCCTTCCCTCTCCTGAAATCAATGGAAAGTCAGCTTGCAGAGGTGCTATTTGTGTAAGTTGCACCATGCATAGAGCTCTCAGGCAACATTGTACTTTCCGCCTCTGAAATTCATTATGCATCATGACCCATTACTTTTCCTTATATGTTACAATCTCCTTTTCT
Source organism: Plestiodon gilberti rubricaudatus (assembly GCA_026170595.1). Classification (NCBI taxonomy): domain Eukaryota; kingdom Metazoa; phylum Chordata; class Lepidosauria; order Squamata; family Scincidae; genus Plestiodon; species Plestiodon gilberti. The sequence goes on from JANXHW010000001.1 coordinate 266,404,704, forward strand.
TTGCCATCCACTGTATCTACTTCTTCCCAACTACCTTTGCTTCCAAATCAGGGTTGGAATCATATCTGACAGGCAAACTTTTTTAAGCATTCTAAACGTCACTGGTCCTTTTAATAGAATTAATTAGCCTGCCACAGAGAAAATTTACTAGCCTGCTGGTTAATTTCATGATGTGAAATCATGGGGTTAGAGCTAGAGGGGGAGAAGCCTTATTACTTTTAAATAATTATTTAAAGATGTGTGCCTTGCCTCTTTCCATACGTCATGGGTGAAAAACTTGGTGAGACCTTTTAAAATCTCCACTTGTGAGTGTCCGTGTCTCCTTGTATAGGTGAAGAAATTTACACAGCTGAAATTAAAAGACATCGTATGACAGGCCTTGAACACTGAGTGGATGAACAAGAAGTGGATGCACATCCACTATCACCACCCCGCATGCAGCATGCACTCTGGCAGCAACATGGAATTGATGTTATTAATATTCCTATCAATTTCTAGCAGGATGTGCCGGCGCATCCTGAGCAGGATTGGGCCTGCCTCAGCACAGGTGGCGGCCTCCTTGGGGTAAAGGGATGTTTGTCCCATTACCCCAAATAATGTGCCAGCCACCCAGATGGGTTTCCTCAAATGCATGCCAGGAATTTTGCTGGCGTACATTCAGGAGGCCTGTTTAAGGGCCAACAGACCCGGGAAGGGGGATAAGATATGATGGACGCTTCCTCTGCCGATCCCTCCCCTTCCCGGGCCCGATCCTCCCCCCTCCCGGAATGCCCCCATTCCACCCGCCCCTCCACCATTCAGCGGGGCCTTATGGCATGTTTGCTATACCCTAGACCGGCAGAGTGGTTGCTCTGCTGGTCTGATGTTAGACAGGATTGCGCCGTTAGTCTTTTATATTAGAAATGACATACAGAGCAATCCTATGCGTGTCTACTCAGAAGTAACTCCCATTGAGTTCAGTGGGACTTACTCTCAGTTAAGTGTGTATACTATACACACAACCATAGTCTTGCATAGGATTGCAACCATAGTCTTGTAGACTAACACATTTGTTTCAGCATAAGCTTTTGTTCTCTAAAACCCATTTCATCAGACACATTATAGTTAGATTGTAGGAGTGTGCAGTGCATGCACACACACACACACACACACACACACACACACACACACACACACACACACACACACACACACAGAGATAGAAAAAAAGAAAGGTGTAAGTGGTGAGGTGACAAACAGCCCAATCCTATCCAGGGCTTGTGATCTGCCATTGTAAGTCCCATACCCGTGGTGCAAAAGTCATGCTGCCTTTGTGCATGCCGGGGCCACTGGCACAAAAGGCCCCACATGTGCAACAGCAATCCCCAACACCCCACCAGAGTAGGTAGGTTGGCAGCAGGGGCAGTTCAGGGGGAAATTGTGGGCTGTTTAGGACGAGTGGGCCTGCAGGGGGCAGGAGGGGGAGGATCTTGGCGGCATTAGCACACACCAAGATCCTATCCCCCAAGTTAGTTAATCTTTTTGTGAAAAATTGGAAACCACTTCTAGATTCTGAGAGGAGAGAGAGAGAGAGAGAGGTAATGAAATGTGAATTTAATGAATAGTATGTTGGAGATATCGGCTTAGTTAGATATTATAAGTAGAAAATATATAATAGTATACAAGTAGGATTTACTGCTTCACGCTTGCGGTAATCTTTCGAAATATGATGTATTGTTTTGTTTTAGTATTATACTATATTATATTTGTTTTAGTATATATACTGTATATATATATGACCCCTGGGTCTCCTCGGACTTAGGCCAGCAAAATAGTTTGTGTCAATCCAAGGTGACCCATTGGTAGCCAGGCAGCCTATTGGGAGGTAAGTAAGGAAAATTTATACTTACCTCTCCTGGGCTACCACCACCACCACCACCCCCGCATGCAGCATGCACTCTGGCAGCAACACTGCATGCTATGGACTGGTGGGGGGTAGGATTGGGTTCCAAGTTTGTGGGTGACACCAAGCTTTTCAGGGTAGTGAAAGAGCTCCAAAACTGGGTGACAGGCCTCTACAGACTGAGTGAATGCAGAACAAAATGGCAAATGCAGTTCAGTGTCAATAAGTCTAAAGTGATGCACATTGGGGCAAAGAATTGCAGCTTCACTGATGGGTTCTTAGCTGTCGGTAACTAACGAGGAAAGAGATCTTCGAGTTGTGATGGATAATTCAATGCAAATGTCAACTTAATGTGTAGCAGCTGTGAAGAAGCCTAATACCATGCTAGAGGTCAGTAGGAAAGGGATTGAAATTAAAATGAATATTGTAATATTTATTTCCTGCTGATGCTCCTCTATAACTGGTTGTGAGAGGCATACTACCTCTGACCCTGGAGGCAGCATATTGAATATCATGACTAGTAGTCATTGATAGTCTTATCCTACCTGAATTTCAAATTCCCACTTCTTTGTTGTTTTGCACCATTCATGTTACACCTTGAGTTATCATACTTTCTGCTAGTGGGGCAGGAGGTATGGTCTGGAGGTTGAGCTGCCTTGCCTGAAAAAGCTAAGCAGGATCAGTTGCTTGGATGGGAGACTGAGGCTGCTGTCCATGCAGAGGAGTGGAGTATGGAGTGGAGTACTGGCAAAAAAAAGATTACATCCTTGAGAAGCTGGTCTGAAGCTTGGTTTGCAGCTACCTGCGAGAGCTTGAAAAGTGCAAGAGCTGGCAGCGAGGATGACAACTGCACTATGAAGAGAAACACCTAGAGAAATTGGCTTCTATGGGATTGTTTCATGGAATAATACTTGTAAAAATATCATTAAAATGGATTTGTGTTCATCCTGCCTATGTAAACCACCTTGAGTCTATTGAGAAAGGGGGTATATAAATATCATAATAAATGCCAATTCCATAGCAAATAGGCAACAAATGATCCACCATAAGGAAGTAACCATGTTACATGTGCCAATATTAACCAGAAAGTTCAATTGGCGCAGTTATTTGTTTTATCTTTTCTACAGCTATATTAAATGTGGATGATTCAGTCGTAGACCTAGAAACGTTGGAAGCACTGTATGAGAATGTAAGTATAACATGCTCATTCCTATGTTGCTGTTTCACATAAAAAAGTGAGAAAAAACCACATCTTCTACACTGCATGCCCTGTGTTCTTTATTCAGATATTGTCTTTCCTTGACAGAAACACTTGTTTGTCAATTTCATTCTGAAGCTTTCATGGCCAGCTATCAATTGACAATGTTTAAGGAATACGGGAATTGAAGCCATGTAGTATAAAGAAGCTTGAACTTTAATCACATTAAAATCCAAGGAACTGAGCCCAACGTTTCGTTCCAGCCCCATGGAACCTCTTCATGGGGATCTCGAAAGATCATGGATGTTGCTGTTCTCAATTCACCATAGTAAATTTAAACCAAAAAAGCGCGGGAAACCCAGCGGTTCAGAGCGGAAATGACAGGTCTGGAGTGAAGCACTAGCTGTCGAGCATGGCACGAGCATGGCTTGCCTGACAGCTAGTGCTTCACTCCAGACCTGTCATTTCCGCTCTGAACCGCTGGGTTTCCCGCGCTTTTTTGGTTTAAATTTACTATGGTGAATTGAGAACAGCAACATCCATGATCTTTCGAGATCCCCATGAAGAGGTTCCACGGGGCTGGAATGAAACGTTGGGCTCAGTTCCTTGGATTTTAATGTGATTAAAGTTCAAGCTTCTTTATACTACATGGCTTCAATTCCCGTATTCCTTAAACATTGTCACTTGTTTGTCAGTTAATCTGTTCTATAAGGTATGCCTGTTTTCTGCGAGATCTATCCCCTCCATCCCACTCCTCCCTGCCCTCCCCATCCAGCCCAGAACCACCCACAAACTGACCCTTCTGCCACCTTACCTGGACCGGCAGAGTGTCTGGGGAGTCTGGCACATGCACAAAGCTACTGGCTGTTTCCGCCAGCAGAACAACGTTTGCACCATTTAAGGACCATTTATAACTGCAGATTGATAGATTGGGCCAACAACAATGTAATCAGCCCCCATCAGTATTTTAAAGAATTCTGTAGGGCCCAATCCTATCCAACTTTTCAGTGCTGATGCAACCATGCCAATGGGGTGTGTGCTGCATTTTGCAGTGTGTGTGTGTGTGGGGGGGGTAGTCACGGAGGCAGGGGCGTAACAAGGATGGAACCTGAGAGGCAGCTGCTCCAGGTGCAACCCTCAGGCTCCACCATTTGCCTGCTGCCTTTTCGCGCCATCCCTTCTCTGCACTATCGTGCGGAGAAGGTGCGGGTGCACAGAGGCAACAGGCAATTGGTAGCCATCGTGTTCTGCTCGCGAAACACAAGGTCTGCTGATAGCGCCTGAACCCAGAAGTGATGTCACATGACACCACTTCCAGGGCACAGCAAGCTCCCGTCCCCTGGCCGGCACGGGAGCTTGTTATGCTCCTGCATGGAGTCCTCCTCAAGGTAAGGAAACATTTGTTCTGCATTGTGCCTGCATCGGAGCTGAAAGGTGAATAGTATTGGGCCCGCTAAAGCCATTATGGCACACTTGGGGGGTCTTCCCACCATAGCCACCAGCAGCAGAAACTCCTCTGCAATAGCATTGGTGATGCCAAATTCTGCAGCTTAGTCTGCATCCTGCTCAGAGGCTCTAGAAACTCATGTGATTTTGCACCCATGTGATTCAGTCAAGCATTCATGTGTCAATGCTGTTTTAGCCTCTGAGGAAGCTGTGGTATTCATAACTCAGATTGGCCCCTATTATGTTTTTCACAAAATCATGTCATAAATATACATCCCTGAATGCTTCACAACAGTAGATACCCAATTAATTAGCTACACTAATATGCCACTATATTTGCAATCCAAGTCTAGTTTTCATTAATTGTGCTCTGTTCTTTCAGGAAAGCCAAATTGTGCTCAGGTGAAACAAAAATTAATTCTATAGTGAAATAATTTTGAATGCTCACTGCATTCTTAGGAGGAAAAAATTATATTTTAGAATCATGTTTTGGCAAAAAAAAATTAACTTCTTCCGGGAGTTAGTGTAGTTATTCAAGTGAATCCTGTCTTTGTGTAGCTTTGTAGTAGGCCTGACAATACAGTTCAAAATGTCAAAAGTCAATGTACTGGCTACATTTTAAATGTCATAGAAAAGCATTTTAACGCTTGTCATTGTTATATTTGTGCATGGAGGACTCTACACAAATATATTCTTCAGTATATTCGGTATATATACTGAAGGACTCTTCAGTATTAAGTTCAGCAGAAAATCTTTGAAAGGGCAAAATTGCTTCAATGCAGTAAGGGAACTCTATGCCCAGAAGCAGGTTTTTCCGAAGATGCACCCATTAGTCAATACTGCATCCAGACCTAGCCCAAACCCATTTTGGGTTCCACCATGAAGTCCTTCCCTCCATTTTTAAATTTTTACTTTGGCGCATGAAGCACACCACACGCGCTTGCTATCCCCAATTTCTACTCTATTCCTCCTCACCTCACCCTATTCCCTGCCATCTTCAGTAGCACTTCATGTGCTGACCTCACTACTGCCCGCACTGCCGTCCTCCTTGCCCTAACCAGCCACCACTCCATTCTTCCTCCCACTTTCTTTAGCTGGTGAAGCAGAGCCAGCTGACTGGGGTGAAGGATGTGGAAATGCTGTGCACAAGATAGTAGGGAACTGGGGGAGGCAAGAAGGAAGATGCAAGTGCTGGGGCTCATTCTGCTGCCCCGTTCCCAGAAATGCCACTTCACATTCGGGCGCCCCCAGGAGGACTGGCTCTAACTGCATCTATGTTGCAGCTGTGGTTCCTTTGGTTTCTGTTTCTTGGTAGAGACCATATGTGCCACATCCAACTGGTGCTCCTAATTTCAAGGGCACTAATCCCTCATTTAGTGGAAACTGCAATTAGTGCAGAATGTGGTGGCTCAGGTGGTCGCTGGAGCCAGGCGGTTTGACTCTGCTGAGCCGCTGCTTCAGCGGCTGCACTGGCTGCCCATTTGTTTCCAGGCCCAATTCAAGGTGCTGGTAATGACCTTTTAAGCCCTTCATGGTTCGGGTCCAGGATATCTGAGGGACCGCCTTCTCCCATACATTTCGGCCCGCTCTCTTAGGTAATCTGAGGGGGCTCTCCTGCGAGTGCCACCTCTATCGCAAGTTAGGGAGTGGCAACACGTGGGCGAGCCTTCTCTGTTGTGGCGCCACAACTGTGGAACTCCCTGCCAGGGGATCTGAGAACCGCCCCCTCCCTCATGACTTTTCAGCGAGGGCTTAAAATATTTTTGTTTCGTCTAGCGTTTGGGTGATGGGTCGTGGTCTGCCTCCTGTGTCTCAAGATGCTCTGCCAAGCTGCTTCTCTGCTCCATACTGTCACACACACACCCCAGTGGATTTTATTGTTTTTAAATTTGTTTATGTATGGTTATGTATTGTTTAAATTTATTTTATGTATTATTTTAAATTATGTATTTTAATCTTGTTGTAAGCTGCCTTGGGCATTTGCCTTTCGGCATAGGAAAAGGCGGGATATAATTTTTTTAAAATAAATAATAAAATTTGGTGGAGATGAATCTGAACCCTGCTTGATAGAGTTGAATCACTGAATCCAGCCCCTTCCTGCCCAGGTTACAAACAGTCTCAAAACTGAAGGTGTTGAAACAAATATTGTATTTTTTCATGTATAAGAAGTGCAAACTCATTGTTGATTTTGCATTGAAATTGCAGAGAGCACAGAAGGATGAACTGGAGAGAATAAAGCAGCATTATGACACATCAAAAGAAGAAGTAAAACTTTTGGACAAACCAGAACAGTAAGTTGCCCCTCCCCCCTTCTCCATCATTCAAAGGAGCCTTTGAAGAACAGAATGGCTGTGATTTAGAATAAGATAGTTTGAAGGAACTCCATGTATCATCATGTGAACATGTGTCCTCGATGTCTGCCTATGCTTCCCTTGAAAGTCTCCAAGGCTTTCAGGCAGCTTATTCTACTGCTGAACTTTTCTTATAGAAGAATTTTCTTAATTAACCTAAACCTACCTTCCTGTAATTTAAAGCCAATGCTTCTTTTCCTAACCTTAGATACCATGTGCAAACATTCGGAGTCTCCCAGCCTCCTTCTTTGAATATAGCAAATATAGATTTAAAAACAAAAACTGTAATCCTGTGCCCTTTTGGGCTAATGTAATCCTACTGAAGACATTGGGTTTCAGCATGTAGCTGAGTACCTTATTGTGCTCAATGACTATGTTACTTTCATGGTATTCATCCAGCTACTGTATAAGTGGAGCACCCAGAGTGGCTGCTCCTCCATTTTCTAGGGCAGCCTTCCAAGAGTCTCTTATTTTTTATTTAAGAAAAACAAACCAACAACAGTGATGTGCATCACTTTGGTCTCATGTCTTATTTGGCCTTTGGTTCCCTATGGATCGTTTGGTTGGTAGGTAGTGGGCAACATAGCATAAAGAGACAACACTATTCTGTCCATAGAAAGGAATTCACTCTTTCACTTTCAAATCAAGTTGCAACCAAGCATCTAAACCTTATAAGGCAAGGCAGATAAAAAGAAAGAAAGCCTCTACAGCAGGATCAGTTCTCAGATAGATGCAGAGATCAAGATTTCACAAGGAAAAACGAGGCAGGACATAGGAGCAGGGAGCCAGCATTCCAGTTCCGCTAAATGTATGCACAAGTGATAAAAAGCCAGTATCCTGAGTCTTAATAGATTTCTTTATTATTCAGAGCATTAGATCTGGCAACACTTTGGAGCAGCCACTCAGGAATAGCAGTAAGATCATCTCAGACCTGCAGCAACCAGCTAGTCTCCAGGAAAGCAAGAGCTTTTAAACTAGGACACCAGCCAGCACTGAAGACTCGGGTTTAACGGTGGGGGCCCTAAAATTTAATTTTGATTGTCTAAATCAGAGATTCCCAACTTGTGGCATACGTACCACTGGTGGTATGCGGACCACAGGCTAGTGGTACACGGGCTGCCGGTGACCATGATGGCGGATGTCATCCCGGCCACATGGTGCTGCGTAGGAGCCTGAAAAAAGGCGCCTCGAGCTTTCTTCTGGTTGTATGTGGCCGGCCGGAGGCCCACATAGGTGGTACGCAGGCTGGAAAGGTTGTGAAATGCTGATCTAAATGCTACCTTTAGCTTTTTATAGTGGGCTAAGAGTGTAAAATGCACTGCACGCTAGATTAGGGCTCCAGTTCTGGTCACCACACCTCAAAAAGGATAGAGTTGAATTGGAAAAGGTGCAGAAAAGAACGACCAAAATGATTTGTGGACTGGAGCCCTTATGAGGAAAGGCTACAGCGTTTGGGGCTTTTCAGTCTAGAATAAAGGCACCTGAGGGGGGACATGATTGAGACGTATAAAATTATGCATGGAATGGAGTGTGGATAGAGGGAAATTCTTCACCCTCTCGCACAACACCAGAACCAGGGGACATGCACTAAAATTGAGCGGAGGGAGAGTTAGAATGGACAAAAGAAAATATTTCTTCACCCAGCATGTAATTCATCTGTGGAACTCCTTGCCACAGGATGTGGTGATGTCACCTGGCCTAGATGCCTTTAAAAGGGGTTTGGACAGATTCATGGAGGAAAAGACCATCACAGGTTACAAGCCATAAGCAACCTCCTGGTTTTAGAAGTAGGTTTTCTCTGTGCCAGGTGCAAGGGAGTGTCAACGGGAAACAGGTTATCTTGTTGTCTTGTGCTCCCTGAGGCATCTGGTGGGGCCACTGTGAGATACAGGAAGCTGGACTAGATGGGCCTTTTGCCTGATCCAGCAGGACTCTTCTTTTGTTCTTAGGGCTGCACATACTTACCTGGGAGTAAGTCTCATAGCACTCAGTGGGTTTCTTCTGAACAGACATGGATATGATTGCATTGTAGGCAGTGTCACCCTCCCTACCCCCGTACTTGCCCCACCCGCCAGGAGAGGGTGATTTGGTCTTCGTTCGGCCCTTCTGAGGGCAAGGCTTCAAGAGGCGTTGTGCGCATGCCACTAGAAGCCTTGCCTGGCCTACGTAGAAGCGAGCGAGCCGCCGAGGAAGACGCAGCTCAGTCTGCTGTCATGTCACCCTCTCCTGGGGGTGATGCGGCGGGAGGGGTTGACGTGCTAGGAGGGTGATGCTCCAGGAGTCCTGGTGCGTCATCCCCTTCCACCGCCTCCTGGCACGTCACCCCTGGCATACCACCGCCCCGCCCCGCCCCGCGGTAGCAACACCACTGATTGTAGGTCAGGTAATACTAACCTACACCCCTACTTTACAGATTAGGAACTGAGATCAACAGCACAAAGTAAGCCCCAACTGAGTTCAATGAGATTTACGCCCCACTTATTGTGTTATTGTGCTACAGCTGGAGAGTTTGTCATAGGCTAGGCACTCATGGTTCCATGTTTGTAACAATCCACCTGGTTACAAACCAGTCCCCTACATTGTTGTTGTTCAGTTGTGTCCGACCCTTTGTGATCCCATGAACCATATCCCGCCAGGCCTTCCTGTCCTCTACTACCTTCCTGAGTTCGCTCATTTTCATGTTTGTTGCATCGGTGATGCTGTCTAACCATCTCATCCTTTGCCTTCCCCTTCTCCTTTTGCCTTCAGTCTTTCCCAGCATCAGAGTTTTCTCCAGAGAGTCCTCTCTTCGCATTAGGTGGCCAAAATATTTGAGCTTCAGCCTCAGTACCTGTCCTTCCAGGGAACAGTCAGGGTTGATTTCATTTAGGATTGACTGATTTGATCTCCTAGCAGTCCAAGGGACTCTCAGGAGTCTTCTCTAGCACCACAGTTCGAAAGCATCTATTCTTCGGCGCTCAGCCTTCCTTATGGTCCAACTCTCGCAACCATACATTGCTACTGGGAACACCATCGCCCTGACTATACGAACTTTTGTTGGCATGGTGATATCTCTGCTTTTTATTATGCTGTCTAAATTTGCCATAGCTTTCCTTCCAAGGAGTAAGCGTCTTTTAATTTCATGGCTGCTGTCTCCGTCTGCAGAGTCACCTACATAAACAACCGTAATAAATAATACATTTTATAGTTCTGTTTCTATGCAGCAGAGGGCAGCATCTCTCTCTTCCTCCCTCTGACTTTCTTGTGTACTTTAATCTGAATACATATATTTGCGAGCTTAAAACCTTGAATTTACATTATATTTTTTTGTGGAGATGTGATAATAGCAAAATACATAATATTTTGTATTTATTTAGAATTTAAATCAACCAAGAGGCTCATTTTATACATGATGGGTGTGACAATATTTTCCATATGCTAAATGAATGTAAAATAAAGTATGTGGAAAGTCTTAATTCTAAGTTTTTTGCTTATTTTCACAGGTTTTTATATGAATTATCGCAGATCCCTAATTTTGCAGAACGTGCCCGATGTATAATCTTTCAATCTGTTTTCAATGAGGGAATAACTGCAGTGCGTTGTAAAATGGATATTATTAATCATGTGTCTAAGGTAAGAAATCATCTTTCTAAAGTCAGTCAAAACTGATGGCAATCTAAGGCTGAAATCCTAGGCACGCTTACCTGGCAGTAAGTCCTATTGAATGCTGCGGAACTTGCTTCCAAATAAACATGCATAGAATTGTTGCATAGGCTTTAGTTATATGCATGCATATTTGCAAGTCAGCTGACCCCCATTGAACTTAGTTGACTTGTTTCCAAGTAAAAATCCAGACAGTTGGGCTGCAGATCTATTAAAAAATATTGCGTAGCGCTATGCTTTGTAATTGACTTCACTGGTTTAGTCGTACAAACATTCAGAAATGCTGTTCAAAATCCTCTTTTCCAAATTTAGTCTTTAACCGTGGAATATAAAAATGTGCTTTTGAAAGACTTCAGTTTGTTTATCTTATTGTGAGAAAAGAAACTAATATTCAAATACAGGGCCCCCCCGTATCCGCGGATCCACTATCCACAGATTCACTTATCCGCTGATAGCGAGTAGCCCCTGTCCCCCCCTTGCCCAGTACCTACATTAAGCGTCCAGCGCTGGCACGAAGCCAGCGTGTCTCTTCCTTTTTAGGCAAACGATGAACCGGCTCCTTGCACAGAGCAGGCAAGCAGCCTACATGCTGGAGAGGCTCTCAATGTTAAACAGGAAGCAGGAAGCTGAGCAAGGAGCTGGCTCATTGTTTACCTAAAGGAAGAGATGCGCTGACTTCACGCCAGAGCTGGACGCTTAATGAAGGTACTGGGCAAGGGGGGCAGGGGGCCGTGGGGATAGCGTTCCCCCATCTGCAGCTTCCAGTATCCACGGAGGGAGCAGGAACCTATCCCCTATGGATATGCCCCCCTCCCCATATTTGTGTTATTTTCTCTGTTCTCTGGTGTTATAAATTAGTTTTCATCTTTCAGGAACTACTGGACATGACAAGTGTGAAAGACGTGTTGGGCTTGATTCTGGCTTTTGGAAATTACATGAATGGAGGGAATAGGACACGTGGTCAAGCAGATGGGTTTGGTTTGGAAATACTTCCCAAGCTAAAAGATGTTAAAAGCAGAGTAAGTACTTAATTTAACTAGACGTTTGTTAAATGAGCATTTTAATTAAAGGTCAATGCTATGTGAAAGGCAAGGGTTTCTTTTCTTCTTGTTCTTTGCTTGTCTTTACACAAGAGACTTAGATCAAGGATATGCTCTTTCTCCATAGCTATGTGTCTCCTATTGCCACTACCTCACCACTACATAAAAAAAACTTTCATAGTTAATGATTAGTGATTGAGTACTTTGAACATGGTTGAGGCTTTGCCTTTTTTTCATAATAGCTCATGCTCAAATATCCTTGCCTTTAGTAGGCAACAAGAGAAAATAGATCTCTTATTTGAGGATATGAGGATTGTACTTCAGAAGATTCATGAGCATATCAGGATTACAACATGAGTGGGATCCATGTGTTATTGCTTCAGAATTTACATTAGTCCTTCTGAGCAACTTGGTCATCAGATTTCATGTTTGTACAAAAAAGGTTATCTACTAAGTGGTGGATTGTGTCCAGCATTCTGCACACAGAAGGGGTCTTCTGTTCAGGGCTTCTGATAGGAATTTTATCAGGGGGTACAAAGGGTTAGGGGTACAAAGTTTCTTTTGGGCCCAAAGGGTGTGTGTGTGTGAAATGGGACAGAGGAGGGCAGCAAGGGATCCTTTTTTTTTCTTTTTCTTTTTTGCTACAGAGTGCATGCATAGCACGCACCCCCCACATATAGGAAAATTTCTGGGCTCCTCCTTTGCCTCCTGGGCTCCCTTTTAGACCCCAGGCCCAGGTACAAATTGCCCCCTTTACTTTCATGGCCCCTTCTTCTGTTCATGGAAGAGCTGTGCTACACCTCAGCTTAAACCATTGTACAAAAACAGTGAAATAGAACCCAAAGTTCTCTGCTTACAAAAGAGGTAGTGTATTTTTGCACAAGCAAAACTGCTATAGAACCAATTACACAAACATTTGCACAAGCTCTTGCATAAGTGTTTACAGAATAGCAGCTATTTTGCTATTTTACTTCCGCTCATGGTTTTTTGGATCCAATCTTATATATTTTGACTTCAAAAAAAGGCAATTAATATGGATACTGTAATTAATTGCTGCAGCAAATATAGAGAACATAAAAGTTAATGACAGATTCCAGTTACAGTTTCACCAAACATTGGCATTTATTTTTTCTAACATCTTTATCAGTATCATATCGGGTAACCAGTTAAAGACAACATAAGGTAATTTGGTTTTATTGGAAAAGAAATAATAAATTACGGCTGCAACCAAAACAAGGATTACTTATTAGGGAGTAAGTTCCATTGAATTCATAGGGACTTGCTACTGTGTAAGCTTGCTCACGATTGCACTAAACCAGGGGTTCTCAACCTTTTTCACCAAGTGTACCCCCTGGCACGGTCAAATTTTTTGAAGTACCCCCTATGCCAATTAATTAATTAGCATTAACCCCCGCCTGTAGGTTCATGTACCCCCAGGGGTACGCGTACCACAGGTTGAGAACCCCTGCACTAAACAGATCTGATTCTTTTTGAATTATCTGGGCATGTAGCTCAGTTGCCTATTAGGTTGTGTTGTAACATTTTACAATTATAATAAATACTGGGGGTTATAGTTCCCAATTTTATATCTATATGATAGCAATAAAATTCAAACGGAAATACATACAAGGGCCCTAAATGTAATGCATCCTTTTGATGTATTTTTCAAAGCTAAATTCTAACCTGGTAGTTTTTGGTATGTTATATGAAAACAAATGTACACTTCAAAAGCATTCCACATATAATGCACTTTCTCTATGTACCTGTAAATAGCGATTCCATACCTGAAGCATGGTTTATCCATCTAGTTCAGCTTGACTAAATTGATTCAATAACTCATATAGGAATGGGACTTGTCACACAGGTAGATCTTGGCGTGCTGGTGGACAGGTCGATGAAAGTGTCGATCCAGTGTGCGGCAGCTGTGAAGAAGGCAAATTCCATGCTCAGGATCATTAAAAAAGGGATTGAGAATAAAACGGCCAATATCATTATGCCGCTGTACAAATGGATGGTAAGGCCACATCTGGACTATTGTGTCCAGTTCTGGTCACCACACCTCAAAAAGGATATAGTTGAATTGGAAAAGGTGCAGAAAAGAGCGACCAAAATGATTTGTGGGCTGGAGCACCTCCCTTATGAGGAAAGGCTACAGCATTTGGAGCTCTTCAGTCTAGAAAAAAGGCACCTGAGGGGGGACATGATTGAGATGTATAAAATTATGCATGGGATTATGCAGCATTATGTTCTTAAGTATAAGGAATTTCTAGTCAGTAAAGTGAGCTTGTGACATTTCCTACCTGGGATTCCTGGATCTGTGTGAGTTTTTTCTTCTCCTGTTCTTCTTCATGTTTTTTTCTTTTTCTCCTTCTTCTCTTTCTTTTTTGCTGTCTTTAATTTCTTTTTTATTTCAAACCTGGTCTCAAAAAAACATTAAAAGATGAAGGGACTGCAACAGTTTCAGATGGCATCAGAGGTCAGGGCAGGACTGATTAAAATAGTCTGGTTGATTAGAAATTTCAAAAGCAAGGGAATCTGAATTAATATAATTTCTAAAACTTTCATGGCCGGCAGATATACAACAATTAAAAATTTTCGGGCTTAATGGCAATGGTCCAAAAATAGCATTGTTTCCAACATTTCACTCATTCTGTGATTAATTAATCATTTTATATTCACTTTTTCACACAGTAATTATTTTAAGGAGTTTGTTATACATTGTAAGCTCATGGGGAAGGGGTAGTTTATTATCTATAATAAATAAATTATATTAAAATATAAATATTTTGTATGAAATCTGTTGTATGAAATATAATTACCATATTTGCCCGAGTATAAGACTCACTTTTATCCCCTAAGGCAAGTCTTTAAAGTAGGGGGTGCGCCCTACAATCAAAGCCTAGTGTTTCTGCCTAGTGTTTTATGCAAAGCGCTTTCAAACCAAGCCTTTTTTTCTCTCTCTTTTTTTAAACTGCAAAGCACTGTGTTTTCAAGCCTTTCCTTGCAGTTCTTAATCACTTGCTAAATGGCTGAATACCATGAGAGATCATTATCTCTCAGCAGCCTCTGGAAGCATTTGAAAAAATTAACCCTTAAGTTTCAACCCCAGGACTCTGTGGAAACTAAGATATTTATTGATCTTGCAGTTTAAAAGTTGAGAGTACAGTTTGAAAGTTGAGAGCAAGAGCTCCTGCATAGGCTTACCATATCCAAAGGGGGACAGAGTGCCTACCTTTAGGCTGCAAGCCTATGCGCACTTTCCTGGGAGTAAGCCCCATTGAATGCAATGGGACTTACTTCTGAGTAGATATGCATAGGATTGTGCTGTTCATTGAAATTTGGGCAGGTGCAGCTCATCATCATGGAAGGGTGCAACAAGCTACACCTGCCCAAATTCCAAAGGTTAAAAGGTAGGCACTCTGTCCCCCTTTGGATCTGGGAAGGCTACTAATACTAGAGTGCTCAGATTCAATAAGGGACAGGGTGCCTATGCCTTTAACTGTACTAAAGCTGTACTGTTCTACTAATGTGTATATTTAAGTTAACAAAAGTTAAAAATGTATTCTTTAAAAAATAGCACCAAACTTTAAGGGTGCGACTTATAATCAGGAGCGTCCTATACTCGGGACAATACGGGGTATTTCTTGCAACTTGTATTTAATGTGTGTTACTATGGAAATATGGAATGGAACAAAATATAATTTACAAGTTGAAAAATTACAAGCTTTTTTTGTATACAGTACAGTATTTGTTTTTGGTTGCAGTAGTGCTTATCTTTCTAATAAGATCACTACTGATATTATTCAATCTCATTTGGAATCCTTTTGCTCCTTTAGGATACCGGTATCAGTCTTATGGATTATGTTATGATATATTACCTCCGCCATTTTGACAAGGTAAATTATTTTGTTGCATTAGCTATTGCACTTTGTTCAGTATTTCTATAGGATGAATGGCCATGACCTAAGAATTCTGTAGACTTCAGTTTCTATATACAGTGCTTTCTTATAGGAGAGTGGGAAATTGAGCTCAATCCAGCATGAAGTTAAACACATTTACAGTCCAAGTCTATGCATATTTACTCAGAAGTAAGCCCAATTGCAGTGTTTCCCAGACTTTTTTGACCTGTGGCTCCCTTGACCATTGGCAACCATTGACTACTAGAGTACAATCTATAAAATTAACGACACTGTGAAGTGGCTAATATTTTTCGCTCCATAAGACGCATCGGACCATAGGACGCATGCATATTATGGAGCTAAAAATAGTGGAAAAAATATTTGTAACTTACCCGGGTTTGTGGGGGCTTCAGGGAGGCCTGCGTGACCCTCTGCAGGCCTCCCCGATCTTCAGTTCAGCGATAAATGGCTATTTTCGGCCATTTCCAGTTTTCGCGAAAACTGGAAATGCCCGAAAATCGCCATTTTCTGCCGAACTGAAGATCGTGGAGACAGAGCCTGTGCACATACAAGCTGGCCATACACATATGCTGTGCACATACAAGCATAGGCTCTTTCTAGGCCTATGCTCACATTCAGACTATATGTACACTTAATGCTGGGGAGAGCTCCAGTCCCAAGGTGAGAATGGGCTTCGTATATGCACACATTAGACCAGTGTTTCCCAAACTTTTTCAACCTGCAGCTCCCTTGACCATTGGCGACCATTGTTCGTGACACCCCATTACATTATGTTGATGCCTGTCAATTGGCATTGCATTATTTTCTGAGAGGATTCCGTGTCACTCCGCGGCTGGTATCT
Organism: Plestiodon gilberti rubricaudatus; assembly: GCA_026170595.1. NCBI lineage: Eukaryota > Metazoa > Chordata > Lepidosauria > Squamata > Scincidae > Plestiodon > Plestiodon gilberti. Next base: position 266,421,024 of record JANXHW010000001.1, read on the forward strand.
ATGGCTCCCCTGGGAGCCACACCTCCCAGTTTTGGAACCATTGCCCTGTTGTATTCAATGGGACCTACTCTCAGGTGAATAGGATTGTAGCCTTGTCCATTTAATCCTCTGGCAGACTGTGATCAGGAGCATTCCTACGGTGTATGCTAATATTTGTCTTCTTGCAGATAAAAATTGGAAGCTCCTACATGCTGGATTCCAGATATAGAGAAAATATTTCAAATAGGTTAATGAGTTTATACTAAAGGGATGCAAGTTCTCCTATGGATAAAATAGCTGAAGCATAAACCACCAGTCAGAATTGCTGTTCTCTTCTCTTTGTTTGTCCCTGGAGTACTACTCAGCTGGGCAGCACAATCCTGTGTAAGTATACGTAGCTGGCCTAAAGGGCCAGCTGCTGTATCCTATCAGGATTGCAGCACCTCAGATGAAGGGGACATTTGTCCCCTTACCCGAGTGTAAGCGGCGCAGGCCCCAATGGGCCTCCTCAGATGTACATCACCTCTGGAGCTGGCATGTGCTCCCTGAGGCATCTGGTGGGGCCACTGTATGATAAAGGAAGCTGGACTAGATGGGCCTTTGGCCTGATCCAGCAGGGCTCTTCTTATGTTCTTATGTGTGTTCAGGGAGGCCTTGTAAGGCCAGTCTGGACTGGGATGGGGCACTGGATATTGACCAATATTGTATATGCCAAAATCCCCGCCCCCTCCCAGCCTGGGATGGCCAACGGCCCCCTTCCCTTGATACCCCTGCCCAACCTCCCCCCACTCGTGCACCGACCAGTGTGGGACTTACCTGTAGTGGCCGGCGCAGGTCCGGTTCCGTGGCCTAGTAAGCGGTGCCGGCCTCTGCACCGGCGCCACTTACTCGAAAGGAGCCGCAAATGTACTTTATGGCATATTTTACAACTCCTTAGGTTGGCGCGGTGCCTGCCTAACTTAGACAGGATTGCGGTGTAAGTCATCTGTTATAACTTAATTAGTTAAGTACAAATTTCAATTGGGTAGTGCCTGTTTTAATTTCTATGATCCTAAAAACGTTCAAAGGAGATAAATTCCACTAAAAATTTAGGTGCATTCCCAGGTAGAATGATAGCCCACAGTAGAGTGAAAGGACAGATGTATTCCGAAATCAACAACCTGTAGCACAAATCTTAATAAATCTTAAAGCACATTTCAAGCTGCAGGGGCCTTCATCAAAGGAACTGTATTCATTAGGTGAATTGGTTATGTCTAGGAAGTACTGTCTTGAATCATAAAGCAAATAAAATTGCTTTTATAGCTTTACATTTTTAAAGTGTTGTACCATCTTTTAGGATAGCATGACATACCAAATATGCTAGAATACAATTGCTGTGTATGATTTGTGTTCCCCTTGATAAAAATGACAAATATATCACTAGGTCATGTGTAATCCTTTGTAAGAAATATTCTTAGAATTGTCTATAATTTATTCATATTTATAGTTTGAGGGACATAGCCTTGCTTCTGTAGAAAATCTGACACTTTTATAGGTACTAGTTTTCCCTTTCTTGTTTAGGAAGCAGGAACAGACAAGGGTGTGTTTCCTCTGCCAGAACCACAGGATTTCTTCCAGGCATCCCAAGTTAAGTTTGAAGATCTAATAAAAGACTTAAGAAAACTGAAGAGAGATCTAGAAAGTAAGTAAGAACTATCATTTTAAAATCTGCTTTTAAGGCTTCGTGCAGACCAATCTTCTGCATGTTTCATTGTAAGTCTCACATATTATACAGAGTGCAGTGAATTTCTCCCCATGCAAAGAAGCCTCACTACGTGAAGTAAATGAGCACCTTGGAAGCATTGGTGCAGACCATTCTCTGATTTGCTGGTTTAGTAGTATTGCAATCCTACATCTTAAGTTAAGTGTGTTGCTCTGTGCCTGACAGTGAGTACCAACATAATGTAACTATTGACTTTGGTCCTCCAGTATGCATTTGAATTGTAATAATTTACATGCAAGTAAAGACAGTGCATGCAGAGCACAGAGAAATTGCACTGGAGAAGAGGCAAGCCCCCTTTTAAAACTGATCCAGTGGCTTAACACTTTGATAGAGGGAGCTACTGCAGAGAAAACTTCAAAACACACACACACACACACACACACACACACACACACACACACACACACAAACATTTCAGCTGCATGTGCAGTGCCCTTATGTGTGTGATTAAGGGCACAATCCAAACCTACTTAGGCCGCCGTTGTAACCAGCGACCCAGCGAAAACGGGAGGCCCCAGAATGGAAAGGGGATTCAAATCCCCTCCAAAAGGGGAATTCAAAGGGGATTTGAATCCCCTTTCCGTTCTGGGGCCTCCTGTTTTCGCTGGGCCGCTGCTGGTTACAACGGCGGCCTAAGTAGGTTTGGATTGCGCCCAGAATCTGTATCACAGCTTTATTGCCTAGATTTTACAAGAAAGGAAACTGGAGAATTTCAGATCTAAAGTTTATTCTGTGGCATAATATAAATCAATAAAGCACAACCTCCTCTATGGCTTCTCTGCAACAATGTGCATGTACAACTTTCTGTATGGACAAAGGGAAAGTGGGGTCTGCAATAGGGGAGCGGTACGTATGGGGGAGGATGGGCATTCATACAGATTGATGACTTTTATTCTGTGCTGAAGAGGGGCATCTTATTCAACTCAGAATGTAAAAGAAATACAGTACTTTGTTTAGAAAAGACGGAAAAGAACAATTGTTACATAGATAGAGATTATTCCTCATCCTATAAAGCAGTACTTTAAATCAACAATTTAGGTCCGAGACACCAATTCTGCTGCTACTTTTTGATGTGGCCGGGTAAGTAACCACAAGGTGACTTTTTCCCAATTACGTGGTGAATCTTTCATTTCATTTTGTGATAGTCTTATCTGCTTTGACTGCAACGGAGCCACTGAAAATGATTTTTTCTACTGATGTTTTAAAAAGAAAACATCAACAGCCTTTAGTGAACTGGGCTCCATTCATAAAATGATGGCTAAAATGATGAAATGATCTCCATACCTATATGTAACGATTATTGACTTTTTCTGCCTTGCATGTCCATGCCAGGCTTTTCTTTTATACTCAGTGTTGAATCAGAGTCAGACAATAAAAGTCACCATACCAAATAATTTATTCTTCCAGTTAGATATGGCTGAATTAGATCATAGTCACCTTAAAGAAAGTTTCAAAGGTCAACAGCGGTAAGGAAGTGTCAGTTGTTATTTATTCAACCTTGGCATACATGAATGCTCTATCTCCTCTCATCTCTTGGCTCTGTAAAACCCTTGGCCTGCCCTCTCGCGTGCTAGTTTGTGCTGAAATGTGATCTGTGCTTGATCTTCTGTTTTTCAAATGTGTAGCCCTGGTGCCATGCATTTCACTGTTGCTGGCACTGCTTCAAGGCTTTGACGTTCTTATGATTTCAGCTACAGTTGCAAAATGAAGACAGAAAAATGTGGGAAAGCATTCAATTTACTGTAGTTCACATTTTAAAAATCTGTCTACAGCCTACCTTTTTTTACAGACTTCTTTGGTTTTCTGCTTTGATGGTTTCACAAAAGGTTGGAAAGAAATGCAGGCACACCTCTAGAATATCGTTTTTTTCACTTTGTGTAGAGCGTAATGTTCTGTGTATCTTTATTGTGTTCATCATGAAAAATACATCACACTTTACTAATGTAAACAGTTGAGGAAAACAATAATGTTAAGCATATTTAACCTAGTGTTAATAGACCAGCCAAAGGCCTTCCATCATGTTAACACCTCTGCTGGGTCAGGCCAAAGGCTCATTTAGTCTAGCATCCTGTTTCCGGCAGTGGCCCATCAGCTGCCTCTGAAAAGCCCGCAAGCAGGACAGAAAGGTATCCTTCTCGCTGTTCTCCCCTGCAAGTTGTATTCAGAGGCATATTTGTTGTATTTGTAATTTTCCCTACCTAAAAGGCTTTTCCCTACCTAAAGAAGGCTTATGCCTCAATCCTATCCCTTATTAGTTTATGCGATACAGTGGCACTAGTGGAATGCGAACTGCATCCTATCATGGGAGTGGCGATGAGACAGTCCAGGAAAGATAAATAAAAAAAAATATTTTGTACTTACCGCCTTGTAAACTGCCTGGCTGCCAATGAGTCTCCTCGGACCTATGCCAGCTATTTAGCTGGGGTACGTCTGAAGACCATTAGAGGGGTTGATAGGCCGGGAAAAGGGGGATAGGATCCCAGTGTGTGCGACTGCTGCCAAGATCCACCTCTTCCTGCCCTCGAACATCCTCCTGCAGGTCCCGCTTCCTGCCCCCACTCCTCCCACGAACCACCCCCGCCATCACCTTACCTGCTCAGGCGTGGCCTGGATGAGCCATTTGCTTTCATGCAGGGCCTCCAACCATTTATGCTGGCGATCCCACAGTGCACAACAGTGCACAACAGCACTATGCCTTTTGCAATACTGGACTGTGACTTAAGGTGGTGGGTTGCAAGATCTGCCACCTTAAATCTTCAGTAGGATTGCCCTCTCTTGGCCTCTTAGCGGCGTTGTGCGCATGTACAGAACAGCCGGTTTGAGAAGGAGCTGCGCCAAGGTGAGCGCGGGGCTGCAGCGGCGGCCCGGAGGCTGAAGGTAAGGAGAGCGATGGGGGTGGGCACGGGCGCACGCGATGGAGGGGGGTGTTTTCCATCATTGCCACAGAGAGGGAGGGACAGATGTTCAGACTACAGATGTTGAACATCTTTTGGGACATGGTATTTTCTCTACATAAGGCCTTAGTACTAGTATCTTGAAAAGAGAGGTGTCTGCATTAAGTGGTATTTGGGTAGGCTTACCAGATCTCCAACCGGGACAGAGTGCTAGACCTTTAGGAGAAGGAATGTGGGCAGGTGTAGCTTGTTAAATCTTAGAGCACAATCCTAGGCATGTCTACTCAGAAGCAAGCCCCATTGTGTTCAGTGGGTCTTTGATGTCAGAATTTGAGAGGCTTTTGCTCAGCCTAGCTCAATCTGGACAAGGAAGTTCCTCCCCCTGATGATGTCAGAGAATGACCCTGACTTCCACCAGGCGGAGGCACTTTCTCAGAGATGGAGACTCTCTGGTCACCTTTTGAAAACAGGAATTTATGGTACTGTAGAGCCGCGATGGCAGGCAGCGCAATCCTGCCCAGCTGTAGGGCGGCGGAGCGAGTGCTCCACTGCCCTAAGCTGTTGCAAATGTGCCATAAGGCACGTTTGCAATGACTTTAGAGTAAGGGCCGCTGGTGCTAGGCCGGCAGCCCTTACTCTGCCACCGGATCTCCATGTGACCGCCGGAGGAAGGTAAGGGATCCACCGGCGGACGCATGGGTGGTCCAGGCGGCGAAGGAGGGGGCCATTGGCCTTGCCGGTCTGCCATATCCCTGTCCCTGGCTGGCCAGCGCGGCCATTACATGGCCTCCTCCAACTTCCAACAGCTAAATAGCTGACGGAAATCCGAGGATTAGGCCTTCCCCAAGGGGACCAACGTGATATGGAATGTGATATGAATGTCCCCTTCCTCCGAGTAGACCTCGGGCCACTGCAGAGTGGTCCAGAACGGGGATAGGATCTGGCGGGCGGCCCTGGGCCACCCGCCGATAGTTACATAGGATTGCACTCTTAGTGGTTAAGATGCTGAACTGCAGACCAGGAGGTAGGCAGGACTGCAGTTCGAGACCTGAGTGCCACATGATGGTGTGAGCTACTGTCTTTGGCTCCAGCTCCTGCCAACCTAGCAGTTTGAAAGCAAGAAATTGCAAGTAGATTAATAGGTACAGCCTCGACAGGAAGGTAACAGCATTACCTTCCGTGCGCCCTGGCGTTGAGTCATGCTGGCCACATGACCACGGAAGCATCTTTGGACATTGCAGGCTCTTTGAAACGGAGATGAGCACCGCCCCTAGAGTCAGTAACGACTGACTTTCGAGCAAGGGGAACCTTTACCTTTACTATGTCAAAAAATCATTTTTGACTTCAAATAATTACTTTTGTTGTAGACAATTTTACATGAAATGTTTCATTGAAGAGGATATTGTTTTAGTACATACAAGAAAGATCTGATGAGCCTCTGTAGTTCATTGTAGTCATTAAAAAGCTGTGGCTGCTGGCAAAATATAAGTGAAAGCTTAAAGCTAAAACAGATGTAATCTTAACAAAAATGATGTTAAGTATAGCTGTCCAGGCAAGTACAGTCTTTCCTATAAATATTATTCGGACAGTATTAACTGAAGTTTTCTATATTACGGATATATAAATATATAGTTCTGGAGAGTGGTTAATTGTAATTCTAGTATCGGTTTGAGTTTGTCTGTATGTTACAAATTTCATTTTGGGGTATTCTAAAATATCGAAGCCATTTGTATAGATATTGAAATAAATAGTCATATATTGATCTTATATCGATCTTATATTGATATTGATCTGTAGGCAGTTTATGTGACCAGAGAAAGCAAACATCCATGCTTGACTTTTGTTGTTGTTGTTGTTCAGTCATTAAGTCGTGTCCGACCCTTCGTGATCCCATGAACCATATCCCGCCAGGCCTTCCTGTCCTCCACTATCTTCCTGAGTTCGCTCATTTTCATGTTCGTTGCATCGGTGATGCTGTCTAACCATCTCATCCTTTGCCTTCCCCTTCTCCTTTTGCCTTCAATTTTTCCCAGCATCAGAGTCTTCTCCAGAGAGTCCTCTCTTCGCATTAGGTGGCCAAAATATTTGAGTTTCAGCCTTAGTATCTGTCCTTCCAGGGAACAGTCAGGGTTGATTTCATTTAGGATTGACTGATTTGATCTCCTAGCAGTCCAAGGGACTCTCAGGAGTCTTCTCCAGCACCACAGTTCAAAAGCATCTATTCTTCGGCACTCAGCCTTCCTTATGGTCCAACTCTCGCAACCATACATTGCTACTGGGAACACCATCGCCCTGACTATGCGAACTTTTGTTGGCATGGTGATATCTCTGCTTTTTATTATGCTGTCTAAGTTTGCCATAGCTTTCCTTCCAAGGAGTAAGCGTCTTTTAATTTCCTGGCTGCTGTCTCCGTCTGCAGTGATCTTGGAGCCCAGAAAAGTAAAATCTGTTACTGCTTCCATTTCTGCCCCTTCTATTTGCCAGGAATTGATGGACCCAGATGCCATGATCTTAGTTTTATTAATGTTGAGTTTCAAGCCAACTTTTGCACTCTCCTCTTTCACCCTCATCAAGAGGCTCTTTAGTTCTTCTTCACTTTCTGCCATTAGGGTGGTATCGTCTGCATATCTGAGGTTGTTGATATTTCTCCCGGCAATCTTGATTCCGGCTTGTGATTCATTCAGCTCTGCATTTCTCATAATGTACTCTGCATATAAGTTAAATAGGCAGGGTGACAATATACAGCCTTGCCGTACTCCCTTCCCAATTTTGAACCAGTCGGTTGTTCCATGGCCGGTCCGAACTGTTGCTTCTTGACCCGCATACAGGTTTCTCAGGAGACAGGTAACGTGGTCTGGTACCCCCATCTGGTACACCCCATCTGGTACCCCATGCTTGACTTTAGATTATGTTTAAAAAATGGTGGTCTTCTAACATGCCAAACGGGAAATACAGTTTTTTTTCCTGATGACTTTTTCACATCAGATAATGCAGAAATTATGATAGAAGAGAGCCAGTGCTGAAGTCAACGTCCAGAGAGGTAGCCATGTTAGTTTGTTGCAGCAAAAACAACAAAAAGGCTTGTGGCACTTGAAAGACGAATATATTCATTGTAACATAAGCTTTCATGGATTGCAATCCACTTCATCATACTTGAAATGATGTTGCTAAGAGAGCCTCTTGCTTTTAAATAATATAAAAAGGTAAATGCTAAAAATCAGCTCTTCATGCCAGAGTAAATGACTCTGTGCTCTATGTCTCCAGTTTTAAATTCCTAGACTCTATGGAACCAAGAGTTCAAACACAGATGGGGCCACTGATATGTTCATCCTTTTGATAGAGACATATCACGTTCCATGAACTTTACTTGGGTTCTTTGCCTTGAGACTTTAAAGATATAGCGTTAACTAAAACTAAGTGAAAAGTTGGGTGTGTTTTTTTAAAGAAACAGATAAAATCCCAGATGAAATTATTTTAAAAATGTTTAGTGTAGATTGTAAAATGTGAAGAACTTGTATAGTCAAGAACAAAAAAACATTGTTTTGATATACTTTAGTGATGAACTGACCAGAATAGGCCACCCTTGAAGCAAACTAATTGAAAGTACCAGTACCCTCACTTTCCATTTGAGTAGCAAATGGAAATCTGTAAGGGTGTCACTGGTCTAAGGTATTACAACCTATGCCAACAGATACTAGTTTCACAGCACAATGTTTTAGAAACTAATTATAGACTTCAAGCTCTGTGATGTACTTGTTTATGGATACTTGCAACTATAATGTTACAGTTTCTGTCGGAGCACATCAATGTGACACCATAGCTTCATCATAATGCATTTGGGTGTAATGCAGAAAAAATTAGGTGTATCAGTGTCCCATTGAAATGAATGGAATTAATTTAAGCAGTTAAATGCTTAGCAGCCCAATCCTATGCATGTTTTACTCAGAAGTAAATCCTATTGTAGTCAGTTGGGCTTACTCCCCAGAAGTTTTGCATAGGACTACAGCCTAAGTCCTATTGAATAATTCCCGCATATAAGCATATATTATCCATGGATAGCCGCATGCATGAGTATGTGAGGATCTATATTTTAAGTATGGTTGTAGACATCTGATTACCTTTGTAGGCTTCCTTTGACCATTTTTGGACAACTGTAGTGAAAAAGCAGATTGGTCTTCCACACAGTGTGGCTTGCCAGAAGGGCAAACCATGAATGAGTGGTTCCTAAATCCCTCTTCCCACCCTTATCAACAGAGCAGTCATTCCCTAACAAGGAGGATCACAAAAGAGCTCAATAGCAATGTCTGTCTCTAATAGGGACAAGTTATAGCAGAGTAGTGAGGGGGGGGGGAGTACAGAACACCAAGGAGAAACTGAAATGATCATGGATGAAGAAAGTTGCCCGTAATACACACTGTAACAAGGCTTGTACGTTGGAATTTTTTTTTTCCAGTTAACAGTACAGTAGACATGCTGTTAAACAATGAATGGCTTAAGTGAAAGACTCTTTACCGGTATTTCAGTTTATAATTGTAACATTCTCCATTTCCCCTTTTTGTATGTTTGTTGGCTGTAACACTTGCTAAATCTAAACAGTGGTTTTAAAGCAAATACACTGTCTAGAGTCTTAGATGTGTTGCTATGGTGTGAAAAATATTTAACATTGCTAGCTATTTTGTTGGTTTTACTTGTAGTTTGATTTATTTTGGGGAACCATCTCAGTGTAATGGATTTAAAGATAGATATTTTTGTAGATTTTCACGACGCGACCATATCCTTGAATTAAAAATCCGCATGTTGCCGGGAAACTCCGTCGTTATAGATATAAAAATTTATTTCAAAAAAGAAAAGAAAAAAGAAAAATTTATTTTTGAAATAAATTTTTATATCTATAACGACGGAGTTTCCCGGCAACATGCGGATTTTTAATTCAAGGATTTAAAGATAGTTTGTAAAACCAGAGATGTCTAATAATGCTCTGCTTTGCCTGTCTTTTTTTAACCCTCATTTTATTTATTTTACTTTATTTTGAGCATAAGAAATGCCTTACTGGATCAGACCAAAAGTCTCTAGTGACAGTCTATAGAAACTTCCAGGAAGGCCACAAATAGGATACAAAGGCCAGAAAGGTTCACCTTCATTGTTGCATACAATTGCATACATCTTCTGAATATGCAGGTTCTATTTAGCTATCATTGCCAATAACCTTGATAGACTTACCATTTTTGAATTTGTGTAATTTTGGAATGTGCACAAAATGCACAAGATATAACCAATACTAATATTTTCCATAATGTTAATAATTTTAGCATATTTGAATAGTAAACGTTCAGATAGCCATTTTTGTCTCTTCATGTTCTGAGTTTAAACCTTACCCATACTCCAAACTCCTGTTATGTTATCAAGGAGGTATTTATGCATGTCAGCACCATAACCTTTGCTCATGCACAATCAGTGCTGCTACACAACCAGTACAACCAGTATAACTGGTGCTGAGCCAGAGACAAACAGGGGCACATTTCCTTGGTCTTCAGGTCTGCAATGCCAGCATTCTATCAATCTGTCATTCTGTTCCACAATCAGATTTTCAGAGCACCAAATGTGGATAAAATAGGTGGAAAGGAAGATAGGACAAAACTACAACTGAATTGTGTTGCTCAATATGTGTCTAATTTTCAGTTTAAAATATTTGAAGACAAAAAAGAAATTGCAAACTATCTTCTTGGTTAAAAAACATTTATACCAGTTCATAGTACTAAATAGCATTCTAAAATTAATGAATACCAACTATGATACTGTAATTCTTACAAAACATTTGTTGTTGCTGCTATGCCTTGGCTATACTCTGGCTTTAATTTGAACCTTGCAGCAAATTTTAAAAGTTCATCATTATTTCCAATTTATATCCAAACGGTAATGCATCTATCCAGGAGGCCCGTGATTTCAAACGGACTATGAAATGAGTATGTCTTTAACAATTCTGTGATGGTATTACTTGTCAGACTCTGAGCAGACATTAGAAGATACACAAACAGTAGTGGCTGTTAGAAACTTTCACTGGGGCATAACTCATGAAGGATAGTATCAGTGACAGGTTTACAGGGGTCCATGCTGTTAAATACTTGGGTTCACTGTCAGGATGATTCCCATAAGTGCTACTGGTAGGTCTTAGTATTTGTTCAGCAATTCATTCTTATCAACACTGAACTATTTCTGGTTTTACATTTACTTTAAAAATGAGACTTAAAAATACCAGCTTCTGCCTGATTGACATTGCAGTACTCCTTACATGAAGGTTTGTTTATATGTAATGATTCTTCAGACAGATTTACAAGTGTCTGTGGAGTTTTAAAAGACTATTGCCCAACAGGCATTAAGGGAGAGACACTCAGCTTTGTAAATATTTTAGTTTGTTTGGAGATTTTTTTAAAAACTGTTCAGCCAAATGTGGCATTAAATCTGTAAAGAGTGGCAAACTGATAATCAGCAGTTCCAGCTATGTTTGAATGTTTTGGTAATGATTTCTAAGCTTTACCATGAGAGCCACAATATCATCTAACAGCACATAAATTGAGGAATTGTAAGGAATGCTTTTTGGTACATGCCACATACCACATTTTTGCAGAATATGTGGTTTTAATACTAGTTTTACGTGTGATGCAACACCCAATACATATGCAGAAAATATGCTTTAAATATATTAGAATAGATTACTACCTAAAGTGGTTGGCATATGATACTAAAACAGTTTATTAAATTTGACACACAATTTGGAATTAGCTATCTCTTTTGTCATGTATAGCTGTTAACTCCTACTGTTAACATGTATTCCTGCCAGGTGTCTTTTAGAACAAAAGAGTGATCAGTCGTATCCAAAGATCCAATAGTCTTTCAAGGCCAAAGTAGTACTTCCAGAACTTTGGATCTACTACCAGGATTAAGAACATAAGAAGAGCCCTGCTGGATCAGGCCAAGGGCCCATCTAGTTCAGCTTCCTGTATCTCACAGTGGCCCATCAGATGCTTCAGAGAGCACTCAAGACAACAAGATACCTGTATCCTGTTGCCACTCCTTTGCATCTGGCATTCAGAGACAGGCTACCTCTAAAACCTGGCCGTTGCATATAGTCTTCATGGCTTATGAATCTGTCCAATCCCCTTTTAAAGACATCTAGGCCAAGTACCATCACAACATCTATAGCAAGGAGTTCCACAGACTAATTACTTGCTGGGCAAAGAAATATTTTGTTTGTTTTAACATGCCTGCCTCTCAGTTTTTGTCATGAAGCATGATTTTGAGTTTCTCATTTATATCACTGTCTCTGCCTTCAAATCTCTGGCATTCTTCCTTGCTATGCTTTGGCTGAAGTCTACACACATTGTTTGCTCCAGTGTTGTCCTATTAAAGTCATTTGAACCTCTCCAGAGGAAATGGGTTGCATCTCAAGTTGGATTCTTAATCCTTACATCTGCCCTTAGCCATCATTCCATTGTGGTCACAGGATGAGGAATGACTGTTTACTACAGCACATTTCATTATCAAGGGGGAAGACTGGAAGGAGCATGACCAGTCATTAGCGAAAGCAAAGTTTTCTTCCAGACCTCTCTAAGAGTCCATTGAGGAAGTCAATTTGCATCTGCCTTTAGAATTTTTTAAGAATCCAGTCTCCTTTGGAACCTGCCTTATCTGCAGTTTAAACAAAACAATCACCCCTCTTCTCGATAAAACTGACTAGGACAAGTATGAGCACACACTTTTACATTGAACATGTGTCTTTCTTTTCCTCACTGGATTACAACTTACTTCTGTCCCCTGCTTTACTGTTGTCTGTCACACAAGCAGAAACTTGAAAGCAGCATCCTCAGCAAGGCATGTGCGTCACAGCTTTGCATGTCTGCCCTGGTAACCTTTTTATTTCCCCCTAAACAACGTTTTGCCATGCAAACTTGCACCAGCATTAAGTGAATGGCACTAACAGGAAGGTCCCAGTGGCACATGGACAGAGCGCTAGCAGCAATTTCCCTGTTAAGACTCTCCTTGTTCCTTGACAAACAAACCCTTCAGCTATAGCACTAGGACTGATTTTTCCCCCAATACAGGCACAGCAGCATTGACAGCGTCTGCTGCTCCAGTGCACGAAGCAGAGCGAACTCCAAGCAGTGACGTCAAAGACAAGGTGCCCCCTTGCTCCAGAGTCTATATTATGAACTTATTCTATGTCTTGGTCCATGTTATGCCTGAATTTATGGATATGCTCCTGCTAGGTAAAGGTAAAGGTGACCCCTGACAATTAAGTCCAGTTGTGTCCAACTCTAGGATGTGGTGCTCATCTCCATTTCAAAGCTGAAGAGCCAGCGTTGTCTGAAGACGCCTCCGTGGTCATGTGGCCGGCATGACTCTCCTTGCCGCAGCGCGTAGCATGCGGCTGGAACACGGAGCGCTGTTTACCTTCCCGCAAGCGGTACCTATTTATCTACTCGCATTAACATTCTTTGGAACTGCTAGGTTGGCAGGAGCTGGCCAAGCAACGAGAGCTCACCCCGTTGCAGATTCGAACTGCCAACCTTTCAATCGACACCTCATGGTTCAGCTGTTTAACCCACTGCGCCACCCGCTGGCCTGAAGTCAGTGTAGTAACGCCCGTTTGCGGTGGAGGGGCACACAGCCCGCAACACATTTTCCCCATGGGAAAATGGCCCTCCACCGCAAATAGGTTCCCCACCCTTGGCTTAAATACATACCACAAACAGCACAATCCTATTTTTATTTAGTAGGAAGTCAGTGGTACTTACTCTCCTTACCTTCAGCCTCCGGGCTGCCGCCGCAGCCCTGCGCTCACCTCGGCACGGCTCCTTCTGAAACCGGCAATTCTCAAGAGAGATTGCCCTCTCTTGGCCTGTTAGCGGCGTTCTGCGCATGGCGCGCGTGCCCACCCACCCCATAGCGCACGCCCGTGCCCACCCCTACCCCATCCCCATCGCTCTCCTTACCTTCAGCCTCCGGGCTGCCGCCACGACCCCGCACTCACTTCGGCGCGGCTCCTTCTCAAACCGGCTATTCTGTACATGCGCACAATGCCGCTAAGAGGGCAAGATTGCCCTCTCTTGGCCTCTTAGGGGCGTTCTGCGCATGTACAGAACAGCCGGTTTGAGAAGGAGTTGCGCCGAGGTGGGCGCAGGGCCTCTGGTCTGGTCTCGCGCGGGCCGGATCTGATGGAATCGGGTCCAGTCTCGCGCGGGCCGGACTGGATCGCCCTGTGGTCCGGAAACGGCCTGCAGGCCGGAGGTTCCCCACCGCTGATTTAAGCCATAAAACTCACGCCTACAGTAGTTGAACTTGAAATATGAACTTTTAATTTTATTTCATAGTATAGTACGTTTTCTTTAATTTCCTTGTAAACCTTGTATAATTTGTAAGTTGCAGCATAGGTTTATTCTGTTTTTAGATTCTCGGATAAGTCAGAAAGGCTGGAGCCTTTCTCAAAAAAGCCTGTCATTGCTCTTGCAGCAGCTCTCTTCTATTTTCTTAGAGCTCTGCTGTCAGTGTAGGCGGCTGCCAAATCAACAATTAAGAAAGTGGCTCTTTCAAATGCAAGCCTTTACAACTGGAAGTTTATACTCTTTATTAAAGTTTATTTTTAATTTATGATATTCCATTATACGGATGCAAACTTTACACTAGGAATGCTTTTTTTGCAGCGCCAGATGGCAGGAAGATCCATTTTACACAATACTGGAATTTTGTTGTTTTATTTATTTTAAGAAGAGCTATTTTAAACTTTAAACGGTTGGGAGGTTTTTGTTAAATATTTCTTGGTGGTCCACATGTATTACGTGTTCTGATTGGAGTTCTTATGCACCAGCTTGTAAACGTGAATGTTTCATAGATTTGTTTGGAACACTGGTTGTATTCTAAGGAGAATGAGCAGAGGAAGCTTGCAAAAGTGAACTTCCCCACCCCTTCCTTGGCACAGCAGTCTTCTGTGCCCACCCAAAACCTGCTCCAGGGGGTTAGGGGGCCCTGCTAGGACTGTGCAAACCCGGAGAGTTACAGAGTAAGGGGAGATTTGCAAAATTTCTCCCTCTCTTCCACAAAGAGGAAGAGAAACTTAGGATACAAGCCTTTATTTTGAGTAATGAACATGTTTTGTTCCAGAATTACTTTTTTGCCCAAGGCTCCAAAGTCTTATTAGAAGGAGGGATCTGTGACCACTATCACCCCCAGCCTTTATTCTGCTGTGATCTACTCTTACACCGGTGCAAGTTTACACAGGATTGTGCTGTGTGTCTCTGATCATGAGACTCATATGACCAATGAAAGCTTTGTCTGTTTGTGTGCATGTTTTGTCTGTTTTCAACACTTTAACAACTTAAGGTCCAGTGTAGTTCAGACTGGCATGGACTTTTAGTGTCAGAGTGTATCTAGGAGAACCTGGATGGCGAGAGAGAGAACAAGAATGCCTGGATCATGAAAACAAATTCAACTTTTGGGTTTAAAAAAGAGGAATTGAGATTATGTAGTGAGTAAAGCTTGTGTACCAGGACATGTGGTATAAGGATTGTGCCGATGGTAGAAGAAATAGCGATGTCAAGCACCAAAATTATATCTCGGATAGCAAGGACCTCTCTTTCCACCACATCTGCTCCTCTACATTCTCCAGAAATCCTGCTAAGAAGTGATGTTTTCTTACTTTCAAGTAGCCTTGATGTAACAGTCAGTCTTAGTAAAATTATTTTTAATGAACCCAAAGATAACCAAAGATGATAGAGTCAGGACTAGTGAGCCATTTAATGAATGGTTTACCAGGTGTCAAGTAGCTCAGTGTGCACCTGAGTGTCAAGTTGCTCTAAGAAGATAGGCCAGCATTGTAGAGCCTGGGGGGGAACCCGATTGGGTCTTTGTCACCCAGGTGAGCTGGAAGCTGCAGTACCACCTTCCAGCACATAGAATGCTGGTACTTGTATTGCCATTCAGCAGAGATCAAACCAGCGGTCCCCCTGCTTGCAAGGTGCCATTCTAATACAGGCTACTTGGTAAAGGCTACTGCTAGCCCCCAGTTTGAGACCTCTGGTGCCTTATTAATGAGTCCATAAACCCACGATAGCACTTACTCAGAGCTGCTTTTGCTTATTCTCTCTTAAGGCTGGCACATTTTCCCCTTCAGCACACTTTAATAACTTGGAAATTGCAGCTAGAGTGAGAAAAAACACATTTTTTGTGTGTGTATAAAAAGCCAAAAGTACAGCACAACTTCTGATTCTTACTGAATAATTACACTGGTTTCCTCATTAAATAATCTTCCGCAGACGCTATGCAGAGTGCACGGAATGGCAATTTAAAAAATCTGTCTGGAAGATCTGGACTAACTATCCCATGGGTAGACGTTATTAGATCCTCTGATTCACAAACTGTGAATAATCCCCTTCATTTTCAAAAACAGCTACAGCGTGGAACTGTAGTATTCCCCTAGGTAATTATAGGTAATAATGAGTATGGGGAGTTCACTGAAAATCATACTCACAACTGTGAAATGTATTAAGTTACACAAATTTAATGCTCTTATCCAGGCAATTATCATCACTCTCTTTATGTTCTTTCTCACATTACTATATACAGCTCTAGGTAACCAGTGATAAAGTGTTTATCTACCATTTATCTAGGTACTTTTCACATGCATTAGAACTAATTAAAATAAATATTAACTGGATTATCACTGACTCACCAGAAACCAGTTCTAGCATTTCTTCAGTTTATTCTCAGCACACAGGACTGCATGGGGATTTACAATATGGTACAAAAGCATTCCCATTAGGTGCAACAAATAAGGATAAACACATTATTTAAAATCACTAATATCATTATTGCCTGCAACGTTAGTCTTGCACCTTTTTGTTTAAATATATTTTTAATATCTACACTCTGCCTCCCCTCATTGCCATTCTTCAAATATAATTTTATTGAATAATAATGTGCAATGTGTATCCAGTATTTCAAACGGAGCTGTCTTTATCTCCTCCTACCGTGTTTCCCCGAAAATAAGACCGTGTCTTATATTAATTTTGGCTTCAAAAATGCAGTAGGTCTTATTTTCAGGGAGGTCTTATTTTCCCAACCTGTGGCGCGACCCCCCCCCCCAGCACTTTACTTTGACCGATTAAAGCTTCATTCTTTCCCGAGGGTGCAAGGCTCTGCAAGGCCTGCACTTGAGTCCTCCACCATGGAGACAATGTGCTAGAGAGACTCTGCAAGGTTGCAGCCTCCTTGCAGGCCTTGCTGGCCTCTCTAGCACATCGTCTCTATGGTGAAGGACTCAAGTGCAGGCCTTGCAGAGCCTTGCACCCTTGGGAAAGAACGAAGCTTAAATTGGTCAAAGTAAGTGCCGGGGGGGTCGCATCCATCTGGCTGATGATCCTAGCTAGGTCTTATTTTCAGGGGAGGTCTTATATTCAGGGGAGTGTCAGCAAAAATCACGCAAAAATGATGGTAGTTCTTACTTTCGGGGGAGGTCTTATTTTCAGGGAAACAGGGTATGTGCGTATCTTTCTAGCCTGCAATCCAAAAACACTTAATGCCAATGCAAAATAGCAGAAATAAAATCAAATTACCAAGGGGTTTGGCTGTAAACTAAATAAGGAAGGTATCTTGATCACCCCTCTGGTTAGAAATCATCTAGTAAAGCTGATACTCTGCTCCTAAGATCAGTATTCAGAATTAAGTTCCTCTGAGTTCAGTGAGACTTACAGCGCAATGCAGCAGAAAGTTCTGCCAGTGGAGCGAGGGCTCCGCTGGCCTAGGGTGTCATAAATGAGCCATAAGGCACGTTTGTGACACCCTGGGAGTAAGTGGCGATGGTGCGGAGGCCGGCACCACTCACGCCACGGCCTACCTGACCCGTGCCAGCTGATGAAGGTAAGGGCCGTGCTGGTCGGTGGGAGGGTGGACTGGGGTGGCAGGGGAGGAGGTCATTGTTCAGCTGGGTTTGGGAGGGGGGGCGGGGATATTGGTGGCACGCTCCGCCATATCCCAAGCCGGGCTGGCCTTACATGGCCTCCATGGACATGCACCAGCTCCAGAACTGGTATGCATCCAAGGAAGCCCATTGGGGCCTCTGGGTCTTATACTGGGGAAGGTGAGCCCCAGCCGCGCCGGTGTGGCCCACAACCCAACTTGGATGCAGCGGCCAGTCCTTTAGGGCCTTTAGTTTGGCCCTTTTAGGCCCTTCATATCTCCTCAGAAGTAAGCCCCATTGAGTTCAATGAGACATACTCCCAGGTAAGTGTGTATAGGATTGCAGCCTAAGCATAGTATGTTTATGTTTGCAGGGTTTCAGTTATCACAGAAGCAATGCAATCTTAATTCCAAAATTCTTCCAAATGCCTTTTCAGTATTTCTTGAGTCATTTGGATTATTTTACTATTCCCTGCTGAATCATGTGGCCGTGTCTAAAATGAAGAACATTGTTGAGTGTTATAGTATCTTTTAGTGTTGCATTTCATGTGGGTGATAAGGAATAATTTGGGGGTGGTTAGTGAATTTTGTTTCAGAGCTTGTTACAGAGATTGTTAATGCCAAACATTTAGCATTTCAAATATGCCCTGTTGAGGGAAGCATTTTTTTTAAAATATACTTTAATTACTAGTCTTTTAGTTACTGGCACAGTTCATGCAGGTCAGCAAAATCACTGTCCATAAAGCTACATCTTTTTACAAGCAATGTATTGAAATGATTTTTTTCCACAAAAAAATTCAAAATGTATCTAAAACCTCTACAGTTCTGGTGAATGCCAAGTATTCATACTCTTTATCTGTTTCTTCAAGAAGAATGCAGTATGAAATACCCATTGTGTGAGAATGTTTGAGTGTTATTTCAGCCTATGTAAAATGGTTTTTAAAACGCCATCACTGAACTTGTCCTTTGCAGTTTGTGAAAAACAGATGAAAGTGGTTTTCCGAGACTCACCAGAAGAACATCTCCAGCCCTTTAAGGATAAATTGGAAGATTTTTTTCTGAAAGGTAAGTGCTTTGCAAAGCTGTCTGTTCATATGCATTCTCTTGTGCTTTATACAGTTCTCTGTGGACTTGTTCATGATAACAGTTCAGAAGAGTTAACAGCTTTAAAATGCTGTTGCTTCCTTCCCATAAATTGGGGAGGGAAAATTTTCAGCTGGTACTGCAGTTACTACACTGGCTACCCATTAACTTCTGAGACCGTTTCAAGATGCTAGATTTTGTCTACAAAGGTCTTCACAGTGTGAAGACATTGCATATCTCAGAGAGAGCCTGTCACCAAAGGAACCCCCTAACTACCTCCCAGTCTGAAAGATCAGCTGGAAAGGTCCTGGTCAGTGTTGCCTCTTTGAAAGCTGGAAATGTATGGGTATGGACCAGAACTTTCTCAGCAGTGGCTCCAAAAGAATGTGATATGATATGAAATTTGTCTGTGCCGATCCCTACTAAAACCTTTAGAGCGCAATCCTGCTCTAAATACGGGCAACGGAACGAGCGTTCTCCCGCCCGCAGTAGCCACAAATGTGCCGTAAAGCACATTTGCGACAACTTTAGAGCCGAGAAGGCCAGCACAAGGCCAGCCTTCCCAGCTCCACCGCCCAAGGACTCAGCCAGCCGGTGGATCCAAGCACGGTAGGATCCGGCAGACGGGGGGGAGGGTTGGCAGGCAGGGGGGCAGGTCAGTGGAGCCGGGAGTACGGCCATAGGCCCAGCCGCCCCAGGCAGGGGCAGGGGCATGGATCCTACCATATCCCGGTCCCCACCGGGCTGCTGGGTTGTTACACGGCCTCCTCCGACTTCCACCAGCAAAATAGCTGGCGGAATTCTGAGGAGGCCTATCGGCCCCAGCCGCTGTTACACTCAGGGAAGGGGATGAGCATCCCCTTCCCCAAGTAGACTTTCTGCTGCAGGCTGCCTGCTGCAGGCTGCCCACAGTGAAGCTCAGGATCTGGCAGGTGGCCTCGGCCGCCCGGCGGATCCTTACGCTGGATTGGGCTGCCCGTCTGTTCTTTTATCTAAGGTTTCTGTTTAGTTGAATATTTCAGGATATCTTATGAACTATCAATTTATATATGTGAGACTTTTTGCTTATTTTAGAAGCAATTGTATGTTAAGTGTTTTGTAGCTGTATTCTGTTCAAAAAAGCTCAGGATGGTATACATGGAGTCATCCCCATTTCATCTTCACAACAACCTATGAGGTATGTTAGTAATTGGCTCAAAGATTGAAAGTTAATGATTGGCCCAAATCCATTCCAGTGGTGTCAGTGACTGGAGGTGGATTTGACTACCTGGTCCAAACATAATACTCTATCCACAACACAACAATGGTTCTCTAGAATCCATGCGAATAGATATTTATGGCATTTGTAAGAGACCTTTAAATATCTGACCTTATAATACATCCAGACTTTATAATACTTTCCTCTAGGATAGGACCCTAGAAAATTGCCTTGCTTCAAGGATCTGTCTTTGTCCAACAAGAGAACAGTACTAGAACATTTTTTTAATGTGAAAGAGTCAGAAAAAATCCAGTTAAAATAGATGAAAAGGCCTTTGCTAATAAAAAGGTCCTCATCTGGCACTGAAAAAATAACACACTCTGCATCCATAAGCCTCCCTAGGGAGAGCTTTCCAGAGATGGGACACTACCACAGAGAATGAACTCTCATGAGTCCCCACCCACTTCACCTCACATTGATTACAGTCTCAGATAGCAGCTCAGCACATCCACAGGATCACCTGAGTTAGATGAAATTGAGAAATAGAGTTGAGTGTCGCCTGCATATTGATGACACTGTACTCCAGATCCCCAGATAATCTCATTCAGCAGTTTTATGTTGATACTAAATGGCATGGGGTCTCCACAGCACTATCTTCTGGAACCAAGCTGTTCATGTAGGAACTGTATGGTTACCCCTGCTAACTGGGCAAAGAGGCACCTTTTAACGTGGTGCTCCTCTCATATTTAGCAGCAAGAGAGAAACTGTTCCTCTTCAGCATAGCATCTTTTCTAGTGGCTGTTTGTTGGTGTATCTTCAACCTCTTTTTAGAGTATGAGCCCATTTGGAACAGGGAACCTTTTATTCATTCATTTAACTACCGTATTTTTCACTCCATAAGACGCACTTCCCCCCCCCCAAAAAAATAGGGGGGAAGTGTGCGTCTTATGGAGCAAAGGTTAAAAAAATGTAAATAAAATACCTACCGGGGCTTCGGGGAGGCCTGCGTGAGCCTCTGCAGGCCTCCCCGATCTTCAGTTTGGCGATAAATGGCTCTTTTCAGCCATTTCCGGTTTTCCGGTTTTCATGAAAACCGGAAATGGCCGAAAAGAGCCATTTATCACCGAGCTGAAGATCGAGGAGGCCTGCGCAAGCCTCTGCAGGCCTCCCTGAAGTCACCACAGGCCTCCCCGAAGCCCCCACAAGCCAGGTAAGTGGAAAACCTTTTTTCCCCTATTTTTTGCTCATTAGGATGCATGCGTCCTATGGTCTGATGCGTCCTATGGAGTGAAAAATACGGTATGTAAACCACTTTGTGAACCTCTGTTGAAAAGTAGTATATAAATGTTCTAGAATAAAGCCCACTCCCAGACAGTTGGGCTAGAAGGATATCATGGTTGATGGTGTCAAAAGCATCGAGAGGTTCAAGTGAATTAGCAAGTTTGCACTCCCCTTGCCCTTTTCCTGGCCTTGGTTCTTCATCAGGCTGATGGTCAGTGCTGTCTTTTGCCTGTTCTGAACCTATTGCGAATCACTATCATTTGTTGAGTCCAAGCGCTTCTTGTCATGTTTCTCCTTGTCTTTTTTCTGCACTAAAAAGCCTCAAATTCTTTAACTTTTCCTTGTAGGGAAGGTTTTCTAACCCCCTGATTATTTTGGTTGCCTTTTTTTTTTTTTTTGGCTCCTTTTCCAGTTCTATGCCACCTTTTTTGAGTTGGGATGACCAGAACTGTACATCGTGTTCCAAATGCATCTGTCCCACAAAATGATATAACATTACAATACAAGCTGTTTTATTTCAGTCCTTTTCCTAATAACCCCAGCACAGAACATGAACTCGCTCCTGCTCACTGCTGACGTTTTCATTGAGCTATCCACCATGACCCAAGGATCTCTTTCCTGGTTTATTATCAACACCAGTTTGAGACTTCATCAGTGTAGATGTATAGGACGTTTTGCCCCAATGTGCGTCACTTGACACTTTCTTTCATTGAACCTCATTTCATGTTAATCACCCAGAGAAAGTGGTTTGGTTAAATCCTATTGTATTAAATAGGATGTATGCATGTTCACTTTTTTCTGGATTGAACTTTGTGGTGTCATGAGGTACAATTAAGAACACAGGTCTAGTATTGTCACAGCAGTTATATGAGACCCTCCTAAGGGAAAGCAGAGGCAATTGTAACTGTTTTGGTGATTATACAAGGAAATTGATAGTCCCAAATGGGCGATATCTCTTTAAAAAGTCTGAAGCAATTTAGTACCAAACGTCTGAGAAATCACATACACCATGTGATTCAGTTTGACTTTGTGAGTGGTTACATTTACAATTCAATTTTTCTTCTGTAAAGCATAGCTGTTTGCTATGTCTCAATCACACTGGAATGGATATCTCCATATTTAACTTTATGATTTCTCAAATTCAAATTATTTTAAACCATTCTTCCTATGCAGAAGGAGATCATAATAGGGCATTTGTGAAACTGTATGTAGTAGAATCTACTAAGTAGATTATGTTCAACATTCTTAACAGGTGTTCAGAGATTTCATTCTTACTCAGATCTGTGTGTATTTATTTTAAATTTGCATCATAAATGTTTCTGAGACTACAAACTTTTCATCATAGAGTCCAGCAACTCACTAATGATATGTTTCCAGAAAATATAATACATTTATTAAACTTTCCCATAAACCTAGCAGGGTTCCTCCAAGGAAAGGTCTCCACAGTAGGACTGTGAGTCCTAGGTATGTCTGTTCTGGTGGTCTTTTCATCTCATTTAATTAGCAGTTTATATTTATGGCTCCAGCAGTAAGTGAGTTTGAGAAAGCGCTGTGTATATGTGCACATTAACACCAGCAGTCTCTCACACTTTGATATATATTGCCTTCCACTAAATTCTCTGTGCCAGCCTTCTGGTCAAATTAGGCAACCTTAAATAACCAACAAAAACATATGGAAAAGAACTAACTCTTATTTGCTAAAACTTTTCCAGCACTTGTTTCTACAGATAACCATTTCTGGTTGCTTCCCCCCCCCCCCCCCCAGTAAACTATATAACATTTATGTTTTGATAATAACAATGGGAACTGACATGCTGAAGTGGAGTCTGTATAGTCTGATTAGTTCTCCTGACTTCAACAGTGATCAAATCTGAAAATGATAAATCACTTCTAATTATTCAGTTGTCCAACAGATTCTTGCCTCCAGCTATTATTAACCCTATGCCTAGAAATGTGTATCTTGATAGTCCAGTGAAATTGTTTCTCAGAGGTGCTTTTCACAGATACCCATTTCTGAGCCACTTCGGCTTCTAGAATTTTTGTAGTGGTTACCCACAAATTGGACTTTTCTTTTTCAGAGTTTTGTCTTCAAATGAAAGTCATGTGGCAGTATGATGGCCCAGAAATATGCATTGCCCCATAGCTTCCTGCTTAGAACGTAATATTTCACAGTGTTGTTCTATTTCGCCATGGACGTGTAAAGATCTAAATTTTAAACTGTCTAGTATTCTGTTGGGTATTTTATCTGGACAGATTTTCATTATTCAGACATTTCTACTATTAACTTAGCTGGGTGCGTTGTATCAGAACTGTATTGTATTCAGTATTATTGTAGAGCAAGTGGGGGCCACAAATAAATGTTGTAGTGTATTCCCAGATCCAAAAATACTTTTGATCAAGGCGTTAGCTGGCTTGTAGAGGGTGGAGGAGATCTTTCCCACCCTCCTGAAACCTTCCTTTCTGTGCTATATGCCCCTAAAGGACTCCATTTGCAAGCCAACAACATATTTGGAACCATAAAATAAAACATATTTTATTGCTATATAGCCAGTGGAAAGAAAAAAGATGGTGTTTATCCTTTCCTACCACCTGAAGCTCACACCATATAGCACAGCGAAGGAAGTTTTTAACCTCATGACATGCATCCCCACATCTCTACTCCCCTCTTCAAGACAGCATAAGCTATTAGGAGTTTGAATGAGCCAATTCTCTGTCTGTCTGTTTTTTTCAACTAATATTCAGTTATCCTCAACATATTGTGGCACTCATCATGTTCAGTCCTTGTAAGGATCATTTTGAGGTGCGATGTCCTTTGCTCGAGCACGCACCAATAAACACATGAGTCAAGTATATGGATGAAAACAGGCGACTTTTATTGAAAATAGATAAAGAGTAGAAAGGACAGGAGACCCACAGGCTCAAGGTCATGGTAACACACCATGTACAGGTCCAGTGCTGAAGATAGGGGCCAACCCTAAGGACGGCCCCGGGCGGACGTTACAACCCTGACTCCAAGCCACCGCTCTTTCACGAAGAAGGCGGGCTCATCACCGTCAACCCCTAATGGACCGAGGCAGCAGGAACAGATGCACCACCCTAAGGCCTGATCTACATTACACGCGTTGCAGAGCTTCTGACAGCATATTGGAAGCAAGCGGAGCCGCTGCGACCTCCGCAATGCCGGCGCGTACCTCAAGCAGGAAACCGAACTTTTCAGGGGGCGGGTTCTCAGACCTAGGGGGCGGTTCGCGGAACTACTGCAGCCTACCAATCGTAGGAGAGGGGGAGGAGAGTGGCTGCATGCCAATCAGAACTACCTCCAATCACCTTGGAGGTTATATTCCAAGACTATTCCCAGAGGAAAACACAGGACGAGGAGAGAGAAAACCAGAATGGCGGGAAATACTCAAAATAGTCCAAACTCCTGTCCCCGTGGAGGTTTATTCCAAGAGGATTAATTGTAACAAGAAAGAGTAGAACAATCAGAGAGATTTGTGTGTGTGTGTGTGTGTGTGTGTGTGTGTGTGTGTGTGTGTGGGAAGCGTTTCGGTGCTCGCTTGCTGCTTGCGGCAAGGGAACAGTCTGTTGTGTATGCACAGGCAGAGCAGAACAATATTTCCACTAGTTACATAAAGTTATATTTATGTAGTCCACTAGACTACATACACACCACGACCAATTTTCTGCATACCTGGGGCGGGTGGGCGACGACAATCCTTCAGGTTTGCAGGAACCTCTACCTTCTCTGTAAGTGACCCAGTTTTCCTGCTGAGCTGATAGATATGGGACCTCCAAATTGGATTTTAGATGGAATTGTGGCTGTGTGTCCTTCCATATTTTTGGCAGCCAGCAGAAGAGCCAAGAAGCAGAGCCTGGCAGGTTTGGGTAGTAGGGGATAAAGAGATAAAATGCTAACTCTCCTTGACTCAAAGTAGCTGTTATTCAGCAAATTATTTCATAGCCCAAGGCCAAAATATTAAATGGAAAGATAAAATACCTGCTGATTAGCAACCTTATTTGAAAAGAGTGATCAGCTGTGGTTGTTCTCTCTAGTCTATATGTTTTGTGAACATAAATGCAAAGAAATTGTTTTTGTACTGTGCCGATAATTCTCTTAGCAAGGATTATGTTACTTCTGTTCCCATGGTTCTTTAAATTGTCTTTTAAAAACTTTCCTGGCCTGCATGATTAGGTGTTTAACGTGTCAGCATACAGTCTGACTTACATACAGACATGCTTTTGGTGGTTTTCTTCATTCAAATTCAACCTTGTAAATTATACCTTTTGCTTGTAAGACTTTCTTTTATGTTGATCATAAGAACATAAGAAGAGCCCTGCTGGATCAGGCCAAAGGCCCATCTAGTCCAGCTTCCTGTATCTCACAGTGGCCCCACCAGATGCCTCAGGGAGCACACAGCCAACAAGATAACCTGTTTCCCATTGTCACTCCCTTGCACCTGGCACAGAGAAAACCTACTACTAACACCAGGAGGTTGCTTATGGCTTGTAACCTGTGATGGTCTTTTCCTCCATGGATCTATCCAAACCCCTTTTTAAAGGCATTTAGGCCAGGTGCCATCACCACATCCTGTAGCAAGGAGTTTTACAGATGAATTATTTTTTATTATTTTCTTTTGTCCATTCTAACTCTCCCTCCACTCAATTTTAGTGCATGTCCCCTGGTTCTGGTGTTGTGCAAGAGGGAGAAGAACTTCCCTCTCTCCATCCCATGGATAATTTTATACATCTCAATCGTGTCCCCCCTCATACACCTTTTTTCTAGACTGAAAAGCCCCAAACGCTGTAGCCTTTCCTCATAAGGGAGGTGCTCAGCCCACAAATCATTTTGGTCACTCTTTTCTGCACCTTTCTGCATCTGATGATCTGAAGTAGTGCCTTCAAGATATGGAAATAAGGGTTGGTTATATATCCTAAGGAATAATGTTAATAAGGTTAAAGCACAAAACTAATTAGAGGTACCAAATTTAGGAACTGAAAAATCATTTCATGTGTATAGGAAAACTGGAAGAAATTGTAGATCCGCTGGTTAACAGGCAACAATTGCAATTAATTCAAATTTACTTTTAAGTTAAAAAGAGAGAGAGTAGAAATGAGAACAGATAGAATAGAATGTGAAACGAGAGGCACTGGGTTTTTTCAAAAGGATTAAGTAGAATCCAACTGCTCAGCAATAGCAATCTTATATGCACGTACCGTAATTGAAAGAAGGACCTTCGCTGATGCCTGTTTGCTGCAGGGAGAAGAGTGCTTCCATGCAGAATTACTGGAAATACATATATCCACACTGGAGAAGAAGGAGCATATGTCTTAACACACACACACACACACACACACACACACACACACACACACACACACACACACACACACATATATATATATATATATATATATATATATATATATATATATATATATATATATATATATATATATATATATATATATATCAGGATGTGGTTCTTTTGCTTTAATCAATTTTGTAGCCTTTTAAAATTTTTATTTGTTGGGCTAAGCATATCCCTACTTTACCACGCAAGCATGGAACTAGTTGTAAAAACCAGCAAGGCGATTCCCTTCCTCTTTCACAATGTTTTTAAAAAGGTTGTGTGCTCGCGCTCTCAGGCACTGGAGTTAACATCTTCTCTGATTTATTTTAAATGGCAAATTCTTACCCCTGCAGGAAGGATATCAACCCTGCAGCAATAATGCTATCTGTCTTGCCCTTATAATTCCAGTCCTGGGCACTGATTCCCGATTCTTTAACCGTTGTTAAAGGATTGAGAATGGTACATTGTCATGGGGTGGAGTACTTTGCTATTTTGTGGGATCTGCTGGTATGCCAGGAAAAGTGCGTATTTTATCATGTGTAAAGCTCCTAACATGATCATTGCTAGAAATCCTACTGCTTTTTGACAACATGAGCAAGTAAAGATATTCATAACTTTCTGGAAGGCTTAAAATAACTAACATTTATAAGCAGAGCTCTTTCTTAAAACGTTCCCATGCAATGACTGTTTACTCGAAGTCCTATGTTTTGTACATCTGATCTATTAAGATCTGCTTCCCATATGATATTCACACATAACCTCCATGTACGGAAACAAAAAAATTACTTTATATAATTTGTTACAGAAGAGGCAGAACATGCTTGCATATCTAAGGCCAGCTGCTCCTACTTGTAAAGAAATTATCTGGGAAGAAACTCCTGGTTGAATGTTAGGAACAATCCCAAAATACAATATGCTGCAAAAAAAATGTTTATGATTGGATGTTGGTAAAAACATAGTGAAATATTCATTTGAAGTAATTAGAGGAATGCATAATTCTTCAGTGTTTCAATCTATTGCATAGGTTTGTAGTCAAACAGTGTGGTTAAAAAACAATAATTTCCATGTTTCTCAAATTTCATTTCTTGAAAATATTCATTGCAATCCTGATTTTCATTGCCCTGTACACATGCATTTTTCTCTTCCTTTCCATAGCCATGACTTGCAACAGCTGGAGGCAACTGGAAAAATGTTAGAAGTGCCAGGGATAGGACATGACAGCCTGCCCTCAACAGCAAAACTATGATTGTTAGAGGAAGATAATGATATTGAGATTTTTGTTCTTCAACAGGAATGTTTATTTACCCACATAATGATTGCAGTGGGGAAACAGGCATAATTGTCTATTGCAGTGGGGAAACAGGAAACATGTTGGGTGGAACACATCTTATAACTTGGTTGGTTGTCCATCTCTGTCTGAGGGCACAATACAAAGTGCCCATATTGATCTTTAGAGCCCCCTATCTTGGGTATCTAAAGGACTTTGTCCCCCACACAATCATGCCAAACAAAAATCTTATGAGGGTCTTCTCTAGGTACCCCTGTCTTCTAAGGTGAAGTAGGGTGGTAACTAAAGAACGGGCCTTTTCAGTAGTGGTGCTCTATCACTGAAAGTCTTACCCCCAAAAGGCTATCTTGGTATTGAGTTAGGCAAAGAGCTTTTCTTGCAACAGACCCAGGCTTTTAGACTTGAATATTTTGATCTGTTCTTAGACAGTTAGTACTGTTGATCTGCATAGCCTTGACTTCTGATCCAACCAGATATTTCCTCCAGTTCAGTTCCAGATGATTGGTTTTTTAATATGTAAATTCTGAGCAAGGCTTCTCACTTTTCAGTAAGAACCTGTCTCACTATCTACTCTTCAGTTTGACTTGCTTCAATTCTGTTCTTAGGACTTATTAGGCAGACTAGGGTTTGAGCTCTTCTGTGGTGTTTCCAAATCACATTAACTTCACCACACAGTGAAGTCTTCCTAGTCACAGTATGTAAGGAGGGACTATTTTTGAGGATAGAAATGGCAGTACAGTACATTTGGATGAGGATAATCCCTGTGCTTTGAAGGAAATTGTAACACTTGCTCACTCTTTTTAATGAATGATCTCATATTATCATTATAGTGATAACATTATACAGAACGTTATTTACGATTATCAGTCAGGAGAATTGGTTGCTGGTGAACTAGTTTTGTGTATTAAACTACAACACAAACTGGCTGGCAAGTTTATTGATAGTAATCCTGCTACAAACTATTTCTAATGTTGGATTGTTTCTCAGATACTGGTTTTTCCTCCCCTGTTAACTGTTAAAATGAAAGCTGTCAAAAAGCGATCATTCTTTCAAGCAACGCCTTTTAAAAAAAACCCACTGTAATTCATTTTCTCTACTATATATTTTTTCATTCATGCTTTTAATCTATGTTCTTTATTCACTGTTTTAGCTTCAGTTTAAAAAAATGCACACAATATTTTAAAATGGCTAAGAAACAGATGTGTTCCATATAAAATGTGCTATAAATCTTGTCTCTCAACTTCTTTGCTCCAAACTCTCTGTCAGAAACTGTCAAATATCCAATTTTCATTCTGGTATGAAATGTTCATTTTGTGACATGGCGCCAAGTACCATATGCCAGAATAAAGTCAGTAATCAGCAATAAAAAGGCAACATAAGCACCTTTGAAATGGTACAAAGCAATTAACAGTGAGAAAAAGTCTATATAAATCTATGGAGAATTAATCTCAGCTTTGCCACTATCCTGCTGTGCATTTTACAATGAGCCTCTGCGCCCGACCACCAGAAGTGGCTTACTTTGTAAAAAGAGAATGCTCTAATGAGGGAGGGGAAATACAAGGAAAATGAAAGCGATAGTTCTTATATCCCTTAAATGTTCTGGAAAACTATAGGTTGACTATTTTTTTGACCTGTGGAGCTGCTAGACATCTTGCATCCCTGTATTTTACCTGATCATGTGAAACCAATCTTTACAAAGCTCAATGTGCAGAAATAACCTCAGCTTCATAAATCATTGTTAGCATCCCACAGGAGGAGGTAGTGCTGTGGTTTTTATCTTCTAAAACATTTCAAGCCACTACTTTCATAACCTTTTCTAAAATTAGTTTCTTTTTCCCCTTCTACAATTACCCATTTTTCACAAATCGGGCTATGTTATCCAATTTACTTGTTAGTTGGATATTTACAGCATTCTCTTGTTTTAGAGAAGACCTGTTTCCTGTTGCTGTTGACCATCATTCATCATACTTTAACATATTACCCGTCACTAAGAATGTGCTGATCTTTATATTTTTGTTCTAATTCTTACAGTATATGGCTGTACTTGTACTACTCTGCCTGGTTTATTTTCCCAAATGCAGAACAGATTGGTTTTAAACATATTCTGTTTGAAAGGGATTTAAACTAATTTTCCAGTTTCCTAAACTGTTTGGGTTCGTTTAGCTATCTCAGAAAGATTCATCAACAAAGTTCTATTTTGAAATACAAGCAAATGAAAAGCATAAGTTTCTGTTATGTTAAGTGATAATGTGTTTTAAAAGTTATTTACTGTCTGTAAGCACAAGTGGGAAGGAGTGATTGATTAATGTCAATGGAGTTTCATGGTAACCATACAGTTATAATCCACTACCATGAGAACTGTATTTGCAAAATTTGATTCCCGCAGTTCCTACTTACAGCCAATCCTGTGTGTAGACTGCGGCGGCCGGCCTAAAGGGCCAACCGCCACATCCTATCGAGTTCCCAGGCTGCCCCAGGGCAGCCTGGGAACAACTTGAGAGAAGGGGACGATTGTCCCCTTCCCCCCCATGTAAGCGGCAGGAAGTCCCATGGGCCCTCCTCGAATGTACGCGAGCTCCAGAGCGTGCGTACATTCATGCTGCCTGTGCTGGTGTGCCTGGGGCCTGGAGGGAGCTCAGGATACCGGGGATCTCAGCCCCTGCCCTAACCGGCATAGGACTTATCCGGTCCAGTGGGGAGACAGCGGGGCGAGCAGCACAGGCCGCAGCGCCAGCGCTGCTTGCTCTCCGGGTGTCGCGCAAGTGCTTTACGGCACTTGCATGACACCCTGCCCCCGGGCAGCATATGCTGCCCCAGGGCAGCGGCTACACAGGATTGCCTGTTAGAGAAATATGAATCCTAGCAGAATCTGAATTTTGAGACATACATAGTCTAATTTTAGCCCCAGTCTATTTTAGTAGTTCATTACTGGAGGATATATTAATTGCAAACAAAATATAAAAGATTAGGTTCCATCTTCTGAGCACAACCTTCCTTTAAATAAAACAATTGCTCTTTCAAAAACTAATTTTGGGAAGAAGATTGCTATTTATATTTGAAGATTTAAAAAGAAAAGAATGAATACATGATATCTGGCCCAGCTAGCCTCACTGCCATAATTGTCTAGTAAACTAACCTTCAACACTTTTTTGACAAATTTATAGACAATGTTAAGCATTTTTTAAACAAAGCATAATTTCTTAGTTTCCTTGTATTACCTCCAATAATAAACAGTTGAATTTGTTCTGTGTGTGGAATGTATATATCAGGGTGGGTTGTTTTTTTTTTTTTGCGTTAATGTTAAGAATACTTGAGCTTTGTATAGTATGTTTCATGTATCATGAACCTGAAAAATGTTAAGACTTTCCCAAAACTCTCCCGGGTAGGAGACAAACCCACGTACCCAAATATGTATACACTACATTTTCATAGTCAACTTGTTACGTCACATGAGTTTCTTAAACAAAACAAAGGAAAGCTGGTTTGAAAGCAGATTATGTGGCAGTACTGTACAAATAAAGCATTACATTGTTAAAATTCGTTACAGAGAGGTCTCCTTATAGTACATTTGGAATTATTTTTATTTGCCCTAATTCTTGCAGTTGCTTTGAATGTTATCACATGAAGGGGGGGGATGTCTAAGGCCTGAGGTGGGATGAAGTAGCTGCTTTGAGCGGTGGACTGAAGGAGGTGACAAACTGATGAGGGAGTGCTTTGTGCCTGCTTGCTGGCCACTCAACCATTTCACCCTGTACTCCAACCCTCTTCTCATTTGCCCAGAGCGAGAGGAAGATCAGTGCAGTAGTAATCTACCACTTCCTCCACCAGTACCACAGCTGCAAGCAAGCAATGGGGGCTGTGGTGATCTTGTTAACTGCCCCCCTTCCGGGAAAGAAATCAAAACAGAATCACTATCTGTATCCTATCCCCCCTCGCAGGCCTCCAGCCCCAACACGAGTAGCCCCATTGCACAGGCTGGGGTGTTACCCGGGGTAAGTGAGCATCAGCCATAGCCTTCCCCAGAAAGGATTCAGCATGGCCATGTGGATTCAGCATAAGATTCAGCATGGACCATATCTATATTTCCCCATCACATGAATAGAGCAGAGAGATCCAGAATGTGCCAAAAACCTACCCTAGCATGACAATCCCCACATAGATGCTGTTAATAATAATGAAGTATTACTAAATAAAATTATTAAAAGTATTAAAATTAAAATAATCACTGTTATTATCAGGATGAAAAGCCGGCACCGGCTTGTGCAGAATTGTGCCGTAAATGAAATCAGATTTTTGAGCTATGTAGTTTTTTTGTGTCTTTTAATTTGTTTTAAATTTTTATTGTTTATCAGTTTTTCAATTAAGGTCCTGTGATTCTTATAGGAATTAAGGTCTTGTGATTCTTATAGGAATTAACCAAAAGTTCTGAACTAACTGGAAAATTTGGGTTATATCCTAAGGAATACTCATTCAAACTGCCTTCCCCACCCCTTCCTTCCTATGGCAGATCCCTGAGCCCCCACCCCAAAACAGCTCCTTGGAAATGGTATCAGACATAGGGGGCTGCTGTGGGAGGGAGAAATGACTAAAAATTGTAAAGATGGCAGCTTTTGTGAGTGAAGTATGATTAGTGGGCTGGGGCATCTACCTTATAAGAAAAGGCTACAGCGTTTGGGGCTCTTCAGTCTAGAAAAAAGGCGGTTGAGGGGGGACATGATTGAGATGTATAAAATTATGCATGGGATGGAGAGAGTGGATAGAGAGAAGTTCTTTTCCCTCTCACACAACACTAGAACTAGGGGACATCCACTCAAATTGAGTGGAGGGAGGATTAAAACAGACAAAAGAAAATATTTCTTTACCCAGCGTGTAATTGGTTTGTGGAACTCCTTGCCACAAGAGGTGGTGATGGCACCTGACCTGGATGCCTTTAAAAGGGGATTGGACAGATTTATGGAGGAAAAGTCCATCACAGCTTACAAGCCATGATGGGGATAAGCAACCTCCTGGTTGTAGGAGTAGGTTTTCTTTGTGCCAGGTGCAAGGGAGTGGCGACAGGATACAAGTATCTTGTTGTTTTGTGCTCCCTGAGGCATCTGGTGGGGCCACTGTGTGATACAGGAAGCTGGACTAGATGGGCCTTTGGCCTGATCCAGCAGGGCTCTTCTTATGTTCTTATGTTAAGTGGTTCTTAGAGTATACCCTGGGGGGGGGGGTTGTATGGAAGGAGAGCATCTATAATGAAGGAAGCACCCAGAAGTTGTTTTTGAAACTGGGAGGCAGAAGTGCGTTTAATGAAGAAGCAACTTCATTTCAGACTGATTTTTTCTTATCCTTCATGTTCGCATCACATGTAGCAACAAGCATTCAATCCACAAAGCAGGAGTCCATGATGAGCTTACAAGAAAAGTTACCTACCTCTTGAAGGTACCTGCTGTTTTTCTCAGTATGCAAGAGCCATGTGGAGAGCAGGGAAATCATTGATTGTGCATGCCCTCTCTGTAAATGAAATGCTTTCACAACACAACATGAATAATAGTTTTCTGCTAAGACACCCTCGACAACACTCTTCACATCATTAGTACTGATAGTATTGCATGTGCTTCCAGTTGAGTTTAGAACCTAGGACGTTTTGCACAAACATATCTTGGGTGGTGTTGTAATGCAAATATGCTGGGCTCCACAATATTCACACATTTTCAAGACACTGATCTGGAGTGAGAGAATAAGCTCTTTTTCCTGCAGCAATGACTGCTGTTCCTGCACAGTTGCGCCATAGAAATGTTATACTGTAATACTCAATCTAACACATTTCAGAGAGAAATGTGACATTTTAAAAATTGCTTTTTAAACTTTTGATTATAATTTCTAAAATAATAAAAATATCCTTTTACTTGTAGCCGTAGAAGAACATAAGACAGAGGAGAACCATTTGGAGAGTGTACAAAAGTGGTAAGCTTTTCAGTTTCTTTGACATTGTGGAATATATTTAATGTAAGATTCTATGTCTTTAAATATAATGAATAAATTAAATATCGTTCAATAAAAAAATGCCTTCTTTCAAATACATACAAATGCTTCCAGCATTTTTATACAGGAACAAACTCTATGAAATAGAAGCTTTCTAGACAAGCAAGCCATTAACTATGGTGATATTGCCATTTGCTATGAATTAACAGATACAGCCTCTAATTTCAACATGAATGAGGCCTTTTGGGGTTGCTGTAGTTTTCCTTTCCACCACAAAAAGTTAACAGCCCAATCCTATCCAGGATTGGACTGTACTGAGCCTTTTGCAACTGCAATAGTTCCACTGTCATAAAATGGTTGCTGATGGAGCACGCAGCGCTCTGTTGGCAGCCATTTTGGGAGCGGCTGCTGCGCTCCCCAGATGTTGCCAGTTCCCTTCACACCCCCAGGTAATGCAGTGGCAGGGGTGGGGGTGGGAAAGGGGCGGAACTGGACACAGGAGGAAGGGGGGATGAATGGGGGGCGAAGAGGCTGTGGGAGGGGGTGGATACAGTGGCAATGGTGCATGCTGGATCCTATCCCCTCTGTTGGCAGCCTCCCTGCCCCCTTTCTCTCCTTGGACTTGCACCAGCTAAAGAGCTGGCAGAGGTCCGAGGAGACCCATTGCGAAGCAGGAGGCTTATGGAGGGGTAAGGGATCCCCGTTCCCCTCCGAAGCCTGTCAATCCACCACCACCCAGCTGGATACAACGGTATCCTTTTTGGCATGGCTGCACCAGCGGAGGGGGAAGGATAAGATTGGGCTCTAAGTCACTTTATTGAGCAGTAGCAGTAGGGTAGGATCTAGTAGTTTGAATTTTGTAGACTATGAAGTGGGAACCGAGTTCTAATTTTAACAAATAATAGAACAAATATTTCTTATTTATTTACATAAAGGTTTTAGTCATTCTTTAAAAAAAATTGAAGCAACTTATAAAGATGACTTGAAAAATAGAAACCACTTCCAGAATAAAAATAGCATTACAGTAAAACAAAATATCAAAACAAAAAAATAGCATTACAGTAAAACAAAATATTACAAAATATTACTCCATCCCAAAGAAAAAGAAATGCAAGAAAGCAAAGTGGCTGTCAGATGAGGCTTTACAAATAGCTGTGGAAAGAAGGAATGCGAAAAGCAAGGGTGAAAGGGAAAGATATAAACAACTGAATGCAGATTTCCAGAGAACAGCAAGGAGACATAAGAAGGCCTTCTTAAATGAACAATGCAAGGAAATCGAGGAAAACAACAGAATGGGGAGGACTAGAGATCTCTTCAAGAAAATTGGAGATATCAAGGGAACGTTTTGTGCAAAGATGGGCATGATAAAGGATAAAAACAGAAGCAGAAGAGATTAAGAAGAGATGGCAAGAATACACATAAGAACTATACAAGAAAGATCTTAATGTTCCTGATGACCACGCTGGTGTCACTGACCCAGAGCCGGACATCCTAGAGAGTGAAGTCAAGTGGGCCTTAGGTAGCATTACTAACAACAAAGCTAGCGGAGATGATAATATCCCAGCTGAGCTACTTAAAATCCTAAATGATGATGCTGTGAAAGTGCTGCACTCAATATGCCAACAAATTTGGAAAACTCAGCAGTGGCCAAAGGATTGGAAAAGGTCAGTTTACGTTCCAATTCCAAAGAAGGGCAGTGCCAAAGAGTGTTCAAACTACCGCACAATTGCACTCATTTCACATGCTAGCAAGGTTATGCTCAAAATCCTACAAGCTAGGCTTCAGCAGTACGTGGACCGAGAACTACCGGACGTACAAGCTGGGTTTCGAAGAGGCAGAAGAACTAGAGATCAAATTGCCAACATGTGCTGGATCATGGAGAAAGCCCGAGAGTTCCAAAAAAACACCTACTTCTGCTTCATTGACTACGCAAAAGCCTTTGATTGTGTGGATCACAACAAACTGTGGCAAATTCTTAAAGAGATGGGGGTACCAGACCACCTTACCTGTCTCCTGAGAAACCTGTATGTGGGTCAAGAAGCAACAGTTCGGACCGGCCATGGAACAACTAACTGGTTCAAAATTGGGAAGGGGGTACGGCAAGGCTGTATATTGTCACCCTGCCTATTTAACTTATATGCAGAGTACATTATGAGAAATGCAGGGCTGAATGAATCGCAAGCCGGAATCAAGACTGCCGGGAGAAATATCAACAACCTCAGATATGCAGACGATACCACCCTCATGGCAGAAAGTGAAGAAGAACTAAAGAGCCTCTTGATGAGGGTGAAAGAGGAGAGTGCAAAAGTTGGCTTGAAACTCAACATTAATAAAACTAAGATCATGGCATCTGGTCCCATCAATTCCTGGCAAATAGAAGGGGCAGAAATGGAAGCAGTAACAGATTTTACTTTTCTGGGCTCCAAGATCACTGCAGATGGAGACAGCAGCCATGAAATTTAAAGACGCTTACTCCTTGGAAGGAAAGCTATGGCAAACTTAGACAGCATAATAAAAAGCAGAGATATCACCATGCCAACAAAAGTTCGCATAGTCAGGGCGATGGTGTTCCCAGTAGCAATGTATGGTTGCGAGAGTTGGACCATAAGGAAGGCTGAGCGCCGAAGAATAGATGCTTTCGAACTGTGGTGCTGGAGAAGACTCCTGAGAGTCCCTTGGACTGCTAGGAGATCAAATCAGTCAATCCTAAATGAAATCAACCCTGACTGTTCCCTGGAAGGACAAGTACTGAGGCTGAAGCTCAAATATTTTGGCCACCTAATGCGAAGAGAGGACTCTCTGGAGAAGACTCTGATGCTGGGAAAGATTGAAGGCAAAAGGAGAAGGGGAAGGCAAAGGATGAGATGGTTAGACAGCATCACCGATGCAACGAACATGAAAATGAGCGAACTCAGGAAGATAGTGGAGGTCAGGAAGGCCTGGCGGGATATGGTTCATGGGATCACGAAGGGTCGGACACGACTTAACGACTGAACAACAACAACAACAAAAACAAAATAAAGTCACAAGATAAACATGGGCAACACAAATAACAGTAAAACAGCATAAGAATATCTTTGAAATGTATCATAAGAACCTAGCTGGAAAAGATCTTAATACACTGACACAAGTTGGCAAGGAAAGGGGCTGAGGAAACCTCTCTAGCAAGGGAGTTCTGTACAGTATCTAGGGACTATATGTTTTGTTAAACACATTTAACCTGACATCCTTTCGTTTTCAGTGGGCATCCGGTGGGCATCCAGTTACCCATCCTAGGCAAACAGCTGCAGACCGTCCCTGATCTGGATTCATGACTGTGCCAAAGGATTACATTCCTTTCCCCTTAGTGCCATGGTCCAAATTAAGCTTGCCTTCTCCCCCCCCCCCCCCATGACTTCTATTTAGTAAATAAAAGTTAAGCATGTCAGAGCCAATAATACCGCAGGAGGGGGTGGATCCAGCAGCAATGGTGCCTACTGGATCCTATCCCCTCTGTTAGGGGCCTCTCCACCTCCTTTGTCATCTCAGAATAGGATTGGGCTGTAAGGCTGCAATCCTATATACACTTTCCCAGGAGTAAGCCCCATTGAACACAATGGGACTTACTTCTGAGTAGACATGCCTAGGCTTGCATTGTGAAGTAGTAAGGATAATTAATATGAAATTCTGCTAAATAATAGTTGCCTTAAAATTAGAAGAAATCTAGAAAATATCCCCCCAGATCTTTTCATGTGCATTTACTGTATATTGTGTCTCATATACACATCCACCAAAATGACAACCTGATTTTTCTTGCAAAAAAAGATAAACATTGGCAGTTTCATCACATTTGCTTTGCATTGCTAGTATAGTTTCCCAGTTACCACAGATTCATGTTAATTGACAACCTAGGCTACTGAGTCAGAAATCTGCCCTGAGGGAAAACTGAGCTTCCCCAGTGGGCTTGTGTGCTGACAATCTTTTTTCCCCCACATTGTAGCTTTGAAGACATGGTGGGATATTTTGGGATAAAGCCGAAGTCTGGTGAGAAGGAGACCACGCCAAACTATGTTTTCACGGTGTGGTACGAGTTCTGCAGTGACTTAAAGACCATTTGGAAACGAGAGAGCAAAAACATTTCCAAAGAAAGGTAAGGTTCTAATAAAGTCATTAATACCATTTTAGATGTCTGGGAAACTGTTCCTTTTCAAACTCAACAAATTATTCTCCCATATTTCACAGGCGTCATTGTTTTCTTTCAGATCAACTGGACATCAAGGAAAGATTATTCCCTCAGGGTGCCTAGGAAAATTCACCAAAGGGATGCTGTCCCCACAAAAAGATAAACACATATAATCTGATAAATTACACTTTCTTAACCCCTTCCAATTACTAGCCAGTAAAATGAAAGGGGAGCTGTGCTAATTTGTAACAGATTGCTTCTCTTTGCATTTTCATGTTGGACTACCCTAAATGAGGCGATATTGCTGTTGCAGACAGGACAGACAAATAAAAGTGAATGCTTTTTCCAGTTAATATACTACACTTGCATCAAAGGGAAGCCCGTGAGATTCAGGCCACACTTAGCACAGTGTTGAAGTTCCACACGCTGGATTTACAGCACCACTTCTTGGTGTCCTGCTGTGGACATCAAACTCTGTGCCGCTGCATCTCCCACCGTCTCCTGATTTTATTAGTTTTAGTTAACCCCCCCCCTTTTTTTTTTTTTTTACAAAAAGGCTTCAGCTCTGAGTTTGGTAATTTTTCTAAAGAAAAGTTCAGCTCTTCATTAAATAAACAGACAAGCTTCACAGTACAAACATCACAGTTTTGTTACAGCATTCTATTATAAAAGTACAGTATTACTTGAATTAAGCGATAGGTGTTTCCGGTCCTGCACTGTTGTATTTCACATGACTTTTGTCTCCCGCTGTCCCAGGATTAAAATGTGTATTGGTGCTTCTTTCTCTGAAATTGCAGTATCATGGATTTTCTTTTCATTTTTTAGTTCCTTCTGTAATAAATGTTGAATATGAGCAGTTACACCCATGATACTCCTTGATACATCTCATGCAGATTGAGATTTTGAAGCAGCCAGGTTTAGTTTCTGTTAAAAGGAATAAGCAGATGAAATGAACAAGGTGTCTAGGTAACTGGAGGCATGGATGACATTGATCAAATTCATCATTAAACCCATTTTTAATGTCAGTATGGGGGTTCTGCAGCCCATGCCCTAGATTGGAGGGGACTCTTCCCTCATTATACTCCCAGTATCACCTTTCTGGGTCTCTGGGCCATTCTTCACCATTCACCTGGGAAGGACCCTGCTGCCCAGCCTGGAGAGCCTTTCCCTGTTGCCTCAGTATGGTTTTGAGAGGGGAGGGGTTATACACCCCCCCCCCATTTTCCTGCTCTCCATAGGACAGCCTCCTCAGGTTACTGTCTCCCCCAGTGGCTGTAGATAGAGCCCTTTGCCTTGCCTTGCATCCTACTGCTACTACTGGCACTGGCACTGTTTGAACCCATTTATACTGGAGCCTGCCTTATGCGCATATATAGCTCCACCCCAAGTAGCAGTACACTACTTGGTTGTCCAGGTGACCCCAGCATGGGACTCAGGGGCTGTGCACAAGGGGTTGCAGATTCTCCAGGGGGGCTCGGGGAACCCCACACCAGGGGCAGCAGCATTGCTCCTAAACCATGTAGTTGTGAAAATGATGGAGTCTTGGTCAAGCATGCAAAATTTGCACTGCTTTTAATGAATGACAAACATATGAATAAACAGTGAAAGAGGTTGGATGTGGACCAGACCAAACACAGCCCCTCCATAATGTATCAGTCCACCTTATTTTTATAGTATAGTAGGCCTGCTGAAGCAGGTAAGTCCAGTGCAGGGGGGAGGGCGTTGAACGGGATGGGGAGGGTGGAACGGGGCGACAGCGTGGAGGTGTGGATCATACCCAGGAGGGGTATGGGTGGATCATACCCAGGAGGTGGGTGGATCATACCCAGGAGGGGGGTAGGTTTGGTGGTATTGGTGTGTGCCGTATGCAAACCCCCTTCCTTGGCCTGATCCACCTGCACAGATCAGCACAGACGCGCCAGGAAACCTCCAGCAGCCAAAAATCCCCCACGAGATGCATTGTAGACCACTCTGGCACCACTGCATCACCGCGCTGTGATTTCGTTAGGATTGGGCTGTCCAGCTGTTTATAACTTCAGATTTGTTGCCATGTGTAGTAAGAATGTAAAGACATTGTTGTTACTTTTGAATCTGAATAATTTGTTGGCTGTGAGTTGGCCTTAGTATGTAATAGCGGTGTTAATCAGGCCCATCTCCTGAAGTACGAATGTCTTTAAGGTGCAGTTTTAAGTTTTGTGCAGATACAAATAATGCAGTAAATCACCATGCTTAATATACAAGTGGAGCTGTCAGTATGGTGGCCTTCAATCGATCCCTTGAAGTCTGCAGCAAACTTGCTGCGGTGGTCCTTGAAGTATCTCCAGACGTTGGGTTGGATCAATATGACTGTGTACATAATATAAGTCTCTGCTAGTGGTGTTGCAGTTGGTGCAAGCATTAGTGGAAGAGTTTCTGCAGTTCTGTAGTAAGGAGATTCTTCAGCTGCTCGCATGCTTCTATGTATGCAAGAGTGCACAAGCAGAACATCTTCTTTAGCCTTTATTTCATTTTTCTCAATCAACACTGTACTATGAGGTTAAAAAAGCACAGTGTAAAACAATTGAGCAGAAGACACCTTCTGCATATGGAAAGGCCCCTTTGGATGCAATACAATACCACAAGCATTGCAAAGAGTACTTTTAATAAGTTACTCACTTCCCAATGACAAAAGCTGGAAGTGACGGCAAAGAATATGGAACAGGCAGTGCATGAGCTGTTCTCTGGACAACTGATGCAACATGGATGGAGCCTAAATAGACAGCTCTTCTGTGCACATGGATGTGGTGTAACTGCATCTCTGGAAAGCAGCCAAGAGGTGTAATTCGTCACATCTACTTTGGCATATAATCAAAATCAACTTTGAATCCCTCTCTTATGGCTCACAATCAGCATGACGAAAGAGAAATGGAAGTTTAGTTGTTTTTTACTGGAGTGGGGACTGCCCCACATGTGAAATTGAGTACACAAGGTGGTGGTGGTGAATTCCAGTTTGATTAATCCAGAGCAAAGGGTGTAATTTTGTGTATGCAACTTTGAGTCTGGAGTAGTACTCCAGAGTAGATGGACTGAGACTTGCAATACCTGATGTCATGGGAATGAATAGGAATTAATATACAACTCTACTTCAGTGAGACTTCTGTTTAATTACTAATTATTAGGTTACTTTTAACCTTTAAAGGTTTGGTTTATTCTCAGTTTAAAATGTGGATGATT
The DNA here is from genome assembly GCA_026170595.1 of Plestiodon gilberti rubricaudatus. Classification (NCBI taxonomy): domain Eukaryota; kingdom Metazoa; phylum Chordata; class Lepidosauria; order Squamata; family Scincidae; genus Plestiodon; species Plestiodon gilberti. The sequence continues at coordinate 266,462,153 of JANXHW010000001.1, forward strand.
CATCAAGAACATTGAGTTGCTGACGTCAAGTATCTAAGTCTGAATGATAAACTAGTTGTTTTTATCATTTTTAACATGTCTTGGAAAGCCATGATCCTTTAAAGGTTGTTATTTTACAAAGTATGAATGACAGTTCACCAACCACATTTCCAGGAAGCAAGGCATTCAGAAAATGGAGAGCAATAATTATGTCTTCAATAACAATTATTTTCCTAAGCTGCATTTTAGCATAATCATACTTTTTAATAACCTCAGTGGAATAGGATAAGGAGAACCAATTTATACGTTTGGCAAAATCAAGTGGTAAAGCTTTTGTTGGATTGCTCCATTTCATTCTGGGTTGTTTTTTTTTGAGAAGGGGGGAGGATTTGCATATTGAAATACTCTTCCCCCCGTTCTCTCCACCCATAGAAATATCAAGAAGAAGGCTACAGTGAACTGTTCTCATTGACATTGACATATTCTGTAGTCAGGGAGCATTTTAGAGGGTGAAGTAGTGTATTTGAATACAGTACAGTATGTGATTTCCTCATCTGCAGCTTCAAATGGTACAGTTCAAAATTTTACCTCTTGATTCTGCTGAGTCAAATTGACCCTTCCAACAATGATCTGTGGTGACAAACAACCCAATCCTATGCATGTTTACTAAGAAGTAGGGTAAGTCCCATTGTAGTCAATAGAACCCATAGTGCATAGGACTACAGCCAAACAGCCCAATCCTACTCACACACACACACACACACACACACACACACACACACACACACACACACCATTTTAAGTAAATCGCTGCATGCGCCAGCCCAATCCTGAATAGAATTGGGCCATAAGTAAATTTAATGATGCATTATTTTGCATTTTAACAGATGATAATTGAAATGAGAAGACATTTGTACTATTTCTATTCAGCTTAATCGTTTGTGTTGAACTGTTATGTCAAATGTTAAATACAGTGAAGGTATTGTAAACAGTTACTGACATCTCTTTAACTAGCCTACTATGCAAATATTACACCAATGGCATTTGCTGCAAGCTATTTAGTATCTCTCACATTACTTGATGGGTTCCTGAATGTGTGTGGGTGCTGAAATTCTGAAGGTTTTTAGTTACCAGTTGCGGTTGTATTTTGTTCTCTCACCAAGTGTAGCCTTAGCCACATCAAGTAGCATGGTAATATTGCTTGCAATTTTGGGTTTAACCCCCTTCCCCCAGCAAAAATGAATGGCTATTTTAAAAACAGGCTGTTTCTAAATAATCAAATGTTAAACATTAATACAGTCTCATGGCCAGAATGAGGTTTTTTGGTTGTTATCTGCATTTATGTTTTGTACAATTTGGCTATTCTGAGGTTATTCAAAGGACATTGAAACATCTCATAACAGAGTAGGAAAAAGAGAACTAATATGGTAGCCTTAGCCAAATAATAGGTTAGGCTGCAAGAGTTTGTTTTGTCTGAAAACTACTTGACTTCTAATGTAAGAAAAGTGTAGAAATCTAATTAGATTTTTATCAGACATTTTAGAAGAGGAAACACTTTAACCATACTGCCCTACACTTAACCTACCATGAAAATAAATTAGCTGCCTATGTAACAGAACTGGGTTTTCTTTTTCCTCTGACAACATCTACATAGTATATAGGAATCCAATGGTACACAAAGATGTAAACATTATATATGATTAACAAACACATTTGCAATTCAACCCACAACCCAATTAAGCAGGTTCTTGGATTACCCCGTGACACAAATCTATGAAAAGAGTGTAACAGATTCATAGTATACATGCCCAGTATTCTTAAATTTAGTATGTTTGATTAAACAAAAATGTGACTGTTTTGCTCACATGAATGGAAGGTTTGAAGGAAGTAGCTGAAAAGTCTTACTTTCTCACAATACCACCACACCCCACGGGCATGACACCATCTTGGGGTCACTGGCGTCAACGGGGGGAAGCGGGGGGGCGGGCCGCCGGGGGGCGTCGCGCGTCTAGGGGTGACGCGCGATCACCCCCCACTTACAGTTTCGAGCTGAAGGTGGGCCCTCCCTCCCTCCCCTGTGTCCGTTTGGCTCCAAAATGAGCCGAAAACAGAGCGGGGAGGGCGCTCTGCTCCTGCGCGTGACGTCACGCGCGGGGGCGGAGCCTCCCCCTTAAGGGCGACGCGCGCCCCCGCTCTGGGGTGACGCGCGTCATCGCGACGCAACTGCTTGGGGTATCAGTTTACACAACAACTTTAGGGGCCTATTTTTAGTATATAGTGATCCTGATTTGTACTGCACATGCATAGAGTGAAAGAACCATTGGGGTCTTTTCAAACCATTGGTGTTACATGATAAATATCCATTTGTTGCTCAGCTGTTGTGGAAATTCCAAGTGTCTTCCCCTAAGGAAGCACTTCTATTGCAAAGATAAGACTGCAGACATAAGATGCAAGCAGGGGCGTCGCTGGAGCATGGCGGGGTGGGGGCGGGGCAGGCAGGGCGCCCCTGGGTGAGGCGCGCCTTCTTCTGAAAGAAGGCCCAGGCAGCGCGTCCATCCGGGTATTTTCCAGATTTTCGCGCATGCGCAGACCCGTTTTGAGGGCAAAAAGCCCTCAAAACAGGTCTGCGCATGCGCGAAAATCCAAAAAATACCCGGATGGACGCGCTGCCTGGGCCTCAGAAGGCCCTGGAGCGCCGACGGGGTCGGACGCTCCGAGGCCGGCTCCCGGGCTGGCCTCGGAGCGTACGGAGGGCGACGCGGGGGGGGAGCCGGTTCGCCCCCCGCGCCGCGATATCGTAGCGTCACTAGGGTGACGCGCGCCCCCTGCCCCAGGGTGACACGCGTCCTAGTGACGCTACTGGATGCAAGGATAAGACTGTCGTGTAAGACTGAAGACCGAAGCTGGCCTCACACCGCAGGCGTCTTGCTTCATCGCGTCCCAGAGTAGATTCTGATTGGCCCGAGGCATTGCTCCGCGTCCTGCCCCCACAACACCAAATGCGGCCTCTCATTGGCCAAAGCTCGATTTATTCAGCTTGGAATGCACCAGAGCAACCTTCGGATAACGAGAGACCACGTTCGGTGTTGTGGGGGCGGGACGTGGAGCAATGCCTCGGGCCAATCAGAATCTACTCCGGGACGCGACGAAGCGAGACACGTGCAGTCTGATACAGCTTTTATATATCCAGTAGTCTTCATCTTGAAACCTATTTTTTACTTCTCATCTACAAAAGCAAATGCAACAAATTATCAATATTTCAAAAAAGAATGTATGATATAATACTGCTGATATCCTTTGCATGTCCCCCGAAATCATGATGGAATTCAATACATAAGGATTAGTTCTCATGTTTGACATTACATAACTGATGGCCCAATCTTATGTGCTATGGGCGCCAGTGCTGTGGCTGCAGTGGTGGTGCTGGGTGTTGCAAACATGCCGTAAGAAACGTTTTGACACCCAGAGAGGAGGAGGTGGTGCCGGCAGGAAGGCCTGTGCCACCCTGCCAGCGCTATATCCAGGCCCCACGCATGCCGGAGCAGATAAGGCTACTCTGAGGGCGGGGAGGGGACATTACGGGGCGGGGAGAGGGCAAGGGTGGGTGGATCAGGCCTGGGAGGGAGTGGGACCGGTTTCCATGGCAGACGCCATATCCTATTCCCCCCCCCCCCCAGGCTTCTAGCCCTGACAATGGTTTGCTTGGTCCTACACCAACACAAGAGCTGGCTTAGAACCAAGTAGCCCCATTGCACAGGCTGGGGGTTTACCCGGGGTCAGCAGGCAAATGCCTAGGCTTACCATATTTTCCCGGACCAAAACCGGGACACCCCCTCCCGAAATAATTAATTGATTTATTAATAACTATTAATTAATTAAGGGACAATTTTATTTAATTATTTATTTATGGCCACGAAAATGGCCGTTTTTGCCGCCGCTGCCACTTACCTTGCTGTCCCCGCCGCTCCTCCACTGCCATTGCTGTCGCGCTGCCACCGCCTCCGCCTTTCTTCTGGAGTGTGCCCATGCACACTCTGCTTAATTAATTACTTTCCGATTTGCAGGGAAACCATAGTTTCCATTTCATCTGAACTGAGAAACTATATTTGTGCTTGTTCTCCAGAGCCACAGTTTGAAACCAGACTTGCAAACCAGTTTCAAACTGTGGCTCTCAACCATGGTTTTGAGGGTAAACAAAAACCATAGTTTTCTAGTTCAGATGTAGTGGCAAACTATGGCTTGTCACAATCCAAGAAGTGACTCATGAAGTGAAGGATGGAGAGGAAGAGGAAGCGCTCTTCCTTAAAAAAAACTTACATTTTCAAAAAAATATATAAATTGCAGCCTATGTTTTGAAAAGTATTCAAAGCAAGCATTACATTTGTGACATACGGTCCGAAGCCATTGTCTATTGCAACTTAACTCTCAATAAATCTATAATTCTGTAAATGCACAACAAGCCCAGTAGTGTCGTGATACTTTAAAAAAAATAATACCCTGAAGAATGCAATAGGTACCCTTTACGTGTTCCATAAAATTAGTTCATCATGATGGAATTTAATATGGTGGTGATAGTATAGAGTGCCAACAAGCGCTTAATAGAACTTGTTGATTTAAGGTCCATTCTACTGGTTGCTGCTCCAGCAAGGAAGCAGTCTGTGCCTAATAATCAGTCCCTGGGTATCGGATCACTTCATGCCTTAATTCCTATTCTTTCCTCCTTCTACGTTGAGAATGAAAGGAGGCCATGGGGTTAAGTAAGCAGTGGGGGTTTTTTTCTTAACCCTTGGCATAGCTATATCTGTTCCTGTAAAGGTGAAAATTATTATTTGAGAGAGAGAGAGAGCGAATTTGTTTTAAAATGCTGTTTTTAACCTTTATATGTTTATAGTTACTTTATATAATTAAGAAATCACACTCTTTTTCAAGGAGTTCCAGTTCTTGTCTTTTGCAAGTCACCCAGACTTAGCTGGGGAGTGTTGATTTTTTTCATGTTGCATTGAAAACTCAATTACTTGTTTTCTTTAGTAGCTAATCAGATAATCATTTGTTTTATAATCCTGAACTACGTGTTTTCTGTTCATTTCATTATTTTGAGCTTTCTCTACATTGTGCAGCAATGCGCTACAGTTTTTAAAGCGTGTTAATATTACCGCTGACACCGGTAACCTTTCTTCTTTAGTGTATTTCTGACCTTCTTTGCACTGTGATGAGTGATCCTAATTCTCCTTTTGAACAGATTCCCCCTACATATGGTCAGATTTCATGGTTTAAACAAACTGCATTCTTGAAGATTCTTCCAGTTTCCTCTGTTTCAACTGAAGCTTCAAAAATTATTAATGAGTAATGCCTTGGATGGAAAGTGGGTCCCAGCTGGGTCACTTGCAACTCAATTCAACTCAGTAGGGTTACAATGTCCCCTTTAAAAAAAGTGGCTCTAATCAGTATGTGACTTGAGACAAAGTGTAACTATAAAAAGATCAATTTTCATAATAAAGAATGGAGTGCTCCTAGCAAGATTAGCTGATGACACCAAATCATTAGAGAAAATTAAATCTAAAGCAAACTAAAGGGTTACAAAAGTTATAGCACAGTTTTTGATCACCACAAAACACAAGGCATGCACAAAGTCAGTAGTGACCTCAGTTATGCTTACTTCATTCTTTGTATGGATCATAACGTTATGTGGCACGTTTGTGTACAGTATTCTTAAAATATCTGCTATTGTATATCTGCCACTAAAATGATAAATAGAATGTTAGAGTTTCTGGGTTTTTTTTTTCTAGTGGTACTATATTATCCTGAGTTCTGTATGCTGTTCTGACCCTCAAACTATAAATGATGGAGAAAAGGAATATATAATGCCTTCCATTTCTGAACATGCTAAGAAATAGCGTAAATCTAAAGAACATATTGGGAAAACTAAATATGCACCCGTCCTTTGACTTTCACAAAAAAGTAGAACAGAAGAATGCAGGAATGTGATTCAGCCAAAGTTAAGCATTTTTAAAGTCTCATTGATTTCAGTGTTAGCTTTACTTTCCAGTTGAAGTCACTGAGATTGAAAAGTGTTACACTGTGACTGGATTGTGCCAAATTAACAGACAGCTGATTTTAAGCTAACAGAAGGAAATATGCATTCACATGCTACTGACCCGTACCCCCAGACTTGCTAATGACTGATGACCCAATCCTATGCTGGTGTAATGTGTGTTGCGCCAGTGGAGGCTGCTTTACAGCAGTCACAAAGCAGCCTCCACCGGTGCGCACACCGGTAAACAGCCGAATACAGGTAAGACCATGCAGGGGGTGGGGCAGGGGAAGAGTAGAACAGGGGAGGGGTGGATGGAACGGGGGTAGTGAAAGGGGTGGAGAGGGGGTGGATCAGGCCTGGGAAGGGGCAGGTTCAGCGACGGCAATGCACACAGAATCCTGACTGCCTTTCCGGGTCAGCATGGACTTGTGCCAGCTGTAGAGCTGGTGCAGATCTGAATTGACCCAACAGGCCTTCAGGGGCTTACCTCAGGACTGAAACTCCCCTACAGGATTCAGCGGAGCCTGCACCAGTGCCGCTGGATTGCCACATGGGGAGTTGTAGTGGATTGGGCTGCAACGGTACTGTATGTATGAGCTCCAGATAGGATTAGTTCATCTGTTGAATTCCGGAAACCTGGTTAATACATAAGATGGTCTCCACATGCTTACCTCAGGAACATGCAGGGTTGCTATCATGTGGAGTTACTATTTGTATAAATCTGTGGCTCCGCACATGTAATGTACCTGCAGCTGACCCCAGTTCCTGAGATTGCAGCAACCCTTTATCAAACAGCATGCTCTTGCTAATTCCATAAACCCCACACTCCCCTATGCTCCTGGAATCAATATTTGGGTGTGGAATATGAACTAGCCCATAAATATCCATACATACTAGTGAAATTCATTAAACCGGGGCTCAGTTGTGATTTTGGGGGGCTATGAATTTTGGGGGCTCATAAGTGTCACCTTAAAGAAGAGGTGAGCAAGCATTTTGAACACAAGAATTCTAATTCAGCTTGGATTTTCAACTAGACTAAAATCTTCTAGCCCCCTCTCCTAATAACCCAGACCTCGCAATAACTCATCTTGTTGGGCCAGCAACCTCTGATCTCAGGAAGAGGGAAAGACAGTGATCTCTCCCTTGCTCCCCTCTGCAATGCCTGGCAGGATGCCAGGACAGAAGGTCCTAGTGGGAAATGTAGTTTTCCTTAGGTGCTATGTCAGTAGCGCAGCTTGTTTCTGATCCAAAATTGCCATTAGCAATTGGGGGATTGCCCATCTCTTATGGTATCATATGCTGGAAAAACAACCAAAAGCATCCCCAACTAACAGGACTCTAGGCTAGATAAAGTATGGGCCTGACTAGATTTGCTGCTCAAATCTATTTTCCTCTAATATTTTTCAAACTATGCTATATGAAAGGCAATTGATACCAAGTTGGGATATGTTTCCCATGACAGTTCAGTCTCTTTCTTCATTTTGTGTATCTTACTAATCTGAATGTATAAATTATCTTCATGTTTGAGGTCTTAGTCGTTCAGTGGCAAAACCGTTGGGGGGGGGGAGAATATTTACTGCCATCAGGCCCTCACCAGGTGGTGAAAGATTTACGGACTGTCCATTTTAACAACCACTGCTTTAGCCGAGTGTCATCACAGTAGAAAAGAGGAAATGGGAATGATCAAGATCAGCAAAGTGAATGATTTCAGCTCCTACTTCATGGACCTCTGAGTCTTGGATACTTTTCTGCTGGCTCTTGTAAACCAGGAGAGCTCTGATGGCAAAAACAATATATACTTTGAAAAGAGCAAGGGATGAGATTTGATCATCAAAGGGCTTTATCATCCTTTAACATCCTACAATATCCACCTTAAGACATGTTCCTATATGGTGGTGTGTTTTAATTTTCTGTGGATCCAGGTGTGTAGCAATGTGAATATATGAAGCTGCCTTCTGTTATCTACATTGACCAGCAGCAGCTTTCCAGGCTCTTTTGCAGCCCTACCTGGCCATATTAGGGTTTGAAACCAGGACCACCTAATGCAAAGCAGGTGCTCTCCCACTGAGTTACAACCCCTTCCCCAAGGAAGTGTTAGTTCAGTATCCCAATTGGAGAGGACCACCTACTGCCTATTGATTTGCTAGGATTCATGCAAAGAATGCTGGGCCAGGTAGGCTTTTGTCTGATTTTGCAAGGCATAATTTCTTAAGCAAGAAGGCATTCTCAGAATTGCTAAGCACGGATTAGTGACGACTTAAGTGTTAAAAGATCCTGAGTATGGGATTGTGGTTTGTCAATGTAAAAATGTATTGCTGAACCAGTGGAATTCTCGTAAAAAAAATACAATAATCCGCATAACACAGAAGTCAGCTCCCCCTAGCTTTATGCTAAAATGTGAGATCTTAATGTAAAGCTAATTTTTAGATGTTAGTGGACTAAAAGTATGTAAAAAGGTTCATGTCATATGCAAGTTTATGTTCCCATTCGAATCTTTAAACTGTTCTGGACTATTATTGCATACATTAAACTAGTCTAAAGTATGAATTATGTTTTTCTTTTACTGCCTTAGAGAACCCTGTTGGATTCCTGCAACATAGTAGCTTACTTAAAATTTGGCTAATATATCAGTTCAAATTACATGATAGATTACAGTAGTCTTTTTTCCCATTTTCCTATTTGCACTCGGGAAAATGTCCCCAGTGCCCTTTCTCAGTGCTATTTCTTCCCATAGCAACAGCAACTTTATACTTTAGAGAGGGGAGGTGTTCATTAGGCCCATGATGCCACAGTGGCGTCTAGATTTCGCGTCACCCGGGGTGAGAACTCACCGCCTCACCCCCATAATGGGCATCACCCGCCCAACCCCTTGCCCCGCGCTTTCGTCACTGTCCCTCCCCTGTGCTATTTTTTGTCTTCAAACCTTGAGGTTTTTTATACCAGAATTTAAAAAGTTTAAGAAAACACACCCATTATGCTGAAATGGACAAACTTACAATTTTAATTAAGGAAAAGTCAATCTTTTTTGAATAATTGGAAACCACTTATTGACTTTTTAAGAGAGAGAGAGAGAGAGAGAGAGAGAGAGAGAGAGAGAGGAAATGAAGTGATGATTTGTGGTTTTAATGAATAGAATCTTAGAGTTATTTTGGCACGGATATTATAAGTAGATAATATAGAATAATGTGCTAGTAGGATTTATTGCTTCACGCTTGCTGTAAACTTTCGATATGATATATTGTTTTGTTTTTATATATATATAAAAGAAAACACACACACCCAAAACATGAGCTGGCTTTTACTGAGAAGAGATGGGAGGTAAAGAGAGAGCTTGCAAAAATCCTTGAAAACAGCCAGAGGCATCACTAGGGTTTGCATCACCTGGTGAGAGAGCTCAGCGCGTCACCCCCATGATGGACCCCAGAGGTTAATAGGGAAAAACACGGTTGGACTGAGCTGGGTTCTGCAAAAGATGCCCATCAGACAGGACTATGTATTTCTACAGATTACTCCTGGTCAGTGGTTACCCGGTCCGGCAACTCATGGTGTCACCCCCCATTAACTTTATTTATTTTAATATAAAACTGTACAGGTCACCCAACAAATCAGTAACCAACTTGGCTCTCAGAATAATCAGTCTCATTGGTCTGTTTTGAGTTAAGGAAATCCACTTTACATAAGGCACGTTACATAAGGCAGTTGTTTTATATTTCTGGTTATTTGGCCATAATGTTTGATAGAATACAGATAATTTCATTGCATTCATCATGAAAGTACACATCGATTGATATATAACATGATGGTATTCTTCATAAATACAAAGTTTTCACAATTTTGGCCACTAGTGGTGTCACACTCACACAGAAACACACACTCCGAGGGTGTCACCCAGGGCAGTCCTCCCCCCTCATGACGCCACTGTGATGCCAGAGAAAAGGGATTAACGCTCTCCCCCCTCTCTGCTTGCGATGGTCCCAATCTGGATTGGGCTCACTATAGCTGCTATTATTTTAAAAAAAGCATAAAAAGGTAAAGGTATCCCCTGACAATTAAGTCCAGTCGTGTCCGACTCTAGGGTGTGGTGCTCATCTCCATTTCAAAGCCGAAGAGCCAGCGTTGTCCGAAGACGCCTCCGTGGTCATGTGGCTGGCATGACTCTCCTTGCCGCAGTGCGTAGCATGCAGCTGGAACACGGAGCGCTGTTTACCTTCCCGCAAGCGGTACCTATTTATCTACTCGCATTGACATGCTTTAGAACTGCTAGGTTGGCAGGAGCTGGCCAAGCAATGAGCGCTCACCCCGTCGCAGGAATCGAACTGCCGACCTTTCGATCAACAGCTTATGGTTCAGCGGTTTAACCCGCTGCGCCACCCGCTGGCCTACACACACAAAAAGGGGAAAATATGTTTACAGCTATGTCTAATTTGTCACTTTTGTTGGCCCAATTTGTTGACAATGTGTTGAAGAACATCTAACATGTCCTCTCTTCATTCACGTGCAGGCATCCAGTGTTAAACTTCTCTCTTCTATTTTTTTTAAATTTGAGAAGTGTGTAAATTGAAAACAACCACATAAATGAATACTTCTTATAAGGAGTCCAGCAATTAGTCTATATGTTTATTTATATTTATTGAACTTTTCACTAGAATCTATCCATGATAATTCTTTTCACTGGATATAGGCAGTGCTATGTCACTTTTTAAAATCTAAGAATTTCATGCTAAAATGAAAAGTCGGTCATAGGAAGAACATTAAATTCTTCATAGTTTGTGCAGGTTTTGAGCTATTACGTAAGTATGAAGGGAGCAATCTGACTAACATTAGTCATATACAATAGTATGTTAAGCCTTTGAGATTTAATCACTGAATGTTTAATTAATGGTAGTGTATTTCTATATCCCATATCAGCACACTGCGTAAGTATGGTTTGAAATAAGACCTCTGGAAAGTAATATGATTCCTTAAATAAAAATAATGAAATCACAGACGTTAAACAGCTGTCCAAGAACAGCATCAAACATGCATGATTTGGACAAGTGATTTTTTAAAGCATTTCTAGACTACTAGCTAATAATAACCAGTAGTCTCCATCTTATTAACCAATGAAAATGCTAGAGATATAGGCTGCTGCTGTCAAAGGAAAAGGGTATCTGATATTACTGGCCATAAATGAATACTCACCCCCCACCCCTCACCCTCCCTCTAGTTCCTAATTCCCAATATTCTGTCACATGTTGGGGCATGTGATCATCTTTCCTGTGATTAGTTCTTTGTGTTTTGTTCAGAAATAGCAGCTATTGGGGCAATTCAGATTGGGACTATGGCATTTGAGGGGTGTGATCCTTTTCCCTTGTTCCATTTTCCCACCCAAAGTCATCCCCTCCCCAAGCTGCTGTTTGTGCCTGAAGCAGAAAATGGTATCTTTAGGGGCAATCTTTTGTAGGAAAATGGGACTGGGGAAAGGATGAAACTCAATGAATGCACCATAGTTCCAGTCTGAATTTTCTGCCCCCACCTCACAACTGCTATTTCTAAACAAAAAACAAGGACAAAGAGATTATGTGCTTATCATATTGTCTAGTTTTGACCCTTTGGTGTGATAAAGAAACAAAGTCCAGGATTCATTCTGGGTGATTTGATATTCAAATAGAGCCAGGGTCAAGTTTAGTGCATGTGCGCACGCGTGTGCACTTGCACGCACGCACGCACGCATGCACACACACACACACCACAGTGAATTTTGCTAGTAAATAAATAGAATCCAGTGAAAAGTCATTCAGCAGTCCTGTGGACAGGCTTCAGGCAGTCTGTGTAATGGAGTAAAATGGGGCATTTGTGGAGTGAGGGCTATGCACTGTTGGTAATATTAACCCACCTCCCTGAGATCTTGTCCAGCGTGTACACATAAGGCTGTGTGGTCAGTGATAATAAACTTTCATTTCTCAGGTACAGTGCTGAAGCTGGATACTTCCTTGCCCCAATGAACCAGATTGATGCAAAGGGGGTTGCATGGGGTTTTGGGACGCCTTAATACATTGCTCCACTGCAGTTTCAATCCCAATGACCCCCTACTTCACCCCGTTGAAAGCCAGTGGAAGCCTCATTTTCCATTAAAAATAGTGGGAGGGGGATGTGTGTTAATGATCGGGATTGGAATAAACAGAACTGTGGTAATTTTGAGACCTCTGTGGGTTTTATCTGGATCCAATAAGAATAAGATATCTGATTTTTTAAAGTTATTTTTTTGCTGTAATATTTAAAGACATCTCCCATACCTTCTTTCTTTAAAAACAGTGCTGGTGTGCTAGATGGGTCTTTTCTGAGATCCGTGGACAGGTTGGTGGATATTGGTGCTTCCCTGTACAACGTCCTATTGCACTTCTTGCTAAAGCAGATTTCAGCACAGATCTCTGATGCTGGATTAAGGTTTCACAAGTATAATTTTCCAGGAAACAAAATGGTTAGTCTACTACAGCTTTGATCCACAAAAAATTGACAGAGCTTATAGATGTTGCATCATCAGAGGGAAGAATATTCAGCCCACTATTGAGATATCATTATTTGTGCATGTGTGGCTAGTGGATCTGCAGAAAGATCCACTACATTAAGGAGCTGAAACAACTCTCTGGCTTCTTTCACTTACCATTTTGGCAGGGGAGCATGGGCACCAAGCTTGGGCAACCTGTGTTTTTGCAGTGTTGAAGCCATTGGAATAGGGGAGGGTCATCTTGTATTCTTGTAACCCCTGTGCTGATCCCCAAATCACAGTATACTGCTATATGCAGCAATTCTGACCAGTGCCAACCTTATTGCTATAAGGGTGACATTGGGCATTTAGTAAAACCATTGCTCACTGACTCCTAAATGACACTTCAAAACTGTGGTTTCATCTCATCACTTTCACTGGAAGTCCTGTTTAATTCACTGGGACAGTACTGCTGTCAAAGTACATAATAAGGAGTCCTTTAGAGTGTTCAAAACACTTCATGCACACATTGTAGTAATTCTTACAGCCACAGTCACGATGGTACACCAGTTCTGAGGACTGTAGCCTCAGTTGCTCGTATTACGGTATTTTGTCCAGCTTTGTTAGATACAACAGGTTGACTCTCCATCCACCTTTAAGGATTGGCACAGTTTGTTTTTTACATTGTATCCTGCACATATTCAGAAACTCCGAGCTCCTCAAAGCAGCTTTCATATGCCAAACAGATGCCATTTCTTTGACTCTAATAAGATGACTTTGTGTGTATTTTGTTTCAGACTCAAAGTGGCTCAGCAATCAGTGAGCAGGTTAACTGCAGAAAAGAAGGTGGAAACAAAGAAAATCAATCCCACCGCCAGTCTGGTATGATGTGTTTTCAGAGTGACTCTGGTTTCCAGCTCTCTTTAAATAGATCTATGCCAGGAAAAGTAGTCTGCATGAAAACAGCCCCCAAAAGCTGTCTCCAGTCCATATTGTCACTTCTCTCTGACTCATCAGTGATCTTCTTTCCTGCTGCATTCTGTACTCCCACAAACTGTTTTTACAGCATACTACGTTTCATAAAGCTTCCCTTTCATTTCACATTTGTGAGGTGAAATAGGTGAGGATTGTGAAAGTAGCTTATGGGACATTATTGTCAAACTTGCCTACTTTTGTCACTCTATCTATTAATGAGTCTGACTTGCTGGGTTTTATCCAAAATAGGCTGCTGTCTTTGGGGGCATAGACAAATGGAAAATTCTTTTGCCATATTTGGATGTGTATCAGCTAGTCAAATTAAGGTGGATCCAATTTAGTAGCAATGTGTGTAAAAACTGTCCTTGAAAATCATACTTGGGCTTCAATCCTATACATGCTTTCCTGAAAGTAAGCCCCATTCAACACAATGTTACTTACTTCTGAGTAGTCATGCATAGGATGTGAGGCATTGCCACATTACTCCTTCAGTCTGGTATAAAAACGTATAGGGATGATACTGGAAGACAGCTTGTCATTTATCATTTTGATTTAGATTATATAAAAAAAGAGTGAAGGGCAATTAATGTAAACAGATTTGGCCTATGTTGGTTCTGGTCCAGCAACCCAAGATTGCATGTAGTTCTCCACATGGACTTTTCTGCAGTACTGCCCAACTTCGTAGGAAACAAAATGGGAAGGACCATGTGCACAGAGGCTTAGTTTACGTCTCTAATGTTTTATTCTACTTTTGCAGCTACATATAATTTCCCTCTAAATTATTTCTCTCTTTTTTCTTTTTCTTTTTTTGTTATATTTGCATTCACATTACTAAACTCTTAAAGAAATTTATTGGCGAATGTTAATTTGAAAGGTCTTCCAGAGCCCAGTAGATGTATCTTCATGACTGCCTGTATGATACCTACTGGAGTGAACTAGTGCCATGGGATGTCTTGAGGGCCAAAGTCCTTCAGCCAAACAAAATGTTTCCCAAGATGTTATACTGTATATGCTTATATAAAAACGTTCCTTTCCTAACTTGGTTTGGCACTCCAGGAGTTAATTTTCTGAAAGGAAAAATGGCTTATGTCTACTCTGGTTTCGGACTGCTCCATTCTTCAAGCCTACTAGACCACATACTCTTTCAAATTTGAGAACAGATGGAAAATTAAAGAAAAGAATGATAATAAAGTTCCTTTTTTTTTTAAACAACAGAAAGAAAGACTCCGTCAGAAAGAAGCCAGTGTGACCACCAACTGAAAGAAGACACATGAAAATAATGACAGAGTGACTTAATACCTTGCATGATGCTTCGCTCTTCCCGGTCCCTTGGGAGCACCTTATTTTAGATGTTATGAAGTTCTGCTTTGCTCTTCTCTTCCTCAGACAATCCACAAAAGACTTCTCAATCCCTTGGCTTGTACAGAGGAGGGAACACTAAGAAGTTTGTTTACATGGGAATTATGAAGGGTTTTGTATAACTCTCCCTTATGTGGCTTACATGCAGCGCTTTCCTTAAAGGTTATTTGAAGTACTCTATGCAAAATGCACTAATGTAGACAAAAGCAACATTGGGATTTTAGACAGTGAATTAAGTAGCTTTATATCAGCTGCTACAGAAGTGTGGGGTGTATAAGCCTACTGCACCCTATCTTGGTAGATCGCTGAATTTACTGAGTGCAAGATCTATTTAAAATGTTTTTGATAGTATCCAAAGGATTAACTTTATCTTCTCAAAAGTGGTTGAAATTTAAGTTTGTCAGATGTATTCTGTATTTTATTACAATTATTTTTATAGGAACCTCAGACTGTGTCATAGAAGTAGAAAAACTATTTTAGCACATTTTATTGTGGAGAACAAAATAATCTCAAAATCTTTTATCCTGCTGAATAGGTTGTAGATAACGTAATGGGTGCATTAATTAATGTCTTGGGTTTTTCCCCTATATTCTTCAAGTTGTCTAGTAGCAAAAGGAAGACTTTCCATATCACCATGAGGTTAAGTTTGCAATGTTGAAAATGTGCTATTTATAAGTTGGTCATCTAGCTGCAGAACATGCATCTCCATAAGGTCATATATTTATGTATGCCAAATCCACTTTTTTCTTAGTCAGCACTTTGATATAAAATATATTTTAGGACATGTTTACATCATCCCGTGTATACACACACACACGTATGCGCGCGCGCACACACACACATGCACGCGCACGCATACAGAGCTCTAATGCATAGACTTTGAATAGAAAGACAGCATTGGTCTCTTATTAAGGTATCGTAGCCACTCACTATAAAGTGCCATTTAGATTATTATGTAGCAAGTTCTCATCCTTCTAAGCTGTATCTGAGAGAATTTAAGATATCACAAAATCAGACCCTAGCAGTGGAAAAGTGATCAATTAAAATAAAACACTGAGTGCTCAAACATAAGTTAAAATAGGTCAACAAATAGTTGATTCAACAACCAGAGCAAGTGTGTACTAAGAAGAAGATGATATGGGTTCCATGACTAGGCAAAGGCACTGGAAATCTTTCCCCCTGCTCCTCCCAAATTGTAGTGGTGCCTAATCCCACATTGTTGACCAGATCACCCATGTACAAAAAAGCGTGTTCACTTTCTCAGTATTTTGTCCTGCAGCTGCAGCCTCTGCCATAGGATAATTCTTGTGTGTCTGTGGTGTGATGTCCTCATGGGAGGTGTCTGTACTCATTCAGATCTTTTGTGCACTTCAGTTAAATTATCCTGAACATGGAACAACTGTAGGCATTTTCAGAGCAGTTAATGAAAGCCTAATTATTTATCTCTTAGTGTAGACATTTGAGATATCCCATCAGAAAGCCTTCCAATTTTTCATTTTGAAGGAAAGAGAATACAGAAACTGAAACTGTTTGTAGAAAGCATCAGAACAGGAAAGTACTGTATTTCTTCAATTCTAAGACGCATGTTTTATCCCAATTAAGCATTTCAAAAAATGGGGTGCGTCTTAGAATCGAAGGTCTCCAAAAAACCACCCCCAAATGCTATCTTCTTACTTACTGGGGCTTGGGGGAGCTTCAGGGAGACCTGAGCGACCCTCTGCAGGCCTCCCCGATCTTCAGTTCAGCAAAACCCAGTGATTTTCAGCCATTTCTGGTTTTCGCGAAAACCAGAAATGGCCAAAAATCGCTGTTTTTCGCCAAACTGAAGATCAGGGAGGCCTGCAGAGGGTTGCGCCTCCCTGAAGCTCCCCCAAGCCCGGGTAACAAAGGAAATGACACTTTCTGGCGGAGCCAGAAATGCTATGCAAAGGCAGTGCACTCAGTCATCCTCAGCTGCAGGAGACATGCTGGGGAGAGTTGGTGCTGAGCGGGTAGATTCAATGAAGGGAGGTGAGTCTTACAATCAATTGATTTTTTTCCCCCTGCTGGTGGTACTGAAAGTAGAGGTGCGCCTTAGAATCGATGGCGCCTTAGACTCGAAGAAATATGGTAGTATCATTAGAGATGCAGTCCAGAAAAAACAAAGATTAGATTATTATAATAGATTATTATTTTATTAAGAATAGTTATATACTGCTTTTCAGCAAAAAAAAAGTTCACAAAGCAATTTGCATAGCTAAATAAATAGATCAACAGTAGTCAAACCAACAACGAGAAGTTCTCTGGAGGCTTAGTGACATGCATCTGACTAAAAAGAATAAATGCAAAAATACATGAAAAAAGATTGTGATGGAATTTTGTAATGGAATTATATACTGTATGTCCTAAAGACATGTTTGATGTAATCTTCAGTTTCATTAAAACTTTTAATAGCAGCCACACTACAGTTAGATCCAGTGACGTCACAAGCCGGCACGTCACCCCCAGCAGGAGGTCGCCCTGCTCGGTGCGTCACCCCCCCTGCCGTGTCAAAACCCCCACCCCCCGGTACTCACTGCTCGGGGTGATGTGCTGGGAGGGTGATGTGCCACTTGGTGAACCGTGTCTTTTTCAGCGGCTCAGCCGCTTCTAAGTAGGCTGGGCAAGGCTGAAAGCGGCGCATGTGCACAACGCTGCTTGAAGCCTTGCCCTCAGAAGGGTCGAATGAATATGCGATTGGGACGCCAAAGAAGATGCGGCTCTCCGAGCGGGCCTCGGACGTGTCAACCTCCTGGTGCATCATCCCTGGCGACCCGCCACCCACCCCCCCGACCCGCCCTAGCGACACTACTGGTTAGATCAGCTGAGTTCCAGGCCAATTGATCTATGTTTTCACAAGAAAAGTAATGACTTGTGCGTGCTTTCTCTTACATCAGTTAATTCTTTTCAGCAAATGCAAGTGGACAGTACCAAGTGTGACAAGTTAAGAACATTAATATTGACTGATCATAAAGTTTATATGCTAGCAATGAAAAGCCATCCATAACATGGGTTAGTATTGTATAATGTATTTTTAGGAACTGGACTAATGAATGTTAGTGACTAAACTGGGCCAAAATGTAGTTTACCATAGGATGTTGAAAGTGCTTGAGTTGTATTTGGAAGGTGTGTATTCTATAAAGATGACATAGGAAGATAAGAATGGAAATAAGACTTTCACACCTGTTTCACAATCTGGATTCTGGAGGGTGCAATCAGCCCAGTTTTAAGCACTTTTAAGTTCCACTGATCTCAACTGGAAGAATTTAGAACAAGATTATCTCTCCCACTGTGAAATAATTGGACTTAAAATTGCTTCACTTTTGGTGGAAGCATGTCATCCGAGATTACCGCTCCTTACTCACATCTTTAAGTCAAGTGTAGGATAGCCACTAGAAAATGATCAAAGCCGGATGATTGAATAAATACACTTTGCTATTTAGCAAATACAGGTAACCACTTGGTGAGCTAGTAACCAATATTGTTTTGTCAGGATGTAAAAGCAGTCTTACTACACTTCTCACTTCATTCCAAGTCCAGAGGGAGTGATAAAGTGCTCCTTAATATCAGAGAAGACAGTACAGACAGCTAGTTATCAAGTGGCTACATGCATACTGTGATATGTTTACCACTTGGTAGATTGTTATCTGTATTCACCTTTGTAATGTCAGAACAGCTGGCAGTGAGTGTGACAAACACAAATAGAAGAGCTCCTTGAAGTTGTTTGTCAGCTGCATGTTTTACGGCCCAATCCTATCCCCCCCCCCCCCCCGTTATGCCACTGGATGCATGTTTCAGCGACGTAATGCGCTTTCTGGCTGTTGCAAATGTAACCTGAGCATGACACTGGAAACAGAGTGGTCAGGTGACGTGTAACGATAAACTGGGGGTGCCCGCTGTTGCAGGTAAGACTGCGTAGGGGGTGGGAGGGTAAAACAGTATCAGCGCCATTACTTTCTATTATGGATATCCATATGTTTCAACTAGCCATGTTAGTCAGAAATGTTAATAAAAAGGTAATATGACAGAAATTCAAACATCCAAGTGCATGTGTTTATATTTTGGAAATGAGAGAAGGAAGAAATTCTATATTGTTGCTATTTTGTAATGTGTTTAGAATTGAATATACCTTAAATATATTTTAATAATTTAAGTTATATGGGCACAGAGCGAAAGAACTCTCTGCAAAAGCGGAAGGCACTTCTTGTCGTGTGAGATATCACAACTTTCCCCCACCCCCATCCAAAAGCAGTTCCACACTTCATGAAAATTGACTCTGAGGGTCAGGGAACCTTCCAGAGCAGTGGGAATAGAGGTGTGTGTGATTTAGTCACACAAACACACCACAAGTGGAAGTATCTTTTGCTCCTGCAGTATGATCTTTGGATCCCAGTTACTGTATTTTATTCTAGTAATTCATATATAAAATATATTTGCTTTGTCACTGTCAATAAGTCTTTTCTATACTGTGCTTTGGACAATCCAAATTTATAGCCTTAATGATATTTACAGAATTTGAATTTGGAACTTTTGAAGCAGTATGAAAGAGTTGTAAACCTATGAGTCAGTAAATGTAGACACTTATCGGCACTGGCGTCACTAGACGCGCGTCACCCTGGTGCGGGGATGCGCGTCACCCCCCCTAGGGGCGCGACGTTATAGGCGCGGGGGGAGGGGGCCACCCGGCTCCCCCCCCCGCATCACGTCACCCCCCCTCCGGACGCTCCGAGGCCGGCCCGGGAGCCGGCCTCGGAGCGTCCGACCCCGTCTGGGCATGCGCGAAAATCCGGGAAATACCCGGATTGACGCGCTGCCTGGGCCTTCGTTCAGAAGGCCCTGGAGCGCCGACGGGGTCGGACGCTCCGAGGCCGGCTCCTGGGCCGGCCTCGGAGCGTCCGGAGGGCGCGTCACCCCATGACGCGCGTCACCCCCTGGCGGCCCGCCCCCCCGCCACGCCCCAGTGACGCCCGTGCTTATCGGTAGAATATATAGGAGTATCATTCACGTCTGAGATACTCAGCATGAAGGGAACTGTGAAGTAATGAAGTTCTACAGAATTTTTTGTACATTGTCAGGCAGTTTTTCTTGAAAAGCCAACCAGTAAGCACTGTGAATAATAATAATAATAATAATAATAATAATAATAATAATAATAATAATATACAGTATTTATATACCGCCTTTCTTGGTCATTGGATTTCTCCTCTGACTTTAATCCAAGGCGGTTTACATGAGCAGGCTTTCTCAACTCCCCTAATGTTTTTTTTTTTACAACCATATATAAATGTTCAATCTTTCATGAACTGCATTCCAGATGGTATCCTGCATTACTATAAATGCATTTACTATAGACTTGCACCCATGTTGGAGTGCCATGTGCATTCAGATACACATAGTGTGCATGTGTGAAGTCTCCTATTCATATAAGGAGAAAGAGCCAAGCAGCACAAACAAATGTGCATGTGAATTCCTGCCTTCATATCAGATGAACGAGGAAGCCATTCCAGATGGAAAGCTCCATGTTTGATTGAGACTTAATACAGTTTGAGATATTAGAGATGATTTTGAAGATCATCAAATCTAGTTACCTGCCATTGCTTGAGTCCCCCTATTCCTTATGCCGTTTCAACCTTAAACATCTTCTGGCAACTTGTTCAGAATCAGATTGTTTCTCTGATACCTGACTAGGAAGTCCATAAGAACACATGTTAAAAGTAAGCAGTTTCAGGTTTTTCTTACATATATTACATTCTAAATCTTGTATCATCACTGTTGCTCTCATCTTCTCTAGTTTGTTTATATCCTTCTTAAGACATGAGGATCAAAACTGCATGCAGCTGATACCCAAATAGTACACAGTAAAATGGTGTTCTTACTATTTGTGTTTCAGAGATCCCTAGCCCTTCTTGTCTTAAAAGTATGTTACTAAAAAGGTTTGCAACATTGTGACCTCCTCCTGGAATCACACCTACTTTCCCACATACCATACCCCTATTTTGAGAGAAACACTGCTGTAGCTACTTCTAGTGGATGGCTACATGTGGAGATACTGTATGTATCTGAGTCCAGACAGAACATGGGAGTCATTAGTGGGAAATCCCACATCACTGGGCCAAAGTTGTATGGAACAGTGTTAGAATCGCTCCTTTTACAGTATTGTTATAAATGTCACTTGTTTGGTGACTTCTGATAGTTGTGTTTAGTCTGAGAATAATCTTTTTGTCCCATGCTCATTAACAGTTCAGTTACCCCCAATGCCCATTTCTGAATTGTTGTGTTTATTTAAATTTTACTGACAGTAGCATTGGAAACAGATCAAAATGGAACATAAACGACTGGTAATTCCTTCTGTTCTGCATTTTGATACTCTGATACTGAAGTATCCTGTGGAGGACTGGAAAATTCCTTCTACTTCCTGATGCAAAAATTGATGAGAAGAAAGTTTAAACGTGTCACGGCTCCTTGAGTTGGCGGGGGGGCAATTCACACAGCCAGATGGGTGTATTGAGGTTGTGGGTTAATAGGGTCTGAGCAAAGTTTGGTAGAAGCAGTTGTTGTGCTGCTGCCTCCCCACACACTTACATAATGATTGTTCAGCACACCACTGCTCAGCCCAGTTTGGGCAGCTGTAGCAGTGCTGTGGTGAATGTGGGTTGAATTGGAAGCCGAGTAAATGGTGAAGCAACCATTTCACCATGTGTAAGACTCTACATGGATATCCTTAATGACTGCATACATCAAATTCATGTTATAAATTGCCTTTGGCTGGTTTTTTATGTCATCGACCAACAGTGCACGTTGTTCTCTGCTTTACATAGATTGACACAGCTACTGTTCTGGAAACTTGGCGAGATTATACTATTGATTACTGGTACATCATTTTTTTTACTGGTGAAAGATCATGCAAGCTTTGAAGCGGTACAGCAAGACCCTCTTGTAGATAGACTAGAACACTAACTAATTCAGAACTAATACAAATTGTAAAATTGCATACAGATGTGAATAGCTTCACTAGATACATTGTTGCTTTGGCCATTGCAAGAGCATATTGCAAGAGCACTGCTGTTCAATGGTGTATGGTAAATTTTAAAGTACAGGAGCTCCTCATGACACACACCCACAGCCTCGCCTCTATAGTCCCAGCCCATTAAGATTATATAACAAACAAAACAATTTTAAATTTCTTCACTAGGCTGTTTTCTTCTGCCACTTGTTTCTGCTTTGAAATTTATTGTACCTCATTTACAAATCCAGCTCATTTCATTCCAAATCCTTCAAGTGGGTTGCAGTAGTTATAAAACAACTGTATCAAAATTGGAAAAATTGGATTAAAAACATACTAAATAAATATAAAAGATATATTAAAGTGCTAGCCTACACCTGTGTACAGCACAAGTAAGTCTCACTGTGTTCAACAGAAGTTGCTACCAGGCAAATTTGCACAGGATTGTAGCCTTACTATAACGTGAGCTATATACTGTACTGTGTCTCAGGTAACCCATGAGAAAGATTATGATCTTGACATATACCCTATGCAAATGTATCCGTTTGCCTTCTGTTGAGCCTGATCCTTTGGAAAAGGTTTTAAAAGCAGGACTTGAGCACCCCTGCTGTAGAAGTCCCGGAGCTCAACTCCCCCTTGACTACACCCCCCGCTGCCATTCTTCTCTAATTGCTAAATAGACTTGACATCTGAGATATGTGAATGCTGAAAACAGCTTCTGGGACAACCTAGGCGGTGGGAGTTTATTATTATTATTTAAAGAATTTTCTTTAAATAATAATAATGACCTGAGGAGGCGGGCCAGAATGTACGGAAGTAGGTGGTCTCTCAAATACCCTGGTCCCGAGCCGTATAGGGCTTTAAAGGTCTAAACCAGCACCTTGAATTGGGTCCGGAAATGAATTGGCAGTCGGTAAATGCTTCATGGGTGTCTGAAGCTTGATTTTAGGAGACCCAATTCAGAGGCGTCGTTAGGGGGGTGGGGGAGGGGGCCCCTGGGTGGCGGGGGCGTCAAGCGATGGGGGTGCACTTTTGCTGTGCCGCCGCCGCCGAAATTTGTCCATGGTGTGAAAGCAAAACACACACACACCCAGCATTGGTTCAGCCACTTGCAGCAGGAGGATTGGCCCTCCCAGGCTCCATACGGTCTAAAAACGACTGAGAAAACACGGGGGTTGCTATCGTGCCGCTGCCATATTTTGGCGGCGGCACGGAGAAAGTGATGTCACACACACCCAGGGGGCAGAGCTTGTGGCATCACGTGGGGGTGTCATGTCGACAAACCCCCCACGGGGGGTGTAGCGATACCTCTGACCCAATTGAACATAATATGTACACGCATTACTTGGGAGAACAGCCTTACCAGCTCAGGCACTTAAAGAGGTTTTTGCATGATCCGAGGTGATGGAGACATTGCAAATATGATAGGCTGTCCAATCCTGTATAGCTAGGCTGCAGCGTGGGTGTAGAGCATGCACTGCATCATATCTAGATAGGACCCAGCACCGGTACAGATGGAGCACTCCTTGGGGGAAGGGGAAATTCATCCCCTTACCCCGAGTAGAGTCCCAGCCGGCCCAGTGGGTCTACTCAAATGTGCGCCAGCTATTAACAGCCCAATCCTGCCTAAATCCTCGTGCCTTTGGCCTGATCCAGTAGGACTCTTCTTATGTTCTTATCGTTCTTCTTATGCTGCTGTTGGCATGGGAAGCAGCAAAACAGATTGCTGCAACACCTGCCCCCCAGGAAAAGTGACAACCCAGCTGACAGCAACCAATTGCTATTTTGGCTTAATCCTCCCTGGGGGCCCCAGGTCAGGTGTCACTGGTGGTCTCCCCCAGGACAGTTAGGCCCTGTTGGCTGCTGATGTCAAGCCTGTGTTCATATGCTCATATGCACATTTACAAAAGTTCCTCAGCAAGTTGCTTCTATTTCTAACAATTACATTAAGAATTTATGTCTATAGCTTTGTGGAAAGTAAAGTAATAAACCATGTTTTCTTTTCAGACATGGAAGTGATCTACTTAAGTACTTCATTGGCACTCTTGCATGGTCTCTTATTTCTCATGATATCTGTAGTCCTTCCTATTTTTTAACCCAAGCAAGTAGTGTTTGAATACAAATTTGAAAGGAATGTAAATGTTGTGTTCAGAAATTACAAATGCTAGTGAGTTCTCAAACCCCTTTCAGCAAAAGAGTCCAGCTGAATGCCTGAGCCAGAGGTCTCAGAGGACTCAGAGGTCCTCACTCTACTGAACGCTAACAGAAAGTCCACACGTGTAAACGGGCACCATTTCCTTCAGTGATACAGCTCACAAACCAACAAGCTGTTGAAGGACTGAAGCTTTAGTGTCAATCACTGGGACAACATCATGGACAAAATATTCTAAGAATGTGTTATAAGAGGAGGGCGTTTATCAAGCCTTTCTGCAATTTGATAGTAATTCATTAGTGAATACAAATGGATTTCTTCCTCACAGACATCTGCAGGATAGATCAGAATATTCAGCTGCATTGAATCATCTTCTTTGGTATGCAATAAACACATTCCTTTGTGCTTGAATAAATACACATCATAAGCAACTCTTCCCAATTTGCATATTATAGAAACCACAGAAACTATAAGAAGGTCATAAAAATATGGATATGTCTCCTTATGGGGAACATCAGCAAGGAACAGTGTAGTTTAGCATGCAATATACCTCTTAAGGTATATGGGTGGACACTTGTGGTTAAAATGGAGATTGACCCTGGGTTGAGGGCTGCAGCTAACTTGCCTGTCATATGACACACAAGTGTATGAACTGCTGTTCTGGCTGTGAAAATCCCACCAGTGGTGCAAAGGCATAATGTGGGGGCTCTTGTGCCACCATTGGCTCATGACCCCAACCCTGATACCAGCACAATATCAAGCATATTGGTGCCACTACAGCACCAGCATATTCTTGCGCTGGCCTTTGTGCAAATGTGCCATTCAACAGGTCGCAGCTTGGGAAGCAGAGGCATTTCTCATAAGGGGCAGTGCATAGTCAAGCACTGGATCTCAAATGGTGGCACAAGTTGTAGAGTGCCAGCGCACTGCCACAGTCAAAGCAGATGAATAAAACCGGCCTTTTAAGCTGGTTCGCACATGTATGTTAATCATTCAGTGACTGTAATATCTAGAGGTGACTTGCTTTTCTGAATAACAGATTTAATACCAGATCGATTTTGAGCAGAAAAACAGCCAGATAGGAAATGGTTAAGCAGCCCCTCCCTCTTCATTCTCCCCCTCAAACTCACTGCTTCCTGGGGCTATGGGGAGGGGGGAGGAGAGAAATGATGCATTCAACTGTGTGTCATGTCTAGTTTGGTCCTGAGCTGGTTGATCAAAAGCAGAAAGATTTGAAGTTCAGTACAATATTATTCCGTAGAGTTTGGTGTCATGAGAACTAGACTTTTCAGGCCTGTTCCTGAGGTTTCAGAGGCAGGTTGGCAACACTTGTGTAATGATGTGCTCCAGATGATTGCACTGAGAACAGATGTTCACTTGTTACAAAATAAATAGCTGAGTTTCTAGCAATATCTGAGGTTTGACAAATGCCCTTTCGGCATTATTTCAGTGCTCGTAAAGAGTTTAAATGGAAATAAACTGGTATGCCTGATTAGCCTGTTCTCTGAATACAGAAAGTATTGGTAGTTAAGAAATGAGCCAGGCAGCTAAAATGTCATGTTAGTCAAAAACTGTATTTGGTATCCTTAGGTAAGCTATTATCTCATGGTCTTAGCCCCAGGGCTGGCCGAAGACATCCTGGCATCTGAGGTGGGGAAAGAATTGCTGCTCCCTTACCCGGTAGACTGACAGCTGCTACTACTCTTCCTGTTCCCCAGATTCAAAAAGGAAGAGAGGAAGAGAGTGTCCACTCTAGCCCACCACTCTTCTTCTCCACACTTCCTTTCCTGCACTGTTTTCTTTTTTGAGAGTAGAGAACAGGAGGAGCAGTGTGGGCAGGCACCTTCCACTGATCCACTGCCTGAGGCACCCTTCTCAGTTGGCCTCATGGATAGAACAGCCCTGCTTAGCTGCCATCCTAACCTGCCTGCCCTTTTGTGGTGATAATAATACTGGCCCTACCAGCTCTTAGAAGAATTGCAGAGGAAAAATCCTTTTATATAAGGTGGTTTGGGCCCTTGGAAAAGGCATTATATTAATACTAAGATAAGAAGGATGGTTATTGTTAAAGTTCTAACCAAGTATAAGTATTTTGCTAAATAATTAACTGTCCATCCCTATCCCCTGTTGAGGTTTGTGGAGACCCAAACAAAGGGCATGGAAAGAAGCCATGGACACTGAGATGCAATCCATGCATGTACATGAGGTATTCACACCCATGGAACTACCCATAGGACAAAAGGCATTCGGGTGCAGATGGGTCAGTGAGCTTATCATCTGTGCTGCTTCATATCTGTACATATTGTAAATAGACGGCTTCAACTGACCTTGGCTCAGCGTGTTTCTTCAGTCCTAATGCTTCTGTGGGCAAACCAGGGGAACTCTCCAGCCTAGCAGAAATAAACCTCTGACATCCCCCACTATGTCATAGCATGCAGCTGCACCAGTGGAGGCTGCGCTGCATACTAGGGGGGAAGGGGTTGACCAGAAGGCAAACTGGAGGTAAGTAAACACTTTTTTAACTTACTTCCACATAGGCCTTCTGTCCGCCTATGGCTATCCTCAGACCCATGCCAGCTATGGAGCTGTCATGAGCCAGGGGGCATTCCAGGTTGAGGTTACGGTGATAGTATCTGGAGTGTGCAACTGCTCCCAGATCTACCCCTCCCTCCACAACATGCCCTCGGTTCCTCCCCAGAATACCCCAGTCCTCGTCCTCCCCGCCTGTGGCTCACCCCCACCAACAACTTACCGGCACCAGCAGAGCATCCAGCCAAGTCTGGTGTGCATGTAGAGCCGCTGGCTGTTTTGTGCGCAATGGCAGCGGCATGGCATTTCCGCTATCGCTAGGCCTTTTGTGTCAGTGAATTGCAAGATCTGCTGATGCAAAAGTGGTCCATAGGATTGGGTTGTAAGTGATGGCAGGAGATGGAGGCCCACTGGGGCAGATTCACATTGGGCTGTGCTTCCTCAGCTCATGATTCAGAGATTTAGCACAAATGTGACAGTGCAAGAACAGTATCTGAGAGAAGAAAGGGGAGGGTCATGCACTGGCCCTACCCCTGTGGGCCCTGGACAATCTGTGCCAGACCATGAATGTTTTGTATCTGCTGCACAGATAGGTAAGTGATCAAACACTGGCTGTGCAGATCATGGCTACATGGCCTTCAGAGATCATGTGCACACAATAAACATGCACAAGAAGGGGGATCTGTGGGTGGCAACTTGCCATCTCTTGAGAAGTGGCCCTAATAAGATACGCTGCCCCATTCGGATGTACTGCCATCTGTGCTGTGGCATGCTAGGCACCTGATGTGATGGTGCAAATGTAGATCTTTGGCTTTCTACTCTCCATAACATGCAGAAAAACTGAGATTTTATTTTCGCCTGCTGGAGGATGTTTCTTTCAGAACTAAATCCTCCCAAATATGAAAAAGTAGTAAATTGGGTTATGCTATGTTCCTCTTTACAATGGTGTACCATATATTTCTTTTCAGTTTTTGACTGTCTAATTTTATTGGAAATGTCAAGTTGAGCTGGATTTGTAAAAAAAAAAAATGCATTTATTTTTCCAGAGAAAGAGCTTTGGGACTATTGCTTGTAAATAATAGAATATATTTTCCATAATATTGTTGCTATGTATTTTTATACATTAAATATCTAGCTTCAAACATGTAGATTTCTGCATTCACATTCCTGTACCTAGATACCAATGTTTTACTAATCCTGATGCAGTGGAAACTTTGCAGTAATTTTATTTATTTAAAATCATGAAATATATATTTTGACTCTGTGGAGGAACTAAAGATACAGCTTACCAATTTACATTTACAGATATTTCAATAATTGATGAGTTCGGTAATAGCTGATCTACTTTTCTTTTTCATATATTGCAAACCTATCCCTTGTGATACACATTCCTGCTGATTGTAGGTTTCTAATTTGATAATTGTCCTGATCAACATTGTGCATCTCAAAAAATGTAATTACTGTATAATTGCTGTTCAATCAAATCTTCATAAATTAAAAATCAAGTAGAAATTTTAATGTGTCATTGTGTATATTTGGTGTCCTCAGCCATGTCACTTTTATCTACATGGTTGATTGTATGCATTTGCTTGTGTACAGTTTTTCTTTAAAAGGTGTTGATGTACATCATGCACGTTTAGATCTTAGATTTTCTCGAGAACTACAGCCCAATCCAGTCTACAAGATGGAGTGGTGGAACACCCGTCTCGCTGCTCTAGGTTGCCACAAATGTTCCATAAGGCATATTTGCATCACCCGACGAGTAGGCTGCATCAGAACTGAGGCCAGCACCAGCCTACCTGCCCCAGATCCCAATGCGACCTGGTAGGTCTCCGCTGGTCCAGGGAGGGTCGTGGGGGAGGGCAGGGGAGGGTCGTGAGGGAGGGCAGGACAGGAGGGGGCATTCCTGAAGGGGGGATTGGCGGAACACGCCTGGGAAGGGGGAGGATTCAGCGGAGGAGGCCTCTGCTGAATTCTATCCCCATTCCTGGGCCTATTCCACCTTACGCGGGCCTCCTGAATGTATGCTGGCAATATACCCAGCGGACATTTGAGCAGACCTTCTGCCTGGGGGAAGGGGACAAACGTCCCCTTCTCCCAAGGTACACTCCACTTGCGCTGGTCCCATGAGGGGTGGTCACGCCGCCTGCTCCACATCCAAGGTAAACAGGATTGTGCTGCTAGGCAATTATAGTGATAAAATAAAAATAAGGCACTGCTTGTTATATTACAATCTGAATAACACATGCTATTTGAAATCTTACCATATGTGAAACAACCCTGAGAAATTGGAATTGGACTGCAGGGGCATGAAGAAGAACATACCGGTAAGTCTGACATAATTAGCTTTTTTTCTGAACACAAACCTCAAAGCCTACTAACTCACGTCCATTTACTTTCAGTATAACTGTTCGTTTTCCTTTAAACTTAACTAACAGGTCTGAATAAAACAATTTTGGCTACGGCCAAAATTATACTTTATACCAAAGATTGTTTGATGCCATTTTTTTTAAATACCTGCATCGTACGTTAAAAAGCCATTAAACGTTTTAGCAACTACAGGTATTCTCTATTGTCTAGTGTCTAACATCTATGGGGAGTTGTTATAAGGTGGATTCTTTCTATAAGTTTGATTCTCACCTACCTGGGCCGCATCCTGTACACATCAGGGAGCTCATTGAACTCAATGGGATTTGCATCTGAGTAGACAGGCATAGGATTGCACTGCTAGTCTCTGACGCAGTCTCATTCTATGTTCAGAATTTGCTCTGAAGCAAGTCTCATTGAATTTACTCCCAAGTTTTTATATGATAGCAGCCATGAACCAAATGCTACAAGATTACAGACCATACCTTGGCACGTTGAATATCATTCGAAACGTTCCCTGCAATAAGTCATCAAACTTTGGGGAAAGTAGTGCTTAGTTACAGCTAGTTATGCCTAATGACTTGAATTTTGTTGAACATATATATCTGTTTTTCAAAAAAGATTCTACTCCAGTTTGTCCAGCAAGATGTTCTTATGGTACAAGTTAGCAGTGTGTTCCCTAGTTCCCATGTGCATTGTTGTTCTAGTGTTTGTTTGGGCAGGAAAAGTGACTGTATGGTTCACGCCTTAACCTTGTCAAGTTCTGACCTCACCAGCTCAGGCTGACACCATACAAATGCTGAAAGGAAAGGCCACAGCCAAAATTAATCATAAACATTAACCAAAAAATATTACTGTTGACCTCGCCAAGTGGCAGACCTCTAGGAATAACATCCTGCTTCTTAAGAAAATAACATCCTTCTCCAACTGAGAAGAGCAGACGGTCTTGCCTATGCGTGACGGACTGCTGACCTTTTGCCTCAGGGAGCAACATCCAGTTTTAACTGAAAGAGTAAGAGGCACTCTGGGTTTCAAGTGACTAATGTTCAGCCCCCAACATGTCCTTGTTTAAAGTTCAATTGCACTTCCTTTTCAGGGTCAACCCTCCCCTTGGACAAGGTGGACTGCAGCTTCATGGGAGCCCCAGGTAACTCTGCACTCGGCAGGGATGTTGGAGGGCACCATACAACTCAAACACGCTATATGATTCCAGCTTCAGGGAACTGCAAAGGTAGGTAGGTAGGTAGCTCAGAAGTCTACAGAACATATATATGTATACTTCTATGCCTTTCATAGTAATGTAGCAAACAGAAGTTTAAAGATGATGAGATGTATATTAAGTTATGCCTTAGAAGCCTTATGCCTTAAGTTATGGTTTCGAAGCCATGACTTAGGACTGTTTATTACATTAAGAGATGTAATCAAGTATCGATAATGAGCCAATGTTTCGCTCATCCTGTCATGAGCTTCTTCAGCGGAAATGGTGTGCTGAAAGCACACTCTGAGATGCTGATGCAGGGAAAAGGCAGAGCTTAACTGAAAAGTGGCAAATGGCAGTTTAGAGTTCTTGAAGTGGCCGTGACCGCAGCAGACAGTCGGTTTAAAGGGAAACAACGTTAAAATACACAAGACAGCAGCAAGGAAGATAACATGGGGAACGGAAGGAGAGACAGGAAAAACATGTGTAATATAGTACAATGACAGAAAAAAATCTCTAACAGCGCAATCCTAACCAACTTTCCATCGCCGGTGTAGCCGTGCCAACAGGGCGCACACTGCATTTTGCGGTGCAGGGGCAGTCATGGAGGCCTCTTCAAAGTGAGGGAACATTTGTTCCCTTACCTTGGGGCTGCATTGCTGCTCCACCGGTGCTGGAACGTTGGTTAGGATTGTGCTGTAAATCTCTAAAAAACTTTTTTAAAAGATTATGTGCAAACCACTGTGTTACATCTACAAAGTTTTGCAAGCCACGAAGAAGACGTTTCTCCTGTCATTGTACTATATTACAAATGTTTTTCCTGTCTTTACTTCTGTTCCCCATGTTATCTTCCTTGCTGCTGTCTTGTGTATTTTAACGTTGTTTCCCTTTAAACCGACTGTCTGCTGTGGTCACTGCCACTTTAAGAACTCTAAACTGCCATTTGCCACTTTTCAGTTAAGCTCTGCCTTTTCCCTGCATCAGCATCTCAGAGTGCCCTTTCTGGATGAGCGAAACATTGGCTCATTATTGATATTTGATTACATTTTCTAACATCTCTAACGGATGTTGCGCATCTCCTACGCAACATCTCCTGCGCAAGTCACGGGTGGCGGAACAAGTGTTCTGCCACCCGAAGTTGTCGTAAAAGGCACTTTTCACTCAGTGAACTTTCATAAGGCACTTTTCCGATGGCTCGTGAACAGGGAAGCCTGGCGCAAAGCCAGCCTCCCCAGCTCCGCTGACGGAGCCCTTGCCCGCAAGGACGGCCTCCTGCCGTATCCTGACCCCCGCCGCTCGGCTGGGCCTTTACACGGCCTCCTCTTACTTCCGCCAGTGATTTTGCTGGCGGAAATCCGAGGAGGCCGATCGGGCCTCCCGCCATTTACATGCGGGGAAGGGGATGAGCGTTCCCTTCCCTGAGGAGACTTTCCGTCGGGCGGGAGCCACCATTGAAAACAGGTTGTATTCCCTCACTGAGGAAATGCTTTGTTTATTATCGCACTTACAAGGAGCCAGGCATAGGTTCATCATCATCACCACCAATATGCCTAGTCTCAATGGGCCTTTTATTTGCTAGGACCCCAAATACAAAGGACAAGGTCATACCTGGGTATATTTGGGTATTCCAGGGCAACTTGAGTTATGCTTGAACTATGCTTGAAGGTCCTTACACCTGCAATTGCATTGATGCAGCGAGGGGGAGGGGGGAAGCATTCGTATAAATGTGTTGATACCTTCTGCAGTGCCAGCACAAATAGCAGCTCAAGAATAAGTGTGCAATTTGCTGGAATCAGTGCCCTTTGAGCTTGTGTTCTTCAGCAGCAGAACATCAAGGCATAATATCAGGCTGTTAGGCTCCTCTCCATCATCAGATTAAGCAAATAATTCATTTTTTTAATAAAAAGAAATGTACAGTACAGTATATGTGAAATGAGGGGGTTAGAATCTCAGGTGGAGATGCTGGGAATATCAATTGCAAAAGGCAGGAAGAAATGGGCCTAGATGTTAGTGTTGTCTGCATTTTTCAGGTTAACTTTCTCAGTGAACTTTCTCCACATTCTTAAATGTCCAGATAAAACCAGAGCTGTTCCAATAGGGAATCTGTGGAATTTAAAAGTGTGTACTTCTCTGGCTGCGCAATCCTACGTAATGTACGGGCAGCGGACCTAGTGTTCCGTCACCCGGAATAGTCGCAAACATGCCATAAGGCACATTTGCAGACTACTTTAGATCCGGGAAGGCTGGCACAAAGCCGGCCTTCTCAGCTCCGCTGCCGGAGCCCTCGGACCGCCGCCGGACCCAGGTAAGTGTGGATCCGATGGACTGGGAGGGTTGGCGGATGGGGGGAGGAACGGCGGAGCCGGGAGGGCGGCCATAGGCCCAGCTGCCCCAGGCGGGGGCGGGGACATAGCGTCGGCCATATCCCGGTCCCTGCCGGGCTCCGCAGGGTGGCTGGGCCGTTATACGGCCTCCTCCAACTTCCGCTAGCAAAGTAGCTGGCGGAAATCTGAGGAGGCCTACCAGCCCCAGCCACCATTACACTCAGGGAAGGGGACGAGCATCCCCTTCCTCAAGTAGACTTTACGCTGCAGGCTGCCTGCTGCAGGTTGCCCGTGGCAGAGCACTGGATCAGGCGGATGGTCTCGGACGGCCGCCCGATCTTTACGTAGGATTGGGCTGTGGGTCACATATTCCATGTTTATTATTAACCAGTATGTTCATTAGAATAGAAAAGTATCTACTATCCTGACAACTCTAGTCTTCTATGGAGATCTACTCAAAAATATAGATTCTTTGCACAACCTTTCTTACAAGTGATTCCCATTGTCAGTTTTACATGCAGAAATCTTTTGCATAAGAATCTTATCTGTGTGATTTGCTTTCTGACATTACCGTGTCTTTCAACTGGGCTTTCAGGGCATACCCTTGCAGAATAAACAACACTTTTCTACATATGTCTCATTATGATAATCATTCACTGTGGGTCAGTAGAAATTGTGTGGTATGGGTCGGCTATAACAATAACACCCTAGAAATACAGTATTTAAAACAATTTGTTACCATAAAGAGAAAAGATCTTTAGCAGTTTATACTTACAAATGAAGGGAATCAATTAACACATCTTTCAACTCCTGTTCCTTCATATTATTTTAATTTACGGTTACAGTTTCCAATAATCTTAATGTGAGATGAAAGGTTTATAAGAAGCTGTGTTGCAGATGCTGCAAATATCTTCATATGCAACTCAATAGACTTTTTTTTATTCTATGATGAACATTGATGATTGCCTGCACAAGAGCTCATTTACGTACAATCCACAGAAACATGAGTGAGGTTCTAATTGGAACATTTTGCAAGGGGGCTTAATGATTTGACACTTTTGATGCCACCTTAGTCACCAATATTTAGAAATCTGTCTTTTGTAAAGACTTTTAAAAGCATTAGAATGTAGAAATCAAAGAGACAATAAATTTTAAACCAATCTTATTGTCTGCAGCCTAAAGTGTTATTAAGATCAAAGCGGAGAAAACATCTGGCATTTGCTTTGCTGCAAAAAATTAGACTCCATCATCTACCGTTGCCATTATGTGATCCAGTCACCAAGTTTTCTCCATCATATGTGCAGCTTCAGCTTGCCTTTTTCTTTGACTGCTCCTAAGTCTAACCTTTTCATACTGTACATCTGGACTGAAAACAAGAAAAACAATACAATCTAGAAACAGAGATGTCATCTTTTCAAGAAACCTCCAAAACTCTTTCTGTCCCAAGCAGACGTTCAGTTATGTACCAGAACATTGTATATACAGCATGTAGCTAAATTAGATGGGATTTAAAATATCACCATCTAGTTTCTGGACACGGGTATACTAACTACCCTATTGCATCAAGAATTTATTCAGAACTGCTTTAATAATTCCTGAATCTCACTCCGAGCTATTGTTTTAGCTATATGGTCACCCATAATAAGGGTTATAGGAGAAAAAGCAGCAAGAATTAAAGCCCAATACTGCTTAACATTATGTCCGGCACTGCAGTAAGATTGGTGCAGCCAACGCTGCATCCCGGGTGCAAAGAGGCGGCTTGGAGGTCACCTTGGGGGGAAGGAAATGTCCATTTCCTTACCCCAGGTAAAGCCCCAGTCACCCAAATGGGCTCAGATCTGCGCCTGCTTTTTTGGTGACACAAATCTGGGAGCTCTGTGTAGGGAAAACCGGTCAGAGAAGGGGGGTGGGTAGAATTTGGCATGTGCTGCTGCCACCAATTCTGCCCCCCTTCCCTGTCCATTCTTAATAATAACAGGTGCACATTCAATGTGGATTAAAGCTCATATAATGACCTATCCTACAAATTAAGCTATTCGTTAAGCATTGCTTATTGCTTAAATCACCCTGGTTTTTCTACCTTTTGTTGCCAGAGATAACATTAAGTGATAATGGGTCTCAGTTCACAAGTGCAATTTTTCATGAATTCATGGAGAAAAACAACAGTATGTGCTTATTGTACAATGCCACCCTGCTTCAAAATGACATAGCAGAAAGCGTTGTACAGACTTTGAAAGAGGATAGTATGAAAAAAAAAAAAGATGGCATGTTGGCCAGATCCCTTTGCCAATAGAGTGTCACACTGCAGACGACAACAAAAAAAGCCATAAGCAGAACTGCTAATGTGGCAGAAATCAAGAACTCTTGACAGCCTCCTGAAACTCCAAGGGTCTGTGAGAAACAGGAAGCAAAACAATTTTGCTGTGACTCTCAAGCATAACCAAAGACCTTATGGGTTAGCAACTTAGTAAGTGCCCTCCGTTTTGGTAACACTTGTTGCTGGTTGTCAGATCAGCATCATAGCACAGACAGCACCACTTTAAGAGGTGGTCGCATTACCAGACTGCCATGGTGGCTTAGTGGTTAAGATTGGTAGGAAGGTCGGTAGGACAGCAGTTCGAGACCTGAGTGCCCCGTGATGGAGTGAGCTCTAGTTCCTGCCAACCTAGCAGATCCAAAGCAAGAAATTGCAAGTAGACAAATAGGTATCGCTGCAGCGGGAAGGTAACAGCGTTCCGTTAGTCATGCTGGCCACATGACCACGGAAGTGTCTTGGGACAGCGCTGGCTCTTTGGCCTTAGAAACGGAGGTGAGCACCGCACCCTAGAGTCGGACACGACTGGCTTTCGAGTAGGGGATATCTTTACCTGCATTACCAGACAGAAGGCATATTCAGTGACACTACAATGAAGAATGTTTGTGCAATGAAGAACATTCTGCAAAGTACCCACAGGTGAATCTGCCAATTCACACAGAGTCCCGACAGTGCCCACTTGCTGCAGTAAGAGAAACTGAAAGGGCAGACACCCTAGCATCTACGTCTGCAAGAGTTTGGGGGCTGCGTTCTGCAAATGTTTTCTCAGACGTGGGATGACCCAGTATCAGCAGTCCTTATGCTGTTTCAAAAGAACTCCTAAACCAATAGTGAGACTGGATTTATAGCCACAAGGAATGTTTGGCAAAAAGGCAGATGTATGTTTTCTAACAAATAATGCAGCCTACTTTGCTTTGGGGGATTTTTTTCTTCTTCCTTTCCCATTACTTTCTCCTTCGCCTTCTCCCTTCTTTCTCTCCTTATAGAATACATTATTCTAAATGCTAATCTAAAGAGGAAGGAGTATAAGGATCACAGTACACTTTATTTAAATGCATATTTTGCCCCAGCATTCCCCCTCCTTTTGGGGGGGGTCTGTAAATAGCGTGTGGGCAAAAGCATGCAAACTTAATTGAAATCACAACAGAGATAGGAGACTTTCAGCCCAATCCTATCCAGGGTTTATGCTGACAGATCTCATACAGCACAATCCTGTGTAACTGCACTGGTGTAACAGTAGATGCACCGGTGTAAGTGCACTTATGCCGGTGTAAGTGCACTTACACCAGTGCACCTGCTGTTACGCTGGTGCATCCACTGTTACACCAGTGCAAAGTTACACAGGATTGCGCTGTTAATCTGTTAGCATAAGTTTGAGAATGAAGGTGCGAAAACTGCTCCATTGTTCTACAGACTGTGGTTGCCAGGGCTAACAGCCAGAGGTTGTGCATGGGTAATACCAGCCTGCTGAACCTCCTCCATCTCGTGGAACCACCGGTAAGTCGGGGGGTGCAGAACAGGGGAGTATCATGGGTGGTTTGGAGGCGGGGGAGGGAGGATCTTGGTGGCAATGATGCATGCCAAGATTCTATTCCCCTTTTCCTGGCCCAACATGTCCTCTGACTCTCCTCAGATGTACACCAGCTAAATCGCGGTCATAGGTCCAAAGAGACCCATAGGAGGTCAGGCAGCCTGTGGGGAGATAAGAAGATTTTTACTTACCCCCTAGGCCGTGTGGTTGCCCCCACCATAGTGTGCAGCTCTCACTCCATCAGCGGTGCTGTGTGCTATGGACTGGTGGAGGATAGGACTGGGCCTTTGGAGACTTTGCCCTGTAATCTGGGCACAGTCAAAGAGAAAACCTTCTCCTGCAGCTCTTCTGATACCTGGGTCCCACATCGTGTAGGACTTGGCAGGTAAGCATCAGCGCTTGGATTATGTTACCAAGAAATAGTGTGTGTGTGTGTGTGTGTGTGTGTGTGTGTGTGTGTGTGTGACACCACCTCCATGCAAGACAGTACGTTATTGCTATCCTATACAAGATGATTGCATCAGACACTGGCCATTGTGAATGATGTGCGCTACCTTTGTCACTCAAGATACCGTAGTTGCCTCAGCTAAATCTACCTGCTGTATCTTGTTGCCTCTTTTCCTTTGGCGCTGCATTGTCAGCATATTATGCATGCTGTTGCATGTATAATTAAAGAAAGACATGCAAGTGTGCTTGATAGGAACTTCTGTAAATGTTCAGCTCAATCTGATTCATCCCCCAATAACGTGACTTACATCTGTATCTCAGAAAAGATGAAAGGAGCTTGCCTCACTGCATCCTAGAAATGTTTCTGTTTTACTGTTAATCAAGACTTTCTCCTTTTATGTCAGTATATTTGTCTTTCACATCTTCTTATGATTATTTAAAAGGAACATGGTATAAATATTGTTTCCAATAAGATGGAAAAATAATGAAAGCACAATCAAGCAGCAATTAACAGGACTCACCCCGTTTCTTTCCCACCATTTCTAGGCCAAGAATTCAGCCACACATGGGATTACACAGAACCTTATCAAAGTCACCCAGATTTTCTTAGTCAGCAAACCCAGCTGTCTGGACTTTACATGCCACTGTGAATGTTTGTGTGTGAATTTGGCACAGAGAGGGGGGAATTCAGATGACCACTTACTAAGTGGAAAATTTAACACAGGGTGTATGTAGCCACATGGCAAGTCAAATAATTGAGTCCATACAGAGGACCGACACTGCAAGTTCTTTCACTCAGAGTAATGTGCTCATCTGTTTCAGCTGGTTAAGGGAATAGTACAGTACAGCAAGTCTCACTTAAAGTTGTTTCGTTATAAGTCATTTCGTTATAAGTCGTTTCATTTTAAAGTTGTTGAGGAAAAAAAAAATCGATTCCCAGCCGATGTGGAGTTTGAACGTTCTCCCCATGTCTGCGTGGGTTTCTCCAGCCCAGGAAGCTCACATTTATTTCAGTGTTTTATAGTAGAAGTTCTTTGGGTGTTTAGAAGTTTGGTGATGTTTTTGTGACAGATATATATGCCATAAACCCTTGTTTACGTATATCAATTAGCCTATGATAAAATTGGTTTTGTTATAAGCTTAAAGTTGCCTTTCCAAGAACCTATTGAAAATTTTAAGTGCGGACTTGTTGTATCATTCATTCAATGCAGATATGTGTGGCAATAACAGGGTTTCTCCAAGTTCTCCCCACAAGTCTTTGCGGAGGTGGGGACAGCAGTGGCGGCGCTCCCAGGGATCGCACTGCCATTGGGGAAAAAGTGATATTTTTTAACTTACCAGGGATCCTGGCAGCCCTCCGGAGGGTGTGGGGAGGCCTACACAGTGAGGCTACTGATCCTGTTAATTCCATTGGTCATGAAATAACGGTGTGATGATGGCTACAAGACATGGCAGAAACTTCTGGAATTGCAAACTGAATGGTGCAGTACATCATGTAAGGGTGTTGGTTACATTACCTTACCCCAAACTACTCAACTAGCCTTTTTTGATATGAGAGTTAACTTGCTGACCTCCAAGGCAAAGGGAGACATTGGCCACAATTTGGCAAAAACGTTATCCCACCTAAGTCCCATTAAAATCAATGGAATGAAATTTTGTCCCAACCCAATTATTTTTATTTCAAAGGGATTATTTAGTTACATTTAGCTTTGTTCGATTTTGGCTATTGTGTAATATGCATTTAGAAGGTATTTTATTGTTAGGTCTCTTTAATATGAAATTGTTAAATAGATTGCTTAACATAGTAATAATGCTGATGTTACTGGTACTGGATATTGTCAACTGACCTGTTGGTATGTTGTATTCTTATCTAAATATTTTCTAAACCCTTTAAATGAATTGTCAAATTCCATTGTACTGTCAAATTCTTGAGGTTCCAACATTGTACTGTAATATTTTTATAGTGTACAATGGCTATTGAATGTGGTTAGTGAATGTGCTTTTCATTTTTTGTGAACCACTTTTCAACACACTGTATTGTGGAAAATTCAGTATATAAATGAACACTAACTCCTTCCATGGCACCTTTAGTTCAGAGCAGAGCAAAGTCTGTGGGATTCAGTGGGTTGCCTCTCAGGTGCAAGGATCCAAAAGAGGCTGAAATTTAACAGCACAAACTCAAGGAGTACTAATAAATATGTTTGCTATTTTGAAGAACACATCAACTATAAATGATACAAAGACCCCTGTATATTTGAGCCCCATTTCCTTTTGGAATTTTCACGAATGGTGAAAGGGGGGAACAACATAAGACCACCCCCAATCCCCGGGCCGGATCCGCCAACCCCCGTCCTCCCTCGCCGCCTGGACCGCCCCCACCGGGGGATCGCTTACCTTCTCCATGGTGGCACCAAACCTTTGGCATGCTCCATTGAGCAATCTAATTGCTAGCTTTTAAACAGACATGGAAATGTTTTTATTCAAGCAGGCTTTTACTATTTCAGTCTGCCCCTGCTCTGCTTTCGTAATTGCTTTAAATGATTGGCTGTTTAAATTTGTGGGTTTATATTGTGTGTTGTTATAAAGCACTGTTTCCTTTTTTGCAAGATGCTGTTTGCTCATTGAACAGAAGCTGAACTGGTGTCAGAGGTTGGCCACTTGCTGAGGGCCCATGGGTCCTCAGGGGAGCCAACCAATCAACCCCTGAAGCACCCCATGGCCCATGCAGCTGAGAGCAATGCTGCAAATTGCTTAGTAGTTGAGTGACCGCTCTGGCCAGTGTGTGGAGGGGAGAACCCCATGTACACTAAGAACATAAGAAGAGCTCTGCTGGATCAGGCCAAAGGCCCATCTAGTCTAGCTTCCTGTATCTCACAGTGGCCCCACCAGATGCCCCAGGGAGTACAGAAGACAAGATTCCTGTATCCTGTTGCCATGCCCTTGCATCTGACATTAAGAGATAGCCTATTACTAAGACCAGGAGGTTGCTTATCCCCATCAT
Organism: Plestiodon gilberti rubricaudatus; assembly: GCA_026170595.1. NCBI lineage: Eukaryota > Metazoa > Chordata > Lepidosauria > Squamata > Scincidae > Plestiodon > Plestiodon gilberti. Next base: position 266,501,850 of record JANXHW010000001.1, read on the forward strand.
GGCTTGTAACCTGTGATGGACTGTCTTGCGTACAGTCACACATGGACTGTCACACTGGCTTGCATTCCAGCATGAAAGAAAAGTGGGCTATAAATGTAAACAATAGCTGATGTGAATAGACTTAACTTACTTGGCAACTGTTATCTGTGGAGCTGGGCAGCCCAATCCTGCCTAACTATCCGGCCAGTGGCCCAGGTCACCTGCTGGATCCTATCTCTGTTTCCTGGGGTCTAATCAGTCACCTTGGGCGGAAGGGGACGTTCGTCCCCTTCCCCCGGTGTAACGCTGGGAGGCCCCAATGGGTCGAGGAGGCTATGTAATGGCAGATCCGGCCTGGGAAGGCGACAGGGATATGGCGGCCGCCATCCCCAACCATCCCCAGATCCGTCACACACCCCGTCCTCCCTCGCTGCCTGGACCACCCCCACCGGGCAATCGCTTACCTTCTCCAGCGGCTGCATGGGTGATCTGACAGCAGAGTGAGGGTGGCCTTCCGGCAGCAGAGCACTCGCTCTGCCGCCGGATTGTTGCGCAGGATTGCGCTCAGAGTCTTGTAACATAATCTGTGTACATGTGCCTTGATGACTGCAACTTGTGTACCAACAGGCATGGAGTCACCGTGAATATATTGTACAAGAGGCCCAGCAGCTGCACTTGATTCCTCTTGTTCTCCTGGCATAGTTTGACCATGCAAGGCTTGGGCTCATTACTTCTACTTTCCATTACTCACCCCAATTGAGTGAAGAGTTCTCCACTTGTAGAAAGTTTTCTAGTCCCACCTTGCTACCACCGGGGAGATCACGGGGCCATTTTGCTTCGGTTTACCTGTTTTAACTCGGATTCAGTCAGCTCTAAACTTTCTTTTCTCACTTATAGCTGCTCTCCAGGGCACATGGGTGGACAAAATAAACAAAGCTAGGCAGAAAGGTGGTTTATTTACTTGCTATATGACATACAAACTGTTGAAAAATTACAAAATAATTTTAGAACTTTTGCATTGTGAAATTCTACAGAAAAACAACTTTGGGCTTGTTTGTTTTACAGAAAAAGTCAGATTTAAATATATATGGTTTGATATGAAGTTCTTTGTAAGGCAGAGGAGGGTTTGTGTGTTTTATCTCAAGAAAACCATTCATAAGCTGACTTTATATAAAGTCTAGAGTTCTTTTTGTTTGAAGGAGATTCTTCTTTGATCTTTCCATAGATAACCAACTTCCCCACCCCACCCCCGCAAGTACATCTTCAGTTCTTTACAAGTCTTGCTCCAGAAATGCTATCTTGTATGGAAAGTTAAATTTAAAAAAAACAGAGCTGTATATTGCTTTGTGTGCTGTGTACCAAACATAGGAAGAGAAGCAAGAACTAGCAAAATGCCCTCAACAGTTCAAAAAGAGAAGGGGTGGTTTTGGCTAAATGAGAAGTTCACAAGAAGTTAGAGGAAACCCCTCTGCTAATATGAAAACAGTAATACCATTAAATATCTTTCTGCTTACTATTCACATTCCACACAGTGGAAATTATCTCCTGTAACTTCAAAATCAGGGTTTTTTAAAATTTACAAAGAAATGGAGTCTGAAAACACCTAGGTAAAATAAAGCAAAGATGCAGCTTGTGGTCTTGAAATCTGTTTTGGGTATAGGTGAAATCAGAAATCTTGGTGCAAATGTATTCATCCCAATTGAGCCAGGAAAATCTGCACATGGAGGAAGGTGTCCGTACCTGCAGTTGATGCTGACAAGTATCCAGAGGAGGGGTGGTCTCTGGGCTTGGTCAGGTCAGGCACTGCCCCCCAAAATGGGGTTTTGGTCCAACCCAGCTGGGTCAACTCATGAACAGTTAGTAGCAATGGCAACAGTAGTACCTAATTGACCATCAGGGTGTAGTGGGATGGGGGGGGGGACCTAGTGTAGGTCTCTGTCCCAGGTCCTACAGCAACTTGCAACCAGCACTGGTACAGAAGCACCCCATGATGCTTGTTCAGGCCCCAGTTAACAGGTTGGAGGGGCTTTTCGTGAAGATAGAAATGTACAACCCTTAGTTACAATTGTATACTCAGTGATGCTGTACTGCAGACCATAAGTAAATACAGGATGTTATCTGACAGTGGTGGCCTTTCAACAGGAGTAGGTTCAATACAGCTGTGCTTATTATGCCAACATGTTTTTGGGCAGGCTTCTCAATGAAGCAGAATAAATGTTGAAAGTATAGGTTTTACATATGGTTTTACTCTATGTAGCGTACTCTCCTTCCCTCTCCTTGTATGTGTGTGGGGTGGGGTGGTTCAGGTCAGAAATACCCATGTACAGAGAGAAGTCACCTTGAAAATATTCCATCTGAAGAAAGATGGTCACTTTGGCCCATGTGAAACATGAGTGGGAGGCATAACCCATGACTTCTAGCTATGCCAGGACTTAAGAACAAAAGAAGAGCCCTGCTGGATCAGGCCAAGGACCCATTGACTCCAGCTTCCTGTATCTCACAATGGCCCCACCAGATGCCCTTGGGAGCAAACAAGACCACAAGATACCTGTATCCTGTTGCAACTCCCTTGCATCTGTTTTTCAGAGACTGGCTGCCTCTAAACCCTGGAGGTTGCATGCAGTCATCATTTCTTATAACTTGTAATTCTTCAGAGGGAACCCCGGAATGGGAAATAAAACCCATATTGCTCTCCCCATGTGAAAGTAACCTCATTTTTAGTAGGACACGTAATGCTTAAAACAACCTCCCATCCTCCATGGCATACTCCTTTTGACACACCTTAACAGAAGACTGCATGAGAGATGAAGTACATTTCCCCACTATATTGGCTGAATGAAATTGCAGAGAAAGAAGGAACAAGGCTCTTGTACAAAAGGAAAGACTGAGGAAGCAGCACTATGCAGGGTGGCTGTTTTGGCCTCTCTCTAACCGCTGTTCTTGCAAGTCATTTAGCTGTCCCAAGAACTTCCTGGTGATGGATTCGCCAGGTGCCGTTCCTACATGGCACTGCAAAATCATCATACACTATTATCAGCCCAATCCTGTGTAACTCTTGTACCGGTGTAACAGTAGACCCACTGGTGTAAGTGCATTTATGCCAGTGTAACTTGCCGTACGCCGACGGACACTGGCATAACCACCCTCGGACGTCATGCACGCACAGTTCAGACACAGGACAGATGCCACTGCAACTCCGCCAGTGCATGGGGCATTCTAGGGGTGTCGGAATCCCCCCTTTGCCAGCGGAGTTGCAGCGGCGTCTGTCCTGTGCGTGCATGGCGTCCGAGGTGGTTTACGCCAGTGTCCGTCCTGCATTCATCGGCGTACGGCAAATTACACTGGCATAAGTGCACTTACAACAGTGGGTCTACTGTTACACCAGTGCAAGAGTTACACAGGATTAGGCTGTATGTCAAGGCTTGTGTATGGGTAGACCATTCAGCCTCTTTATACAGATGCATACATCAAAAAGAGCCATCAACTTATTCCCCTCCATTCTATTAGTTCTCTTCCTTTCTTCTACTGCCTCATGGTTTCCCTCTCATCTATTACCTTTGCAAATTCCTCTTCCTTTGAACTCTAGGCTGCTCCATCAAAATGAAGCTGCTTCTTGGCTCAAGCTTTCTTCCTCCCAGTCCTAACAAAGTACAATCTGCAATGGGCATTTCTATAACCATCTACTCTTGTGCCCATTTCAACATTTTCTGTAGTGAATAAACCTAGAGCACATGGACGCACCTCCAAGTACAACAGATACTGATTACTTTCATGCTAAACAGCACAGATTGCCGTGAAAGATGGAAGCCACAAGTGCAGGAATCCCAGCACATAGGTGAATTTGTGAGAAACTGAACCTAGGAACAGGCGGTACAGGACTAAGTGACAATTTACACCCAAGTGGTTGCGTGACTCGGATCTGCATGCTTTCATATTGATGCCAAAGTTCACACTTGCACACGTATTAAATGCATTGTTTGCTGTGGTTCTCTTTGGGTCATGTCCCATTCAGAAGTATAGCAGGTTTAGGCACTTAGTCTCAAGGAGGCAATGACAGCAGATACCCGGACTGTCCTGCACGGCACCTCCTAGTCCAAGTCTATGGATATACAGCGGCATTCTTTCACCCGTTTGATCCTCTTTTTCTTCCTTGGGGGCTGAAGCTCTGGGCAGTTCAGCGTAACTGACATGGTGGTGAACTTCTTTGGTTTGCAAAACGAACAGGACTGGAAAGAGCCTTCCTCTTTGTGGATGTGCCTTGGGATATAGAAGGAATTGCACTGGCCATAGCAGAACCGGTTGATAATGGTGTGACTGTTGCAGCCTTCCTCGTGAATAATTTGCTTGAGCGGCTGCGTTTTGCACCAGTCCTGCTTCAGGTACTTTCTCTCCGTTACATGCAAGGCCTCTTGGCTCGACTCCAGCACCTCTTCAGCAGATGGCGTCTTGACTTTCTCCCTGCCACGGGATCTGGAGCTTGGCTGTGGTGGTTGCTGCGGCTGCGGCTGCGTCTGTTCTGAATCATTGGGTTGATCTTTGTAAGGAGGAGGGATGGCGCCTTGTGATCCACGACTCTTCTTTCTCCCCTCTGCTATGGGAAGCAGAAGTCCACAAAGCAGCAGCAGCAGCACACCAACAGTAGAAACTGTGCGAGCCATCCTAGGAAATGTGGAAGGGAATACTGTCACTTTCACGCAAGGACTACTGGCAAATCACGTTGCACACATGTACACAGTTTCATGTGAACGGCTGTACCTCCATTCATTTTAAAAAAGTCAGAACAACTATGCAAACTGGACCCCTCAAAAACAGAGTACAGACTGCATGTAGTGCTCCATGCACAGTAAATGTAGTGTATGAATAACTATGCAAATCCACAGATCAGATGGTGCACACAGTGAATTCAAGATGTGAACAGGGCTATAGTATCAACTTAAAAATTCAAACCCAAATATTGTGTATTACATAAGCCCTAATCCAGTGATTTTCAACCTTTTCCATCTCATGGCACACTGGCATGGTGCTAAAATTTTCAGGGCACACCATCAGTTTTTTGACAAGACACACTGCATTGAGGGTGGGGGCCTCACATCCCCCAAAGACCCTACTAATAAATTACCCTCCCCCAAACTCCCACAGCACACCTGTGGACCATTCGTGGCATACCCCTTAAAAATCGCTGCCCTAATCAGAAGCTAGACTTGAGACCTAGTCCACATGTGTAGCAGAATAAAATAGTAGAACAGAAGGAAACATTTAAGCCTTCAGGAGAGGATGAAAAAGGATCAAGCTACATGTGCACCTAATTGTACATTGTAGCTGGATGGAGGGGTAGTTTTATTTATAAATGGCAAGAGGAGCCCCCATAAAATGTGGTGAAATCATGGTGAGGATAGAAGGCCTTAGTAATTTGGCTCTCTCTCCATGATTTGATCTCAGTCGCAATTGTCGTCCGTCCGTCCCCCCACACACTATTTTTAGTGGGCAAAACGCTCATTGGCTTTCAACTGAAGTTCCCCGCACTAAAAAATAAAATGTGTGTGTGAACAACATACAATGACAACATCATAGTAGAGGAAAGTGCTAAAGATGTCCTACCCTCCCACTGCAGTTTTGCCACATTTGCCCCTCCCTCATGTATTTCATCAATAAAGCTCCATCAGGTCACATTACACTATTATTAAGAATATTTATGTATACCACTCTTCAACAAGAATAGTTCACAAAGCAGTTTACATAGTAAAATACATCAATAAATGGTTCCCTGTCCTGCTGACCACAAGGGGCTCGCAATCTAAAAAAAAAAAAAAGACACCAGCAACAGCCGCTGGAAAAGACTGCATGCTGGGTTGCCCTCCTGCTGCTAAACACAAGAGGACACCACTTTGAAAAGGTACCTCTTTGCCCAATTATGAGGGGCATTAGAAGCATCTCTAGTTGGAGCTTAAGAATATTTGTTTGATGACCAGATAGTTGTTCTCAGGTAGTCCAGTTAACTCAAGGTGGCAGGCCAGTTCCTAAAGGATGGTGTAGTGGTTTGGGAGTCGGACTTAGACCTGGAAGATCCAGGTTCAAATCCCCGCTCAGCCACGAAGCTTCCTGGATGACCTTGGGCCAGTCACTATCTCTCAGCCGCACCTACCTCACAGGGTTGTTGTGAGGACAAAAAGGAGGAGAGGAAATATGTACACCACTCTGAGCTCCTTGGAGGAAGGGTGGTATAAAAATGTGAAAAATAAATAAATAAAAATAAATAAAGACAACATGCAACAATAATCTCTATGTGTCTTTTAAACTGAGGTCCAAACTACACATGACATGTAAAGAAATGTTATTCGCCTTGAAGGACTTAGTTTCGCTTTTATCAGCATTACATCTCACTCACTCACCACACACAACTGTGGCAAGGGGGAATAAAGCAGAACTGTGACAAGGGGGTGGCGGCAGTGCATTATTTATTTATTTAATTTTTTAAAAAAAAATCTCTACACCACTTTTCCGGTGCTCAAAGTGGTTCACAACATAAAATGTAATAAAATACAACATTTAAATAAACACATTAAAAGCAATTAAAATGATGCCAATGCAATTAAAAATGTAAAAACAGCAATATAAAAGCATTAAAAAAGCAACAAAAGACCTGTGCAGACTAGTTTTTTTTTTAAAAAGGGGGTTCCTAAGAGTTCCCGCCCTCTTCAAACACCAAGCGGAATAGGTATGTTTTTACACCCTGCCAGCAACCATGCAAAGTGGGGGCCATCCTCAGACTTTCCAGCAGTTGGTTCCAGATGTGTGGCACCACAAACAAAAAGGCCCTGCATCTTGCTGCCACCCCTTTGGTTTCTGATGGCGGTAGTATCCTAAGCAGCGCCCTGTCTGAAGATTGTAGGGGATGTGCAGGATTATATGGGGGAAAGTGGTCCTAGAGGTATGGTCCTATGCCACTAAAGGCTTTAAAAAAGGTAAGCACCAACACTTTGAATTGGGCTTGGAATGGAATGGGCAGCTAGTGTAACCACCAGAGCAACAGTGGTTACATTAGCCCTAGCCCTCCCTGCAGTCCCAAGCCATGCCCTCCCTGATCCAGGAGCTGTTGACTAAAGAAAAACTAATGATGCAATCCTGTGTAGCGGTGTGCCGGGGGAGCAATTTCATGGCACCTGGCGAGCAAGGACCAGCGCAGCGGCCGGCAGCCCTTACCCCGGTTCCTACTTGGCCCTATGCCCACTAGAGCAGGTACATCCTATACTGGCCGGGGCAGGGCAGACCGGGTGGTGAGGGAGGGTGGCCGTAGGCTGCGCCGCGGTAGACCTGGAGAGGGCGGGGATATTGGTGGCGTGATACACCGATATCCAAAGCCCTCTCCAGGTCCGCCGCGGCCTTACACGGAGGGCTAGAATGTACACGAGCGCCAGAGCTCATGTACATCCAAGTAGGCCCATTGGGCCTCCAGCCGCTTACACCCAGGGAAGGGGACAGTAGTTGCCCTTCCCTCGAGGCGCACCTGGGCTGCCCCGGGGCAGCCTAGGACCTGGATAGGATATGGCAGCCAGCCTTTAGGCTGGCCACCGTATCTTACACAGCATTGGGCTGTAAGTCTGTCATGGCTGCTACCCTTCAGATGTTACATGTAGTTTTGCCGTCAGCATTTATGTTTCAGATTCAAGACAAAGCTAATCAAAATTCAGAGAACAGCAACTCTCCGTTTCAAATGGCAGCTCTGGCTTTGCATCTCTTGACTCTTGTCAGTTTAGGCTACAACCTTCCTATTAGCTAAACATGTTTCTTTTAAAGTTTCATTTCCTTGTTTTGTCTTTTTAAATCCTTTTTCAAAGCATTGCTTATTTTATCAGAAGATCAACATAGATCAAAGTTGCACAGAGCTGTTGCACAGGCACCCAGTGTGGCTGGAAAGCATTGTCTGAAGTGTTGGTTTACTTCAGTGTTGAGGGTTTTTTTTTTTTTTAAAGAAGTCACTGAATGGATGAAAAGACTAAAATTAGTGTTAAGAACCACCAGGAGAGATGATTTAATTAGTGTTTTATCTGGTCATTCTAGGAATACACATGCTTTAGTTTTGATGCTTACTAATTCAGTACTGAATATCATGTATGCATGTTCCATTACTATGATACAACTCCTACAGACCATTTCCATTAATTCTGGCTCTTTACTGCAAATTGGATAACATGACCGAGATGTTTTTAATAGTTCAACTGAAAGTAAAAAAAAAAAAAGTAGGACTAATTAATACCAACCAATTAATACCAACTAATTAATTCGAAGCAGCGTTGGAAGAACTCCCCTGACCCATGTTTGAAGTTGTTTGCCGGTGGCACTCGACTAGTTTGAAGAACGTTGTTGAAATGCAAACCATCACAACTGGAGAGTTTATACAAAACAGTTTTGGGGGAGGGAGATGATGAAGCTTTCTTGGGAGTAACCACTTCCAGAAGGGCAGCCATGTTAGTCTGCTGCAGAAACAACAACAAGGAGTCTTGTGGCACCTTGGATAACAAATGCATTGTAGCAGAAGCTTTCATGGACTACAGCCCACCTCTGAGCTGTGCATCAGATGAAAAGGACTCTAGTCCACAAAGGCTTCTGCAACAACGAATCTGTTACTCCCAAGAAGCAAAACCAGCAAAGACTTGTGGCACCTGAAAGGGTAACAGTGAAGTATGCCTCCAGTTTTAATCTAGAAAAAGTGAGCTTCATCAGAAATTTGAGAAACATGGACATATGTTACACTGTACCTAATTTAGGGAACTTTGGAAAGCACCAATCTGGCAGTGGAACACATGCCTGCAAAAAAGTATTCTGGGACACTTCCTGAGGGCTGAAAGGGGATGGGAGAGGCAGCCTGGCTCCCAGTTGGCTGAACTATGGCTTAAATTGCCATGCCTCCCCTTTCCCCTGCCCAATTTGCAGCTGCTATGACTTATAGTCTACAAGTAACACCTGCATGTGCAGGGTGGCATACCTTGTTTAGATGAGATTCATGGCAGGAAAAATGATGATATAGCTCTAATTTGGGGGGAAGATACACTGAAGCTGTTTCTCAGAACTTGAATATGCTAGGCAAAGATGCAAATATATTCAGCATTTATCTTAGCGTTCCAATATGGATGCTGCTGGGCTTACAGTTTGCCCTAGTAAGCAAGGCCTATAAGTATGGAACTGGGCAATAGTTATCACATTATTATTGCCTTAAATTTAATTAATACTCAAGTCCAAACCTGAATTTTAAGTCTGAACAAGAAGAATGCTACAAAACTGTGCTTCAGTTTTAAATAAGGGTCAAATAATTTATTTTTATGGCTCTACCAAGTGTAGATTGTTACGGTCAAGTGTGTGTGTGGAAAAAGGAGTCCCTTGCCAGCTCTCAATTTCTAATCAAAAGTACATTTGCAAAATTGAATCCCAAATACAACTGTATAATGACAGGACAAGCAAGGCTCTGTTTAATTGTACAGCAGTGAGGTAGCCAAATTTGTTCCCATTCCAAAAACAAGTTAACAACCTTGGGGTAACTTCATCTGCCTGCCATGTAGTAACACTGGCACCAGCAAGGGGACACCCACACCCACAAAGCAAAGCTATTCACAAGTGAAGAGGCTCACGTTTTGTGAAATTTCCCTGAGCTGAACACCTTCATGGTGCCAAGAAAAAAAAAAAACCATCATCAAGGACTTGCAGACAAGTTGTCTAAGAAAGCCAAAACATAAATGGAAGACTTCCATCAAGATTCAGAGGCGTCGCTCTGGTAGGGGCGGGGCCTTAAGTTTCGCTCCGTCCTAGTCCCGTTTACCGAGCGAGCAGGAGGCGGCCCCACCCCCTCACTGTCGGAGCCATTCCCGTGCGGAAAAAGCAGCAGGCAAGAGACTCTGCCTGCTGCTTTCTCTGCATGGGAATGGCTCCGACAGTGAGGGGGTAGGGCCGCCTCCTGCTCGCTCGGTAAACGGGACTAGGACGGAGCGAAACTTACGGCCCCGCCCCTACCGGAGCGACGCTTTTGTCAAGATTAACGACCCAATCCTATCTAACTCCCCGTGCGGTGATGCAGCAGTACCTGCACAGCTTCTGCGGGGGAGTTTTGGCTGCTGGAGGTCTCTTCGGGGTAAGAGGACATTTGTCCCTTGCTCCAGGGTAAGCCCCACAGCTGCTATGGGTCAACATGGACCTGCGCCAAATCTGCATTGACCTGGGAAAGTGGATCAGGCCTGGGAAGGGGTGTGTGTCAGGATTTGGCATGCACCGCCGTCACAGATTCCGCCCCTTCCTGATTTGGCCTCCTCCTCACTCCCATCACTGCCCCATTCCGCCCACCCCTCCCCCATTCTGACCATCCCCGCCCCATTCCACCCCCTGCACGGGCTTACCTACTCTGGCGGGGCTCCGTCAATCTGCCAGTGTGCACAGGAAGGATCCAGCCTTCTTGCCAGTGCTCCGAGCATGTGCTGCCAGAGTATTTTTATGGCTGCTTTGCAGCAGCCAGCACCAGCAGAACACATTAGGATTGGGCTGATTGGACTGTTAGTTCTCTTACAAGAACAGATAGAGTAGGGTAGAAAGGTTGCAGATCAACTCATCCTTTTGCCAAGAACCAAATTCAAAGCCATCATTTTCATTAATAAGGGCCCTGATCCTCTTTACAGAAGGCTCAGATTTTTCAGAGACTACCGACATAATTTCTTGTTATTTCATTGAGTATATTTGCACTGCAAACATAGTGGTTTGGGAGTCGGACTTAGACCTGGAAGATCCAGGTTCAAATCCCTGCTCAGCCACGAAGCTTCCTAGGTGACCTTGGGCCAGTCCCTATCTCTCAGCCCCACCTACCTCACAGGGTTGTTGTGAGGACAAAAACGAGGGGAGGAAATATGTACACCACTCTGAGCTCCTTGGAGGAAGGGTGGTATAAAAATGTGGAAAATAAAAATAAAAAAATAAATATTGGTTTTATACCAGTTTAACAGTCCTGGCTTCCTCCAAAGATTCCTGGCAACTGTTTCACTTAGGAAGTGCTTAGAATTCTGTCAAATATCCCTAGCCCACCGAACATATCTAGAGTTTCGCTATTTAAATCTGAAGTGTACAACAGATACAAAAGATCACTGAATTCATTTCAGCACATCATCAATAAACATACTTGCACTTAAACAGGCATAATCTCACGGAGGTCAATGAGACCAAGATGCATTAAGAACACTGTCCTACACATTTCATATATTAAAACGATAGTATCTGTTTAATGCATCTTTTCGTTTACAGGCCTTCCTCAGAATGAACACAGTGTCAGTTCTCTCCTCTTCAGTTTGTTTCTTGGAGCTCAGATCCCCATTTCCATATGTCAGGAACTTGACCATTTTAGAAAAATATGGAAAGTTATTAAGTAAGTCCTAAGCAGCCCAAGCATGTTGGAAAATTTCTGTGCAATGAGACATGGTTGCAGAGTCAATACAACGTACTTCGATACATCTACTTAGGACCAGCTGAAACAAGATCTGCCTACAGTATGCACAAATCTGCAGTTCAGTTTCATTTCAGCCTACAAAATTGGTTCATTTGGTCATGCAATTGGCTAGGTGGAAATAAGAAATATGTGATGTACCAATTCATAACTGAGCCAGCACCAATGTAATCTCTGGTGCAATTGCAATTCTGGCACCTGCAAAACCTATACAGTACTGTATACTCATTAATATCATTGAAAAACACCAATCTACATCAATCTTTTTGTGTGTTGGGCAAAAAGACTAGATTTCATTACTACATCAGTAAAAAATCATCCTATCTTATACCCTTGTCACTTAAATCCCTAAGCAGAGACTTAAGCCCCGCTGCTATGCAGAATACATTTCTCCATATTTAGTCCGATCTCAAATATGTTGTTAATGTCTGTTTTAATTATTACTTATTTAATTAAACAGCCCAATTCTAACCTACTTTCCAGCACCGATGCAACCGCAATGCATTCCCAAGGTAAGGGAACAAACATTCCTTTACCTTAAGGAGGCCTCTGTGACTGCCCCCCCAAATGCAGTGCACGCCCCGTTGGCATGGCTGCATCGGTGTTGGAAAGTTGATTAGGACTGGGGTGTAAATTAGTTAATTTAAAAAGCTATTCTGCTGGATTTGCACAGCTTTTTCAGCTATTCTGGCATCTGCAAAGCTTTTTGTTGTTGCTCTGCCAACTACCATATTGGAGCAGTGGCTGCGTACCATAAAAGATCACAAGCCAAGGGTGTGTCCAAGCACACTTCCTAGAAAATCCACTTTATCCAAAGTTTAACTGGTTCCAATACAAGTGGCCATAGTTTCCATTCCAGGCTGAATGTGCACAAGGCCAATTTACCAGTAGTGATACCAAAAGGTAGTTTGCTGTGTGAGTTGATATGCTGGGTCCTAAATTCCTTGCACGCAAGCAGTTAAGGCCAAAGAATAAGCCATCGGCATGAATTTAACATTTGAGTCAATCTAAGTTACATGAATTTGTTTTGCTTCCAAGTAAATGTGTTCAGAGTTCATGTTCGAAAGAGACTTGCATCAATCTTATTGTCTTCATGCCATTTCCCTAACATCAATACAGGGGGGCCGCCGTATCCACAGGGGATACGTTCCAGCCCCCACCATGGATACCTGAAACCGTGAAAAGGGGCGAATGTCCCCTACGCGGTTTTCAGAGCCCCCTGCACCCCCACGCCCTCCACAACCCCCCCCCAGGCACTTACTTTTACGCTGACTCTCTGAAAAACCTCAATTTTTCTTCAAAAGCCGAGTGAGAAGCTTCTTTGCAGGCCTCCTCACAAACAAGACGTCAGTGCTAGAGTCTCAGCAACCTTGCTGAGACTTTCTAGCACTGAAGTCTTGTTGGTAAGGAGGCCTGCAAAGAAGTTTCTCACTCGGCTTTTGAAGAAAAAAACGGAGGTTTCTCCTCTAAAAGTAAGTGCCTGGGGGGGGGGGCTGTGGAGGGCGCAGGGGGATTCCTCAACTGTGGATAACTGAAACAGCGGATGAGGAATCCGTGGATATGGCCCCCCCCCTGTACTTTCAGGAATCTAACAGTGCAGTCCTATGCATGTGTACTCAGAAATAAGTCTCATTTATTTCAATGGGGTTTACACCCAGGTAAGTGTGTATAGGATTGCAGCCTAAAGTTCGGCTCTGTTAGTGCTTTCTTGTAAATTCCATTTTGCAAGTTGAGTTTGCAAAAACCTACTTAGGTTACACACTGTGAATATTATAAGAAATGAAGGCTGCAATCACTTTCACGCTTTCCTGCAAGTACACAGTAGGACTTACAACTGAGTAAACAGGCATGGAATTGTGCTGTAAGATGCCATTCTGTGCTATAAAATTCTTTTACGGGATCAAATCTTCACTCTCAGAAACATGCTTGCTAAGCATCCTGCTTAATACCCATGACTTTGTTTCCAAGGCATTCGATGGATCCTATGAGGAAAATATTTCGCAAAGTCTGTGAGCAAATGAAAACAAGGAAAGTCATTTCATTGCCTGAAGTCCCACATGACTGCAACGTAACTGGCAGTGCAACTTCATACATGTTCACTTGGAAGAAAGTCTCACTGCGGCTTACTCCCAGGGAAGCATACAAGGGATTACACCCTGGGTAGTGTTACAAGAGTCCAAGATAGTAAAGCATCAACATTTAAAAACCTTTTATTATAAATGTTCTGGATTAGAAAGGCAGCAGATTTTTTTAAAAAAGCAGATACTGTACAAACAATGTAGGTGGCAGCCAGTAGCTTGGAAGAAGTTCTCTTACATGGGAAGAAATGTCTCTTCAAAAACTATGTCTGCTCTGTGATATCCATGAACTATCTAAAAATGAAGTGTGGGTTTTTTCTCCTTTGGAAGTATTTTATACAATGGCAAATTCATGCAGATTTAATAAATGTATCATTCATATCAGTTAAACATAAAATGACCTTTAAACAGCTGGGAATTAATGGCACAGAATGTTTAAAAGGTAAAGGTAACCCCTGACAATTAAGTCCAGTCGTGTCCGACTCTAGGGTGTGGTGCTCATCCCCATTTCAAAGCCAAAGAGCCAGCGTTGTCCGAAGACGCCTCCGTGGTCATGTGGCCGGCATGACTCTCCTTGCCGCAGCGCATAGCATGCGGCTGGAACACGGAGCGCTGTACCTTCCCGCAAGCGGTACCTATTTATCTACTCACATTAACATGCTTTGGAACTGCTAGGTTGGCAGGAGCTGGCCAAGCAACGAGAGCTCACCCCGTCGCGGATTTGAACTGCCGACCTTTCGATCGACAGCTCATGGTTCAGCGGTTTAACCCACTGCGCCACCCGCTGGCCTGAACAGAATGTTTAGCTCTTCCCTAATATGAGCATGAGAAGCAGCCTCCTATTAAGTCTGACTATCAGTCCCTCCAGCTATGTATGTATTTGCATGGCACCATCAATGTATATGGCTCTTTAAACAGAGTGAGAAGACAGGACCCTGCCCGAAGGCGCTTACAGTTAGATAATAACACACAGGAGAAAGCAGAGGTGGGGAAAGAGGTAAGGTTTTAGTCTAAAAAGTCTAAAAAGGTAACTGCGATTGTTGCAGTTACAGGTACAAGTTACAGTAGGCCCTACTGTAGTAGGGAATATGGCTCAGATATGGCGCTCGTTATTGTGTATGTACGCTGACAGACAATGGCTCCTCTATTGTCAGGGATCTTCCCCTTTCCATCTCCATGGAGATGGAAGCCATGGATTGAAGCTGGAAACTTCTGCAGGAAAAGAAAATGATCTACCACAGCGCTATGGGCCCTCCCTAAATAGCAGCAATGAATGCCTACAGAGAGGTGCCAAGTCACTCTGTAGTCTAGGAATCCTGTCTCCAGTGTATACGAACTATTTTTGCAGCTCTGGGCCACAGGAATGGCTTCCATGTAAAGTGGAATTTATATGGAAATTAATTTCACACTTAACTACGGGAAAAAAACAGAGCACTTAAGGTTAAGGGTCATTTCACATGAATTTTTCCAACACTCTCCACAGAGGGAACACACGTTCACCACCATAGAGAACAGCTGAGTGTGTCTTTTGCAGTAGTTACATATGAAATCAGCAGCTTCCAAATATTCAGAAATGCATCAAAAGCAAGCGGTAATTTGCTCAAAAATGGAAAACGCTACAGCTCCTGCATCTAGACGCAAAACAGTCTTCAGGGAGAGGGATGTTGGGCAGGGTCACGAATGTTCTGAAACCATGGAGAATGTCCACCGTTTCAAAACCATGCAGGAAACCCCTGCTCAACACACTTATAGCTTGTGTGCCAAATGCTGAACTTGAAAAAAAGAGACCCTCCCAGTGATTCGGGGCACTGAGCACCTAATTGTGGGGAGGATCTTCCCTAAAGTAGAAGCATTTGTCCCTTCAGATAAGCCGAGCTGTGAAAGACACTTGTGGATTTATGTTCAACCACTTTAATGATACCCAAGCAGCTTACATTTGTCTTCTCCACTGTTGCAACATGAGCAGTAAGCCTTCTGCTGTGACCAAAATCTTTCCTGGGTGGTTACAGTCAAGTCTGATCTTATCACAAAATGCAGAGTTAAATGTTTTTGTCCCAATTTTGCACTTACTTTGAATCTCTCATCTGCCATGGTGGCTGATTCTGGCCTGCCCACCCACGCATTTTGGAGCCTGTTTTCAACAGGGATTTTGCCATCCTGAATAATGTGGTGTTATCTGAAAGGCTGCCTGCCTCCCTATTCGCCCATGACTCCAGATTATTTATGAACTAGTTATGCAGCACTGGTCCCAATCCAAATCCATGGGAGAAATTTTACAAGCAACTATATGGGAGGTGCTGCAGATCAATGGAGTGGGGGTGCAGAGCAAAAAGGAGACATACTGTGTGTATAATTTACATGCCACTGCACCACTCCAGAAGCTATTCAGGAAAGAGAAGCTACCGTAATCTATGCACTCTCCTTCAGCCATCATTCAGCTCTCCACAGGCACAACCCCCCCCCCAAAAAAACCCAGGTTTTGCATCAGGTGAGTTGCCCCTGATCACACACCTGTTTGATGATCACACACCTCTTAAGGCACCAATGCCAGGTACATTCATTGATTTCAGGACTTGATTCCAACAATGCAGCGCATGGGACTAGTATAGACTAAAACTAGGTGATTCACAAGCTGGACCTCAGGATCAGAAGCATAAGTATAAGCAGCAACAACCCTTTCCTGCAAGTTCAGTTAAGAGCCCTGCAGAGTAACCATAAGTTTGATTTTTTTTTTTCAAAAATGGCAAGCCAAGGAAGTTGAAATGGGGAAGCAAAGTTCCACTGGGGTGACTTTTTTTTTTCAAAGCATTGATTCCTTCAACTCCCAAGGAATCAAAGAAGCTCCAATTCAATCTCACGTTGCCTTTCATTGTAATATAATTTGCTCCAATGTAAAAACCTTCTCAAGGCGGTATTCGGAACTTTCAAGCAAGGCCTCTGCAGCTGCTCTAGAGTTACACAGACCCCACGGATAACATGCCCTGCTGCCCTCTCACCGCCCTTGGAACCCTCCAGCGACGCTACAGGCTCCCAGCCCTCACCTAGTCCGGCTCCTTGGAGATGCGTGCCTGCAAGTTTGCCTGACTGCCCAACTGGAGTTAGGCTGGTATCTGCTGGGCGCCGCCTCCACCCCAGTTTCCTGGGGCTGAGAGGGGAGACGAGGTGCAGACCTCTGGCTAGTTCCTCTGCCTCTCCAGTTTTGCTCCCATCGCTACGGAGCAAAACACTTTCGTGCCGTTTTCTGGGCTGCGTCATTACTCTGAGCGGGTCCGACAGTCTTGCAGAAACGCTGCCTTGCAGAGTCGAGGCCGGTCACACAACGACCTCCGCCAGCGAAAGGCAAGGCTTTCGGTTACCGGTCTGAATTTCATCGTCGCCCTCGCTCTGGCACAGTGACCAGGGCGGTGCTGCTGCTTGCGCGACTGGAGACCAGTCGGATTTTCAGGGCAACTGCAGCTTGCTGAGCGCTCGCAAAAAGCCGATTTGCGCCGCCTTCGGCGCGCAACAGCCAGATCACGGCAGGAGACGGCACGGCTAATGTTCAACATGAGTTAACATGTTGGGCTGCCACGGCCGTCAGGAAGACGTTAAGAGCTACTTTCGAGAAACTACTCCTGGAGCAGCCCCACAGTGGTCCGAATGATGACCGCGCAATTACACGCCCTTTTGGAAACCTGCGGGCAGGGCAGTGGGTGGAGCGGGCGGGCCTAGCAGTTGTAGGCGCGTTCGAAAAAGGATAACGTTGGCGGCTCACACGGGACTCATCAAAGTCAAAGCGTCTTTGACCGTCTCCCATTATTTGTGCGTAATGCTGGATAGGAGACAGAAGACGGTCGCGCCTCCTCACCCCCGGTTTTTAACCAACGCTGGGTTTCTGGTCGGTTGTACCATCGCATTACAGGCGTATAACAAGCAAAAGCACAAAGCCCGATCTTATGCATCAGCATCCGCTCAGACCGATCCTCTTCGTGTTTAATCGGAAGAAAATCCCACTTAGTTCCGTGACCGTCCTCTGCACGCTGACTTGGGAGAGCACCACCCCACTGAATTCAACAGGGCTGCTCTCCAATAAATATCTAAAGGCCCCAATGTTAGTGTCACGTTCATACATTTACGTCGCTGCATGATGTTTTCTTAAACAAGCCGACCTCTTTTAGATTGGCATGTATCAAGGATGAACATTGCGTTTAATGCAGAATAGAAATAATTGAGCTTATTTTTAAAACGTGCATTTCCAGCCAATGGAAGTTTTGCATTTAATATTTCGGGTGCAAAAAAGACAAAAACCCGTCACTTGTGAACACCGCTAGGCAATGCAGTCCTATTCATTTTTACACAGAAATCTGCCCACAATATTCACGTAAGTGTGTAGGTTGTAACCTTAGCAGTGGCAGTATTACCCGGAGATCAATTCAGGAGTAAAGTGAGCCAGATCCTCTTCCCTAGATCAAAAATTTGCGCTGTAATAAACCCAGTTACGGGACCTCAGCGGCTCAGTCACTCCAGACTAGCGCTGGACAGAGTCTTCCCGAAAACAGAGGTATTTGCTATTTCGTAGAGTATTCCCATCGGCTCACCTGGTTTTACTCCAGCCAGTGTATTTTCAGACTTGTGCCAAGCATACATTCACTGAGATCTCTCAATGACTCTACCCAGCAGAAAATATTCCTTTCCTCAGAACAGAGATCAGGGGTCTCGATTTACTCCGAATTAAAGTCAGCTAAGCTCCCTTCTTCGGAAGGAAAAATCAGGCTTGCGCCATGAGCAATCCCATCGACCTCAAAGGCTCTACTCCAGAGCACTGCCAAGCGGCTCGCACTGAGAGCAGGGCGCCGGGCGCCTCTTTCCTACCCGGATGTGGCACCCCGGAGCCGCGGTACCAGGGACCTCTGGAGCCCCGATCCTGCACCTCTGTGCCACCTCACCTGCTGGGACTGCGCGGTCGCTGCTCCACGGCTTCCTTCCCGTCCCGGCTGGGGCGCTTCACTACTTGGGGTATTTGCAGTTTTTGTTCCAAGAGCCCATCGGGGGAAAGGAAGGCTCGGCTTCTGCCTCCGAATTGCGAGTGAATCGCGCTGACTCCCATTTAAATGCCTGCCAGCTGAGAGCGGCCCTCCAGATCATTGGCCAGCAGCGGCTTCCCAATACGCCCCCTAAAACGCTTCCAGCAACCGCCGCCAGGGAGATCTCTCAGTCCCCAGGAAACCCACGCCCGGCGGCAGCCTGAGGCCCTCGTCGTCGGTTCCCTCCCGCAGTCATCGGGGACTGGGCAAGAAGGACCCCCGCGTGGGTGAGGAACGCCCTCTGTAAAGGGACTGAAAAGAGAGCTGACAATATCATTTCCCGTCCTCCATCCTTCTTCTCCTCCCAGCGCTGACCCTCTGGGGTGATGAGCCAAACTGGAAGGAAGCTGGTCCACGTTGTCGGTCAGGTGACTGCTCCTGCTTACATCTACTCAGGCTTAACGTCGTAAGAGACGAGACGTTCGTGGTGAATTTGCGATGATCATTTTTTTTTTTTGGCACAGAGCCTGTTTTGGTGCAGGTTATTAATAAATAATAGGTGCTTAGTAAATAATAAATTCGATTATCAAAAGAGAAAATCCAGTTCCAATCTAGTTAGAGGAATCGATGGGTTCAAGTCTCTCTGGGGCTGCAGTCTGAGCATGGTTGCTTGCTTTGGAGAAAGTTCTGCTAAGCACGATGAGATTTACTTCCTTGTAAATATCTGGCCGAATGAAATCACACTGTCTGATCTGGGAGCTCCTCCTCCCCACAAGATTCCCAGGCTTTTAGAATTGCAGCCTGGCAGTGCAATCCCTACCACACACTTAGATGTTAGTCCACAATTGTGCAATCCACCATTTCCATAGGAGCAATTTCACCAAAGTCCTATTGCCTAGTATTAGACTACTGCAATAGAGGTATCTAGGCATACCTGGGCTGTTGTCTCTAACATAAGCAGTCAATACTCTTATCAATGAGCCCATCTGTGGCTTGGGGTAGATATAGCGCCTAGAGCTATTCACACTTGCTTTAAGTGGTATTTGCCATTTTGTCTTGATGCTGGAGTTCTTTGGGTCTGCCAGATAATGGTGGCAGTGGACAATAAATTGTTCAGAAAACTGTCTCTCCTCATCACATTTTTGATTAATTGTATCACTTGGCTCATTATTTAGTAGTCTGATGGCAGCAGTGGTTAATTGTAGCAGAAGGTCAATGCAGGGCCAACCCAAGACCTCCTGGCACCTGAGAAGATGTGCCAAATGCCTTTTATCTGGTGATGCACCGACTTATTTGGTGATGTTCCTTAATCTACTCCCTCGATTGGAAAAGGAAGAGGGGGACAGAGTAGAAGAGGAAGTGTGGAGGAGAGTGATAGACAAGAAGCCCCTGTCAGTAAGTTGTTTCTTCTATGACAGAGAAAGAGATAACATGATAGCAAAATCTAAGAGCTGTACACCAGAAATTACTGCTCCTAATCTATGCATAGGTTAGCCTAGACCAGCGTTTCTCAAAGTTTTGAGTGTGTGCAGTGGCAGAGCCAGCAGCGGCGGTGATCCAAGGGATCGCCACTGCTGTCGCCAAAACGCCCCCCACACTTATCAGGGCTTGGCGGAGCTTGCCTGTGCAACCCTCTGCAGGCCTCCCCGATCTTTAGATCGCCGTTTTGCGGCGGTCTTCGAGTGCTTCCGGTTTTTGCGAGGGACAGCTTAGGTTCTCAATGGTGGGTCGCCACCCACCACTTTGAGAACCACTGGCGTAGACAGTTGTAATACTCAAATAAATATTATGTTAAACTTTTGCTTCAGTATTCCTAACTGGCAGCTCAATCCTAACTAACTTTCCAGCACCGATGCAGTCATGTCAACAGGGCACACACTGCATCCTGCGGTGGGGGGGTCATGGAATCTCCTCAAGGTAAGGGAACATTTGTTCCCTTACTTTGGGGCTGCATTGGTGCTGGAAAGTTGGTTAGGACTGGGCTTTTAGATGGTGTTTCTTTAGTGCTCAGGATATTTAGGTGGAATAGAGATTGGGAGTTCTTTATCTCACCACAAGCATAATTCTTACTAAACACTTTTGTTTATACTCCCCACATTCCAGAAGCATAGCTGTGTGAGTTTGTAGAGGCCAGAAACTATGGCTATTAAACAGTTGAGCATATGAAACTGCCATGGACTGAGCCAGGCCATTGGTCAGCATTGCCAGAGTTTCAGACTGGGGTCTTTTCCAGCTCTACCTGAAAATACCAGGGATTGAACCAGTGACCTTCCGACTGCAAAGCAGGTGCTTAACCACAGCACTATGTTTTTAGATCTAAACTTTTGTAAATTGAACAGCAACCTGCTCCTCAAATGCATGGCTAACAGCGCAATCCTATCCAACTTACACCACCAGTGTAACCAGCGGGGAAGGGTAGGGCGGGAGGCTTTAGAGGGGAGGGGAGATTTAAATCCCCTTTGAATCTGGCCTTTGGAGGGGATTTGAATCCCCATTCCGTTCTGGGGCCTCCCGTTCTCGCTGCACTGGTGGTGTAAGTTGGATAGGATTGCGCTGTAAGGGACATAAATCTACCCCTTCCCCTGTGTTTGATGAAACAGGATATTGCCTGTGAGAAAGCTCACACCCCAATAAACCAGTTACCACTTGTCTATTTTGATGGTGATGTAAGGCTTAACTGTGAGGGTGAGACGTGTACCACAGAACAGGATCTAGTAGTTACTCTAGAATTGCATGGGCAGTAATGTCTTCCCAACCGGTTCATTTATATGCCTGGTATTCCACTGTACACTTTCTGGCTACTTCATGTCTTATTTTAATTCCACCTACCTTTGATTACTGCACTTGACTGAACTGTATTGAACTTTATTCCTAGACTCTGCTAACTCAGCAGAGGCACTTTTTAATATAAGTGATAAAATGTGATATAATAAAATATAGAATATATTTTATATTAAGCGGGGGGGGGGGGGAAGCAACTGTCTCTGCTTATCCCAGCATATTGTCCCTCCCAGTGGCTGTTGCTAGTGTCTCCCTTGTGCTTCTTTTTAGATTGTGAGCCCCTATGGACCAGGAACCATCTTCTTATTCCTTTTGCTGTGTAAACTGCTTTAAGAGCTTTTTTTTTCTCGAACATTAGGAGAAGGAAGAGTGCACACTTTCTGCTCCTTTTGCAGAGACTTTTGTCTTAGATTAACATGGAGTCTATTCTGAAAGGAACTCATCCCAGATCATCCTTTTGTTCAGAGATGGTCCTCAGTGGGTTTCCTATCACCCATCCCCAGCGGAGATGGCCATTTTCTATAGTGTTGCACCCTAGGATGGGTGTCACTGGGAGCTGCTCAGTTGCTCAGAAGACCTTGTCCCAATTAGCCTCGGCTCTTGGTTGAATTGTCAGTGAAGTTGGTGAGGGGAAGCCAAGGCTAGCGGCACATCTTTTGTGACCACAAGTTGTCCTGTTCATCTCATGCCAGGACGCTCCCAGGATGTGACATTGTTTATACAGTAGGTCTGGATAGCAAGGTGTGACTTTTCCAAAGACAAAGCTTCTTCAAAGCCAGAATGGGGAGGGGTGATGTTATTGCTCCAATGAACCGAAGTTGACTTTTATGCAAATGCCTGCGAGACCCGATGCTCTCTTGCCATCAGCCCAAGCAAAAGCAACACACACATGCACATGTTAGGCAACAAAGTGTAAGCCTTTCTTAGGTCCCATATGAATGATCCATTTTTGACCTGAGTTATGACAAGCAACAGAAAACTGCCTGTGCTGCTTAGTCCCTGTCAGGAGTGCCTACGCTATCACGTGCCACAGCAGTTATCAGAGTACTGCGCAAGTGGCAGGATTTGGGTTTTTCTTTCTGCTTCCAGGCACGGCCCATTCATCATCACGGCCCATTACTGCCTTCCTTAGGACTCCTGAGACCACCATATCCGTCTTCTTCTTAGAGCATAGTAATTGAAAATGTACGACATGTGCATGAATATCATCACTTATGTATTTTATATCCCACACCATCAAAACAACTTTCAGCACAAGTTTTAAAATGCCATCGACCTGATACCAGTGTGTTCTAATGATTCGTGTTATTGTTCGCACATGATCAGTGGTTATGTTACAATTTCAGCTCTGAGTCATGGCACTGAAAATAGGCTCTATGCTCAGCTCTAGTGGGCCCTGGCTCAGCTCAAAACCTTATCTTTGTCCATGTGGCTGAAATAATTAATACTTTCCATTTTAGGGAAATAAATGGGTTTCTTTTTGTGAAATTGAATAAATTTTGGGAGGAGAAATTGCATGCAATCAGGAACAAGTGTTCTCTGCCATTGTAAAAGCGATGATGTATTTGTTGTTTTGATTTCGGGCAACCACTGTGCTGTGTTTCTCCCTAAGATGCATGGATTCAAGAACTAGGACCATGTGCTATAGCAGGGGTGGCCAAACTGTGGCACCTGAGCTACATGCGACTCTGACATATAATGTACGGCTCTCGGAAATATGTTGGCTCTCGGAAATATGAGCTCCTTTTTGCATCACAATTAATATAAAAGGCAAATAAGACATTTTCAAGCTTTATAATAATTTACTAGGTATAAACTGAGAGTCCAATGGATTAAAACATAAGTTTAATGTTCATGGTGTATAAATATATTTAAGAATTTAAATGCTTCTCTCAAACATCTCTCTTGCAGCTCTCAAACATCTGAAGTTTATCATATGTGGCTCCTACATTAAGCAAGTTTGGCCACCCCTGTGCTATAGCTTACTTTCCAAATGAGAGGTGCTGGGGCTCAGCTCTGCCTGGGTGGGTTTCCTATCACCCATCCCCAGCGGAGATGGCCATTTTCTATAGTGTTGCACCCTAGGATGGGTGTCACTGGGAGCTGCTCAGTTGCTCAGAAGACCTGTGTCCCAATTAGCCTCAGCTCTTGGTTGAATTGTCAGTGAAGTTGGTTCCCTGTCACATGAAAGCTATTCTCTCTATCAGTAGGTATGTAGCTGATGTTTCTCAGTGGGGAGATCCTGGCACTTGTACCTGCTTAAAGGCACTCTTCCCTTTACAAGCTACATATGTATAAGGCCCTGTTGTGTGGAACGGAGGAGAGTTTAAAAAATGCAGCCCTACCAGCTTAAGCTCCTGCCAACCTAGCAGTTCCAAAGCATGTTAATGCGAGTAGATAAATAGGTACCGCTTGCGGGAAGGTAAACAGCGCACCGTGTTCCAGCTGCATCCTACGCGCTGCGGCAAGGAGAGTCATGCTGGCCTCATGACCACGGAGGCGTCTTCGGACAACGCTGGCTCTTCGGCTTTGAAATGGGGATGAGC
This sequence comes from Plestiodon gilberti rubricaudatus, assembly GCA_026170595.1. Lineage (NCBI taxonomy): Eukaryota > Metazoa > Chordata > Lepidosauria > Squamata > Scincidae > Plestiodon > Plestiodon gilberti. The sequence goes on from JANXHW010000001.1 coordinate 266,525,710, forward strand.
ACCACACCCTAGAGTCGGACACGACTGGACTTAATTGTCAGGGATCAGTGGCGTACCCAGCCGATTTTGCGGGTGGGGCCCGGTCCTCCCCGCCCCGCCCCAAAACTAATTAGCATAAACTATGCTAATTTTTTGCCGATTTTTTTGGGCCGATTTTCGGCGATTTTAAGGGGTTTTTAAAGGGGTTTTTAAAGTATGTATGCTTTGCGGCACTTAACTTGTGTATAGGAGCCTCCAGCGAAGCGATCGGCTGACTCTCTCCAGCGACGACGTTCTCTTCCAGGGGCGCAGATCGGCGATCTGAGATCGCTCCTCTGCAGCCCCTGACCAGAACTGCTCATCGTAAGCTCATCGTTTGAGTTCGCGCATGCGTGAATGGCTGTTTGCTATGCGCATGCGCGAACTCAAACGATGAGCTTACGATGAGCAGTTCTGGTCAGGGGCTGCAGAGGAGCGATCTCAGATCGCCGATCTGCGCCCCTGGAAGAGAACGTCGCTGGAGAGACTGAGAGCCGATCGCTTCGCTGGAGGCTCCTATACACAAGTTAAGTGCCGCAAAGCATACATACTTTAAAAACCCCTTTAAAAACCCCTTAAAATCGCCGAAAATCGTCCCAAAAAAGCGGGAAAAATTCAAATTTTTCCCGCTCTCCTCCGGAGCCTCCCGCCCCCCCGCACCACCTCCCGCCCTTGCGCCCTGGGGCCCTCCGCACCAGGGCACCACTCAGCGCACGCCCCTGTCAGGGATCACCTTTACCTTTACCTTTACCAGCTTAAAAGGTTAGCTTCTACTCACTGCCTTTGTGTCTAGCCTCTATCTTTGATTGCAGATGTCATTTATTTATTTATTTAAAGAATTGATATCCCGCCTTTCCCATGCCGAAGCATATGTCCAAGGCGGCTAACAAAGGTTCCATAACAAGATGAACAGTGTATGAAAAACAATGAGTAAAATCCTTTAATAAAACAAAGAACCCATTTAGGGGCAACTATTTGGTACAGGGAGAGGCAACAGAACAAAAGAAAACATGCACATGGTGGTGGCACGGATCTCAACAGAAACAGACAGGGCACAGACAGAGGCCAGAGATCAACTCATCACCCAAACGCCGGCTGAAACAAACGTTTTGAGCCCTCACCGAAAAGCCATGAGGGAAGGGGAAGATCTTAATTCCCCTGGTAGGGAGTTCCATAATTGTGGCGCTACTACAGAGTAGTTTATTTCTCATTGTGCATCTGGCAGGCACATTGACCCCATAGAAATACGTTGCTGTGATGGCACAGGGAGTAGCCTGTGTTGGCATGGCTACTGTGGCATCTGGTCAGGCAAGTTGATCTTGCCCTTTTACTTATCAGCAGCAGTCCAGTTATAAAAAGAGCTTCCTATGATGTATCTGGTGCATAGGTTTGTGATGCAGAGTGGATGCCATGGTGACTAACTATCATGACTGTACCCAAATGCATATGACACGTAGAGAAGTCTCTGCTATTTGGTATGTTCCATAACATACTATATGGTCAGAAATAAGTGCGTCCAGATCAGACTCCAGGATTTTGGATAGGATCAGCACAGCTCTGGATGGTGGCTGGGTTACGATATATAATCCAGCATGGAAATTGAAAGAGCAGGGTAGAACACGGCTGGGAGTAGAAAGTTGAAGTATAAATGAGCTCAAACGATTGTTTTTAAAAGTCTAAGCCAGTTTCACATGTGGAACTCTTTAATAAGGCCAGATGACAAGAAGGCTGATGGGTAGTTTACACATAAATTCCACTATAGCAGTGTTGTACACACATTGTCTTTGGTGCTGAGCAACTGAATTAGGATCCCAATTCAGCAATCGCCAGTAACGTCAATGACGCTTTAGTGTGTGGTTTGGCATCTTTATGGAGAAGACGTGCTTTACTAAACTTGGAATGATATATGGTGGATGACCTTGAAAATATTTCAAATGGGACAATTCTAGGCTTTGCAAGTTCAAGTGAAGACACGAGTCATTGAAAGCATAGCACTTCGGCTGTGCTGTAACTACTCCCCTTCTGCTGAAGACAGCATGAACTTTGCAGAGGCTTAGCTGGGGATGTCGCCATTTATAACAAGGATCTGAATTGCGGGGAAGGGCCTATAGAGTTAATTCAGAAATACACAAATAAGCACAATATCTACCTTTCAGTTTTATTATTACCCCAAAATACGTCTTTAAGAAAACCGCCAACACTTTTTCTGTTTCTGGGAAATAATACCACAAATCGGTGGCCAAATCTTTTGTCTGTCTTCTTCCAAATGTTCTGTTTTTCTTCATATGTTTTTTCTATCAAAACTGCTCTCCTGTCCTACTTTAGCTGAGGGCAATAGGAAGTTTACTTCTTGATCGCTGCCTCTACTATATCTTGCAACGCAGTTAGCGTTCCCCACTTCTTGTATTTTATTCCCTGACCGCATCCACATCAAGGATTGTTCTTCCCTTTTTGCAAAGCTGAGCTGCTTAAAGCCAAGAGGAGGGGAAAGATATCATTTTATTTTCCACAGACAGTTGGATTGTGTGTTAGCCTTTTTTTTTTTTAGCAGTTGATGGTATTTGATTGAAACAATGAACAGCAATTTTTAAAAAATGTGAATCACTTGATGGTAAGTGGAGATTTGTGAACAGTTCAACCAACATCTTTTTTTGTAATGAATCATGCTGCATAAGGACTAAGAAGAACTTTTGACAAGCCATAATGTGTAATCAGTGTTTTGCCAAAGAACTTCAAAACCACTGCCATTTGTTGGCAGAGGTCGGTTGTGCCTGGCGTCAGAAAGATTAGGCCAACACAGAAGTATGCCTAAATGTGACACCCAGTGGCATGCCCTAAGCTTCGCCAAATATCTCTGAGCAGTCTGGAGGGGTGCGGCACTATTATTTACTTATTATATTTATATCACATTTCGTACTCAGACAGCCCTATCAGCTAGGTTTGAGTGAATGATCTAGACCAGAGGTTCTCAACCAGTGGTACTTGTACCACCAGTTGTACTTTGGCCAAATGCTGGTGGTACTTGGACTGCTGGCCCGCCAGTATCCTGCTCTGACACGGCACTTCTGGCACCGCATTTTCACTCCCAAGACACTCCTGTCTTTGGCTGAGCCTCTCAGGAATGCTGAGCCCTCCCACCCACCCAGAACCTCCTACCTGCATTTTCTGGCCTCCGAAAACCTAAAAATCTGGGAGTAACTGGTGATGATGTCATCGCCAGTCACTTCCAGTGGTATGCAGCAGGAGAGTGGCGCCAGAGGTGGTACTCGGCTGGAAAGGGGTTGAGAACCCCTGATCTAGACTGACCCAAGACTACTCAGTGAGGTTTTAAACTTGGACAGAGCAGTCCTATGCAGGTCTACTTGGACATATGTTTCACAGTGTTTAACATGCTTACTCCCAGGAAAGAGTTATAGGATTGTAGCCCTATTCCAGTGGTACCCTAACTGGGGCGTCGCGACGCCCCAGCCGGGAAGAAAGGGTTGCTATGCCCTTAAGGGGCATGGCAACCCACGGTGACGACAACGGCGCGCCTGGGATCGCGCCACCGCCGCCACCGCCGCCACCGCTGCGCCCGGGATCGCCTTTTTTACCATCATTGGTGGGCAGTGGGTGTCCCTCGGGGGTTGCGGGGAGCCTGCGGACCCCTCCGCAGGCCTCCCTAAGCGTCGGAGCAGCGCTCCGACGCGATCGCAACTGACTTCCGGTTTTACGCGAAACCGGAAGTCAGTTGCGATCGAGTTGGAGCGCTGCTCCGATGCTTGGGGAGTCCTGCGGAGGGGTCCGCAGGCTCCCCGCAACCCCCGAGGGACACCCACTGCCCACCAATGATGGTAAAAACGGCGATCCCGGGCGCAGCGGTGGCGGCGGCCGCGCGATCCCAGGCCTGTCATCGCCACTCCTGGGAAGGCCCCGCTGCTACTTAGAGCAGCGTAAGGCCTTCCCAGGAGTTAGGAACCTCTGCCCTATTCTGATATGGTGGCTCTGCATAGAGTGGGCCTTTGAACCACATGACTGCAGTCTTGGGGCATAAAAGGGAAGAGACTCAAGCAGGTCCTTTTGTGAGGGACAGGGCAACTGCTTCAAGCTTAAGTAAACAAAGGTATGACCAGTCTGCCCATAGCCCTCTCAGAATCTTAAAAAGAGAAGGGTTGGCTCAACCTGGAGGTCAACTGAGGCAGTTGTTTCAGGTTACAGGTTTGCTTTGGCCACCTGCTTCCATTCACCTGCCTGCCTCCACCACCAAGTTACTTGGGCAAGGGAGCAAGTTACTTGTCTGCAGGGGTGCTTGCCCTCCCTCCTCCTTCTCTGGTGCCTACTACTATCTTTCAGTGTTTGATGCAAAAACTGCCACAAGTTTTGGGAATCCAGAATGTAATGTGTTCCTACAAAATTGTGGGGAGGGGAGAAATGGAGAGGAAAGGGTAGCAATGAGTGAACGGGAGCAAAAGCAGTTATGCAAAAGCAGTTATGCATAATAATGCTTTGTTTTGTTTTGATAAGGGATGAAGACTGAGGGGGTGCCAAAAGCTTTGTGGACAGGACTGCCAACTCTGATGCTATTCCTGGAGATTCCCCCCCCCCCGCCTTATGCAATGTTGGAAATGTATTTATTTATTTATATTTAAAGATTTATATCCTGCCGTTCTTCTTACTGAAAAGGAACTAGGGCAGCTTACAACATCAGTAAAACATAAAAACAGTTAACACAGTCAATATAAAACACAAAACAATAAATCAGCCATAAGCAAAAAACAACAACAGGAAACTAACAAGCACAAAAAAAATAACAGAGAGCAAACACATTATGGAATAAAAACTCTTAAGCCTCAAACAGAAGACTAATAGGGAGGGTTCAATTCTTAATTCAATAGGAAGGGATTGTGGTCCTGCTACGGAGAAGGCCCTTCCTCTTGTCACCACTAAACAAGCCTCAGAGACCGGTGGCACCATAGTAGGGCCCCTCCAATGACCTCAGAGGGTGGGCCATCTCATATGGAAGAAGACAGTCCTTGTGGTACCTTGGCCCTAAGCTGTAAAGGTAAAAACCAGCACTTTGCCTGGAAAATGAATTGGCAGCCAGGGCAGATGGAGGTAAAGCAGTCCAACAGAGACAGCCTCACCCCCATCACTACATGGGCCACCGTGACTCTGGAGATCCTGTTAAATTCTCCAAGACAGCTTTCAGTAGTCATTTGGAGATGGATGCTGTCGGGGAAGGAACTGCCAGAGAGCCACAGGATGACTGAGTAGTGCCTAGTGGTTAGCACTCATGCACTCCTTCCTACTCTTCACTTTCCCCTTTTTACTGGGTCAGCAATTGAACAAGGGAGGGAAACTGGTAATTTTGTCCAGTTCCACCATATCAGGCTAAAGAGACCAAGCAGAGGGAGAGCTGTCTGGGGGAAAAAACCCTTCCTGGGAAGGCACAGAACCCCAGTGGTTCTTATTTAAAAGCCAATTGCAGTAGTACCCACACGTGATCAGACATGACAGCCCACTGAATTACCACAGACAAGGCAAGAGTCAAAATCTAACCAGTTTGTTAAAAAGCCAAAAGAAAAAGAAATTAAACCAAATAAGGGGTAGAGAAACATACCACAAGCAAGCTGATGGAAAATACCTTACTTGACTGGATGGACAAACAGAAATAGCTTGACCAAGCTGGATGCAGTGACTAGTAATACCCAGCAGAGGGAAGCTGGATGCTACTCAAGAGCAAAGCACACAAAACCCCAACATCTTGCTAACCTCAAGAAGTTGGCTGGCTGGCTGGCTTGGAGTAAAAATAGCAAACAAAGCAAAATTAATTCCCTAGTTAGAAATACAGGCCCTGTTGCTAGCTACTTACAGTTTATTTGTCCCAGGAGCTCCAGTCGCTGCACTTACTGGAGAATAAATGGGTGTGCCTTCCATGATCCAGCATGGGTTCCAACAGCAGATCTGGCAGAACACACTCAAGCATCCTTGTGCTTGATCTTAAGAAAACTAGGTTTGATTATGTCATAGCATTACCAGATTGGATTAGAGGAAACCACCTGGCCTCTCCATCCCACCTCTTTATGCAGACCCACAGGTTTGGTGGCCCAATCAGCAGGCATAGGCCAATCTCAGTAGGAAGCTTGTCTAGTCCAGACATAGTGAAGGAACAAGGCTACATCCAGCACATAGCTGTCTGGGAATGCTGTTTTCAGACAAAGGACAAAAGCTACTGCAGGAGGATGTCCCAGAAGCTATTAGGCTACTGAACCAGGAAAGAAGCTTCTGGAGGATTAAAGGTAAAGGTATCCCCTGACAATTAAGTCCAGTCGTGTCCGACTCTAGGGTGTGGTGCTCATCTCCATTTCAAAGCCGAAGAGCCAGCGTTGTCCAAAGACGCCTCCATGGTCATGTGGCCGGCATGACTAGGTGTGTCCAAAAATATGGAACAGGGGAGGAAAAAGCGCATTCATCACAGATGCTGATTTCTGGTGACTCCAGGCCAGGCTTGGAGGGTTGACAACCCTGTTTGTGAAATAATTGGGTTTTGAGGAGGGATGCGAAGAGATACAGGTGGCACTGCAAAGGCATAGAGAAGGAGGTTCAGGCATCAGGGGCAACAAGGGGGACTTTCCAGATGCTTTGAAAAACTGCAGGAGACCTTCAGGTTGCTGGGGATGGTAGAGCTGGAAGAATGTAGATACAGAAGGTGGACAGCTGAACCGCTGTATTATAAAACTCAAGTTAGAGAAGGGATTGCATAATAGACTGTGCCAGACAGTTAAGAAGCTGTGGGGAAAAGGCTGCGGGTCATCATTGGTTTACTGTATAGCCTCAGTCAAGTCTCTTAAGCACAGTTTTATAACAGTCAAATGAAGTGGCCCTGCCCTGTTTGTGTCACTGGAGGTGCAGTACATTTTAAGAGTGGGAGATGACCGACTCTGCAATAGCATCTGCTTACAATTTCTTTGTTCATTTGACTGGGGGGGGGGGCAGTAATCTGTCATGAAGACGGAATGCTAGGTTAACAAGAACAGTGATAATGATTTGAGGTAAGAAACAAAATAACCCTTAACTTTTGTTGCCTTCCGTTTAACAAATAAATCCAAATTTCATTGTACAGTGGATGCTGTGCCACTGATTCCCACCCTTGTTTTTCTTGGAAGGGAGAAGAGGATGAGGAAATAATATTGCAATAAAAATATCCATGTTTCTGTAGAAAGCAATTACTCTCTTTGTGGTGGAAAAATGATTTTGGTGAACCCAGTCTTTCAAGATTGGAACCACCTTTAGCCCTGCCTATTTCCTCTCATGCCCCCAAAGCTGAGAACTAGATATTGCTAGCTGTGCAAGATCTTCAAAGTTCTGTCGGCTGTAATTGCTTATGTTTCTGCCATGGCATTTACTATCATTTAAGATTTGCAATGCTCCCATGTGTTCAACACATGGCCACCAGATAGTTCTAATGTGAAGAATCACATAGTCACTGGAAAGCAGTTACTATCATAAATAAAACAAGCATGAGCAGTTACTACAGACTTCCTTCTCATGGTGAATTAGGAGAAAGCACAGGAATTCAAGCCAATTCTTCAACTAATGTCAGAAGGCTTCAATATGGAAGAGCTGGTACTTTTTCAAGATTGCCAGAGATTCCAGAAGATGAACAGCGACTATTTTGTTTATGTAAGATCACAAAAAACAACTTCTTGTGGACTCTGCCGATACTAAAACCTACGTCCCCCCATATCAGTTTTTTCTTGCGTTGTTCATATAACGAGTTTGATTCTTCCTTCGTTTAGCCTGATTCTGGATCACATTCCACTACAATAGTGTATATGCCATTGGAGAACGATATGCTTAAAAGCTTTCTAGTCTCTCCAAGAAAACAAATTTGTCTGGTCATATTCCAAAGAGCTTAAGAACTAGAGAAATTGAAATAGTGCCTGCCTAGCACATGGGCTCCAAGTTTACTATTCTACACATTACCTGCCTACCATATTCAGTCACTCGATAAAGTTGGCAATCACTTATCATAAATAATGTTATGCATATATAAAGAACTTTCATCACTTACAAAATTCTTCACTTACAAAATTCACTTACAAAATTCATCACTTACAATAGTGTACATGGCCTCACAGGTTCACAGCCTTCAGGTTCTCTTGGATGCATCACTGTGCCTAGGTTGTTGTATTGCAGTTATGTCCAGGATAATTTTTCATGTCATTCACAGCCCAATCCACTGTAATTCCCTGCATGGAGATGCAGTGGCACCAACGCAGCGTCCGCTGAATCCCATGGGGGTGTTTTGGCCTCCAGAGGCCTCCTTGATGTAAGGGAACATTTGCTTACCCTGGGGTATGCCCCTGCAGGCCCAGTGGGTCAACTCGGACCTGTGCTAGCGATATCGCTGGCGGACATCGGCACTGACCCGTGAAGGTGAATCAGGCCCGGGAAGAGGGTCAGGATTCAGCGGGTCCTGCTACTGAACCCGCCCCCTTCCCAGGCCCTATTCACCCTCTTCTTCACCCCTGTTGCTGCCTTGTTCCACCACCACCCGGCCTGCTCTGCCCTCTCTCCAACCCCATACACGGCCTTACCTGAGGCAGTAGGTGTCCGTGGTCTGTTGCCACACGATCCTGGTCGCTTGCCACTTCCGGCAGCGGCCAGGTCATGCTCTCCAACAGTGTCGCATTTGCGACAGTCAGAAACCGCGCTATGCCAGCAGAATGTGCTTTCAAAACAGTTATTTCTGGCTTCAGGTAGCGCCTGCAGCACTCCCACTATACACAAACCGTCCTGCTTCATCTGCTCACTGACAGCTGTCAAAATGGTAGCTGTGGCAAAGGAAAGGTAGACAGGCTGTGTCCATTCAAACAAAGGCCAATACTGACCAGGATCCAAAGACCCTCACACATGAGTGGAAAGCACTTTTGTGAGTACAATTACCCACTGGCGTCGCTCGAGGTGGGGCGGAACGGTAAGTCCCTTCCGCACTGTGCTTAAGAACATAAGAACATAAGAAGAGCCCTGCTGGATCAGGCCAAAAGCCCATCTAGTCCAGCTTCCTGTGTCACACAGTGGCCCCACCAGATGCCTCAGGGAGCACACAAGACAACAAGATACCTGTGTCCAGTCGCCACTCCCTTGCACCTGGCACAGAGAAAACCCACTTCTAAAACCAGGAGGTTGCTTATGGCTTGTAACCTGTGATGGTCTTTTCCTCCATGAATCTGTCCAAACCCCTTTTAAAGGCATCTAGGCCAGATGCCATCACCACATCCTGTGGCAAGGAGTTCCACAGATGAATTACACGCTGGGTAAAGAAATATTTTCTTTTGTCTGTTCTAACTCTCCCTCCACTCAATTTTAGTGCATGTCCCCTGGTTTTGGTGCATGTCCCCTGTGCTTACCTCCGTTTACTCCCCGGCACAAGGCAGCCTCACCCCCTCGCTGTCGGAGTCATTCAGTGCGGCGAAGGCAACGTGCAGGGATTCTACTACGCGTTGCCTTCGCCGCACTGAATGGCTCCGACAGCGAGGCTGCCTCGTGCCGGGGAGTAAACGGAGGTTAGCACAGTGCGGAAGGCACTTATTGTTCCGCCCCACCTTGAGCGACGCCAGTGCACTTACCCATATAAATTTTAGGCGCCAGAAAAGTTTTTGTTTCATATACCGGTTTTTTTTTTCAGTATACCATATACCGAAAAAATGTTTCATATTATACATATACCGTTTCATGTTGAAGAATAAGCAGCATGGCTTCTGCCAAGAAGAGTCTTTAAGAATGTAAAGAGGACAGATCCTCTTATGGATTTGTAACTGGTTAAACAATGGGAAGCTGAGGGTAGGAGTAAATGAAGAGTTCTCATAATGGAAGGATGCAATAGGGTCATCCCCCCCCCCCCAAGGATCTGTATTGGGACTAATGCCATTTAACTTGTTCATAATTTGGCACCTTCATTATGAAGGGAAAGGTGGGGTAAAAACTGATAGATAAATTTATCTGAATTTGTATCACATTTGTAGAAGATACCAATAACCTGATCCTACGCATGTTTACTTGGAAGTAAATTCTAGCGAAGTATTCAACAATACTTACTTGTAAGGAAGTGTCCATAGGACTGTAACACCCATTAGTCAGCATCGTGATAAACCAACATGGAGTATAAAGAGCTCCAAAAGGGTCTCTCTAAAGTAGATGAATGACCAATAAAATGGCAAACGAGGTTCCATGTAAGTATGCATAAAGTGATGCACCCAGGGGTAAATAATCCTAACTTTACATATACACTGATGCTAAGCTAACAGAGATCTTTGTTGTCAGTGAAGACACTGACCTAATGTATGGTAGTGGAGCAAAAGGCAAATTCCATGGGTTGTATCCAGACCCTTAGGAGAGTGCAGGTCCGTTGTTGGAAGCTCTCTCCATGACTGAAAAGAGCATTCCACTTGCACAAAACGTCCTTCCACTTGTGCAAGAGGAATGCTCCTTCTGGTCATGGAGTGAGTTTCCAATGACAGACCTGCACTCTGCTACAAGGAGGCATGCAACCCTATGCTAGGGATTATTAGGAAAGAGATTGAAAATTTAAAAAAAAAAGCTACCATGTCATAATAGTCAGTAGGATCTACCTTAGATCAGACAAAACTACCAGTGCAGGTCACAACCCACCTGCTGAAAATCAGTGGCTTGTGTGTATGAGAAAATGAATATGTTAATATAAACTGTGCATTAAGGTCCAAATTAACTAGGGCCCCTACTTCATCAAGTAGCATGTTTTTTTTATGAATAAGGGTTTGGCTATCAAGTTTTTCTAGATGGCGCCATTGAGATTTGCCACAGATCAAGGTGGTGTAGCACAGCAACTGAGACTGAGCTGTGAATCCGGCTTTCTCCAGTTCAAATCTTGCTTCTGCTATGAGCTCACTAGACGGATGTGGTGAAAGAGGGCAAAGGTGGGTGGAGGACAAAACAGAAGCTATTCCTAGCTGTTAATGACAGTCCTTGCTCTCCTGGGCATCCCATTCCATCCCTTTACATAACCAGATGAGTTTGGCTGCCCAGTCAGTGGGCACATGCCAATCTCAGCAGGAGGTTTCACCAGAATTCTTTGAAATAAATCCAGCCAAGAAGATAGGGAATCCACATAAGGCTTGTCTGGTATGCCATGAGGCCCTTTTGTAATAGTATCTGTTAATCATGAAATGGCTTTTCTGCTGTATAAAGAAAAGAAACGTACCTTATTATTGTTTACCAGAGTTATGGAAGGAGATATGCGAGGTGAGTTTTACTTCTGAGGTAACAGAAAGTAGTAGCCAAAATTCTTCACAGTGTAGACTCCCATTCATAGCAAAATGTATAGTTGCCCCATGGAAATTAAGACAAGTCATTTTCTCAAAAATATTCTGAAACACATTCATATCTCCATGCAAATACTGAAGATTACTTTCAGGGTTTATTAAAATAAACAGCAAGTATCTGGACATTTACTGTGAATTTGGGTATTTATGAATCAAACTTGGTAAAATAAGTGTTCCAAAAGTCAATCATATCATGAGAATAACCATAATAATTGGAACATTTTTTAAAAAATCTCCTCGTTAGCCTTCTCCAGGTTTAAAGCAAAAACAGGTCTAAGCAAAAACAACAAGATCCTTTTGCCACAACTTAACAGAAGCAGAACTGGGTTTTTATATCTAGGAGAAAAAATACTGTAAATACAGCTGGTTTTCAGCAACCATTATATTAGTAATAACCATGCAGCCACAATGTGGACTTCAATCACAGATTATATATAAGCAATATTAGGGATCAACAAGAAACCTTAGCGCAGAAACTTAACATTTACTCAGTCCCTTTATCTTCATCTGAAAAATGTGGAACAGATTTCTTTGCCACAACGTTGTCCAGTCGCTGCCCTTGGAGATAAGGATTCACACTCTGAAATGAGATTTTTCTGAGGTTAGGAATGGGAAAGAATCCATGGAAATGAATCCTAATGAGAAGGAACAGTACTCTATAGCCAGGAGTTAGGGTATAAATTGTGCAACACAAATCACAACATACTATTAAAGCATCCCTAAAATGTAATTGTAGGTTAATACATGTTATTAAGATGGAAATAGTGTAACATGATAAACTCAGAGATCTAAGTATAGTAGTAATAAAATATACATTTGCCATTTTACGGTACAAAACAACTGCATAGTAAAAATTTCCAATGTATAAGTCTCATCACCAACATGTTTATGCAAGGAAGTTTTCAATTGCCAGAGACCCCTCAACCTCAGCAGTCAAGTCCCAAGTCTCTGGGTCCAAGTCTCAAGACAAGTCCCAAGTCTCTGGCTCCAAGCCCCAAGTCTTTGGTTGCGAGTCCCTATCTATTTAATGGGGAAAAGGGGCTTAAACCTGAATAAAATTCAACTTGTCGTAAAAGGCTCCAAGTCTTGAGTCAAGTCTTTCGAGTGTTTTACAATCGCTGAGTCAAGTCCTAGTCACGTCACTGACGTGACTTGAGTCCGACTCGAGTCTGAGTCAATAGACTCAAGTCTACATCACTGCTTAGCAGCCCCCTCAGAATGCTGGAGCCTCACAGAAGGTGATAGGAATGTCCAAAACAGGCAAAAATAGGCATAAAATAGAAGGAGGGGGGAATCAAGAGACTTTAATCATATGTGGCATACTGATTCTTTATATATAGCATTAACTTCTCTTGAGTCAAAGGAATGGTAGCATATGACTATTGGTACAAGCATCATGAAATGCACTAATCAGCTAGAGGGTAAATTGTATTGTCTTCAATAAAGCATTTGACAGTCATTTAAGTTGGGGATAGCAAAGGAAGACACCAGAAAATTCAGGAACGAAAGCCAGTGTCATTCCAGAAAGAAGGCTGGCATTGGATCTAGGAGATATGGGCTTAACACTTACCTCTCGCTTCTGCTATGAACTAATTATACAATCCTGGGTAAATTGCTCTTCTTCAGCTATCAGTAAAATAGAGATAATGGTGACCTGCCTCAAAAAGCTGTAGCCAGGACAACTAAAATAAATATTGTAAACACTCTGAAAACAAAAACATCTATATAAATAATCAATAGCTACATTATTATTTGGCTTTCCAAGAATTTGTGAGTTGCAAGGATTAGTGAATCTTAACCTTGGCTCTGACACAGACTTTTTCTGAGGCCATGACCAGTTTAATATCCCTGTTAAATTCCTCAACTTTAAAGGCAAGACACTGCTTTACTAATGAACAGGTCATTAGCAGATTGCCTTGTCAATTAATCACGTATTGTGTTGCAATGGGAATGTAACTGCAGAGTTCTTAACAGTATGATATTTTTATTCAATCTACATTTGGATGAACTGCAACCTCGCTCATTTAAAAAAGCCAAAAAAAACCACCAAACCACCCACCAAAAAACACAACACAACAACAACACAGGTTGTATGTAGGTGAGAGAGTCAAACATAAGCGAGGGTCAGAGACACAGCTTTGACTAGAATATCTTCTGTACAGTGCTAGATATTGCAACACAAACTTCTCTTTGTGCCTGTAGAGCAAAACATTTCAAATGTTTGAAGCAAGTGAACCAAGTCACATGCTGGAAGGATGGAAAAAAGAACACACACAAACCTCAGAGTCATCAGTCAAGCTGCCCAAGAGAAAAAAAAGTTCCTCCAAACATGGCAATCAGCCAGACTCACTGCCCCTACAACTGGTTCCAGAGAGGCTGTGCTAGAACTTTATACCTGACCTGTAATAATTAAATATCTTCTTCTTAAATTCTAACCTATATGTGTGAATAGTCCAGTTTGTAGCCTCATATCTCTCATATCTCTTATTTTCTGTAACTGAAACTGTTCTTGAACATCTGTTCAGTGGATGGACCAATCTCAAATTGCTCATTTTTTTGAGAGAAGAAAGATGGAAGGCATTTGTTCAAAATATGAAACACAGAATTCTGACCATGGCTGCTCTTTGTTAAGTCATGATGTCTGTGTGGATAAATTCATGTAAGCAGGAAGAAAATGGGGAAGCAGGAAAATACTCTTCTTTTGCTAATATGTTATGTACTTCAGAGGTAATGTCAAGCAAGTCACTCCCTCTCAGCTCCAGCACCCCAGCTGTAATACGGGGAAAATAAAACTTACCTTGCAGAGTTGTTGTAAGGATTACTTCAAGGTAAAACATGTGAAACACTTTGCACGTTCAGAAAGTGCTTTATAAATGCTAAGGATTATTGACATCAAGTTAATAGGTACCTAGTAAGCTGGAGGAATGCTAGTATTTATAAGAGATTTCTGACAGGTAAGTGTTGCTAGAAACACATTCATTAGCATTCTGTATGAATAAGAAATGACTGAAGCATTCACAGCAAATGTTTGTGTTAAAGAAAAAGGCATTTACAATGCTGGTCAATCAATGTAGTCTTTAGATGATATTGTACATTAAACAATTCAACCTGAATACAGCTAGCTACATTCTTTTAACAGATTGATAGGTCACAGTAATGGCCAAACTACAGTGCTGTGAAAGAATCCTTAGTGTGAAGCACAAAATTAAACTACAATTAAAGCCTCCTGTGAGCCCAGAATGCCTACAGACAAAGGAGACTGTCTGCTGCACCTCTGTATGACTTACGGCCTTGCAATCTTCCAATCAGCCTCTATGCTATGGGCAGGGCACTAATAATGCTGTCCATCCTCTGCGCTGGTTGTGAATGAAATTTCTTCATGCCAGAGGCAGGAGAATTATCTTCTCTCAGAGGAGAAATGCGTTGAAACATAATGGGGGCTTCTTTGGAAATTCTTATTCATATATTCTAAACTACACATGGCCAGAGAGTAGGAGAGTTTTAATCCTGCCTCCTCCTCCTCCTCCCCACTGTGGTCTGCAGGGACTCATCAATTCTGCTATTATTTACCCAGGAAAAAACTCTCTCTCATTGGTACCCATGGGAACAATGTGCCTCAGCTAACATAATTTTTGCAAAACACTGGCTTATACACCAATGGAATTCTGCAAAGGTTATACTGCTTATCACAGGTATTCTCTGGGAACAAAGAATAAGTCCAAGTTTTAAAAGAGATACACTCATAATGGCAATTTCAACAGCCTGATTTTACTTTGCATTCTTGACTAATCCTACACTAAGGCATTAAAGTGAAAAACAAGTTATGTTCTGAAAATTACCCTTTTCTTTCTTTTTGGTCCACCCTTCATTTTCTCAAAGAGTAGGTTCTTATTCTGAAAGAAAAGGGGAAAAAAGTAGTATGGATCGAATTTTGTAACTCTTCTTTTCAAGCAAGACTTTGTGCCATGTAAATATTAGCATATGAATATTTTGGAAAGAAGTTTAGGAGAGAATGTCATGTTGTGGAGAGATAAACCACAAGAAAACATTTGAATTACTGCAGCTATTAATAAAATATTTTGCTATTCTTCTGGGATACTCAGTGTCATCAACCATTATAAGAACAGAAATATACGGTAATTGTAAGTTGCATGATGGTTTTAATCTTAACTGTCTCAATGACTGAGGGAAGAGTCAGAGTGGAAAAATAGCTCAGTGGTGAACACATGTTTTAGATTCTCATCGTCCCAGGTTCAGTCTGCAGCATCTCTAACTAAAGAGATCTCAGATAGCAAAGATGAGAAAGAGAATCTGAGAGAGCCACTACCAGCCAGAGTAAAAAGTAGTGGGCTTGATGGACCACATTCTTGATTCAGTATAAGAAAGCTATACACACGGGACGTGCAGTGCAGTGCAGTGCAGTGCAGGGGTGGCAGATGAGGCAGAACCGCCCTGCCAGAGTCCTCAGAAGATTGCCACAGCCTAACCCGGGGATCGTGCGTGCACCACCCACTTGCACCCGAGCAAGCAGGCAGAAGGTGTGTGTGATCGCCGGGTTAGGCTGCAGAGCAGACTCCGGCAGAGCGGTTTTGTATCACCTGCCACCCCTGCACTGCATGCCCCTGCTATACACACACCATTACAACTACAAGGGAGACCAGAATTGATAGTCTGGGGCAGAACTGCTTTTATTTGGTTTTAAACGAAGCAGTTCTTCTGGATAGCTTTCACCTCTTCATTTGTGGATTATTCTTTAACATCTTTTAGAAACTATCTCAGTTTCTTCACCTACAGCTCTCCATATTTTATTCAAGTTAAGCACTCTCTGTGCAAAGAAAATCTTGGTCACAATCCCTTCCTTTCACTTAAATTGCACCTTAATGAGCTTTCTTTAAAATACTATTTGGTCTAGACATTTTTAATAGAGTGAAACTTTTAAAAAACTGCCAAGGTGTCTTGGCAGACAGAAGCATGGTATCAAAAGAGAGAGCGAGAGCACGCATGCATGATACCACAAGCTGTATAAGTGTTTCCACATATTACTATATTTCATAGATTAAGTGAGCTGAAATGAGGTCTGGAACGTCAGACACATGCTCAACAGATTGTGTTTCCACTGGGATTATAATGCAGGACCAAAAAATAAAGAAAATACATTAGGAGGGAGGTATATTTTAAAAGGTAGAAGTCTGTCTATTGAATACGTTACAAAACAACTGAAGCAGTAATGTCCATATCAGCAATAAACTGAAGTAGTGAGCAAGAGAGAGACAGAGTTTTAAAATATTCACTTCTGAAATGAAACCTTGGTTGGTGAGAAACAAGATGTTTTAGAGGGTTAAAATCTCTCTGCAAAATATTTGGTACTGTTTGGTACTCATGTCAATTTAAACCCACAATTCACAAAACACAGCTTTTGTCTGACCTAACCATTTCATCTGAGTTGTGCCAAAGAGATAAGGGAACAGAGATAGCATTAGCCAAGGAGAGACATTTTTTTACTACAAGCATTCCCTGCTTATTCGACAGGTTAGGGACCAGAGCACTGTTGAAAACCGGAACTCGTATTTTTTTAGCTTGCAAATGCATTCTGGTCTCAGAGAAACGGAGAATGCAGTGCCAGCAGCTCGAGATGCGAGAAGGAATGAGGATCTGGCGCAATCTATACAAGGGACAGGATTCCCCAGGTCATCTGGGAGGGGGAGAGAGCATCTTGGCCACTTTTGAAGCCTTTTGCATTCGTAGTTGATGCTGGTGCGCTGCGAGTCACAATCAGAAGGCAGCAAAACGGCACACAGAGGCTTAGCACTCATTGGATTCATTGGTGACACAACTCAGCAAGCAGCTATTTGGAAGCAGGCTGGAGCGTATCTTTGGCAAAGAGATGGACCCAGGTGCCATCCTGCTCCCCTGTTTCCGGAAGAGGGACGGGGAAGATCAAGATGCCTGATGATCCCCCCCACCCACTCCTTTCCGGCTTTGTGGAGGTTTAAACTGTGTGGAAGCAGGTAGCAATAACCCTTTGGGGTTCCTTTCCACAGCAACCTTCCATCCGTTTGCTCTATGTTAAATGCACAGTCATGCATATTTATTTACACTAGGAAACGTCATGTTTCATGTGGAAACATGATGAAATAGGTCAAAAGAACAGATCATTGAAAAGCGGTGGACGACTGTATAGTAATTTGCACAAACTCAAATGGGGGAAATTTCAGTTTAAACAACAACAGAGGTATATATTATTTCCTCCAGGAAGCAGTACATTACTTACACTCTCTTATGTTACGTTACCTGAAACTTCTTTTGTTTCAAAGTTTTTAGATTTTTTTAAAGCTGCACTACTATTAAAAATCGGATTTTCAGGAAAAAGAAAAACTCAGCTCAACTGCTTTGGCTAAATAAAGATATTTTGTTTTGACTACTTAAGATTATTTTACGACCATAACTAAAGTTTAAATATAATAGACAGCAGAGTGCAGATAGGTTTATGAAATCGGATCTCAAACACTGTTCGTGCAAAAAATGGTAAATCTGAAAGTACAGCATATCCCATAAGTTACCCCAAGAGAAGAATTCCAGCTTTCGATGAGATACTAAACATATTTCGCTCCAATCCTAAATGAACAGGAATTAAGAGCATTTTGTACATCATGGGATTAGATTTTCTGGAAAAAAATTGAGCTTCACCTTACAAACATGCAAAAGGAAAGCACAGTTTGAAAAATGCATTCAGATGTGTAAGAGCACCCAAACTTCCATGAAAGGAAATATGTGGATAGTTTAATGTGGGTAGTTTAAAGTGTGTATTTACCACACCAAAAGCTTGCAGATTTTAGATCAGTGATGCTTCCTATTGGATGCTGAATGTGCTTTCAAAACAGTTATTTCTGGCTTCAGGTAGCGCCTGCAGCACTCCCACTATACACAAACCGTCCTGCTTCATCTGCTCACTGACAGCTGTCAAAATGGTAGCTGTGGCAAAGGAAAGGTAGACAGGCTGTCTCCATTCAAACAAAGGCCAATACTGACCAGGATCTGAAGACCCTCACACATGAGTGGAAAGCATGAAGACCCTTACCCATATTAACATTAGGTGCCAGGAAAAAAATGGTTTCATATACCAAGGTCTTTTAATTCAGGATATGTTTTTATTCTGCTACTGCCTTTTAGTGTTACAGTAGGGCCCACGTATCTGCTGATTCGGCATTCGCAGATTAACTTATCTGTGGATGCTGAATCCCCCTGTGCCCCCCCCCCGTGGCCATTACCTTATTTAGGGCGCAATCCTGAACTAAATTCGGCCGGCAGAACGAGCATTCCGCCAGCTGAAGACGTCGCGAAAGTGCCGTAAAGCACTTTCGCGACGACTTGAGAGCAGGGAAGGCCGGCGCAAGGCCAGCCTGCCCTGCTCCGCCGCCCGGACCATCTCCTGCCTGCCACCAGACCCAGGTAAGTATCCACCGGAGGGGGTGGTTTGGGAGCAAACGGTGGGGGCTGATAGGCCCAGCGGATCAGGGAGAGGGCAGGGATCGGCCTCGGCCGAATCCTGACCCCAGCCGATCGGCTGAGCCGTTACACGGCCTCCTCCAACGTCTGCCAGCAAAATAGCTGGTGGAAATCCGAGGCCGATCGGCCCCAGCTGCAGTTACAGCCGGGGAAGGGGACAAGCGTCCCCTTCCCTGAGTAGACTTTCTGCTGCAGTCTGCTTGCCCGTGGCAGAACTTGGAAACCTCAGGATCCGGTTGGCTGCCCGGCAGATCTTTATGTTAGGATTGGGCTGTTAAGTTGATACCACTTAAGCAAGCGTGGGTCTTGTTTAAACCAAATGCTATAAGCAGCTGCTGCTTGTTTAAACCAAACGCTATAAGCTTGCTGCTTATAGCACAGCTTCTGACTGAGTAGAGTCAGCAGCCTCAGTGCTAGAGAGGTTCCAACGTTAATAGGCTCTGGCATCCTAGGAACACTCTTATTCATTTTTCAGAAGCAAAATCCTCTAAAATAAAGGATTTTGTTAAAGTTTATAGGCACAGAAACCCTTCTTGATAGCACATTCAACTAACATAATGGCTATTTGGAAATTTACAAAACAGATTTACGCACCCATTTGCCCATGCTGGGATAGTCATGTTCAGGATCAAAAAGGTGCTGATGAAGCTGGTATTCTTTGCTGAACTGTGCTGTATCTGGGGTATTTTCAAGGCATCCATCATCAACTGCAAAAACATTTTAGGAAACCTGAGAGACTGGACAGCTTGTAAAATACATATCAAGAAAACTACACCAAGGACATATTAATTTTATTGTCAAGTTATTCAAAGATAGTACATTTGTTATGGAAATCATGCTATTAGGATATTGTGCAACAATTTCTACAACTCCTTTGCATATAAATGAAGTAAAATTAATTACTTTATAGATTTCTTCCTGCAAGGTCATAGGTTAGTGTGCAAAGCCAACAACTGATGTTTACATATTAACTCAGAATTGTATATTTTTATGTGTACTAATACTGCATAACCAATAAGAATCTATCTTTAACATTTTATTTTGTAGTGGTTGCCATTTAAAGTGTGGATATACAGGGTTGAATCTTAAATTGCATGAGTGGAAGGAAGCCCACTCAAGTAAAAATTTCTACCTCCTTTTCTCCACTACAGCCCTTTAACCCCATGGACACTCACTCCTGTAGGTTGGGAGGCTCTCCGGAATGGTGTGGGAAGGGGCATGGGGGTCTGCAGAGCCCAATTTTGGTGAATTCCATGCTGCAGCCTCCCATGTCCAATTCCATATCCCCTGTCCCCCAATCCCACTTGTTCCAGAGGATCTCCAACCTACAGGAGTGGTTTTTCAGGGGCACAGGGAGTGGGGAGGAAGGTGCAAGGAATTTTACTTGAGCAAGACTCCTTCCACTTGCCGAAAGCGGGATCCAATCCCCAGTTTTTCGTCCCAGGATAATTTTTGTGCACATGTGGATGTACATATTCATAGGTATTAGCTCCTTGGCCTGCATATGTTCAGAAAAGCGGGGTTTGTCTGAACATATGCTCAAGATTAAAATGTATGTGTAGCTGACTGACTGCAGCTGAATGTAGCTGACTGGCAGCGCAATCTGACTTAACTTTTGTGCCGGTTTAACCAGCGGCGCAGCAAGAACGGGAGGCCCCCGAATGGAAAAGGGATTCAAATCCCCTCCCAAAGAGAAATTCAAAGGGGATTTGAATGCCTTTTCCGTTCTGGGGCCTCCCGTTCTCGCTGCGCCGCTGGTTAAACCAGCACAAAAGTTAAGTCGGATTGCGCTGTGAAAAAGCTAATGTTGGGAAAAACACTATTTTGTTAACCAAGGCATAACTACTGGATGTAGTACAGAACATAATTTAGGGATTGTTTCCGTGACACTACCGTGAGGAGCTTGTGAAATTTAAAAATGAAATGCAACAAGATTCTTTTCGGTCATACTGGTGAAATCAATCTCCGTGTCAACAATGGGTCAGTGAATCATATCTATAATTTGAGGATAATTGCCTGGAAGTGGAATCCTGACATTTAGGAGGCACTTTCTTAACCTTACAATGGACTGAAAGCCACATAGGTGGGGAAAAGCTTCAGAAGTGGCCCACATCTGACCTCACTCCTTCCCTCTGCTTAAACGTATAAACAAAAGTAATCGTTGAATTAACATGAAAAATGGATTGATTCACTATATTAGCCACACCTCATCACTTCCAGACTAATTCCATGATTGTGAGAGCAGTTGTTGGCTCATGGTTTTTGGAGTATCTGAATCTGACAATTCTGCAGGTGTTACAAAACAGAAACGCCTAGAGGCCAGTCTTGAAAAAAGAAGGAAGCCATGATCTACCAACCTCTATATTAATTCAAGGAAGGGTTGTAGCTACAACAGGGGCCCGTTCGTGAATGGTTTAGGTGCCAAACTGCTTGAATGTAGTCAGTATATCTTGCTGTGAACACAGCAACTAAGAAAGCCTTGTCTTTCACTAAACCAGTCCACAAACCTCACTGAGGAAATCTGCTAATAAGTTTAACATGCAATATATTTTTACAGTCTCTACTTGGGCACAGATTGGAGGTTATATTTACATCTCTGAAAACCGCTTTCCTTAGATACTAGTAAGATATAAATCTGCACTCAGAATGTATCCATGAGAGAGGGAAGTTTTAAATGGACAGCAGCAGTTTCCAAGGAATGCTATCAATTTTCATATCTGGATGCATCATCTTAGTTGAACAACAACAATTTTTTTGGCTGTAGTTTTAAGTCAAGGCAAAAAAAAAAAAAAGGCTAGAAGTCTCCTTGTAGGAAACCATTCTCCTGGAGTCATGATTTCAATCTTGACATCTTAACCACCAACTGAGAGTATTGGGGTAAACAAAACAGCAGAAGAAGTATATCTAAAGAAAAGAGAAATCCAAATTTATATTCAGAATGACAAAAGAGATGTGGAACAAAGGAAGAACTCAGTGCTATTTCTAGGAAAAGAAATTACACAATAGTTGTCTGTACACCACAATGGTGCATTGCAAGAATGCAAGCCACTTGGAACAAGTCAAAAACATTTCCTGTCTTCTATCTTTGCCTCAGACCCATGGTTACAATATCTGTGTGGGGAGAATGACAGAAAATGAGAAGGACTACTTAATCCTATGCTCCCCAAAAACCCAAATAGGTAGAGGCAGTTCAAAATGGTGTTTTCAAAAAGCAGGTTTCGCTGTCTTCCAAATAAAATTGCTGAAAGCAGTGTTTTGTGTTGTTATTCCATTTTTATACATTATAATCGCTTTAATAATCACTTTAAAAGTGTACTAGTTAGGTGATATAGGTGGTATAGTGTCAGCAGATACAGCCACAGTCATTACCGATATGTAAAGGTGTTAGAAAACAATTTTATTCTTCACATATTTCGGGGATTTTGTTTGTGCAAAAAGCAGCGTTTTGTATTTTTATTTCGTTATTACCAAAAAAGACTGCCCCTACACATAGGGTACAGCAGCCAGAGCCCCACCAGTGGAAGAACCTAGATGCCAGCACAATTCCATGCTGCTGTACTCTTATCACTGAGTGGGAGCACTCAGCTGGGCTGGAGGTGCGGGAAGGATGAGGAGGAGCTGATGGCCATCATACCTTAGACCATACCCTGTCTAGATAGCAGTCACAATCCGAACATCAGGTTTGAAAAGTCAGGGGTTTGATAGAAGAGCTCCCAAAAATGGAAAGGGGGGAGGGGCAGGGGGAACCTGGTATGCACACATCAGAGGCAGTTTCCCTTTCGTTAGCTTTCAGAATTTTCTCCAAACAGCTTCTTGAATGCAGATTTGCTTTAAAAAAAAGATGGTGGATTGCTGTCGTACCTTGTGGCGGCTCAAGCAATTGTTTACTGGTTTAGGAAAACATATCATGATTAAGCTTTGGAACTCCTTGAGAAAGAAGCAACCTCCTGGTTTTTTAGAAGTGGGTTTTCTCTGTGCCAGGTGCAAGGGAGTGGCGACTGGACACAGGTATCTTGTTGTCTCGTGTGCTCCCTGAGGCATCTGGTGGGGCCACTGTGTGACACAGGAAGCTGGACTAGATGGGCTTTTGGCCTGATCCAGCAGGGCTCTTCTTATGTTCTTATGTTCTTATGTTAAGGTTAGGCAATGTTAGCACCTTCAAATACCTAAGTAATAATATGATTCCAGACACTATTACATTATCAAACTTGCAAAGCTTGTTGCACTTCTGTCCAAGAGCAAATCGAATTCATGAGTCCATCCAGCTCACCTGTTTTTCCAATTGGGCAAGGATTTGGAGGATCCGGGTAGCCTTGATCTTCACTGAAATCTTTAGGTATATTGTCACCTGTCAACTCAGCTACTATATTGGGGATATTTCCATAAGGACCCAAATGCTGCAGACCTTCATGTGCACCACCTAATGAAGATGGAATTATACACATCATTTTTTTACAACGTAAGAAACATTTTGCAAGATGTTTGCTAAAGAACAATAACTTAAGATGCTGGTTTCTCCCCCCCACCCCCACCCAACCCAATAGCAAGAAGTTATTATAAGATACATGACCTTCCTTAGGCTTTCTTTATACTATTCCCTGTTCATCTCCTCAGAAAACACCTCACTTTGGTGTAGCCCTTTTACTGAACCTGGCAATACACATTAAACGGCACAATCCTGACAAAGAATCCGGCGGCAGAGCGAGTGTTCTTTAAGGAGTGCTCTGCTGCTGGAAGTCATTGCGAATGTGCCGTAAAGCAACGGCCCCCAACCTTTCAGGCGTCAGGGACCTGTATCAGTTTGGAATTTCTTCCCATGGACTGGGGGGCGCTGACACCACGCCCCCACATGACCCGGGCGTGACGTCAGCTGCGCGCGTCCAGTGCAGCTCCTATCACGCCCCCCCCCCCGCCGGTTTCGTTACCATTTTGGAGCTGTTCGACCTCCAGGGATGGTGGGAGGGCCGAAAATGAAGATGGCCGAAGCGGAGGCGACGCATTGTGAAGGCAAGTACGCCCCAACCCCAACGCTACTGCCTCCCGCGGCTCCCCGTAGAGGCTCGGCCCGCGGCCCGGTCCCGAACGGGCCCAGGCCGCGGCCCAGTGGTTGGGGACCCCTGCTGTAAAGCATGTTCTGATGACTCATGAGTAAGGGCCACCGGCGCAAGGCTGGCAGCCCTTACTCCGCTGCTGGATCACCCATGCAGCCGCCAGAGGAGGTAAGAGATCCCCTGGTAGCCCCATGGGTGGCGAGAGAGTGGGGCCATTGGCCGAGCCGGCCTGGGAGGGGGAGGGGATGGTGTCCGCCATATCCTCATCCCCGTTCCAGCAGGCGCGGCCCTTACACAGCCTCCTCTTACTTCCGCCAGCTAAATAGCTGGCAGAAATCCGAGGAGACCCATTGTGGCTTCCCCGTTTTACACCAGGGGAAGGGGACGAACCCCGGGTAGACCTCCGGGCCGCTCCAGAGTGGCCCAGAATCGGGATAGGATCCGGAAGGCGGCCCTGGGCCACCCACCGGATAGTAAAGCAGGATTGCTCTGTAATACTGGCCTCAAATACCATGTCATTCCTTGATTAGCAGAGATGGAATGGGCAAGTGCAGAATTTTTAAAATATGGGCATCCTAAATTACCTTTATCCATCTGAGAATGCTCCCTGAAGTTGGGGTAGGATTCTCATTTTTCTACTTATCTTAGGACCAAATTACATGTTACATTAATTGTATCATTGGAGCTGACATTTTTTAAAAAAATCTGGATCAGGACTGTAGTGTGCTTTGCCTTCATCACAGTTCTAATCCAAAGTGAGCCTCCGCCCTTGCTTCCCGCATGGTTGCTATCTGCCCAGGGAGAAATATGTATGTTGGCATCAAGGGCAAAGAGCAGCTTTAGGTGGGTGAGCGTGATCTGGGTCAGGACCATGATGGAGATAAGGAGCTAATGCCCCATTCCCCATGCCATAGTCCTGATCTGGATCTCGAAAACTCTTATTTGGAAAACAAAAACCATGCACAGCAACTCAAATTATACACTTAACATCACATAACAATGTAGTTTGGTCCACAGGATCACAATTTAAGAACCAGTTCTATATGCTGATGAAGTCGTGAACAGATGCTTAAGGTACAGCTAGCTTCATGAGTTGTAATAGTTTCAACTTCACAGTGTCAGGAACTGTGACATTTTGATGATGCCTTACACTAACGCAGAATACTATGCCTAGCATATATAGTAGCCTAGGTCAACTCTGCTATGCCAGCAACAACTGCCAACCCAGTGGCCTTGCCTGAAGTTATTACACTGAATAGATAGACTGGGCAAGTTGGATACAGTTCCCCTATGAAACATCACAAATGTACTTTGGCCACAGCGGAGCCAGCGATACTTTGTTGTTGTTGTTCAGTCGTTAAGTCGTGTCCAACCCTTTGTGATCCCATGAACCATATCCCGCCAGGCCTTCCTGTCCTCCACCATCTTCCTGAGTTCGCTCATTTTCATGTTCGTTGCATCGGTGATGCTGTCTAACCATCTCATCCTTTGCCTTCCCCTTCTCCTTTTGCCTTCAATCTTTCCCAGCATCAGAGTCTTCTCTAGAGAGTCCTCTCTTCGCATTAGGTGGCCAAAATATTTGAGCTTCAGCCTTAGTACCTGTCCTTCCAGGGAACAGTCAGGGTTGATTTCATTTAGGATTGACTGATTTGATCTCCTAGCAGTCCAAGGGACTCTCAGGAGTCTTCTCCAGCACCTCAGTTTGAAAGCATCTATTCTTCGGCGCTCAGCCTTCCTTATGGTCTAACTCTCGCAACCGTACTGGTACAACTCAACACACATAAAATATGTGGTAGAAACTGGAAGCCTCAGAATGACTTGTTTTCACTTGCCCATGGAGAAGATACTGCTACAGAGACATCAGTGCAAATCAAAGTGTGTTCCATTACAGCTGTATGTAATTATACATCTCAGGTTGTCAGCAATTTAGCAGGAACATTTGGCTGCTTTCTTATTTATTAATCATTTAGTCAACAGGACTATAAACATGTATTTATGCCCTCAGATTTAAAGACTGCTTTTCTACATACTTAGGAGATAATTACGAAAAATGTCAGAATGATCGTTTTGCATTGGAACATGGACAACACACTTGATCATACTATACATTTTCATCTGAATGACATTATTATTCTTTCCACAAAACTGTAATTAAGTGTTGTGGGACAACAGCATCATGCAAGAAGACAAAGTTAGACATATCATTTAAAAATACCATTCAATGTGCAGTTTTGCAGAAATCGTATACAGTATTTGCTTTAGAAATTACACAAATCCAACCACAGGAAAAAGAGTCCAGATGTTTAAGAGCAAAGCTAATTATACATAAAACATCTTGTTTTGTGCATCTTTATGTCTTACATGCAAACTGAGTTAAGAAAGGAACTATTAGTATAGGCATATGGCTAAGAATATAGGTAGTGGACTATCTGCCTGTTCTGAATGGGGTTGCCATCCCTCTGCAGGAGCAGGTTCAAAGTTGGGTGCCCTCTGAACTTCTTGTTGCTCCTTGACAAGGAGGTGGTGACGGTGGCTAGGGAGGCATTCACCCACTTTGGATGGTTCACCAACCTGACTCTACCTGTCGATCAGACCTGAAAACAGTGGCCCACACACTTGCGATATCAAGATTGGATTACTGTAACACAACCTATGTGGGGCTGCCCTTGAGGACTGCCCAGAAACTGCAGTTTCTGGGCAGTGTCTCATGCAATGTCTGGGCAGTGTCCCACTGCAATGTCTCATGTGGTCATGGGGGCACATCTGTTGGACTCAGTCGAGCCACTGCTCCTGTGGCAGCACTGGCTGCCAGTTCATTTCCAGGCGCAATTCAAGGGGCTCATATTGACATTTAAATCCTTTATAACTTGGGGTCAGAAGATTTGAAGAACTACCTCCTCCCATATGTGATGACCCATCCCCTGAGGGTAGCCCCTCTTGCATGTGCTGCCACTTATCAAGGCTAGGTCAGTGGCAATGAGGGTGGCTTTCCCCATGGTGGCATAGCAACTTTGGAACTCCCTCCCCCCCCCCACAGAGTTAAGAACTGGACTTTCTGAAATACTTTCCTTTCTCCGTTAGCTTTCTCCCTTTAATTTCTGCTAGTGGGCCGCTTTCTCACTTTTTATTCTGTTTTTATTGTGATTTATTTTCTTTAATGTGCGCTGAGTATTGTATTTTACAGTGCTTTGGTACTTTTGATTTTTTTAATTGTATTTTATCTTTAGTGTTGTGAGTCACCTTGGTCATCTTAGTTCTTAATAGGAAAGGTAGGACTTTAAGCTTTAAAACAAACAAACAAACAAACAAAAACTGAATTCCATATCAAAAGTAGTATGAAGCAAAAGTTAACCTGCCGAACATAGTTCAGATTCTACAACAAGGATTCTACATTTCACTTCTGTAAATCCACCAGGCCTGGCCCAAGCCTCCCAGCACCTGAAACTATGCCACACAAGTTACCACCCCCCAATCACTGCCACCACAGTCCCCACTCATCTCAATTGCTGCCACCACCACCCTGGTCTCCACCAATCCCAATCACCACCACCCCACTGCTCCTGTCCCAACCACAGCTCCAACCCCAATGGCCCCTGTCAGTCCTACTTTCCTCCTTATTCCCCACTTTCTCCCTTTCTGTCTTTGAAATTGCAGGGAGTGAGAACAAAGAGGAGGATCACAATAAGGAGGAAAGTAGAACTGGCAGGGGCCATGGGGGTTGGAGCTGTGGTTGGGACAGGAACAGTGGGGTGGTGGTGATTGGGATTGGTGGAGACCAGGGTGGTGGTGGCAGCAATTGAGGAGGAGATGCTCTAGGTCGCCAGTCTTGGCTTTTCACCCCATGTCCTCCCTCCCTTCCCCATCTTCTCTGCCTTTTGAAATGGCAGAGAGAGCCAAGAACAATGTTAATGGCAGTGATGACAGCAACTCCCTCATCATCCTCATGCTGCCACCACTGGGTAATAGATGCTGGGATGCCCCTTTAATGTACCATCAAGAACCCATTGTATCATTGGGGTCCATAAAAGGGCTGGCTCTGTAAGTAATCTACATCACAGGTGGAGGATAGCATGCACAAATATGAGCCATGACAGTTATGGGAATTTCCATATTTAGAGGCCGTCTACCTCAGAGTCCCAGATGCTGGGAACAAATAACTGCATGCCATGCTTTTGAGAGTTGTGAATCACCTGGCCAGCTGCTTTCGAAACAGAATACTGGACTAGGTAGACCTTGATCCAGCAAGAAGGTTATTCTGTAATGTTCAGTTATCCCAAACTTTTCATTATCCTAAGTCACAGAGCATGTGTATATACATATTGGATATTGGTAGTACTTTTGTATAAATTTGTTGTTCAGTCGTTAAGTCGTGTCCGACCCTTCGTGATCCCATGAACCGCCAGGCCTTCCTGTCCTCCACTATCTTCCTGAGTTCGCTCATTTTCATGTTCGTTGCATCGGTGACGCTGTCTAACCATCTCATCCTTTGCCTTCCCCTTCTCCTTTTGCCTTCAATCTTTCCCAGCATCAGAGTCTTCTCCAGAGAGTAGCACTCCTATTTATCTAAAAATAGTAGAAGTAAGCAGGCTGAAGTAATTCACTTCTTTTTATCTTTGATGGGATAATGAGAAGCAGCCATTAGTGACATACCAGTAGTTTGATGGATCAAAGAGCAACAAGTTCTTTATTCTGCAATGGAGAATCCAGCATTAACTGCCAAAGATAATCAGGGGGTACACAGCAATTCAGGTTTCTACATGGGAGTAACTCATCCTACATTGTCTCACTCACTACACTAAAGAATCTTGAATCTAGAGGAAATGAGCTTTCAAACAAGCTTGGAAACGAGGAACACTGTCACAGACAAAGATAAGAATCAGATTCCCAATCTCTAACAAGCCCATAAAGTTTTCTCCAGTCAGACTTCTTTTCACTTTGTTCACTGGGGGAGGGGGGATCTTATAATTTGCATAACTGCTTCCTATTGACCAAATTCTGCCCCCTAATGAAAAAATATTGACAAACTTCTTTTTTCAATTAAAAAGACGAAACGTTCTATTCTGTAACTCAAACTGTATGGCCACATCTATAACAAAGAGACTGATGGCCCAATCCTATAGAAGGCCTTGGGCAGCAGATCTCCCCTAAGCTCTCTAACAGCAGCGCAACTGTTCCACTGCTGTCATGCATGTCTGTCCCAGCTGCCAGTGGAAATGGCCAGAGGCTCCATGTGCCTGCACATACAGACCCAGCCTGCATTGGAGCAGGTAAGGTACTGGCAGGGCGGGTTGTGGGTGGTTTGGGGCGGGAAGCAGAGAGGGGCAGGGGGCAGTTTGGGGGTGGATTCCAATGACAGCACTGTGTGCTGGGATGCTGTCCCCATTTTTCCAGCCTGACATGCCCGCTGCCTGTCCTTGGACTTGCACCACCAAAATAGCTGGCATGGGTCTGAGGAGACCATTGGTGATTATGTGGTCTACCAGGAGGTAGGAAAAAATGTTTACTTACCTCTTCTAGGCCATCTGGTCTCTCTCTCTCTCTCTCTCTCTCTCTCTCTCACACACACACACACACACACACACACACACAGCACGGCAGAAGATGATGGGGGATAGGATTGGGTTCTTTAAGGGTAGGCTTACCTGGTCTCCAACCGGGACAGAGTGCTAGACCTTTAGGAGAAGGAATGTGGGCAGGTGTAGCTTGTTAAACCTTTGAGCACAATCCTAGGCATGTCTACTCAGCCGAAAGCCCCATTGTGTTGGAGATCTGGTAAGCCTATTTAAGGGGTTTAGGAGTCACTCTCTCTTCCCAGACAACCCGGGAGCCGAGCCACAGATCTTTAGTGCGAGGCTACAGATTTCTAACAAAAAACATAATACAGTAGTACCTTTCTCAAATAATGATTACCAAGATCCTTTGAAAGGGCAGCCATGACTAGTATATAAACCCAATACAAGTTTGCAGTGCAGATATGTCCTAAGAGTCACATTATATAACCATATTGCAAAATGGAGGAACATGCCTATGGAAAATACTTCCCAGTGTTGCAACCTTTCTTCTCATGCAGCAGACTATTCAAAATCAACTTCTTTAATAATATAAACACAGGTTCTTCCTAATGAATGCTTCCTAGTTTGTAATCCCAAACCAAGATTTAATTTTTCTGTACTACATTCCACAAAATGTGTGGATACTCAAGTTTTCCACTCAGTCGCAGAACTTTTCAGACACCATCAAATCAACCCTTGTACATTGTGCAGACTTCTTTGCACCAGAGCTTTGCCCACTAGGAAAAAAAATGCAACTCACAGTCTCCGTATATAGT
Organism: Plestiodon gilberti rubricaudatus; assembly: GCA_026170595.1. Classification (NCBI taxonomy): domain Eukaryota; kingdom Metazoa; phylum Chordata; class Lepidosauria; order Squamata; family Scincidae; genus Plestiodon; species Plestiodon gilberti. Next base: position 266,555,955 of record JANXHW010000001.1, read on the forward strand.
CTATAATTTATTGTATGTATATAGTTAAAATTTCAAGAGCCTGCCAAAATTTCCCTGGACTACATACAAAGCAATATTTTATACCAATACACATTATTGTTTCCTTCAGTTCAGGATTTTTCCCCACCTGTTACTTCTTTGTTTCCCCCAAAAGGCGGAGTCAATAATCCCCCAATTTTAATGCTTTATTTTTGCATTTTTGAGTGATTTTATAGTATGTGCAAATCATATTCTTTATAAACCTTCATGAACTATTTATTTAGTAAAGGACCAGAATGGCAGAAACAAAGTAGTGACTGGTATATTGCAGACAGTAATTCAAATACACCATTAATTCTGGCATTGTAGTTTCAACATTGGGCTTACTAGATGCTGCAGCTCCAGAATCAAAATAATGCAACATAAATATGCTGCACCGTCAACCAGGAAAGTTAACAGGCAACTGTCCTCTTGATGACACCAGCAACAAATTCACCAACAACAATTGCCAGGAAAAATTGTAAATGAAAGAAAAAAATGTCAAGGAAGAAAGGAATAGCCTAATCCAAAAACATAAGGCTCAGTCGAAATGGAAAGCAGGGCTGTCCAAAAAGAGGGTTTGGGAAAGTTGGCACAAAGCTTAAAAGACTAGCAGAAAAAAATAAAATCCCTGAACACAAGTTGGTATATATTTTTCGATCCTTAGCTACTCACACTGTCCAAGAAAAGGGGATCCAGCTCCTGAACTGAGGAGTGGACAAGCCTTTCTGCTAATGCACAGACATGGCACATCGATGAGAAAACAGAGGCCACAACCAAAAGCAGCTCTTTGAGTGCACATAAAACACCTAGGTTTACAGATGTCATAGGCGATTGAAGGGGTGACGGACCTGGGGCCTGCCCAATTGGTGAGCACATGCCAATCTCAACAGGAGGGTCAGTCAGAATCCTTTGTCTCTGGGGAAGCCCAGATATGGATAGTGAATCCACATAGTACTTGTCTAGGCTGCCATGTGGCCCTTCTATAATAATACTGGATTATTTAAGATAATAATACAGAGATTGAGACATTATAGAAACCTGGGGGGGGGGTAGAAAGGTCCAAAAATAGGGGGGGAGCAGGGGTTTTTAGCACACTTCCAATACCCCACCCCACCCCAAACTTCCTCTGTTACTGTAAATGCCACTCCAGAGATATATGGGATTTATGTGCAACACTCACACAATTGTTGTTGTTCAGTCGTTAAGTCGTGTCCGACCCTTCGTGATCCCATGAACCATATCCCGCCAGGCCTTCCTGTCCTCCACTGTTTTCCTGAGTTCGCTCATTTTCATGTTCGTTGCATCGGTGATGCTGTCTAACCATCTCATCCTTGGCCTTCCCCTTCTCCTTTTGCCTTCAATTTTTCCCAGCATCAGAGTCTTCTCCAGAGAGTCCTCTCTTCGCATTAGGTTGCCAAAATATTTGAGTTTCAGCCTTAGTATCTGTCCTTCCAGGGAACAGTCAGGGTTGATTTCATTTAGGATTGACTGATTTGATCTCCTAGCAGTCCAAGGGACTCTCAGGAGTCTTCTCCAGCACCACAGTTCAAAATTACTCACACAATTACCTGTGTGATAATTGAGCTCCCCTTGCTTCCTTCTTTTCCGTTAAGAAAAAGCCTCACTGTAAGTTTCAACAGGAAAGAAGCTTCTCTGAGGTACTCTGAAATCAGCATCATTACAAAAATACTATGTGACCAAGCAGATAGGTCATTTTGTGGATTTGCTGTCTTCTTTGAGCCCTGAGACAACAGCCCTAGTCAGCTCACTTGCTGGGACTGGCATGCACCAGTCGCTTGGATATCCAAGCCCATTTGGTCAAGGTCTGAGAAAAGGTAGTCAGAAACTGACCAGAAACATCATCAACCCTAGGTTTCTTAAGGTCAAGCCCAAAGATACCTGGGTATGTTCCCGTTTGGCTGCTTCAATTATCACTTCTGTGCAGGGCTAAGTTCTTACCTGCCTCCTGTAGATCAGAGAAGTATGATAGACTCTTCAAGCTGACTATGGAGTAAGTACCAGTTGATAACATTGAGATTTAGACGTATGGGAATTATTTTGCTTTTAAGTTTGCCTGAAATTGCAAGTCTGTCATTTTTGCTAAGATCCACCCTTGGACAATGTCAATGCCCCAGGTATTTTCCAAGCCTGTTTATTTTATTCTTTATCAAACACTCCCCATACCTGCATTTTTAATAAACTATTTTTAATATGTTAAATTAAAACATAAACACATGTTGGCTGATGACTGAGTGATTGGTTGGACTCAATAACAGTCTTGCCTACTCCTTCTAGACCAGGGGTAGCCAACCTTCCACCATAAGGGCCTCTGTGTTCTTAAGGGTTGTGCAGAAGGCAGAATCATGGCAGCTGCAAGTGCTGATGGTGCTGCTAAAGCAGTTGCACCTGCTGAAATGCCCTCACCTATACAACCATTAAAAGGGCCAGGAGCATTCATGTTGAAAGGTTGGCCACCCCTGTTCTAGACCCTGGGCTCCCTGCTACAGTCTTAGGGCGCAATCCTGAGGAATGCGCCGGTGACGGAATGAGCGTTCTGTCGCCAGAAGCAGTTGCGAACGTGCCATAAAGCACGTTCACGACTACTTGAGAGCAAGGAACGCCCGGGCGGGCACCGGAGAAGGTAGGTACGGATCTGGGGGGCGCAGGGGCGTTTCGGCGGACAAGGGAGGGGAGCCATTGGTGTAACTGGCCCAGGAGGGGGTGGGGGGATGGCATCGGCCATATTCCTGTCCCCGCCGGGCTGGCTACGCCGTTACACGGCCTCCTCTACTTCCACCAGCTGTTTTGCTGGCGGAAATCCAAGGAGGCCAATAGGGCTGGCCCGGGTTTACACTCGGGGAAGGGGACAAGCGTCCCCTTCCCCGAATAGACCTCCAGCCCACCGGTCGATGGGCAACCCGTGCACAGGATCCGGCGGGTAGCCCTGGGCCGCCTGCCGGATCCTTAGTCAGGATTGCGCAGCCTGTTTGTGGGGAATTCACCATATAACTGAGCGGGAGTCTTTCAAGGATTGTCTGTCTCTGCCTGATTTTGTCCTTGTAGTGGCAGCCACTGTTTTTGGCCCTGGCATAGGGGTAGATCTGAAGAAACAAAGGAAGCCCTAGCCCCAGGGTGTCTTGCCCAATCATCATAGCCCTCTGATAATCTTCACAGTGGTCATAACAGAACCAGCATGTTGACATGGAAACTTGGAGGCTGTGTATCAGATGGCTAGGGACATTCGAGAAACAAATTATAGAGCTACCATGCTATTCAAACCATCCTTTCCAGGATGTCAGCCCATTCATGCAGCAACCTGATGCGGGTTGCATCAAGAGCAGATTGCAAGGGGGCGACGGACTCAGGGTGCCTTTCACTCCACTGCTGCCTCCCTCCAATCTGCTGCCAATCCAAGCTTCTCTGATCTGCTTCCTGCTCACTTGAGGGAGAAGTAAATCATGCCCCTCCTTACCATGCTCCTTGTGCACTGCCATGAAACCCGTTACAGTGAGAGTTTGCACTCTCGCTGTAAATGAAACTGGAAGTCCCACACTTCCGGGTTTCAAGGCTGTGTTTGAGGAGCAAGGTAAGGGTTTTGTTTTTGTCGTTCAGAGGTGGTTGGACCCGAGATGGCATAAGCTGGCATTTCAGGTTTCGTTGCCCCTGCTGTACAGAACGGTCCAAGTTCTAGGAATATGTTCTTTTCATCAAGCTTTGTAAAATACTTAACGCATTCAAGAAGCTTAAGAACTATCATGAAGTCTGGTTGGACAAAACAGGGAAAAAACATACAATGAAAAACAAAGCCATACTAGCAGAAGAGTAAGGTGAGCTTCTTGATGAACTCTGTGTCTGATTCCTAAGAGTCTGTGAAACACAATGTATCAGATCTTTTTGTTTTTCTTAATTTTCCTTTGCAGGCTGGGCCAACATGGCCTAATTGAAATATCAGGCAGAAGCCTGGATATCTGAAAAAGTAATTTTTATTTCAAATGCTGGATATATGTATTTAGCTTTTGAATTCATCTCTATATGTCTTCATATTAAGGTAAAGGTGACCCCTGACAATTAAGTCCAGTCGTGTCCAACTCTAGGGTGTGGTGCTCATCCCCATTTCAAAGCCGAAGATCCAGCGTTGTCCGAAGACGCCTCCGTGGTCATGTGGCCGGCATGACTCTCCTTGCCGCAGCGTGTAGCATGCGGCTGGAACACGGAGCGCTGTTTACCTTCCCGCAAGCGGTATCTATTTATCTACTCACATTAACATGCTTTGGAACTGCTAGATTGGCAGGAGCTGGCCAAGCAACGAGAGCTCACCCCGTCGCGGATTCGAACTGCCGACCTTTCGATCGACAGCTCATGGTTCAGCGGTTTAACCCACTGCGCGCACCCGCTGGCCTCTGTCTTCATATTACTGAATTGCAAAAAATCAGCCACACTTTTTAAAGGACAGAATATGTGAAAGCCGTGCACTTTGTTTGATAGTCCTTTGGCCTAGTGTACCACTACCAATTAAAGGCTGAAGCAGTAAAAATAAAATGGCAATAGATATGTATAGGCAGCAAGTGTCATCATCAGCCTATTTTCCAGGAAGACCCTACAACTGCTCAGCTGATCTTGATCAACAAACTCTCATTTGAAAACCTATGGTGTTCTGCCATAAACTTGCGCTCAGTTCTTGGAATGCAAATTTTAAAAGCTCTCTGAAGCCCCTTCCTTTCTGGCTGGCATCAGCACTATGAGATTAAGGGCGCAATCCTGTCAAAGTTTGGAATGATGGAGCACGCACTCCACCGTTCCAAGCCGTCATGAAGGTACCGTAAAGCACATTCGCAATGATTTTAGAGTAAGGGCGGTCGGCACAGAGGCCGGCCGCCCTCACTCCGCCGCTGGACTGCCCATGCGGCTGCCTGAGAAGGTAAGTGCAGCTCCGGTGGGGGTGGTCCGGGCGGCGATGGAGGGGGGCCATTGGCCAAGCCAGCCCGGGGGGGGCAGGGATGGCGGCCACCCTGGGCCAGATCCACCATTACAAGGCCTCCTCTGACTTCTGCCAGCGAAATAGCTGGTGGAAATCGGAGGAGGCCCATTGGGGCCTCCCCACACTACACCCAGGGGAAGGGGACGAACATCCCCTTCCCCCAAGGAGACCAAGTAGACCCTGGGAAACAGGGATAGGATCCGGCTGCCGCCCGCCATATACTTAGGTAGGATTGGGCTGTAATGGTTGGTTTATGTGTACTTATGAACATGAGATTAGGCTCTTAAGGTGTGCAACCAATGAGGCTTTGGTCTCATACTATCGAAAGAAAAATTTTGCAATGCTTGATGAGGAATGCTTGATGAGGACAGACCCTTGGTGGACTACCTTTTGGTTTCCAAATTCTGGTTAAGGATAATCTATTAAAAATAGTTACTCTTTGAATATTTATACTTGCTTTCAAGCTTCTTTTTCCTTCATACCGCTCTGCTGTAGATGATTAAAACGACACTGCATAGCAATATGAATAGAAAATACAGGAAGACGGTAAATAATCAAGTCCTCAATTATTTTGTTCTTTTAAGGAGTTACAGCAAATCTTCAAAAGATATCCTGCCAACAGCAAATAAATTGTTGTTAACATAGAACTTTGATTTGTAACACTAACAGCTTGGACATTATTCCATTACACTCTTGCAAAATGCATTTGTCTTCTGCTTAGCCATTAACATACAGTGCACCATCTGCTGACTAAAGTGTATAAATACTCTTAAGTGGATTCCTAGAACTTACATCCTGCACTCAACAGCCACCTAATGTCTAAGCAAGGAACAGCAAAGCATTTGTCAAGGTAGTCTGTTGAAAGTTATCTTAATAACAAAAGTTCCCGTTTGGACTATCAACAATGACTGAGTCCTACAAACCTAGAGAGAGCCAATATGATGTAGAGAGGTTAGTGTGCTGGACTTTGGCCAGGAAGTCTGGAGTTCAAATACCCACTCATCCATGAAGCTTTCCGAGTGATACTGGGCCAGTCAGTCTAACTGTCACAGAATGGTTTGAGGTTATAAAGTCCCTATATGCCATCTTAAGCTCACTGGAGAAAGGGTGGGATACAAATGGTGAGCATTATTCTATGCCTGTTTACTCAGAAATAAGTTCCACTGTTTTCAGTAAGCATGCATAGAATCACAACTTTCATGTCTTGCATTAAAGGAAAAGGTACTCTTTCATTCTTGGTTTATCAACTAGGGCTGCAATCCGATACACACTTTCCAGGGAGTAAGTCCCACTGAATTCAATGAGACTCACTTCCAAGTAGACACGTATAAGGTTGCATTGTATGTGGGTAATTTTTTCATTATTTGTCTGATATTTGGGCAATGTACTCAGAACCTTTCCGAGGACACAGAAATGATTCAGATTCTATATGAGCTGCAATACAAGTGTGATAAATAAGAACTATAAATTCAGAAACACATACAATCAGTGTGTTCACATGATCAGCCTACAGTGAGGCTTTTTATCATTCTGCCAAAGAAACTAACAGTGCAATCCTCTGTAACCTTGCACCGGTGTAACAGTAGATGCCCCAGTGTAACAGCAGATGCACCGGTGTTAAGTGCACTTATACCGGTGCATCTACTGTTACACCGGTGCAAGATTATACAGGACTGCACTGTTAGTTTTAGTGTAACCTAGAATTGTTTAATAGCAAAGCATGCAGACTGAATTGGTTATTCTGTAAAACCCCAGAATCACAAATCATGCAGAGAGTTTAAATAAAGATACTGCTTGTATTGCTTAGTGTTGAAGAAATATTTATTCCTAATATTTACTGAACGTGTAGAAGAAAATGATAAAACAAGCTTTTCTAAAATGCACAGTCAGGGCAGTTTTGGCTATGTGTACTGTCTGCACGTAGGGAAGCTCAGTGGCAGTGCACATGAATTTATATTTGTTATTATGCTTTGCATACATACATTTCCAGGTTCAATCTGTGACATCTCTGGTTAAGAATATCTGAGGCAGAAGGACTGAAAAAGACCTCTGCCTCCGAAGCTAAAGAACTAATGCAAATCAGAAAAGACAATACTGGATGAAGGAAACCATCCGTCTGACTTAACATAAGGCAGCTCTATGTGCTTCCCATATAAGCAAAGAGCTGCTCTCTTTAGAGGGGGCAATCACAGATCCTTTTAGGATTATGGTCCTGAACAACACGCCAACAAATAGGCATAGCATCTTCGCTTGTAGATATATTTCTATACAAGGTGGGAGCAGCCTCCATGCAGAGAGAAGGGGGAAATGTACTTATTTATTTATTTAAAGAATTTATACCCCGCCTTTCTCCCAGCAAGGGCACTCAAGGCGGCTTACAATAAAACATTAAAATACATATATACATAAAAATAATTAAAAACAATAATTAAAACAATTAAAACAAACAACCCCAGTGGGTCACCTATATTTACATTTGTTAAAAAGCCAGCCCACCATGTCAGGCATCGAATGCTAACCTAAATAAAAACGTCTTAAGGCCCCGCTGAAAGGCCTCTAAAGAGGGAGCTGTTCTTAATTCCAGGGGGAGGGAATTCCATAATTGGGGCGCCACTGCCGAGAAGGCCCTATTCCGTGCCGCCATCCCCCTCACCTCCGTCAGTGGCGGCACAGTTCAAAGCTATCTTTAAATAATTTGAGTCATTAATCAGATAATATTTTTCTAAGCACTGCAGAGTGTGTACTTGCTGTTCACAGTTTAAAAAGGGGCACCTCAGACATACTGGAACTTTGGTCAAACATTCATCTACCACGTATGTCTACGACTCTGGCATAATATACCAGCAATACTAGAGTGACGTCGTCATCCCCCAGCCCACTGCAGTAGATAGTGTGTTGTCCATAAAGCTCACCTTGCTGACGGCAGTGTCACCTGGTATCACCTGCAACTTCCCTATACATTTTTGTGAAAATAAATAGCACACATAAAGCATTTTCCCCTCTGAATAAGCACAATGGAAATATTATAAAATGATTTCTGCCTTTGTTTTGGCATAGCAGTGGGTACTATACACCCCACCCTAAGCATTTAGTTCCTGGTGCAGCAAGTCTTAAGACAACTTTCAATAGCATATTTATATAGAATCTGAGGATAAATATGGCCATGTCAAACCTCTTCTAGTTTTTCTATCTCTATAGGTCTATTCTAGAAGTACTCACACACTCAAATATTTTTTTTCCCATGCTGCTTTTTAAGTAACTCAGATGACCTACAGAAGCACTCCTGTGAGTGGGATAAAGGCTCTTTGTCCTTCGAGTTAGGTGTCATGTTACTCCATACAAAATGGAACCCCATACATGGGCAGCCCAATCTGGTCTAGCTAGGCTGCAGTGCGGATGTAGAGTCCGCACTGCATCCTGTCCAGATAGGATCCAGCACTGGCGTGGCTGGAGCACTCCTCAGGGGAAGGGAATGCTCATCCCCTTACCCAAAATAGAGCCCTAGCCACCCAATGGGTCTACTGGAATGTGCGCCAGCTATTTTGCTGGCGCACATTCAAGCATGTCGTGTAACAGTGGCTAGGCCCAGGAAGGGGGATAGGATTTCGGTGGAGCCACTGCTGCTGATCCCTCCCCCTTCCCGAGCCCGGCCAACCAATCCCCCGCTCCGGGAATGCCCCCGATCCGCCCTCCCCTGCCCCTCCACCACTTAGTGGGGATCTTACCTTCCCCGGCGGGCGATCTGTTGAATCTGGGGTGGGCAGAGCAGAGCTGGCGCCGCCTATTCACCAGGTGCCGCAAACGTACTTGACAGCACATTTGTGAGACCCTAGACCGGTGGAGCAATGCTCCGTCTGTATAAAATGTAGACTCGATTGCGCCGTAAGTTCCCTACTTAAGTACAGGTTAGGTTCCAGGGGTCTGAACTTAAGTCAAAACATACTTTAGTGGAAACATCCAGTTCTTGCTGGTTCAGCACAATCACACCTGCGTAAAAGTGCCAACGTAGCCATCCATAACTTGGACATCTGTAACTCAGGGAGCCAGTGGAATTCCAAAGTCATGCCTGAAGGCAAAAGTATGACTCTTGGGTGTTAAAGCAATTACAACACAGTAAGGGGAAAGTAATTACAACCCAGGAGGGTGCTGTCATAAGAATGTTCCTTTGGTCTTAATTTTTAGTCACATTATAAGATTTATAAGATATTCAATTATAAGATTCAGACTGTAAGAATTTCTCTGTGTTTGCTTTTTAAAGAGAGTAGATGGCAGCTGTAAGAGGCCTTGATAAACTCAGCGTTAACCCCCTTTCCTAACCCCATTTAACACACACCCCTTTCCTACTTGCTAGCTGGTAAACACTGGCTGTGTTTTATTAAAGTTGTCTCTATTCAGGGCCCACTTTTCCCCTCATACAGTAGTATTAATGATCCCCTGCACCTTGCAAAATGTCAACTTTCTCAGCCCATACTCTGAACTATAGAGACAGCAAAATATGTCCACAAATGCAGATAGTTCCCAGTGCATTTCTAAGCATGCTTACACAGAAATAAGCCCCACTGAAGTTCAATGTGCTTAAAGTATGCTTAGGGCTTTAGTATCAAATCAGGAACACTTGCATTAAATAAATGTTGTAAAAGGCATCTAACAACAATTTGCAGAAAATCTTAAATTTCTCTGGTTGTTTTTTCATCTGATTTGAACCCATACCTGAGGAATAGCAAAAGAATTAAATTAAATTAATCTGTTTAAATCTAATAATGGCAACAATAAATATTCACCTTCAATGTTCTGTGGACCTACGAGATTCATCGCTTGGTGTGCTGGATATTCAACTCTGGGTCTGGCAATGCCCAGTTGCTCCATCACTCCATGCAGAAGTCTTTGGATATCCGCTTCAGACACTCTGTCGGGGGTCCTAGGATTGTGACTAAAGGCCAAAGCTAGTCTAATGGCCAGTAGAAGTAACACGTTGCAAAGCAAGGTTGTGGTCATGGTGCCGTCAGTCTGTATTTTACAACCCTGTGCCAATATAAGCAAACGAATGAAAACTAGAAATTTCACATGCCCTCTTTTTAAAATTGGAACAGTTCAGCTTCTATCTATAGGAAGGGGTCTATGATGACTTCCATATACACTTGTCCAGTACACACAATGGAAAATACTTGTTTGTTGCATGCACACCATACATTTTTATGTGTATAAAACACTGTGTGTGTCTATGTTGAAAACATAAGGTATGATATGGCCTTCAGGAAAAAAAAAAAACCCCTGGAGCCAGTGTTGGGGGTCCCCCTAACAAAAACACTTATGTTTTGGTGAGGGAGCCCCATGATGTGCTTCTCTCACGCTTTTGAAAGCATGTGTGCATACCAACTCCCCCCTTCCCCATGTGCCTGGAAAATAGGCAGTGGACAGAAAGTTTGTTTTCACTGCCACCAGGTGGCAGTATGAAGGACAATACATGTCTGCAGCTACCCCCATTTCCCATCACCGACTCAGAAGCCTCCCCATTGGGCCCTGGCTGGCTTATCAGGCAACAGTGGGAAGCAGCAGCAGCAGGATTTGTAACATGGCACTGGGGGCATAATAAGACAGTCCCCTGCTCCTCCACAATCCCCTATAAGCATCCCTATGGGCCCTGGCTTGCCAGGCAGTAGTGGAGACCAGTGTTGGCAATGGACTTTCATTACGGTTGGCCAAGCCCAGGTGTGGGCCACCAACCCATGCCCGCCCCACCTTCGCCTAGAAAAGATTCTGATTCTTTTATATCAAGTTGGGAAACATAGGCTACACTCTTTTCGCTTTTCCATAGAAAGATCCATTGTGCACAATGGGATTGTAGGTCAAAGCATTGGCGTCGCTCTAGGTGAACGCTAAGTTCCGCTGCGCTCTGACCCTGCACTGACCCTCTGACATTGTGCGTTGCCTTCGCTGCCCTGAATGGCTCCAAAGGCAAGGGGGTGGGGCCGCCTCACGCTGGCTTGTAACGGAGGGTCAGAGCGCGGTGGAACTTAGTTTTTCGCCCCACCTAGAGTGACGCCACTGGGTCAAAGTTTTTAAAAGTCTGAAAAATCAGGTTGGCCCATGACATTCAGTTTTATGTGGATTTCAGGTATGGTAATAGTAGTAGTGGTTATCATCTTGTTGGAAAAGAAATGACTGAATGAATATTTGACATATGAAGCTGCCTTGTACAGAGTCAGAGCACTGGTCCAGCTGGCTCAGTAGTGGCCATTGATTGGCAGTGGGTCTCCAGGGTTTCAGACTGGAGTCCCTCTGAGTCTTATCTGGAAATGCCAGGGACAAACCTGGGCCTTCTGCATGCAAAGCACAGACTGCAGCTTGGGCAGCAGAGCACTTCTCCCAAAACCTGGCCTGGAATTCAACTCCAGTCAGGACCAGCCCTACCATGAAGGAAGGTGAAGTAGGCTACTTCTGGTGGCAGATGGTGGTTCAGTTCTCAGGGGCAGCATGGCAACCCACCCAACACTCCCCCAATGGATGGTCTGAAGAGGAAGGAAGGTGAAATGGTACCATGCTGGTTTTTCTAATTCTTTCCTAATAAGGAAAAGGAAAAAAAAAACAGCAAATGGAAAGAACAGAGTGCTCTGCTTCAGGAATCAAAATGTCATGGGCTGACACTGGCCCCCAAACCTTTATTATGCACTCTATCCATTAAGTTGCACTGTTTTTCTCTACCTATCTACCATGATTTCAAATTGGGTCTTTAGTTCATTTTCTGGGTTTTGACATCCACAAGTTTTTAAATTGCTTTAGGATGAAGCTATATAATGATGTGCTGCACTCCTTAGTCATGGAATTGATTTGGAAAGGGCATAGTGAGCATGACTGAGAGTCAGCCTTGTTTGGATAGCGAAACAATCCCATTTTCAAAATATGCAGTATGTATATTGTATATTTCACTCAGAAACCAGCAACCTCTCACACGTTGCACATAACCTCTCACATTTTGCACTTTGCACGCTCTTTTTCCACTTATTATTCCAGAAGAACCAGGTTCTATTTATTCCCAGTCATGACTCTCCAAATGCCTTCAAAGATCAAACATCCAAAATCCAACAGCCACTTACTGCCATTCCTCCGAAACACAAAACAGCATTGATATTTCACTTTTCTTTGAAAATTCTTCCAGCCCAATGCTGCACATTTTTACTCACAGTAAATCTCAGTACAAGTCAATGGAATTTGGTCCCAAATATAAGCAGGCACAGAATTCGTCCTAATTTAAATTTCCTCACAGCTGCATGCAGAGAAGACTGGGTTTAGCATAAACCTAGATTCTACATTATTATTACGCTATTGCAAAAGGGGTGGTGTGCATCTTCATGATACCTTACCCCTTTCCAGGTAAAGGCTTCGGAGACGAGTTTCTCTTCTGACAATTGTTTTTCCTATACTGCAAATAAATAAATAAATCAGTCAATTGCCTCACCATCACAAAGGCAGGGGATGGCTAAACAGAGACGTTGGCAGAGGCCTGGCCCTTTTCGCTTTTGCAGCTGGCTCCTCCCTCCTTTTGAGAGAGAGAGGCCACGGCAAGCCCTGTGTTCCTCTCTCTGACGTCATTTCGATGACGGAGCCGAGCCCAGCTTTAATACACAGACCTTTCTTATATAATACAATAGTACCAAAAACGGATGCGTTGCACAGGATGTCTCTCTCCCGCCGCCCGCGTGCCCATTCTCCATCACAGCTCTTCTCCGCTATTATGTTTTTCGCGTTCCAAATCCTGGCCCTCCCCTTCCCACCTCAAGTAAGTCTTCCTAAAAAGACACCCCCCCCCCGTGGTAGAGCTATACAGAGGACGGACGGGCGCGACCTCACTTACCGCCGACACCGGGGGAAAGCCGCAGGCTGCGTAGCTCAGCGCGCCGAGAGGCTTCGAGCGTCACTTTGCTCGGCTGGGCGCAGAGCGAGGGGAGGGTTGCCCGTGTGCACGGTGCGATGATGAATCATGCGGGGGGGGGGGGGGAAGAGGGGAGCGTTTATCTGCCTCGGCCTCTCCGCTCCAGCTGCAGGTGTATGAACGGTTGCCAGGCTTCCCGTAGGGAGGCAAGCCCCAGCAGACAGGCTTTCCGCTCCCCATTGCACGCGCTGGAGATAAGGCCCCTCGAGGCAAAGGTGCCCAAGCTGGCTTGACCTGGTTTGGGCCAATCTAAATCTAAGCTACCCCTCCTTCCGATTCCCTGCCGCCTTTACTGGAGAGCTGGATTCCCCCCCCCCCCCGCCAGTCATCTTCTCAGGCTCCCGTTCCTTCTCTGTTTCCTCTTCCATGCAGATCATTAACTACATTTTTATCCTCTGAATTGTAAGGAGTACATCATGTAAGAAGTACTCTCTCCCACTTTATCCTCACAGCAGCCCTGCAAGATATGTTAGGCTAAAAGAGGGGTTTTCTTAACCTTTTTACAATTACAGACCCTCCAATGCCCAATATGTGCCCATACCCCCTTTGCCAGACTGTCAAAGTCATCATCACCAGTGACCACTTCTATTATATTAGGATGACTTCAAAAGATGTCAATAGCTTGGTTTTATCCTACGTATGGCTAGGAACAGAACACCTCAATCCATATAGATAATGGTGATAAACTTTAATTTTTCAGAAAGATGGAGTCCCATACCCCTATCAGGTATGGATACCCCCAGTTAAGAATATCTGGGCTGACAGATGACTAGCAGCAAGGTCATCTAGTAGTGGACAATAGCTGAGTGCAGAGATTGGGGTACCACTCATCCCCATCACCCCAATCTTCCTCTCTTGCTGCCCCTTCAGCTTAGAACTGCCTTCGATCGCACCTTACTGCTGCTGCCTCCTCATTCACTTCTTTTAAAACTCATTTGTTACAAAGCCCACTACTGCAACTCATTTCAAGTTCATATCACTTTTAATCAGATATGCTGTCCCTGTTTACTATGACAGGGACATAGTAAACAGGATAAACATAGTAAACAGGGACATAGTATGTCCCTCCCCACCTTGTGTCGTTACCTAGATTGCAGGCCCTTTGGGGGAGTGACCTGTATTTCCATTTCCAAAGTACCAGAAACACAGGTGGTGCTATGTCAATAATAGAAGTTATTAAAAAAATATCCTCCCCTGAATAGTTTCACATTTATAGGTTCATGTACAAATTGAAGTTCACTTGTAAGAGCATTTATATCTGGCTTGTCTATAAATAAAAAAAGACACCCATCCACCCAAGGCAGTTATCTCCTTAAAACCACAACAGCAAAATATTTCAAATTACAACAGGAGTGTAACTCCCCCTTCACCTCTTATGTATGACAGTTGGCATAAACTTTCCAGCAGGCACATATTGGATTTAGGACAAGATGGTGTGCAGTTTGTGGATGTACTAGAATCCACCAGAAAGGAGTTAAAGGGTCAAAATTATCTACTACAGTTCAAGAATGAAAGTTGGTTGTCGACGTCCTTCCTCCTCCTAGTCATCTTTTGCTCTTGACGATGAAGAATGGCAATTCTTGTGAGGTGCAGGAAGGTTGCTTTTCCAATGCACTCAGCCCCCCCCCCCATATTAGGTTCTCCCACCAGTGAAACAAGTTCTAATCTTTTTTCACTTGATTCAGAAGTATGTTTATCCCTAGCACGTTCATTCATCAGCTATATGGAAGGTACAACAGGAAGACAAGCAGGCATTTCTGAGTAGACTCAGACTCCTTTGGACTCGAGCCAATGTAAAGTTCTCTCTTGGGTAAGGTTTTACAAAGTGGGTTTCTCCCACCCCCTGCCACATTTCTCAAAGACAAGCTCTTTGACTCTTCTCTAGTCTTTCCGCACCTCTACCTGGCAGAATAAATTCCTCACTTCAGCATACAATATCTTGGATTTTCAAAAGGGACCACAAGTTTTCAAACACCTTATTTGCTCCTCTAGACATACCAAGGTTGTTTTTTCAAAGGACTCTGGCATGTACATAATGCTTGCTATGTGTAGAGACTGCAGTCCTATATGGGTTTCTATAATGCACTGGTGTAGAATTCTGCAGCTTATTCCTATTCAGATGTTGAGACCCTACTACTTTTGTTCTGGCTAGTCTGTACTGGCTTCCTACCTGCTTTTGAGCTCAATTCAAGATGCTAGTTATTACATTTAAAACTATAAAGAGATTTGACTCTGCATATCTTAAGGAACCGCCTCCTCTCATATGCCCCTCCCTGTTTCTTGCAATTAATAATAATAATAATAATAATAATAATAATAATAAACAGTATTTATATACCGCTTTTCAACAAAAAGTTCACAAAGCGGTCTACAAGTTCACAATTACCTAATGCTTACCTGCTATGTGTCTCTTTTGAAACATTAAAGCTTGTCAGGGCTTTTTTGGTAGTAGCACCTGCTTTGTAGAACTTCCTCCCTAGAAAGTTTCACTCAGCTTCTTGAAAGCAAATGGTATTTTCAGCATTAGTCAAATGCCCTAATAAAAGGTGTAAACTTTCACTTGAAGGAATACAGCTGTCTGCATTTCTCTCTTTCAGATGTAAAATCATAGTAAACGTAGAATACGCCACCTACAATAAGTACCATTTACACAGTTACAGAAATAAATTAAAAATCATTTTTATTTCAGAGACATTGATGTTTTGCACTACACTGAGAAAGTTAACAAAAATCAATTTCAAGTTTAAACGTTTACAACAGAAAGATTCAGTACTAAAGCAGACCAATCTAAACATCTGTTTGTGCAAATGAACGATATGGCTTTATACAGTATGTTTTATTTAAATGACATAATCAGCGTATTTTATTCTTTTAAAATCATGCAATTTTTTATATCACATTACTTTAAAAAGAAAAGAAAATTAAGACCTGCAAGCTCTTTTGGCCAAAAGGATACACGACTACACAAGAAAATCATGTACAGCCCCCCCCCCGGTACCTGTGGATTCATTTATCCGCAGATCCGGAATCCGCACCCCCACGCCCCTTTTATCTTTATTTCTTGTTTAAACAGTTCTTGTTTAAACAGAACACTATAAGCAGCAGCATGCCGCTTAAAGCACAGAGCTGGAATGATTCTAGCAAGGAGCTTGGGTGCTAGAGAGGCTCCAAACGTTAAGAAGTGCAAACTGCTTCCTGTTAACATTAGGAGTCTCTCTAGCACTGAGACTGCTTGCTAGAATCATTCTGGTTCTGTGCTATAAGCAGCACACTGCTGCTTATAGCGTTCTGTTTAAGCAATAAATAAAGGTAAGGGGTGCAGGGCCCTGCCAGGGACATTCACCCCATCTACAGTTTTCACATATCCAAGGGGGCCTGGAACATAACCCCGCGGATACAGGGGCCCAACTGTACAACCTTCAGCAATGGGACAGTATCATATATCATCCTACAAGCCTCTGAACGTCGCCCTTTGTTTGAGTCAACAAAAATGCATGTCTTATATTGCCACAGATGAACTACAGCACCAGTGCTGGACATAAGCCTTACATAGATACTTCAATGTTGCAAAACTCAAGCCTGTGCATCAAGACTTCCTAGCATGAGCAACCTCATACTTTGCTAAAAAGGGCTTCACTCCCCACTCCCCCAGTTAACTTCAGTTCTCTACAAAATCAATTAGAAATTGATTCCTTGTAAAATTTTAGTTAACAGTAGACAACAGAACTAGTAAACTGTCCCTGATAAAATCCAGTCAAAACTATAAAAACAAATACTGCTCAGAAGTCACAAGGGAAAAGCTACCCAAAAGAATGTATGTTTGTCATGGCTTAGGATTTCCACTAAATTAAAAAAGACCCACTTAAAGAGAAATAACAACATCTCTTATTTTTTTAAAAAGAAAACAGACTGAAGTAGTTTTAGACAATTCAACAGGCTTTGATTGCAAGCCTTAACATGCATACTTAGATGCAAGATCACTGAAATCCATAGCACTTCTGAGTAAACCTGGCTAGGACAGGTCTGTTACAACTAAAAGTCAAGAGGTTTAACAGCTGGAATAAGTTTTGCTGTGGCTATTGGGTTCTTTGGAGACCCTCTGTACCGAGTCTTTTTTTCTACCAACTGCTTCCTGAGAACACATCTATCAGGTGTGGCAACTGAAATATTTAAGCTTGTGTTCATTTTTACAACAGTTTTTGGTGTTTCATGATTAGTTCGATCCTCTAGAACAGACTTAGATTGGTTAGCAGTAATTGATTTCACTTTGCAAGTTGTACCAGGCCTTCCAGCTTGCTGTGGGTAGGAAATGGAAGACTGAGTGAGCTGGTCATGTGAAGCCGTAGCTGTACTGGAGACACTTTCTGCATAAGACAGTGCAGTTTCATAACTCACTGATTTATCAAGTGACAAACAGCCATCACCTGGTTTTATTAGTTTACAAGCAGCAGACTGCTTATTAGCCTCCAAGAGAGAATTCATCCTCCTGATAGACTGACGGACGGGGGTGCGTTGAAACGTAAGAGGTGGTTTGGTTTTGGTTGCAGAACATGGCTCATTTAATGAAAGTTTGTTGAACCAGTGTATATGATCTGCAACCTTTCCTGAAGGTGAAGATTTTTCATGAGTTTCCATGAGCAGGTACTGGTTGCTGTTTCTGTCTCCATCTTTTTGCAATTTAGAGAGAAGCTCTCTTGTTTCAGGGATTTCTTTAGTCTCTGAATGACAGTTTCTCAATTCCTTATCTTCAATAATTTTTTCTGGGGTGGATTGCTGATTCAATCCCAGTGTCTCTGTGCTATTTTCATGGATACCTGGAGATGGCATCCCAGGCAGCTGGTCTTCTAGTACTAACTCATCACTTCTGCCTAACTCAAGGATCAGACTATTGGTCACAGTAGTACTTGGGAAGAGGGATCCTTCCATAGAATGGACTTGATCTGTATTTGACAGATGTTTGTCAACAACACTAGATTTATTAGCAGAGCTAGTAAACAGAGTCTTTGGCTTTACCACTGTCATTTTCTGGGCTGTAGCTTCGGAGAGTTGCAGCTCTAGATTGAGTCCTGAAATGCATGCTGTTTCTAGTGTTAGATTCGATGTTGAAGGCTCAGTTTCCAATAAATTATGAAGGTTGCTTCCAGATTCAGAAAATGCTCTCTTAATTTTCAATAATGTGTCTGTGGTCAATTTGCTTTCATCCTCACAAAAGGAAGTTTGCTGTTTATTGCTATTCTGTTCTGTACTTTCATCAGCGGGCCGACAGTTAGGAGGAATAACTGCTGTTTTTTTAGTTGTAAGAGCAGGTTCTGAAGAACAAGTTTCTGTGTCAAGATTTGTCATGAAATGAGTACTGCTGTTATAAGTCTCCTGAGATTCTGTGGTAAAGCAGCCAGTCCAGGATATTCGGTAGCTCGCTTCATTACAACAGTTTGCCATTTGCAAATTTTCCTCAGACTTGCTGATGTTTTTAGAACCTTTAAGAAAAAAAAATAGTGTTTTTAATCACAGCAGAAAATTATCGTGCACATTAAAATGAACATTAATGCCACAGTCACATAATTAGGCTTACCAGATCTCCAACCGGGACAGAGTGCTAGACCTTTAGGAGAAGGAATGTGGGCAGGTGTAGCTTATTAAACCCTTAGAACACAATCCTAGGCATGTTTACTCAGAAGCAAGCCCCACTGAACATAATGGGGCTTGCTTCTGAGTAGACATGCCTAGGATTGTGCTCTAGGACTTAATAAGCTACACCTGCCCACATTCCTTCTCCTAAAGGTCTAGCACTCTGTCCCGGTTGGAGATCTGGTAAGCCTACATATAATAGCACTGTAACTAGGCACTCTTGGTTGCCTGCAGAAAACATTGGTTGCCCCTAGGAAACAAGTAGCCCCACCTCTGAGAGACCATGCAAGTGTAGTGGTTAGCAACACTCTGCTGCATTTCAACCTGCCCTGGGAACATAGCAGTACACTGTGGCCTTTACATCAGTATTTTCCTGACACTATCTCAGTCCAGTGGTACCACTTCAGATATCAGGGTATTTTCAATGCAAGATTCAAAGGTCATTTAACAGTATAGTATTTACTATGGTTACTTAAAAAAAATCACCACCACAAAACAAGAGAAATTGGTGCTCCTGAACTGAACCAAGGAGAGGGGGAAAATCATGGAGTGTCTCACTCTGCCTCTTAAATGACATGCCCAGAAAAAAAAAAAGACAGGATAGACCAACATTGGGGGAACCATAACATGCTGCTGTGTTGGCCTGCACAAGGATGCTATGGTTGTCTATTCTGCATTCCTTGAGAGCACACATGTAGCTAGACAGGTACCAGCCCAACCCATTTCAGATCTTTCCTCAGCTTTTGGCTGCTGGTGCAGTCACAGCTGCAACATTCAGGCTCAACAGTGACTGCCAGTCTTAAGACCAGAAGGCAAAGAGAACCCCACGAGAACAGCCAAAAGTGCAGAAGTTACAGATGAGAGAAGGAGCAGGAGAGTAGAGTAGAGAGGTGGAAGACCACCTCCTGACTTACTAGCAAGGCAATCATGCAGCAGGCACAACATTCAGTCTTCAAATACTGCAGGATGAATTCTTTTCCTAGGCACCCACACCAAATGCAGTGCTCTTAGAAACCTACAACATGCCTAAACTCCTGAGGCACAGGGCTCTCCTTATGAATTCTAGAAAAGGAAGATTCTGAAGCCAAGTCAAATATGTATGCCCAATTTCCAAAAGGTTAACTATGGGCCCGTTTTGTTTAACAGATTGTAATGAAATGGAAACCATTATTTTGATTCAAGCCTACATGGATAAAATCAAGCTTCCTGCAAAGTTCTGTCTGCTTAGGCTTGAATTGAGGTAAATTTTACTCATTATGTTGTCACTGTACTTATCTTGTATACTTTTATGCTTTACATCAGGGGTGGCCAACCTTCCACCATTAGGGCCTCTGTGTTCTTAAGAGTTACGTAGAAGACAATCTTGGCAGCTGCAAGTGCTGATGGTGCTGCTAAAGCTGCTGCACCTGCTGAAATGCCCTCACCTATACAATCATTAAAGGGCGAGGAGCATTCATGTTGAAAGGTTGACCACCCCTGTTTTACTGTAACTCTTGTATTTCATGGCCCACTGTTTACAATTTATTGATGCCCACATATATTTATGCAGCTATGTGAACATGCCAACCAAAGAGTTCATATAGTTCATGCAGCTGATGAATTTGGCTTTAATCTACAAAAGCTTATGCTACAATACATTTATTAGTTTTAAGGTGCCACAAAACAAGACACTGTTATACATGACCAAGTGTAACCTGAACATTCATTTATTTTTTGGTGGCTCTATCAACTTACATGGCTTCTCCCTTCAAAAGCTAAACAATTTAATGGTATGAAAAACTCTTGCCAGGGAAAAGAGTGAGTTCCAGGAAAAAGCAGGCTGACCGAGTGAAGTAGTGCCTAGTGTGCCCATACCCCTTCCTGCTCCCTACTTTCATTTTACAGGATGGACGAGTAGCTGAACAGGGAAAAACCTTGGTAGTTTGTATTTACTGCTACCATTCCAGGTTACAGAGACCAGGCAGGGGAGGGCTGTCTGGGGGAAAAATCCTCCCAGGTGAACACTAACCCCCTGGAATTCTTATTAAAAATCAAACCCACATTAGCATCTGCAAGATGAAGAGACATGGCAACCCACTGAATTGACTATGTTCATAGGCTAGGCAGACCAAGAGCCAAAATGTTACTAGTTTTATTAAAAGTCTAAAAGGAATTAAACACAATGGGGGAAAGAAAGGTGGATAGTAAAAAAAAGACAAGCAGGCTGATAGAAAATGCATGAGCTTGGCTGGAAAGCACAACAAAAAGTTTTGATCAAATAGATGCAGTAACCAGTAAGGCCTAGCAGATGGTGCTGGGATGCTACTCAAAAGACACAGCTCAAATGGCCTCCCTTTCACATCACACAGGCTGGATGACAGATGAAAGAAAATTAAGGCTGCAATCCTATGCACACTTTCCTGAGAGTAAGCTCCATTGAATACAGTAGAGCCTACTTCTGAGAAGACATGCATAGGATTGTACTGCAAGTCCCCGAATTTCTAGCTAGAAATGGTCCCCAGAATTTAGGTACTTGCATTGCCCAAGATATCCTCAGTCCCTGCACTTGCTGGAGAGCAAACTGGTGCTTTTCTGTGTTCCAACTTCAGAATTGCATAGCAGACCGGCTGATCTCCTGTGTGCTGCAGCTTAAAACCTTTGGTCTGATGTCATCAAGTTATGCAAATAGAGGAGTAGAACCCAGCTGTCTCCTCCATCCCACCCCATTACCTAGACAGACAGGTATGACTGCCCAGTGGAAGATATTCCAGACTATGAGGAAAGAGGACTCCAATCTATGAAGACATGTGCTTGCTAGTAATGGGAGATTCAGACAAAATACAAAGGCTACTTGCAGAAGAATGTCCCAGCAGCTTTTTAGGCTGCTAGAACTCGTACAGGAGCTTCTGAGGAGTGTCCAAAAATACAGAATAGGCAAAAAAAAAAAAAAGGGAAAACACAGGGCATTCATCAAGCTTACATTCCTTTTCCACTTTTGAACCAGACATAGCTAGCAAGTTTTGACATTTTCAAAAATAAGCCACATTTACCTTTCTTGGTAATAGTTTCACCAACACATGGATTTAATAATGCAACTGTCTGTACCAAAGCCACTCCATTTTCTATGTCTGTTTGACTTGCAAGTCGACGACCAATGGTTTCAGATCTGTTAGTAACTGGATGTTCCACTGCAGTATTCTTTTTGGATTTAATTAAAAGCGCACACACATTAATAGTTCATCCTGATTCTACAAATAGTGTAGTACTTTTACAGTTTAAGAAAGAATCAAACAGAAGCTGCCCCTACATTTGGTTTAGGGATGCAATGAACAGCTTGGCTTTGCCCTTCATGTCTATCCTGGAACAGAAGAACCTTGGGCTATATCATATATGGCAACAGTAGTAGTGGTTTGAAGCATGGAGCCCATGGGTCAAGGCCAGAGAAGAGGAAAGCAGCCCCTGCCCAGAGGCAGGTGGCAAAAGAGGAGGCCAAAGTAATAACAAGGAGCTGTAGCCTGTGGGAAGGAAAGGAATAGTTGGAAGTGGCAACTTGTGAACAAATAGCCTGGAAAGGGCTTTTGCAACCAAGGGATTATAAATGAACCAGAATCACGAGGAAAAAGAGCCATGCTACTCTACCCCTTCCCCATTCTACCCGAACCAAGCCACACCAGATACTGTACTGTCTGCATGGAGTTTACCGAGTTATAGCAACAGACAATTAGAAAAATAAATTAGCTAAAAGTGCCATAAGAATGAAACTGCCACAGAACAGGTTTCTGCGTGATGGGGGAGGGGGGATGTTCAAAGTACCTCTTTGCTGTTCTTTCCTAGGATGAACTTTAATCGCAGTGACCTGCGCACCATCTTCTTCCGGCTAACCTTCGGAGAGAAGCAGCCCATTTTCCCAGATTCAACCCTAAAAGGATAAGAGAAACAAAATGAGTGCACATTGTTCTGAAGCTCTGATACTCCAATTCAAAACCCAGATACTTTATATGTTGTAAGACTCCCTTAAGGATAAACAGGCATATACTCCCTTAAGGATAAACAGGTATATCCCTGCTATCTGGGCAAGAGGCACTTTTTCAGTTGGTGCTCCTCTTATATTTAGCAGGGGGAAAGTAACTGCCCCCTTTCACTCCAGCACAGTGTCTTTTGTGGCTGTTTGCTGGTGTTCTTCTGCATCTTTTTTAGATTGTGAGCCCTTTTGGGACAGGGAGCCATTTAATCATTTGATTTTGTCTGTAAACCGCTTTGTGAACTTTTTGTTGAAAAGCGGTATATAAATACTGTTGTTGTTAATAATAGAAAAGAAATTCATTGAGAAAATTTAGTAATATGAAACGCACCATAGTTATCACGCTAATTTTTTTTAAATGAATCTGACAATGCAGAGAGAAAGAGTAATATATGAACCCTAAGATCATCTCTAACTTTCAAAGAAATAAGCTACAGAACTTGGGTCACACATTTCATTTAGAATTGTAAAGATCAAAACTTTATAAGAATAGGAGACATTTAACAACACAAAACCAAGTTGGCATTTTTGCCCCCTTCTACTGCAACCATCTCAGTGTTTGGGCAAAACCGACCTTTGTACTTTTTGGCTGGCAATCCTTTTGCTTCTTCGACTTCCTATACTTTGTTTGTCACTAGTGATGGAGGTAGTCAGTAAGCTCTGAGATGCCTCAAGAGACATACAAGGGCTTGTAGCAAACTGAGCTGTAGAACAGAAGATTACAGAGAGTTGGTTACTTTGACGTATCTGTTGTAAATTGCAAAGTACTGCAATTTCCTTCTTAAGAATGTGTTCCTCTTCTCTATCCAAGGACCTGTCTATCCATTCAAAGTAGGACAATTTGGCCAATGCAGGAAAAACATTGTGAGCATATGTAATGGTAAGTATTATGAGGTAATGCAAAAAATAAACATATCTTTATGCAGCTCTCTTTGATGACAGTATTCTACATCGCTGCAAGGCCAAAGAGAATTATTGTGAATAGAGAGTAATTAAATTGGAAAATTTGAATAAATGATCACTCTACCTGATGCAGGTGTTGAACTAATGTTAAAGACACTACTTGGTAGCAATTCAAGAGCTAAGTTATGCCTGATAGATCGCCTTTTCTTGTTAGAGAAGCCTTGAACGGAATCAGCTGGATATTTGCGCTTCATACTTGGAGTAACAAGCACTGGAGTCACCGATGGAAAGACTGTAAAGAAAGTGACAACTGCGATAAAAGCCTTAAAATGGCAAACACCACAAGGTATACTTATGCAGTTGAGATAATGAAGTCTTAAATTTGCTGCAGTAGAAAAGATCCAGCACTCAATTATATTAATATGGGAATACAAAAGAGATTAATTGGAAGTTAAAGTAATAAAGATTAGGAATAGCAGTTGCCTCCTCCTTTCTGCAGTTAGTGATGTGGACATCCAGGAAAAAAAGGCAAGAAAGCTTTTAAGGGAAAAGTGAGTTTCTATGGGTAGAAATGGAATCATTGGAAATTTTGGAAAAATTGAAATAAGTTTCATGAAACCCATTTTTTCATAATGAAGAGTTAAATATTTAATTATTACAAACAGCTGTTTTTCTGCCCTTCAGTATTAACTAAGGATCCATCAGTTTGACAAGCTGCGTTGCAATGTATTATTTTTGCAGTTGAGTTACTGTCTTACCCTTGGAAGCCCCTCTGTGGATACAACCTGGAGTATCAAGGCATCAACTCAGCTACTTTGATGTCAAAGAAGAACTTGCAAATAAGAACTGGGGAATCTGAGAATGTACATGTCATTATCCATAATTAAGTTAAAGATTCTTGTGTTCTTAAGTATTGAAATGACATCCTGCTGGTGCAAATTGTTAGGTAATCTTGGAGCCTTTTGCTAGAAGTAACTCTTGCCATTTCTGTGCGTAGCAAAGTCTGAGCTCTTAATGTCTTTCTGTAAGGATCGTTGTAACTAGTTGGAGTTACATTGTGCATAGTTTTCCTCTGTCACTATGTTTTGTGTTACATTAGTTGACTATTCACATGAATTCAGTACATTGATTTCCCTGTGGATTCACTATAAAAAACCACAGGTTTCTTTTGCATCTGCACAAAAAATCCTGTTTTCACATTGAAGCCAAAAGTTACAGCTAGATTTAGGTAGCAATCTTAAGTGCACTTACCTGGGAGCAGGCCCCATTGAATTCAACAAGACTTCTTAGTATAAGTGCATAGGATTGCGCTGTCTGTATAAGCAGCCAAGCAAATACTGAACATTTCAATTTTCCCCAAATTTCCTTTCCCGCAGCTTACCTCTTTTTTTTTTCACAACAAAACGATGTTTCCAAAATTTCCAGAAACTTTTCATCTCTCCTTGCAGATGATAAATGTTTAAGGCCATGCACTCTTTGCAATACAAGGAAAGAGAAGGGCAATGTTTCTGAAGCAGCACATACCCAAGCTCAGACAGCTTCTTTACGAGCTAACATGGCTGAATATTGCACCAGCTACACCCAAGCTTTAGTATGCAGCAACTAAAATGGAGCCCAGTTTCCATCTTTAAGAACTCAGGCTACTATTATCAAAGCAGCAGCAAATCAATTGCAAGATAATTGCAAGCAAGTCAGTATTACAGCCCTGCTTGCATCTTCCACATGCTGTCCAGGTACAGTCTTGCACACAAGTCTTGGGCACATGATACTTAGTGCCTCATGCAAATGCACGATACCTACCACTTCCGTCTCTCTGAGGTGTAGTGGAAGGTGTTCTGTTAGATTTAAGTTTATTCAGAGCCCCACTAACAATATCTGAAATTGAAGACACACCAAGCAATCAGGCTTTTAAATAGAAAACGTAGGCTGCAGTCATATGCACACTTACCTGGGAGTAAGCCCCACTGACTATAATGGGACTTACTTCTTAGTAAACATGCATAGGATTGCATTGGCAGTGTCCCATTTCTAAAGTCAAACCATGATTTTTTTAAGTCAAAGGGATAGCTTCTTAACAGCGTGCCAATTTTGTTCTCTTTACGTAACAGAAAATCACCTGCTAAAACATTGCTATTCATATCTCATTTATATGAACAGAAAAAGTAACTGACCAGAATGATCCTTAGAACATAGTTATTTCAGCATAATGAACTCCCAGCTATGCTGAGGAAGCTCTGGTAACCCCCACAAGGGGCGCATGTGCTGCATAAGCACAACTCTGTACGTTCAAAGTTCCATCTGTTGCTTCAGCACATATATTTATGCAAGCTCCAGGGGATGAAAAATGGTAGTAGAAAGAACACTAGAACACCTAAGCCCTATGCAGATGTAACAACTGTGGACAGTATCCATGGTTACAGTTCCAAATGGACTGTGCCAGCAAGCTGCGGCCTTATGCACTTCACAGTGCCCCTCCCTACTCTCCCTGGAAAAGAGGC
Source organism: Plestiodon gilberti rubricaudatus (assembly GCA_026170595.1). Taxonomy (NCBI): domain Eukaryota; kingdom Metazoa; phylum Chordata; class Lepidosauria; order Squamata; family Scincidae; genus Plestiodon; species Plestiodon gilberti. The sequence continues at coordinate 266,581,913 of JANXHW010000001.1, forward strand.
AAATGGTCTCTCTGGGTAGAGTGTGGGCAGCAGAGCTATGGAGTGTTCCAGGGAAGGGGCAGGGCTTGTAAGTGTGCTCATGAACACTCTGTAAGTGCGGAGATTTTCCATGGTGACAACATCCAAGAAGGGCTCTAGTTTGTTTTTCAAATTTTAACCCAGAGATACATAAGGTGTTTAGCACAGATGGTAGCCAAGCCCCTGCCACCGTTTTGACAAGTTTCCTTTGTCAAATTTTGTGAAAGTGCAGCTAGAGGATCCAATGCAGTTATCTTCTGCATGCGCTCTCCCATCTCACCCTACCCAGCAGCATTGGTCAGCGGGTTATAAGCAATTAATTACACTGACCACATAATTTTAATCACACCAAGACCAGGTTACCTAAATTATGGAATAATCTGAAATTGTTCTTTCAAAAGTAGAACACCAATTGATCAAAGATTACTTGGGAAGAACACAAACTTTTAGAACTACTTGGATGTTTTGGACTTACCTAACTAACTCTCATTCTAATTGTTGATGGAGTTCATATCAGATATCACTCTGGAGAGAGGCAAAAAGTCCCCGAACTTAATTTAAATCCTGTTACTACTCCACACGCATATTAAAATGAAACATTCCTGTGTGTTTTTTCTTGCTTCTCCATATGTAAGCCATTGTACAGTACTTTTCCCTTGCTATCTCGACGAGTCCAAGTAAAGGAAGGTTTGATAAGAAGCAAGCAATTACAGAGACAATTTACCCACCTCCTATGCTCCGTCTTCTCCTTCTCTTGCGTTCTCCAGGAGTTTCACCTTCACTTTCATCACAGTCTTGTGGTAGAGGGGTAGAAACAGGATCATCAATACCAAGCATTGCAGGCATCTTTTCCAAGATATACTTTGGTATGTTTCCTGTATTAGGAAAAAATTATTATGTGTTATACAAGTAATAGTACAGCTACATAAAATACGATAGTTCATGGCACCCAATCATAATCTTACCTATATCTTCTGCATGATCAATTAGTGTCTGCACAATTGCAGCCTGCAAACGAAGTTTTTTCTCTGTATGAGCGGATATCTTGTCAGCCTCGCTCGATTGCAAGAGATTTGGAGCAAAAATAACTGCCAGGTTACTGCTGTCCATTTTGTTCTCAGTAGACCTGAAAAATATAAATAGAGCCATGTCACAGACATGCTGTCTGCAGTTGTAATGGCAAGATTGGGATACCGGAAGTTACATTTTTCATGGCAACCATAGTGGCTTACAGAAGAACAATAAGAAATCATTACAACAAAAAAGGGGGGGGGGATATGTCTTGCTTGCTTCTTTTCTCCTCTCTCTCACACAGTAGAATTGTTTAATTTTTTTAACTGTATCTCTATGTAGAGATAGTTTCATTGTGTATTCCTGCTTTTGTAGCCGTACCATAAGTTCTTTCTACATATTTTTTAGGATTTAAGTACTGTGACACACTGTCTGATTTATATATTTTTCAAAATAATTTTTCTAGTTGTATCTAATGAAGAGTTACATTTATACTTAGACATGTTGGAGAAACTTTCTGGAGTAATTTCATAAATAGGGGTCTAGAACTTTTTGAGATTTGCCTCACTGAGAGAACTCTCCTGCGTGAACCATTGATGCAGGGAAAGAAAGGATGGTGTATGGGTTTTTACCACTTCGTACTTTTTTCAGGTTTTTGTTGCAAAGGGCACAACATTCAGAATATCCTCTACCTACCTTAGAGACACTTTTTTGAGAAACTTGAAAAAATATCTCAAGGTATCAATTGTTCCGTCATTCATAAGACAAGAGAGAAGTAGCGTGGCAGAGTTTTTCTCCTCAGTGCCTAGTTGTTGGGCCTTGACGAGAGATTCTTGCAGTGCACTTGGGAGGACAGGCTCAGGCAATTCTCTGAAGAACTGTTTCAGAAGCCCTGCAACATCACATGGCTGTGCAGTAGACAGGCAGTTTTCACCTTGGTCCAGTTTACTCTGGAAAAAAAATGACACAGCCACTATAAGCCACAGCACACTGAAAGAACACAGAAATGGAGAAAGTACAGTAATATGGTTTGAGGGAAAACTGTGCAGAACGTTTAAGGACGCTCAACTCAGCTGAGATATTTAAAGTCATCTTCACCTGGGAGCAAAGCCTACTTTTTTAATTTTTGTACAGTGCCTAGCAACTTAGGAATGTACATGCAATGGCATTAGATCAGAGATAAGAACAAAACAGACACGGGGAAAATAGCAGTACTATACCTTTAATGTTTTTAAACGAACAAACGATCCAGATTTTCTGAAGAGTCCTTCAGTGTGAATATATTCTTCTAAGTATTTACAAGCCTCAACTAAAAAGCTGAAGAGAAAAAAGAATCAGAGTTTGGCATTCAGACTTTGCAAAAACCTTATCAATCAATATCTAGACTGATAAATAACATGAAAGTGATACTCTAGTACAGGTGTTCTAAACAGAGGCGTTCTAATATGGGGGGAGCAGGTGTGCTCCACCCCAGGCGCTGAGTGGGCGTGGGGGCGCAGCAGCCGGGCTCGGGGCTGCGCAGAGCGGCACGGCACCGGAGCCCGGCTGGCGCGCCCCTCTTAAGCAGCGCGCCCACTCGGCGCGTCCCCGGCCTCCGGAGGCTCCGCTCTGGAGGCCGGGGATAAGCCCTCCTCAGAGCGACCGCCCAGTTCGGCGGTCGAGGGCTTTCTGAGAGGACCGAACGCGTTGCGCCGGCTATTATAGGGTTTGCGCATGCGCAAAACCTCTAAAAGCCGGCGCGACGCGTTCGGCCCTCTCAGAAAGCCCTTGACCGCCGAACTGGGCGGTCGCTTTGAGGAGGGCTTATCCCCGGTCTCCGGAGCGGAGCCTCCGGAGGCCGGGGACGTGCAGAGTGGGCGCTCAGCCCCGAGTTCGGCTGCTTGGGGGGTGCTCCAACCCCGCCTCCCCAGGCGCCGGGAGGGCTGGGAACGCCACTGGTTCTAAACCAGTGGTACTTGTACCATCAGTGGTACTTCAGCCGAATTCTGATGGTACTTGGACTGTGGACTTGCCAGAACCCCACTCCGCCGCAGTGCAGTGCTTTTGACACTGCATTTTTGCTCCCGAGAGGCTCCTGCCTTTGGTCGAGCCTCTCGGGAACACTGAGAAGGGCCCTCCCTCCCGCTTAGAGCCTTCTACCTGCGTTTTCCGACCTCCAAAAACCTGGGAGTAAGTGGCGATGTCATCGCCAGTCACTTCTGGTGGTATGCAGGAGAGTGGTGTCAGAGGTGGTACTCGGCCAGAAAGGGGTTGAGAACCCCTGCTCTAGTAAAATATCACCCTCTGTACGGTAAGCATAATCAAGTCCAAGTTTTAAGAAGCCCATCCTCTCTATTCATGAAACAGGATTTGGTTCACTCCAAGAACCTGACCTACAGAACTGACTGACTGCATGCAAGGGGGGAAAAAGTCTTACTAAGACATCCAACTGCTCTTGGTTCACACCATGTACACTCTATTAGGGAATTTCCACAGCGCTATTGTTTCATATTGCACTATTAAAAACTCACTAGTTCTCCCTTCTGTCAGGACAATCGGTCACAATATCCCACCCCCAGACAACTAGGGCTGAAATTCTATGCACACTTACCTGACAGTAAGTCCCACTGAACTACTTCTGAGTAGCCATACATAGGATTGAGCTGTATGTCATGCTGCAATTTTCTATTCGTATAAAGCAGCATTTCTCACAAGTTCTTCCTGTGATTAGGGGAGAACTTTGAGTGCTCGCGAGGGTAGGGCAATGGCAGCAATCCAGGGATTGTGCTGCTGTTGGGGACAAAAGGGGTATTTTTAGACTTCAATCAGGCCATCCTCTGGAGGGTGCGGGGGACCACCCACCCCAGCGGGCCTCCCAAAGCCTCCAAATGGCTCCTGGAGGCGAATAAAGCCCACTTCTGGTTTTCGGGGAAACCAGAAAGTAAACCGGAAGTGGGCTTTAATTGCCTCCAGGAGCCGTTCGGAGGCTTGGGGAGGCCTGACCCCCAGTAAGTCTAATACCCCTTTTGTTCCCGGCAGCGGTGCAATCCCGGATCACTTTCACCGCCATCGCAGGTCGCCACTCCTCTTAAGGGGGGTAGCAACCTGCCCCTTCTCCAAGTGGTGGGTCGCGACCCACCGCTTTGAGAACCCCTGGTATAAAGGACTAATGCAGAAGAAACACTTCTCTCCTGCCCGCCCTAACCACAGTGCGTGCATGAGTGAAGTGGTTAGGAGTTGGCTGAGGAACATCATTCAGTCCCACGTGTTCATTCTTTTCCTGCCAGAATAATACTGTATATATTATAACCTAAAATTAAAGATGGAATATTTATGAAGATCCTGGGTTTAATACTGTATATTACAGGCTTTACTTACCAAGGTATACTTCCATATTCAGGCACAACTTGGTGAGGTAATGTATGAAGCGCTATTCCAAAGACTTTGCCCTATGAAATAACACAACATTTAAATAGGGCACTGCAGGAAAATACATTTTCCATAAATCACATAACAAGGAAATAGAACCGAAGGGAAATTAGAACTACCAATTCCTATAAATTGAATATGGTTTTTAATACTCAAAAGAGATGCAGGTGTACCATTAGCCATTCTTAATATCAACATTAAGCTGCAATTTACAAGTTGCTTACTCTGGATTAGACACTAGTCCACTTAAAACCTACAGGCCTATCTCAGAGCTAGTTGTTTGTGAAGTTCAGTTTATGACAATTTCAGAGAGGGTTAAGCCTGCAAATACAGGCCATTACATTCCTTTTGTGAATTTATATATGCATTTAAAATATTTAAAGTGAAAGCCAAAAACATTTCCCTAATATTCCGCTGAAACTTCTTATAGCTTGTGACCTACAGCACTGACCTCTTGATGTAACTAGTTCACTGTGATGCAAGTTCTGTAGGCAACAGCATGTTTCATCAAAGGAAAAAGTTACTCAATGGGGTGGGGAAGTTGCGCCAAAGATTAAACTACAGATAATACTCTTATCTAGTCACAGTGGCCTATGATTGTATTACAGCCACTCTTGCTTACACGTTCAAGAATAAGTAACTACATGCTTACTTATCTTTGCCTGGAACGTAAATTGTATCTTTATCATAAATTGTATCTTCCTTATAAAATCTGGAATAATCCCTCTATTCTGTTTTGATTTTGTTATAAAAGCTGAATGAATTTTTGTATCTTTATGACATGGGCCACAGTCTAGAGGGGACTGAAACTTTCTGAGGATTTCCTTCTCCTTAGCAAGCCCACAAAAACCTCAAGTTACCCATTAAAATTGAGCTTAAAAAATAGAAAGGGCAAAAACTCAGCAGTACAGAAACTCAGCAGTAGACCACATATTTTTTATGTCCAATATCTGGCATCTACAGGTAAGGCTGAGAAATACCCCTGTCAAAAATCCTGGAAAGCCACTGTTCTCAGCATCAGCAATACTGAACTAGATGGACCAGGGTTCTGACTTGGTATAATAAGGCAACTTTCTGCATTCCACTATTGCAAGTGGTTTTGGAGACAATGAGATTAAAAAGTAGAATGTAAACCTTTAAAACAAAGAAACAAACAACTAAGTCTAGGGCTACTGTTTTCCAGTTCTTCATTCAACCATGATGAGCCTGGTGGATATAAAGAACTAAATTTTGAAAACGGAAAAGTAGCCATACACCCTCAACACCAAGGCACTGACCCCCATGTTATCTCAGTCCAACGCTTTACAGTTTTGCACCCTTCATACAGTGGTATTGAGGGACCATTATGGCTCAGGCAGACCAACTTCAGCCCTGTGGGATATTTATCTCTCTCTCTCTTTCTCTGGTTTGTTTTTTTTTCACTACAGCTCGCACTGAAACTGAACCCAAGTGTTTTTTTGCTGGGTAAACAAAGACTACTGGTCTATATTGCAAATCTCTTGGAAATCTACAGGCAGATCTAGCTCTAGCTTTTGCCCATCAGTACAGAGTCCAGTGCAGCCCCTCAAGCAGGCAAGGAACAGGATCTCTAACAGCCCAATTCTATCCAACTTCCTGGCGCCAATGCAGCCGTGCCAACAGGGCACACTCTGCATTGTGAAGTGGTGGGGGCAGTCATGAAGGCCTCCTCCAGGTAAAGGAACTGACCCCTTACCTGGGGGCTAACTGAGGCGGCACCTGGAAAGTTGGTTAGGATAGGATTGGGCTGTAAATGTCTGAGAGCAAGGAGGCAGAGGGGCACCCCCACCATGGTGGCTTCTCCCTGCATTCGAGCTAGCACTTCCCCCCGACTCACCCCTCCTGCCGCGGCGGTCGTCGATCCCAGCGGCTTCTCCTTCGCCGTCCGGCTCTTCACCTTAATCCCGTGAACGGTTCGGAGCTCCTGCTGCACCGCCAGCTGCACCAGGCCTCTCCGGCGGCCCCCAACGGCCGCCATCCCGAAGACGACGTCGACTACAACCCCTCTTCCTCCTTCCACGGCTCGAGCCTCATCCCCAGACGTCGCTTCGTCGCTGCCCCATAGCTCAAACTTAGCGCCTCCCCATCCCGCCTCTCCGATTGGTCCACTGCCCTGTTCGAAATCTCAGGACCCATCGGCCCCCAACGGCCGACGCGAGCGGGTGTGCCTCAAACGGCGCCCGACGTTTTCGACGATGAGCGTTGCAGACGCGATCACAACGGATGATAGAAAAGGGGGAGTGGAGGCGCGATACCAGTTCGTTCGACCTCCGACTTCTTTTTTCAGATGAGTTCGTATAGGATGGTTGTTAATGAATTCAGGCACTATTCGAGACACCTAACAGGGCCTCGCGCTTAAACAAAACAAACATAAGAGGACAAGACTGATTATTCTTTTGTCCAGAGATCAGCATGTCCTGGTGATTTTCGACGTCGTGTTGTTCCTCTGAGGGGCAAAAGTAATCGGTGTTCGTAAAAGCCAACCAAGACATCCTGAGAAAATGTATTGTGGTGGCTGTGATTTGACAACAGTGTGTGGTCACCCCCTTCCTTTTCCCCAAAGCAGAACAGAACTGAAGACAGAAGTTCAGGCTTTTTCACACGCACGCTTCCTTACGTAGGAAAAAATAGATTTATTTTGATATTCCCAATAAAAAAGAAGTTCTTCCACCAATGCTCCGGCTCAAGGGGAGGGGAAATTAACTGTCCATATTTCCACCCTAGAAAGACTGAGAGAGCTGAAGACAGCGTGGTTTACAACCTCTGTGTATACACAGTCCAGAGAGTTCTCCCCGTATTTGGAGGTTGAGGCTGAAAGAACAATTATTATCCCCGTATTATTGCGGGTTGCGGGGAGGGTGGTTACAGAAGCTCTGTTATGTAATCCAGTGTTGAGTATAGTTTGGAGTGGTAGGCGTTACAACCACCTTACGATGTTCCCATTTCAGACAGATAGCGGTGGCTTTCAAGACTCTTAAACACAATCCTATGCATATTTACTTAGAAGTAATACATTCCACTGCATTCTACTCTCAGGTAAGAGTGTATACTAGGATTTTCAGCCTGCAGTCTTTAAGGTGCCACCGGACTCTGTTATTTTTACAGATATTGAACTCAGTACATAATAAACCACCACCACCCCATACAAGACACTAGTAAGAAGATCTCCTCTGCTTGCAGCAAAAGTTAAATGTTTCCTCGACCTCAAAGGTGTTGCGATGTTGTGCTCCATTCATTCGCACGAAGAGCACACGTTGCGCTTTTTTTTTTTGCCCCGCTGAGTCTGACAATGCAAAATGGAGAGACCTCCAAATCAGACGAAGACTAGGGGGGCATCTGTTACTCTGGGGTTGCTGTTTTTTGTCGTCGTCGTCCCCTCCAGTCTTTAGGAGGCAGTATGTGCGGTGCCCGAGCGGAAAGAGGAGTTTGATTATTCAGTCTTCGAGTTGGAAAACTAGCATGATTTTAATCGTGTATAAAGAATACACGATTAAAATCATGCTAGCTTTCTTTGCCGTCTCTCTGTGAGTTCATTTCTAAGAGCTGTTTCAGGCCTAATTACCCCCCCCCCCAATAATACAGGGCGCGAATTTTCGGGTCTTCCTTGCTTCTAGCACGAGAGCATCCTCGGGTAGTTGGCTAGCCATTGTAACAGTAATCAATTGTTAATGCAATAGCGTTATGTTACTCTTGCGAAATGGGCTCTATACACCAGGGGGAGCTCTGGTCTGAAATATAGAAAAACCGTTCTGGCTCTGTTAGTACAGTATTGGCAACCCCTTGTGGATCGCTACTTTATATAATATTTATTTTACATAATAAATTTCAGTTTTACTAGCCTTTGCATATGCTTAGCACTTAGTCACTCAAAACTTAAATTTGTTAGCTTGTATAAGAGCCATTTTACTTTTTTGGGTTCCAAGATCACTGCAGACGGAGACAGCAGCCATGAAATTAAAAGACGCTTACTCCTTGGAAGGAAAGCTATGGCAAATTTAGATAGCATAATAAAAAGCAGAGATATCACCATACCAACAAAGGTTCGTATAGTCAGGGCGATGGTGTTCCCAGTAGCAATGTATGGTTGCGAGAGCTGGACCATAAGGAAGGCTGAGCGCCGAAGAATAGATGCTTTTGAACTGTGGTGCTGGAGAAGACTCCTGAGAGTCCCTTGGACTGCTAGGAGATCAAATCAGTCAATCCTAAATGAAATCAACCCTGACTGTTCCCTGGAAGGACAGGTACTAAGGCTGAAACTCAAATATTTTGGCCACCTAATGCGAAGAGAGGACTCTCTGGAGAAGACTCTGATGCTGGGAAAGACTGAAGGCAAAAGGAGAAGGGGAAGGCCAAGGATGAGATGGTTAGACAGCATCACCGATGCAACGAACATGAAAATGAGCGAACTCAGGAAGATAGTGGAGGATAGGAAGGCCTGGCGGGATATGGTTCATGGGATCACGAAGGGTCGGACACGACTTAACGACTGAACAACAACAATAAGAGCCATTTAAAATTTTACCTGCTACTTTTCATCTTCAATTAAGGTCCTGACTTTTAACATCATATTTCATAATGTTCCACTGGTGTTTTTATTTATTTTAAAATTTATTTCCCACCTTGCTAAAGAAATCAAGGCAGCTAACAATGTAAAAACCCTTACATACAATCAAAACAAAACAATTATTAAAACAACGATGAATAAAATAACATGGAGGGGAGAGAGGCCGAGTACAGTGTAAAGGGCAGTCTACAAGGTCATGCCATTGCATTTCACAACTAACCATTTGCAGCAACAGCATTTCACATCTAAAAAGCTAACAAATAAAAATATTTTTTATCCCCGCCAAAATCCCAGTAGCGTGGAAGATGTCCTAACTAAGTGCATAAGGGGGAGAGTTCCAGAAAAGCAGCATTACCACAGAAAATCTCCTGCCTCTGGCCACCATCCCGGACACCTCCTTCAGAGGTGGCACCTGAAGCAACCCCCCCTTGGGTGATCTTAAGAGAAGGGCAGGATGATATGGAAGCAGGCTGTCCCTGAGATAAACTAGTCCCAAACACCAGTACCTTGAATTGGACCCAGAAATGAATGGGCAGTCAGTGTTGACTTTGGAGCAGCAGTCCAACAGAATCAGACCACCAAACTCCGGTAACTATATGTCCTACTGCATTCTGCCACCAATTGCAGTTTCTGAATCGTCTTCAGCGGCAGCCCCACATAGAGCGCATTATAGTAATCTAATCTAGATGTCACCAAGGCATGGACAACTATGGCCAGAGCTGACAAACTCAGGTACGGTCACAGCCAGCACACCAGTCAAAGTTCAGCAAAAGCTCCCCTGGCCACATTTGGCCTCTACCGATCCAGGAGCAACTGTGAATCCAGAAGAACACCCAGGCTGCAAACCTGTTCTTGTAGAGGGAGTGCAACTCCATCCAGAACAGGTAAATGGTTTAGTATTGGTGTTGTGGATTTCTAGACCAAGAGAACCGGATTTCTAGACCAAGAGAACCTCCATCTTGTGTAGATTTAATTTCAGCTGTCATAGATTCCCCCCCCCCATCCAGTTCCTTTCTGCCTCCAGGCAAAGCTCCAGGTTTATAGATGCTTCTGATGTATAGACTACCACTCCACTGTCTGTGCCACATCTAGTTGCTCCTCAGTGAGATGCCAATTCTAAATAACAAAAGGTCTAAAAGGGTAAGCAGTTTATTTCAGCATAAGATTTTGTGGACAATCAATGCTGATAAACATCATCATAATGTATTATTTATAAAGTGCTAAATATATCGTGGCTGTACAGCCCTGATCGGCTGTTAGATTTGCTAGACAGATACTTTAAGGAGTATGGAGTGGTGGAACAAGTCCCAAAATAGCATACTGCCCAAATCCCAGTGCCACAGAAGTTGCTCATCCAACACTTCTTTTGCTCCTAGATTTGGCAACTGGCATTCCTCGGAGTTAGATTTGGTCTAGGAGCTGTCAGATGCTGACCTCTAATGTATATTAACCATACTTTTCTGGAATAAATAAAACCAAGTTCTGACTTTTACTTTTCTTGTAAAAGCATTGTAACAAATACTGTAGTCTTCTTTCAGTTCCTTCTTATAGCAATACGTTTGGCGCAATCCTGTGCTTCACCAGCGCTGGAGCTGCAGCCTTGGTGCTGGCCTAGGGTGTCACAAACATGCCATAAGGCACATATGTGTCACCTGGGGAGTAGGCGGCACTGGCCCTGAGGCCTGTGCTGCCTGCCTGCTGAAGAAGATGGAGGCCAAAGAAGATGGAGGCCAGTGCCACAGAGCAGGTAAGTCCCACTCCGAGCGGCGCTGGGGCTGGCAGAAGGCAGGGAGGGAGCATAATGGGTCAAGGAGAGAGTGGGGTGGATTGGGTCTGGGAGGAGGGTGGGACCTGTGTCCTCGTTGGACACGGTATCCTATCCTCCCTCTCAGGTCTCAAACCCTGACACGGGGCTTCTCGGGCCAGCTCCACCAAAATAGGTGGCGCCTACCCAAGTAGCCCCATAGCAGAGGCTGGGACATTACTCAGGGTAAGGGGAAAAATGTCCCCTTCTTACTCTGAGGAGACCTCCAGTCCACTCCTCTCCAGCACTAGATATGGCGTGGGCCTGATGCCCACATTGCAGTTGCACTGGTGCTGGATAGGATTGCACTAAAAATTCTTATTGCTAGAATTTCCCTCCCACTTCTAATTACCTTCAGAAACTGTCTAAAATAGTGGTTCTCAAAGTTTTTAACACCGGGACCCACTTCTTAAAATGACACTCTATTGGGATAAATAAATAAATAAATCTTGGAACGAATAAATCTCATACCGTTGCAAGATTGTATAGAGAAACAGCATGGTGATTTGTTTCTTTGCAGGATTGGTGACAGATGGTTGTAATCTAATCAGCCGGCCTTGACACTTCCGGCTCTCTGTGCGCGTTTTTTGAAGTGGAACTAGTCTATTTAAGGCAGCGTTCTTCAGTGGTTGTTCATACCATCTTTGCAGCTTTGCTGTTTACACCTGGAAAATGACTTCAGATTAGAAGTCGAAACGTTGGTTCCTGTAAATATCGGACTTCTCCGCTCTCATTGTTTTAATTTGAATTTGAGTTTTTAATTTGAGTTTTTAAGATAACAAATATCATGTTAAAGTAATACATGATTTGTTTGTTAAGAACACAAACTGCATTGAGAAATGCAAGAAATGTAGCAAGATAGTAGCACTACAAACAATAAAGGCTGTGACACACCGGCTGTGTTGCGTTGCGTCACGAGAGTAGCCGACGTGTCCCACTGCACCGCAACTCACCCTGTCTACACCGAAGGAAGCCACATGGAGAAGGGTAAGATGTCCTGCCCACCCCCGCTCTCTGTTAGCCAATCAGAATCGAGTCTTTTTAGACTCCATTCTTATTGGCCAACGCGTCGCTCCGCGTCCCACCCCCACAGCACCGAATGCAGCCTCTCATTGGCCGAAGTTCAATTTGTTCAACGTTGCTCACACCACAACGCAGCTCTCCTGCATTACAGTGCGATCTTGTGTACAAGACATCAAGATTTTCCAACCACACACGGACCCTGCTCTTTACAATGCAGTGTGGCCGGTGTGTCACAGGCTTTAGATTTGGGGAAGTGCTCTGTGGTTGGAAAAAGCACAATCTGAAGCGTTTTCCTTTTCACCTTCCAAATTCACCATGCCAATTGTGCATAGACTTCAAAGATACAAAGGTAGCCTTAAGGCTGCAATCCTATACACACCTGGGAGTAAGTACCATTGAACTCAATGGAGCTTACTTCTGAGTAGATGTGCATTGGATTGTGCTGCCAGTTACATTCCAGTCCCTAAAACAGTTACTGTACTTGGAGGTAAGTTCCGTCATGTCCAGTGGGATTCATTGCCAAATACATATACAGTAGGTGATGGCTCCCTAGGACCAGTCTTTGCTTGTTTATGGTACTGTACTCTGTCAAGTACCATATAGAAAAATCATCATCATCTCCCTGTAATTAGCTTGGAGTCAAGTCTGAATTCTGATGCCTGGTGCTGCTGAGCTCCAGCCCTACTCTCTGAAATCCCAATCTGTGTTTGAATGCTGCTGCTCATAATCATCTCCATTCATATGGCACTTTTCATTTTTGTTCCTCTGTATCAGGGAGACAGCTATCTTCAAAGCCTGGATTCTATCTTTTCAGTTGGCGTGGGAAGCAGAGATGATAAAGTGAGCTGTGTTCTGAAAGTTATGATGAGAACAAAAGCGTGTCCAAATTATGCAGTTGAGAATCATTATGCTATAAAATTGCTCTTCAACTCACGTTGTCAATGAAAAGTATTAACATTTCAAGATATTTTCCTGACAAAGACTTTTAACGCTTTTTAGGCAAAACAAGTGAGGCTTGCAAGAACGGCTGCATAATTTTGTTCATCAGAAGTGTTGTCAAGCCTGAAGAGGAGTCCACTGAACCTTTAGGCTGTGGGGATTGTATTAATGGGATGGCTTCAATAAAAAGCAACAGATAACAAAAAGTAATATTTATACTAGCTAATGCCTTTGTGAGGGCTTGGACTCCACAGATAAAATATTCAGCTAGGATCATGGTATTACAAATAAGAGGTGGTCAAAAGGGAATGACTGGTCCATTCTCCAAAGTCTTTTGCTGCTGAAAGCTTTTTCGCTTCCCTGACAATCATCCCTAAGGAATTCACACGAAACGGCCAAATTACAGTTTCAGTGGCTTCCTGGTAAATGTATTGTTTAGGATTATGAGTTCAGATTTCAGGGTTGGATTTCCACATTTTTCCTACCCTGTAGTGTTACTGGGCATGACTACGTGTGCCGGGATCAAGCAGTGGCTCTTGGACAACTCAGTGGAATGAAAGAGAAAGATAAGTATATAGGTGCAATGAGGTATTGCTTTATTGTGGGGCTAAATATACAATAAAAGGGTAATCAGAAAGATAATGTAATATGTACATATATAATGCGATGTACATATACACCCACACACATATACATATACACCCACACACATATACATATACACGAGGTACATATAATGCGATGTACATATACACCCACACACAGAGCTAGACCCTAAACAGCAGTTACTAGTTCGACTGAGAGAGAGAGAGAGAGAGAGAGAGAGAGAGAGAGAGAGAGAGAGGCAAAATTCTTACAAGGATATGGGGCTCACTACAGCATAAAGTAGGGCCAGCGGGTGGCGCAGTGGGTTAAACCGCTGAACCATGAGCTGTCGATCGAAAGGTCGGCAGTTCGAATCCGCGACGGGGTGAGCTCTCATTGCTTGGCCAGTTCCTGCCAACTTAGCAGTTCCAAAGCATGTTAATGGTGTAGTGGTTTGGGAGTCGGACTTAGACCTGGAAGATCCAGGTTCAAATCCCCACTCAGCCACGAAGCTTCCTGGGTGACCTTGGGCCAGTCACTATCTCTCAGCCCCACCTACCTCACAGGGTTGTTGTGAGGACAAAAAGGAGGGGAGGATATATGTACACCACTCTGAGCTCCTTGGAGGAAGGGCGGTATAAAAATGTGAAAAATAAAATAAAATAAATAAATGTGAGTAGATAAATAGGTACCACTTGCGGGAAGGTAAACAGCGCTCCATGTTCCAGCTGCATGCTCCGCGCTGCGGTAAGGAGAGTCATGCCGGCCACATGACCACGGAGGCATCTTCAGACAACGCTGGCTCTTCGGCTTTGAAATGGGGATGAGCACCACACCATAGAGTCGGACATGACTTTACTTAATTGTCAGGGGTCACCTTTACCTTTTACACTTACAGCATAAAGTGGAGGAGGGAAGCGAGGAAGAGGAGGAGGGACAGGACATGAGTATCTTAGGGAAATCAGGGAGATTCCCAAGGGCATCAGGAACTAGAGAACCAGGGCTAGTGCAGTAGTGGGGGAGCAAGGTAGAGGACCAGGAAAGGGAGAGAGGAGAAGCTAGAACACACCAAATCTTCCAGTTGCAGCATGAGACCAAGGCCTGCATCTATATTCCCTGCACTAAGACCATGTAGTCCTGGGCTCTAACCCACACCCACATCACTCATGCCAGACAAGACAAAGGGAAGAAGGGATAAAAACACTAAGTGTGTTGTCAATTTGACTGCACATGAGACACAGAAGATAGTGGGGATTGGGGGCCAGTGTGTTACCAGGTATGATTTTAGGACATGTGTAATGTGTACACTGGGGAAACCTATTGTATATGCAGGGATCAAGTATGGTGGCCAATGGTACAACTCAGTGAAATAGTGTGAAAAGAGAAGGGAGGTGCGGTTAAAGATGCAACAATAGGTAACTTTTATTGTAGGGTTAATATAATAACAGGGAAGGGAAATCAAAATTCAATGCATTGCAATGTATTCAGCAATCATTCACACAGCTAATCCGTAACAGCCTGTGCTGCATCCTATTTAGAGAGGACCCTGCACCGGTGCAGCTGGAGCACTCCTTGGAGTAAGGGAATGTTCGAGTAGAACCCCAGTCGCCCCAGTGGGTCCACTCAAATGTGCGCCAGCTATTTTGCTGGCACACATTCAAGAGGGTCATGTAATGGCGGCCAGGCCTGGGAAGGGGGATAGGATTTCAGTGGAGATGCCACCGCTGATCCCTTCCCAGGCCCAGCCGACTAATCACCCCCTTCCTGAACAGCCCCGTTCTGCCCTCCCCATGCCCCTCTACTGCTCGGCGGGGAATTTACCTTCCCTGGTGGGTGCAGAGTTGACTCTGGCATGGGAGGAGCGGCGCTGGCCTTGGCGCCGCTTACTCCCAGGGTGCCGCAAACGTGCTTTATGCATGTTTGTGACACCCTAGACCGATGAGCAGTGCTCTGCTGATCTCAAATCTAGAGAGGATTGCGCTGTAAGTGTAAGTGGTTGCCAGGACTGTCTGTGTCCAGGCAAAAGTCCAAAACATTTAAATAAGGGTGGGGCATGATCAGGATACTCACGGCAGTGAAGGCTAAGTGCTGAAACCCCACTACCCGTCCACTATGGTTTGGGGCTATTTTGCACAGAACCTTTCCCCTGCCTCCAGAGTTATTGAGTGAATTAAAAAGGGTCAAATGTATGTGTTCGTGTGCTTGTCTACTGGTAGTTTGGTCCTCAGAAAAGTACTGTGCTTCAGCTAATAGAGACTTGGAAAACACTGACTTGATAGGATGGGGAAAGGTGGAGCAAAAAAGTCCGTAACGGAAAACATCTCATGCTCAAACCAGAGCAAGCAACAGAATTTCAGTCTCTTTCCCAGTAGTGGGTTTTAACCACAAGGCTCTTCTTCCTCTTTGTGGTTGGCTGTGTGCAGAAGATCACCAACACACAGTTTCTAAGAAGGTACAACTGTAGTTATGATTTCTACAAAGAGGTGAAAGCTCGGGCGTATGTATGAACATACCTATTAAAACAAGTGACTTCTACAGTATTCATTTTCTTACAGCATTTAAAACACACACACACACACACACACACACACACACACACACACACACACACACACACACACACACCACGTGGCAGATTAAACACAATACAGAAAGATACGGGGTGGCATGCATGGCACCTCCAGTTTCCCTTTCTGAGGAGCAAGAGAAATAGTGGCTGTCACCCATGCTTGTTAATAGAAGCGCTGTGGCGTTTGTTATTGCTTCTGAATCCACTGTGTCTAGTGCAGCGAAGCAGTTCTTTGAAGGTGCACAAAGAACCACTCAGCGACTGCAGTAGCACAGCCTCTTCAAGGACGGCGGTTTTGTAACTGCTTGACTGTAAGTACAGGTCTGTATTTGCTATGTCAAGCTGAAGAAAACCACAGCACCTAAAGTTTGACTTCCTGTTCAGAAACCATGAGCCAACTGCAGAGCAAACACTGATGAGGTTTTTAAAGATGTTCTGCCGTTGCACTAACTCATTTGATGGAGATGGCCCCAATCCCCTTTTGCATGTGCCGAGGGCCATTCCAGACCTCAGAAATCCCTTTCCTGTGAGGGTAATGCTGTTGCTTGCTATTAGTGCTTTCGTAGTTATAGGGAAATACAGTAGCACTACTAATCTGTAGAACCTGTTTGACTGGAAACATTCGTGGGCCAGAAGAAACAGAATGGTCGTTCTTTCATCTCTTGAAGCAGCTTCTTCTGTTTCCTCGACTAGAAACTAATTTTCTGTCTAATTTTCTTTGGTTTTAGAACACTTTCATTAGTTTTAGAACACTGTAAGAAACAATGGGAAAGAGTCTGAAACCACACAGTAGTACCCAACATAAACCCCAAATTCAAAACCACAAAATCTAAAAGAGAGAGAATAGCAGTGGAGATGGAGAAGATGACATTTATTGCTGTTGGTCATGAAGCTTACTGCGTAACCCTTGAGCCAGTCTGTCTCTCATCCTAACCTACCTCACAGGGTTGTTCTGAGAATAAAGGTAGAGGGAAGGGCCATGTACACTGCCCTAAGCTTCTTGCAAGAGGAGTGATATATTATTTAGATATGAGAAAAATTAAGAGATGGGGGAAGGAAAAGGGAGGGACAGGAAAGTAGGCGGGGTCCTTCCATCTATTTTACTAGATAGAGATCTACAGAGTATTCAAAATGGATGGTACAAAAGTAAAGCTGATTTATTCTTAAATGAACTGACATACCACAACCGTCATGACATGAAAAGACAGAAAAAAGTTTCACATGCACATTACAAATGCGTCCCAGCATATCATCGGATATCGATGGTACCCTACCCAGACGTTGGATAAGCTGTGCCGGAAATGAGGATTTGCTAGCGGAGCCCTGGCCTCCATGATCACCAGATTTAACACCCTGTGACTTCTTTTCGTGGGGATTCATCAAGGATGCTGCGTATCTGCCCCCATTGCCACAACAGCTGGACAACCTGAAACAACACATCTCCAATGCAGTGGAATCGATATCCGAGGATATGCTGGGACGCATTTGTAATGTGCATGTGAAACTTGGACAGTTTTTTTGTCTTTTCATGTCATGATGGTTATGGTATGTCAGTTCATTTAAGAATAAATCAGCTTTATTACTAGAGTACATTAAGAAATGGACTCAAGTCAGGTAAAACTGGTGTATTATTTGCTTTCATCATCTAATGATCAAGGAAGTATGCTGGTGTTTGAATCTCAATAACTTCTCCCTTTCTCTCCCATTCCCCTCCTTCATTCTTTGTTCCTTTTCTTTTTCAGATTGTGAGCACAGGCAGGGAAATGTTATGTTAAACCTTTTTGCACAGCAGTTTAGGCACTTGGTGAGTTAGAAATATGAGCGGAGTCTGACAAAGGCAAGGTACAGAGACTCTTTCTCAGGAATAACTTCCTCCTTATAGCTATTGTGACATCAGCCCTCATCCAGCTTTGGTTGCTTGTTGATAACTATTCAACTGTAACTGAGGGGAGGAGCCCACAAAGGCTTGCTTTTAGAGTGTATAACAGTAAGAACTACCTGTAGGCAGAGAGCCCACCTCCTATGGTTCTGGATTAGTCACTGTTCTGGGCCCACCTTCTCTGAGGGCAGAAATTCTGTTGTCTCTCTCTGTCAAGAGGGGCTGAATAATCTAGTCCCGCCTGACGCCCAGATGTGACAGAATGAGCTGCCCCCAAATGGAGTTTGGATGGAAGAAAGCTAGAGTGGAGTGGAGATTCAGTGGGCAGCCTTCTTCGTGAGGAGATGCTTTTTAGACCCAGGAGAAACTTAATTTAAAAAAAATACATTTATTTTGGAATGGATGTTGTATTTTTGCCAGTGCCTAGAATGCAAACAAATTTTAGGAAACATTTGTATGCAGAAGCAACAGCAGAAACCCTGCCAGTTGATATAATGAGGACCAGTTGTCCCTAGAGGCCATTCCTTTAGTAAGGTTGGAAATGTGATTGTTTTCCAACTTGCATGGAGTTGTACTGAATTTGTTTTTAAGATTGAGTAGACTGATCAAGAGCATCTCTGTTTTGCCTGGGTGTCTCTTTAAACAAATGTTTTCTGACATGTAGTATCGAAACAAGACTTTATGAATATGTGGAGAATGACCTTGAATCAGTTATTGAAATATGCAGGTAGAAGTTTTAAGCAATTTTTTTTATTTTATTCTATTTTAACATACTTTATTGAATATTTACAAGAGAAAAAGATAAAGATAATTCACCAAATAGATCCTTGATTAAGCTACCCATTGAGCAATCACATAGCTTTAGTCAAGATTTATACTTTTTCACTAAAAGATCTTATGTTATAAAGGCGTACAGCGTACGTCTTGCCAATAAACAATAAACAGCCCTCCCTTGTTTGTCTCTGCTTGGAAGAGGTTTCAACTAGCTGTCATGACCAAAATGAGTTTAGCTATTTGTGAGCTCTGATTTTCAGCAGTCGACTTCACAACAACTCTCTCACAAAGGCCTAGTATTGTTAGTGAAATCCAATACCAGTAACTGATCAAAGGTCACATTTGTCAATGTTTTCAATGAGGACAGGGAGTTCAGTTAGATGAGAGAGAAAAAAGCAGGTTCAGACTTAGTTATTCTGAGTAAAAATAATAGATGTTTTGCTTGATGAGGCTAAATGATATTGTTTACATGGTATGACTCTTAGCCTGCAGAATCAAAAATATATAAAACAAGATATGGGAATGCATGAATAATGGAAGGCAGGAAATAAAGCTTGAAAACCCATTTTTAGCACGGCTATGCCCTTGTAATAACACAGCTATTGAAACCTTGCCACATATGTTATTGTGATCTTTACCAAGACTTACGTTTATCCCATTTAGGTCCGATTTTGATTAAATACACAGGATTTTCTGATTTGGAAGTCATATATTACCTATTGGTCGGTGACGATGAATTACGCACCAATCAAATAGCTAACTATCTGGATTTATTAATAAAACGTCGAAGTGATCTCACCTTCATATGACGCAGATTCATTTGGCTATAGATGGCAGTTGGGATCCCTAATATATCTTAATATCTAGATGGTCCTTTACAGTTGCTGTTGTTGTATCCACTTATTCTGACTGTCTTAGATATTGTTTTATGTGTTTGGATTAGTCTGTGTTTTATGATATTGTTTGTCTGCTTGCTATTTATATTTTATGTATATTTCTCTTTATGCTAATAAAGGTTTCATTCATTCATTCACCCACCCATTTTTAAAAATCTCTTTTAATGTGTATATTTGATATTTTCAAAAGATAAGACAATAGGACTCCCAAATAAATTAATCTAGGATGGCGCAGGGATTGTCCCTCACTGGAGGGGGAGTATGAGTCTGAACAGAGCTTGGGGAAAGGTCTTAACGTTGTATCTATAATAATCATTAACAGATCATGCAGCATTATCGTAAACCAGTTTTGCAAACGTGTCCTACTAAGTTCAATGGAGCAGCTTACTGCCAAGTAAGTGCGCATAAGACTGCAGCCTGAGTAGCTGAGCTGTTTGGAAAGCGAACCTGGTAACTGTCCTTAGAAAAAGAAACTGTACATAATGACATGTGATTCCAATAGAACAGTTTCCAGTAAAAATGTTCTGATATGAGTCATTAAGGCTGATTGAATGATCCTTTGTTTCCAGTGTGAGTTCATTGTTTGCTATTAGGTAAAATAGTTTCTAGTAAAGAATTACTTTAAAAGCACAATAGGTTACTGTGTTCCAGCTCAAATTGTGATAAATGAATACACCTGAAAGGCACCTACTTCTGATATACATGCTTTGTCTGCCTAGAACAACATGACATTAGCCCTATACAGTATTCTGTACATGAATAGTGAACAGTTTTTTCAGACAAAATGAATTTTATGTTTTTAATGACTTTTTCATACTGATTACCAGCGGTGCAGTGAGAACGGGAGGGCCCTGAACAGAAAGGGAATTCAAATCCCCTCCAAAAGGGGATTCAAAGGGGATTTAAATCTCCCCTCCCCTCCCAAGCTTCCCGCCCTGCCCTCCCTCGCTGGTTATACCGGTGGTGTAAGTTGGATAGGATTGCGCTGTACAATGCATAATCATAAAGTTGAAAGTGGCCCAAAAGGCCATCCAGTCCAACCCCCTGCCTGTAACAGGAAATCCTCCAAGAGCAGCTCCAGCAGGTGCCTGTAGAGCCTCTGTTTGAAGATCTCCAGTGAGAGACAACCCACCACCTTCCTCGGCAATCTTTTCCACTGCTGAACCGCCCTTACTATCAAGAATTTCTTTCTGATATCCAACTGGAACCTCCTCTTTTGCAGTTTGTACTCATTTGATCTAGTTCTACTGTCAGAGGCAGCTGAGAACAAATTTGTTCCTTCTTCCATACAACAGCCCTTCAGGTATTTGAAGAGCACTATCATAGGTCCTCTCAGTCTTTTCTTCTCCAGGCTAAACATACCAAGTTTCGTCAACCTTTCCACGTAGGGCTTGTTCTCCAGTCCTATTGTCATACTTATCGCTCTTCTCTGAACCTGCTCCAGTTTGGCCGCATCTTTCCTTAAGTGAGGTGCCCAGAATTGGACACAGTATTCCAGGTGAGGTCTGACTACGCTTACCATATGTCCCGGAATGCCCGGGACCCTCCCGGATTTCGAGATCGGGTCCTGGCATCCCGGGAGGTATGCCGCGATCCCAGAATCTTGCTGCTGCCACCACCACCATTTTGAAAATTAGGTAACTTACCCGGGTGCCGGCATGTTGGCTTGCGAAATGTCGCGAGATCCAAGATGTTGGCACCCAAATCTTGTGAGGGCATGATTTCGCAAGCCAACATGCCGGCGCCCAGGTAAATTACCTAATTTTCAAAATGGTGGCAGCGGCGAGGAGCGGGTGAGCGGTGACAGCAGGAGAGCCAGAGAGCGAGGGAGCCGGTGAGAGTCCCTCGCCGGATCACCCGCTCTCGCTGCTCCGAGCTTGGAGCAGTGAGAGCAGGCGATCCAGCGATCTGGCGATCTGGCGAGAGCCCCTCACCGGATCGCCCTCTGAGCCGGATCGCCTGCTCTGGCGATCCGGCGAGCGGGTGATCTGGTGAGGGACTCTCGCCGGATCTCCCGCTCTCGCTGCTCCGAGCTCTGAGCAGCGAGAGCTGGAGAGCCGGAGAGCACACTCAGCCTTTCGCTGCTGCTCCGAGCTCGGAGCGGCGAGAGCGGGCTCGCACAGTCCCAGTCGGCCAGGAATGATGGAGCAGAAGCAGCAGCAGCACAACGACGATGGGCAACGCGGGCGGCGAAGTCAATTTAATTAATTATTTTACCTTGAAAATAAATAAATAAAAATTTCACGCGTGCTTCACACGGCAAAGGGGGGCACTTCGCGCCCCCCTTGTATTTTAAAATTAATTTTGTTTCTTTATTTATTTACTTATTTCTTGGCTTGAATAAATAAATAAATAAATACATAAAAACGGGCGCACATCGCAAAGCAATGGTATTTTTATATGTATTTTATTTCTTTAATTAATTATTTAATTATTATTATTTTTTTAAAAAAATAATTATTTAATTGGTGGGGTGTGTGTGTCCCGGTTGAAGTTCGGGAAAATATGGTAAGCCTAGGTCTGACCAATGTAGAGTAAAGTAGAACCACGACTTCTTGTGACTTGGAAGCTACGGTTCTTACTATTATGGTTCTCAATAATATTGCATTATGAGTGGAATCAATAACTATGGCAACATGCAAACACATATCACAACTAGGATGGTCCAGTGAATAAAGGTCTTTAATTTAAACAATCAATAACATTTAAACAATTTGTGCAGTATTAAAACATAAGTTTAGGTGCCTCCTTGAAAGTATTGAAAGAAATTACTGAGAGCGCAATCCTACAAGCACTCAACCGGCCTGAGGAGTCGCAAAAGTGGCATAAGGTACTTTTGCGGCTTCTCTAGTGTAAGTGGCACTGACGCGGAGGCCGGCATCGTTCACACCGCAGTCGGTCAGACTTCATGCCGCCAGGTGCAGGTGAGTGCTGTGCTGGGCATGGGGAGGGTGGGCATGGGTGGCGAGGGAGGGGATCATTGGCTGTCCCAGCCTGGGAGGGGCAGGGATATTGGTGCTGGGTTGTGCCAATATCAAACGCCCCTTCCCAGGCCAGGCCAGCCTTACACGGCCTCCCCAGACGCACACCTGCTAAAGAGCTGGCATTCTTCTGAGGAGGCCCATTGGGGCCTCCTGCACTTACACCTGGGAGCCAGCACGGCCTACATCCTGACTAGGATGCAGCGGCCAGCCCTTTAGGCTGGCCGCTGCATCTTAGGCAGGATCAAGCTGTCAGTCAACTTACCATTTGAAGCAGCAAACAGCCCGTCTTCTGAAACAGGCTCATGGCATTTTCCTTCATGGCCCAATACTACTGAGATAGAATGTATTTTTATTTATTTCAAAAATGTCTACTCTGCTACTCAAAGTTTTCAGCAACTGTTGAAACAAAAAAAAACTTTAGCATTAAATAATAAAATATGCTGATTGATAGTGGTGGACCCCAGTATCCACGGATTCTTTGTATCTCTGTGTGTGTGTGGGGGGGGGTCCAGAACAGAACCCCCGCAGATACTGAGATCCCACTGTACTGATTTATTATTTGGCTCCTGCTTTTCCTTCAAGAAGCTCAGCATGGCATACAAGATGTCCCCTATCATGTTATCATCATTACAACAACCTAGTGAGATAGGCTAGTCTGAGAGATCGTGACTAGCCCAAGGGCACCCAGTCAACTTGAACCAGTGGTCCCCAGTCATAATCTGACACTCTAACCACTACAACACACTGGTCTGAAGGAAGGAAATGGAACAGAGGTGTTCCCAAACCATAAACAACAGGCTTGCTGGCTGTTGGTGCAGCACATATTGGGTTTTATGCTTCAAGGTTTATTTAGGGTAAAATGTAAAATTTAGTAGTAAAAAATTGAGGATAGTTTTTCATTGGCATTATCTTTGTTATCTTACATACAGTATGTCCCCATATCTGCGAAGATAGGTTCCTGGTCCTCCCATGGATACTGGGAATCTGCGGATGGGAGAACACTATCCCCTATGGGCCCCCACACCACCTTGCACCCATCGTTAGGAGTTTAGCACTGATTCCAAGCAAGCACATCTCTCCTTTAAACAAAATGTTATAAACCAGTGTGCTGCCTTATAGCACAGAGCAGGCAAGCAGCTTGCATACTAGAGAGGCTTCCAAGGAGCCCCCTGCCTGCCCCAGTCCTGAACTGCTCATAAACTGCCACCTTACCTGCTCCATTGGAGCGTCTGCACGCCACTGTCACACACTCTGGCCATTTGCACCAGCAGTCTCGCAGCACACGACAGCATCTTTTAAGATGCTGTATTGGGACTTAAGGTGGTGGATCACAAGATCCACAACCGTAAGCCCACAATAGGATTTGACTGTTAGTCTTGTTGCATTTTCGGGTTTTGGAGGCCAGAAAACGCCTCTGGGCAGGTGGGAGGGCCCCTCTGAGCATTCCCGAGAGGTTCGGCCAAAGGCAGGAGCCTCTCGAGAGTGAAAACACAGTGCTGAGAGTGCCGCGTTGGGGCAAGGTTCCAGCAGTTCGGTGGTCTGAGTACCACCAGCAGTCGCCCGAAGTACCACTGTTGGTATGAGTACCACTGGTTGAGAAACCCTGGTCTAGAGCAGCAATCCTATATATGCTTAAGGTAAAGGTATCCTCTGCTCGAAAGCCTGTTGTGTCCAACTCTAGGGTGCGGTGCTCACCTCCGTTTCTAAGGCGAAAGAGCTAGCGCTGTCCGAAGACGCTTCTGTGGTCATGTGGCTGGCATGACTAACGGAACTCTGTTACCTTCCCGCCGCAGTGGTACCTATTTATCTACTTGCAATTTCTTGCTTTTGAACTACTAGGTTGGCAGGAGCTGGGACAAGAGACAGGAGCTCACTCTCGAACTGCTGTCCTACCGACCTTCCGGTCTGCACTGCAGTTCAGCTTCTTAACCACTAAGCCACCGAAGTCCACTTAACCACTTAACCACTAAGCTTACATGGGAGTAAATCCCATTGAACTCAATGGGGTGTACTTCTAAGCAGACATGCATAGGACTGCACTATAAGTAAATCAGCAAGTACACTTCCATATCACAAACGAGAAGAGCTGGAGAATCATTCATAAAAACGAAAATGTATATCATCTAGTTATCATATGGAAATTGTGATCTCTAAAGACCAATTTAACTTGAAGACTTTTAAATGTCAAGCTGCTTTGCATAATTAAATACTAGGAGGTGTATTTATGAAGGTAATAAACGTGAAGCTTTGTTCCTTACATTCCAAAACCTAAAATTCTTTTTAACAGGAACTTTAGATGTCACACTGATTACACGTCCCCTAGCAACCAGAGTGTTGTTGAAACGTTAAGTGTGAGTCATTGTAAAAAAATACAGTGGGACGCAGTGAATTTTAATGCATGGCACAGTGATCCTACAAGAGTTTCTCTTCTTCTGAAATTATTGAGTTAGACCCTTCTGCATTAAAAAAGCAAAATAAAATAGTCACCCCCATTACCCACACCTACTGTGGTTTGATGCTTTTAGAAGGTATTAATCCTCCGGACTAAACATTTCTCTGCCTGGGTTTGCATAACTCACTTGAGGTTTGTCCAGTGAGTTATGCAAGCCCCACACGAGGAAAGGATTTCTTTCTTATGTGTATTTGCCAGTGTATCTCAGATAACTTTTCTTGTATTAATCTCCGCATGTGGTAAGACAGGGAAGGCTTTGCTCCAGATATTTATACATAAAATGAGATTGACTAGTTCACAGAACAGAGCCTGCTCCACAGTGGCACCTGTCTGTCCTCTGGAATTATCTCCTCAGGGAAGCTCATCACGTCTCATCTCTTCATGCCTTTTATCAACAGGTTCATCTCTTTTAATCTCGGATTGTTCACATTTTCTTAAAGTCGTTTAAAGTTTGTGGTCTGCTTCTTGTTTACTGCTGGTACAGTTGTGTTTCATTGCTGTTTGGCATTTTTATCATTCAAAATTCCTTTTGAAACAGAGATTGTTTTTTCAAATGCAATTTGTGATATGGCATGAGGGTCTGCTGCTCAAAGAAAATAAAGTACAGAAAAAAATTAAGATGAAAATCCCACTGTACATACCTGAATTCTTGGGCATCCTCAACGTCTAGATCTTAGTCTGTTGTCTCATATTTGTTTTCATTTTTACAATGCAATTTTACTTGAGTTTTTCTCTTCATATTAGGTTTACAAGCACGGTCTGAAATACTGTATATACATATACATATATGTATATATATATCAGTGATTCTCAAACTTTTTAGCACCGGGACCCACTTTTTAAAATGAAACTCTATTGGGACCCACCTAGCTTTACAAGACACACAAACATTTATCTCCCTAGATTTACTCAAGCTTGCAAACTGCAGGAGCTCAGCTATTTGCAGGGTAATTAGCAGCTATCTGCTTTTTTAATAGCCTCAGGGCTTGTGGCAATTACTTATCTGATCTTTCCATCAGCTGGGACCCACCAGAAATCAGGTTGCGACCCACCAAGTGGGTTCCGACCCACAGTTTTTGAGAAACACTGATATATATATTTCAGAATATAGGAATATATATTCCTTTTTAAAACTTCTGCATTCTTTAATGGGATCGAAAGTCCCATCTGATCATACTCTCAGCACTTAGAATCTGTTGAACGAAGGGCACTCAAGAAGCATAAGTGCAAACACATCCTAGGTATGCTTTTAACGAAACATGAGAAAACAGTAGAGGCTTTGGGAATAAACCTTGCCATCAGTCACCACAGTCAATGACATGAAATCTGACACACACAAAAAGGAAGAGTGACTGCAGACAGTATGTTCACCAGTTCTGCCATTTTGCTTCATACTACATCTGAAGATCTCAGAGAGCTTTTCAGTTTCTATGCAAATTAATAATGTCACGTCGATGTAGTTTTATTTCCTATATTTTCTGATATAGCTTGGGTCTAGCATGTAGCTGCAGTGAATGTTTGCAAGCAACACACAGCTAGTGGCTAAATTAGATTCCAACCCAGTCAAAATGCAATCTCTTTGTAATGCTAGCCCTTTTGTAATGTTAGGTGTTTGGGAATGCAAATTGACTCTCAGCCAGAGGCCTCGCTTCGGTAGGGGCGGGGCTGTAAGTATCGCTCCGTTGTAGTCTCTTTACCGAGCAAGCAGGAGGCGTCCCCGCCCCCTCACTGTCGGAGCCATTCCCCTGCGGAGAAAGCAGCAGACAGGGTCTTAAAACGTTCTGCGCATGTGCAAAACAAAGATAAACAGCGCGGCGCGGCAGTCGGCCTTCAGAAAGCCCTGGCCACTGGTCGAGGTGGACGCTCCGGGGCTTTCTCCTGCTCCAAGGCCGGGGGAGAAGGCCTCGGAGCGCCCGCGTAAGCCGGGTCGCCCCCAGCCCCCTCCTGGAGCGGCGCTGCCCCCGGGGCGGCGCAACAGCGAGTGCTCCAGGCAGCACTCGCTGCTGATACACCTCTGCTTTTATCAGACTATCCACTCCTTTAGGTCTTCTGATCAGGAGGAGTGACACACAGCTGTGAAAATTTGATTAACATCTTGATACTGTCTCTAGCTACAAAGACCAGACAGGGACCTCAGGTAATAACCTAAGATAAGAATTATTCAGGTGACAAAGGCTATGTGACTGCAAGAGTGTTCCAAGCAGGATGATTCAGCAGAATCCTAGGGTGGACGTGGACCAATATTCCTATTACAACAGGTGCTTTTAGAGCCATATTCTGTACATCTTTGGCTGATCAGGGAGACCTGCTGTCACTTTGTCCAGACCTTCCATCACTGCAGGCGTGGGACTTAGCCTGAACTACTGAAATGTACGTGTTAGAACAGCTTAGCTAGACTTTAGTATTTTCTTTGCTATGTGGAATATGCTTATATCTACTTTGACTCAAATTTTAGTGCAAGCTCCTTATTTACTAATCTTGGAATTTATTTCCCTCAAATAAAATTTCATTTTACTCTGAAAGCTTTTGTGTTTGTGTCTGAATGGGAACAGAGTTGTTCTTCTAAACCTGGTCCTTAGACTATTAGCTGTACTATTGAATTGGCAGAGGGAGCGAGGCAGGTGCAGCATGTGCTGGATACTACTGCTCTGTGGATGGGAAGGACTCGCCAACTCCCTTGGGGGAAGATCCAATGCTGTTTTAAGGGAGTTGTGGTAGTGCAAGGGCTTGTCTCCTCACTTGTGGAGTCAATCTGGTATTTCACCACCCACGCACCAGTCCTTTGTTCATAAATGACCTGGAGTTGGGGATCAGCAGCGAGGGGATCGGCCAAGTTTGCGAATGACATCAAACTTTTCCGGGTGGTGAAGACCAGCAGGAATTGTGAAGAGCTCCAGAAGGATCTCTCCAAACTGGGAGAATGAGCAGCAAAATGGCAGATGCACTTCAATGTAAGTAAGTGTAAAGTGATGCACATTGGGGCAAGAAATCAAAACTTCACATTCACATATACGCTAATGGGCAGTGATGTAGACTTGAGTCTATTGACTCGGACTCGAGTCGGTCTCAAGTCGCATCAATGACTTGACTCAGACTTGACTCGGCGATTGTAAAAGACTCGAAAGACTCGACTCGAGACTTGGAGTCTTTTATGACAAGTCGAATTTTATTCAGGTTTAAACCCGTTTTTCCCATTAAATAGATAGGGATTTGCAACTTGCAACCAAAGACTTGGGACTTGAGGGGAAAAGACTTGGGACTTGATGTGAGACTTGGACCCAGAGACTTGGCACTGTCTCATGTGCCCTCACGAAATTTGGGCGTCGCCATCTTGGATCTTGCGAGATTTCACGAGATCCAAAATGGTGCCGCCAGGGGAAAAAGTGCCTTTTTGCACTTTGCAAGCGGCAGAGGTAGAGGCTTCATCGGTCCCGGAAAGCCCAGGACTGACCTGGGACTGGAGCCCGGAACCCGGAATGGTCCCGGGTTTTCCAGGATGGATGGTAAGCCTAAGCTTAAGTGGGTGCAAATGAAAGAAATGCTTGCAAATAGCTACATTCGGGAGTTAACTGGAAAGAGAGAGGAGAAAGTGACTGAATTAGGCTGTGGTGATCTGGGTTTCCTCCCCAGCCAGCCAGTGGAAGAAGGCAGTTTAGCGGGAAGTTTTGAAATAAGCACACACAAAAATAGAGGCTTTAGGAGGGAAAGAGAAAGAACTGTTACAAGGACCAAAGAAGTACCTATCCAATTCAGCTGGGCAGGTTTTGAGTACGAAGTATGACTAAGCAGCAAAGGCTGGGCCTGTGTGATTCCAGAGGCAAGAAAAAAAAAGCAGCAAAAAGGTGCAGGAAGGTAGCTCCTCCGATGGTGAGGGCAGCTAATATAGTAAGGGAGTTCCTGACTGCAGAACAGCATTGCCAAGTGGAAAAGGTGGAGGCTTTCAGCAGGAAAGAAAACACCACCAAAATGGAGGGAGTCTCTACGGATAGAGACCATCAAAACTCACAGCAGGATGGACACCTTCTCTGAGCGGATGGTGACCTAAAATGGAGGAGGCTCCAAACACACAGCATGGACACCTCCAGTGGGTTTAGAAGTGACAAGGTTCTGCTTCCAGAGCAGAGTCAGTTACAGGACTTTGCACAAAGGAAACAAATGCATTTTTCGACAGACCAAGACGTTTGGAGCTTATCTTTGGGTACGCAGCATAGGTTTCCTGGACTTGATTGCAGTCCAATCAGAGAAGTTCCTGAGAGACAAAAGGCACAGCAAGGGTGCGTGCTGCACCCAGGGTCTGGTCATTGATGGGAGAGGGGAGAGGAATCTGAAAAGGTTGTCCAGGTTGCCTGGCCCCTGAGCAGCTGGAATGTATTTTATGATGCAGCAGGACTTTTGCTTGCAGCAAAAATCTATCAGAATGGGGCACCCAAACCTGCAAGACCTTGGAGGAAAGGAGACACACAGATGCCCACAGTGCTACAGCGTTCCTTCCCTTAATGGCCCTTGACAGTGGCGTTGCTGGAGCGAAGTGCGCAGGACGGGCCGCCGGGGGGTGTCGCGCACCTTAAGGGCGAAGCGCGCGCCCTCCCCGGAGGCCTCGAGCTTCCCGAGACCTTCTCCCGGGCTCGGAGCCTCTGGATGAGTGACGCGGGCGGGCGCTCCTAGGCCTTCTCCCGGCCTCGGAGCCGGAGAAAGCTTCGGAGCACCCGCCACGACCGGCGGCATCCAGGGCCTTCTGCCTTCTGAGAAGGCCCACAGCGCCGCCGCGCTATTTATTCTTTTTTTGTGCATGCGTAGAACGCAAACGGGCAGCCCTTGCCTCAGATACGTTCTGCACATGCGCGAAAAAATAAATAGCGCGGCGACGCTGTGGGCATTCTCAGAAGGCCCCAGACGCCGGAGAAAGAGGGTCGAGCCAAGGCCCTGGAAGAGCGTCGCAGGGTGCCGCCCGGGGGCGGGGGGGGTGACGCGCATCTCCCCCCTCCTGCTCCCGGGTGACGCGCGTCCAGTGACGCTCCTGGCCCTTGATTAGCATGACCACACCCCTTCCAGAGCGAAGTCCTGCCTAGCTTCCAGAAATGCAGCTATGAACCAAGATGGAGTTAGGTTAGACTGCATAAGCGCAGTGGTGTTGCTATAGCAGGGCTGGCGGGAGCCCTCGGGTGACAACAGCGGTCTCCTTGCGAGGAAGAGCCTCGGCGTTGTTGTTTTTTGGCTCCATGGTGGGTGGTTTGTCGAGAACAAGTCATGCCAGACTATTCTCATCATCTCCTTCTTTGATAGAGTGACTAGTCTAATAGATCATGGGAATGCCATAAACGTAGTGCTCCACATTAGTCTGAAGAGAGATAGTGAGTGGAGTGCCGCAGGGCTCTGTCTTGGATTCTGTGTTGCTATTCAACATTTTTACAAATGACCAACATGAGGGAGTAGAGGGAATGCTTATCATAGAATCATAGAAAACTAGAGTTAGAAGGTATCTTGGACGTTATCTAGTCCAACTATCTGCTCAGCACAGGTGACTACAGCATCCCTGACAAAGGGCCATCCAGCCTCTGCGTGAACACTTCCAATGAAGGATTGCACAAAACTGCATGAGGGGCAGGCTGTTCCAGTGCCAGAAAAGCTCTAACAGTTAGGAATTTCTTCTTTGTGTCTAGCCTAAATCTACTTTTCCATAGCATCAACCTATTGGCACTAGTCCTGCCCTCAGGAGCCACAGCGAACAAGGCTTCACCTTCTCCTGTGTTATTTTCGTTCAGATATTTGAAGATGGTTATCGTATTGCAGATGATATGAAGCTGGAAGGGATAGTTAACACCCTGGAAGATCGAATCAGGATTAAAAGTATTAGGCCACAATCCCAACTAAATCCCCCCCCCCCCCCCGCAGATACATGCATACCAAGGAGGCGCATGCTGCATCCTATGGTGGGAAGCAATCTCGGACGTCTCCTCAAGGTAAGGGAACTTTTGTTCCCGTACCTTGGGGAAAGCCTCTGCTCCAGAGGCATAATTGGGGCAGAGCCTGAGGATCAGCTGCTCTGGGTGCAAGCCCAGACAGGCGCAACCCTCAGATCCCACCCAACCAATGGAGCCCGCGCCGCTGTTTCCTGGGCTGCAGCACGGGCCCTCCCCTGCCCGCCCCGCAGCGTGGGAAACAGCAGCATGAGCTCTGTGCGCCCAAGCTCTGCCGGATCAGCAGAGCCCGAGCACAGGGAGTGTTTCCCTGGATGCGGCATGGGTGGGAGGACCCTCCCCCACCTGCCCCGCAGTGCGGGAAACAGCAGCGTGAGCTCCTTGTGCCCGAGCTCTGCCAAATTGGCAGAGCCCAAGTGCAGGGAGCTGCGGCGCAGACAGGATGACCCTCTCCTGCCCGCTCCGCAGTCCAGAAAACAGTGGTGCGGGCTCCGTGCTTTTGCGGAGCCCATACCGCTAACCCAGAAGTGACTTCACGTCACATGACATCACTTTCGAGATGCAGCAAGTTCCCGTGGAGCTCAGGATTTGTTATGATCCTGCTCTACTCCCCCTATTTATTATTTAATATTTTTATACCGCCTTTCCTCCAAGGACCTGAGGGTGGTGTACATAGTTTCTCTCTTCCTTTTGTCTTCACAACAACCCTGTGAGATAGGTGAGGCTGAGAGATAGTGACTGGCCCAAGGTTGCCTAGGAATCTTCATGGCTGAGCAGGGATTTGAACTTGGATCTTCCAGGTCTAAGTCTGACTCTTGAACCATCCTGGCTCTCTATGGTTCTCCTCAGTTCTGCACCAGCTATTTTGGTGCAAAATAAAACTAAGGGGTGTAACGGCAGTGGAAAGGGACAGGGAGAGGGATAGGATCTGCGAGTGACACTGATCCCACCCCCCTCCCCTATTGTGATGGACCATGGTGGCAGTGGGACAAAAGGTTAATGTCTCCTATCATCCTGCCATGATCCCCCCCCTCATGTATCCGTACACCCACTCTCATGATTGCTGTTTAGTTTAGACTAGAGCACTAAAGCATCAACACATGTAACATGGAGTTTCCCCAAACATAACCAACACACTTCCCCACCTAAATACTGTAGCTCGATTCCATTGTTGTTGTTCAGTCGTTAAGTCGTGTCCGACCCTTCGTGATCCCATGAACCATATCCCGCCAGGCCTTCCTGTCCTCCACTATCTTCCTGAGTTCACTCATTTTCATGTTCGTTGCATCGGTGATGCTGTCTAACCATCTCATCCTTGGCCTTCCCCTTCTCCTTTTGCCTTCAATCTTTCCCAGCATCAGAGTCTTCTCCAGAGAGTCCTCTCTTCGCATTAGGTGGCCAAAATATTTGAGTTTCAGCCTTAGTACCTGTCCTTCCAGGGAACAGTCAGGCTTGATTTCATTTAGAATTGACTGATTTGATCTCCTAGCAGTCCAAGGGACTCTCAGGAGTCTTCTCCAGCACCACAGTTCAAAAGCATCTATTCTTCGGCGCTCAGCCTTCCTTATGGTCCAACTCTCGCAACCATACATTGCTACTGGGAACACCATTGCCCTGACTATACGAACTTTTGTTGGCATGGTGATATCTCTGCTTTTTATTATGCTGTCTAAGTTTGCCATAGCTTTCCTTCCAAGGAGTAAGCGTCTTTTAATTTCATGGCTGCTGTCTCCGTCTGCAGTGATCTTGGAACCCAGAAAAGTAAAATCTGTTACTGCTTCCATTTCTGCCCCTTCTATTTGCCAGGAATTGATGGGACCAGATGCCATGATCTTAGTTTTATTAATGTTGAGTTTCAAGCCAACTTTTGCACTCTTTCACTCTCATCAAGAGGCTCTTTAGTTCTTCTTCACTTTCTGCCATTAGGGTGGTATCGTCTGCATATCTGAGGTTGTTGATGTTTCTCCCGGCAATCTTGATTCCGGCTTGCGATTCATTCAGCCCTGCATTTCTCATAATGTACTCTGCATATAAGTTAAATAAGCAGGGTGACAATATACAGCCTTGTCGTACTCCCTTCCCAACTTTGAACCAATCAGTTGTTCCATGGCCGGTTCGAACTGTTGCTTCTTGACCCGCATACAGGTTTCTCAGGAGACAGGTAAGGTGGTCTGGTACCCCCATCTCTTTAAGAATTTGCCACAGTTTGTTGTGATCCACACAATCAAAGGCTTTTGCGTAGTCAATGAAGCAGAAGTAGGTGTTTTTTTGGAACTCTCGTGCTTTCTCCATGATCCAACGCATGTTGGCAATTTGATCTCTAGTTCCTCTGCCTCTTCGAAACCCAGCTTGTACGTCCGGTAGTTCTCGGTCCACGTACTGCTGAAGCCTAGCTTGTAGGATTTTGAGCATAACCTTGCTAGCATGTGAAATGAGTGCAATTGTACGGTAGTTTGAACACTCTTTGGCACTGCCCTTCTTTGGAATTGGAACGTAAACTGACCTTTTCCAATCCTTTGGCCACTGCTGAGTTTTCCAAATTTGTTGGCATATTGAGTGCAGCACTTTCACAGCATCATCATTTAGGATTTTAAGTAGCTCAGCTGGGATATCATCATCTCCACTAGCTTTGTTGTTAGTAATGCTACCTAAGGCCCACTTGACTTCACTCTCTAGGATGTCCGGCTCTGGGTCAGTGACCGGCTCGGGGTCAGTGACCACACCAGCGTGGTCATCAGGAACATTAAGATCTTTCTTGTATAGTTCTTCTGTGTATTCTTGCCATCTCTTCTTAATCTCTTCTGCTTCTGTTAGGTCCTTGCCTTTTTTGTCCTTTATCATGCCCATCTTTGCACAAAACGTTCCCTTGGTATCTCCAATTTTCTTGAAGAGATCTCTAGTCCTCCCCATTCTGTTGTTTTCCTCGATTTCCTTGCATTGTTCATTTAAGAAGGCCTTCTTATCTCTCCTTGCTATTCTCTGGAACTCTGCATTCAGTTGTTTATATCTTTCCCTTTCACCCTTGCTTTTTGCATTCCTTCTTTCCACAGCTATTTGTAAAGCCTCATCTGACAGCCACTTTGCTTTCTTGCATTTCTTTTTCTTTGGGATGGCTTTAGTTGCTGCCTCCTGTACAATGTTACGAGCTTCCGTCCATAGTTCTTCAGGCACTCTGTCTACCAGGTCTAATGCCCTAAATCTATTCTTCACCTCCACTGTATACTCATAAGGGATATGGTTTAGGTCATATCTGACTGGTCTAGTGGTGTTTCCTACATTCTTCAGTTTAAGTCTGAATTTTGCAATAAGAAGCTCATGATCTGAGCCACAGTCAGCTCCAGGTCTTGTTTTTACTGACTGTATAGAGCTTCTCCATCTTTGGCTGCAAAGCACATAATCTATCTGGTTTCGGTATTGACCATCTGGTGATGTCCATGTGTAGAGTCGCCTCTTGTGTTGTTGGAAAAGAGTGTTTGCTATGACCAGCGTGTTCTCTTGACAGAACTCCGTTAGCCTTTGCCCTGCTTCATTTTGCGCTCCAAGGCCAAACTTGCCTGTTGTTCCGTTTATTTCTTGATTTCCTACTTTAGCATTCCAGTCTCCTATGATGTAAAGGACATCTTTTTTGGGTGCTAGTTCTAGAAGGTGTTGTAGGTCTTCATAGAACCGGTCAACTTCATCTTCTTCGGCATCAGTGGTTGGGGCATACACTTGGATTACTGTAATGTTGAATGGTTTGCCTTGGATTCGAACTGAAATCATTCTGTCGTTTTTGAGGTTGCACCCCAGTACTGCCTTTCCCACTCTTTTATTGACTATGAGGGCTACTCCATTTCTTCTAAGGGATTCATGCCCACAGTAGTAGATATGATGGTCACCTGACTTAAATTCGCCCATGCCCGTCCATTTTAGTTCGCTGATTCCCAAGATGTCAACGTTCAATCTTATCATCTCATTTTTGACCACATCCAGCTTGCCTTGATTCATAGACCTCACATTCCATGTTCCTAAGCAGTATTGCTCCTTGCAGCATTGGATTTTCCTTTCAACCTCAGACACATCCACAGCTGGACGTCCTTTCGGCTTTGGCCCAGCCGCTTCACTCTTTCTGGGTCTACTTGGAATAGTCCTCCGCTCTTCCTCAGTAGCATATTGGACACCTTCCGACCTGAGGGGCTCATCTTCCGGCGTCATATCTTTTAGCCTTTTGGTACTGTTCATGGGATTTTCTTGGCAAGGTTACTGAAGTGGGTTGCCATTTCCTTCTCCAGTGGATCACTTTTAGTCAGAACTCTCTGCTACGACCTGTCCGTCTTGGGTGTCCCTGCACGGCATAGCTCATGGCTTCATTGAGTTACGCAAGCCCCTTCGCCACGACAAGGCAATGATCCATGAAGGATCGATTCCATTAGGTTTAATTTTTTGCAGCAAGGACATGCTGAAACTTTTTAACCTATTAGTCACTGAAACTTTTTAATCTATTAGTCACTCCAAAGAAGTAGGCAGACACCCACTCACTTAAAAGTTTTTCCAAAGTCTGGAGAAACAGGGAACGTTTCAGGAAAAGAAAAACCACAAGTACAAATGCACAGTGACAGAGCACCAGATTATTATTTTTTAAGTAGTACTTCTGGGTTCTTAACCATTTTTGAATAAATAATTTCAAAGCTGACAACGAAGCAAGGAATATGGGTTCAACAGCCATGTAGACAATGTAAACGGAGAAATAAAGATATCTTAAAATCGCCTTTGTAGTTTGAAAAAAATACCAGACGACCTATACACAGAAAAAATCCAACCACAGGCAGAAAATGATCTCTATATCTCATGCCAACGTTTCACTCCTCACATGGAGCTTTCTCAAGGCAAACACAGTTAAACAACTGTTAGATGAAAAAGACAATCGAGAAGTGCTGGTGTACTATATACAAGCCCTGCCGCTCAAAAGGGCGGGAACAGTTAACTGCTACCAATTAACTGAACCCATATTCCTTGCTTCGTTGTCAATCATACCTGGCCAAGAAAATCTCCATACAACAATTTCAAAGCTCTTTTAAAAGTAAAGGCAACATTCCTAAATTCTACTATCCCTTTCTTAAAGAGAGAAAGGAGACATAAAATGGCATAGGTCCGCATTTTAAAATGTGTTTTTCAATGCCATTGGACATATTCTTAACAAAACTTACAGTCCTATTCAGTTCAAAGGGGCTTACTCCTAGGTAAGTGTGTACTGGATTGCAGCCAGGATTAGCTCACCCATCACAGTATCAGGGAGTGTAGAACAGCTTCTGATGAGTTGTGCATTTCCTGGGCAGCAGTGCTATAATTTACATGAGACTTTGGAGAGGAAAAGAAAATGTAGGGAGTTTGGAAGCCTCTTCTTGAGCAGTAAGCTAACATCTGAACCTGTACAGAACACCTTGGTATCTTTGTTAAACTGAAATTTAAGTCCTGTGACTACATTCCTTTTTAGCCTTATGCACTGACAGAAACACTAGTGAGCTAATAGTCATGGACAAATAGCATTCAAAGCAGGCTTTGTGGGATTGGATGTGAACCGCCAAGAGACCAAACAGGATGAGATCCAGGCAGGATGTCTGTCAAAACAGAATTGGATGGGGAAAAAATGCTGGCTTCCCACTTTTGGCATGAGTGCCTTGGGAAAAATTTGACCTGTTTCCCGGATGCATGCTATAGTTCCAAAACAAGTGTTGAGTAGCTCGACAGCAGTTCTTCTCTGTTCCCTTTTTCAGGAGCTGCTTTCTTTTGCTTTGTCAGCCATGCTAGGAAACATCTTGGGGTGACGGTAGATGCAATAAATCAATTCAGAACAGCAAGGCAAGGTTTGTGGAATGAATACTGATGGGAAGCAACCAGTACATTTGCTATAATAAGTAATAATTTTCTTTGCTTGTCACTAATGGGGTGATTCGTGGGCTGGAGCACCTCCCTTATGAGGAAAGGCTACAGCATTTGGGGCTTTTCAGTCTAGAAAAAAGGCGCCTGATTGAGACATGATTGAGACATATAAAATTATGCATGGGATGGAGAGAGTGGATAGAGGGAAATTCTTCTCCCTCTCGCACAACACCAGAACCAGGGGACATCCACTAAAATTGAGTGGAGGGAGAGTTAGAACGGACAAAAGAAAATATTTCTTTACCCAGCGTGTAATTCATCTGTGGAACTCCTTGCCACAGGATGTGGTAATGTTATTTAAATTTATTTATTTAAAAAATTTATATCCCGCCTTTTCCTATGCCGAAAGGCAAATGCCCAAGGCGGCTTAGGTGGCACCTGGCCTAGATTCCTTTAAAAGGGGCTTGGATAGATTCATGGAGGAAAAGACCATCACAGGTTACAAGCCATAAGCAACCTCCTGGTTTTAGAAGTAGGTTTTTCTCTGTGCCAGATGCAAGGGAGTGACAACAGGAAACAGGTTATCTTGTTGGCTGTGTGCTCCCTGAGGCATCTGGTGGGGCCACTGTGTGATACAGGAAGCTGGACTAGATGTGCCTTTGGCCTGATCCAGCAGGGCTGTTCTTATGTTCTTATGATGGGGGAGAGACAGGAGAGTGTGTCGTTTTTCAGTCTACTGGACTTGAACTTGCGTTCAGATCCCAACTTGGTTGTGAACCTTACTAGCTGATCTTAGGCTACCTCCTATGCCTGGCCTACCTTACAGAGGATAAAATAGGATAGCTGCAGTTACGTTGTCCTGAGCTTCCTAGAGGAAGGGTGGAATACAGTTGTATAAGCAACCTCTGATAACTGGGCAAAGAGGCACCTTTTAAAGTGGAGTATAGCAGGGGGAGAACAACTGACCCTCTTTACCTAGCATGGTGTATTTTCCAGTGGCTGTTAATAGTGTGTCTCTTTTGCCTCTCTGCTTTTAGCATGTGAGCCCTTCGGGGACAGGGAACCCAAAAGCAAAATTACATATGTGAACTATTTCTGGTTGAAAAGTGGTATATAAGTATTCTTATTTATAGTAATAGTAATAATGTCACTGGAAAAAGCCCTCAAATATATCCTCTTCTTGAAGAAGCAAAAAGCTTATTAGAAAGATATTACCATTTTAATAAAGTGTACCCATTTCTGAGGTGAACTGTAATTGCTTCCACTTCCTTCCTGCCAGTTTCCTACTCATGATGAGCCTGTTCCCATATGCCTCTTCACTTTGCTATCTGGCAGGGTACCGTAATTCTACTCTGTGTGCAGCAGGCAGTCAACAGTTACTTTTCTATTGGACCACCTGGGGCAATAGCAGCTGTTCAATGTGAGCTGCTTTACTTGCTGCTGATTTCACTCTCCATCTTTCTTAATTGTTAATGGAGAGGGGAAAATCAGAGAGGCCGAGAAAATTAGGGCTCTCAACACAATTCTTTTTTAAAAAAATCATTTGTTGCAAGGAATCCATATGTCTTCCCTGAAGGTAGCACTTCTGTTGCAAGGATCTCTTATTTTTTGAGTATTCAGAACACTGTACATTATATTTGTACCATGAACAGTGCAGTTCTTTCCTCAGGTAGTGCAGCATTTGCTATCCTGATTGCTGTGTTAAATGTGATGACATGAAAGTCACAAACACTTGTTTGTGTTTATTGAATATTATTAATAATATGGATATTGCCTGTGAGTCCTATGTATGGTCATCATGAGTGACTCAGCTTCCCCTTCACATGTTATCTATGCAACATTGTGTTTTTGTTTTGTTCCTATTTTTGGGAAGTTGGAAATACCTTGTAGTCTGACTACTTCACCATTGTACTATATATAGTGAAGCATCTCTATGGTTTATAAGCCTGGATCACAACACAGTTTGAATGTCTTTTTGAATCCCTCTTACTAAGGGCACTTAGGATTGCAGCCCTACACTTTTTCAGATACTAATAAGTAGTGAATTTGATCCTCACAGGGCTGGCTCCAGGTTTCAAGGGGTCCCTGGCAAATGAACTTCCATGGGCCCCTCCCATCTGGGTGAGCCTCCCCCACATTTTGTGGTGGAATTTACTGGTAGATGGTTTGGGAGAGAGGAGCTAATAGTATATCTCTTGCCATCAGTGCACAAAGTGTATAGGCACAGAGGAAGTTTCAGGAATTGGCAGTGGACCCTGAACCCCTGGCAGCTGCCCAGCAATGCTAGCCCTAAATTCTGTTTTGTAGCTGTATCATGTGTTGAATTTTTAATGTGAGATAAGAGTGTGTAAGGGTCATTCCATGTGAAATCAAACAATGCATGAAACCTTGATGTCATGGATTTGGTTCATTTCTGGTCATTTTAAAGCGAATGAATAGGGCTTTCATTTGATATACAACATGCCACAATTGTAAATTTTCAAGAAATTCAAAAATATTCAAATAATATTTATTTTGACTTTTTGGAAAAATTGGATTTTTTAAAATTTTTCAAAAAATCACACTTAAAGGTATATGTCTTGTAGCCAATCAGTTAAAATTTCAAGGTGGTATCTCAATGGTATCATACAAAACATAATTTTTCTTGTATATCAAATGAAAGCCCTATTCATTCGCTTTAAAATGACACCTGTCCCATGTCTGTAGCTTTCATAGTTTTCTTGTAAATGGCATTTGAAAGTATGGTGACAAGTGAATGTTGGCATTTTTAGGCAATTTTAAAAATTCAATATCTCAAAAATGGGTGGACAAAAAAAAAAAAACCCCTGAAAAAAAATATTTTTAAACATCTCATGGTAAGGTACAAATGTACCAAAAATGAACAAAATCCATGACATCAAGTTCCAAAATGGATTTTTCATTGGTTGATTTGACATGGAATGACCCGTAAGAGAAACAAAATGCATGTTCTGACAATATATTCAAAAGACCACCTAAAGCAAAATCTAGTTTAAGCCACACACATTTGTAAATGCCCTTAAGAGACTATACATGTGACTTGGTCATGGCAAAAAAGAGTAAAGGTTTTCTTCCTATAGTTAGGAAACAACTGGGTATTTCCACAGATTGCAGAGTTTTCTTTTAAATGATGCTTTGTGTTCTGTTTAGGGCACAAATTCTAAGAAAAAAAATTGAAGTCAAAAAATGGAGCAGACTCAAAGTGTACAGTGTCATTGTGTGTTGCTGATGTTGCTAGGTGCTCACAAGAAATGGGTTTTCTTGTAAACACTGAATAAAACTAAATTTAGCTGGGGGGGGGGAGCTGCTAAGGGCTTGTCTTTCATCCTGCTATTTTTATCCTCAAAGACTTCCTAGTCAGCATCTCACAACAGTCAGTTTGAAAGCATTTTGAAAAGGTTAAAACAATACACAGTTTATTGTCCTTGTGAGTTCTGCCTAAAGATCCTGACAGAAAGGTAGCTAATTTCTACCTCTTGAATTCAGAAGTTGTTTAGACCCTTAGACACAATATCTGGCATAGGCTATAGTGCTCTGCAGAAAGTGAAGAAGAACTAAAGAGCCTCTTGATGAGAGTGAAAGAGGAGAGTGCAAAAGTTGGCTTGAAACTCAACATTAATAAAACTAAGATCATGGCATCTGGTCCCATCAACTCCTGGCAAATAGAAGGGGCAGAAATGGAAGCAGTAACAGATTTTACTTTTTTGGGTTCCAAGATCACTGCAGACGGAGACAGTAGCCATGAAATTAAAAGACGCTTACTCCTTGGAAGAAAAGCTATGGCAAACTTAAAAGGCATAATAAAAAGCAGAGATATCACCATGCCAACAAAAGTTCGTATAGTCAGGGCCATGGTGTTCCCAGTAGCAATGTATGGTTGCGAGGGTTGGACCATAAGGAAGGCTGAGAGCCGAAGAATAGATGCTTTCTAACTGTGGTGCTGGAGAAGACTCCTGAGAGTCCCTTGGACTGCTAGGAGATCAAATCAGTCAATCCTAAATGAAATCAACCCTGACTGTTCCCTGGAAGGACAGGTACTGAGGCTGAAACTCAAATATTTTGGCCACCTAATGCGAAGAGAGGACTCTCTGGAGAAGACTCTGATGCTGGGAAAGATTGAAGGCAAAAGGAGAAGGGGAAGGCAAAGGATGAGATGGTTAGACAGCATCACCGATGCAATGAACATGAAAATGAGCAAACTCAGGAAGATAGTAGAGGACAGGAAGGCCTGGCGGGATATGGTTCATGGGATCACGAAAGGTCAGACATGACTTAACGAATGAACAACAACAACGTTTACCCTACTCAGTTGCTTCTTTTGGAACAAATGGTGATCTTAATGTAAGCAATAAGGAGATAAGCAACAAAATCAGAAAATGTAGACAGGAGCATCTCTCAGACTTTTCTCATTAGGGAATATCTTCCACTGGTGCTTTTGCAATGTCATCATTATTATGGGCAACGCAGTGGGGAAAAAAAAAGAGAATGAGAATTCAGGCTGCAATGGAGAGTGGAACTTACATCCAAGTAAACAGGAACAGGATTCCACTGCCAGTTTTTTTAAAGGTAACAATGTGGAGAACCAGGAATATACCGTATTGTCCCGAGTATAGGATGCTCCTGATTATAAGCCACACCCTTAAAGTTTGGTGCTATTTTTTAAAAAATACATTTTTAACTTTTTTAACTTAAAGAAAATATACACAGTAGTAGAACAGTAAAACAGTACAGCTTTAGTACAGTTAAAGGCATAGGCACCCTGTCTCTTATTGAATCTGGGCACTCTAGTATTAGTAGCCTTCCCAGATCCAAAGGGGGACAGAGTGCCTACCTTTAATCTTTGGAATTTGGGCAGGTGCAGCTCATTGCACCCTTCCATGATGAGCTGCACCTGCCCAAATTTCAATGAACAGCACAATCCTATGCATGTCTACTCAGAAGTAAGTCCTATTGCATTCAATGGGGCTTACTCCCAGGAAAGTGTGCATAGAATTGCAGCCTAAAGGTAGGCACTCTGTGCCCCTTTGGATATGGTAAGCCTATGCAGGAGCTCTTGCTCTCAACTTTCAAACTGCACTCTTGACTTTTAAACTGCAAGATCAATAAATATCTTAGTTTCCACAGAGTCCTGGGGTTGGAACTTAAGGGTTAATTTTTTTCAAATGCTTCCAGAGGCTGCTGAGAGATCATTGTATTTGGCCATTTAGCAAGTGATTAAGAGCTGCTTGAAAACACAGGGCTTTGCAGTTTAAAAAAAAGAGAGAGAGAAAAAATCCCCTTTAATTTGGAGAGGCTTTTATGTGCTTTAGGGACTTTCATGGAAGCTTGAAGGCACTTTGCAGAAAATACTACGCTTTGATTGTAGGCTGCACCCCTACTTTAAAGACTTGCCTTAGGGCGGGAAAAAGTGAGTCTTATACTCAGGCCAATAGGTAATTCGTACTTGAACCACGATATACTGTATTGTCCCGAGTATAAGACACACCCTTAAAGTTTGGTGCTATTAATTTTTTTTAATTAAATCACTGGCATTATTGCAACAGCCTGATTATAAGACGCACCCCTAATTAAAAAACTTAAATTAGGAGAAAAAAGTGAGTCTTATACTCAGACCAATACGGTAATTTATTGGTGCAGCAGGCATATAGACTGAAGAAGCCAGGCCAGTTCCATTATTGGCCCTTTGGATCAAGATTCAGGCTGTAATCCTATTCACACTTACCTGGGAGTAAGCCCTCTTGACTATAATAGGACTTACTTCTGAGTGAACATGCATAGGATTGGGCTCTCAAAGAACTGTGGAAGTGAGACTTCAATCCACCAAACCCTACAGTAGCCCGCCAAACTCGTGCAGACCAATCCTG
This sequence comes from Plestiodon gilberti rubricaudatus, assembly GCA_026170595.1. Classification (NCBI taxonomy): domain Eukaryota; kingdom Metazoa; phylum Chordata; class Lepidosauria; order Squamata; family Scincidae; genus Plestiodon; species Plestiodon gilberti. The sequence goes on from JANXHW010000001.1 coordinate 266,624,496, forward strand.
CGCATGGGTACTCAGAAGTCAGCCCCACTATGTTCAGTGGAACTCACTCCCACCAAAGTGCATATTAGGATGCAGCAGGGACGGCGCATGAGGAGACTATGGTCTGTTCTGTTTGCGCGACGCATTTGGACCGGACAGGCAGCAGCAGGCTCAGGTTGCAGTCTTCTGTCCAGTTAATGGGCTTTCAAGTCCCATTGAAATCAATGGCGCTTGCTTCGGGGGAAACAGAGCGTCTCGGACTGGGAACCACTCCTGGCTTTTCCATCTAGGCTTGTCGCCTTGTCTTCACTGCTGAAGCTCTGTAAGATAAGAACCACAGAACAATTCAACAGGTTGAGCTCTCATCATAGGGAAAGCTGCGCCAGTTGACCTTCTACGCGTCGTGTTAAGGCGGCACATCAGTGACAGAGCCGAAGGCCTCTGCGGGCAAAAGAGGTGGCACAACAGAAAGCTGCCAGTGCCACAAACGCACGCTGCGGACCCTGCCACTCGTAAGCGCGTGCCTAGGAAACTCGAGAGCCTCGCGCTGGGCTGAGTGCACCACTTCCTCGTGCGGATCGAGCTCGCGTCTGCTCCACCCACCCCTTCAGCGTTTGCTCTTTCGGCTCCGCTTCTGTGCCCGCGCGAAGTTCCAGCTTCCTCGTGAATGTGCAGCGGCTGCAGTAGTGGCGGCGCGAGCTCTGCCGGAGGGCGCCGAGGCCGGCAGGAATGTGCTTCGTGCGCCCGGCGCTCTGGCGAGGCGCTAACGCTCTCCCCGCAGGGCTGAGGTTGGCGCCGACATGGAAGCTGTAGAGCACAGGAGTCCGACCCAGTAAGTCTGCCTTGAGCCCCTCGTCAGGCTGCTTCCTGTCTCTTTTGTTCCTCTCCCCTCACCGGTTAGTCCAAGTCTTGCGGTTCCCATGCTTGTTTTCCGGAGGGGCAGCTGCTGCACCGAGCTTGGCAAGGCGAGGACATGTGCAATTGTCTTTCTGAAGGAAAAAAAGGGGGCCAGCAAAAGTGCGCAGAAAAGGCTCCCTTTCCCCAATGCAGCTCTCTGAACTCCGTAGCAGTGATTGGGGGTGGCAGCGTCAGGTGGTCGGTGGTAACATTTGGTGAAACTGTCATTAAAAAAAATGGAAAGACAGACAGGATAGTTGGCAGACCCCTTTTCAATCTGGCAAATTCTGCCTCGCCACGTCTGTAGGCCAAAATGAGTAAGATATCATGAGGTTTAAATCCGGCTGTCTTGTCAGGCTTGCTTTCAGAATTAAATATGGAATTGGCAAGCAGGTCACTAATGTGAATGTCTAATAGTAATCATTATATCCCCATTATTATCTTACATGGCGTTTTCAGGTTTTGGAATTTATGTAGAGTGGGTGTGCATATTCTACATATGGTCCTCAACATGTGAATGTTCTGGGAACCCAAAGGGTTTGGTAGGATATCTCTACCATGGTAGTTTCCATGGGCTTGCTGGAAAATATTGGGAAGGGGACTGTCAAAATGCCACCCTCTCCAACTGGCTTTAGCTGTGGGTAGCAAATGCACACTTCCCTCTGCTGCCAGTATGTTGACAGAGCCAAGATGAGGAGTGACAAATTGCTCCCCCACAACAGTTGTGTTGGGGGCAAAGGAAGGTCAATTCTCCTGTGCCCTCTGAACCAAGCACAAGGTAGGTGGGTAGATGGCTGGCTTGGCTGACTGTGTAGGAAGAACTGGGATCATCTGGTGTACTGGCTCTGAGCCCATATCTCTCCCCTTTGATTTTCTGGAATGGAAAAGAGGCTGAACCTGTTTCCCCCTCCCTCAACCACTCTTTCCCAAGAGGCAATCATTGCGGGAAGGGATATCCCCACAGATCAACCCCCTCATAAATTTTATGATGTTCTCACCACTTGTTACAAGTATGTTTCATTATTTTTCCTACTTTTAAAGTTTTTTTTTTAATATGTGCTGCTATGTTTTGCTGTGTTCCTCTTCCCAGCTATGTACTTTCAAAACCAAATGTAGGGCTAAATGAATGCACCCTTCGAAGACATGAAGAAATTTTGTCCAAATGTATTGATTTTTATTTCAATTTTGCTTTTATCGGCTTTGTGCATAAAAATGCACTCAAAGCTGCATTCTGGAAAAGTTTAGCACTAACAATTATAAGAACCACAAACAGTAAAACAGCAGTTTCTTTATGAAGTACCGTAATTTAGAGTATCCAAGTGTTTAACATAAATTATTTCACAAATCCTTACAACAGTCTTGTAAGGTAGATCAGATTTTATTATGTGCTCTGAGACACAATGCTTTACTTAAGGCCATCTGCTTAGCTCATGGCTCGGGTGAGAGTTGCATGGGGGACTTCCTGGCTCCGTCTTATCCATTGGACCAAACTCCTGGACCGCAAGCTAACTCTGTTGCTTTCAGAGAGCACTCATTGCTAGACTAGAGCCTTAAATGATGCTCCATTGCAAGAGAGGGCTGGAGTGATCACAGCCCTCAGTTTACTCAGAAGTTTACTCAGAAGTTAATTTAACTGACAGCGCAATCTTATCCAATTTATACCACCGCTGTAACCAGTGGTGAAACGAGAACGGGAGGCCCCAGAACGGAAAGGGGATTTAAATCTCCCCTCCCCTGCAAAGCCTCCCACCCTGCCCTCTCCCGCTGGTTACACCGGTGGTGTAAGTTGGATAGGATTGCACTGTGAGTTCAATAAGATTCTCACCCTAGTACATGGGATTGTAGCCTTAATTTTTTTCTAATTATGAATAGAAACCCAAATAACGATAGGTAGCAACCTTAACCCTGTGTATGTACTTTAAGTCTCCAGCTCTTGGGGGCAGCTTTACACAAATTGGCTTTTTCTTTAATTGGTCTGTAGTACAAATATAAAATCTACATTGGTAAGAATGTAGATTCAGTTTCTGTTTTGTGTTCAGTCTTATCATGCGTGGCACAACTAACACCAGAAGGCTCAAAGGCACTTTACTGTGTGAAAATGGGCCTGTCCTGTTTGTAAGATGCAAGAAGGAACTATTAGATGTTTTGGATTAGAAGAACCCTCTCCACCCACCATGCAACGAACTTGCTCCCACATTATCATACTTGCCAGTAGCTGGACGTCCTATTTGGAATCACCTATATGCAAATAGGAAGTCTTTCCTTTATTTCCTAACTTTTTAAAATAAAATTCATAATCATAAAATGCATCATTATGAATATTAATAATTTCTGATGAAGCACTTTTACTTGAATATGTATCTTATCAGGCTGGTGTTGACTGTTGCTGATGGTGTGCCCATGTAATGTATTGCTGAATGCCGCAGAATCGCTGGCACAGGTCCAAGTAGTAGACCCTTCACGCCACGGCATTGGAGGTTTGCCCCCAGGCAAGGGAACAAATGTTTCCTTATCTGAAGGAGACCTCTGGGACTGCCCCCCTCTCGCAGAATGCAGCTTGTTGTTTGTTTTTAGATAGGATTGGGTTGTTCATTAATATCTAAAGGTAAGTGAACTAGTGGTTTAGTCGGCACTTTGCCATATAGTTTCTCTTTGCCTCCCCCCCCCACCCCCATAAAACCTTTAGGGCGGTGTTTCCCAAATGTTTTCAACCTGCTTCCTTGACCATTGGCTTCCTTGACCATTGGCACAACCGTTGGCTCCCCATTACATTATGTTGATGCCTACCAATTGGCATTGCATAGTTTTCCCGAGAGGATTCCATAGCACTCCGTGACTGGCTGGTTTCCGCGGCTCCCCTGGGAACCACGTCTTCCAGTTTGGGAACCACTGCTTTAGGGACTTGGCTAATAGAAGATGCTTGTAATTGACTTGGTCCTGTGTACATGATGTGTGATCAAGCACTTATTGTATCTTTCAAATTGTGGTTAAACACCACTTGATGTATATTCAACAGTATGCAGCTACTTACAATGCTGGTGAGCTGCAACTAATATAGTGCTATTAGGAGTATTATTATTAATAAGAATATTTATATACTGCTTTTCAACAAGAGTAGTATGAAATACTCAATCTCTATGTAATGTATGAACAGGGTTTCTCTGAGGATAACATATGTTGTCAATGCAGAAGTTACTACTTGTCTTATTTTGAAAAGATGTGAGAATAGAAGCTCAATATGAAATACAAGTGGGAGGTGAGTAACACTTATTCATTCAGTGTATGCACCAGCTTTTCTTTCCCAAGGAAAGGAATCTCAAGGTAGCTAACAACATCAAAAGAACAGAATTAAACACTTCTATTAAAACGCTGGACGGGTAAGTGACCTCCTGTCATAACTCAATGGATTGAGGATCTTTTAATGTTGTTAACATTTGAACAAATGGCTTATAGATGGCAGTTTACAAATGACCATAGTTTTTGGACATTTAGAAGCCATTTCTAGATACACAAATGTTGTGTATCTGGATTAAGGTTTATAGTGTAGATCAGGGGCTCTCAATTGGTGGTATGTGCACCAGCAGTGGTATTCCGGGCGACTGGAGGTGGTATGCAGATCGCCGGAACCCTGCTCCAACATGGCGTTTTCGCTCCTGAGAGGCTCCTGCCTTTGGCCAAGCCTCTTGGGAGCGCTGGGAAGGGCTCTTCCATCCGCCCTGATCTTCCTATCTGCATTTTCTGGCTTCCAAAATTTGAAAAGCTGGAAGTAACTGGCGATGACATCATCACCAGTCACTTCCAGTGGTACTTGAAGGACAAGTGGCGCCAGAGATGGTATGCGGCCAGTCGTGTGTGTGTGTGTGTGTGCATTTTTTTTCTTTTCAGCTCATTATATTTTTCTTTCTCACTAGTAAAGGATGGGGAAAAAAAGAAATCTTGCTAGGAAGAGGCTACTGGAGTTATAATAATAATAATAATAATAATAATAATAATATACAGTATTTATATACCGCCTTTCTTGGTCATTGGATTTCTCCTCTGACTTTAATCCAAGGCGGTGTACACGGGCAGGCTTTCCTAACCCCCCTAATGGTGGTTTTTTTTGTTTTGTTTTTTTTACAATATATAAATGTCCAATCTTTCATGAACAACTACGTTCCAGATGGTATCCTTTTGCAGTCTGGCCTCTCTGCTGGCCGTCGCCTCCCACACCCGACTGATGCAGCTGGCAGCTCTTATCTCTCCTCACAGAGGCTTTCACAGCTTTTTGTTGGTGGCATGTCTCAAACTTGCCATTCACCAATCTTCGGGCTTGTAAGGCGGCAGCTCTATCGACTGAGCCAGACCCCTCTGCCCAAGATAGGGGAAAGAGAACAAGTTAACTTGTTCTCTTTTCCCTGTCCCCCAATAAGCTGATCAGAACCTCATCTCATGACAATCTCAGCTGCTGAATGAGACCGACTTATGAGATAGAATCTTTTCTGTCACTTTCCTTGACCTGTGAATAAGAAAATAATGAGCCTGCTTTTTGTTCTCTTCTCCCCACAACTGAAATTTCAGATTGGATTTGCATGAATTGGGGAATCTGGACTGCAACCTCATTTTTGAATTTTTATTTACATAAATACTTATAGATAAATATATCCTGCCCTTCCATTGCATCACTGAATCACCCAAGTTGGTTATTATCAACAGCGATTTAGAAACAATAATGCAACTCTAGAACAAGACAAAATGCAGATAAAACAGCAGATAGCAACATTTTTAAAAAGACAGAATAAAAAAACTTCAAGCAGTAGTCACATTAAAGTGATGCTGAAGTAAAATACACAGTACTCTCAGTAGGTGTTTAAAATGACCATTAGGGACTAGGGAGGAGGTTGGCTGGAAATCTTAAGGTAGATGTTTCCATAGTTTGGGGACCACAGTGGAGAAGGCCTTTTCACAGCCACCTACTGCACCTTCGCTGGCAGTGGGGTATGGAGCAGGGCTTCTCCCAACAACCTAAGTGAGTCTTAGCAGGATCTTGTGGTAGGATGTGGTTCTTTTGAATATTCTGGTTTCAACCCCTTTAGGGTTTTAAGGTAATACTTTGAATAAAGCTTGGATAAAAATTGGAAGCCTATAAAGCTGGTACAATGCACTGAATCAGTTGCTGTGAAAAACCAGCCCTAGTCAAAACTCTATCTGCTGTTTGAACTAGGTGAAGTTTCCAAACGCTTTTCTTCACTGGTACATATCTTTGAATTAAGAAAAGGAAGCATTTCCCAGGTTGTTGTGGTCGTTTTATTAAGTTAACAAGGGGTTGTCCTAACATTAAGTTTAAGAGAGCAAGGGGTTGTGCTAACATTTCGCTCCTAAACCATGAGGAGCATTATCAAAGGTGCAGCAACTTGCTGTCTGCTCTAGTTCTTCTTCAGAGATAGCTTTACGTAGCATGCAATACAGGAATCCAACCTTGTTGTCACTGGGACATATGTGACCATTGCCAGGCCAAGCTAATTTAAGAATAGGGAGCTCTGTTGCTTCCCTTGCGCTGCAAATTGTAACTGATCAGGAAGAATGTTGCTTCCTCTTGCCCACTTTGCACTGGCAAGGTAGCATGACAACACTTGGAGCCAGGCAGGATAGATTTGTTCCATTCCACTCAACCCGGAAGATATTTTCCAAACTGGGGAGTCCCTCCAGTGGAATCATTCCTGGAATTATTCTTTAACAGCATTAACTGTGTTTAGCCATGTTGGGTAATCTGCCACCACTCTGGTGAACTATTAAGGATACTTCATATTCACGAGTTTAAAAGCCATGTCAAAAGATTTTTCCATAAGGTTAAAAAATACACAATAAAATCACTTTAAAAAAATCCACATAAAACAAGGTTAAAAAACTTTAAAACAATTAATCATGCAATTTTGAACAACGGAAGGGTTGGCTACATTTCATCCACGAAAAACTGTGGACTTCTTCAGGCCAGGGCTGCAACAAGCTGCCAGGATGTTCAATGCCAGGATGCTTCAATGTGTAAGTGCAAAGTGATGCACATTGGGGCAAGAAACCAAAATTTCACATACACGCTAATGGGTTCTGAGTTATCTGTGACGGATCAAGAGAGAGATCTTGGGGTGCTGGTGGACAGGTTGATGAAAGTGTCGACCCAGTGTGCGGCGGCTGTGAAGAAGGCCAATTCCATGCTCGGGATCATTAAAAAAGGGATTGAGAATAAAACTGCCAATATCATTCTGCCTTTGTACAAATCGATGGTAAGGCCACATCTGGAGTATTGTGTCCAGTTCTGGTCACCACACCTCAAAAAGGATATAGTTGAATTGGAAAAGGTGCAGAAAAGAGCGACCAGAATGATTCGTGGGCTGGAGCACCTCCCTTATGAGGAAAGGCTACAGCGTTTGGGGCTTTTCAGTCTAGAAAAAAGGCACCTGAGGGGGGACATGATTGAGACGTATAAAATTATGCATGGGATGGAGAGAGTGGATAGAGGGAAATTCTTCTCCCTCTCGCACAACACCAGAACCAGGGGACATGCACTAAAATTGAGTGGAGGGAGAGTTAGAACGGATAAAAGAAAATATTTCTTTACCCAGCGTGTAATTCATCTGTGGAATTGCTTGCCACAGGATGTGGAGATGGCACCTGGCCTAGATGCCTTTAAAAGGGGTTTGGACAGATTCATGAAGGAAAAGACCATCACAGGTTACAAGCCATAAGCAACCTCCTGGTTTTAGAAGTAGGTTTTCTCTGTGCCAGGTGCAGGGGAGTGGCAGCAGGAAACAGGTTGTCTTGTTGTCTTGTGCTCCCTGAGGCATCTGGTGGGGCCACTGTGTGATACAGGAAGCTGGACTAGATGGGCCTTTGGCCTGATCCAGCAGGGCTCTTATGTTCTTATGATGTTACCTGGATTGTGCCACAGCCTCCACCTTGAAAAAGCAAAAAAGCGTGGGAAACTGCAGACGCGCAGCTGGATTCTGCGCATGACTCTAATGAGCTTTAGAATTAGCTAACTAGTTACAAGACAACTCACTGGGGTTGGATGCTATTCACCCCATAGCTCTTGAAGGGTTCAGAAGAAAACATCCCTGCTTCTTTAATATAATCAATTATTACGATCTAAATTGTACTTTACCTTATGTCAAGGTTCAAACATGTGTCTGTGCTTGACAGAGAGGTATTCAAAATAAGCGTGGTTCTATATCTTTGAAAATTGAAAACCATTGCTCCTTTTTCAGCGCTCCTGAGGAAGGAGACAGATTTTGCCCCACTATGTCTCACATGCTGTGTCTCACCTCTTTCCTAGACGCGAATAGCAACTGTTCACTTGGGTGAAAGTCAAGGAGTGCACTTGAGGTCACTGTCTTGTTAAACATATTCCTTATGGACCAAGTTCATTTCTTAGGGATGAAGATTTTATTACTCTCCAAACAGCATTGCTGTTTATTTTATCTATTGGACTTAATAAATAAGGGTCATTGAAAATTGTGACCTTGTCTATGTGCCCCTGTCTGTCTACCTAGCTTCACATTGGATCCCTGGCTAAGCTAGCATATGACAAAGGCGGATGGGACCCAGGAACTTTCTTTTGTATATAGCCTTATTAAAATAAAATGCATATAGGGAAAACAGACAATGCAGTGCCTATACCAGAAATTATATAGTCTGGATGTTTTCTTCAAATTATTTTGAAGAATAATTTCTATCAACTTATTTTGATAACTGTTTTCCTAAGACATCTAAAGCAGGACAGTGGACTTAGTATTTTTAATTTATTAGCTGTTGCGAAAGTACTGATAGCTAAGCAGACTCTCAGGAAGACTCTCAAGAACTTATTAAATTCCTCTGAAGTGCATTGTAATCGACTTGTGACAACAGAGGGTGCATTTCAAGGAGCCCCTTAGTCACCTGCAAGAGCTTGAAGCGGGGTGGTGTCGGGTTGACCAGGTCAGAAACTGGCTGAAGGAGGGCCATCAGCCATCTCTGAGCCATCAGAGCACCCACTACCGGTCGAGCTAACTCTGCATACTGGTGGCAGCAGTGGTACTGGTAATGTGCTTCTATCACGGGGTGAGCAAGAGGCACAATAGGGGGCCCAGTGCAAGGCTTTGCCACAGGGCTCCTGGCACCAGCATTGGCTTGAACGCTCATTGTGAACACTGCTGGGTTGCAGAGGGAGGAAACATCCTGAGAGTAGGGGGTTTGGAGTGGAGACGCTGGTGGCTGGAACATATTTTAACACCCCCTACTTGTCTTTTCTCCTGCTTCTCTGCTCCAAATTTCACCTTCTTCCAAATTGGATTAAAAAAAAAACCCAGTATGGGAATATCTTTATATAATAAGGTAACATCTATGTGTTTGATGGGACTGCTTTCAGAATGGAATAGAAGACTAGAAGCCCAACTGTATACACACAGCACATTTGCCAGCACTTTAGTTGGGGGGCCAGTTGTTAGTTGTTGCTTCTGGGATTTCTTGAATGGTTTAATATTCTTTTGTGCTGTAGTAGAAATAAAAACGTGAAGTCTTCCAGAATTGTGCAATCTGGACAGCTATTTGTTTGATTCCCCCCCCCTTTTAATGTACTCCTTTATTTTGCTGAACTGCCTTGATTATGTGAGTTGTGGATGTTGATTTGTTTGTGAATTCTAACATAAGCATTAAGGCTGAAAGCAATAGATTAAAATTCCTCAGGGATTTTAAGAATTGTGAAGAGCTCTGTGTGCTGTAAGAGCCACATGCGGTTCTTGGTACATATAGTATAAGAAGTGTATTTGTGGAAGGGAATGGAAAATCTTATTTGATGCATTTTGCGAGTGGGAGGGGAATATTTTGAATAACCCAATTCCTGGGAGCCTAATAGTCAAGTCTCTCCTCTTCGAACCTGCTGCAGAGAGGCTCTTGTGAAATTTCTCACTTAAGTGTCAGTGCTCCCTGTTCTTGCATGTGACTGTTGTTTTTTCCTTTAGGAAATCTTTGCAAGGATGCAGCTCTGATCTGAAGGCAGCTGTTCAGCTGAAGCAGAACAGTTGCTCCCATTCAGGTCTTGGCCAAACCTCCGAGTTCAGCATAACAATGTCTTTGGGGCACTTAGCCAAGGGAGCCAGCCTAGATGACCTTATTGATACTTGCATTCATTCTTTCGGTGAGTTGGGTGATCTCCCTTTAACTGTTTTCAGACTGGTTTTTGCTTTTTCATGTTAGGTACTTTATTGTGCAGTGTGTTAAGTATAATCAAGGTTGACAGATACTGCTTTTTTATTAATGCTCTACTTGATTTGTATATCATCATGTGATGTGAATATACATCTGTGGGTCGGTAGTCCTAGAATGGTACCAGTATAAGTACTGTCCTTGCAAAAACTAACAAGCACTCCTGAGTTATCCACTGTGTTGGAATTATTTCATCCCCCCTCTCTCTCTTGCTCTGCCCCCTCCCTTCTAAATACATATTAGGCACTTGGATAATTACAGTACTAAGAAAATCATATACCTGTACAGTATTGTTGTTTTTTCAAATCTGGGTATTGTTTCATACTACCTTTTGGGAGAACTTGTATCTTAATGTAGCTAAATGAATGTTTCAGTGAGGGGGAATACTTGTTATTTTAGCACCAAAGGGTGGTGTTCGCTTTTTTGTAAAGGGGAAAGAAATGAAGTAAAAATGCTCAGTGACACAGCTTTTAGCTAGCAGATGTATTATTCATGACTTTTATCTCTTTGCTGATAGAATACCTTTGAACAGATTTGGAGACATATAAAATGTGTATTGGGTTTACTTTCTTTTGCATTTACTTTATTAACTGTGTTTAAATTTATTAGTACATATTCATAAAATATATGCAAGGACATTAAAAAAATTGCGTGATAAAATGATGGAATTCTGATGAGAACTTTTGTGTGTTTTGTTTATATTTAGGCTTCTAATGTTTTTCATTTGCTATGGGGTGGCTATTTTGGAATACATAGTTTGTTTCTCTTTAATTTCTATAGTTTCTGGTTAGTAAATATAAAAAAAACATACAATTGAAGGCCTATATTTTTCCAATAGCAGTTAATAAAATTGTGTGTATGTGTGTGTCTGGTTAGAGGAGAGGAATAAATGATGTACTGCTTGTCAAGTACAAATGATTGACCGAGCCATTCTAATATTTGTTTGTGTGAACAATACAGTTTGATAGTTCTCTTTCCAATGAGGGATTTAGAGGAGCTGAATAGACTTTGCACTTACACAGCACTCTACCTTCCTGAATCATGTTCCAAACAATGACTAATCCTTCCAGTACTTCCAGAGGAAAGGCATGCACCGTTATTTACTTATGACAAAGCATTTACAAGAAAAATGCATATCTGATGAATAATTGATGGTATAGCTTCCAGTAATCACTCTTGTTCGTTCTACTTTATTTCCATACCATATAGAATCCATATAATGCCTACAAAAAGACCTCATGTTTACATAATGACTAAGCAGTACACTTGTTTTTGATCAACATGAAGTTAACTAAATAAACTGATCCCAAAGAATTTATTCTGGTAACATCTGACTTGCCAGTGTGTTAAAATTAATTAAAGGCAAACTATTCTTTACAACTGGGTCTTCTTAACCATGTTAACATGGAAATGTTATACTGAATTAGGTGCAACTTTCCTCCAAGTAACAATAAAATCCTATCCATGTCTACTCAGAAGTAAGTCCCATTGAATTGGGGTTTACTGCAGGTAAATATATTTAGGAATGCAGCCTATACATGCATACTACAGAGTAAGGTTGTTGAACATGGTGGAACTTACTTCTGCGTAAGTATGAATAGGAATGGGCTACAGGCCATAAATTTGTCTATTGTATCCTCAAAGTAGAGATTATAAATTACTATTAAAGAATTGCAACCAAGTTATCATGGTTAAGATAACCGTGTTTTCTCTTTTTGCTGTCAGATTTAATTTAATATTTAAGGAATTATAAATTATATGTATATGAAGTCATCATAACCTTTGCTACAAGGCTAATGTTCTTACAAAAATGATACAAATACTGTAGTAATAGTTCTCTCAGACTGGTTTAATGCTATTTTGAGAATGTGCATTGTGTTAAGAAGAAAGTATCTTGCGACTTCCTGGAGATTTTAGAAGAGTCATGAATTGAAGGTGGTACAACCAGATAAAGAACTTTTAGGAAGTTTCTCAGTTATTTTTGGAAGATATACCGGTAAACATTGCACTGGAGATCAGCAGAAGAGAAGTAGCAGCATTCTGCACTACTAGTTCAGATGTGAGAAGTGCAGCATGTTGGTTAATAAAAGCAATAGACAGTGTATGATCTAATGTAGGTTTGATATTGGTGTCAATTATTTATTTGCAGTTCAGGTCTTCTGCTCTCAAACTTATACTGCTTGCTATTCAACATTATTTGAGTAACACATTTCATTTTGTTTGCGTTAGTGTGGTTAAAATATATAACCTGTGGTAAGTGTGAATGATTGCTTAAGAATTCTGGTTAAAATAAAAACTCATTGTCATTTAACCCAAAACCTGGCACCAGAAAATGAGTGTCAAGTTATTTAGCAGTATTTAAAGACCTTGTTCATGGAAACCTCATATGGGGCTTAGCATGTGTCTCAGGTCTGTTGCCTCTGAAGTTTTGTACCTCTGAACAACTTATATAATTCTGTTGCTGGGATTTTGGAATTCATAGTACAGTACTCTCTCCAAACCTGGTTTGGCAGTCTGAAAATTGTACAGATACGTATAGCATACATGAAGGCTTAAGGTTGATGGATGTTGTGATTTACTACACATGTCGTCATTTTTTGGATTGAGCTTGACAACTATCATTGCATGGTGAAAATCTCAGGCATCTGTTTCCATTATAAATTGAGAAAGTGACGGGCAGCATAATCCACCATAAGTGTCCGGGGGCGGCCCCAGGGTTGGGTTGCCTGCCAGATCCTATCCCCATTCCGGGCAGATTGTGATCGGCCTGGAGGTCTACTAGGGAGAAGGGGACGTTTGTCCCCTTCCCCCGGTGTAGCGCAGGTAGGCCCCAATGGGCATCCCTGGATTTCCGCCAGTTATTTAGTTGGCGTAGGTCCAAGGAGGCCGTGTAAAGGCCGCACCAGCCCGGGAGGGGACGAGGATATGGCGGCCGCTATCCCCACCCCTCCTGGGATGGCTCGGCCAATGGCCCTCTCCCTCGCCGCCCAGACTGCCCCTGCTGGGGAATCCCTTACCTTCTCCTGTGGCCGCAGGGACGATCCAGCACTGGAGTGAGGGGTGCCGGCCTCTTCACCAGCGGCCCTTACTCGTGAGTCATCGCAAATGTGCTTTACGGCATGTTTGCGATGGGTTAGAGCGGCGGAGCATTCGCTCCACCGCTCTAAGTCTACAATGGATTGCGCTCTGCCTCTTCTAACATAAAAAAAGCTAAAAACGATATATGTTCAATAGATTGGTGCTATATGCCATTATCTAGATAACTCAGTAATGAGTTTTACTTCTAGTAGGCATTTTGTCCTTCATATCTCCATGGCAATGCTTACTTGGCACTGCTACTCCAGGGTTTTCCTAGATAGGAAAAGGTTGCTGAGACTTTCCGCATCAGACATACGAAGTTCAGATAGAGCAAGGAGTGGCAGAAGGCAGCCAGCTGTTTGAGCAAGCACTGTGGTTTCCAGTTCAGGGATGTCATATCAGCATGACTCTTTTCTGCAGGATCCTGGTGTCAAAATGCATCCTGACTAACTTTTCAATAAATGGGATTTTTAAAAAGAAGGTGCTTTCTCTTTGATCTTCTAAGAATAAATAATGCCCTACTAAATTGTTATGGTCTGAACTATTTTGACATGAACGTTCAGAAACTGAGTAACATTTATTTGAAAATCTACTAATTTCATAAGTACTGTAATTATCAGAAGATTTCTTCATACTAATCCTTAGCAAATTGCTACAATCTTATGTACATAAATTGTTGTGTTTATGGATGCATGTCTAACATAAGAAAAATTACTAAAATTTTGTTTCTGTTTCTCTACATTGTCCTATTTTCAGTAAAGTGTCCAGGTGTTAAGATTTACTGTTTTGTATTAAAATGAGATTAATCGCTGTGCTTTTAACTCATCCTGCTGTAATTTTGTCAAAAATGGCATAAAAGCTTTAACGTTGCTTGGCAACTGAAATGAAGTTAATGGGGAAGTAATCACATTACAGGAACAGAAGACTTGTTTAGAGTCCTTTAGAATGCTGAAGGCTAATTTAGATAACTAGCATATTGTGTTTAACTAATTTAAAACAGCTATTGATAAATTAACATTTTTCTTAGAATCATTTCCCTTATGGATATGAAAGTTCAGCCTACAACTACAAACCATTTCACTGACTTTTTAATGCAACGATAACTGCTTAGGTTTGCTGAGGAATTTATCATGTACCGGTATGTAAATTGGAGATGAAAGTGGTCATCTCCAGTGTTTTGGGATCATATGGATGGGAAATATATTCTTCCTGTAACTGTATATGCTTTCATTATTAAACACAGCCCATGGTGCCCTGGTGCCATTATGTGATGCTATGTGTGTGGAATTTAGACTAGTGGCTGAAGCCAGGAAAGCAACTATTTGGGCTAGCTCCAAACATATTTCATAGTGACATCATTGTTTGGGATTAGTGGGGCTCAGTGAACATAATAAGGATATATCTGCAATAGGATGCAGATTAACAATGCTTTCGTCATGGCTGCTGCTTTTAGAGAAGACCGCTAATTAGAGGGGCAAAATCCAGCTCTGTATTTTCCATAATTGTCGTTTCTATTGAAGGAGCTCAAACTGAGTGGCAAAATCCAGGTTTCCATAAAGGATCATCTTCCATATGGTGGGTCTTCTATTTGCTGGGATTTTGTACCGAATTGTTGTATCTGGTTTGTAAAGTGATAACGTTATAGCTGCAGTGAGCAACCCAATGGGAAGGCAAGATATGACTCTATTGTCAACATAAGTGGAGTGTTTTGAGCGCCCTAAAATGCTACTTATTACTAATTCACACATTTGCAAACCCATGTGATGAGGAAGAGCTACGTCTTAGTGTCAGGGCAGCTGCTTTGCATGCGGTGCCCTAGGTTCAATTCTTAATCCAGGTGCGGTAAAGAAAAATTCATATTAAAAAAACATATCTGGAGAGGAGCTGCCAGTGTTGACAACACTGACCTAAATGGACCAATGGTCTGATTTAGTTTAAGGCAGCTTTCTGTGATAGACTTACTCAAGTACAGTACACATCAGCTGCAGTAAAGAGAGTCACTTTTTAGCTTTGTTATTTTAATGTAGGATGTTGCTTTGTATACATTTTGCTAAGCTTCTTGACATTACAGGAGTGTGGCTGAAAACAGGAAGTAATAGAGAAAAAGTCAAAGGTCAAATGTTGAGGCAAATGTACCAGTGCCACACTCGGACAATTTCTGCTACTTGTCTGAGTGTGTCAACTTCACAATCGGAATAATTTGTACAAACAAAGGAAAATAACGGCCCAATTCTATCCTTGCTTTCATCGGCTGGAATGGCTCCAAAGGTGAGCGGGCGGGGCCGCTTTCTCCCGTCATGTAACGGAGGCTCAGAGCCCGGCGGAAATTGGAGCTCTGCCCCCCTGCAGTGACGCTACTGGTGTCAGAGGGTGGCACATGGCATGAGCAACTTGCGCTGGATGCGATCTCCTCTGATAGCAGCTGTAACTCCTCCTTTTTTTCTTTGGATTTGTGCCAGCTAAAGAGAAGGTTCAAGTAGACTAATTGGTGAGCGGGAGGCTTACGGAGAGGTAAGGGGTAATATTTTCCCTTACCTCTCCCAAGTCTCCTGATCTGCCCCCTCATCACAGGATTCAGCACAAGCCTCCTTGGTGCGGCTGCATCGGCAGGGGAAGGATAGGATTAGGCTGTAAATAGCATAAAGATGCATTATTTTAGATATACAGTACTTTATATCTGGGACACGTATTATGTAGTAGAAATGATGTGAGAGAGCTCTCTTAGTTTGGCAATTTTGAAGTCCTAAAGTGAAAAGCTACAGTGTTAGTTGTCTTGCAGCTATCAATATTGTGTCTGTAGAATGATGTATGGTTCTTTCATTGTTAAAACCAAGCATGTCAGCAATAGACACAAGCTTTCATGGCCCATCCGTCCAGAATCAGAAATTCCCAAGCTTTCTGCCTTGTTAAAAAAAAATGTTTTAAAAAAGATGTTACTAGTTCCGACATTTCGTCTGCACCTTTGGCAAACCCTTTCAAGGAGAAGAAACTTCCCCCAGCAAGAGGGAAGATCTCTCTCATTGGATGAGATCTTGTTGGGGGAAGTTTCTTCTCCTTGAAAGGGTTTGCCAAAGGTGCAGATGAAACGTTGGAACTAGTAACATCTTTTAAAATATACGTATATTTAAAATACATATTTTTAACATGGCAGAAAACCCGGGATTTTCTGATTTCAAGCATGTCAGTGCTTGTCCAGTGCCTGGTAAGTGGCAGAATATGGGGTTGCTTAGGAGCTTCCTAATAGAAGAGTAGGCTATGAGTGCAATAGATGCCATTCAATATTTATAGGTAGTGCTATTTTCAGAAATGTCTGGGAGAGTTCAGAGGATATTCTAAGAGGGCCCCTGACATCACAGATTATGGATCTTGCCACAGGAGAGCCATATTTCAATGGAATGAAATCTACTGCAAAGTGTTATTTGGGGACATGGCATTTTACTACTTTTACTGAGATAAAATTAAAGCAAAGCATAAAGTATTAAGGGTTTGAATTTGATAACAAGGTATGTCATCGTACTAAAGTGCACAAGAGGAAGTATGTCCTGTGAAAACTAACAAGGCTTCTACATAAATATTGATGGGGGAGGGGGCTTGATTTTTTACTCTCCTGAAATGTGTCAAGTGTATGTACATATAACACTAGGTATAAATATGACATTGAGAAAGTAGACTGGGGAAAGATACTGTACTCATAATTATGCTGTATAAGGGACATTGCAAACTGGTTTACTTGAAATTTAGTACAAATAATTAGAATGCAGAGCCTGTTAATATTAAGGTGAGGGAAGACTTGCTGGGTTGCAGGTTGGCAACCCTATAAAGAACTGGGCCTTTAACGGGATGTGTACATGTTTGTTTATCTGTAAAGCTTTGAAGACAAGATCAATCAAACAATCTTTTTTGTAATGTATCAAATGAACACATGATTTCAGAAACAGAAAGAACACTTAATATTTATAAAAAGGCAACATTTTAAAGAAAATGTTCCCTTTATGATACCACTGTATTTTTAAAGTAGCATAATTCTGTCGCATTTAAAAGTGGGTTCTTAATATAAAATGCTGTAATACTAACCCATATGTATTCTACCTCATTTAACATTTACTCAGTGGGTTTTTGCTCAACAGGGTGTGTGGTTTTACTGACAGGTATGCAAGCGGAAATGAGAGTGAGTCTTGTAAAGCTTTCAACTTGTTACGGCTAAGATAAATTGAACAAACTTCAAAGATGTTTTGGAACATGACAGTATTGCTACCACATAAAATTTGACATAAAAATAAACCTGTTTATGGTTATGTTTTAATGCAGGGGTTCCCAACCCCTTCCCGGTCGAGTACTGCCTCCGGTGCCACTTTCCTGCTGCGTACCACCGGAAGTGACTGGTGATGACATCATCGTCAGTTACTTCCGGGTTTTTGGAGGCCAGAAAATGCAGGTAGGAGGCTCTGGGCAGGTGGGAGGGCCCTTCTTCGCATTCCCAAGCGGATTGGCCAAAGGCAGGAGTATCTTGGGAGTGAAAACGTGCTGGTGAAAGTGCTGCATCGGAGTGGGGTTCCGGCGGTCCGAGTACCACTAGCAGTCAGCTGAAGTACCGCTGGTGGTACTAATACCACTGGTTGAGAACCCCTGTTCTAATGCACTCATGCCTGTGGATTAAGGAAGACCTTAAGTCTTAAGATATACAGTCAGACCCTTTTATTCACGTTTTTTTTAATCCACGGATTTGACTCAACACGGATGGCAAAACTGTGGAAGAGGGAGTCCAACCGCACTACATTACCTCTTTTTTCAGCATTGTCGGAGGCCTGCCAGCCACTTCCAGCCTCCTGCGCGTGTCCAAACCACTGAAAAATGCAGCCGGGAGTCTCTGGCACCATTTACAGGTTGCTTCCAGTAGTGGCTTTTGTTTTTTTCAGTCACTTTAAACAAACTCAGGAGGAGGGAAGCGGCCAAGATGCTGGATAAAAGGTAATGTGACACCGCTCACAACCCCCCCCCCCCCCCGATTTCATATAACACTGATTTTCTTATCCACTGTGGTTCCAGGAACGGAACCCCAGCGGATAAAAAGGGCCGACTGTATATTGTAGTAGTCTACTTGATTCTTTGCCTCTTGGTGGACAAATTGAAACAGTAATTGTGCCACTAAAATGGATTATTATTATTTTTAACAGTATAACTTTCAGTGTATCCAAAAGTAGGGCTTTGGACCTTGCTGAATGCCTCCCTCATTCTGTCTGAAATAACATTCTGGAAGTTCCTTTTTAAATGGACTGAAACAATGAGTAACATTTTAATGAAATCTGGTTTTCCATTAGTATAGGTCAGGGCCTCCAACAATACTAGCATAAGGTACTGTGTGTGTATCTTGAACAGGGTTCCAACTCTTTACTCTCTGCACTACTAAGCTGCTCTCATATAGGTGTTATTGGTAGTGAAAGTACTGTACTGAGAAAGTACTGCTACTTTGCAGCTCAGCCAAACCAGGGGATCTGAGGGGCCTAGCTGACTCTACTTAGCTGTTGTTTCATGCTTGTTTCCTTAGGCCACGTAATTTGTGTCTCTGAGTATCAGCACAGGTTGTCTCGCTCTTTGAGAATCCTTGCACAGACTGGCATATTAGGAACTCAGCTGCCTGCTTGACTTTGGCTATGTATCTGCCTATGGCTTCCTGGATCTCTGTGAGCTGCAGTCTGTCTGACTGGACTCTGTTTTCTAGTCCGGCCCTTTGGATTTGTGTCTGCCCATTCTGGAATGTGACTGAAAACCCACTGCTTGCCCCTGAACTCAGTTGAAGCCTGCCAGTTGTTACATTAATAGCAAATACGTTGTTGTACCGATGCACTGGAATATGTTGCCTTGTGTTGCTAGTGTTGCCACTAAAGTAGATCAGTGGTTCTCAAACTGGTGGGTCATGACCCACCAAGAGAACTGGATGCTGTCCCCTGCTATCTTAAGGGGCGGGGACAGCATGGCGGTGGCTACAGTCCTGGGGATTGCCTCCGCTTGGAAAAAAATGTTTTAAAAGTACTTTTTTCACTTACCGGGGGTCCTGGAGTCCTTCGTATGGTGCGGGGAGGCCTGTGGTCCTCTCCGTGGGCCTTCCTGAGCTTAGATAACTACTAGGTGGCAATTACGACAACTTGATTATGACCACTTCCGGACAAAAACCGGAAGTGGTCATAATCACCGCAGAGCAGCAATCTAAAGCTCAGGGAGGGCCCGCAGAGGGGACGGCAGGCTTTCCCGCACCGTCCGGAGGGCTCCAGAACTCCTGGTGGCGACGATCCCCAGGATCACCACCACTGCTGTCCCTGCCCCCACAAATACTTAAAGTTCTCCCCACGAAGCCAGTCCACTTTGAGAACTGATGAACTACATTATGTGGAAGTATTCAGTATATTCTGAAAATATCTACAGTAAAGCTTTTCTTTTAGAAAACATTTTACACTTTTCAGTGAGTGCCCAAATGTGTGAGAGGACGTTCTCCTTAGTGGCCCCCTACCATCCCAGTCTGTCTACCTTTGGGTGCTTGTCAACTACCTGGTAATTTTGGTAGACCTTTAATTAGCTTATCTTGAGTTTGTCTGTGTGCCTGGTAGTTAAGTTTGGTTTTCCTGCTGCCATTAGAACTTATGTTCTTTGGATTTATCTTGCATCTGATTTATTTTTGTTTTATATCTTTAGGTAAGCTGTCTTGAGTTTTCTTTTAATTAGAAAGATGAGATAAAAATGTCTTTAATAAAATAGCAGTGGCGAAGCAAAACACAACTTGTGGATGCTCTTACCATTTACTCCTAATTAACTAATTTAAAGATATCAAAATGTAGTTCAGTGGATGCACAGTTTCTTTCATCATAGAACTGCAGTTAAGTAGAAAGTTGGGAGATCCAATTGAACACTTGCAAATGTAAGTTCAGGTTTCAGTGTGTGTAGTACCTGCCAGTCCACCAGAAACCAAAATGAGTGTTAACTTCTTAAAAGTGCTTTCATTAGAATGAAAAAAGATGGGGGAAAGGCCATGTTATGCATTTTGTTTAGATTATTCATTAAATCCTACTCTTGGATTTACTTCTATAACTGAGCGGCAGAGTTAACTTTAAATGGTCTAGCTCAGCTGCAACAGCTGTGTGATACACAGTGCAATCCTAACCAACTTTCCAGCGTTGGTGTAGCTGTGCCAATAGGGCACACACTGCATTTTGCTGTGCAGGGGCAGTCATGGAGGCCACTTCAAGGTGAGGGAACATTTGTTCCCTTACCCCGGGGCTGCAGTGGCGTTGGAAAGTTGGTTAGGATTGCGCTGACAGTTAGGTGAGCTGGTCTCACCAATGCTTACCATTGGTGTTTTTTTTCTTCCAGCATCTGATTTGCTGAGGAGGAGCTGTCATATTTGCTACTCCTCAAATAGTTTTAAGGATGAATGTAAGTTTTGTTGAAGGGTTTCCCAATCCTTTGATGAAAGAGAATGTGTTAAAGATGAAGAGTAATCACACATACCTCCTTGTAAAATTACTTATTGCTACAACATGTTTCTTTGATTAAAGCATGGGTGGGGAACTTTGCATAGAACACCAACCACATACCAAAAAGAGAGGCACGGTTGGGACATCTTTCTTGATCTTATTTGGAATCCCCCATACTTGAGCTTCAGGGGAGGAGGCTGAGAAGTTATCAGTCTTTCTTCTCATGACACTTTCTCCTGGTCTACTAAAGACTTTTTCTTATGTTCCCTTCTGACCAACCCAGCCTTTTTCCTTCCAATCATTTCCTATTACGTAGCTCTGTATATACAGCAGATACCTGCTAGCCCCCTCCCCCCAGAATTGATGTATTATGAAATCTTTCTAAGAAGTCTCATGGCACTGTTGGCTGGTCCGTGATGAGTGTGGACTCTGAGTCAGCTGGCATCATGGAGCCTCCACCCAGGTGGACTACCACTGTCCCAGTAATGCAACGGTTCTCAAACTGGTGGGAGCGACCCACCAGGAGAACTGGATGCTGTCCCCTGCCACCTTAAGGGGCGGGGACAGCATGGTGGTGGCGGTGATCCCAGGAATTGCTGTCGCTGCCGGTGGGGAAAATGTTTTAAAAAGTAATTTTCTCACTTACTGGGGGTCCTGGAGCCCTCCAGTGGGTTTGGGGAGGCCCGCACTCCCCTCTGCAGGCCTCCCCAAGTTTTAGATCGCCGCAAACGAAAACCGGAAATAGTCATAATCGCCGTTTCGTGGCGGGCTCCAGGACCCCTGGTAAGTGAAACAAGCACCTTTTTTTCCTGGCAGCGGCGGCGATCTCTGGGATCGCTGCCGCTGCCACCCCCACAAAGACTTAGTTCTTCCTGCCTTTGAGAACCACTGCAGTAATGCATTCTATGTCAGACCATATCCAGCTCAGTAAGACATCCTGTTAACAAAGGGGTATATGAGCAGGCCAATTAAAAAATCTTGCACAGTGTACATCAAAATAGATTTTGTATAATAGAGAAATAAATACAAATAAATTCCTAATAATGAGGAGTTGTTAAACAACTGTTTAATATTTTCAGATTCAGAAGGAAATCTATGTAAAAATGATCAGCTACTCAAGGTAACGTTGACCATGCACCGACTTATCATCTCCTCCACTGAGATGCTGCAAAAATTAATTGCTCTATATCCTTTTAAACACTTACAGTTAATGCATTATTTACTTACTAATGTAATAACTATGCCAGCTGTTGGCCAAAACATTTTGGGAAAGAGCTCCACCAAAGAGCAAATTCTTTAAATATTTCTAGTGGGTGGAAAATGGATTTGAAGGTTCCAATATATGATTTTTATATGAGATTCAGTAACTAAGTAATAACTGTTGATTTCAGTCAGCTAGTTATGACACTGTTATAGTAATTTGATATTTGCAGGTTTATCCCTAAAGGGCAAACTTTATCTGCTTCAGAATGAAAGGTTCTGATTCCTGTTTGCAAAGTTTCTCCAACTACTTGCTGTCACTTTCAGTTAACTGAATTCAATTGTTTCACAGTTTCCTGACAATCTTTGTGTTCCACTTTATTCAGAAACTTTTTTTGTCTTAGCTATCTTAACTCATTCAATCATTTTTCTTGTGTACCTTTTTAAATTGTCAACCAACTCTTTTGCCATTCTATCTTTCAAATGAAACTTTACTATAAAAAATGAGTTATTTGCATCAAGGTATCTGCCTGCTCAGATGTTACCCATTTTCCTTTATGTGTGCAGAGAGATGGGGTGTGGTCTTCTGCCTAGCATGCTGCTTCTTCTCCCCAACCCAATTTCTTCTGCATCTGTAGAAGTGAGCAGCAACACTGGGAGATCTTACACTTATATGGCACAATCCTGTCTACAAATAGATCGGTCTAGGGTGTCACAAACGTGCCGTAAGGCACTTTTGCGGCACCCGGAGAGTAAGCAGAGCCGGTGGAGAGGCTTGCGTTGCTGGCGTGCATTTGAGTAGGCCCATCGGGTGGCTGGCGCGTTACTCGGGGTAACCAGCTGTGCCAGGGGAGGCCCAATTCTGCATAGGATGCGGTAGGCATCTTGCAGCTGCGTCTTGCTAGACAGGACTGGGCAGGATTGAATTGAAGCAGGATTTCATCACATACTGTATTTCTTCAATTCTAAGACGCATGTTTTTTTCCCAATTAAGCATTTCAAAAAATGGGGTGCGTCTTAGAATCGAACGTCTCCAAAAAGCACCCCAAAATGCTATCTTCTTACTTACTGGGGCTTGCAGGAGCTTCAGGGAGGCCTGCGCAACCCTCTGCAGGCTTCCCTGATCTTCAGTTCGGCCAAAAACTGTGATTTTCAGCCATTTCCGGTTTTCGCGAAAACCAGAAATGGCCAAAAATCACTGTTTTTTGCCAAACTGAAGATCAGGGTGGCCTGCAGAGGGTTGCGCAGGCCTCCCTGAAGCTCCCCCAAGCCCAGGTAACGAAGGAAATGGCACTTTCTGACGGGGCCAGAAATGCTATGCAAAGGCAGTGCACTCAGTCATCCTCAGCTGCAGGAGACATGCTGGGGAGAGTTGGTGCTGAGCAGGTAGATTTAATGAAGGGAGGCGAGTCTTACAATTGATTTTTTTTCCCCCTGCTGGTGGTACTGAAAGTAAAGGTGTGCCTTAGAATCGATGGCGCCTTAGACTCGAAGAAATACGGTACTTCGTTTCTCTGGTGAATAGAGTGATGAAGCATATAGGTTTAAGGCCCAGTCCTGATCTTACCATGTGTAGAGGTGGAGGAGATATAGTAATATCCCAATAGGACATTATATTTAGACATAAGTCTAAACACAAAATTCATTTGTGTCATATATACCTTACACACATAGCCTGAAAGTAATTTTATACAATATTTTTAATAATTTTGTTCCCCAGCATGCCTTGCTCTATGCCAGGCAGGTGCTGGAAAAAAAATTTTTTTTTTAAAAGTCATACCCTCAAATGTCTGGATTTTGGAATAGTCTGCATTCTGGATGTCCAATAAGGGGTAATCAACTTGTATAAGACTATAATAATTGGTACTGACTTGCCTTGTTGACATTAAATCATTCAAATAATAAAATTTGAATTTTATCTATCTATCTAGTCATTCAAATAATAAAATTCTATCCAGTCATAAATCCCAGAGAATGCTGCCTTTATTTAATACCTTACAAAGCATGTTCATTGTGTGTATATGCTGTACTGTATTTCATTTTACACATTGTAATGTCCAAAATACTTCCCTAATTTTGCTTTTCTAGCATGAAACTCTTCTTTCAAAAATCTGTTTTAATGTTAAACACTTTATTCCAAATATTAGGGTTTTCAGATAGGAGTGTATGAACTTTCTTATTTTCTCTAGCCTTTTGACATACTTTCCTTAGCAGTTGCCTACATACCTGGATGCTTTGGAAAACAGGTCGTCTTTGCTTTGCCATAAGATCTGTTACCTTGTAAGGTAAGACACTTTCCGTTTTTAGTGGGTTACTTTTTAAATAAAACTTGAGAGGAAAAAATATTGTTTTGCAATAAAACAAGTGTTGAAATGTTGGAGTCCTTCAATATTATTTTAGAGCAATAATTACTAATTTTGACGGATACAGACATTGTTCTTCATATGAAGCTTTTACTGGAGGAAAATTGCATTTTTTTCCAAGGTTTGAACAACCATATTTTCTTGCTAGGAAAATGTAGCTCTTTTCTCTCTCCAATTTCCCTCTCACACTTGTGGTTGTAAATACTGTGTCAACTGTGATAGTACATGCATGTAATATGTCACAGTAGCTACTTTGGGCTCAGGTCATTTATTGAAAGTAGTGCTTTATCCTGTATAATCTTGCTAGTTTGCTGAGATCCTAATCTGCTTCAATTATTCCTGTTGTTTGGATTTAGGTGAGTGGCCACCAGAGACAGGACCTTCTCTGTGGTGGTGCCTCTGCTGTGGGGACACTTGCCTGCCATCAGTATTGTTGTTTTTTGGGCACAAGGCTAAATCTGTCCTGCTCTCCAAAGCCTCTGATGGCAAATAATATGGACCTCCCCGTTATTTTAGCTGCTATTACTACTTCTGTTGTGTATATTTTTGATTTTAAGCTGTATGTTACCAATTGGTAGAAATATCTATTAATCTGTTTGATACTTATTTTAGAATAAATATTGAATAATATTCATGATGTCTACCTTTGCATGCATGTACCATTTTGTGAACTATTTAAAAATAAAACAAAAAGATTTTGTTTTCTCTGTGTTACTACTTCTAAGGCTGAATTCCATTTTATATTCCATTCATGTTAGCCTTTGACAAACCTATGTACCAGAAAGGCAGCCCAAGTTTTTTTAAAAACTGAATTAGAAATTAAGCAGACCCAGTTCCTTGCCACTCAGAAACCTTTTGCTATGTTGGCTTTTCCCCTCGGCATTTCTGTGAAGAAGTATACTTCCCCTCTCCAGCCTTGACCATTGGATATTGAACTTGAGATGCAAGTTTGAAATTGGAAGGGCAGCAAAAATACCAAATCATCAGCGGTGACTTCCAAATTGAGAGAGACTACAATCCTATACACACTTTCTTGGGAGTAAGCCCCATTGAACACAATGGTACTTACCAGTACTTCTGAGTAGACATGCATGGGATTGTGCTTTTTGTAAGTACAAACTTGGGTCATGAAAATAGAGACCAAGTATCTAGATTCCAGGCCAGGGTCTGAAGTCATGTGATGCATCTAAACAGGTTTGTGTTTTGTCAGTGACTGGATGGGAAATCATCTGGGAACCCTATGTATGCTAACTTTTAGGTTCATGATGCAAGGGAGGTGGGAAGAAATGTAATAACTAGATTCAGTAAATCATTGTGACTTACAGTATTAAGTCATGAAATCACCAAGAAGGGAAGAGATTAATGAGTTAATATTAAGCAGTGATCAGGACAATGATATAAATATTGTCAAATTGCTTAGAAACAGCGACCACAACACTAGCAAATTCAGCACTACATGTGGGTGGAGAGTTGCCCAAGAAGTCCAGCACAGTCATATATTTAAATTCAAAAAGGGAAATTTATCTGCATGAGAGGATTCGTTTAAAATAAAGCAAAAATCTTACCCAGATGAATACTGCACAATGAATAAGGTGTGTGTGTGTGGGGGGGGGGGGGAGCACATCCTCCAGCAAACCAAATATAAGGCACTTGTCAAGGAGGAATTGAAGAGCAAATAACTAAACATGTGAAATAAATACAGTATATATATATAGTTAAAAATAATTAAAATTTATTTAAATACTGTAGTTGTGCAGGAAATCAGCTAATGGAGTCATTCAGTGATAGTAGAATACCAAACAAACAGGGGAAGTTGATGACACTCTTTGCCTCAGTCATAAATTCATCAAAGCATTTTTCATTTATATTCCCTTAGGACTCTTACAATGCAATCCTATGCATGTCTATTCAGAAGTAAGTCCCATTGTGTTCAGTAGGGTTTACTCCCAGGTAAGTGTGAATAGGATTGCAGCCTTAATGAAATTCAGACATGAAATTGCTGAACCATTTACAGGAATACGTAACAACCTTCTTACCAGGGGATTAGAAAGTAATCAGTGCAACATCATTGTCTCATATTATTTTACTCATTTGTTGCAGTACTTAGTAAATGCTACTTTAAAACGATGCTACAACTGTAAGGAAAATCTGGAGGTAGCTTTTTTCTGGAGGCAGATGAAGGGCAGACTACAGTCTGATGTAGCTTATGGTGTTCAGGTTATAAACACAATTGAAATGGTAAAGATCGGAGACTGTTATAACCCGCTGTGATGCAAATAGAACGAACCATCATCGGGATTCAGGGTTATAAAACTTTTATAATGCAAAAATTGTAAAAAGCCAGCAATCTTTTATAATTTTACAATTGAAATGCTCTCTTTTGTTCCCAATAGGTATTGGATAACAGAATTCTGGGTCATTTTTAAAACAGATGCCAATCTTACAAGCACTGTGGAGAAATTTCAAGAATTGGTGAGAGCTAATGGTGAGGAGTTACACTGTCGCCTAATTGACACATCTCAAATGTGAGTGTCAGAGTCTTAATATGTTGGGAGAAATGCACGCTCGCACGCATGCATGAAAAGCAAAACAGAATTAGTGTTAACCTTCTTGGAAAATAAATATGTGTAATAAATAAATCATGGGTATGGATAAGAATATTTCCTTCCATGTGGAAAACAAAAAAGGAATAAAGTTCTTAGGAACAATTCACATTCTGTGGTATGGTTGTGGCTTGAATAACAAATTTTTGTGTGCTACACCATGTGGTAAGTGAGCTGGTGTAGAGGGGGAGAGAGAGAGAGAGAAATAGCTTTTTCATGTGGTTGTGAGGTGGTGATTACAGTCCTGAACCTTCCTATTTGGGGAAGTCTGTGAATTCAGGATAGAAATTGCCTCAGAGAGGAGCCATTCCTTATAAATGGCTTGCATGGGCAAAGCTCCATGTGGCAGTACTGATTCAAATGAAATCACATGACAGATTGCATACACAAATTGTACCCTACAAAAATGCGTAACTTTAATTACTTCTACCACTTACTGAAGTAAAAATATTTCTATTATGTTCTGTCAAGCAAGGATTTTACGTGTGGATTTTCCTGAAACAAAACAGAGTTTTGGCTTAGAAACTTCGAACCTAACAAGCAAAAACAATAACCACCACCAAGCCCATGGAATTAAAACATTCCTTTTAATACTATTGGAAAGATTTTGTGCTGGCTTTGATATTTATTTATTTATTAAAATTGTTGGGATCACAGTGTTCCCTTTTTAAGTGGTGTATTTGGCATTGCTTCCCATGTGAGAACCTACAAGAGCTGCAAATTTGGAAAGAGATTGCAGTGTTTCTGTTCATCTGACAACAGGAATGGAAGAGATGCTTGCGTGGTGTACATCAGCTGAGGGCCAAACTACATATGACACACACAGTCCCGTGCAGTTTGTGTCAGTGTTTTCTTCATATACAAAATGCAGCAGTCTGTAGAGGAAGACTACTGGGAGGAGGAGGGAGGGGACTTTTAGCCTTCTTCTTCTGAGTATTGTTTCCTGTTAAAAATCTCCCCAAGCTATATGCTTTTTTTTTTTCTCCTCTGCACGTAGCTGATAATTCTGATTCCTGCTCATCTTGGATGTATTTTGCGTGATGCACAGATATTTTATCGCAGAGTAGAATGCTCTTATACTGAGCTTCATTTCTGGAAGTGATCTTTGAAAGAAACTTACAGCGCAATCCTGTGTAAGGATATACGGCCAGCCTAAAGGGACCGCCGCTGTATCCTATGCTGTTCCCGAACTGCCCCAGGGCATCCCAGGAGCACCTCAGGAGAAGGGGAAGTTCGTCCTCTTCCTTGGGTGTAGGCAAGCCTTAGGCAAGCCTATGGGCCTCCTCAGATTGCGCCAGCACTGAAGCTGATGTATATCTGGGGAGGCCATGTAAGGCCGAACCAGTCTGGGAAGGGGCTTAGGATATTGGCGGAGCGTGCTGCCGATATCCCTGCCCCATCCTAGCCCAGGCCGGCCTATGGCCCCCGCCCGTTCCAGCCCCTGCACCAAGCGGCGCAGGTCCAGGCTGTTGGGGGAATGAGCGGCGCAGGCCTCTGCACCAGCGCCACTTACTCTCTGAGTGCAGTAAACATGGTTTACATGCACCCAATGCCAGTGGAGTGCGTGCTCCGCTGGCATTTGTTCATGAAGGATCAGGCTGCCCAGATACAATCCTAACTAATCCCCCCCCCCCCCCCCGATGCACACATGCTGAGGATGCATGATGCACACGTGGGAGAGCAGCAGCAGATGTCTCCTCAGGGACTTTTGTTCCCTTACCATGGGGAAAGTCTCTCTTTCCTTATGGGTCTCCTTGGTTCTGTGCCATCTATCTTGTGGGCGCAGAACCAAGGAGTCCAAGTGCAAGGGAGAAAGATAGGATCTGGCCACATGCTCATGGCACGGATCTGACTCCTCCCTTCCCCGTTCCGCATGCCTTCCGCTCAGAAACTCCCCGTTCTTCCTACTGCCTGTCCTTCCTACTGCCTTACCTGGCTTGGGTGGATGGTGTCTTGGCTGCCGGTGAATGTGTGCGGCTACCAGCGACTGCACTAGCAGCCTCATTGTGCTTGCCAGCAGCATCAGTGAGTATGACAATGTTGCACAATATATGTCATGATCCAGGCAGTTCTGCCTGGGTTCAGGCATTTCCACTGGCAGAGCACTTTGAATAGGATTGGGCTGCCTGTCTTGTCCATAATATTATGTTTTGCTAATTAGGTTGAAAAGTGGTGCCTTATTAGCCAGCAGGATAGTAAATTTACTGTTTATATAAATAGTCAAGCATATGGAACATTTGGCATATGGATTTACCTTTGCTGCTGCTGAAGTTAAACAGTGACTAGAGACAGCTATGACATAATTGGTTTTGTACTATTGTTCAGAACAATTTGTATTTTGAGCAGAGTATGAATTCCAGTTTTTAGTTTTAGCTGTCCGTTGCATGAATTTGATCTGAAGGAACTTGAAAGTAAATTCTGATGTAGAAGGTAATCTACCACCTTTTCTTTTTAAAGAAATGCTCGAGATTGGTCCAGAAAAATCACACAACGGATAAAATCTAACAGCAGCAAGAAACGGAAAGTCTCGCTGCTCTTTGATCACCTGGAACCAGAGGAATTGTCTGATCACCTCACGTATCTTGAATTCAAGTCGTTCCGGCGAATATCAGTGAGTAGATTGCTCCTTATACGGTTATTACACAAATTGTTATTTTGAATAAGGTGTGTGACAGCCCAATCCTAAGCGTGCCGTCCAATGGCGGTGCACCTCCCGCGCTGGCGCTAACTGCCATAAAGCAGTCAGCGCCAGTTGCAAAAGTTGCCCTGACAGCGCGCTGACCAGTGTGCTGCCGGGGACGCCAGCGGGAAGACTTGCACCTTCCCAGCCGTGCCGGAGGACCTCTGGACATGCACTGGGAAAGGGAAGACAGGGGAGGGCGTAATGGCAAAACTGGGCAGGGAGAGGGTGTAACGGAGTGGGGAGGCTGCAGGAGGGGGAGGATGTGTTGCGGAAGGCCTGTGCCAGATCCTATCCCCCTTCCCTGCAGCCTCCCCACCCCTTTTCTCTCCTCTGACTTATGCTAGCAAACTTGCACTGCCTAAACTATATGTAAAAATAAAATTACAAAAGTTGAGGCTTGCATAGGTCAAGGAGTGTCTGTATTTCTGGAAGAAGGAAAGAGGTGACTATGAGTGCAAATTGGTGGGTGCAAATAGCAAACACACACCAATTTGTAAGCAAGTAAGCCGTGATAGCTTAGTGGTTAAGGCGCTGAAATGCAGACCGGGAGGTAGGCAGGACAGCAGTTCGAGACCTAAGTGCCGCGTGACGGTGTGAGCTACCGTCTTTGGCTCTAGTTCCTGCCAACAAAGCAGTTCGAAAGCAAATTGCAAGTAGATTAATAGGTACCGCCTCGACGGGAAGGTAACAGTGTTCCGTGCACCTTGGCAATGAGTCATGTCGGCCACATGACCACGGAAGCATCTTTCAGACATCGCTGGCTTTTTGGCTTTGAAGCGGAGATGAGCACTGCCCCTAGAGTCAGTAACTACTGGCTTTTGAGCAAGGGGAACTTTTACTTTTTAATAGCAAGCAGCAATAAGACATTTGACACATCTCAAATGACATGGAAGGATAAACGTAAAAAACACTTGACATAAAAATAAATTTGAATGTAGAACGAACTGGCATAGATATACAATAGAATGAAGCAGTAGAACCAACTGTACCAATTTTGACTGCATGTGGGATATACCATTTTTTAAATCTCTTTATGTGAGAACTGTGCACATAAAAAGCTAGCACTTTTTGTGCTAGTTTTCTGCTGAAAAGAAGATGATGCAGAGATATGTTCAAAACAGAATTTCCTGTCCATAGTCCAGAGCAGTGCTGTCCATTCTACCACCTCATTCTCCTGCATGTGAAACTACAGGCCGGTCAGCCTAACATCTGTTCCAGGGAAGACGGTGGAAAGTCTCATTAAAGATAAAATCTTAAAACACATAGAAGAACAAGCTCTGCTAGAGGGAGAGTCAGCATGGCTTCTGCAAGTCTTGCCTTACAAACCTTTTAGAATTTTTTGAAAAAGTCAGCAGGCATGTGGATGCGAGCGAACCCATGGATATTATATATCTGGATTTTCAGAAGGCGTTTGACATGGTCCCTCATCAAAGGCTCCTGAGAAAACTCCACAGTCAGTTTTGATATTTGGCCACAAAGGCCAATATCATTATGCCTTTGTACAAATCGATGGTAAGGCCACATCTGGAGTATTGTGTCCAGTTCTGGTCACCACACCTCAAAAAGGCTGGAGCACGGGCGTTGCTACCGTCAAGCGACGGTAGCGGGCTGCTACGGGGTGACGCATCACCTCGTGACGCACGCGCGTGACGCATCACCTCTCCTGCACGCGTCACCTCTCCTGCGCGCGTCGCCCCCGAAGACGTCCCCGCCGACCCGCCAGGGCCTTCTGAGGGAGGCCCGCTGTGTGAACGTTATTTATAACTTTTTTTGCACATGCTCAGACCATCCCTGAGGGAAAAGGGCTGCCCTTTTCCCTCAGGAACGATCTGCCCATGTGCTAAAAAAACGTTATAAATAACGTTTGCGCAGCGGGCCTTCCTCAGAAGGCCCCGGACAGCCGGCCGGGGAAGATGTCCCCGAGCCGGCTGCAACAATTAAGGGGGCGCCCGGGCCAGCGGCCCATCGGGCGCCCGGAGCGGCGCCTCATCGGGCGCCCCCCCAAATCGCGGCGGAGATTTGTAAGGGGGGGTATTGGGTGGAGGCGTCACTTGGGTGACGCGCGCGCCCCGCTATGGGAAGTGGATAGAGGGAAGGAACATATACCTCAACACACATGTTGGAAAGGGGTTGTTTAAAAAAAAAAAGATTCCTCTTATCTAGTGGAATTTTCAAATGTTACTTAAATATATTTTATTTGGAGCAGGATAGCAAGGGTCACTTGTTTTTAAATGAAGTGACCTTAAATGTATGTTTTTGGGCAAGCATCTTCCCACTAGGTAAAAGGAAACAAAAGGAAATATATGTCATAATAAATCTGGTCCTCTTCAGCGTAACAAAAAAATGTACAAGATTAGTTTTACATCAGGGAAAGGTTGTTCATAAATATTGGCTCTTCCTTCCCTCATTCTTTTGCTTGAAAATGCCTAACCATATTGCTTCAAATGAGTCCCTTGACAAAAAGAAACAATGTGCTCTTGTCTCTTAAATAACAGTGCTGGAGTCGCAAATGTAAGTTTAGCAGTTAAGGTAGCAAACTGTAAAAGCTCTCACTTAGTCATGCATCAGTACTTTTATTTTAAGCTCTAGGTTCATGACTCCTCTCATGTGCTAAGTTAAAATCTAACAGCCTTGGGAACTGAAGTCACGTCTCGGGCAGCTACCTGTAGGCCGAATAATAACCCAACCCCCAAACCCACACTTACGTTTATATAATGCTTAACAATTTGTAATTAAACAGTTAATGATGATTAGACAAAGGATAATGCCTTATAAAATTCTCCGCTTTCTTAGAGCACTGAATAGGACAGTCAACATGGGGTTTGTAGATGTTCAAACAAGAAAATAACGCCGATATTTCAGTTCGATCTCTTTTTTTGGTATGAAATAAACCACCTAGTTCTACAGGTTATGCATTTAGCATACGAGTACCCTTTCTGACTGGACAAGGAGACACTTCTTCAAATGGTGCTCCTCTTACATTTAGCAGGGGGAGAGTAACTGTCCCTCTTCACCCCAGCACAGTGTCTTTTCTACAGGCTGTTTGCTGGTGTTTCTTCTTCAGCTGTTTGCTGATGTTTCTTCTTTAGATTCTGAGCTTTTTTGGGACAGGGGACCATTTAGTTCAGGGGTGGCCAGCCTTCTACCATTAGGAGCTCTGCGTACTTAAGAGTTGTGTAGAAGACAAAATCTTGACAGCAGCAATTACTGATGGTGCTGCTAAAGCAGCTGCACCTGCTGAAATGCCCTCACCTATACAACCATTAAAGGTCAAGGAGCATTCATGTTGAATGGTTGGCCAATGGCCACTCCTGATTTAGTTGTTTGATTTTCTCTGTAGCCAGCTTTTTATTGAAAAGCAGTATATAAATTACCGGTATTTTAAGTGTTATCTTGAAAACATGTTGCCAGTTGTACCTTATGTTTTCTGTCCCAATTTGATCATGCAAAGGTTCTCTGTGAATAAGGGAAACATTAAATGGCTAAAAGCCAGTGTAGGGAATTACTTTTAAATGAGGTAAGGTATCTTATGACTTATCTATATGTTCTAATAACCACAGGAAGGCTGCTTGAAACAGCCTCTGAGTAGATATTGCTCCATGCAATCAGTGTAGCTTATATAGATGATTTCTGTTTGCCCTAAGCTTATAGCAGAACCATAGGATGTAGGGAATGCACAGTAGAAGCAACATAAATGTTAATTTTTACTCTGTTGAAGTTTCCAGACTATCAAAACTACATTATGAATGGTTGTGTGAAGGAAAATCCAACTATGGAACGTTCAGTTGCTCTTTGTAATGGCATTTCCCAGTGGGTACAATTAATGGTACTCAACAGGCCAACACCACAGCTTCGGGCTGAAGTATTCATCAAATTCATCCATGTGGCCCAGGTGAGTTCAGATGTGAACTGTTTTGAGTTTGGTTTGTTTTTCTTTTATTCACTTAATAACAGCAGGTGTTCCTTTACTAAATTATAAATGTCTAGCATGATACCTGGAAGGAGAACAAAAGGTGACATCTAAAGATGCTGAGGTTAAAAAAAAAGTTTTATTTGCACTGGTTTAGAACTATTTGGGAAATAGTAAACCATGTATTCAAAATATGGTGGTCCTGGCATTGAGTAAGTCCTTTTTAAATGGGAAATTTCTAATCCCCTTAAGTTCATGCTGTATCCAATGATGTTGAATTCCAGAGGTGTACATTTGACAACAACAAAACCTGAATAATGGTTGCTGTTAATTTTTCAACACAGAAACTTCACCAGTTGCAGAATTTCAACACATTAATGGCTGTGATTGGTGGTCTTTGCCACAGTTCCATCTCTAGACTTAAAGAAACAAGTTCTCATGTTCCTCATGACATCCATAAGGTACTCTTCTCTATATTTATTATTTCTATCGTAATGCTTAACATGCTCAGTTCGGAGAGTTCCTTTCAGTTTTGCCACTGTAGTTCAAGCTTGCTTTTAAAAGAGAAAATTTGTCTATGGGACTGGGCTCTAAAGCTGCAAAACTGTCAATGTTCAGTTTAACTTCAGTTTTGTTTGTTTCCCTTTAGGTGTTTAATGAAATGACTGAACTGCTGTCATCCTATAGAAATTATGATAATTATCGGCGTGCCTACAGCGAGTGCAGTAACTTTAAGATCCCTATCCTTGGAGTACATTTGAAAGACTTGATCTCCCTTTATGAAGCCATGCCAAATTTCCTGGAAGACAAAAAAATTAATATATACAAGTTGTTTTCTTTGTATAATCATGTCAATGAACTTATACAACTGCAGGAGATGGGCCCTCCGCTAGAGGCTAACAAGGATCTTGTTCATCTCCTGACAGTAAGTCTCTATTTTTATAGACACTACTTAAAATCTATCATTTTCACCTCTTTATACTGTGTGTTTACTAAAGTGTCAAAGATGACTATTAAACCAGGCAGGGGAATTTAAACTAAGCAGACTATTATTCCCTGTAGGTCTCTAAAATATAGTTATCGTATTTATCGGTGTATAAAACGCACTTTTAAACCTAAAATATAGACCTCAAAAACTAGGTGCGTGGTTATACGCCGAAACTGCCCTGGACGTTTCCGCAGAGCTTGTAGTCTCATCCAGAGCCTGTGAGTCTCGCGCAGGCAATGAACGCGACTGCAAACGCTGCATAAACGTCTGAGTGAACTCAGACGCAGGTGCTGCTGAGCAGGGGCAGTCCCAGCAGCCCGCAATGCAGCTGGCCCACGGGACGAAGAGCGGCGGGGGCAAGTGGCAGTGGCGGTAGCAGCAACAACACGGTAAGTGATCGAGCTCCACGGAAAAGGCTAAAAAAAAAAACGCCGGGGGGGGGGCATCAGGGGGCAGCTTCGGCTTCCCTTAACATCAATACTAATGTTAAAAGATTACTCCTTAAGCTTCCAAACCTGCCATGGCTGCCGCAGATCTGAAATAACTTTTTTAACTCAAATTTCCCTTTGAAAATCAAGGTGCGTGTTATACACCGCTAAATACGATAAATGCCAACAGGCAGGTAAGTCTTTGATTCCAGAAAACCATCTGAGGCTATGTTTATGTGCTTTCTTGAATGAAGACCAGGGTCATTTGATCCACTTCCTTGAGATTATGACAACTATGCTGCTGCTACTCGAACCATAGTGTTGTACAGTGCTTCATAATGACCCATTCAAATGCAGTCACAGTGATGTAGTTGGTGTTTTAAATCACGTCCACATGTTTTCATGCACCTGTAATAACATCTACCTCTACTATCATCTTCTCTCTAAGGTCCGTTAGAACTATGCCAGTGGTGCACCTCTGAGGCAGTGGTGTTGCTGGAGGTGGTGCAACTGTAAGTGGTGCAAAGCGCTGCACCACACCTTGCAAATTGGTGTAACGTCGCCCCAGAGCTATTCCAGAAGCGAAGGCAACGTGCAGCGGAATTGCTCCAGGGGTAAGTGGGAGGGGCAACATTATACTGATTTGCAAGGTGCAGCGTAGCACATTGCACCACTTATGGTGGTGCACCCCCTCCAGCAACGCCACTGCTCTGAGGTATGTGTGTTTTAGCATGGATACTGAAAACACACCATAGCTAATCGGCATGGGAGGCCAGTTGTAAATGTTCCATAGAATCCCAAACTCATGAAAGCAATAGATTTGGTGGCAGCCACACTGCAGGTGAGTTTTGTATTGACTACTGGTGCAATCCTAGGCACATCTACTCAGAAGTAAGTTCCATTGTATTCAATGGAGCATATTCTCAGGAAAAAGCATATAGGATTGCATCCTACTGGTAAGTAACTCACCCACCCTGCCCTTTGTTATATTGCAGAGTTTCTCTTTTTCGTTCTGGACCTCAAAACATCTGCTCCTGTTGCATTTCAGCATGAAATGGGTGGGGGGGCACACCTCACCCTATGTCTCATTAAGCTTGTTTATGTAGATATCTGAATGAGGGCTAGGATTTGGTTTGACCCTACTCTAACTTTTCAAGTGATTGGCTCTTCGGACTGGGTCTACTTTCTTGAGTACTAGGGTCAGTGCTGAAAAATTGTGTTCATTCTTTGTTGCTTGGGATACAGAAGCCAAATTATTATGATTATGCTGGTTATAATGGTTTATGTGGTATATTGTTGTTACATAGGCAAGCTGCTGATGTACAAAACCCAAATACATCAGACAAGCAGAAGTATCTTAGAGAGTAAATTATTCCTGTGTTTGTTTTCAGTTGTCCCTTGATCTTTATTATACAGAAGATGAAATTTATGAACTTTCATATGCACGAGAGCCAAGAAGTCACCGGGCTGCAGTAAGAATCCTAAGAAATTATTTCAAACTAGTCATATAATTTTCATTCTGTAGCTCCCATGCATTAAGCCTGGATATAATTATATCATATAATTTATATGTATTTTATTGCAGTACTACTAAGTTGTACCTAAATGATAAAACTTTTATATGTAACAATTTCTAAATACTGTATTGCAAATATAGAAAAAGTGCAGTGCTCACCAACTATAGTTTAGAATCTTCCATGCTTATGAAAATGGCATGTCTGTGATTTTAATTGCTTGCTCTTAAAGAGCAGGTTTGCAGTCTGGATATGCTCCTTGATCCAGGGCTTCTCTTGGAGACCCAGGTGGGCATTTATCAGCTTGGCTAATTCACCATTGATAACCTTTCTCAGAGATGTGTGAGCTAGTTCTCAATTATCCATGCTCTGGTCACCTCCCAGTTGGACAACTGTAATGTGGGAGTCAGGTTGTGAACTGGGGCTGCAGTGGGATCGCATCACCCTGATTCTCTGTGAATTGTATTGGCTGCCAGTTTGTTTTCAAAATCAATTCAGGATGCTGATTATGATCTTTTTAAAGCCCTAATGGGTTTGAGACCTAAGTACCTTAAGGATTGCCTCCTTCCTTATGTTCCTCCATGAATGGACTTCCTTAGTTAGTTGTTTGACTGTTGTTTATCTTATTCAGAACTGCCTAGAATTGTCTTGATAGGCAAGAAAGCCGAGATACAAATGTTTTTAAAGTAAAATAATAAATGCATCTAAGATACATGAATTTTGCTGAAATTTTCTAGATTTCAGTTGATTTCTGGGCATGTTGACTCAGAGGTAAGATCCACTGTTCAGTAAGGCTTACTCTTAGGAAAGTGTGCATAGGGCTGCAGCACAATTATATTTTTCCTATGTGAGTGCTTTGCTGAAAAGCTTCTAAAAATATTCCAAGACTTGTAAAGATGACTGCTAGTAGAGAGTGCATTGGTAGCCTATCGTCAATAATACAGAGGATTAAATACAGTATATATATAATCTGTAATTCTTATTTTAGCCTTTGACACCTTCTAAACCACCCGTAGTAGCAGACTGGGCTTCTGGCATAGCCCCAAAACCTGATCCAAAGATCATTAGCAAGCATGTTCAGAGAATGGTAGATGTAAGTATGTCTTATTACCTAATATATGCTTTTCACCATGGGAATGTGTAACCCTCTTGCAAGTTTCCTATCCCTCTTAGCAGTATCATTTCTACCATGAACTGGGACCACCACACGAATCAGTTTCTCTGTCCTTTCAGCAACCATCAGTTAGAATAGCCAAGAGCAAGGAAACTTGCTGTAATTCACATTGTGAGTGCTGCTATTCATCTAGAGATAGAAAACTCACCATAGGGATGCTGATCTCAGCAGTGACCATAACATGTAACCCAGACATATAAGAAACTTGATACTGTCCTGAAGATGTCAAGCTTGTGTTTATAAAAATGTCTTCAGTGCCATGACAAAAGGCTACAGCATTTGGTGCTCTTCAGTCTAGAAAAAAAGTGCCTGAGGGCGAGGGGATACATGATTGAGACATATACATTTATGCATGGGATGGATGGATAGAGGGAAGTTCTTTTCCCTCTCACACAACATCAGAACCAGGAGATAAGCACTAAAATTGAGTGGAGGGAGAGTTAGAACTGACAAAAGAAAATATTTCTTCACCCAGCGTGTAATTAATCTGTAAAACTCCTTGCCACAGGATGTGGTGATGGCACCTGGCCTATAGATGCCTTTAAAAGGGGATTGGATAGATTCATGGAGGAAAAGTCCATCACAAGTTACAAGCCATAAGCAACCTCCTGGTTTTAGAAGTAGGTTTGCTCTGTATGCCACGTGCAAGAGAGTGGCAACAAGATATAGGTATCTTGTTGTCTTGTGTGCTCCCTGAAGCATCTGGTGGGACCACTGTGAGATACAGGAAGCTGGACTAGATGGGCCTTTGGCCTGATCCAGCAGGGCTCTTCTTATGTTCATTAGTACAGCTTTCTGGGGCCCCTTTTCTCCAGTAGTAGCACTGAAATACCTATATGTCAGTCAAGAATCTGTCCTGTGGAACACCGCATATATTTAGCTTGATTAAGAGTATAGAAATTGGCTGTCAGTTAATATGTCCATGTTTTTCTTACATTTCTGTTTCAGAAATTTTAAAATATGTATTATAAAACACCATAGAGTTTAATAACTGAATATTGATCTATAGCATGGCAAGTACTTTCTAAAATCTAAAGTGATATTGTTTCAGTTTTCAATGTTCTTGTTGCTTTATCCAGTCAGTTTTCAAAAATTATGACCATGATCAAGATGGATACATTTCTCAGGAAGAATTTGAGAAGATAGCAGCAAGCTTTCCTTTCTCATTTTGCATAATGGACAAGGACAGGTATGTACATTCAAATGTTTTGCATTAACTTTTGCATATTTTTTTTCTAATTGCAGAGATGCCAAAATATCTCTCAAAATTATCAGGGAATGGGAAAACAAAATGTAACTTGAGTTATTTGCAGATGGACAAGTCAACTTCTGTCTCATCCATTGGCTGTAAGTTGTCCTGAAGAGCATGTAGGAATAACAGTGCACATGATTCAGTGCTTATTTGTATATTCAGAGAAGCAAGCTGTGTGATTGGTCAACCTGACCACTAATCCCACCTCTCAGGTCACTGACTTTGAATCCAGGAGGCAAGGGAGAGTGACATTGAGAAGCTGTCTAGAATGCGGTATTTTGACAAAAGGAGCACCAGTGCAGGTGTCAAGCATAGCAGTCGTATATTACCCATACTTGTTGCCTAAGCAGGGATATTCTGATTCCAAAGTACCGTATTGGCCTGAGTATAAGACTCACTTTTTCCCCCTAAGGCAAGTCTTTAAAGTAGGGGTGCGGCCTATAATCAAAGCCTAGTGTTTTCTGCCTAGCGTTTTCTGCAAAGCGCTTTCAAGTCAAGCCTCTCCAAATCTCTTTCAAAGGCATTTTCACAAGCCTCTTTTCAAAGGTAAAAAGGGGCTCTCTCTCTCTCTCTCTCTTAAACTAGCAGTTCTTAATCACTTGCTAAATGGCTGAATACAATGATCTCTCAGCAGCCTCTAGCCTCTGGAAGCATTTGAAAAAATTAACCCTTAAGTTCCAACCCCAGGACTCTGTGGAAACTAAGATATTTATATTGATCTTGCAGTTTAAAAAGTTGAGAGCAAGAGCTCCTGCATAGGCTTACCATATTACTTACCATATCCAAAGGGGGACAGAGTGCCTAACTTTAGGCTGCAATTCTATGCACACTTTAAGGCTGGGAGTAAGCCCCATTGAATGCAATGGGACTTACTTCT
This sequence comes from Plestiodon gilberti rubricaudatus, assembly GCA_026170595.1. NCBI lineage: Eukaryota > Metazoa > Chordata > Lepidosauria > Squamata > Scincidae > Plestiodon > Plestiodon gilberti. The sequence continues at coordinate 266,664,124 of JANXHW010000001.1, forward strand.
GAGTAGACATGCATAGGATTGTGCTGTTCATTGAAATTTTTGGGCAGGTGCGTGCAGCTCATCATCATGGAAGGGTGCAACAAGCTGCACCTGCCCAAATTCCAAAGGTTAAAACTCTGTCCCCCTTTGGATCTGGGAAGGCTACTAATACTAGAGTGCCCAGATTCAATAAGGGACAGGGTGCCTATGCCTTTAACTGTACTAAAGCTGTACTGTTTTACTATTCTACTAATGTGTATATTTTAAGTTAAAAAAAGTTAAAATCTATTTTTTTAAAAATAGCACCAAACTTTAAGGGTGCGGCTTATAATCAGGAGCGTCCTATACTTGGGGCAATACGGTAATATTAAGTGCTGACTAGTTGGCTGAGCCAGTTTTCTGAAGTGTCTGGCGATAAGTCTCATGTAATTACTGGTATTTATTTAAAGAATTTATACCCCGCCTTTCTCCTGCACTCAAGGCAGCTTACAACATGGTCCTTGTTTCTTATCAAAGATCATGGCTGTAGCTTCAGATGTGCATGATGAGACGATATTCCCTCCAGGACTTTAAAAGCAATCACACCTCTGTCAAATGGAGGAAATGCAGTACTCAGTTGTGGTGGTTGGTTCCAGCTCTGGCAGAAAGATAGCAGTGTGTAGCTCTCTGAGATTGTGACCACTGGTTGGGATGCTGCTGCCTCTGAAGGAAGTTCACTGCTGCTGGCTAGCAGCTGCTCCGGCAGTAGACATTTTGCAGTGCCTGTATTATCCTTATTTTAAGTGGAGGAACTGTTCTTAAGTGAGCTGCTGCAAGATAATATGCGAGTCTTTCTCTAGGAATATTTGGGTGCCAGATGAGCCCCTCTATGAAATGCAGAGTGTCTGTATGTACTTAAGAGCAAATATCCTGAAAAATACCAGCCTTGGTTGTTAGCTTCAACTGTGGGCATGGTGGGAAGAGCAAAACTGTATCGCCTCCAGAACTCTAAATGCAGCTGGTTTTCTATCAGATGTAGAAAATGCAGTACCATTCAGTTGCAATTATTGATTCCAACTCTGGCACTGATATGGTAGCCATGAGGTTGCAGACTTGGAAATTTATTACTGTATTAAAGGATTTACATTATTTCTGACTCTGAAGCCAGCATTTTTATTGCTGCTCTGGTGAGAACCATCAGATAGCTGGCTGTTGTCATAAGTGACAATACCACTTATGCTGCTATGGTTGAGATCTCTGTGCCTTGTTGGGACTGCAATCCTGCTTCCGACAACAGGCTTATTTCTAGTAGAGGTAGTGCAGGGCTCACTCTCCCCTACTGATGCTAAAGTAGGAACAGGACGACTGGAACCAGGAGGGCTCTAAGGACCCCTGGGTTGACACAGGAACTGCTCACCTTGGAAGACGAAATATCCTAGAAGGCTGTAGAGATGAAAATGCTACTAGCACACTTGTTGGTACTCTGTTCCTCATTTCAGAGCATGTTGCTCAAAAACTAGACAGGTTTTATGTTGTGATTCTGGACCTGCAGCTCAAACAATGGGCCCTTAAACATGACTGTTTACAACTTCATTTGAAGCTGCAGGTAGCTTACATGTAGTGTTCCCACTCTTATAGTGTTGCCACACACTTGTAGTGTCCCAAACACTTTCCACTCAGGTGGGTAGGCAGAAGAGTTGTGTATGGTCACCTCCTCTTGAAAAGTGAGACAATGTTTGTATCTTATCTGGTGGTTGTCAGCCTATTACAGACTTTGCTAGCCTTACCGCAGGTGCATTGGTGGTTGGAGCATAAAACCTGAGTTGTTTCTTCTGCCTTATAAAACACCTGGTCAATGAGAGCAAAATATCAAGGGCAAACCCCCCCCCCCCGGCTGAATTTAGGGGAGATAAGAGTCGAGCATGGGCATACATGCTTCTTGCCTGTCTCTCCTCAAACAAGAAAGCAAAGTTGCTTATTTGTCACTGTTTCTTTTAAATGTACCTAGTTACACTTTCTTGATTAGTGCATGTGCCATGGGCACCTTGGAGACCTAGAGATTAGACTCTAACTCGGAGAGGAAATGGACCCTATCTTGGGTTGCTTTCAGGGAGGAAAAGGGGTCTCTCCAGACTGCAGGTTTGTGTTTCCTCTCAGTTGGCCAACCTGACTGACCATCACTACATGTAACAGTTCCAAGTAAGCAACTTGTTTATCATGCTTGCCTTCAAAGGGGTTAACAGTCGAACAAGAGAACATGAACGCTTGTGTGTTTAGGGGAACCCTGTTGTGCAGTTTCCCTCCTCCAAGCCTGTTCATTGTCCAAAATGGTGTTAGAATTTGTAAAGAGCAATTTGAAGGTACAGTGTTAGGAATTATTCCCTGGGATCTTCTTTTGTTTCGATAATTGTGCAGCATGTTCAGAATCCGTTGTGAAGCCTGTTCCTTAAGCTGTGTTTGCTGAATTTTAAATGAACTGCTGCAGAATTCACAACCTGCTTGACAGGAGTGTGTGTGTGTGTGTGTGTGTGTGTGTGTGTGTGTGTGTGTGTGTGTGTGTGTGTGTGTGTAAAATATGTAGATATTCATTGCTGCGAAAACGAATTAGTACGTTTACCTTAGTGGGTTGGCAGATGTGTGGGTGGGGAGAGCTCATAGATGGGGAGATGCTATTAACTACAAATATTAAACCTCAGTTGACCCCTTTGTTTGTTTGCAGGGAAGGTCTGATTAGCAAGGATGAAATAACAGCTTACTTTATGAGGGCCAGCTCGATTTATTCTAAATTAGGCCTTGGCTTCGCCCACAACTTCCAGGAGACCACTTACCTAAAACCTACATTCTGTGACAACTGTGCTGGATTTGTAAGCTTGGGTGTTTGGAGGGGGGCATTTTTAAAAGTAAATTATTTATACCATATGGTGTGCATAGCAAGACTGTTTTCATAAGAAAATATCTTATTATAATGTCAGCGCTACTCTGCTGTTAGCATGGCTGAATTTACTTTGCCTGTTTTGCCTTTAAAGACCTGTTTGTTGTTAGCTGCCAAAATGGGGATGGAGCATAGTTAAAAAAAATGGTAGGATACATGCCTTGCATGGATGTTTTCAGGTTCAGTTCCCAGTATCTTCAGTTACAGTTGCAGGCCTGTGACAGGCCTCTGCCTTATGACCCTGGAGAGAGGCTGCTAGTCAAGACTGGACTTATCAGTGCATCTCTGTATGAAGCAGCCTCATATGGCAATATTTTTAGGACAAATGTGGCAGGCTCACTTGGCTAAGATACTAGCCTTCATAGAGACACACAGACAGTTGCCGTGGGAGACACAAGAGAGGTCAGGGGTGACCCTGACCTCTCTTCCCCCCCCCCCCACCTCTCACCATGTATGTTTTAATTAGCTCAGGATGTAATATCTAAATATATCCCTGACCTTCACTACAAAGTGGATGCACGATAAGAAGCTGTGTCCATGCTCTTTGTTGATTGCCATCATAGGGCTCTTCTGTGCATCCCACTGGAATGAAACAGGCTGTTTCCCCAACAACCCATCCCGTATTATTATTAAAGTGTACTGTGTGTCTGTGCCCTGAGGTTGGTAATCAGAGTTGAGTAGACCAGAACGTTAGTTAGGTTACTGCAACAGTTGTTATCTTGTCTAAGGGAGACTTGATAGGATTTATTAATGTATTTGAACATTTATACCCCTCCCTTCTCCTTTTGGACTCGGTGGTTTACACAAATAATTTATTATTTATTTATTTAAAGAATTTATACCCTGCCTTTCTCCCAACAGGGCACTCAAGGCAGCTTACAACACAAACATTAAAATACATATATACACATTAAAATAATTAAAAACAATTAATTAAAACAATTTAAAATAAACAACCCCAGTTGTTTAAAAAATACAACATCAGCAAAAAACTAAAAAGCCCAGAACAGAGAAACTAAAAACACATGTTCAATAACATTTGTAGTAGTGCAGCAAAAGCTTGTTGAAAAATGCAGTTCTTCAGCTGCTGGTGGAAAACCAGTAGAAAGGGAGCTGGCTGCACCTCGCAGGCCAGGGAATTCCATTGGCTGGGGGCCGCCACAGCGAACGCCCTTGCATAGGCAGCCACCAACTACAGCTTGGAAGGTAGTGGGATCTGCAAGAATGTCTCCCTAGAAGACCTCATAGGGCAGGCAGATTCGCATGTGGGGAGACAGTGGCCCCTAGGCTGTGTAGGGCTCTAAGGTAATAATCAGCACCTTCAATCATGCCTGGAAACATACTGGTTACTAATGCAGCTGCATCAACCTGGCCAAGGTGCTGAAGTTCTCCTAACTGTGACATGTCACCAGTCACTTCTCCAGATAATTTGACTAAGTAGTCTCTGATCCCCCAGTCTAAAGTATGTAGTAGGTGCGTGTGCGTGTGCGCACACACACACATCATTACATGCACCTCTGCAATGATGCAGACACACCTGGGACTAACCTCTCAGTTTTTGAATGTTGGGACATCTGTTTAGGTAAGAAGCAGCATCTTGCATGTCCAGTGTAGTGGAAGAAAGGGTAGAATGAGTCGGGGGGGGGGGGGGTCAGTTCAGGAGGGACCACAAATTGGCAGAGGGGATATAGAAGTTGTTACATTAAACTGCTCATCATCTCTCAAAGTTGTTTGTTTGAAACCCACTGACCAATTTTAACACAGCTCTCAGATCAAAACCTTTTGTAGTTGGGATATGTTTTCTCAACTCTTTGACATCTGTCAAAACTTGCTGGTATCTTGCCAAGACAAATATCCAGCAGATACTACATTATGATTGTGATGATCTGATTTTGCTACTTTTTATTGTGGGTGGTGGTAAACTCTTATCATCTTCATTCACTTTCCTGTTTGGAGATTTATTATACAGTTAATGAGCAAAATGCTGCTTTTTCACAAGAGGTAAAGGAACAGCCACAGACTTCAGAACATATGGGTGGGTGATCATTCTATTCAGATGATTTTGCAGAATAGGAAGACTAGACGAACTGAGGAATTGTGTGAAATGCCTGTCTGACGTTCAGTGTAGCATTATAAAGGTCTATTTCTTTTGCTTACATTTCAGCTTTGGGGAGTTATTAAACAAGGATATCGGTGCAAAGGTAAGTAACATTCTCATTTAGTTGATAAATAACTTTTAAAGAAGACTTGCAAAGGACAACAGGGGTTCTACCCTGCAAGGATACCATATCCACAACCCCACTTTGTGGTTTGAAATTTTCATTTTTCTTTAAGAGCAGACCCAGGGGTTGTCTGCTGGCAGACAAGCCCCACATTTCTAAGACATTTAAAGGGCCTATCATCAATAACCTAGACCAGGGGTTCTCAACCTTTGGAGGCTCGGGTACCCCCTATTATGGCCCAATTTTCTGAAGTACCCCCTGCTAATTAACACCTAATTAATTGGATTAATCAATTAGTTAGGTAATTAATCATTAAATAAAAAAGTACCAAAACAATTTTAAATGTGAAAAAATGTCTTATTTAACTGTGTGAATGTGAGTGAGTGTGGGAGGAGGATGGGGGCAAAAGGATCTCTTTTTTTCCTCCAAGTCTTCCCAAAATCAGCTCCTCCCTCCCCCACCTCACCAAAGTACATTTTCTGAAATAATAAAATAAGCCCAAAACCAAAATCAGAGAGACAGAAGGGCTCCAAAAATTACAATTTAAAATCCATGTTTATTTATTTATTTACAGTATTTTTACCCCGCCTTTCTCCCCGAAGGGACCCAAGGCGGCTTAATTAACACTTAATTAGCTGCTAATGGGGCAGATAAGGGGCAGGGCTTGGCATACCCCCAGCAAAGGCCCGCGTACCCCTAGGGGTACCCATACCACAGGTTGAGAACCCCTGACCTAGACTGGTTTCAGATTGTCCTTCAGATCCTGCCCTTCCTTAGATTTGATAAATCACTCATCTTCCCCCAAAACAATGAGAAGCAGTACTTTGGGGCAAAAGGTATGGGCATTATTTGCTTCCCCACACTTTCAGTTATTAAATGGTAGAAGATGATTTATTAGTTGATTATTAGTTAAGTTGGAGCACATTGTCATGTGTTCTAAATGCTTTAAGTAGTGCATTTTAAACTTATGAAAGTGGTACAAGTCATACACTGTAAAGGAATGCAGTCTGCTAATTTCAACACAGTTGTTTTGTAGCATTTCAAAGGGCAAATGTAAAATGCAGAGATAAGACTTCTGGTTCCAGGGAGGATGGGAGAGGAGTTACTTGGTATGAGAACATGCTTCTTTAGCTTCTGCCACCAAGCCAAGAGTTTCCCTTGTTTTTGTTTGTGTGCAGATTGCGGAATGAACTGTCACAAGCAATGCAAAGATCTGGTTGTATTTGAATGTAAGAGACGATTCAAAGCCACAGCTGTAGATAACAGCCCTGCATCAGCCCTAGCTTCTAGCCTCTGTCCCATGGGACTTAAAGAGCACATGCATGGTAAGAAAGCTTTAGTTTAACAAAGAGTACTAACATTATTTCTTTTGACTACTTAGGCTTTCATGACCATTATATTCTAAACAGAGTATTTTGGGTCTTAAGGCCATGTTAAAAACTTTAAAAAACACTATAGAACAGACAGACAAGTTCTTATATGCTCCGTCTATTAAATCCAAATAAATTGGTAATAGGCAGGCTAGTTCTTACGTGTTACTGTCCGTTTAGATCCGGCTTATTTAACATATAAATAAGCTTATAACATTATCTCTACTCCTATGCCACCATGTCCAACTGAGAGGTTGAACTAAGTAGTGTTTGCTTATTTATCAGAATATTTTTTTATCATGATAATAGTAAGAAGCAGAGAGAAATGACTTTAGAAGGTGGCTTTCTCATTGTTGACACATCAGGTCTGAAATAATGTTAATTTCGCCCCAATTCAAAAAAATTACCTTGGTGGGGTCATGAGATGTGGTCAAGTAGACAGGATAAAATTGCACTTGAGTAACACATGACATTTGCAACCATGAAAGGCAATCATCTTCCTGTTTTGTATCTCTCTCAACATAAAGTAATTCTCAGAACCAAAACATTTGGAGAGTAAATAAGGAAAAAGGTCAATTATCACACAATAAGAATAAACATTAAACATGCTTTAAAACAAACAAGCTCAGCATTGATAAAAATAAGAACCAAATCTGTTATATGGCCATTAGCACTCCAATCAAGCCTGATTTCTGGGACAACAAGGACAACTTAGGAAATGAAGCAGTCTTGAATAGGTCCCAAACTGCCAATGCTGTTAGAATACATGGGTTGTAACTTGCTATTTCTGTTAGATCTTGGCATTGTTAAGACTACTGTGGAAGACTGGAGAAATGGCACTATGCAGCTCTATAGCAACCCATAGTGTAGTGGGGGGGGGGGGGGAGTGTTTAGCCATTCAGCCACTATCTTTAACTCCATAGCATAACAGTATCTCATAATATTAGGAACATTCATACCTCCATTTTCATACTACTTCTCCATGGTAGCTACTGCCACACTTGCCTTCTTCTCTGTTCAAATGAATCTTTGAATAGGTTTATGCCAGCTCTCTCTAGCCAAGAGATCCCTGCTATTGACCATCTATCAAGATCTTTTTTTAAAAGCTAATCAAATAATGGAATATAATTGAGATAAAACTCATCTTTAACCCTCCCCACACTTCTTTTCTGCTTGGTAGTGGTAAAAGGTGGCTGTGTTTTGTTGTTCTGTTGTTGGAGTCACCTCCATTCAGGGCCCTCTTTTTCTCTTATAGTATCAATGCTCCCCTGCACCTTGCAATGTGTCTGCTCTCTCTGTGCCTGATCAGCCTTGGCCATGTTGACTACTTCATCTTTTCCCTCCCTTCTACCCCCAGGAATCCCCAGATTTTCAATGTTATCAGATATTACTGAACTGTTTTCCCTTGTTGCTACAGCAAGGGGCCGCTATTTTCAAAGTTGTCGAGTTCTCTGGTTGTCTCCAAGCAGCTTTCCTTGCTTGTTTTGCCAGTGTCTTCACAGCTGTGCCTGCTTCAAAGCCCCGACTAAGCACATTCATAAGTTGGATGTTCGTAACTTGAACATCTGTAGGTCGAGGACCTTATGTACTCTAGAAATGATATACCAGTCCCAAATTTCTATTAAACAACACCTTGTATTATATGAATATTGTCAGCATTTAAGGATCCTTTGCTACCACGTCCTTGTTTTTGTTCATGCATCTTGAGAGTTCCAAAGATGATCTTTAGATCCTTTAACTGTGCCCTTCATGGTTTTATCTGTCCAGACTACAGGACTTCTTGTTGTGTTAGTAGTAGAGATTCCTTGCATAATGCTATTGGCTGCACGAAGTGGTAACCATGGTTGCGACACAATCGCTTACTCTGGTGTTCAAAGCCTCTTGCATGTATTATCTTTCATCTAGAGCCGTTATGTTTTTGTATTCTGTGATTTATGATTTTACGGTTGTTAGCCACCTTGGATGTCTTTTAGAAGGTGGAATGGCAAGGTGGAATGGCAGGATCTAAATGTTTTAAATAAATGACATAAATTCTCCGTAGTCCTTACAACAGGTTATAAGTAGGCCAGCATTAGTTCTTTATTTGAATTATACATTATTTAAAAGTATTATTATCCCCACATTGCAGATAATAACATAGTTTCATTTCTTCACTTTACCATTTTTTTCACAGAGACTTGCCCACTTAAACTTCAGGAGGGTGAAAATGGGAATGAGTGGGTAGAAATAGAGTTCTGGGAAAGGCATTATTTAGTTCCTTCTATGAATATTTTATCCACCATCAGTGAGATTAGTGTCTCAGTAGAACATGCAGCTCACTTTAAGCACTGAGCTGTTTTCGCTTCCCGTGTTCATAGTATCTATGCGTTCTGTGGTGGTTGTTTTCTACAGGGTTGGAGGAGGGAGGATTTCCCTTTCCTAATGGAGACGTGCTTGAGCACAGTGAAGAGAGCAAAGACAGAACAATTATGGTTATGGGTGAATTGCCTCAGAAGATCTCCGTGAGACTAAAACCAGCTGTGCAACACAAGGGCACACAGACTGACCTCGCACTGTCACATGATGATGGACTCCCCAGACAGCAGAGAGAGTCAGCAACACCACCTGAAAATACTTTTCTCCAGCCTACTCCTCTGTCTCCATGTCCAAGTCCAGTACTTAGCCGTAAAAAGGCATATGTAAAATGGGAAAACAAGGACTTCAGTCAAAACGCAAAGGAAGAACCATCTACTATAAGACCTTCATACCAAGAACTGGAACAGGTGCGTAAAACAGTGGCTATGAGTTGTGAATTATCACAAAACGTGCTATTCCTTGTTTAAAAGCTTCCAGTCAACCCTCAACTCTATGAATGTAGAACAGGAAAAATTATCATGAACTTTTCAATATCTACAAGAAAGAAATTGCCAAGCATTTCCAAGCAAAGCAATGTTACTGAGACAATTTTGCATGTCTAAAAATGTAACATGGAAACGTTGAATCCATTTTGCTAGTTTGGAAAATAGTGCTTGTTGTAAGGCTTTTGGAAGTGACTTGGCAGGTCACATTTTGCTCCCAGGCTAGATGTATGTATCCATTACCAGCATTTATCAAAGTCTTACAGGGGACTTTACGCCCCTGTAAGTCTTTGTGGGGGCGGCGCGATGTCGAAGGCAGCGTTCCAGGAGTGCGCCCACCCCAACCCCAAAACGCTTTTAAAAACATACCTGGTTGTCCTGCCAGCTTCCCAAAGGGACTGGGGGGGGGGGCGCTGCTGCCACCTCTGCAGGCTTCCCCAAGGCTGTAAACAGTGGCGATCATGTCGAAACGCCCATTTCCGGTTTTCGCTGAGAACCGGAAGTGGGCTTTTCAGCGTGATCGCCGCTGTTTCCCTTTGGGGAACTGGCAGGACAACTAGGTACATTTTAAAAAGTGTTTTGGGGTCGGGGCGGCCATGATCCTGGAGCACCACCCCTGACGTTGGAACTGGCCACCTCTTTAAAGGCCTTTCACACGCTTCTGAAAAAAGTGGCGAGTCGCAACCCACCACTTTGAGAACCCCTGCATTATACTTTTGGTCATTATAGTTATTTGGGGAGGCCATTAACCTTCTTCCTTTCCTAAAAATCATGGCATAGTGGATGTGCTGAAGATGCATCAATAAGGGCCAAGCTAGATGTTATGATGAATGCGTAACATGGCCCAGTGTGTTTTGTGGATCCCCGTGAAATAGTCCAACACCATAGCAGCGGGGATGGGAAGCTTTAGCACATTTTAACAATTGATCCGAATTGTACCCCCGGCACGCTACTGTATTTTAATTAGAAGTTAAATTGCAGCCTTTTTTTGTAATGAAAATAGCATGTGGGATATGTGATCAGGATAGAAGCCAGGGTGAGGGCAAAGAACTAAAGCTCCTGTACTCTCTGCTATGGTTTTGCCTCTTTTTTGTAATCTCCCCCCCCCCCCCCACGTTCTATTAAAACAAAACTGGTGCACATTGTGTTCCTCATAATGTCTAGATCAGCTGTTAGAAAAGATGTGTGCTCTTACAGTGATGTAGAAAATGCCGTTTCGCACATGAAAGCATGTGTTTACCCAGCCATCAAATGCTCCTTTAAGAGATGCAACAGTGATAATTGCCCCCCTGTTATGATGATAGTTTTATATCTTTCACTCCATTTACTCTTCAAGCTGTTACAATTTGGAGAATAGTTAAGTTACACAGACCTGAAGAATAAGATACCAGTTGAGCCTCATGCTAAATAGAACTGAAAATAATGAAACTGTTTTTAAAGCCTATTCTGTTCTGGTAACACCAATCTGTATTTTCCTTTAGGAAAGAAATATTCTTACAGCAGAGAACGAGGCTTTAAAGCTGAGGCTTAAACAGGCACATAAGAAAATTGAGTTGCTCAGCATTAGAAGAAACCACATATTAGACAACAGGGAACATGGAGACTGCTTATAGCCAACAAATCAGGAACTCCTCTGTAGAAGGTTTTAAAGCTGAAGGGGCCTTTGAGGCTGGTGCACACGAGCATATGCAAAGTTGCAGGATTTTAAACAAAGGTATTACTGTTGAATCTTCCTGCTCTGCTTGTTAATAATACTCATGGATATATGCATGCTCTGTTAACTGGCTTAAAATAGTTTGCCTTCTGTTTGGTGGAAACAATGTTATTTGGAATTCCTTTTATTTAGGATAAGGGGTATCCTTGTTTGTGGCAAGGTAACCAAATTCCATTGTCAAAGAAGAGTTCGTAAAAGACATCTCCACGGGCACCTCCATATCTTGAACTGGAAATCTGATGTGATTGTGAGCAAGTTTTCTAGGAACGGGTATACTTTCATCTCAAAAATGGCTCCACATAGATTGTGTTTAAACAAAAACAGAGACTTTGCGTGGAAACTCAAAACTTTCAATATGGCACTGTCCTGAAAATGAACTTTCTTTGGGCAGTATGAGGGAGGAAACAAATAAGTGGGGATAGTGAGATGTTTTCTTTGTGTCTTGTAAGCTGTGTTTCTGACAACACTAACGCAAGGCAAGATTCAGCCAGCCAAAGTGAAGTCCCATTGAATTGGATAGGGTTAAACATATGATTAGTTTTTCTGTTGAAATTAATGGGTCTTCACTCTGCTTCACTCTGACTCATCCTGTGTTTCTCTTGCTAGGCATTATAAGACTTGGGGCGCAATCTTATCTAACTTATGCCACCGTTGTAACCAGCAGCACAGCGAGAAAGGGAGGCCCCAGAATGGAAAGGGGATTCAAATCCCCTCCAAAAGGGGAATTCAAAGGGGATTTGAATCCCCTTTCCATTCTGGGGCCTCCCGTTCTCGCTGCATCGCTGGTTACAACGGTGGCATAAGTTGGATAGAATTGCGCTGCCAGACTCCCAAACTTGTTCTGGCAGACTTAATAAGCCAGATGGACATAGGTCAAGGGCACATGTGATAGATCTTTGCCTCTTCAAGAATCTTGTCCACATCCTTACTTTGCACAAACTTGAAAGTTATCCATCAAAGATGCACTGACTTCATGGAGCTTTAGTTACAACTGGAGCTGAAACAACTCTGGCATCCAAATGGGAGCATATATGAGTAGATGGTAGCACTTGTGCAAGAGATCATGCCACAATTGTGGATCATGCCACAATTGAAACCTGTGCATTCTTCTCAGAAAAAAAAAATTGAAAGTGAACTTTGGGTTCACATTCTGTGTGTGTGTGGGGGGGGGGGGGGTTTCCATCCCTTGGGAAGTCAAGGTTTGGCATTCAGATAATTGCAGAATCTCCTGATTGAGGCATTAATCTCTTCCCACAGTGAATGGTGGTTTGAATGAGCATGCAAGTCAAAGGTTCCTTTCCTCTCCCTTGACAGAATATGTGCAAATCTGAATTAAGATTCTTAACAGAATGTTAATGTCAAAAAAGGTTCTCGGAAATTAACTTAATGTTTCATTACTTGGCAGCTGATAGTAAATGATTCAGGAGTGATATTTTCAGAGCCCCAGCCTTGGTATAAATACATCTACATACATCTCTTTTCAAGTCAGTTTCCACTTCTTTCTCAACTACTAAACATATAGAGAGCATCTGCTAAACGTTTCCACTATTATGAACTGTGGATTCAGCAACAGGCTAGTCTCCAATGCAAATGTTTCCACAGGATCATGGCTTTGCAGGAGCAATTAAGGCTCATCCACATTGCAAAATCGCTAAAATCATCCTGGAAATTGGTACAATCCAGCAAGTCTCTGGGTTATGGAACTTAGGGCACAGTCCTCTCCAACTTTCCAGTGCCAATGCAGCCGCAACAAAGAGGCCTCTGTGACTCCCCCCCCCCCCCAACGCAGGATGTAACACGTCTCATTGGCACAGCTGCATCAGCGCTGGAAAATTGAATAGGATTGGGCCCTTAGTGTACTAGATGGAGTTAGGAACTCTGTTTTTAAATGAATGTAGCTTAACTTTTTGCTTACTTGCCCCTTGCCAGCTTTTCTGCTCAGACCTCAAAAAGATAGCATTGTGACTACAAAAATTTAGTGATGGGCAGCCCAATCCTGTCTAGAACCGCTGCAGCATGCAAAAGCACATTGTGCCAGATCCTATCCAGGATCGGGCCAGTGCTGGTGCAGCTGGAGGCCTCCTTGGGGGAAAAGGACATTTGTCCCTCCCCCCCCCAGGGTAATGCCCCAGCTGCCCCTATGAGTCTCCTTGGACGTGTACCAGCAAAATGGCCAGCACAAATCCAAGGAGCCCATGCAGGGCTTGCCAGGCCCAGGACGTAGGATAGGATTCAGCGGAGTATGCCGCCGAGGATCGTTCCTGGTCCCAGCGGGCCAATCTGCCCTCCCCACGCCACCCAGTGCAGGACTTCCTGTGTCCACTGGCAGCAGCCTCTATCTAGCGGAGAGTGAGTGGCGCCGGTTACTCTCCGGGTGTCAGAAACTTACCTTACGGTATGTTTGCGACACCCAGGAGCGGCTGGTGCATGCAGACCAGATTGAGCTGTTAGGGTAGCACCTGGAGCATGGCACTCAAAGAAAACCATGTTCTCCATCTGCGCTTCTGCCAATGCCCCTGAGACCCCTGAAAAGCCACTATTGAGAGTTGGGGGGCCTTTGGCAGCAGCATGGGATACGATGAGGTGGGCCTACAGCGCAAGAGGGAAATACCCAGAAATTGGGAGGAACTGCTAATGGAGTGGGTCTCTGTTAACAGTTTCCTCCTGCCTTCTGGGTTTTCTCCCCATGGGCTGCATTCCATACTGATGCTGAGTGTCTCCCAAGCCTCAGTAGTGGCTTTTGGGAGGGCTCAGGAGCATCAATGGGGGTGAGGAAGGTGTTTTTCATGGCTACTATGCTCTGAATGCTACCCTTGAAAATTTTCACCTGCAAATCTTGCGTCCACTCACTTGAAACTGCTCCCACTGCAAAGGTTGCTACACTTCCATTCCAGTGATTGTGAGAGAAGACATTCCCTTGTTTGCCTAGTCCAGTATGTGCACAGTTGTGTGGTGGTAATAATGTATACAGCAGATCAATAATGTGCTAAAGATTGAGCACTTTTTTCACAAGTAACACACAAAGCATAAGAAGGTGGAAGTTAAATTTAACTCCTTGTAAATTCATCTTCAACAAAATGTGTAGTTGCTAAAGTGCTGAGTTTTGATATAGGAACCTAGGTTCAAATCCTGACTCAAGATATAAAGTGCATTGAGTGGCCTTGGTCTCTATGGCTCAGCCTAAGTTTACTTCACAGGGTAATTGCAAGGCTAAAACACTACCCTTGGAGGAAGGCTGAGATTGGAATTAATAGTTTTAAAAATGTATTCACTCAACATGCATTTGTTACAGCACAATCCTATGCATGTCTTCTCAGACGTACGTTTCATTGAGTTCAATGGGACTTACTCCCCAGAAAGTGTGTATAGGATTGCAGCCTTCATCACACCTATGGACAAATAGCACAAGACAACTTTTAGTGTTGCTTGTGAAAATCATCTATAGATTTCCATTTTATAATAATTTTAGAACTGACAGATAAGTGATACACTATGAAATCAGAAATGCGAGCCCGTATGTAGCTTATGTTATATTTATTTACAATCTCTGTTGAAAGCTTCAAGTATATTCCATAATTTATTTTTACAAGAATGAACATTTGCCTGGCTTGTGATTTGTACTTTGTTTCAATATACAGTATGTATGTTTACTCCTTTTGGAGTATTGATGGCTAAATAAACTGTTTTGTACTTTCATCTGTAAAAGTCCAACTCCAATCTATGTGTAAGATATTGTATTTAAGCAGCTCTTGTAATTTAAACGTTACTGTATTTCAGAAACTGGCTCCAATATGTTAGATATAGAGTTATGTATCAGATATACCTAACTACTACACCTTGTTGACTGTAAATACCTATGTAATATTTAAAGTTAGTCATGTATGATTTTTCTAAAGCATCTGTGAATTGAATTTAGAAAGTTATACACTAAAAATGATCAATTCGGGCACCACTGAAATGAAGACTAAACTGACACCTCAGGCTACTGTCTGCATATTCCTTTTCATATATTTTCCCTTATTCAGTGATCTTCTTCCATGTACAGGACAGCTCTTCTTTGCATGCAAATTCATGTGGAGTCATAAAGCATCCAATACATACTCCATTAGTGTGCAGAGTCAAATTCAGTTAATTTTTTAAAAAAAATAAAACTGTAAACATCAAGTGATAGACTGCAGTTCCACAGCTACAGTTCAGTTTTGTTTAGTGTTTTGTATGAAGCTCCTGTGAGATTTTTTTTAGTGTCACCAATATGCAGATGATATAACCAGTTGTATCTCACTGATGTGAATTCTAGTGAGGCAGTGGACTCTGTGAATGGCTAGAATCAGTTTCAGGCGAGATCAGGTCTACTAAACAAGTGTTGCATAAGACAAAGATGTTGATGATGTAGAAGAAGGTCCTGCCCTGGCTAAGGTTACACTTTCCCTGAAGGTGCAGGTTATGCTGCTTGCCAATGTTTCTGGGCCCCACTGTTGCTGGGTGGTAGGCAGGTGAACGCCATGGACAGATATACATAGACTGAGAACCCTGAATACGTGCCCTGTTATACTTACGGTAAGTTAGATTACTATATGTAGGGCTGCCTTTGAAGATTGCAGAAACTCTTTTTAGTGGGCTGCTGTTTGGTTAAAACGAGACAGTAGGAATATATTACACAGGCTACAAGCAGCTGCACTGGTTGTCCAAATAACTTCTGGGCATAATGTAAAGTGTTTGCCATTGACCTGGGAGGGGCCATAGAACAGTGGAAAAGCATTGGCTTTGCATGCAGGAGCTCCTGGGTTCAAGCCCTGGCATTTTTGGAGAGCTGCCTTAAATTTGGGAGAGCTGCTCTCTCATCAACACTGAGCTATAGGGATCAGTGGTCTGACTCTGTATAAAGACAGCATCCTATGACCTTAACACCCTAACAAACCAAGTTACCTTTCATCTTTCTATTTCCTACTGTGATCTGATGAGGTTAAATACACACCCTTGACAGAGTACACCTTAAACTGAAAGTGGCATAAGCAGTGTTGAGAGAGCAGTGGCCACATCCAGCAGGAGCACAGCACGTAGCTAATCATGCACATTAACTGCTGCAGCAGTCAGTCCTGTAGTGTGGTTTGCTTTCAGTAACTGAAGCACAACAATATATGCAAAGCTTTCCACTGTGCTTATAGTTCCCTAATTGGTGGGTGTGAAAATGAAGAGTTTGTTTTTAAAGCCTGTATTTCAGTCAGACTCATGGGATCTTCCTATCCCCTACAGAGCAGCTTCTATCTTATGGAGCTGAGACAATTTTTAATATTTCAAAATTATGAGCACATCTTCCCCTATTTTGCCTTTGCATTTCCTGTAGAGAGACCGCATGAGACAGGAAAGCCCCAATCTTATTGGTGTACAGTTTATTAAAGTAAACTGTATGCGGCCTTTCTGCCTTCAAAAGTGAAACCAACATAGAGAACATAAGATTAAACTCAACAAAAACCAATCAAATAATCAGCTACATGGATGTAAATTTCTGAGCCAACTTGCTTGAGCTGTGAACAAATCTCTCATGTACTACCTGCTCCCTTCCTTTTCAGCTGAGGGGTGCGCTGGCTCATGATAAGATTTCACTGCCACAAGTGCAATACGATATCCAAGTACTGTTTGTGTCAATAAATCATAGGTATCATTGCCAATGCCTGCAAATGTATTTGCTGCTCAAGCCATCATGTTATATATTTATAGCAGTTGTTCTGAACCTTTGAAAAACAGCATGAAACCATGCAGCTGTCATTAATATAATTTACATGTATTCTAGGATGCACACTCCCTTTTTACCAGCATCACACCCTAACACACACCACAGCTTCAGATGGTTATTAGGCTTGAAAGTTTACATTGATGTTAGTCATCTCATGCTTACTAACGTTATGAACAGGACAAAGATGTTAGAAAAACCTGCAAAAAGTCCCAATGGTGTGATATTTCAATAGCAGTTTTATGTTATTGTCTTAATTGCTTCATGGTAATAGTTATGGTAAGATGGTAATAGCTGTAAAACTATATGACAATCAAAAAACTGACTTTCAGGATATATAGGCTATAAAAGATGAAGTGCAATTTCTTTAATATTTATTAAAATTAATTAAAGTAATATTTTTCCCTTTCTTTCTACTAAGCCTATGCCTATTCTGTCTGATAATCTTGGTCTGATCGTTCAAAAGTATCACAAAGACTTATAACTAAGTGTTAGCACCAGGTGCAATTCTCATGTTTATTTCCAACATAGTTATTTATGTGTCAAGATTTTTTTTCCACCTCATCAGTTGCATGCAGAGAACATTTCTTAATGCAGGTGCCCCCCATGTGGTGACAGCTGGTATTTACCATCAGGCAGCATGTTAAAGTCTGAGAATTAACTGTGTCTGGCAATCTAGGAAATCTGCTAGTTCTCAAACCTTAACATAGTGCCTGAGAATGAACACCAGCTGTCAATGTATGGAGCACATTTATAATGCTGAACTGGGTTTCAGGCACATAATGGCAGATATTCTATAAAAATGTCATTCTTGCTTATGTAAAAAAATTAAAGATGTGAAGCCACAGCTAACCACCATACTTAAATAGACTGGACCTTATTCATGGCACAATCCTGTGCAGATTAGCACCGGGGGAGTGTGCACCCCCAGTGCTGGGTGTTATAAACGCACCATAAAGTGTGTTTATGGCACCTGGAGAGTAAGGGCCTTTGGTTCAGAGGCCCTCCCTCCCCCAGCACACTGTCCCTGCGCCCACCAGACCAGGTAAGCCCTGCACTAGCTGGAGCAGGGGCAGGGGGAGGGCAGACCAGGTGGCCATTGGCCACACAAGGTGGGGAGAGCGCGGGGATATCCAAAGCCCTCTCCTGGCCCAGTGCGGCCTTACACGCCGGCCTTGAATGTACACCAGCTCCAGAGGTGGCGTACATTCAAGTAGGCCCATAGGGCCTCAGGCCGCCTGCACCAAGGGAAGGGGACAATCATCCCCTTCCCTCAAGGTGCACCCGGGCTGCCCCGGGGCAGCTTGGGACCTGGATAGGATGCGGTGGCCGGCCTACAGGATTGGGCTGCCCATCATTATGGAGATTCCATGGTTACACAGACAAGCCAGTAAGCTCCATTTTTGTCCTCTTAGGAAGAATCCAAATCTTCCTAGTCTAACCCCATATTTGCAGGACAAGAATCTCACTATTTTCATAGAATCTTCCAGGCTTTCCAGACAAACAGTGTTGGAAATATTGCTTTTAGCCAAACTGAAAAAGTAGTCTGTGTCATTTGGGAGCAAGGCTTGTGTGTCTGCTCACTCTACTTTCCTGCAATGCTACACAAGAAACTACAGGTTTCGGTTGTCCCACTGTTGCTGTTCTACAACTGCCCCAGAGGTGGCCAGAGAAAAGAATGTGCAGGGAATACATGAACTCTTTGCTGGAGCAGCAGCAGCAGCCAACCAGATGCCTCAGGAAAGCTCACAAGCTGAATCTGGAGGCTCCATATAGCCACTGAAAAGCTAGTGGCCCTCCCCCTATCTTGTGACAGCAAATTCTACAAATTAAATTATGTGTAGGGAGAAATCATGCAGTTTTCCACTTTGGACAGGACAAGGCACTGACTCCTCCCCACTGGCAGCTTGCAATATGATAACATTTTAAGAGAAAAGCTGGTATCACGCAGATTGTAACGTACTAGTTGCATCTAGTGAAATCCAATTGAATGGCATGTGCAAAAAAGATATAGTAATGACAACATTACAGTATTTTTATTTGTCAGTGGTCACACATGTAAACAACTCATTTCTTAAACGCATCTCGACTAGGTGACCCCTCCAGAAATGGAAGGAGCGAATGGAAGGACCCTCCAGAAATGGAAGGAGTGTTCTGCTCATGCAAAGACCTCTTGTATAAGCAGAAAGCTTCTTCCATTCTTGGAGTGAGCTCCTGACAGTGAACACACTAGTAGAGATGCTATCCAGAATATGTTTCAGGTGGTGGTCAAAAAACAAGATTTTCAGTTGATGCGTCATACATTTAAACCAACATTTTAAAGGAAAATGCTCAAACACAAAACTGAATTCCTAACCCAAAGTATTCACTTAAACCTTCAGTTTTACAAAATACTCTATTCAGGTTTAACATATACAAAATCAGATTTGCAGAAATATTCTACTAATGAACCTATTGATTCATGTATTGCATTTTCTATAGAGCCGACAAACACACCTATGTAAAAACCAAAATTGCCAACAATTGGCCTGGCCTATTTTTAGCTTTGTCTCAAGTGTCTTTTGATTTAGGGAGGCTAGGGAATGTTTTACAAAATAAATATTTTCACTTAAAAACAGATTATAGCTCTCTCGGTTTTCACTCTTGCAAGAGAGAGCAATATGATGTGCTATCTGCATACTGGTTTAAAAAAAGTATGTTCTACACAACAGCCCAAATTGTAGCTTCTGACATACATGTATGTAAGTCAGCAAAAGAGGAATCAGGAAAATCATAAGTATCTCATTGAGGATGAGGGTGTAAGAGACTGAGGCCTCAGGAGCTCCTTAAAAAAATCTTTCTTCCGCTTGCTTTGCAGATCAGAAAGTGCTTTGTTAAAACACATCCTGGCCTTCTTCACTCATACTGCAAGGGAACAAGGACTATGCAAGTAAAAGACGAAGTCAAGTAGGGGGCCGCATTAATGTGTGGTTTCCAGGCATATCCACCCACACGGATATTCTGTATTCTTTGAACACTCTACTATTTGCAGAGTGCGAAACTAGTAGATTGAGGGCTAGCAAGTTAGTGTGAGAATTTCTGGCTGAAGGTCTTGGGATAACTTTTATGAAATGCTCCATGATCAGACATTTTTCCTGTCAGGATTGGCGTTTTATCACTGCAATCATATATACAAGCGGTGCAGGCTGCTGCCATCTGCACTTTCATGGAAAATTGTTTCAGAGTTCTATTTTTAATCAGAAATGCGTACTCCAGCTGGTGAAGCCACACTTTTCCATAAGCATTTTGGGAAGACAGGAGGCCACGAGCTTCTGCATTCTTTGTAAAAGGCAATCACTGATATCTGAACACTTAAAAAAGAAAATCCATTTTTAATTCATACTTCTGGAGTTTGTTCTATTAAATAATCCAGGTACTCTTAAGGTACATATCAGTGTCAACAATAATTAGGGCTTATTTAACACATCAGATTTTTCACTTGACAAAAAACATTTTAGGACCACTTTACATATGACAAATTTGCTACATGGATGTTCAGCACAGAAAATTGCATATATGCTATGCACTCACTATCATATATGAAAAGCTCATACATCTGTATTTTGTTGCATATACACAACACAGAAACTCTCCATCAATCAGGGCTTCCAACAACATAAAATAATGTTAGATGCATATGTGTGGAGGACATGCAATTTCATAAAGTCATATCCGTGTAGGAAATCTATCATGTGCAAAACAGTTAATAGTAAACTAAATGTAGTAATTTATCAATAAGGAGGACCTACACAGTTCAGACACCATGCTGCTAAGTCAGTTATAATTTATTCTGGGTCTTCTGTGCCCAGTAAACAGGATGCATCCATTACCGGCATTACCATGTGACCATTAAAGGCATCAATATCTCCTGTATCCTCCTCCCCTACCACCGTATGACTCTCCATATCCACCTCTCCCACTGTACCCTGCTCTTCCACTGTGGTCTCCCCTCCCTTGAAAACCACCACCTCCCCTCCAGCCACCACCACCACCTCCTCTACCTCCACCCCCTCCACCCCAGCTACCACCGCCACCTCCTCCTCTACCTCCACCCCCTCCTCCCCAACCTCCTCTTCCTCCTCTCCCGCCACCATCTTGTCTCTTCTGCCAAGGCGGCATCTCAGGAGGTGGTGGATCAATTTCTGTTGGTCTACCTCCACGATCCGGTACTCTGCCCATCAAGACCTTGAAAAGAAACAACCAATCTCATAAGATTATATTTCCCCTGTGGACCTCCAGCATGCTATTCTAATACAGAGGGAATCAGAATTACCACATGCTCAGTCAAAAGCATGGTGCCCCCCCCTCCAAAAGCAAAATACTGTTATGCAGTTCTTTGACAAAAATCACAATAGATGTACAATGCAATGATCATTTTGTGCAAGAAGAGAAAATACTCCTGTGTGTGCTCTGAGGGAAAGAAGAAGCCCAGACTGAGGAGTCCAGGCTATCATCTCCTGAAGATCCCACCAATGGTCTGAGACCAGCATGCACTTTTATTTTGTCTTTTGTATCTTTTGTTTCACTCTCAAATTGTAAACCGCCTTGAACGCATTAGCACAGTGGTTCTCAAAGTAGTGGGTCGCAATCCACCATTGAGAACAAAAGCTGTCCTCTGCCCCCTTAAGGGGCAGGGACAGCATGGTGGTGGTGATCCTGGCGATCACCGCTGCAATCAAAAAAGTGCCCAAAACTGCCATTTTTGCCCTTACCGGGGCTTGGGGGGGGGCCTTCAGGGAGGCCTGCACGACCCTCTGCAGGCCTTTCTGATTTTCAGATTGCCGAAAAATGTCGGTTTTTTCAGGCACTTCTGGTTTGCCCGAAAATTGCTGTTTTTCGGCAGAGGGTTGCACAGGCCTCCCCCAAACCCTGGTAAGGCCAAAAACAGTGGTTTCAGGCACTTTTTCGGCTGCGGCAATCCCCAGGGATCACTGCCCCCACAGACACTCAGAGTTCTCCCCACCTCGCGGGGAAAACTTTGAGAACCACTGTATTAGCAGAAAGGCAACATATAAATGAAGTAAAGAAAAAAACAAAAGCCTTTAGAATACTTAACATTACACACTAGCAAGAGAGATTCCACTTTCTTGGTAGATTTCTACTATTTTCAAAGAAAGTTAAAAATTAAGGCAGTCTACACATAGGTCTGCTGCAGCGTGGGAAAGCATGCTGTGCTGGATCCTATTCAGGATCAGGCTAGCGCCGGTGCAGCTAGAGGGTTCCTTAGTCCCCTTCCTTGGGTAATGCCCCAGCCGCCCCTATGGGTCTCCTTGGATGTATGCTGGTAAAATGGCCAGCACAAATCCGAGGAGCCTGTGTATGGCTCGCCAGGCCCAGGAAGGGGGATAGGATTTGGCGGAGTGCGCCACCAAGAACCCTCACCCCTCCTGGGCCTAGCCACCCAATCACCCCCTCCCATTCCTCCCCCCCCCCCCCCGTGCAGACAGCATCCTCTGTTCAGTAGAGAGTAAGCGCCGCCAGCCTCGGCGCCACTTATTCTCCTAGTGTCAGAAACATGCATTATGGCACGTTTGCGACACCCAGGAGTGGTGAAGCAGCAGGCACAGCCAGACTGGATTGTGTCATAAATGTGTTATATAAATGTGGATAAATATTGGCACAGGTTACTACTGGCTTGGCCAGCTTTAAAAAAAAATCCTAGAATTGTTGTTTTAAAGAAAAGCATACCTTATTGACAGCGCAAACTGTCTTCTCTCGTGAAGACCCACTACTTGTCCTTATGATGTTTGATAAGTCTTCTCGAGCAGCCAGAAGATGGGCTAATGAAATAGTTGATTTAGGAGTGAGTCCGTAACGTTTGGGTTGATAAATTCTTGCAATATCATCTGTTTTCACCTAAAAAGAACAGACTTTACAATGGTGGAAATGCTTAAAAAGAAAGGGGTCAGGATTTATACGTCTTAATATGTTGCTAGTTACCATTTTGTGGTTCAGTATCTTAAAAGAATACTAAACACAAATTATCGGCTGGCCGAAAGCATGTTGTTGTTGAGGGTATCTGAATGATTCCATATAACAGGTAGGATGGGAATAGGAGGTAAACTAAATGCATGCAGCCAGTTTTCTTTTAAGCATTTGCTGCTCCTGCTGATAAAGAGGCAATCCATTTTCTAATTTCAGAAGTGGCTTGCCTCTTCAGCTACCAGAGCTAATGAAGAAGCAACTTCAAAAAAATAAAAAAAATGCACCTGCATGGTTCTTGATTAAATGTACGGTACATATATTTCTTGGAATCAGTACTTATAATAGAAAATACACAAAAGATATCCAATATTAATAATATTCCTTAAAATCAGAAAAACTGAAGATTTCTTTCAAACTATATCAGCCAAAACTGTCAGGGGAAAACAAAGTGGCAATGGATGCAGGGGAGATATCAGTAGCTGAGATTCTCTTTCTTTTGTACAATATAAAACAAGTGAGGGGAAATATATTCACAAATTGCATATTGGCAATAAACCTGATTGGAGAAGGACATCAGACTCAACTGTGTTTACCTTTGCTCTCTCAGACCACCCAAAGGACTGTATGGTTACATCTAAGCGCTTCATTAACATACGTCGGCGGCATTCATATTCACTGAGAAGGGTCTCATTGATTTTTTCCAACCTTTCCTAAAGCATCGGAGCACAAAATAGTTCAGTATCATTGTAAACTACAGAAATCATGCAGACCAGACAGAGTGCTTTTAACTGCTGATTTGACAAAACGTTCCTTAATTACACAAAGATAAAACCTGTACCAAACTGATGGAAGAATGTTTAGACAAATAAAGAACAGCAATTAAGTAACAGCATACATGGAGCAGGTCCGCAGCTTGAGGGTTCTCCTGGATGCGCAGCTGTTCCTGGATTCCCAGGTGGCGGCTGTGGCCAGGGGGGCTTTTGCCCAGCTTCGGCTGGTGTGCTAGTTGCGACCGTACTTGGATCGTGCAGACCTGGCCACAGTGACCCATGCCCTAGTGACATCTAGACTAGATTACTGCAATGCGCTCTACGTGGGGCTGCCTTTGAAGACTGTTCGGAAACTGCAACTAGTGCAGAATGTGGCGGCCCGGGTGGTTGCCGGGGCCTGTCGGTTCGACTCAGTCGGACAGTTGCTTCGGCGGCTACACTGGCTGCCGGTTCTTTTCCGGGCATAATTCAAAGTGCTAGTTTTGACTATTAAAGCCCTTAACGGCTCAGGTCCAGGGTATATGAGGGACCGCCTCCTTCCTTATAATCCGACCCGTACTCTGAGGTCATCAGGGGGGGCCCTGTTAACCGTGCCGCCATCGATGGAGGTGAGGAGGATGGCGGCGCGGAATAGGGCCTTCTCGGCTGTGGTGCCCCAATTGTGGAATTCCCTCCCCCTAGAATTAAGAACGGCTCCCTCTTTAGAGACCTTTCGGCAGGGCCTTAAGACGTTTTTATTTAGGTTAGCATTCGATGTCTGACATGGTGGCTTTTTAACAAATGGCTTTTAACAAATGTAAATACAGGTGACCCACTGGGGTTGTTTGTTTTAATTATGTTTTTTAAATTATTTTAATGTACATGTTTATTTTAATGTTGTAAGCCGCCTTGAGTGCCCTCGCAGGGAGAAAGGCGGGATACAAATTCTTTAAATAAATAAATACATGTCACCCACTAAATATGAAAGCAAAAAAATAAAAATAAAAATTACCGTTTGCTCTGGATTCAAAGGAGTTTTTAGCAGAGGTTTGCCTACATAAGTATTTGGAATTTTTGATAACACTTCTTTAACCTGAAGAGAGAGAGAGAGAGAAACGTATGATCCTTGACAAATCCTTTCTCCATTACAGTACCAACACTTACAAAACAATTTCCTGAATCTTTGGGAGCTGCTCTAAAATAAGAGAGAAGTGGACTCATTATAAGAACCTTTCTCCGCTCATACAATCAGTTCCTCCTGACAGACCACACATAGAGAAGGGGGGGGATTACAAGGGGAAATGTATGGCTGGTTCAAAAGCACAGTACATTCTTTATTCTTCTCTACTACTGCAAGGAGAAGCCAAGTACAGCCAGAGGGTAAGCAAGTGGGTGGAGGCACTGACAGATGACTGAAGGGGAGCTCTCCACGTGTGATGGTTGCACTTGTTAAAAGCAAAAGCTGCTAGCCGTATCTGGCCACCTGGAGAGCTTCTTCCTAGGCTCCTGCATGAACCTCCAGAATAGAGGCATGTTGTTACATTTGTGGCCATACTTTTGGAGCTCCCATAATGAACAGAAAACATAGCGAAGTGTCTTGCATAGCGGCAGTTCACCACATTGCATTTCTCCACAAGATCACAGGCCTGGAGAAGGTCAGGAGCATGGCCACACATGCCAAAAATTAGTCCGTCTGTACCTATCTGTACCTATGCTCATATGTGTCCATTTGCTATTCCATATAACAGGGATTTCACATAAAAAGTAGCATCCTGAGTAGCGTTTCTGCCACTGTGAGATCCTTCTGCAAATAAGGTCTTTCAGTGGGTTTGAAAGAGCATTCGGCTCACGCAAAGACCACTTCCACCTGCTAGAGGATCCTTCAGAGAAGCAGCTTCCCTTCCCAATGGCAGAAACACTAGTTGGATTGACTAGTTGGATTGCTATCCAGTGTTTTCTTCTATATGTAAGCAATTCTGAGCATCTCTGGACGGACACACACACACACACACACACACACACACACACACACACACACACACACACACACACACACACACACACACACACACACACACACACACACACACACACACAGAGTGTAATTTAGTGTTACTAATGAACCAGGAGATCGTAGATATAATCAGAAAATCCTGCAATCACTGAAGCTGAAAATGTATGGTTTACAACCACAGGAACTGCAAGGAGATCAACTGGTTCACATGATACCTTGTATCCAACATAAGCCCATGGAAAGTCATCACATCTCATGTGGGGAACAAAGCATATCTAAAAACAGTCCTCAAACAGCAAAGACAAACAGTTAATTGCATGACTCAAACTTTCCAGGCCAAAGACATGCAATAGTCCACAGTAAGCTAACCATTTATATTAGCCTGTATTCTAAGATCCACGATGGGGTGAGCTCTCGTTGCTTGGCCAGCTCCTGCCAACCTAGCAGTTCCAAAGCATGTTAATGCGAGTAGATAAATAGGTACCGCTTGCAGGAAGGTAAACAGCGCTCCATGTTCCAGCCGCATGCTACGTGCTGCGGCAAGGAGAGTCATGCCGGCCACATGACCACAGAGGCGTCTTTGGACAACGCTGGCTCTTCGGCTTTGAAATAGGGATGAGCACCACACCCTAGAGTTGGACACGACTGGACTTAATTGTCAGGGGTCACCTTTACCTTTATCCTAAGAAAATTAGTCATGACTAACTACTAAGATCAATGAGACAAGTTAGTAATGATTTCAATGGGACTTTGGAATCTAAGGCTGCAATCCTATACACACTAACCTAGGAGTAAAGCCCACTGAACTCAAAGGGGCTCACTTCTGAGTAGATATGCACAGGATTGACCTGCAAATGTTCTTAGGTACGCACCACCCATTAAGTAGTAAAACTCTGAATATGAAAAAGTTGGACTTTTGAATACAGTGGACCACACTGACATGTATGGTGTTCAAATGTATAAATGCACACTGTACCTTTGATTCTATTTTGCTTAATAAGACTGGAATGTCAGAAGGAGATGCCTTTGGCAGATCCAACGCGTCACAGATCATTTGGATTTCTTGATGGATTTCATTATTCTTTGCTGAATGAGAAACTTTACGTTGCTTGACCTGCAGTATCTGCAAAGTCTGAAGTTCTGAACTCAAAAATACTAAAGGTGGAGCACAGAAAAAGAGAGATAAAAGCACTTGGGACTATTTTGTTTGTATTTCAGTAAATATACCTGGTACATGTAAGACTAATGCTGTAGCCAAGACTGGTTGAATTAATTTGGAAATAAAAATAAGATATAAAAATGCGAAAAGGAATTTAGAAACAGAAGTTTATGCAAGGTCAGTACATTGGGTTATAACAATTAGAATGGTTTTAAATAATGAACTAATGTGTTTTGTTTTAAATAATGAATAATGAAGAATGTTTGAAATAGTATCAACGTATGTTTTCTTTTTAGAGTAAATTACTGAAACAAATAATTTTAGGGAATCCTCATTAAGAATAAAAAATGTACATCTTGCCAGGTATCTCCGTTGTTTAATAAATATATTAAAATGTCCACAGTTCTTTACGTTTCGCCCCCTATATTGGAGACATCTTCAGAAGAAACATTAAAAATCTAAAACAAAACTGATCTTACTCTATCAGGACGCACTGTATTTACATGACTTTCAGGCAGATTTTTCTTTCTTAACTTTCCCTTGATGTAATTTATCTGCATGTGTAATTGTTGATGTTTTACTTCGCACTAGCCACAAACGGACAAGATGCCTTTAATTAGATTCGGATGTAATTATCACCCGGCTAATGCGCTGTTGCACGCATGTATCTGAGCACATCCGGGTGTTTTTTGAGGTTAGTTTTAAATACAGTGCGTCCTGATAGAAGAGTAAGATCAGTTTTGTTTTAGATTTTTAAGCTTTCTTCTGAAGATGTCTCCAATATAGAGGGAGAAATGTAAAGAACTGTGGACATTTTAATGTATTTATTAAATGACAGAGATACCTGGCAAGATGTACACTTTTAACTCTGAGATCGTGACGAGTCGTGAAAATTTGAGAATGTACCTCATTAAGAAACTCACATTTAATCTGACCCTCGTGTTTTTTTTTCCCTTCGAGGAAATAGTCTGTTGCCTGGTTCACAAAGATACAGCCCTTCATGCAGCTGTGTATGCAGGCAGAGATATCATGTGGAGAAAGGTAAGTATGAACCAGGCTATGCACAATTCTCCACTCTAACCAGTGATAGTAATAATAGAAATGATTGGCACAGGCACAGCCCAGCTCACACAAACCTTTTTCTGTGCAGCCATATATACACATGTACACTACTGAATAGAATAATTTAGCAAGGAGGACTAACTCTGCGACTTCTTGACTTGACAAGGAGATAACTGGGGGTGTAAAGCACTTTGCCCAGGGGCTCTGCATGCTTAGATCTGGGGTCAAAGCTTATACTCCTACAGCACCACTGATTGCAAAGCACAAAGTTTGATGCAGGCCTGACAGTGCAAGAAAAAGAGGACCCCTTATTCCTTAAGACTGATACTGAAAATGAGCACGGATAATACTACAAACAGAAATACCCTCGTAACTTACACAGGACTTTAAGACAGTCTTCTTTCTTTTTTAATCGGTCTTTAATATCTCCAGACACAAGTGTTGAATACGGGCACGCCAGTTCTTTTAAAAACCCACTCATCTCGAGCTGTAAACTTTCAATATCTTCACCACCTTTAAAAGAAGCAGGAGAAGGAAAGAGACTCTGTATTTTTTAGCCTTCTAATTGAGAGGTGCCTGGCGTGAATGGCAGCTCCACTCCATTTGGCCATTTCCTGTATTTCCCCTGCCAAATTCCATCATGGTCCCCCCAACCCTCTGGAGTGGGTTTGCAGGGGGCAGATGACTGCAATGGAGGCTTGGGAAAGGTCTTAAGAGTTCCCTTGCACAAGCTTTCTTCAAAACAGAAAGATACAACATTTTACTCTTTCCTTTTAAGAAGGCATTCCAAGCCTTTGATAGTTTTATGGTGCTGTTAATTTAGGCTCAGTACACAACATTGAACTATATGAATCAATGCTCTGAGTCAGCATAAAGCAGCTTCATACATTCGCATGAAGAACACAATAGGGGAAGATGAATAACGTCATCTGAGACTGCAACAGTCTGCCTCGTGCTGTAGCCTGCTCTCCCTTGTTGGAGGTTTTCAAGCAGAGGCTGGACAGCCACATGTAAGAGATGTTATTATAGTTGCCTGCACTAAGCAGGGGGTTGAACTAGATGACCTCCAAGATCCCTTCTAATCCTATGATTCATGCCTTGTTGGCAAGCTTCCAGAAACATCTAGCTAGCTGCTTTTGAGAAACGAGAAACAAAAACCCAGAAAGGCAATTTTTATATTTCCATTTTTGTTTTTACAGAGGCCCAAAGTAGACATGATACATGCATCAAGAACTGTCACTGCACATCTAGCTCCTCCCTAACATCTGGCGGCGCTTACCTGTGTCACGACATCATGGCACGCCACATTTCCTCATCTGTCAACAGTCGTAAATGGAGCATGGGTGCCAGAGAAATGCACCCGGTAATGACCAATATATTTGGGGCCTTGCTTTGACTAAGGTGTCTCTTGTTCCTTGGAATTCTCACACTTCAAGGAGTAGCTTGATTGTCATCTGAACTAGCTAGACCAGCGGATCCCAAACTGAGTCACAACCTGATTTTTGGTGGGTCGTGACTCAATTCTTGGTGGGTTGCGACCTGACTTTTGGTGGGTCATGAACAGCCCGCCACCCGAGCCTCAGCTTCCGGGTTGCCGAGCTTTCACATTTTTTTTTACTTGAACAGCTGGCCATCTGAGCCTCTGTTCTATCAGCGAGAATATAATGTGATGAGGCCCAGAATGGCTAAAGACCGCCAAGCAGAGGCTCAGATGGCCAGAGGTGGCGGCAGCAGTCCCGAACGTGGTCCTGGTCGCACTGCCCCCGCTCCCTATCATATGGTTTCTTTTGCCTGTTGTTCTAGGATTAGCGGCTTTTCTTCACCACACACATAAGACCTTCCTGTGCTTTTGATCACTGAACCACTTTTGTGGCTACGTGTGTTTAAGGTTTAAAGAAATAGAGATTTTCAATTCATATTCAGCTGTTCAATGCAGAAAACCTCTCTGGATTAACTAGTTTGGGCACAGGTTCAGCTTATCTCCCTACAATGTGGTTACAAAATTATCAGGAGGCAACTCTCCCTCACTGACAAAGTTATGAAGAGCACCCAGTTACACGGCTTGTAAAGGCTTTAGAACATCTCTGTGTTTCTCTTCTTCTCATGTGACATGTTAACAGTACAATGGTGTTTCAATCATTATTGTATAAAAACATCTATTGCAGTTTTATTTCCAACACAGAAATGCAAGTTGATGGTTTTATAAATTCTGAGTTTGCTGGGACAGAACCTATATATCAAGATAAAAGCCAAAGTTGCATGGACGTACCAGCTGTCGATGAGATGCTTTCTTCGAGGTCACACAAGGGTTGTATTTGGGTACTTAACCAGACGCAAAGCTCACAGAAGTCTCGAGAAGCCAGACCACTTTCTGTTGCTTTACTAAGGGCATCTTCGTCTAGAAGAGGACCTTTGTAGCTAGAGGGATAAGGAGAATACAAAATATATAACCTAACAAGTACCGCAATTAATGAGTTTATTAATTTAATTAATTAAAATGCTTTAAAAGTAGAAAAAAATCATTGTGGAATCCATTCATTCAGTCATAAATATTCCTTGAAAAAGGCTGTATTAGGAGATCTTTGTGAGACTGCACATTAAGCAAATATGAATCTCAAATAATTCGTGTTGTTTACCCATCTTAGAAATGTTTAATGTAAACAGAGCTTCAATATGGATATGTTCTAGTGACAACAAATCTGTACAATATGTAGGGAAGCAGCATCTAATTTAAAATTATGTGTCTTAGCATTATTTTGCTAATTGACAATAAAGACTTTCTGAGAAACTTCCACATTGCTTCTCACTATTGAGCCACTGGTTCCCTCCACCGAATTTTGGCAACCAAAAGAAATTAAATCAGTTGCAGTATATTATAATTTGACATCAGCTTCACTTTCAGATTCTCATCTTTGCAAATGTATGGATCCTTCCATGCAACAGGGGAGCAGAGCTTCCTCATACAGCAGGAGCAGTGATGTCATCAGCATATGGGCTCAGATGTCGCCTTTGAAACTTTTCAGAGAATTTTAGACAAGAAGCATCAGGCTCAGCATGAGACAAACTAAGAAATTCACCTAGGGGTATGGTTAGTTCTTGGCCATAATCTTTCCCTAAGGAAAGATGGTATGTAATTTATATTACCTTAAGGCTACACTCCTATTCAAATTTATCCAGGAGTAAGTCCTGTTGAACAGAGTGGGATCTACTTATGACAAAACATGAATAGGCTAGCATTCTAAAATACTATTTATATTTATTTGGGGTATTTTAAATCCCATTTCTCAATGTTTAGATATTTCTTTTAAAACTAGCAACCAACTCAAAGAGTTTGGGATGAAATGGGATAGATCGTGAAATGAATATGATTCAAAGCAGAAATGGAAAGAGAAGAAACCACTCTAATGAAGAAATTGAAAGTTGGGTCTTGGGTTTTTTGGGTCGGACCGTTTTGGACCCTGCCGCCGATAGCAAGGATCCACGGATACCGGGGTCCAATCTAAAATCGCTTTAAAAAAGGGGGGAAAGCTGGGTTTTTAACCTTAAGCAGCAAACCACGCCGTTTTCAAGTCTCTGGAGGGCTCTTCTAAGCTTACCGACCCACTTCCGGGTCGCACAAAGGCTCTTCCCGCCTTCCAATCTTGTCCCCAAGGATGGGGGGGGGGGAAGAGCCTTCGCGCAACCCGGAAATGGGTCAGTAAGCTTAGAGAAGCCCTCCAGAAGCTTGGAAAAGGCGCGGTTTGCTACTAAAGGTAAAAAAACACCCTGTGGTTTTCTGCCTTTTAAAGCGATTTTAACGCGGACCTGTGGATCCTCACTATCTGTGGAGGGGTGTTCAGAACGGTTTTAACGTGGACCCCATAGATCCGGGACCCGTGGTGTAACAAATCCGCAGGTCCCAAATCCGCGGATGGAAAGGGTCCACTGTACAGGGGGGGCCCATATCCGCAGGGAATTGGTTCCAGACTCCCCAAGGATGTGTGAAAACCGTGGATAGGGGTGAACGCTGTGGTTTTCTAAGGGCCCCTGGCCCTCACGCAGCAACACACACACCCCAGCACTTACTTTTAGCGCAGGAAGCTTCGTTTCTTCTTTACAGGCAAGCAAAGAGCAGCTTTGTGCATGCTGCTTCTTGCAGGCCCCTCCAGCACGACTAGGTGCTAGAGAGGCTCTGCATGGTTAACAGAAGCACTTCCTGGGGGGGTTGCGCCTGCCCGCAAGGGGGGGCTATCCACAGATAAGTGAATCTGTGGATAGCGGATCAGCGGATGTAGGGGGTCCCCTGTAGTCTTAATGGGATACGGCTTTTTGGCCTGGCTATGGGGATGTCGTGACGAGTTCCTACTATTTAAAATTTACCACTACAGCGCTGTCTATTTACAATGAACCAAAAATCCCCACATGTGAATCAAAGCTCTCATACCTGTAAAAATAAAATCACTAGTTTGGAGTGACTAGTACAAAAATCAGCTGAATTACTTACATTCAGCAAGTCATTTATTTTCCAAGTCCATTTTACTCCTCAGCCAGATCACACTGTCACTGTTGATAATAAAAACTGTTACCTATTTTGCTTTGCTTTACATATAGTAGCAAAGGGGTCAAATACCAAAGCAAGAGAGCTAATAAATGCTTGCTTCCAATTAACTTACCGGTTGTACATATTTGGAAGCTATAGAGGAGCAACAGGAACAAAATGCAGGTTGAAAGCTGCAGTTGATTCTCAGTGTGCTACTAGAGCCTGAACCTATTACTGGATACAGCAGGACATGCAGAGAAACTCTAACCTCCTTCCTTCACTATTGGACCTTCATTCATTTCCTTGTTTCCCAAAACGTGTGTTCGGCGAACACTGTTCGCTCCAAACTGCTTGAAGTACTATAGTACTGTACTGTCTCTCCCAGGATATGATGGGAAGAATCTGGGGTGCTTCTCACAGCGAGTTTGGGACTTCGGTTTGTCATCATGCTGCACACACTGGTGGGTCACAGCAGGGGAGTCCCAGCCGCCGTCGCGATTCAAGGGACACTGTGGGGAGGCGCCTGGTGCTGAGCAAGTGAAGGGCGCAAGGGGCCGGGATATAGGGAGACCGGGGGGACCGTCCATAATAGATAGAGCAGAAGGAGGTGACTTTATTTGAACCGGATTGAATATGTGTACCCCAAGTCGTCTTCTTCCGCCATCCCGTCTGCCCCATTGCCCGGACCGCTCCGCCCGCTGCCACAAACTGTAACTCACCCCAAAGCCTCGAGCACATCCAGAATATCACACTCCATTTTCAGATCCTGCGCCAGTTCCTTCATTGTTGATTCTGCCGCGGCCTCGGTCCCGCCCCCGCAGCGCAGGCGAGTCGGTGTCCCATTCAAAGCGGCCCGACCGCCCTCCGCTGCCCGTCCATTTTGTTCCTCTGTTTAACAGTATCACCTTTCCTCCGCTCGTTCAGAGTTGTTGCCTTATTATCTCAAGCCGCTTTCAGTTCATTTTACAGGCAGGCAGCCTCCGATTGATCTGCACTATCGCCACCCCTCCCATTGCCATTTTTGTATTGTTGCAAATGTCCTCGAAACAAAAGAGCACGTGTGTGCATGTGCATCGTATTCTGCACACTAAGCAATAAGAGGCAATCGGAAGAAAACTGTCTCGGATCTAGTCTACTAAGGTACTGTCAGCCTCGGCTTCTTCTCAGCGAGAGTGGATCGCCTTCCTGCAGGGGGAAACCTGCACATTTGGCCCCATTGTCTGATTGCCCGAGACTAACCGCTTCCCCCAACTAACACGTCAACGGACTGGAGTGAGTGTAGAAATTGACTAGAAGATCAAGTTGCAAGCGACACCTTGCCGCGCTTTTTTCACTCCTAAGGGAAACGTTAACAAGTGGTCTTTCAACGGTAAGACATTTTGAGGAAGGCGTAGCTTTGCACCATTCGCCGTTATTTTAGGGCTATATTTATATATGCATTTGCGTATAAGTGGCTAAGCATTCATGCTTTTCACATACGAAGAAAAATAACGGTTCCAAAACGGTGTGTGTGTGGGGGGGGGGCATTTGCACAGGAACTGTGATCTCCACAACACAACAATCAACCAAAAAGTGCAGGCATTCATAGTAGTAAAGTTTGCTCTGTCTGGTTTCTAATGTTGGCTTTTCTACGTACATCTTCAAGCGCTACGAAGACTTGCTAAAACGGATATGACCAGAGATCACTGCAAAACACAAGAAATGCACTCGCGCGCTGTGAGGAATGAGGCCTCTCTACCATTTCCAAGGCTATGTACAGAGGCTATCGTTTATGTGGACGGGAGTAGGTACGAGATTCTCCTGGGAAATAGTGGCACTGCATCGTAATGCAGATCTATAGTTTGGGAAGTGTACAAACATAATGTAGGAGGATGAAAGTCTGGTTTGGAGGAAACAGGACAGCCTGTTTGTGTCCTTTTCCTGTTTGCTTATTGCAACCAGTTTTCTCAATTCCCATACAAGCAAATTACATAGGAACCTTGAATTGACTGGACAGCTTTTGATCTGAATCTCAGAATCTCTCTCACAGCGCAATCCTACGTAAGGATCCGTCCGGCGGCCCAGGGCCACCCGCTGGATCCTGTGCACCAGTGGCCCGGCTACTGCTGGGCCGGAGATCTACTCAGGGAAGGGGACACTCGTCCCCTTCCCCAAGTATAAAGCCTGGCCGGCCCGACTGACCTCCTTGGATTTCCGCCAGCAAAATTGCTGGCAGAAGTCAGAGGAGGCCGTGTAATGGCTCAGCTGGCTGGTGGGGGCCGGGATATGGCCGAAACCATCCCCCGCCCCCTCCCAGGCCGGCTGGGCCAATGGCCCCCTCCCTCGCCCGGTGAAACACCCCTGCACCCACCGGATCCCTGCTTACCTGGTCCAGCGGCTGCAGGGTAGCTCCATCGCTGGAGCAAGGGAGGCCGGCCTCCCTTGCTCACCAGTCATCGCAAACATGCTTTCTGGCACGTTTGTACCGTCTCCTGGTGCCGGAACGCTCGTTCTGGCGCCAGGAGCAGCCGCAGGATTGCGCTGTCAATCTCTCTCAGAATCTCTCTCACTTCTAAGAGATACAAACAAGAAAAGTGTTCTTGACTGTACTAGTGGAGAATGGAAATGCACACTAATTAAAAAGAAAACGATATGAAGAGAGAGAGAGAGAACTACTATATTACATGTCATCAGTGATGTCACAGGCCCTATCCAATAGAGGCACTGCATACGGTATATCTACTGCTCTGAATTCATTTTGGCTTTTCATCACACATGAGCTTCGGTACTCCTGCCAGTACTATTACCCAGGGTTAGGCTGCTTAGTGCTACAAAAAAAGTGCACTAGCTTGGACAGAGACCATGGCAAGACAGAGAAAACATGCATACGTACACAGCGAGTTTGTATATATATATACAGTATATATATATATATGTGTATATATGTACAGTATATATAATATTGGCAGTATAATACCTACAATATAGTCTTCAGTTTTCTACAAAGCTAATGTCTATACAATATTGTCTGTCTCTGAAAACCATTGTCTGTAACCCTTCCACTACCTCAAGGTGCATCTCAAGGCATAAAGTGCTAGACTTTAAAAGAATTCGCTACTTGCACTCTCTTGAAGGGGATAAGCCCCTGATTGAGTTTCCTAGGTGTAAACATCCTTTTAACTGGCGTGAAGGGACATGTTTACTCCTCCCATTACTTAAGGGTAGAAACAAAAATTCAAAACTTTCAATGTTACAAAGGTAAGTTGGAATATATTAGCTCTGCAGGCAACAACATTTAATTTGTTGTTAGACTGCGTTGCAGATCAAATGGTTACAGAAAACTCTGTCTTGTGAAAAGTCGGATGAGTAGGTATAATCTCCTGTCATGTTTTGTACTTGAGGTATGATTAAGCTTTACACCTCTTGGAATGCAAGTCTGGGCAACCAAAGTTTCTCTTTCCACTCTACAAAGTAATTGTTCAAATACCGTATGTGTTATGTTTCTCATTGTCATTCTGGCATTCTGCATCTTAGTTATAAGCTTCTGATGATTAATACTTTTATTACATTCGCTGAATGGAGAAAGATGATAAAATGACTGGTTATGCAACCGGAATAACTATTCAGACCAAATATTGATGCAATTTAGCACAGACAAATCACTGAAGGTTTACCACTGCATAAGATACATTTAGCAGATAACTGTCAGCCACTGGGGGGCGTCATAGCTTCAGTCCCAAAGGAAGGAAAGGGAGATTTTCACACACTAAGTGTTCCGTTAATGTAACAGTGACAATTTTCGTTGGACTGATTCAAAACCAATTTTGCGCTAAAAGATAATGATGACTTTGAAAGCAAATGGTGATTTATCTTAAGTGTGTTAGAAATACGGTTAAACTAAAAAAAAAGCTTAAAATTATGTCGATAACTAGAGAGGGAGTCAACATATGAATTTAGTAAATTAGATTTTTTTAAAACCACACTATCTACAAGAAGAGTTTAAGGCCTCCTAATACAATTATGTAGTTTGCCTGTGCCTCTTTAATATGGGCCTTTTTAAAAAAAAAAGTCACTGATTTAAAAGGTCATAGGATTTGCTAAATGAGCGAAATCTTTGCTTTGGGCTTATTTCTTAAGCGCTTTAACAGGGCCACATAGGAAAACAAACAAACAAAAAAGGCAATGATTCAGTGATACCTCTGGCACAGTTCAAATTCCCAAATTTTAACAATGTTTGTTTTGAGGACATCATTAGATTTGGGTTCTAAGGCTCTTTGTAGATGTAAGTCCTTTTGAAAACAGTGGGACTTATTAAACATGGATAAACTTGGACTGCATATCTATGCCACTGAAATTAACAGCCCAGTTCTATCCTCTTGTTTCGCTGGCAGAACGCATATTCCGCTGGCAGAAGTGAGAGGATGCCGGCGAAAGCGATGTTCCGCCAGCAAGCACAATGAGGGAACCAGTGCAGTGGCTGGCAGCTGCACACGTATGCCAGCGGAGAAACCACCGTCCTCCAGTGCCAGTGAGTTGGCGGTGGGGAGAGGTGGTGGGAGGAATGGGGTGGGGAGGAATGAGGGGGGGAAGGACGTGGAATAGGGGAGGGGGCAGTTACCGGTGGCACTCAGGTGTGTCAGTATCCTATGCTCCTTCCCTTTCCCTTACTCACCTCAGTTCTGCACCAGCAAAATGGCTGGCGCAGAACTGAGGGACCTATTGGGGAAGCAGAGGCTTTCCCAGGGTAAGGGAATTAAAGTTAAATATATATTAAATACCCAATGTTTCTTTATCTTGAATTCAAGTTCATGCCCCAGCGTTTTTAGTGATAACGATGCTCTGTTCGATGAGAGAGATTAGCAGCCCAATCCTAACCAACTTTCCAGGGCCGATGCAGCAGTGCCAACAGGGCGCACACTGCATCCTGCAGTGGAGGGGCAGTCATGGAGGCCTCCTCAAGGTAAGGGAACATTTGTTCCCTTGCTTCGGGGCTGCATTGTGGTTGCATCAGTGCTGGAAAGTTGGTTAGGATTGCGCTGTTAGTTGGATTTCAGTGTGTCAGAGAATTGATGATGAAGTTCTGAAAGCAGAAGTGTGGGCTGAATCCAAACACTTGTGATAAATGGTTAATTATGAGAGCTTGGCTGTAGTACTTGACTACTGTTGCGATTTACGTCAAGTTAATCTCACCGACAAAGCTCTACTTAAATGCAGCATAATATTGTCACCCATTCCAATTGATGACAATAAGTGAAGAGCTGACCATTGATGTTTTCTCAAAGCTGATGATGACCCCTGATGTTTTCCCGCATGCATCCCACAAACGTCGAATTCCAGCTTGACCTAAGTATCCATTTCTGAATCTCTAGCTGGTCACAGGCTCAGTGAGTAATGTCATACTCATTGGCTACCTGAATTCTTGTCAGTAGTATTACCCACTGAGTAACATACTAGTCACTATAAGGAATGAGTTTTTCAGTGAGTAAGAAATAGCCATCACAGTCGTCTATCTCCACATTTCCTAAGGGCTGGTTGACACATGATATTTTGCTCTGCATGTAAGTAGTCCCATTCATCTGGGGGAATATGCTCACTTGAACAAAAACTTATTGCCTCTTATTCTCTCATGTTTTCAGGTTCTCTTCCACAGAGCTTTTGCAGGGACTGCTGAAGACCTCCTGACACCTGAAGTGGCATACCAAATGCTATCTCCCCCTTACCCCTTACCAATGATCTGCAAGTCTCTGCTCCTCATTTATTTATTTATTTACAATATTTTTATCCCGCCTTTCTCCCGAAGGGACCCAAGGCGGCTTACAACAGAAAAAAAGAAAATACAATACAAAAAATACGATACAAAAATAATCACATTTTAAAATAGTAAGAAACAATTAAT
Organism: Plestiodon gilberti rubricaudatus; assembly: GCA_026170595.1. Lineage (NCBI taxonomy): Eukaryota > Metazoa > Chordata > Lepidosauria > Squamata > Scincidae > Plestiodon > Plestiodon gilberti. The sequence goes on from JANXHW010000001.1 coordinate 266,702,230, forward strand.
GAAAATTAATAAAAACAGTATCTAAAAATCGATTAAAAAGATTATTGCTACAATTAAAACAGGAGCATAAAAACAGCAGCACCCCCACCTGTACCAGCGAGATGTTAAAAAAGGCAAGGGCTCAGAAGACTTCTTTGAACAAGAAGGTTTTTAGGCCTCGCCAGAAAGTGTCCAAGGAGGGAGCAGTTTGTAAGTCAAAGGGGAGGGTTGGTGCCACTACTGAGAAGACCCTGTTTCTGGCCGCCGCCCCTCACACCTCCCTGGGCGATGGCACCCACAAAAGGACCTTCTCTGATGATCTAAGGAGACGGGCCGGACTATATAGAAGTAGGCGGTCTCTCAGATATCCTGCAAATATCCTCCTACTCTCTAAAGTCTATCTCAGTACTCTCCTCCCCTCCACATTTGCTCTTCCTCTCTGTCCCCCTCTTCCTTTTCCAATCCAGATAGTGGAAGTAGGAGGACGAACAATGGAGACAAGTAGGTGGACCGGAATGGGCGCCCCTCCCCCAAGCTGCTGCCTGAGGCACCCGCTTCAGTTGGCCTCATGGATGGCCCTGGAAAGCAGGGTTTGATTAGTGTTGCCTTTTATTGTAACTGCTGCTCTTGATTTCTCTGATGGTTGTCTTGTTCCTTGATTTTATATCAGCTGCTGTCCTGTGGATTGGTAGATGGAAAAACTGCATCTAAATATTTTAGCTAGATAGACTAAGCACCAGGTTATCATGGATACAGCCAGTATCAATTCTTGTTATCATGGTAGCTGGAAAAACCAACCAAACAAGCATTGCCACGATCATGGTAGTTGTTGCTAGCTGTACCTGCAGTTGTCCAGTTCACACGTTACATTTGTCCATCGAGGGCATGCTTGATGGTGGTTTGGACTACTTCCATGGAGAACCAAACGTCACATGTCAACCAGTCTTAAGACAAAACACACTCCAGGGTCTTGTTACTGAAACTACTTAGATGTCTGTACTTTTATGGAACTTGCATTATTTGTATGTTTAGTATGTGGTTTACAGCACAATCCTGTGTAACCTTGCACCGGTGTAACAGCAGATGCACCTGTGTAAGTGCAATTACACTGGCATAAGAGCACTTACACCGGTGCAAGGTTACACAGGATTGCGCTGTTAGTATGTTTATATACTGTATCTTAACCATCAGTGGTGGACAAACTGCCTTGAAAAGCGGCAACACTTCCTATGTAAAATTCAACCTGAAGACAATGTTGGGTGAGTTCAAGGACAAGCTGTTAGTGTCAGTTTTTGTGGGGCAGTGGTGAAGCCCAAGAGGCCTCGGCTGTTCTCCATGTGAATCACATGTGCTCCCTAGAACATTCTTCTGTCCCCAGAATCCTCTGCAATGCACAAGAGTTTATTTAGCTGATTGCAGGACGGAGTTCCTGTGGAAGTTGATGTGGGAAAGAGTTCCCTGAAGTTTGAAAATCATTTATATAAGTTAAAAAGCTATTTTGTTAAGAAAAAAACAACACTTGTGTCTTGATTGTAAGGCAGTAATATGAGGTATATGAGACATCCTTTCCAGTGGGGCTTGACTCACAAGGCATGCTTCATAATTTGCTGCAAAGTATGTTCATAGCATATCGGAATATATTTTTTTAAAAAAACATTCCATCTGTTATGCCAACAAGTTGGCTTGGTATGCTCAGACTTGCTGTTTTAATCAATAGCCAGCAAGCACTTCCCAAGCCACAATTTGACATTGGTTCAGAGAATTTACACTCATATTTGTGGCCAAACCTGATATGCTTATATTGCTGTTCCCTTAGGCTAAGCCCATATAATACATATGTAGCCTCATCTAGATGATTGTGTGTAACAAGCAGAGAACAAGATAAATCAGGGAGAGGCACTGTCACAGAGAGGTGCTTTGAGGGGAAAAAAGCCCAGCTGTCTTAATAAAACAATTCCAGAATGGCCCAAGTGACCCTCACCACTTGTGGTACAAGGACTTCATTGTCATCAAGGGCAGATGAGAAAGTTGGTCTAAGCAGTAATCTTCTTGGCAGTTCTCCTATATTTATTTGTAGAGTTACACAGGCATGGAGAGAATCACTAAGAATAATAGCAACTCAATTTTTTCAAGCTTCGCTTAGGTGACCTAAGAAAAATCACCCCTACCAGATTCCTAAGCAGTCTAACTGCCCAATCCTATCCCCCCCCCCACGCCATTGGTGCCGATGCAGCCGCACTGACAGAGCGTGTGCTGCGTCCAATGGAGGGGGGAGTGATCAGCCAGCCAGCAGGAGGTAAAAATACTTTTTACTTACCCCCTACTATGGGTCTCATTGGACCTACGCCAACCATTTTGCTTCTGCAGGTCCAAGGAGAGAAAAGGAGCAGGTTCAAAAAGGGGGGGTAGGATCTGGTGGACACTGGTGCAGCTGAGATCTTCCCACTGCTTGCCCTCCCTCAATCGGCACCCTTAATGGTGCCGATGGAGACTTATTGGGGCTTAGGTGTACACAAAATGCAGAGAAAATGACATTTCACTATGTAACTTTATATACAGTCTTGGCCACACACCACCTAACATGCTTCCTGTCTTGCTCATGCACGCACACACACACTCTTTTACATGCAGAAACTCACACATAATAGAGGCGTGACTCACACATACATCATGAGGTGTGGGTGTGTGGAAAAGGACTTAATTTTGAAGCGCTCTCTGCCAGATGATTCATTGATCTTCAATAAGCTAGTCACCCATCCATAGCACAGGCTGTTAGAAAGAGGGAAGAACTATGTTAAAAGGCAAAATGGTGCAGAATATTTTTAGAAAATGTATTTAGTTCAAATAAATTCCCTCCCCCCTGCAAGAAAAAAATATATACTTCTCCTCCACCCCTATCTTCTCTTTCAGTTGTTGATGCTAAGACGTGGGTGGCTCTTTAAACAATGAAGTCACATGGCATCACCTAGCAACTTGGAGTTTATAAATAGCAACAATCACATTCCCCCCCCCCAGGGGATATTTACCCCTTTCAGGAAGACTGAGGAGGCCATAACACAAGGAGGAAAGGTTAGGCCCTTGGGGAGAAAAGGAAGATCTTAGTCTTTTGACCTCCTGGCAAATTTATTGAGCAGTGCATAAAAAAAATTAAACCCAAAAATCTCACATTCCCTTGAAAACGAAAATTAACATCTAGCAAGCCATTAACAATTCTAGAGACTGCTACATTAATTAACTATGTTTCAAAGACCTTCAGTAGATCTTGTCTACTGAAACTTTTTTTTAATGCAACATCACCCCTAGGCTATGGAGCTTTAAGCATCTGTTGGCATTCCTTTGGAGAACTTTCTCAAATATTTTTTAAAGTATGTCTCAGAATTCAGGTGCCTTGAAAACATTCCCTACAAGCCCCACAGCCCAAGCTGACAATTGTCTAAGAAGCAAGTATCATGGCATTCAGTGGGACTTACTCAATAGAATTGTAGCAATCCTCGTAGGTGCATGCTCTGCAGGTGGAGGGTGTTGTAAACGCACCATCAAGCACATTTACGGCACCTGGATTGTAAGGCCTGCCAGCACGGAGGCCTCTCTCCACTGCGCACCCGACCCTGCAGCCACCAGAGCGGGTAAGGGTTACACTGGTGGATGCAGGGGCAGGGGGAGAGCGGGCCAGGCGGTGAGAAAAGGTGGCTGATATTGGCGGCAAGTGCTGCCGATCTCCTGCTCTTGTTCCCGGACTCAGCAGCCCTTTCCTCGCCGCCCCAGATGTACGTTTGTTCAAGAGCCGACATACTCAGCATCCCCATGGCAAATCCTCTCATCAGAGCATCCCAATGGAAGCTTGAGGCAGGCTATAGACGTATTTGCCACAGCCATTTCCATGGCAAATGTCCCCCCCCCCCCCCCATGGCATCATGTAGTACATGGTAATGGTGATTCAAAACCATCACATAACAAGTTTCTTCACACTTAGCACATTGACATAGATTCTGGGAGATGAAACCCACAATATGATGGCCCCAACTCACTTGATAAATTCTACTGAATTGTACAACCGTGTGTGCGTGCATGCGTACATGCACGTGCATGTGTAGGGAGTGATAAACCATAGGGTGCCAGTTACCATGGCGAACATATGTCTACACTGAGTATTAACCCTGTTTCCCAAGAAAAATTCTTTTGGAAAACAAGGTCTCCTCTCTACATTATACACACGCACGCACACACACACACCGTATTTCTTCTGTTCTAAGACGCACCTTTTTTCCCAGATAAGCATCTCTAAAAATGGGGTACGTCTTAGAATTGATGGCCTCCTTTTTTGTGTGTTTTTCTCTGCATTTTACCTCGCCATTTTGACCCCTCTGTTCAGCGGCGCTCTCCCATGGCTGCTAGCCCGATCCGCTCTCTTTCTGAACTTGGGAGCTCGCCCCAGCCCCAGCATGCCCCTGCTGCAGCTGATGAATCAGAGAAGATCACACTCGTCAGCAAGGGCTGGCAGGGCGTGCTGGGGAGAATTCCTCTGCTTGAAGTGTCTGTTCCACGCTCCTATTGACGATTAAAGCCTGCATGCCTTTCCTGCAAAGATGATCAAAGCCTGCAATGCCTTTCCGATCGTCAGCTGGAATGCGAGGCAGGTGCTTCAGCGATGAACTCTCCCTAGGACTAGGAACCTCTTCCTAAAGGGGGAGGGATGCTACTTCTGCTGCCACCACCGCACCTACCGACTTGCGCCTAGCCTGGAAGGCGCCCTGGCTCTCCATCCCACGAGTGCTCGTGCCCCCAGTCCCCCCTCCGCCTTCCACCAGCTGCTGCCAGCTCTCGCCAGCCTTTGCAGCCTCCAGTCCTTAGTACTTGTCAGCAAAGGCGTGCGGGGCATACTGAGGAGAGTTGTCTGCCTGCCCCGCACCCCAGCTGACGAATGAAGGCACTTGCCAAGTGGATGTGCCAATGAGGATCCAAGTTTACCACGCCACTTTCGCCCCTCTGCTCAGCAACGCTGCAGCTGATGATCCTCACGCTCGAACAGAGTCTGAGGGAAAGACACGCAGGAGCCTTGGCTCCTGCGTGTCTTTCCCTCAGACTCTGCTCGAGCATGAGGATCATCAGCTGCAGCGCCACTGAGCAGAGGGGGCAAAATGGCATGGTAAAAATCGGATCGGTGAAATGGAGCGGCAGGCAAGCTGGGGAAAGAACAGACAAATTGAAGGAAGGAGGTGCGTCTTGTAATCGATGGTTTTTGTTTTTTTCTGCTGGTGTTCCTGAAATTAAGATGCGCCTTAGAATCGATGGCGCCTTAGACTCGAAGAAGAAATACGGTGTGTGTGTGTGTGTGTGTGTGTGTGTGTGTGTGTGTATATATGTGTATATATATATATATATATATATATATATATATATATATATATATATATATATATATATATATATATATATATATATATATATATAAGTCTGGTCACCTTCCTCTGACAGCCTTTCTCCCTTGCCAATGCATGTAAAATGTGTTAGGAATCTGGGGGATGGACATCATAAAGGCTTTGTTAATCATCACTACATTATTCATCAAAACAAGTCTCTCCAGAAGAACAGAAGGGTGTCTTCAGACAGCTATGTGTGTAGGCCAGGCAAAAAAGAAAGGCCGAAGTCTGACAATATTGTGCAACTTGAGAATTTTCCTCTCTGCCAAACTAAATGGAACTCCAGGGGCTGGAGATTCTTGTTGGATGCTGAAATGCTTTTGATCACGGGGACTGACATTTCCTTCTGGAACATTAAGAATGAACTGATTTCCCCTGGATTAGGATGATGCACTGTGATGCACCATGTGCTAAAATAAACTCTCAATGGGTATGAATCAAGTGACTTTTTATTTAGCAACTAATACTCATCATGATTTTCTTGTAACCTTTGCAGTTTCCTGGAACCCAAAACTGATCATTTCTTGTAGTCCAGATAGATTAGAACATGCACATGTTCCCGTTATAGATGGACAAACTCTGCTCATCTTGAATTGGAACAGGACTGCTCTTTTAGAGCTGTCCCAGACAAGTCTCACAAAAATCTTATAAGAACGTAAGAAGAGCCCTGCTGGATCAGACCAATGACCCATCTAGTTCAGCTTCCTGTATCTCACAGTGGCCCACCAGATGCCTCAGGGTGCACACAAGACAACACGATACCTATATCCTGTTGCCACTCCCTTGAAGAAACGTCGTCGGGGGGGGGCTGGTGCCCTGGGCCCCAGGCGCTGCTTCAGGGGGGGCGGAATTTTGCCGTATAAAGGGGGGAAGAAAATGTTACCTGAAGATCCGCGTTGGAGCTGGGCCCTCCTGCCCGCCCTGGAGCCGTTTGGCTCCAAAATGGGTAGCAAAATGGTGGGGGAGCAATTGGAGCCACGCGGGTGCACGAAAGTGACATCACGTGCGTCGGCGGCCCCTGTCACGTGGGGGCGCAATTACGTCTCTGCTCCCTTGCATCTGGCATTCAGAGATGTTGTTGTTCAGTCGTTAAGTCGTGTCCGACCCTTCGTGATCCCATGAACCGTATCCCGCCAGGCCTTCCTGTCCTCCACTATCTTCCTGTGTTCGCTCATTTGGCTACTACTAAAACCTGAGCGCCGAAGAATAGATGCTTTTGAACTGTGGTGCTGGAGAAGACTCCTGAGAGTCCCTTGGACTGCTAGGAGATCAAAGCAGTCAGTCCTAAATGAAATCAACCCTGACTGTTCCCTGGAAGGACAGGTACTGAGGCTGAAGCTCAAATATTTTGGCCACCTAATGCGAAGAGAGGAGTCTCTGGAGAAGACTCTGATGCTGGGAAAGATTGAAGGCAAAAGGAGAAGGGGAAGGCAAAGGATGAGATGATTAGACAGCATCACCGATGCAACGAACATGAAAATGAGCGAACTCAGGAAGATAGTGGAGGACAGGAAGGCCTGGCGGGATGTGGTTCATGGGATCACGAAGGGTCAGACACGACTTAACGACTGAACAACAACAACAAAAACCAGGAGGTTGCAAGCAGGCTGTCCAAGCAGATAAAACCTCACCGAAAATGGATAGAGTGGAAATCCCTGTTGGATAACCATGGCTCTATAGCTCCAGCCCAAGCCCAGGAGAAGCGGTTTCCTACCTCCTTTGCCTTTTCCGGTCTTGGTCCCTGCCCCTTGATTTCTTCTTCTGTCTCTCCAATGCACCCTCCTGAGTTGGCTTCCCCTTTCTTCTTCTGCCCACTGTCCTCCTTCTTGTCCCCTACTCTCCCTTCGTCTCACTCATCTCCTGCTCTCGTTATGCCCTTTCATTCTTGCTGGCTCAGGTTGCTCCTTGCTTGCTCTCTCCTCTTTCTCTTATGAGCATCCTTTGTACCTTTTGATACTTCCTCCTCTTGTCCAGGCTAACACCCATCTTTCTGCTTTGTCTGTTCTTCTTCAACCTCTTTCTCTGTTCCCCCTCCTCTTTTTCATCCTCTATGCCTGTTCTTTTCACCTCTCTCAAATCCCCTGCTCACTCCAGACCCCACCCCCTCCTTCTATAGAGGCCAGTGGGGGCCCTGCCTTGTCCAGAGTCCTCTGAAGACCAGTGGCGATTTCATCACTGAGCAGCCAGGACAGGCACTGCTTGCCAGGTTCCCTCTCTGCAGTAGTATGTGCAGCGCCGTGGAGCTTCACATCATCATCATATACTAATGACAAATTCACACAGGTGATAAAGTGCCTCTGAGATTGGAGGCAAATGGGGACACTCCAAAACAAGAAAGTGATTATTCAGAGTACACAAAAGTACATACATTTGTAAATTTTCAAAAAAAAAAAAAAAGCCTTCAAAAAAGCACAGCCTGATGTGATTGTGAGATTATGCTCACAGACCCCCAGGAACCACAGAATATTGAGGTGGAATTTGAAAAAACCCAACCACAAAACATTGAAGGGAGGGAGTAGGCTATGTGAACCTTAATGTTTGGAGATTTAGGATTGGGGAGATGGCAACATTTTGTTGCTGGTCCCAATTACTAAACCATATTTTGCATTATGTTGAAGTGCATTGGCCTCTTAATTACTGTATATAGTAATTAATTACTGTATATAGTTGAATGTTGGCCACATAATGAGAAGACAGGATACCCTGGAGAAAATACTGATGCTAGGGAAAGTGGAAGGCAAAAGGAAGAGAGGCCGACCAAGGGCAAGATGGATGGATGATATTCTGGAGGTGACAGAATTGATCTTGGGGGAGCTGGGGGTGGCGACGGCCAACAGGAAGCTTTGGTGTGGGCTGGTCCATGAAGTCACGAAGAGTCGGAAGCGACTGAACAAATAAACAACGATAGCTGAATGTCTCATTATTACATTCCAGGAAGCAGAAGTTAGAATTTTGTTTCTCATGGTTTTCTTTTAAAAGAACTTCCACAGTCTAGTTCTGAATTGCTTAGATCAGATATATTTGGAAAAAAAATTGCCCAGAAATTGTCCAGTCCTCAGTCTGTATAGGAGTAAATCGTTTGAGTAGTGTGGCTCCTCCAGGGATTGGCAGAAACATCAAAAACTCAGTGTTTCCAACACACCTCCGTAAGGGATGTGTCCACCAAGTTAAAAAGCCACAGCAATAGACATCAGGCAAAACATAGCAATTTTAAGATAAGGAATGAAAACGATGCTGGATAGACTAGGAGTCCAGAATTGTGAATGAGCAATGAAGAAAAAAGTTGTACAGAGTTGCCTGATGAGCAAATGTTACACCACTGTTATTTGGTTTATGAAGCACTATGGTTATTTTCAAAGGAGGCTGTTGTGAATGCCATACACAGACTTTAAAAGGAAATGCTTTTCAGCTGGAAGGAAGTACTTCTGCATCAACCAAGATTCTGCCCACACAAGTTCCCAAATTATACACCAACCCCCATGTTGTATAAATACACATATTTTATGAGCGTTCTACAAATAGTTACATGTAGCCACCTACTAAGCTAACCCATAATGTTGGCCATTCTGAGCATCATGGACATGTATGATACATTTTGTACCATGGACATGTTCCAAGCAAGGAAGATAGTTTATACTTCCACATCTAGAAATGGTCAATGTAGTTTAAACTCTGCCAAACTAAATTAGGAGACCTTAAAAATACTGGGATATTTTGATGTTTGTACAAGGTTACCCTGACGCGAGGGCTACCCTGGGGTGAACTCAGATTATCAGTGTTTGAAAAATGGCAGTTGTTATACTTCACTGCCATTTTTGGCAGTTTGGGAAACTTGCATGGTGTCATTAGGATATTTAATATTATTAGTAGTAATAGCCTAGAACAGTGGTTACCAATCTGTTTAGTTCTGTGACCCACTTTTGGTGGAGCTCTGCAACCCGGACGTTTTGGCAGTGATGTGATCATCACATCATCACATCACCACCAAAAGTCCAGGTTGCTGAGCTTTCGCATTTTTTTACGTGAACAGCTGGCTGCCCGAGCCACTGCTCAGTGGTTTTTGGCTGCTCCAGGCCTTATCACGTCATGTTCTCGCTGAGAGAACAGAAACAGAGGCTCAGGCAACCAGCTGTTTGCATAAAAAATGCGAAAGCTCCGCAACCCAGAAGTTGAGGCTTGGGCAGCAGGCTGTTCGTTTGGGGACCGCTGGCCTAGAACATAGGAAATAAATCTTTAGGGACAATTAAAGGTTATATATTTTTCAGTCAGCAGTCAGTCAGCTGCCTAAATTTTGCATTGCCATGACAATTGCTCTCAGAATATGCTTCATTGCTTCTCCACAAACCATGTGCAGTACTCCAGAGGACTTCTTAACTCTAAATTACACTATTTGTGCATTGTATATGCATATTACGTATTAGGTTTTCACAGGTTTTTAACTAAGAATCACTCCGTCGATGTGATCCCCTGACTGGAAAAGCTAATTCTTGAGTATATCCTTTGCAACCTTGCCTTTGAATCACAACTCTGTGAGAAATTCATCAACAGGGCTCCAAACTGACCCAGGGCTCAGCAGGACTGATGCCGGGGCCCATTTTGAATGCCATTATTCAGCAATATATTATACAGTAAAACAGCCTGAAATCAAGATATCTAAAGGACTCCCTTCTCCAATATGAACTCACCTGAGCCCCTGCTGTGTATGACCATCTGAGATAAGGTTGGGTGGCCACGTAAATGGCCATGTCTATCAGAGGTGTTTTATAAGAGATGTTAAGATGTGTTTGAAAATGGTTTTATTTTTTCGCAGATTTCGGTATTTAAACAAAATGGAATAGCAGAAAGCAGTGTTACGTGTTTTTATTCCAAATTTCCCATTTTTATCCATTGAGAATGCTTTAAACATGTACTAATATGTGGTATAGGCTGTACAGTGCTAGCATATGACTAATGATGCAAAATTACATGGTTTTATTTTATGTTATGTTTTTTCCACAGGTTTTTTTTTTTAGCAGAAAGCGGTGTTATGTGTTTTTATTTCGTATTTGCCATTTTCAAACACCTCTAAGCCATGTCATTTTCGGTGATTCCACCCAGACCCTGGAATTCCTTTCTTCCAGGGAGTCCGTTTGTCTTGATCACTCTTAGCCTTTTGGTATGCAGTGCTCTTCTGTTCCAGAAAGCATTTGGGAGTGTCATAAGTTATTATTCCCCGATAATGCTATTTTTGTTCTCTCTCTCTGCTCCTTATTTTTAGAATTAAAAATATTTTACTAATACTAAAAATGCTTTGCTATTGTGTTTTGCTCATGTGATAGTTTCTTATTTTGGTTTTCTGTGCTCAGTAGCTACTCTGGATGTCTGAGTGACAAAAAGGTGGAATACAAATCTAAAATCAATAAACAGAGGAGTGCTTCTGAAAGTATGCTGAATACTCAGTGTTGAGTAAGCACAGCCAGCATTTGGAAATACAAAGAATGGTTTACGCAGATGCCCAGCTCTTGAGGCATAGAGCCCCCCCCCACCCTTTGACAGTTCAAGTCACCTTTTTCTGGCAAGTCGTCAAGCATCTGTTGGCAAAGAATGCAAGGTCAGAGATCTGTTTAGTGTCTAACAAAAGATTGTGAAACACTAGGGCTACGTTGAATGTCTGGGTTTTGTTTTGTGGTGTTTTTTTTTTAAAATCAGATCAGTAACCGAATTAACTAAAAAAATATTGATTGAAACCATAAAAGTAGTTTGTTGCCATTTTTCCATAGCGCTGAAGCTGCTGCCTCTATTTTTTGAGGATTTTGGCAATGACTTTTGTAAATCAGATCGTTTGGGTCTGTGTTTCACTCTAGTGTAGTAGTTGAATACTTCTGTGAGCTATCCTGGAGTTGTCAGTTTGTTACTTATTTTGTTCTTCCCAGTAATCCATAAATTACTTTTAACTGTTGGATTAGAAACTAATTGTTTTCCAGGTTTGGCTACTTGCTCAGCCAAACTCATACACACAGTTTAGACACAGAAAATTGAATTAAGAACTCTGCACTACATTTCAGTTGAAGAATACTGCTAAGACAGATAGTCCCTGTACTATACCTATGTTTTTTAATGAGTATTAAGAGAAAGAAAAACAAAGGATGGGGGGAAGAAAGTGGTTTTTGCAGCCTTGCAGTTCTAATACCCAGTTGAGTAACCCATTTTACTTGCGTTTTGTTAAATTAGTTTTTGGTGAACAGTGGCATAGAGATAACAGAAGGGAAAGGAACCTCATTCTTTGAAGGATCAGAAGGTTGGAAACCATAAGAAACCAGAGAAATCTATAGAATATGCAAATTCATACAATGGGACCTGAGACGTCACATGAGCCAGTGGCGTCACTAGACGCGCGTCACCCTGGTGCGGGGACGCGCGTCACCCCCCCCAGGGGCGCGACGTTATGGGCGCGGGGGGAGGGGGCCATCCGGCTCCCCCCCCCCGCATTGCGTCGCCCCCCTCCGGACGCTCCGAGGCCGGCCCGGGAGCCGGCCTCGGAGCGTCCGACCCCGTCGGCGCTCCAGGGCCTTCTGAACGAAGGCCCAGGCAGCGCGTCAATCCGGGTATTTTCCGGATTTTCGCGCATGCACAGACCCGTTTTGAGGGCTTTTTGCCCTCAAAACGGGTCTGGGCATGCGCGAAAATCCGGGAAATACCCGGATTGACGTGCTGCCTGGGCCTTCGTTCAGAAGGCCCTGGAGCGCCGACGGGGTCGGACGCTCCGAGGCCGGCTCCCGGGCCGGCCTCGGAGCGTCCGGAGGGCGACGCGCGTCACGGAGGTGATGCGCGAGGGGGTGCGCGCGTCACCCCCTGGCGGCCCGCCCCCCCGCCACGCCCCAGTGACGCCCATGACATGAGCAATGAGCACCTCTACACTATTACTACAGAGTATATTCATATAGGATGGGGTGAAGGCTACTGCTTTATATGGCTTTAAAAGGGAACTAGAAAAATTCATGCAAGAACTGTCAGCAACTATTCGCTATAATGGACTCTCCATGTTCAGAGGCACCATTATTGCTGGTGTGTGTGCGCGTGCGCGTGCGCGCGCGCGCGTGCGTGCAATGAAAAGGAGGTGGCTGTTGTCTTCATGTCCTGCTTGTGGACATCTCAAAATATCTGGCTAGCCACTGTGAGAAACTCATGCAGCAGGGATCCTCTTACATTCTTCTGCAGACCTTTCAGTTTGTCAAGGTGTTCACCCAGCCAATGAGGAAGCCTTCTCGTAATCCTGCAATCATCTGCCCTGTTTGTATGGAACTGTCAGGCTCTTCTGCATGAGATTAACACTGGTCAGCTTCTGAAGGGCTTGTCATCCATTCCCAAAATGGCAGAAACTGCAGGTTGCCAGTTTGAAGGACGCAGGTTGGTATGTTCCATTTGCAGTCCTGAAATTTCACAAAAATAGTCAGCCTTGTGGGAGCAGAGAAATGAAAACTTTCTGGTTCAAGAACAAAGTCTTGGAATAATTGACAACATATGGCTGTGTGATCACTATGGAAAAAGAACACGACCCAGCACAGCCGATGAGTCATCCGTGAATACTATTCCACTGCGCAGCCTTAGGCAGGGCATTTCTGCTGCTGGCACAGGAACTGGGCTATCAACATCTTCCTCTCTCATATGTTTTTCAGTGTCCTCAGGGCAAAACCGACTGCTAATGCAATTAATTGATCTCAAAAACTCAAAAGTACACAAGAGTAGAGATCGATACTTTCCCCCTTTCAAAACAAGCAAAAAGCATGCAAGAAAGCGGGAATGAAAGAGAACAGGCTACCCATAGTTGCTACCATTTTCAAAGCTCAGCAGATCAAAGCTTTACATATGTTTTAAAGCATACATTCGCAAAGCAGTGTGCATTTTATTGTCAGCATAGGACGAGATTAATTCCATAGCTTGCAGCATGCACTTTAAAACCCTTGCTGCATTCATTCCCACAAGACCACCGAGAGACAGGAAAGCTCTTGCTAAAAGATTTGCAAAGGCCATCCATCAAATCAGTCCTTTGCTGAGAATAAATGTGAATCGGAGACTTTCAGGGTAAAGTTAAACGACTGGGTTTTGAGATTGAAACTTGCTATGGGATTGTTCAAAATGCGACTAGAGTGTTGTGTGTGTGTGTGTGTGTGTGTGTGTAACACACACACACACACACACACGCAGTTTCAAAAGCCAAAATCTAGCACTTCTTAGAATGTAGGGTTTACTGTTTGCATTTCTGCATAATTTCATCATGGATGCTTGTAATGGTGACTATAAGGGGAAAGTAAAGGTAAAGGTATATCCTGCTTGAAAGCCAGTCATCATGTCCAACTCTAGGGTGCAGTGCTCATCTCCGTTTCTAAGGCCGAAGAGCCAGCACTGTCTAAAGAAGATGCTTCTGTAGTCATGTGGCCGGCATGACTAACGGAATGCTGTTACCTTCCCACCGCAGCAGTACCTATTTATCTACTTGCAATTTCTTGCTTTCAAACTGCTAGGTTGGCAGGAGCTGGGACAAGGTTGGCAGGAGCTGGGACAGGAGACAGGGGCTCACTCACTGTGTCATGCGACACTCGGGTCTCGAACTGCTGTCCTACCGAACTTCCGGTCTGCAGTTCACTATCTTAACCACTAAGCCACTGCGGCCCCTATTTCCCCAAGGGAAAAACAAGCACACAAATGTTTTCTCTTAACATTACACCAAGTATCTACTGTTCTTTCTTCCACCCTCACCTGCTTTGTAAAATCGGGAGGGGGGGGGCTCTCACCTTCCTGTTTTATAACTGTTTCAGCTGTTATAAATAAAAGTGTCCTTTAAGATGTCTTTTACTGTAGCATCTAACAGTATCATTGGAGTGTTTTGCAAGTTATAGCAGATTAAAGTTAGCTCATTTTCCGACAATAAATATAATAATAACAATTAGCATTTGTATAATTCTTACATTTCAATAAAATAATAATAATAAACCAGTATTTGTATGCCGCCTTTTCTTTGGTCATCGGATTTCTCCTCTGACTTTAATTCAAAGACAGTTTATATGGGCAGGCTTTCTAAACCCCAAGGGTTTTTTACAATGCAATAATATGTTCTAATCTTTTGTAGAACCTTTCATTCTAAATGGTTTCTTTCACAGTCCAGCTCTCTCTCTTTCTCGACTCACCATGCTTTAGCTGACAGGCAACCTTAACTCTCACTCAAGGGCTTAGGCTGGAACTACACTGAACCGATTTCCGGCGCGTCTGGCTGCTCGCCTCGCGCGCTGAGCTTGCTTTAGGAGTGTCTTCCTGCAATGTTGTCCCACCTTCTTAAGAAAGCGCAGCTGTGATTGGCTAAACACGAGCGCGCTCTGATTGGCCGAAAACCTTGCAGGTCTGTTCTTCACAGCGGGGCCGTCGTCAAGTTCCTTGCCGGTTTTTACTTTTTAACAACCCTACCCTATGCATCTTCACGTAGTCGCAAAGGCAGCCGAGACAAAATCACCCACAAGCTTCAGACATTTCTCTCTATTTCGTTTTAACACACACGTTGAGGGGGGTTTCTCTATTGGTGGCTGCAGTAGCTCCGCAAAGCGACCCCTGAAAACATGGGCAATTGACTTTCTGCACGCGCCGGAAATCGTGAGATCGCAGTTGCTTCCGCTTGCTCCCGCAATTCCAACTACACAGCATTTACATCTCCGTGCTCGGCTGCGAAGCGCGGAAATCGCCGGAAATCGTTGCAGTGTAGTTCCAGCCTTAGTTCACTTTACAATCACCTTGTAAGGTTAGGTGAGCAATATCCCCGTATTGTAGATGTGAGAGAGAGAGCGAAGCTGAGAGAATGGCTTACCTAAAGCTATGTTGTGAGTTCACGAAGATATAAGACTTGACTTCTGGATTTACAGCCCAGTCTCTTATCCACTATGCTACATTAGCTCTCAGAACACAATGTATCTGCCTCTGTTGCTTGCAACATCTTACCTTATCACATGGACAATATAAAGAACTTGACATTTTTGTTAACAGCAACAATAGCCAGTGATAAGCATCCCCATTACCTTACTTGGTGAAATGTGACTATTACGGTCCAATCCTAAGCGCCGTTTACGCCACTGGAACAAGTGTTCCAGCGGTGCAAAAAGATTGACGGCTGTTATGAACGTGCAGGCGCCAGACAGCGCAGCCTGGCTGCCATTGCAAGTGGCAAGCAGCTGGGTCCGTACAACATTGGGGAGCAGCCACACACTGCTGCCGCTAAGTTTGCACAGGGGTCAGAAGGGAGGCGGGGAAGGGGTGAAATGGGGTGGGGTGGGTGCAATGGGGAGGCGATGGAGGTGGGGAGGAAGGCAGATTGGGCTTGAGGACGACGCGGGTTCAGCAGCAGCAGTGCCCAACAAATCCTAACCTCCTTCCCAGGCCTGATTTTCCTTCATGGGTCAACACAGACGTCTGCCAGCTATAGAGCTGCTGCAGGTCCAATTTGACCCCATGACAGCTGCTAGGTTCGCTTACCCCAAGTGTTCGCTTACCCCAAGGAGGCCTCAACATGCCGAAACTCTCCTGTGGGATACAGTGGAAGCTATGTTGGCGCCGCTGCATCGCCGTGCAGAGAGTTACATGGGATTGGGCTGCCTGTTAATTAAATCGTAACATCTTTTGAAACCCAATTAGTTCTCATTTAATTAATTTTGGAGAAACTGAACAACATTTTTCCATGGTTTGGCACAGCAGATAGATGACCCATATTGTTTTAGGATTTTGTTGCCTGGCTCATTTGTTTGCATTATTTGTATTAGTAAGACTTAATTAACCTCTACCATCTGTGAATTCTTTCAGTATTAGCACCATTGCCCATTTGCAGGAAATATAAATCTATTGATTGAATGTAAAGAATATATTTAGGCAAGAGTTGACCAGGTGGTGCACTAGCCAGGGTCCCATGTTCATAGGAGGACCCACATGACCAGAATCCTCAATACCAGTGGTAGCACCCAATGTGCCACCCACCCAGGGGTTGTCCGGCTAGGGCTTTGTCTCAGGGTCCCCAGCAACCTAGCTCTGTATTTAGCCATTAGATCTAAAATTGGAGAATACTCCTGGGAAACTGGGAAGCTTGGAACTGGCTTTCAGAGCCCAGTCCAATGCACAGGCTTCATTGCTATTTATACCTGTCTTTTTGCAAGTCCACTCATGAAACTGTAAAATAGATAGTCTTGATCTGAGAACATAGCACATCATATATTCCCTACATTTCTTGCCTGCAGTTACATTCTCTTAATTCAAGGCCTATCAACCTCCTTCTCTATGCTTACCTTTACATCCAACGCCGTCTATCACCACCAAGGCATAATGCAATTTTTTTTTTGCACTGATCAATGAAGCGTGTCTTAAGCAAACACACTACCTTGACACACATACTGGACTTTGCCTCAGCTACACCTGTAGTGTGCAGTCAAAGCCTGTGCGTTTTGATTCAGAAGTCGTCCTACAATTCACTGTGGCTTACTCTCAAGCAAGTGTGCATAGGATTGCAGGCTGACATACTTTGAACCAAAATAGGCTAGAAAACCGTTGAAGGCACTCCAGTTAATAGTTGCTTCTGTTTAAAGTAAACCAAGACAGCCCTTCCTGACTGCAAATGTTGGCATGCGGTGGTGTTTTTGTTCCACCTACAGGGTTTCCCCAACACTGTAGTCCGTTATGACAGTTTCTAGCTACATACTTAAAAAAGATCTAGCTTAGCATTTGGAGGACACAGACCTCAGTTTCAGTTACTTATAGATGTTTATTATAGCTGTGTGGCTTGTTATGGTAGACCAACTTGCCCTTGGTTAGCTTTTCTCTTCTTGACATTATAGAGATGGCGATGCTGATACCACCTAGGAAGAGGCAGCAGTGGTGGCAGGCAGCTTAGTTAGCCTATGGCCCAATCCATAAGCTTGGATTGGATTGGAGGGCAGGAGGTCTGGGAGAGCTGCAGTGTTACATGCCTGAAGATCAAGGTCAAGGATGGCAGTTCGAGACTCCATCGCCGCTGACAAAGCTGCAAAAACCCTCTGTGAGAGAGAGAGGAAGCTGCAGCTGGTGCTCCGTGAGAGGGAGTTGCCTGTCAGTCAACGTGTGGGAGGTGAATGCCAGCAAAGAGGCCAGACTGTGAAAGGAAACACCTGGAAAGAAGCGTCCTATGAAAGATTAGGACATTTATTGTATTGTAAAAACCGTTTGGTATAGCATAGAGCTGGCACAGGTCTGAGGAGACCCATTGGTGAGCAGGAGGCTTACCTGGAGATAAGGGAAAATATTCTCCATTACCTCTCACCAACCTGCCCCACCGCAGGAAACAGCACAAGCCTTTTTGGCATAGGATTGGACTGTTAATCTAGTCCAGTGGCCAGATTGTCTCTGGCATTTAGAGGTCATTGTCCCCGACTGTGGAGATGTCATTTCGTTACCAGGGCGAATAGCCATGCGAGCGAAATCAAGGCTTCAGGTAGAGCTCCATATTCAACTCCTCTGTTTCCCTTGACCTGGACTTGTGACATGCTAATTTGAAAGGCAGAATTCAGCTCAGGAATATAGGTGCTCCAACTGTCCAGACTGTGGCGCTGTCCATCAATATTAAGATATGAAAAAAGTCAAGCAAATGATAACTATACTTTATATTTTGTGCTTGGTTATGGAGATCTGAGGGTCGAACATTAGTCTCGTGGAGAACGGTGCTTGTGTATTTGAACTGCTTCTTGTCCTCGACAAAACAAAAAACCCTCAAAAACCCCTCAAAAAATCCCACAGAAACAGCAAACTGGAAGATCAGCTCCCACTTTTGCATTTTTTTGTCAAGAAAAACAACCATTTGCCATCAACACCCATTGTGTATGTACAGGTATTTTGTGCTCTTGTTTGTACCTGAATACAAAATATAAAATGAGAAGCTATCCAAGACACCTCTGCTTTGCATATGTCCAAGAAGGCAATTCTGAAGGCAGAATGCCCCACCACCACCACAACAAAACAAAACAAAACAAAAAACAGAGGAAGATGGAGTTCTTGAAATTTATTTTGATGTACAGTATAATACATCCGTCCAGTGCCTTCCAACATTACAGTGCAATCCTATGCATGTCTAGTAAGAAGGTAGTTCCATTGCATTCAATTGCCTTACTCCCAGGAAAGTGTGTATAGGATTGCAGTCTTAGGTTTTCCTCAGGAGGAACAAAGTAGTTTTGCAGTAATGACCAAGCTCCACTGAGAGAATGTTTCATTTATGGTGGGGAATACATAGGAATTTTGTCTTTGAAGGTAGAGCAGTGAGTATACAACCCACCTTGCTGATTATCTGTGAAGAGCCCATTGAGCTGAGTGCTTTGAAGAATCAGAGTCACATGAATTCCAACTCAATACACAGCTCAATCCTGCCTAACTATAGACCGGCACAGCTCTCGTTCTGCTGGCCTAAAGAGCCGCAAAACTACCAGAAAGCACTTTTGTGGCTCTTTTAGAGTAAGTGGTGCCGGTGCAGAGGCCGGCATTACTTACTCTGCTACCATCCCGGACCTGGGCTGGCCAACACAGGTGAGTGCTGCGCCTGTTGACGCAGAGGCATGGGGAGGGTGGGCAGGTGTGGCGGGGGAGGGGGCCACTTGGCCAGCTTGGGAGGGGGTGGGGATATCAGCGCCGAGTTGCATTGATAGCCTGAGCCCCTTCCCTTCCCTTCCCAGGCCGGGCTGGCCTTACACGAGCTCCCCATTTGTGCGCCAGCTAAAGAGCTGACATGCATTCGAGAAGGCCCATTGGGAAAATGTACCCCCATGTAAAAATATTTCCTTTGTGTTGTGCTCTGAGTAGTCCCCAAAAAATGAAATGCAGAAAACCATGACAGCTACCTCTTTAATTTCATGATAGTTTTAATCAGGTAATTGCAGGAAAACATTGAAACTTAAAACTGTTTTATGATATTATCCAGTATGTCAACTTACAAAGGGTATGATAACAAAACAGTTAAATTCATATGCATATTTACATTATGTACTCAAGGTAACCAGCTATATTCTTATACATAAAAAGAAATACATCTATGGCATGGAATTAAAACTAAAACCTACATCATTTAGTAGAAAGATATAGCGTTTAAGAATTTAATGGAAATAATATACAAGTGAGGCACTTTTTAAGGTTGATAGGGTGGAAAGCAAATGGCACTAAGCAAAATAAGAGGCAGTGTTCACAAACAAAAGAGAAATAAAAACTATGTACAGATTATACTGCAGCTCCCAATACAATGTTTTTCCACTAGATGTTTTTTGAGTTCTCAAAGCTAACCACAACTATTGCAATTAAGAAGCTTTCAGGGAAAAAAAAATGCCATTTAATGCTATTTAAATGCTACTTAATCAGTGCACCAAAAAGCACACAGAAATTTTAACCACCAGCCTGCTGATCTTAATGGTACTAATTGGACTACAAAACCATCTCCTTTCTTCCTCTCCCACAAGAGCATAAGCACCCCTGTACACAACATACATGGTGTTTTACATTCCCTGGAGATTTAAAGCCTAACACAAACATTGTGCATTATTTACATGGGAGTTCTCAAAATTTTCCTCCATGTACACAAGAAATGATTACCTAAAGAAGGGTTAGTAGGAAGAAACATGGGAATGCCACATTCCAGCATGCAAAGCACATGTGTGTACTTTGAAACAACATAGTTCGGCTGAGAGAAAGTACAGGAATGCCGTCTATAGAGAGTACCCCATCCGGTGCCATAGATCAGTGTTTCTCAAATGTTTAAAACTCTAGCTCTGACTTTTAAACTTATGGTATCTTCTGCCCCACCCCACCCCATGCAGCAAGAATAATCTGTTCCACAGGTAAGCATGTATCTATGCCCTAACCCCCCCCCCCTTCCAAATACCATGCACAGGGAAACACCATAAGAACAAAGCAGCAACTTCGAAACCTCATCTTTCAAAGTCACACAGGGATGATGGGGCAGTAAGTACAGCCTCCTCCCCCCCCCCCCAGCTAATGTGGATCCTGGAGGGTGTTCTGCCAAAGGACAAGCATTCTTCCTGGATCTTGCCTGGTGAAGGAAGGCGCAGTCTGCTTGAAGATCCTGCCCCCATCCCACTGAACCAGGGCCCATGAGAGGGGGGGTAAAGGGGGTAAATTGTACCCGGACCGAGGGTAAAAAAGGGGCCCAGAAGCCAAAGGAGGGGGACCAGAAATTTCATGGGATCTCAGCTGGCCTCACAGAGAGTGAAAGACAGAGGCCAGGTCTACCAGGCAGATAGACCTAGGCACCGCATCACGAAGCCTGGTAGACCTGAGCTCTGGAGAGTTTTCTGGCCGTTGCTGCCCTCCACCTGCCCCATTTTGCTCCCTCTCCTTTGAGAAGGGGCCCAAAAGAAACTTTGTATCCCTTGATAAAATTCCTCTTAGAGGCCCTGCACTGAACTTCTTCCCACCTTCCAGATGCCTTATCTCACAGTTTGAGAACTACTGCTCTAGATTTCCTACATGAAACAGAAATGTGTGTCTTTGTGTTGCTGGAGAAATACAGTGGTCTTTGGGGGCTGACTTCATTTTGGGGGGGAAGGAAATCTAGTAAAATTCAAGCATGATGTCAATACCCCTTTTTGTATTTTTTTTAAACAGCAAGTATCAGAATGCCAGAATAGACAGGTTTTTTTTTTAAACTTGCAACTGTGCTTTTCTTTTTGTCTTGAAATGTTTTCATTTCAGCAATACCTAATATCAACAATAGCTTATTTTGTAACGCTGGGCTTCCAACACGACACTTGCTTTTAAATTTAATAGTAAGGAGAGCAGAGAAAACGACAAATGCCGAAATAATGATGACTTTGTCTGGAACTAATGTTTTTAACCAAATACCAGAAAGTACTAAATTTATGTTAGCCAAAATGCATGTTGTCCGAAGCATAGCTAATACAATTAATGTCCAAGTTGCATGACTGAAGTCATGATTTCTAAATATTGTTTGTCCAGTAGGTGGTATCCAAGTGTTATAGCCGTCTACTTTCACTTGAGACACAACCCACCCACCCCCAGCTGTTTTCACCAGGCTAGTTTTTCCAAACCTATATAAATCCATGTGTTGTAAAGTCAAATGATAACAAAGTCCCTTAAAAGTTATTTGAATTTACATGTTTCCCAATATATATTGATCTGCTGATTGTTTGTCCTTTCTGGAGAAAACAAAATGAGAGAATAAAATGCATGCAGAAGCCATAATCCAATTTAAGCTGCAATCCTATGCACACTTACCTGGAAGTAAGCCCCACTGAACACATGAGCCTTACTTCCAAGTAGACATGCATAGGATTGTACTGTTAGAGATAAACATGTTTAAACTCACTGAAATCTATGGGATTAAGCACACTTAACTCCATGGTGGATTGGGTCTAGAACGTCAGTAATGAGAACTGGTGGAGTGAAAAGTAAAGGCAGCCTGTTCTAGGAAGGAGTGACCACAGCTTAGTGGTAGTAGACATGTTTTGCACACAGAACATCCAAGGTTCAACCCCTGGCTCCTTCAGTTACAAAAAAATTAACTGGTCGCAGGGCTGGGAAAGACCACTGTTGATCATTGCACTGGGCTAGATGAACTGACCCCACGTAAGGCAATGTCATATGTTCATTAGACTTGTGATTTGGCCAGTTAGTTAGAAGATCAACTCCGACCTAAAACAAAATTCTAAACCAGCACATACATGTAGAAATTTGACCAATGCCATGCAGTCAAATATTGAACCAATGCAGTTATTTCAAATTAGTTTGGTGAAAAAGAAAAACCTGCATCCTAGAACCCATACTAATCTGTATTTAAAAAAAACAAAAACAAAGTAGGAATAATATTTCTTCAAGAGTAAAGGATAGTAAATGTTTAGCAGCAAAGTGGTTAAATACACACTGAAAA
This sequence comes from Plestiodon gilberti rubricaudatus, assembly GCA_026170595.1. Classification (NCBI taxonomy): domain Eukaryota; kingdom Metazoa; phylum Chordata; class Lepidosauria; order Squamata; family Scincidae; genus Plestiodon; species Plestiodon gilberti. The sequence continues at coordinate 266,724,550 of JANXHW010000001.1, forward strand.
TATTAATGCACATAGTCAGTAAAAATATTAAAGCATATAAGGTTTCATATGAAATACACTACAGGAACCAGGAGTTGCACTATACTGATTAGTGCTCATAGGAAACTGTTAGACTTGCCTCTTCTCCAAGTACATACATACATCCAGCCACACATGTGCACGCACACGCACACGCACACGCACAGTTCTACAGGATTTTTCTGTACAGCCAGCAAGTTCTTTTTTTGGGTTGTTGATACCATGCTCCATTTTGAATTAAAAATAATGTCTTAATAACTGCTATTCACAAGATGTAATTCTCATGTCATTAATGAAATGCAGGTTATTTTTTCTCTTTTTTGTTTCTGAAAAGGTTAACAGTCTATCTAGGCAACCAAGTTTAGCTGAATATGTGAAGCATGAAAGTTAATCAGAGTAGCAGCTTTCAATATATTTTTTATACACACACACTCGTCCGCACGCACGCACACACACTTAAGACTGCTGCTACGTGTCACATTTGCTGACTTAGGTTATTCATTCAGGGATTTTTTTAAAGTACAAAACTAGAAAGAAGCTCTTAACTTCTATAGTTATCAATATATCTGTCTTCTTTTCAATGTGAAATAATACTTCAAGATGATCTATGTACACAATGTTGTCAGTTCAAGCTGTCATATAAATATAAATGCTTTCTTTAAAAAAGTATTTTACAGATAGTGTTATATACAGTTCTGTTTGATACCTGGGCTCCGTTAAACTGGGGTGGGGATTTGGGACATCCTATGACTGAACATGGTCTTCAGAAGGAAAAAGAAAAAAAATACATACACACACACACAGTTGAAAAAATGCATAGAATTTTTTTTTTTAAAAGGTAGTGTGAGATTAACTATATAATTTTAATAGCAAGAGCATATTAAGGGCTTTTTTTCCTCATGCTCTCCCCCCCCCCCATGACTGCTCACTGCTTCAGAATTTTATTAATAAAAAACCTGGAGGCTGAACTATGTTGTTATACCGAGTGATAGACATTTCAGAATTCCCCAAAGGTGGCATTTAGAAAACATAGCCAAAAGTTAAGTTAAACATTCATTATTAATCTGCTACAACAATTCATAGACAAAATAAAAAGACACTTTTGCTTACAGGAAAAACACTCCTCTTTTCTTGCCAGGACTATAGCTTGTCATACAGATGTATTTTTTTTCTAGGCCAAATTAAATTAGTTTACAATAAAAACAATGGAGAAAAATGTTCTTTTAGTGGTTTGCAGAAACAACTGGTACCAAGCTGATAAATATATATTTTATGACAATTGCCTTGTGGTATTTTTTCCTTCCCCAAACAATTTTTTTTGAGGAAACCCTAGAACAAATCTGCTGGTTGAGAAAGAGAGGAAAAAAGAGTCCCCTTTTACCATTACATTGAAACCAGAGTCATTTATATAAAAAAATAAATGTTATGTTTTTATAAGAGCATTAGACAATTATGCCTGGGTTTAACAAAACATTGGTCATTCAAGACTATAATAATTAATATTTTAAAGGCTTTCAGATTACCAGACTGTACAGAGGGAACTCATTACAAAAATGGAGCTGGGGGAAAACAAGACTGAAAATATTGATTTGTCCATCCTGACTAGAAACACTACTAAGTTATCTAGTTAAATATTGAGGAATACTATCACGGAATGTGACTGGAAACCTGGTCCATAACAGCTTTGCAAGCGGAAAGGGAAAGTAAGGTTTACTCATTCGTACCATATATTTAGTTAAATATAAACATTTGTTATTTGTACATAAAGTTGCTTCCAAAAACTATTTATAAGCAATTTAGTTGCACTTAAAAAATCAATTTAGTTTCTCGCAGTCACCACGTTATTAACTTTTCCTTAGTTTTAAATCAGCTCTCACTAGTGCAGGCTTAGTAAATTTTTCTGCCAAACAGATTATTTCAAAGAGCTCCCGTCACCTAAACCACAACATGTACAAATTGCAGAAGTTGATCCCTTGCAGTACGGACTGCAGCACATACTTCTTTCAACTGCCAGTCGTCAGACGAGGCTTTCCTTTTGCAAAAACTCCTCCACACCTTGCACCATGCACTTAAAAGCAGACCACCAGGCATGGTTAGCATTCCTAAAATACAACAAGTCCTAATGCTTCTTCCACAATAGGCCTCTCATACATGACAGGTTTCCTTTCTGCTTGCCAAATGCTTCTATGAGTTAGATGCTTCCCAAAAAGAAAAAGACCACCAGACTGGTTCATCCTGCAGCTTTATGCTTTCCTCCGCAACATCCACAGACTTCGCCACAGTGGTGGCATGCTCTCAAAGGCAGGTAGCAGCACATACATGGTGCAATGAATGACAAAGCGACAAGGGCGAGCCATCGTAAGCAGAACTTGTCATCGCTAGTGTCGCATGAGCAGGGGTCAGAGAAATCCCCCTCGGAGTCTGACATGCAGTGATAGAGCATACTCTCAGCACAAAGCATGCAACTAACTTGGTATATGCATCTCTTCATAGGGTCTGGAGCATCCTGGCATTTGCCCCGCCCATTCTCCTCATGATTAAACCTTTCCTGGCAGTATACACAGCGAGAGCGTTCACCATCTTCTTTCCTTCTCTTGGATTTTTTTAACTTGAAAGAGGAAGGCTGTGTTTTAAGTACCACAGAACTCTTTGAGTCTTTGAGTGAATTCAACTTAGTCCCATCCCCAGATGGGTAGAGATAGTCTGATTTTTTATGGCCCGCCTTGGGACACTGCAGTGAGGAGTCTGCGTCATCCCTATCCAAGTCATTTTTCCACATATCTGGGTGCCTATAGTCTGCATATCGGCGTATCAAAATATCACGAGGGTTTATTCGAACAATTTCCTCTTCGTCCTGAAAACTGACGTTCCTGATTGGCTTGGGGGGTACCTGAAAGGGGGGGGGGAGAGACAGAGGGGCTTAGCATTACATGTAAATGTAACAGATCTCTTGACGCAAGCTGATCATGACTAGAGTTAGGAATTATTTCTCTCCCTCTCTCCCCTGCACGAACCCCAGGCACACCAAAGAAAGAAGGGAAGACGTTCTGTCCCTCCCCTCCCTCTCTTTTAGCCAATCAGAAGCGAGAATTTTCAGAATCGATATCGATTCTGATTGGCTACCGTGTTTGCTCCGCCCCCTCCCCCAGAACAGTTTGCATGCAATATGCACGCAGTAGGAAAAAAACTGCACACAAGAATCCTCAGAATTTCATGTCAAATAAGCTATCAAATTCCAGCACCATCCTTGCTGTTGGGAAGCTGCACCCTTGGTTTTTATGAAGTTTGTGATAAAAGGTGTCCTATGAAGCATAACCATACTGAAATGTTTATCGAGCACCTTAAAGACCAGACACTATACAAAAGGTATTTGCAAAGCTGACAGTTCCGGTCCAAGGTACAAAATTTAGACTGGATGCGAGGATCATTAAGAGCAGAGAGGAAGGTCAAGCAAAAACTGCAGGCAAGGTGTTGCGTCCAAAGAAGAGAAGAAGAAAAAAAAGTCAGGTGGGAATAGCATAGTAGAAAAAGATACATTTTCAGGAGTTAAAAATAGTTAGAGACGAAGCAATGCAAACATCAGAGGGAATTAAAAAAATCTGAGTGCTACAAACAGAAAAGGAATGGGTTTGAGAAAATACAGGATCTAACAAGGTTAGGAGTAAGAACTTAGGGCTGATTTGGATGCATTTAAAAAGCAGGAATTTCAGAAGCAATTGGTGTTTCTGATTCCCCACTCCGACTTAAACATACGACGTGGGATTCATGAACCTAACCCAAGCCAAAGTAAGTGAATGCCTGTTGTCATTTTGAAGCAGACTAGTCTTCAAATGAACTCACAAATGGCAAAGAAGAATCAAGGTGTGAGGAGCCCAAGTGCCTGTAATCCTTGATAGTTTTTTTTTTTTAAATCTGAAATCTTTGTGAGCATGAGCTTTACATCATGTTGCAAAAGCTGATAAGATCTCCAAAAGGGACAGAAATAAAATACACTTTTTGCAACCCCGGCCTGAATGATTTCAAAATGCAAAATGCAAAATGTACCATCCCAACAGCCAAGCTGTTTAGACCTAGATAATGTCTTAGGAAATAAGACGAAACGTCGGTTGTATTTATATTTAATTACATGGCTACTTCACCCATAAAACCTGTGTCTTGTATTCTAGTAGCTGGCCATGAAAGCTTTCGTTCTATGATTTCAAAATGCTTTCAAAGGAGTAGCCCTTGACTACTGCAGTACTTGCTTACTAAATACATTAACACTCATGGTGGGAATTTGTAGGAAGGGACCAAAGAAGGGCTGCCCCGAATGGAAATCCATAAAACAGGGACAGAAATAACTTTTCCAACTTTTCTAGCAGATCGGCTAGTGATGACAGAAGCATCTTTCACTATTAATGAAAATACATTTACCATAAAGTTTTCGTTTATGAGCAATGATTAAAAAGCAAACAATCCGTTTCCATCCCTGCCAAGGGCAAAAACAAGACGCTCCATTATAAGGCTGAGATGCGAGATGACTTACTTGGCTCAAAAGGTAGCAAAAGTGTAATCCATCACTCTTGCCAATGGTTAAAACTATCTAAACAGTAAGAGCAGGCTAAATAGGGAACACTTTGAAATCTGTAAGTAGGAGAGCATTCTCCATCAAAACAGAGTAACCCAAGCCTAAGTTTCTGTAACAGATTGCTCTCAACATTAATTGCAGGTGAAATTCAAGCTCTCCAACCCAGAAAGAGGAATACTGAGAGAGGGAAAGATCAGTCTGCATTGTCAAGTGAGGGCCACCACTTCACACATGATCTTCTTCTTACATGGGTATACAGTAGGTGTAGGCACCTGTGCACAATGGTCCACGTTCTCAAGTATGCATGCCTACCAAAATAGAACACCCACTGTCTTCGCACAACTGTGCACACACAATTGCCTGCTTCCGGCAGTGGGGTTGGGGAAGGCAGCAAAGTGGTATCTATTTGTAGCCCTGCCTGCCCTGGCCACCGCCCCATCCTCTTCTTGCTCATTTTCTTGGAGAGCGAGCAAGAAGAGGGTTGCAAAAAGTGTCTTTTATTTCTGTCCCTTTTGGAGATCTTATCTGCGTTTGCAACATGATGTAAAGCTCATGCTCACAAAGATTTCAGATTTAACAAAAAACTTTCAAGGATTACAGGCACTTGGGCTCCTCACACCTTGATTCTTCTTTGCCATTTGAAGAGGGACTTATGAGTCTCATCCTGCTTCAAAATGACCACAGGCATTCACTTACTTTGGCTTGGGTTAGTCTTGTCTTACTGTCTTCTCTAGAGCCACTTCTTTTAAATGTCTGGAAGTAGAGAAGCTCCACACCCAGCAACCTTCTTGCTGCCAGTTTAGAAGAAGTGCTGCTGGAGGAAGATGAGAATGGTGTGTGCTGGTTGGTGCAGGGGTGGATGCTAGCTGGTGCAAGTGTGTGTATGGGTGCTAGCATGCATACTTTCTGATGGGGGTGGGAGTAGAATGTGGTAGCAGATTGTCTTGGGCTATCACTGTGTACACAGAACATTAATGAAAGAAAAACAATCATGTGAAAGGATAGATTTGTGGTTGCTCTTGATTGCTCCCTTCCCCTCTCCCAAGTCCACTATGCTTGCCAAAGAACTCTGTGGGGGTGCGGTGGTCTCTCCTATTGGGCTTCGGAGAACGCAACAGCAGCATAGGTCTCTCATGTTGCTTATTCTTGCTCCAAAGTTCAACCCAATATGAGTAACTCCTTTTCCCTTCTCCCAACTGGGGTGAGGTCCTTGTGTCATACTGAGTAAGGGCTGGGGGCATTGTCTGGCTCCCCAAAATATCATAGACTATCTAGAACGGGGTTGTCAAACTCATTTCATACAGTGGGCCGAATAGCAGTCATGACACCTGCTGAGGGCTGGAAGTGACATCATGAAGCAGACGATGGCCAGAAATAAGCATTTTGTTCCCATGTAGGAACTAATTAGTTGCAAATGCCAGAAGAGAAAATATGGAAATCTCGATCACATTTTCAAGATATGGGAGAGCCCAATTATTATGCTGGGAGTGCCCAATTATCCTGTGGGCCACCCTTTCAGTCAAGCCACTTCTGCGGAGGTGTCACTTCACAGTTCAGCAGCTGAGAGATGCTCTGTGAAGTGACACCTTGGCAGAAGCAGGGCTGCTGAAAGGCCTGCCTGTGTGATAACTGGGCTCTCCCAGCGCCTTGGCACCAACTCCCTCTCTCACTACGCTTGGTCTGTCCCATCTCCCATAGTGTTCCTTGACTTCTGAGGCCTCCTTCCATCTCTCCCTCCCAGAGCCTCAGCAGAAGCAACGCTGCTAAAATGGCAGCACTGGGAGAGCCCAATTATCATGTGGACTGGATAAAGAGCTTCCGTGGGCTGGATCCGGCCCATGGCGTTATGTTGGACACCCCTGGTCTAGAACAAGAAATGGGTGGGATTGAGACATGATGAAATGCTGGTCTGGCAGGAACAATGGGGACTGTAAAGAAGAAAAGAGAGACAGGTGACAGGGAAGCTCAAGAAGGACAGCAGAGTGGCTTTAGCTTCCTGAGGTTAGGATAAGTAAAGAGGGGTGAGGAGGCAGGAAGGTTGAGAGAAGTAAATACTAATGAGAAAGGCACAGTGAAGAAAATTTCACACAGGGCCCAGTGACAGTTAGGGTAATGGAGGGTGAGATGGAGAGGCAGGGGCCTAGTGATTCAGGAAGTTAAGGACACAAGGGTTGCGAGCATCTGGGGGGAGGAACATAATATTGAAATAACTACTCTAATTTGTGGCAATAGTACTCAAGTAGATGTATTACTTTGGGATTCTTAGCACAAGATCTGCTTTTCTGGTTGAAAAAACAACAACAACTATCACCTGGTTCTGTCGGCTTTGAAAGTATGATCTTCTTGAGTTCAGATCTTCAAACGTTGAGGGTCTTATACTTGAGCTTTTGTAAGGATCACTGCTCACTACAGGTTCATGTTGGAAAAGATGATCTTTCATTAGCAAACTAGATGTGTTTTCTGGAATTGCCTGGAAAGGATAAGAAACAATATTTTATTTTTAATTATTTTGCTTTGCTTGTATGACTTCTTAAAATTTAAATCCACTCCAAGGTTTCAGACTGGATAACATATTTAAAGACATATATATGTGTTGATCAGAATAATACATATAGTACATGTTTACAAAAAAATATGTTATAAACAAATGTTGCAGAATATATGTCGGAGGTAACATTTACGTAGCATCAAAATATAATTTTGGTCAATAAATACTGGTCTGAGGAAGCATACTTAAGTGTATAAATCATAGAGCTGTAAATATACACTTGTGAGAAAAAGCACTAACAGCCACCCAGCCCTACAATTTCCATGATTGCATGGTATGGATATGGGACCACATAAAGTTCACCTTCTACTTCCCAGTTGGTTATTTATACATTTTGAAAACATTGTCGTACAGAAGATTCTGCATTATTGATTGATTGATTGATTGATTGATTGATTGATTGATTGAATTTCTACCCCGCCTTTCTCCCACAAGGGCAACCAAGGCGGCTTACAATAAAACATTAAAATACATATATACATTTTAAAAGAATTAAAACAGTTAAAACAATTAAAACAAACAACCCCAGTGGGTCATCCACATTTACATGTTAAAAGCCAGCTGTTAAAAAGCCAGCTGTTTAAAAGCCAGCCCGCCATGTCAGACATTAAAAGCTGATCTAAATAAAAATGTCTTAAGGCCCTGCCGAAAGGTCTCTAAGGAGGGAGCCGTTCTCAATTCCAGGGGGAGGGAATTCCACAGTTGGGGCGCCACTGCCGAGAAGGCCCTGTTCCGCGCCGCCATCCCCCTCACCTCTGTCAGTGGCGGCACGGTTAACAGGGCTCCCCCCTGATGACCTCAGAGTACGGGTCGGATTATAGGGAAGGAGGCGGTCCCTCAAATACCCTGGACCCGAGCCGTTAAGGGCTTTAAAAGTCAAAACTAGCACTTTGAATTGTGCCCGGAAATGAACCGGCAGCCAGTGTAGCCGCTGAAGCAATGGTCTGACTGAGTCGAACCGACAGGCCCCGGCAACCACCCGGGCTGCTGCATTCTGCACTAGTTGCAGTTTCCGAACAGTCTTCAAAGGCAGCCCCACGTAGAGCGCATTGCAGTAATCTAGTCTAGATGTCACTAGGGCATGGGTCACTGTGGCCAGGTCTGCACGATCCAAGTACGGTCGCAGCTGGCGCGCCAGCCGAAGCTGGGCAAAAGCCCCCCTGGCCACAGCTGCCACCTGGGAATCCAGGAGCAGCCGCGCATCCAGGAGAACCCCCAAACTGCGGACCTGCTCCTTCAGAGGGAGTACAACCCCATTCAGAGCAGGACGATGATCCAATACCTGAGTCGTAGACTTCTGGACCAGAAGAACCTCTGTCTTATCAGGATTTAATTTCAGCTTGTTTGCCCCCATCCAGCTCCCAACTGCCTCCAGACAACGATTCAGGACATCGACCGCCCCCTTGGAGTCAGGTGGAAAGGAGAGAAAGAGCTGGGTGTCATCAGCATACTGATGACTCCCTACCCCAAACCCCCGGATGACCTCTCCCAGCGGCTTCATATAGATATTAAACAGCATGGGGGATAGAATTGACCCTTGTGGCACCCCACACCTCAAGGGCAAGGGTGCCGAACAAGCATCCCCCAGCACCACCTTCTGGGATCTATCAGCCAGGAAGGAGCGGAACCACCTCAGAACGGTGCCTCCAAGCCCCAACCCAGCCAACCGACCCAGAAGGACACCATGGTCCTGTTCATGGCATTATCCCTGTTCACGAGTGGCTGGCAATGTCTGTCACTATCATAGTCTTGCAGTTTGTCAGCAGGCTGACCACCAGCTTAGAAAAGCAATTTCCCCTGGGATGGAGGATCCGGCAACAGGTTGACACAATGTGGGCAAAGAGCGTGGATCAGTCTCACTTCTTAAAGAATCACCCAAGCAAGGGGCAGGTTGATCACCTGAAGTCTTATTTGCAAGACCATACTCAGGCCATTAGGGTATCCAAAGAAAAGCTAGGGCTTTAACAGGAAAGAACAAGGGAGATTCTCAGGCCACATCTGATGCTACTTTTGGAATAGATGCACAGCGGGATCTACTTGGACTTGTGCCAGCTGCCAAACCCACCCTCTAACCCTAACCCTGATTTGCCCTCCCTCGCCCCATTTCACCTCCCCTGCTGACCTACCTTTGTTGGCAGGTGTTCCGTGTCCTGCTGCTGCACGCAGGGATGTTCTGGCCTTACTGCCGGCGTTCCGGAAGTGCGCAGCTCTGCACGCTTTTGGAACGCCATTTGTGGTGGCTGGAATTCATGTCCCGCTGTCAGAACACTAGTTCTGGCAGTGAGAGGGGGGAGTAGGATTGGGTTGTCACTCTCATTGTAGAAGAACTGTGGTCATGATAAATTCAACCAACTGCTCGGAAGTCATCTTTAAAATCAGGCTGCCGAATTTTATTCTCCCTTGTTTCATAGTTACAAAATGTATTGGTCTAACTTCAGCTTTGTGAAAAACTGGCTAGTAATTTTATTTTTGTGCCAATCAGTTTGTACATTTGGAAAATGTTGCCTACAGATGTTTGACCACTGGATTTATAGCTGTATTTTCCACTGACATTTTAAAAAGCTACTCTTATCCTACTAAAATTTCAGAAAGGAAAAGAAAAATACGGACCAAAGAGTACACAGCAATGTGTTCCACAGATATCCAAAACTAATTGTTTCAGAAGAACATGCTAATCTTGGTTCTAGGACATGAAACAAAAAAGGGGGTGGGGAGTGGGACAATGAAGTTTTAGGAAGCCTCACATCAGATAATGCAGAACTGTCAAATCTAACATACCGTATTGGTCTGAGTATAAGACTCACTTTTTTCTCCTAATTTAAGTTTTTAAACTAGGGGTGTGTCTTATAATCGGGCATACATTTAATGCCAGTGATTTAATTAGATTTTTTTTAATAGCACCAAACCTTAAGGGTGCGTCTTATAATCAAGTGCGTCTTATACTCGGGACAATACGGGTATACTCATTATATTCATACTCATATTTCATTGTATCTTTAAACGTAGACCTTGGAAATTAAAAGGAAGTAGTACACACAATATCCTTTTTGTGCTTCAGATGTAATTCTCTAAAGGAGGAATTGTACATCTGCTCTTCTCTGTAACATCCACTGGTTAATTGCATAAAAACTAGCAAAGCATGCATGGCTTCTAAGCGCACGTGTGAGAAGGGCTGTCCAAAACATGGTCTTCAAGTGGTGATGTTTTTTTCTTTTGTCTCAGGCACCACATGGACCAATCAGTTTATAGTAAGCAAGTCACAATTCAACTTGCATGTAATTTTCTAAAGCTGTTTAACAAGGCCAAGTGTTAACGGTCCACTACAGTTTTGCACGCCTGCCCAAGAGACCCTTTTCTTATAAGGGAAAAGCATTTCTTCAAATTAATACAATTACTACTACAGTCTGATCAAAGGAATATGGAGATGGGTTTGACACCTGATCAGTCCATTTAGATTGTGTCCCGTTGTCATTCAGGCCCTCCTTGCCTGACATATACCTCTCACCACACCTCCACTGCACCACATTGTACTGTGGGAAGCTATTCTGACAACCTCCAAGCATTTTTGGGGCCCAGTGATGGCACAGTCTAGGTGTCAAGCATTGGCAATGCTTCATGATTGCCTGGGAGTTGTGGTGGCAAATCAAGCCCCGTCGCCAATTGTTGCACAGCAGAATGGTCTCTGGAGCCCAGGAATGCCTGAGAATGGATGGCACCAGCAGAATGGGACACTTCTGGCAGAGCGCACAGTTCATGTATTATTTGAGTGTGCCTTGCTTCACTGTTATTTTTGAAGTTACCCTATCATAAATGAACATTATGTGTTTCAGAATGATTCATGATGTAGTTTATGTCATGTTTTGATCCAGTAAGAACTTTCATAGGATAGTTAGTGCCCTACTCACAACAAAACACACACACTAAAAATAGCACGACAAATAGAAACACACAGAGGAAAAGAAATTAACAATAGAATAACTTGTTACATTAAAAATATACTGTTGTATATGGAAGATTCTCTCTCTCTCTCTCTCTCTCTCTCTCTCTCTCTCTCTCTCTCTCTCACACACACACACACACACACACACACACACACACACACACACACACACACACACACACTTCTACTGCCAAAGCAATTACGTACCGCCCACATTCAATATCCTTCAACTCTATCATCTGTAAAGTAACCTACGCCAATTTTTAATGCACAACGGAAATCTGGTTTGCTCCCAGCTGCTGGTATAATAATTACTGTCCTATGGTTGCTAAGAGATACTCTGACTTTTTTCCAAGACTATTAAAACATTTCTGTGTGCACAAGCAAAAGGATGCTGGGTAAAAGCAATAAAATGACTCCAGCTGTAGCAGTCCAGCAGAACTCAAAGCCAGATGACAGCTGTAGAGAAAATGAAAACCAGACTGTGATTCTCTCTTCTTCAAAGCTCTTCTCCTCACTTTTCCCGGTTTTGCCAGGACGAGGCTCGGGGAGAGAATGCTACATGCTTCTGCAAGCATTGTTAAAACAATCCTCTCTCAGAGCACAAGTGATCTGACGGAGGGGTAAGGAAACTACGCTTTCTTCCATCTTACAGGATCCTATGTATCTTGCCCTTTTTGTTTATTAGATCCTTTCACTAGATTTTTTTCAAAGCCATCCCCTCTCCCATTTAAATTATGGATAAAGATGTTAAGTTCAATGTAATCTCTGTTTTAGTGATTTTGTAGAACGTTCCGTACTTTCAAGTCTGACAGCTTTCCCCTGCCATTAGTTTCATACTTTCTGCTCTACATCCTGAAAACTGTCCTAGAATCTGCAGAATATTTTCGCCATTTAAGACACAGCATTTTCCACTTACAGCATCTGCTAAAAGCATCATCGTATTGTATTTGCCGTCATTTAGGCACCTAAATAAATGGAAGTTACTAAAAAAATAAAAGCAGATTTTCTTTTGAAAAAATAAAGCAAAAAATAAAAAGGTTATATGCTAAATGCCTGCACCCAGTTTACTCCAGTGAAGTCAATTAAGTAATTTTGTGTTAAATATGGTTAGTCACATGCAACAAAATACAAAACACCCTGGTTCAAATACTGGTGGGCATGGATCAATTCAATCTGAATCTTCCTACAAAAGTGGGCAATTATCTCTTAAACTGATGAACGGTAATGTCATGACAGAGCACTCACTTCAGATGCTTGGGAGTAACTCATGCCGCAACAAACCTGCTAATCACTGAGGTGCCCTATTACTTTATACTTTTTACTTTATAAAAAAGAAAAACAAAGAGGCTACTGCCTTGCAATTTTCAGCTATAGGACATTACTAAAATGAAGCTGCAACACTGTACTACTTCATACTTCATATGACCTTTTAGGTCATAAACCATGGAACCTCCTTCAAAAAAAATAGCAAGATGAAACAAAAATTCAATGCGCTTGGGAATTACAAGTTGCATCCTGCTGATCTGCAAGACAAACGCTGTAGGCAGTGAAAATATCTCATCTGCATTACCACTATACTTTGGCAAAAAAAAAGTATCTCTTTAGTGCCACTTGGTTCAATTCCTGGGGCAGCCTTCATAGAATATTCCCTCTATTCCCTTTCTGGACCAATTTGGACAATATTTACCATGTGCAACCAACACCTCCAAACTGCCCCCTAACATGTGCCGCTAAAACTACGTTTAAAAGTAAGCTTAGCAGTGCATGCAGGGAAGCCATTTGGATGAGCCACCTCCCCACTCAATTTGGGAGGTTTACGAGGAAAGCACAGGCAGGGACGCGGGATGCACACGCACCGTGATCACCCATGTTATCATCAAACACGTGAGGCTGGTCCGATGAGGTATCATCCAAATTAGCCCTATATCATACATTAAGAAGCCCAGGAGCACAAATTCACATGCTCCAAAACTGCCATATGACACTGTAGTAAAAATGGCCAGCGATTTTACTACAGCTGGCCAACATATCCTGATAAGAATTATGACACTAATTGTTGCTACCGGATATGGGCTAGGAAAAAAAAATCAGAAATTTAAATTTTTAGGCACAGAACGTAATTTGTAACACTGCTACAGAAAAAGTTGCCAAACTGCCTTGATTTTATAATCGGATAAAGAGATTAAAAGCTTCTGATTAATCCCTCTATCCGTGGTTGAACATTCTTAATCAGTAAAAGTCCGTTAAGCAAAATATTTAAAAGTGCTTGCTGTGTAAAACCCTAGGGATTGTCTTTGCCCGGGCTATTGACGTATGTTTTACAAATCACAGAACTTTGTTTTTCTGCTGATAGAATCCAAGATCTCCTTTTTCACAGTAATAGCAGAAACAACTCTTGCCATGTTTAAACTAGTATACTAAACCTCTAGCTGCATGGTTTCCCAGTAGGTTTGATTACCAGGAGACATTTTTAGAAGAAAGGAGGCATATAGGGTATGGAAATGAACTACAACCATCAAGGGAGGCTCTGTTCCGAGTTCTTAGAAAACTGAAAGTCATGTCCACTAGAAACAGAGCCTTCTACGTGGTGGTGCCTCCACTTGGACAAGCTCTTATGGCCCAATCCTATAGGGCCAATCCACTGGCGGAACGAGCAACTGCCCCTGCACAGGATGCAGTGCAAGCCTTTTTGGTGCGGCTGCATTGGTGGGTGGGGGGGAGCATAGGATTGGGCTGCTAATCTCTGCTCACAAGACAATTTCAGTTCCAGCAGTCCTACTAGTTACACTTTTCTGTATTTGTTCCAATGTCATTTCATTTCTCTTGAACATGTAGGAGCATTCCAAATGGTGTGCAGAGCATTTCACAGGAACAACACTTCCTTGTTTCTTCTATAAATCAACCCCCAAACTTCTAATTAACCCCCAAACTGATCCTCTCTTCTCAGCGACAGTATTGCAGTACTGTAACAATAAGGCATCAATGGCTGAGTCATTTTGCGATCAACCAAGCTCTGCCCTCCTCTGTTGCTTCCAGTTGAGACCCCAGCCAAACACAAAAATGTCTCTTATCATTCCAAGTTCACAGCCTTCTACTTGGCAGTACTCAGTTTCATTCCATTTCTGTTACTCCAGTTCATGAGGTCATCCAGTTCTTCCTGTGTAACTTCCCGATCCTTCTTCAGAATTAACACTGGATCTTAAATTAGGATTGCCTACAAATCACGACTCTTACTTCTCTTCCAAAACCCATTGCAATAAAATTATTAAATAAAATAGCCTCCAGGACTGAGGTCCCTTCATGGATCATTGCCTTGTCGTGGCGAAGGGGCTTGCGTAACTCAATGAAGCCATGAGCTATGCCGTGCAGGGATACCCAAGACGGACAGGTCGTAGCAGAGAGTTCTGACTAAAAGTGATCCACTGGAGAAGGAAATGGCAACCCACTCCAGTAACCTTGCCAAGAAAATCCCATGAACAGTACCAAAAGGCTAAAAGATATGACGCCGGAAGATGAGACCCTCAGGTTGGAAGGTGTCCAATATGCTACTGAGGAAGAGCGGAGGACTATTCCAAGTAGACCCAGAAAGGATGAAGCGGTTGGGCCAAAGCCAATAGGACGTCCAGCTGTGGATGTGTCTGAGGTTGAAAGGAAAATCCAATGCTGCAAGGAGCAATACTGCTTAGGAACATGGAATGTGAGGTCTATGAATCAAGGCAAGCTGGATGTGGTCAAAAATGAGATGATAAGATTGAACATTGACATCTTGGGAATCAGCGAACTAAAATGGACGGGATTGGGCGAATTTAAGTCAGGTGACCATCATATCTACTACTGTGGGCATGAATCCCTTAGAAGAAATGGAGTAGCCCTCATAGTCAAAGAGTGGGAAAGGCAGTACTGGGGTGCAACCTCAAAAACGACAGAATGATTTCAGTTCGAATCCAAGGCAAACCATTCAACATTACAGTAATCCAAGTGTATGCCCCAACCACTGATGCCGAAGAAGATGAAGTTGACCGGTTCTATGAAGACCTACAACACCTTCTAGAACTAGCACCCAAAAAAGATGTCCTTTACATCATAGGAGACTGGAATGCTAAAGTAGGAAATCAAGAAATAAACGGAACAACAGGCAAGTTTGGCCTTGGAGCGCAAAATGAAGCAGGGCAAAGGCTAACGGAGTTCTGTCAAGAGAACACGCTGGTCATAGCAAACACTCTTTTCCAACAACACAAGAGGCGACTCTACACATGGACATCACCAGATGGTCAATACCGAAACCAGATAGATTATGTGCTTTGCAGCCAAAGATGGAGAAGCTCTATACAGTCAGTAAAAACAAGACCTGGAGCTGACTGTGGCTCAGATCATGAGCTTCTTATTGCAAAATTCAGACTTAAATTGAAGAATGTAGGGAACACCACTAGACCAGTCAGATATGACCTAAATCATATCCCTTATGATTATACAGTGGAGGTGAAGAATAGATTTAGGGCATTAGACCTGGTAGACAGAGTGCCTGAAGAACTATGGACAGAGGTTCGTAACATTGTACAGGAGGCAGCAACTAAAACCATCCCAAAGAAAAAGAAATGCAAGAAGGCAAAGTGGCTGTCAGATGAGGCTTTACAAATAGCTGTGGAAAGAAGGAATGTGAAAAGCAAGGGTGAAAGGGAAAGATATAAACAACTGAATGCAGATTTCCAGAGAATAGCAAGGAGAGATAAGAAGACCTTCTTAAATGAACAATGCAAAGAAATCGAGGAAAACAACAGAATGGGGAGGACTAGAGATCTCTTCAAGAAAATTGGAGATATCAAGGGAACGTTTTGTGCAAAGATGGGCATGATAAAGGACAAAAAAGGCAGGGACCTGACAGAAGCAGAAGAGATTAAGAAGAGATGGCAAGAATACACAGAAGAACTATACAAGAAAGATCTTAATGTTCCTGATGACCATGCTGGTGTGGACCATGCTGGTGTGGTCACTGACCCAGAGCTGGACATCCTAGAGAGTGAAGTCAAGTGGGCCTTAGGTAGCATTACTAACAACAAAGCTAGCGAAGATGATAATATCCCAGCTGAGCTACTTAAAATCCTAAATGATGATGCTGTTAAAGTGCTGCACTCAATATGCCAACAAATTTGGAAAACTCAGCAGTGGCCAAAGGATTAGAAAAGATCAGTTTAAGTTCCAATTCCAAAGAAGGGCAGTGCCAAAGAGTGTTCAAACTATCGCACAATTGCACTCATTTCACATGCTAGCAAGGTTATGCTCAAAATCCTACAAGCTAGGCTTCAGCAGTACGTGGACCGAGAACTACTGGAAGTACAAGCTGGGTTTCGAAGAGGCAGAGGAACTAGAGATCAAATTGCCAACATGCGCTGGATCATGGAGAAAGCACGAGAGTTCCAAAAAAACACCTACTTCTGCTTCATTGACTACGCAAAGGCCTTTGATTGTGTGGATCACAACAAACTGTGGTAAATTCTTAAAGAGATGGGGGTACCAGACCACCTTACCTGTCTCCTGAGAAACCTGTATGCGGGTCAAGAAGCAACAGTTCGAACCGGCCATGGAACAACTGAAAATTGGGAAGGGAGTACGACAAGGCTGTATATTGTCACCCTGCTTATTTAACTTATATGCAGAGTACATTATGAGAAATGCAGGGCTGAATGAATCGCATGCCGGAATCAAGATTGCCGGGAGAAACATCAACAACCTCAGATATGCAGACAATATGACCCTAATGGCAGAAAGTGAAGAAGAACTAAAGAGCCTCTTGATGAGAGTGAAAGAGGAGAGTGCAAAAGTTGGCTTGAAACTCAACATTAATAAAACTAAGATCATGGCATCTGGTCCCATCAATTCCTGGCAAATAGAAGGGGCAGAAATGGAAGCAGTAACAGATTTTACTTTTTTGGGTTCCAAGATCACTGCAGACGGAGACAGTAGCCATGAAATTAAAAGACGCTTACTCCTTGGAAGGAAAGCTATGGCAAATTTAGATAGCATAATAAAAAGCAGAGATATCACCATGCCAACAAAAGTTCGTATAGTCAGGGCGATGGTGTTCCCAGTAGCAATGTATGGTTGCGAGAGTTGGACCATAAGGAAGGCTGAGCGCCGAAGAATAGATGCTTTCGAACTGTGGTGCTGGAGAAGACTCCTGAGAGTCCCTTGGACTGCTAGGAGATCAAATCAGTCAATCCTAAATGAAATTAACCCTGACTGTTCCCTGGAAGGACAGATACTGAGGCTGAAGCTCAAATATTTTGGCCACCTAATGTGAAGAGAGGACTCTCTGGAAAAGACTCTGATGCTGGGAAACATTGAAGGCAAAAGGAGAAGGGGAAGGCAAAGGATGAGATGGTTAGACAGCATCACCGATGCAACGAACATGAAAATGAGCGAACTCAGGAAGATAGTGGAGGACAGGAAGGCCTGGTGGGATATGGTTCATGGGATCACGAAGGGTCGGACACGACTTAACGACTGAACAACAACAACAAACCAGGACTGATGAACTCTGCTACTGACTTTTTGCCAACTTAAAGTTCTGTTTAAAGTTCTGCAATAAATTATCTACATAATTTAAACTAGTTTCTTACATTATCTGTATTGATATCTATCTATCAGCACCAGCCCAGGCCATATCATATCCCCCTTCTTGGGCCTGATCTGCCGACATAGATTAATGTGGACTTGCGCCAGCGATATCGCTGGCGCAGGTCCAAATTTATTCATTTTATTTATTTTTCACATTTTTATACCGCCCTTCCTCCAAGGAGCTCAGAGTGGTGTACATATTTCCTCCCTCCTTTTTGTCCTCACAATAACCCTGTGAGGTAGGTGGGGCTGAGAGATAGTGACTGGCCCAAGGTCACCCAGGAAGCTTCATGGCTAAGCAGGGATTTGAACCTGGATCCTCCAGGTCTAAGTCCAACTTCCAAACCACTACACCATCCTGGCTCTGCTCTGAGTTGACCTGCTGCTGTGGCTGAGGGTTTCCCTGGGGCAAGGGGACAAATGCCCCCTTACCCCCAGGAGACATCCAGCCTGCTAAATTCTCCCACAGAATGCAGCTGAGCACAGTCTGTGTTGGAGTTGCTGCATCACTGTGTGGGAATTTAGTTAGGATTGGGTTGCCCACTTCTTAGAGGAAATCTCTAGTTTGGGAGTTCACATGCAAGATAACAGCTTTTCTTATAAAGAAGCCGAGGTGAAAAAAGCTCTTGTGTACTCTACAGAATTATTCTGGTAAAGCTAAATAGGTCTTTTGATGGATGCACTACTTAAAAACTAGAAGGATAAATTACCATATATACTGTATTTCTTCAAATCTAAGATGCATGTTTTTTCCCAATTAAGCATTTCAAAAAATGGGGTGCGTCTTAGAATCGAAGGTCTCCAAAAAGCACCCCAAAATGCTATCTTCTTACTTACTGGGGCTTGGGGGAGCTTCAGGGAGACCCTCTGCAGGCCTCCCCGATCTTCAGTTCGGCAAAACCTGGTGATTTTCAGCCATTTCCGGTTTTCGCGAAAACCAGAAATGCCCAAAAATCGCTGTTTTTCGCAGAACTGAAGATCAGGGAGGCCTGCAGAGGGTTGCGCAGGCCTCCCTGAAGCTCCCCCAAGCCCAGGTAACGAAGGAAATGGCACTTTCTGGCAGGGCCAGAAATGCTATGCAAAGGCAGATTCAATGAAGGGATGTGAGTCTTACAATCAATTTATTTATTTTTTCCCCTGCTGGTGGTTCTGAAAGTAAAGGTGCGCCTTAGAATCGATGGCGCCTTAGACTCGAAGAAATATGGTACTAATAACTAGACTATGAGAAAGGGCACTAAGTCTCTTCGACTGCAGGGTGAAAAAAGAATTAGCCCCAATGGTTATGATAGTTGGCACTGCTTTCAGACTGCCTGCCTTAATGGAAGCTGTTGTGGAAGCGACTGCATCATTTATGCCTCAAAATCTCAACATGAAGTATCCAAGTGAGAGGAAGCTTCAGCAAAATTTGGATATAGCCTGGGATCTATGGTTGGCTGTCATGGGAGCTTCTGATTAGTCCCTGCCGTGTAGGTCTGTAATTAAGCAGAGAAGAGCCAAGCTACAGACTAGAGAGAACTAACTTTGTTACAAACCTGACTGACCTGTTTGATAAGAAATTAGTATCCCTCCTTTACTTCTGGCAGATCCTTTTCTGACAAGAGGCACCAAACTATGATCTTGTTAGCATTTGATTGCAGGATTCTTTTGCTTATAGAAGGGAGAGAGAGCGACGCCACTACACCACAATTCCTTCTTGCCAAAAAACAGTCACAGTTCTCATGTGGTGCAGCATTTGCTGGGCAGTACTGTTTCAGGATGTAGGCAAGGGGCTGCATGTATGAATGTTCTTCCATTCCCCCTCCCCCCAAAAAAAAACCACGAATGGAATATAGTGTATTATACTATCAGCGCAATCTTGCCTAAGATCCGGTCAGCGGCCCATGGCAGCATGGTTGCTGGGAGGGAGGTCTACTTGGGGAAGGGGACGCCCGTCCCCTTCCCCGAGTGTAACCGGTGCCAGGCCCTATTGGTCTCCTCGGATTTCCGTCAGCTATTTTGCTGGTGGAAGTAGAGGAGGCCATGTAAAGGATCCAGCTCCCGGTGGGTGTCAGGATACGGCCAAAGGCTGTCCCCCCCCGGGCCGCCGGGGTCAATGGCCACCCTCCCGGCACCGGCGATCTGCCCCCCCCCCCGCCGGATCCTGTCTTACCTGGGGCCGGCGGGAGCTCCGTTGTCAGAGCAGTGAAGGCCAGCCACTCTGCCGGATGTTGCGAATGTGCTTTACGGCACATTCGCGACTGCTTCCAGCGCTGGAACGCTCGTTCCGGCGCTGGGGGATTTAGTAGGTATTGGGCTGTATATATACTATACTATTACAGTATACTATAGATATAGGTATATAGGTAGATAAGGCCAGCGGGTGGCGCAGCGGGTTAAACTGCTGAACCATAAGCTGTCGATCGAAAGGTCGGCAGTTCGATTCCTGCGACGGGGTGAGCGCTCGTTGCTTGGCCAGCTCCTGCCAACCTAGCAGTTCCAAAGCATGTCAATGCGAGTAGATAAATAGGTACCGCTTGCGGGAAGGTAAACAGCGCTCCGTGTTCCAGCCGCATGCTACGCGCTGCGGCAAGGAGAGTCATGCCGGCCACATGACCACGGAGGCGTCTTCGAACAACGCTGGCTCTTCGGCTTTGAAATGGAGATGAGCACCACACCCTAGAGTCGGACACGACTGGACTTAATTGTCAGGGGATACCTTTACCTTTACTTTATATAGGTAGATATAGGTATATATAGGTAGGTGGCGCAGTGGGTTAAACCGCTGAACCATGAGCTGTCGATCGAAAGGTCGGCAGTTCGAATCCGCGACGGGGTGAGCTCTCGTTGCTTGGCCAGCTCCTGCCAACCTAGCAGTTCCAAAGCATGCTAATGCGAGTAGACAAATAGGTACCGCTTGAGGGAAGGTAAACAGCGCTCCGTGTTCCAGCTGCATGCTACGCGCTGCGGCAAGGAGAGTCATGCCAACCACATGACCACGGAGGCGTCTTCGGACAACGCTGACTCTTCGGCTTTGAAATGGGGATGAGCACCACACCCTAGAGTCGGACACGACTGGACTTAATTGTCAGGGGTCACCTTTACTTATAGATAATATACAAAACAAGTACATCTGGGAAAAAGCTAGCTTAGAATACTTTCCCCTGACATACGGTAGTAGTTTTGTATGTGCAGGTACTTTTCCTCCACAACATCCAAACCAGCAATTCTCTAGGCTGAAATGGCATAACCCAGCAGCCACTGTACTGTGAGTACCCAATCATTTCTTACTGTGCTTAGTCTTCTACTGATATCGCTGCAAGTCAATCGTTGCTGTTGTTTCTGGGCACTCCTGCTCCATAGGAACCCATTTGTGACCCCACCTGAGTAAGGAGAGAAGGGCACCAAGCACACACCTAGAGGTACCCATGTCACGCCTGTAACTTTACATGCCGAGGGGCTGAGCTCCAATACTGAAAGATCCAGGTTTCAGTCCTCATGAGGTCAGGCTGAAATTAAGCCCTGTACTCTGCGCAGGGTCAGAGCCCCCCTGCTCCCCCCAACTTCTTTTTTTTTTTTTTACTTCCACTTGTATTACTTCACTACTTAGTGCTGAGTTCTGGCAATGAACCGCTTCATTCTCAGGGGTTCGCCAGAGGTCAAATTAAGCTTCAGGGCTCTCCACCATCACTCTGCCCCACTGAATGTCATGCTCAGGTTCATTAATGCAGTCAGAATTTGTCTAGCATGCAATTGTTTACAGTCCCTAGAATCAAATAAAACTATCGAAAAACTTATCAAGACGACCCGCACGTCAGCTTTCCACAGATTAAAAGCTTTAAAAGTTTTTTAGACTACCTTCAGCATTAGAAATTACTGACAACTTCTACAATGTAATTAATTTAATTGAAGTCTAAAGCACTTACTGGAAAGCCATCTGCAGGCACTTCAGTTTCATCATGTGATGTCAGACAACCTATGGAAGAATGAGACAAAAAATGAAATTTCTCATATCTGAGTGGGCTAAACTAGCAGTCCAGTAAGACTCTCAGTAATGTTGCCATCTTGGTTTTCACAATGTGCTATATTTATGTCATGTCTGATACAGCATTTAGTGAAGCACGGTATTTGACATGACCACTTTAGATTTCACATCACACTATTTTATACATTTTATCTTCCTCTTCCTTTAAAAAAACAAAACAAAAATCCAGATGTGAAAATCAAGTACCGTATTTATCGGCGTATAAAACGCACCGGCGTATAAGACGCACCTTCCTTTTGGCCCTGGGTTTCAAGAAAAAAAAAGATTTAAAGCATTTTTGGGCCACTTGGCTACTTTACTGCTTGGCTGCTTACAGCCCATTCCAACCCAAGTGCTAAGCAGCCCAAGTCAGACCTAAAGTCAGCCTAAGTCGTTTAGGTCGACTTTAGGTCTGGAACGCGACCATTTAGGGCGAAGTTAGGGCAAAGTTAGGTCTAACTTACAACCGACGGACTAAGAATGGTGCACATGCGCACCACAGACGCCGGCACAACTCGGACCTAAACTCGACCTAAAAGTGGGCGGACCATGGGCGGACCGTGGGCGTAACGGGGCGGAAACCAATTAACGTCGGATTCCAGACCCTGGCGAGCCCAGACACGCCCCCTCCAACACAGAAGCTGACACAAAAGTTAGGTCGACCAAAAAGCTGGCCCCAAATTCGAGGAAACCCATAGGAACCATTTTACCTTACCCAAGCCAGCCTCTCCTGAAAAGTTCTAACACCCTACTCCTCAGTTAGGTCAGAGTTAGGTCGGAGTTGTGCCTGCTGGGTCTGGAAACCGACAGAGTTATGCCTAAGATAGGGAGCCTATCAGCACCCAGCCCCACCCAGCCTCTTTCCCACAAAAACCCAGGCCCCCAGTCTCTCTCTCTCTCTCTCTCTCTCTCTCTCTCTCTCTCTCTCTCTCTCTGAGCATGTGGCGTGGGGTTCTGTCCCCCAGCAGCCACAAAGTGGGACTTTGTCGGTGGAGGGCAAAATTCACAAACACCCCACTTCTCTCTTCTCTTCTCCTCTCCTCTCTGCCCCCCTCAAGGGCAGAGAGGGCTGTTCTGGCTGTGGCCAACCTGTTTACAGCTGTGCCTGGTCAGCTGCCTCCATGCAAGCATTTGCTAACCCATGCCTTTCTCCCAGCCCCTCTCCCCCCCCCACAGGCAACAACACCAGCAGGTAAGAGCAGGTAAGAGCAGGGTTCGTGCTGACATGTGTTCTGACTTCTGCCTCTTTGCATATATAAATATATGATACATGCCTCTTTACCAATGTGCCCTCTCATGCCTGCCTGCTTTGCCTGCTATGATATGCCTCTTTACCAATGTGTTGTCTGATAACTGCCTGCTTAGCCTGCTATGATATGCCTCTTTACCACTGTGTTGTATGATAACTGCCTGCTTAGCCTGCTATGATATGCCTCTTTACCACTGTGTTGTATGATAACTGCCTGCTTAGCCTGCTATGATATATAGGATACATGCCTCTGTACCACTGTTGTGTCTGATTGCTGCCTGTAGTCATGTGAGCAGACAATGCCACAAGTGTGGAACTGTTAGCCTTATGTAGACACCAGCTGTTCCCCCCCCCTTTTCTCCACAGGATCAACTGACAGGTCAGTAGTGCTAGGTTTGCCATGGTAGTGACCCCCAAGTTGTGTTGTTGTCTCTCTCTTTGACCCTTTCCCCTTACAGGATCATGCTCTCCTTACACCCAGGTAAGCAGCCCAGACCATGCTATGTGTCTCTCACCTATCAGCTGTGTTGTATTTCTCTCCCTGCAGGCTTTTGCAACCAACACACTGGCTTGTCTTCAATGGCGACTGCTTCCACACACCAGCTGACATGTAACACCCCCTTGTTTTTTGTCTCCCCAGGAACGTCCACTACCACCTACCTTCCTGGGAGCACCCCTGGGCCTGCAGTCTGGTTGCTCCACTGTCGTCTGCCTCGATGCTGCCAGAGGTCAGGGAGCCAGCCCTGCAACCCTCCTCAACTGCTGCTGCTCCACCTCCCTGGCTGTCCTACTTGCTGTCCCTCCCCTTTCTATGGAGCAGGCTGTGGTTCCACAGGGGAAGAGCCTGCATCTCCAGGTACATGGGGCAGGTGTGCTGCTGCTGCTGCTGCTTTCAGATTGGCTGCTGTGACTACCCCTGGCAGCCTCGCCTGGCCATCTCTGCTAACGTTCCAGAACAATAAAGACGCCCCTCGGGCAGAGCCCCAGTGAAACATATGTGCCCAGTGTTTACACAAGCATTGCCCCACACACACAGACAGCCCCCAGCACAGAAGCTCCTAAATGAGTCCCATCCAGGGACTGCCACGGCCTTCCCTGGGAGAACACAGCAGGGGCGCTGCCAGACCCCCATGGCACAGAGGGGAGGGGGGAGTTGGGGGGGCCTCTCAGGCAGGCAAACAGTGACAGCCAGGGCGTCCGCCCGTAATGCAGGCGCCTCCGTCGAAGGTCCGCCCGTAATGCAGGCGCCTCCGTCGAAGGTCCGCCCGTAATGCAGGCGCCTCCGTCGAAGGTCCGCCCGTAATGCAGCCGCTTCCGCCCAAAGTCTGTCTGCATAAGAAGCGCCTGTTTATGCATCACCTTCATCTGCGGAGCGCCCCCTGTGTCCCTATTGGTCTTTGCAGACCCCTCTCTCGGAATCTCTCTCCCACCAGCCTTGTTGTCTGTCTGTCTGTGTCTGACCCACCCGTGCCCCTCCCCAGCACCCCCTGTCTGCCTGCCTGTGTGTCTGCCTCCCCTCCCACTCCCTGATGATGGCTGCTGGCCACCCCCCACCCTGCCAGAGCGCCTGCCGCGAGGCGCCGTCGTCACCCCATCTGGGGGTGTGATGAGCTGCGTGAGCCCTTCACGCTCGCAGCAGACAAGCCCGAGGCATCTCTCGGTCTTGGTCGGGGCACAGAGCAGAAGGCACGCCGGGATGCCTTCTTTGTGGGCATTGCCCCGGCCCTGGAGGCCCTGGGCTTCAGGCAGCACACGGGCAAGTCATGTCAGAGGCAGTTCCAGACCTCATGAGACCCCCCTTGTGTGTGACGTTCCCACCCCCCTCCTTCCCTTCCCTCCCCCGATCACCCCCCATGACCCCCGCGTGCAGCCTCAACGTGGCTTGGGGGTGGCATCGCCTTCTGCAGGAGGGAGGGGACGGCCACTCTCCCCTGCAGCAGGTGGCTGATGCACAGGGTGCCCTGTGGCGGCTGGGCTGAGGCACCTCGCTCACCTGTCACCTGCCCTGTGCCCACCACATGACTGGTGCAACCCCCATGCCTGCGGTCAGCCCCTTTGCGACCGGGCTGCGACAGACCCTGCAGCAGCTGCCATGGATGGACGCTGACACATGCAGACAGAGGCCTGCACATGCCCGAGCCAGACACCGAGCCTGGAGAGCCTGCCTGCCTGGGAGGTAAGTGTTGCCTGGATCCTGGGGTGGTGCTGGGCCACAGAAACTGCAGCCTGCCTAACTCAGGCATAACTCTGACCTACCTCAGGCATAACTTCTGCCTAACTTAGGCTGCACTTAGGCCACACTTATGCCTGACTTGGAGAGGAGTTGGGTTGGAATGGGCTGTTAATTAGCTAATTTACATAAATTGCACAAAAATACCAGGATCTCTTTTAAAACACACAGCAATAAGACACATGAACAAAATGCACCAGAACATAAATCCCAAGTCCAACCCCCCCCAGACTCAACTTTTTCCCCCAACCCACCCATGCACAGTTTCCAAAGTAAAAAACATTTACCCCAAGTTAAAAAAAACCCCAGACTCAACTCTTTTTCCCCACCCCACCCATGCAGTTTCCAAGGTAAACATAAAAGTACCAAAAAAAAAAAAAAAAAAAACCACCCCAGACTCAACTCTTAACCCACCCCACCCCACCTATGCAGTTTCCAATGCTTCCCCAACTAGGCCCAGTTCAGAAGCTTACCCGTGCTGCATTCATTCAGCATCCAGGAGAGCAGGCCCTCTGCAGCTCAGCTGAACTGAACTGAGCACAGCGCCTTCTGCCAGCTGCTGAGAAGCTCAACTCATGCACGTGCATAAATTAAACCCGACAAACAGCTGTAGATCGGATAGATTAGTTAGGGAAGAAAGCACAAGGGAGCTCTCTGGCTCCGGAAATATGCGGTAAGCCCAAAAATGCTTTAAAACGGGCAAGGGGGGAAAAGGGATTTTTTAGTATTGGCGTATAAAACGCACCCTACTATTTTGGGTCACAAATGTAGACAAAAAAGTGCGTCTTATACGCCAATAAATATGGTAGTTGTTCACCTTCAAATATAAAATTAACTCTCTCTCTCTCTCTCTCTCTCTCTCTCTCTCTCACACACACACACACACACACACACTCCCAAGGGAGTTATCACAACTACAATGTGTTTTGTCTCTTTTCTGGGCTCCTTGAAACCATCTGATAAGTCAAACTGAGATTTGAACTTTAAGCATAGAATGGTTTCCTGAATGTGTATACAATATTCATGAAGTCTGTCATGTTAAATCAACAAACCAAATGCCAAACAGGCTTGAAAAACCAAAGGCCTCACTCCACATGGCCCATTATGAACAAAGTATCTTTTCAGGTAAATAGTACTCTGAAAACCGTTCAGTATTAGTTTACATCAAAACATTACAGAAGCTGAAGCACAGTAGCAAGGAGGCTGCATCCTGTTATTTGTAGTCAGAGGAAAAAATGAGAGGGGTAAAGAAGTCAAGGTGACTACAGTGGGGAGCGAGCAATCACCCCCTCAAACAGCGGTCGGTGGTATGATCAAAGTATAAGTAATACTATTAACCTTTTAGAAAAGCTTTACTACTTGAGATTCATACCTTGAGAGATATCTTCTACTGCCCTACGAATGCCTCTATCAAATGCTCTTGCATCGGCAGGACTCTGAAATGTGAGGCCAAATTTTTTTTCATCAATCTTCCAGTGGTGAAAAGTAGGGGTAACCTTATTGTAAATAAGGTCCTTCTTTAACGTACATTCCAAGACCACCTGAAAATAAGCCACATTACAGAAAAAGGTTAACGTACAGGAATTGTTGTAGTTGTGTATACAGTACACAACTTGGATTTAAAAATAAATTCTACTCTCAACTGAACTATCAAGTCATAGCCAGTTAGTTCCTCCCCACAGCATGCAATTTCAACAAAATCACTATTTATAAATCACTTAAAAAGAATGTAATGTTTGCCGTCTCCAGCTGTCACTGAATCATGGCTCGAGTACAGCAGGACAGATGCAGGTAGATTTGCTCCAAAAATTAAAACAAAGTAGGGTAAAAGCTTCTGAGTGCACAAATAGTATGTTGTAAAACTGCTAAAACTGGTGCTTCCTGGTCTCGCCTGCAAAAACTCAGGCTATAACACATTCTCCCTTCTTAAAGGAGCCACAGAGCTCTTAATCCTTTTTTACCCATGGGTGTACAAACACAGCCACTCCCCTGTTTGTGCTTGAATAAACCCAAGGGGGAACTCTTGACAAATTTTATTCAGGGGCTAACTACTTGTTACGTTGCAAATTACGTAACTGAGTCCCCAATGCCTTTTAATTTAACAGTGCAGAGGGGTGGGAGGAATTTGGAGCAGAGATTCAATGCAGAATGTTTGTATGCGTGCTTGATCCACTGGCCTTCCCCAGCTTCCATTCTTGTTATGGCAGTGTTTCCCAACCTTTTTAGCACCGACCCCTTTTTGTAGAATGACAATCTATCGGGGACCCCCCTAGACCTAGGACCGGAAGTGATGTCAGTAAGCAAGAAGTGATGTCATTGTTTTTAACAAGTCACACTATTTAATAAATCACACTTTTTAAAATAAATCACATTTTTAAAGTTATGCTCATAAGCAACCCCATTTGCGGGAGGGAGGTGTGAGCTAATATTAATGGAGATGCTAAAAGGCAAGCAGAAAGTAACACAAAAGGTGAGCAAAAAAGCCCCAAGAGAACATCAAACACTTCTTTCTCTGCAATGGGAGGAGGGAGGACTGAGCCACCAACTTGGGTGTGGCCATCCAGTCAACATCCTGTGAACTCCCAGAAATTGCTTCACGACCCCCTTCGGGGTCTCGACCCCCAGGCTGGGAACCACTGCGCTATGGGGTTCTAAATGCTGGTCTGGTCTTCATGGAAAAGTGTGGGCATCATCCTGGATCAACAACCAAAGAAGAACAGGGGCAGGGTTTTCAGTGCCAAGGGGTTCCAAACTCCTTGCAAGGATCCAAACTCCTTGCAAACCTACATTTTGAAAGAAAAATGATGCCAAGCAAATAAATGCAAAATTGCAGCGTGCATAATTTCTTTAAGCATAACATTCAAAAGATCCAGGCTTTCCAATGCATTCTCTCTGGTTTTGTTTGCCCTGCCATGGATCAACAAGGAAACTAGACAATGAGATGTGCAATCCCTCCACAGAATATTTCATTATTCAACCAGAAAGCAAAACAAACATCACTTTAAATGCATTGCATTTGAGAACCTGAAACACTGAAGCTTGCGTGTCTGCTTAATGCTGCATGTAAAAGGAACTCTCTATCTATGTTTACATAGCTTAAAAGAGCAGCAGACCTGTCCAGGTTAGAGTGGAAGGTAATTGTTCCAAGTAGACTGGCTGGAGCCAGATCTTGGAAGGGAAATATAATAAAAGAGGAAGTGTGCAATTATGTCAAGGGTGCTTTGTGAAGAGGGGAAAAAAAAAACCTTTACATTCCAAGAGAGATCTAAACAAGCTGGGTAAACAAGTCCAGAAATAGTCTCTGTCACTCCAAAGTGAAATCCATATCCTGGGTGCTATCACTTTTCAAGATACCTGACAGGCTCTTTGT
The DNA here is from genome assembly GCA_026170595.1 of Plestiodon gilberti rubricaudatus. Taxonomy (NCBI): domain Eukaryota; kingdom Metazoa; phylum Chordata; class Lepidosauria; order Squamata; family Scincidae; genus Plestiodon; species Plestiodon gilberti. The sequence goes on from JANXHW010000001.1 coordinate 266,753,090, forward strand.
CAATAACACATCAAGCAAGCATTCTCATTCATGGAGCTATAACCAGTCTTTCGCCCCCAGTATCTTGCAACTAAAATAAAGCGATTAAAGAGCTTTACTGTATATTATAACACTATTTCTTTTCCAGACTGGTCAAACAAATCTTTCGCCTGCATTCCAGTTAATGTCCTTCCTCGGGCTATTTCTTTGTGTGTGTGCACAGTCCACCTGATAATCCCACTTTCAGATTTATTCTTATTGTTTTGAGCGATCACGATGGCAAAGAAATGCTTGGAGATGCAAATCCCAGCATGTCTGAAAGGATTTTAAAGCAAAGCAAAGCAAAAAAAAAAAAAGCAGAATCACTCTCAAATATGTTCCTCTAGAGGCGAGCTCATCCTGCACCTGCAGGGACTATCTCATGATCTTCAAGAACTTGCATCACTCTCAATGAAAGCAAGATCTTGCCACACTTTCTGAATGAAGCAGCAGATGACTTGTGTCATTTAGAAAAACCACAATTCCAGGAGCAATTATCTGGCAGTCATCACAACTGACACTTAAAATCTAACAATTATTGTTAAGAAGTAGCATAACAGAGTGAGACTTGTTACTCTGCATTCAATTCTGTATTCAGCAAAAGGCAGGTGTTTTTGACATAAGGATCCAATGACAACGATACCCACTACAGATGGCATGTTAAGGCACTTACTAGGCTCTGACATACTTGCTTCTTGTGTATTAAAGTTTGGATAGTTCAAAACTGGCACCTACATTCAAATATGCCCCAGCACCCCCAAACCTAGCAACTGAGGGCCCAGTGTGCAGAATTTATGGGTATGTGGTGGTGTGGCCTGAGGCAGGAGGCGTGACCTGGAAGTTGAGCCAGTGCCCTGCCTGAAGAAGCTAAGCAGGGTCAACCTCAGTTCTCGCTCGGATGGGAGACGGCAGCTGCTGATGGACCTCGCGAAGATACTGAGAAGGCACCGTGAAAGGGTGGAATGCGGAGGAGTCAGCTAGAGAGAGAACATCTGGACAACCATCAGAGGATGAACTTTGGTGAACTGTGAAGCTTGGAAGTGCAGAGCACAAGCCAGGAGGAGGAAGGGAAACATCTGGAGTATGGAAGGTTCTATATATGAATAGAACAATATTGTGAAAACCCTTACCGGGTCTAGGGTAGCCTTGCCTATGTAAACTGCCTTGAATAAATCTGATGAGAAATATGATGATGAGAAATGCAGTATTTAAATACGGAAAATAAATAAATATATCCCACAAGGAGAAATGAGTGGCGGCGGCTGGATCCTTAGTCTGGATCACTAGCCCCCTGCCTAGTTCAAAGCCTCCTACGTCAAATTCCAGTCTACAGGTCTTCTTCCAGTACAGCTTCAACATTTCCACCTCCTGTCCACCTCCTTTATTTTCTGTGGAACTAAACCCCATTTAGTTTCATTCAAACATGGTCCTTTTGGAAACCAGTGAATGTGACAGTTAGGGCCATTGTTTCTATTCAAGTCTGCCTGCATCAGTGAAGTCCAAGTTTTCTGTCCTTCATTTTTTTCTCTGTGTGGAAGAGGAAATAGCATAGGGATGTCAACAACATTTTAGAATTTGCCAGTAATCAGGTCAAAGGTCCTTTTAACTTTTAAAAAATCTGATCTAAAAGAATGGGTAACGCAGGGAAAAAAAAGGGGGGGAAATGAATGAATCACTGTTTTGAGGAAGTTACTTTTGTGTGTACACAGGGCTCTTCTTTAAAATGATCTTCACGAACAGCCTTTTTTCCCTAACGAATTTCAGCAACTACCAGAGTGGTTAACTATAATGCATTGCTATTCTCAAGCTTTCTTCTAAGAACTGTTTGAAGGGTGACAGCCAAGGTATGTGCCTCATGCATTAATTCAGCCTAACAAGTGATGTATTTGAGACATCTGGTTCACTTTCCAACAGGAAACCAGACTGGTCAAAGGTTATTTGGAATTTTCTCAGGTTTTCAAGGAACTCGTTCAAACGTTTGAAGTGCTTCTCCAGCTCCTCAAAGCGTGAAGGTGCCAGGATTCTCTCAAGCTCCTCTCCCTTTTTATCCAGACACCCGTCATCACATGGATTTACACAAGGAAGGAGAAGGCAAAGGAGTTTCCAGAGAAGCAGAGTCATGCCATTCTGGCTGTAGTACTGCCCTGTGATGTTGCTGAAGAACAGGCAGGGCCGACTACTCAACTTCCCACTACTGGAAATGACTACAATTATGATAACTATGTGGAAGCTGCTCCACCCACACCGTGTGACATGGCAACACCTCAGGGCAATGTGCATAAGGTGACAGAAGGTGACCGGATGGGAGTTTTTCATCTGGATGCTAATGAGTGGTTTTTGGTCGTTGTGAAGGGCAGAAATGAAAGAGGTGACACATATTATGTCTTCCTAAGCAGCCTACTCAGTCTCAGATTCTTCCCCACCCTTTACCATTGGCTCCACACCTTTTTCAGTACTACTCAGTGTCCTCCAGCATCCAGTCCAATTCGGCATATTTACCACTTATGATATTGTGCATACATCTGGGGTCTTGGAAAAAGCCATCATTTGGGACAAGGAAAGCTGATGCCTTCTGGGATAGCAAGTGCACTGATGAGCAGTAGACGTGCTGTGTGTGGAGTGCCCATTTGACAGCTTGAGTTCATGCCAGTTTACATGGTAACTAAACAATGGTGGTGTCAGATGGTGGGCTTACCTGGGCAAGCATCAGGGACCCACACGCTCCCAGAGGTCCTGCTGATCCACCCTATGGCTGTTCCAACCACTATGTGACTCAAGATTTTTAAACTGGACTCTAGGCTGCCCTGAGTCCTATGGCAGCTAATGAGATTCTTCCTACAGGGGTGGGGGCTACTAGCCACTTGGGAGGGGAGACGTGGCCAGGCATATGCTGCTCCCTCTCTCCCCTTCTGGCCAATCACTGCTCCAGTTCTTTCTTTCCTTCTCTCTGGCAGCAGCAGAGGCATTGCTACGGTGGGGGCGGTACCATAAGTTGCGCCTGTCCTAGTCCCCGTTTACTCCCTGCCTGCTGCCTTCTCCACACGGAATGGCTCCAACGGCGAGGGGCGGGGTCGCCTTGTGCCGGCTTGTAAACGGGGACTAGGACAGGCGCAATTACAGTACCGCCCCCACCGTAACTACGCCTCTGGGCAGAAGCTTCCTTTTGCTGTTCTTTCCACTCTCTGCTGCTTTTGATACAATTCAACACTCAAGGTAGAGTTTTATAGGTTTAAAACCTATAAACTCTACCTCATTTTCATTATGCTGGGTCATGAAAATATCCATGCAACAAATTCAACACTCTTTTGACTCCCTGTGTGCCTTAGATCTCCATGACTCTATCCTCAAATGGTTACCTTCCTACCTGTCCAATTATTCTTACAATGTTTCCACATGGGGAAGTTTTTCTCCTGTTTCTCTCTCTCTCTCTCTCTCTCTCTCTCTCTCTCTCTCTCTCTCTCTCTCTCTCTCTGTCTCTCTGGGTCTCCAGGGTTTTGACTTTGGCCTCTTGCTATTCTTTCTATATATGCTGGATGGCCCCATCAAATCCCGGGACTCCGTGATGACACCCAGCTCTACCTCTCTATTCCTGAACGTTCTCCCTCCATTCAATCCTGCATCTCCAGCTGCCTCCTTGCTATTCCTGCTGGGATACTTCATCAGTATTCAGCTCACAAACACTGTATGACCAAGACTGAACTGTTCAACGTTCCTCCTAAACCCTCCTCTTCTCGTAATCTCTCTCTACCCATTAGTAATGTCACCATCCACCCTGTTGAACAGGTTCAAAGCCTTAGCTTCATCTTTAATTCCTCCATTTCCTTTAATCCCCACGTTCAGTCCGATGCCAAAGCATGCCATGTTTCCCTTTACAATATTGCAAAACTACAGAGTTTCCTCTCTGCCCACTCAGCTAAAACTCTAGTTCGTGTCCTGGTCGTTTCTCGTCGTGACTACAGCAACCTCCTCTTCCCTTGTCCTCTGCTATCTCACCTTGGACCCGTCACTGCCATCATTCAGCTCACCTCTACTGTCATTCACCTCTTCTGTCACTCTGGCCATGTCACCTCCTTTTTAAAATCCCTTCAGCAGCCTCTTTTCTGCTCTTGGATCCACCACAAGCTTTTTGCCCTTACCTTACCTTCAAAGCTCTCCGTGGCCTTTTTGTCATCCTGCCATCCTCCTGCTCTGCCACTTTCAAACATCTGAAAGGGGTCTGCTCTCTCAAATAACTCCTCTGGTGCCACCCCTTAAACTGCTGTCTGGAACACCTGCATGATTCTTTCTTTCTTTTTTTCTCTCTCTTTCTTTCTCTTTCAAAACCCACCTTTTCTGGTGGGAAGCCTTTGTCACAATGCCTTAGTCCTCATTCCATATTGTAACTAAGCTTAAGTACATGTAACTGAAACAATCTCAATGTCTTCCCCTCATCATCCCTGCTTCCATTTTCCTCCCCTTCCTCTGTTGTTTCCCTTGTGCCTATCAAGAGTGTAAGTCCTTTGGCTCGGGGACCTGTCCTCTCAGTCTGTGTAAAGCCTAATGTACATTGATGGTGCTCTCTCTCACTCTACATGTATATCTATCCATATACATAAAGTATATGAACATATAATCAAGTCAGTGTGGATAGATAGGGGGTTTGAGTATCAGTGTCCCCTCATCAGAGGGTAATACATGAACCAGTGCACAATTTCCAATAAGCTTCTACATGGGAGGCCACATCTTCTACTATCATCCTTCAGCATCTGACAATGCACTCTGAAAAAAATGCATAACCTAGTAATTCCACAGCTTAGGTCTAGTAAATTATTTCACTGTTTCCACAGCAAGGCTTCTCTCTCTCTCTCTCTCTCTCTCTCTCTCTCTCTCTCTCTCTCTCTCTCTCTCTCTCACACACACACACACACACACACACACACACACACACACACACACACACACACACAAACATGCTTCTTCATGTCAGGGACAGGACTTCGGAAGATTCATTCCAAAAAATTACTATAACAGTGATTTCTTAGCAGTAGTAAAAATAACTAAAACCACATCCACACCGAGATCACATCATTTAGCAGTAGCTCAGTTAGGCGCAAGCAAGTAGCAGACTATCCCACATGCTTTTATTTATTTATTATAAATATTATATCCTGACTTTCTCTTTGGTAGTAAAATTCTCAAGGTGACTCACAGCATAAAATAAAATGCACTAAAATCACCACGTTATTAACAAAGCTAAGAAATAAGGACTATAAAGCAGCAGCAAATAAGTATGGCAGGCTAAACCCACTCTCAGCAGTAGAAAATACTAGTATCAGGGTAAAGGCAATTACACAGCAGGGATGTCAAAAGCTGACTCAACAGGAAGGTCTTCACCTGGCAGCAAAACTAGAGAGGACAGCTCTATGTATCCAAATTAAGCCTTATATTCCTCTTTAGTTTACATGGGGAAATAGGTAATTTAGGTCCTAAATAATTTCAGATTACTATGTGCCAGAGGAGGGGTCATTTTACGGTATGTACCCTAGGGTGCTATGAGCTGTTTTTCTTCAAGTGGCTCTGGCATAGTTGATGCAACTTTTAATAGACTGAACTACACAGGTAGGGACTAATTGCATGGCTACTGTCCAGTAGAGGTGCTGATTCCATGACTTGAACCTGGGCAATTGGTCACCACCCATGAAGTTGGGTTTAAATGTAATCCCATCTGTGTGGGAGCCGGTCGTGGTTCCCACTAGGCTAGAATTAAAGGATCCCAGGCTTGCCAGTGATACTGTGGATAGTTCTAACCAACTGCATAAAGCAGTATGAACATCCAAAGAATAGTCACTGGAGTCACGTTTATGAACACTTCCACACCAAAACAACAAGCAATAAATCATTTTGCTTGGTAAATTCCTGGAATTACATATTTCATTCTGGCAAAAAATCTGTTTCCAAAGAGAACTGTCATATTTATTCACTGCTTCCCACCATTTATATCTCCGAAATATGGAGATGATTTTAGGTTTCCCAAAATTATTAAAGCTTAATTAATTAGAAGTGGTCCAGCCTCAAAAATCCAATACGGCATTCACACTATTTTAGTTTAACACTGTCTGCTGCATTCATATTCCTACAGATTGCGTTACAGTTTTATTGTAAGTTGTTTTAAAGCATCTTAGGGCTATGAAGTGGGAAATATAATTTTTTTAATAAAATAAAAATAAATTCTTGAGCCCTAAAGATACTTGCTTTGATGATTTTTCAAGTACTTGAATCCTTAAAAGAGGCATGTACCTTACACTCAAACTATAACAGACCAGACTATAACAAACAAAAAAACAGTACGTGTTTTTGGATTCAAGCGTATTTAAGATAACATTTTTCCTTCAGTTATAAATACATCTATGTAAGATTTAGGGCACAATCCTGTGTTAGTGCTGTGCAGCAGGGTCGCATGGCACCTGCTGCATCCAATGTTCAGAAGCAGCAGGTTGGAGGCCTCCACAGGGTAAGGGGCTACTTGGGCTACTTGGGTCTGTGCCAGCGAAATAGCTGGCGCAGACCCGAGGAGTGTGACAAGTTAAGGGCCTGGGAAGGGGACAGGATATGGCAGAGGCCTCCTCCGTCAGTCCCACCCCCTCCCGGGCCCAATCCACCCACCCCACCCTATTACGCCCCTCCCAGCCCTCCCCCAGCCTCTGCGCCTGCCAGCGCAAAACCTACTTGCCGGCTGGTGCGGTCGGTGGGATGTAGCGTCGGCGGGATGGCGTAGGCCTTCCCGCCGGTACCGCATACTCTCTGGGTATGCAAACGTGCCTTACGGCATGTTTGCAACACCCAGCGCCTCAGCGCTGGCACCCGTAATACTATAGGATTGGGCTGCCCAAATGTGTTGTTCTTAAGCTATTTCTTGCTTAGGTGATAACTTTTCTGTTGGCTCTTAACAGAAGAGTAGGGATTTTCATCAATGAAACAATAAATTCAGAGCGTTTTTTACCGTTTTATCCCTGAGACGCTCCCCATGTATAAGAAAATCAGCACAGCCATTTTCTTCCTGGTGAAGAACTTTGAAAACGGTGACGCAGCTTAGTCCACCCCCTCCAAGTGGTAACCATCCACCGCTTGAGTCATCACGGGTCATCACCACAGCTCGCACACGGGCATAACTATTACTGAAACAAGATGAGGGAAAAAGATGAATTAACTTCTCCACTTATTTAGTGAATGCAATTAAATTAAGCATTAAATGTGCATTGTTCAAACCTTCAACAAATCTAGTTAAGTGCACACTTATCAATATTTAATTTATATTGTGCAATTCTTCCTTCAACTACAGTTGGGGTCTGCCCGGTCAACTTCCCACTGAACTGACTATACAACATTCCTGTCTTGTACAAAAATGTTCAAGAGTCATTGACAGTACTGCGTTAAACCAAAAGCTAGGAGACAGATCACGAGGTTCTCAGAGAATGAGTTTCTAAGGCTCAGTCCTCCTAATAATTCCTATTAGGAGGAATTTCTGATGGTACTTATTTGAAATGGGATGCTGAGATGAGCCAGACAAATATATTGACTGAAAAAAGTCAGCAGTTTGAGAAATCCAGTCTGTGCAAATTTAATATACCAGGTTGGCTGTGACAATCTCTCATCAAAATGTGTGGCAAGGTAGTATCATTCAGTACTAGTAACCATAGCAACAGCATTGGCTGAAATGGTCCTGTTTGCATTCAACCATAGATTGTCTAATTTGGTGTGAGACAAATGGGCACAAATTTGAGTACAATACCCTACCATGTCAAAGAATAAACTAAGTACATGACCATTATGTTTGCTTCTTTGCTTCTTCTGGAAAAAAAACACTTAACTTGCCCAGTATTTACAGTTACCTTTGCTACTAATTTGTGGAGCAATTATGGAAAGTCAATGATCTGTAAAATGAAACAGTATTAATATCTTAATTCAAATTATTTCCTTTCAAGAGTATACTGAACAAGTTCACAGCCTATAGGAAATGGAAACACATGGAAGGGGTTAATAATTTGGGAAATCTCTTCCCTCAATGGCCAGTTGGAGTCACATAACCAACACATAAATGTGGGTTTTAAGCCCTCCCTCCTGCAATGTATGGGGGTTTGGGGAGTGGGGAAGAATCAGATAGGGAGCAATGAGACCTATCCATAAACATTACTTCAAAACATTTGATTCTCTTACAGTGCAATCCTATCCCCTGTTTAGGCTGGTGCTGAGGCCTCAGAGCCAGCCTAGGGTGTCACAAATGTGTTGTAAGGCATGCTTGTGTCACCTGGCAAGTAGGCGGTCACTGGCGTCGACAGGGGGAAGCGGGGGGGGGGGCGGGCCGCCGGGGGGTGACGCGCGATCACCCCCCCACTTACAGTTTCGAGCGGAGGGTGGGCCCGCCCTCCCTCCCTCCCTCCCCTGTGTCCGTTTGGCTCCAAAATGAGCCGAAAACGGAGCGGGGAGGGCGCTCTGCTCCTGCGCGTGACATCACGCGCGGGGGCGGAGCCTCCCCTTAAGGGCGACGCGTGCCCCCGCTCTGGGGTGACGCGCGTCATCGCGACGCGACTGTAGGCGGTGCTGGCGCTGAGGTCTGCACCACCCACCTGCTGAGCAACAGAAGGATCAGCGCCATGGAGCAGGTAGGTCCTGCTCCGTGTGGCGCAGGGGTGGGGAAAGGGTGGGGAGGGGTGTAATGGGGAGGGCGGAGAAGGGGGCAGTTCGGGCCTGGGAGGTGTGTGTGACCGGCGTCCTCAGCAGATGCCGAATCCTATCCTCCCTCCTGGGCCTGAAAGCCTGAGTTGGCTTGAGAGCCTGAGACCTGAATAGCCTCATAGGGCGGGCTGGAGCGTTACCCAGGGTAAGCAGACAAATGTCCGCTTACCCCAAGGAGTCTTCCATCCTGTCCCTATCTAGCGCTGGATATAGCATGTGTCTAGCGCACATGCTGAGCCAGCGCTGGATAGGATTAGGCTGTTAATGTACAGTTCTCCTACCACTTTAAGTCTCAAGGGATTGCTTAAGAATGAGAAAAAAGCATCGATTTTAATTGAACTTTAAAACACATTGTCTTTTCAAGGCAACAGACCTTTTAGGATCACACATGGTTGCAGGATCACACACTTTTACACTACCTGCTAAAACATTCACCAATCAGGATCAACTACACCTGAAGCAGCAGGTAAAAAGCTATTTTAACATTCTTTATCCAATTGGGGCTGAACATGGAAAAGCAAGGGGTAGATAATGATATGCCTTACAAAAGTCTAGTTGCTGTTTAAGCTCTGGTTTACTTTACACAAACAAATTTTGCATGAATTTCTGTTTTGTTGCTTTACAATCTGTACACCTAGCGGGATCAGATGTCCTGAAAATGACTGGTGACCCTTAGAGTTTGTCCAAGAAGATTGATATGCTCGCTCATCACAGGTTTGGCAAAGTTCTACTATGCTGAGCTTACGGTCAACTTTGAGAGCTCATACCCTGTTTCCCTGATAATAAGACATCCCCCTCACTCTTCGTCCCGGCCGGCTGCTCTTTGTGGCCGGCCAGAACTGCCCCCATCTGTGAATGGATTGCTGACAGGATTGCAAAGGCTTTGGTTGTGCGCAGGGCTGATATTCAAGAATTTGCCCTTGCAATGGCACCACAGTTAGAAATATCACCAAAATAATTCAAAGCATCACAACACTGGTTGTATTTGAATAAATGTACTGGCAAATTGTTTTAAATGAAAAATATAAGACATCACCTGAAAATAAGACATGCTGCGTTTTTTGGTGGAAAAAAATTAATATAAGACATGCTTTATTTTCAGGGAAACATGATAGAAGACACATTTGATTAGTAGCCACCACATATCAAATAAGTCATCCTTTGATGTTGCAGTCAAGTACATACAGTATGCTATGCGTGCTTCCAAATAACTGATCTTGCCTTTTCCATTTTTAATATTTGGAATTGAAATACAGTATCTCCAAGTTTTGGAAAATCTGAAAATGTTTTGCAGATCTGCATTCATTGAAGTTACATACCTCTCAACTTTGGCCTACACATGTGCACATTTTATCTTCCAAGAAAGTCTAGAAGATGATGAGAATTTGTATATCTATTCTTTATGTCAGTGAAACATACGTTTTTGATCGTAACAGAAGTCAGTTTTCATAGAGTGGAGCAGAAAAAGCAGACTCTGCAATTCTGCATCTCTTGAAGCAGGGGAGAGCATTTTGTTTCTCAACTTTTGCAAGCACAGCCTCTTCATTTACTGTAGATTCCAAGGTAGGAATGTATTTTCGAATAACACATAGTTCTATAGGACAATTACAATTCTCATATCATCTGACAAATACTGCATTTTGTGCACACATCTCTCATCATGAACCAAGACAAACCTAACAATCCAGAAGATCAGAAACATGAATCACTGAGCAAACTAAATATTAGAGGCCTTTCCCCTAATTAAATTCATCACTACATAGAATTAGCTTCCATGAAGGAACAGACCAACCAACCAACCAACCAACCAACCAACCTGTAGTCAATATCTTAAGGGATCCGGGTTTGGTGAGAGACTAAGGAGAAAGAAAGAAAAGGAGTGACAGACCAATTCAGCTGCTCAGTTGAGCTTAAAAAAAATTCAGATTTGTTCTGAGAGACCTGACACACAATGTGTTCTTGGCAGGTTTCCCTTTGCCTTGCTTTTCCATGGAGAGAGCATTTTCTTTTCTTCTAGGTTTGCCACTGTACAAACTATTCACAGTTGTGAAACAGATAAAAATGCCATGTCTTCTGAGACGGAGAAGCATCTTCTGCAGAATGAATCTCCCCCTGGGGCTATCATTGATCAGTCATATTCACTGACAATTTGATATATTCCCCCCTCCCTTATGCTTAATAGGGAGAAGAGCAACTGTCCCTATTCAACCTCACAGAGCACCCCTCCCAGTGGCTGTTGCTGGTGTCCCTTTTTCATATTTTTAAAGATTGTGAGCCCTCTAGGAAAGGGAAGCGTCTTTTCATGCATTTTGCTATGTAAGCTGCTTTATGAACTTTGTTGTTGAAAAGCAGAATATTTTTAATAAGCCATGGCTAATTTTAACTAAGTATAAACACAGGGGTTATATCTGCACAGATCAGGGTGGGGGCAGTTGGTAGGACAATACTTCTGTCTCTAGCTGTGGCAAAATTGGGAATGGGTTTTGTGCTCCCCCCCCCACCTCTTTCCCATTCTCAATGCTTAATGATTGCTGACAAGTCTTATTTTTATTTGAAAGCAGATCTTCCTAAACCTGCAATACAAAGCAATTAGAAAGTGGGTTCTAGACTGTCCTAGTGACCTAGTTCAAAGAAATGTGGCATCTCAAAGTATTTTACATGTGCTATGAGAGAAGAAAGAGCAGCTATATGGTCCCCTATACCTTTCCAAACATTACTGATTGAAGAACCATTAAAACTTGTAGCAAATTTGTCATGACACAAATTAATAAATGATAGTCTGACAGCATATTGCTACATATATAAAAAGTAAAAACTACAGAAGACAGAAAAAGAATCAAATCACTAATGTGTATCGATTCCTTAGCTAGAATACTTACTAATGTTTAGAATGCAGTCTGAATAACTTTATTTCAGTTAAAATGTAATACCGTATTTGAAAGCAAGATTCATTTTTAGTTTTTGGTGAAAATTACTTCCATACAACGGATTAAACAAACATTTAAACTGGCTTGGATCAGCATTGTTTCATTACGAGGCTTGAACCGCAGTTGAATCTTCAATGCTGAAACATACGATCTGGACACAGACTGAACCAAAAGGAATACAGCTCCTGTGAAACAAGGACAACTTCGATTTGGGTGAATCACAGAAAAGAAATCTTGGACAATATTCCTTGCTGTTTTCTACGAGTTTATTGCCCCAAAGAAAGCAACTCAGATGAATAATAGACCATTCAGATTGCTAAAATAATCTACTCCCAAATCATCCAAATGCTAACACTACTCAGGAAACCAAGGTGGCAATTCTATACACGCTCACCTGGGAGTAAGTCCCACTGAACTCATTGGGACTTACTTTTGAGTAGACACACATAAGATTGTGCTGTAAATCAAGTTTATACTAAGAGTATTAAAAAAAATCATTATAGCACATATTCATAAAAGTTTCCCCATGTCCCTCACCTTGCTAGCCCAGTTGGGTTCACTAGATTGGTTTTCATCAGGTAAAAATCTAGATTTTATGCCCTGGAAGATAAACACATTTTACCCTTGATGTTGGGGGGGGGGGAACCCTCAGTTCTCATTTAAGGAATTAATACTTGCTGCTACAATCTACTTCTGCTACTGCAATTATTTAATTACATGGAAAACTGCAGTGAATTTTACCCCACTCAGAAGTTTTAGCATCTTTTTTATAATGTTCAGAAATATTTGTTAGCAAACAATTATTAACTCTATAATGCTAATATGAGAGCCGGTGTGGTCCAGTTAAATGTTAACACCATGTTCTATAAAAAAATAAACTAAGCTCTATTTCCGGCAGTCCTAAAGCAAAAGAGGATCACCTAACAATTTGCTCTCCTTCCATTTAGCAGAAGGCAAGTTTTTGTACATCTGTGCAAAGAGCCTTCTCAGATAAAAGTGGAAACACCACATCCTTCCTAGGTCTTGGCCACGGCTCTCACGGTGAGCTGCTGTGGGCAGTGGTTCACCATGTACATTGGGAGGTTTTTCTATCCTCCTGCTCTGCAGATGTTCAAAGACAAAAGTTTGTTTGGCATGGTGCTTTTGATCTGCAAGAGCAGTGAATGCATACAAATACTGTCGCTTATCCTGTGATAGTAGATATCTACTAACGTCTGGGCCTGGTACATGTTTCAGTCCCTGCTTGTAAACACATCTGGTATCAACCCCTTTTAATCTGGACTACTGATTATTGTTCACAGTGCCATCTATGTACAAGACATATTACAAGAAAGGAGAGGGTAGGCCCCTGCCCCGAGGAACTCTCAATCCAGAAACATACAGAAGGAAGACAACAGGGGAAGAGGAGGGGAGTGGTGATAGGGAAAATGGAGGAACAATGTGCAATTTCATGTATACCTACTTAGGTTCAGTTGCAGTAGGTCATAGGGACTAGACGTTTGTGCCAAAGCCTTAATGAAAAATTGGGTTTTGAGGAAGGATTTGAAGGAAGTAAGGCAGGAAGCATCACACAGTTTCAGGAATAAAGAGAAGCAGGGAGAAAGAGTAGCATTTTCCTTGGGAATTCCCAATCAGCCAAGGTAGTCTACATCATCATCATCATCATCATCATCAACAACAACAACAACAAGATGTTTTGATCCTGGTAAGGCTCTGGATCCCATATATATGGACCAAAACATAACTGCTTAATAATATGTATGACATTAACATAGTCCCCATCCCACCAAGACAGAATGCTGCAAACTAACATCAAGCTAAATGGGTCAGATTCAAGTACTGCACAAGATGTTCCACTAACTGTGGCCCAAATGTACTTGCCAAAGGGAAATTCTGACCTCTGATCAACAAAATACAACCCCCTAAGAACAGTTTAATAAGATAGTCAAAGGCGACTTTTATTTAGGGAATCAGGAGCGTCATATAAAGGAAGAGGAAGGATGTGTCTGCTGCCAGCTTGATCCAAAGGGCGAAAGGCCACCTGAAAGCCTATAGCGTGGGACAGAAAGTCCTTGTCTATCTTGTTTGTTAGATTGTGAACTGTCGGCAGAGGTAACGTTTTCTTTTCTTTTCTTAATTGCAGAGTTTCTACAGCAACATTATGGTCCTTATAATTAACAATCTTTCTGTAATTCTTAGTGTTCCATCGTGTTTTTGGGTGACCCATAGAACTCATGGCATAGCTATGCAGAGGGGGACTGGTTGGGTCTTGGTAGCTTCTTCTGACCAATATGGAACAAAACAAATGGGTTGCAGTTTGGGACACAGGAGGAGGCAAATCTGGGACTAAGGTTTAGCTTTGGCCAGCTCCCACTCCAGTGATGTCAAGGAGTACCTATTTTTTTACTTTATTTCATGTAAGTAATGACTATAATTCACTCCTATGGGGGAAAAGGCACAAAACCTTCTCACGTCCCCATCCTTGGATGAGTTGGCCACCAACACTGGGGGTGTACATGGACGTGGTATGGAAAGGTTACATTTATTATCTAGATGCGAGTACTGTACATAAGCCTTTGATGCAAATAGTCAATGAAGTATAATGACTCCAGGTGGTTCCAGAAAATAAACAGAAAAAGAATAGCCATTCTAAGGAGACTTTCAAAATCAATTATTACTGGATGGCATGGGGGGGGGGCAATTGGGCTGCCCTGCTGGCGGAACAGGCGTTAGGTAGGAATGGGCTGTTAATGGCTTTATATTGTCATCCTGAGGTTAGTAGATTATATGAAAAGAAGTCCGTGAGAACTATGGAGCAGTGTCAGAGATCTATTTCACCTTTGATTTTCACTGAAATGAAACTCGTCCTCAGGCAGATGGACAGACAGCTTGTTTGTTCTGTCTTAAAATCAACGTACTTTGACAATGCCTGCAATAATGATGTGTTCCTTTAGATGCTTGATTATTTGCGGGTTATTTTTTTAATATTTTCTGACATATGCCTACTGCTACTATTAACTTAACATGTACAGGCTGCTTTCTGAGTGTGCAAAGTGTTTCGCATGTATGGTCTTACTGGAATCCTTACAACCCTATAAGGTAAGTATTATCATCACCCTGATATTGCGGCTGGGGAGCCAGCTGAGAGGGCGCGTTTTGCCTAAGGCCACCTAGTGAGAATTCATTGCAGTCATGACATTCAAACTGGGGAAATCCTGAATTGCAGCCTTGAAGTTCTTATGATTCTATGCTTAACCACACTCCTGACTGTTAAGGTCTAAAAGGCACGACTGTCATGTGACTGTCAAATGTATCATGTGACTGTCAAAGAAATGGGACTTTGACTCTGAGCTGGGCATGGAAGGGAGACTGCTCTGAGTCCCTTAGATCAAGAGTGGGAAATAATTATATTTATTAAATAATAGAAGCTATTTCTTCGAAGTAGTACAGATACAGGAAGTTTGTACTCCACAACTAAACAGCCAATACCCCAATGGTTTATGATAGTACTAGTAAGAGTAAAGGAATGGAAATATACTAAATTCCTCTTTCAGTACTATTAAGCTCCCCCAACATGTGGAATGAAAAAGTGCCACATGAGATGAGGAGAACAGATATTTAGATTAGTCTCTAAGCAAATCAGACTCCAGAAGGCAAGACGCTATTTATACTACAGTTTGCTGGATAAAAAGGAAAACAAAGATGGGTAAATCATCAGATATTGGGACATGATATGCAGCTCAAGTTACACACTTGAATGTGGCTCATGAAGAACATGGACTACCATGCAGCGGGGGAAATACAACAATTAAAGTTTGAGTCTTAAGCACAAAGTCTCTGTCTCGTATTGCTTTCACATGCTGCCTTGACCATCACTAGCACACTCAAAGCTTAAAAAATTAAAGTAACATGAATCTTAGCAGCAATAAAATGAGAAATTGGCAAATAGTTTAAAAAAAAGAAAAGAAAATGAGATGTAGGGAAAACCATCTTGGCTGGCTTTAAGAAATGTTGCAAGAGCTGTCAAAATGCAGAATAGCTGGCTAAACCAGTTAAGATTTTTTTTTCATGGAGAGCATTGTTCTTTTAGAAGTACTGGCCATTGTACAGATAACAGGTAGCCACTTTCTTTAAGATCTTACTAGCTGGACCCCAACGTGTGGATACGAAAGTATGTGTGTGTCCGAGGTAACTGGAAGCTATTGTTTACAGTGACAAGCCATGACTAATCCAGTGAAATGTGGTACCTGTCACTGGTCTGGCATGCTAAAACTGATCGAGAAACATTTTTCTCCCAACTGCATGGCTACTTTTACCTATAAGGAAAGACCCCAGGACAGAGATACAAAAAACAGACACATAGGCACACACCCAGGTTCTCTCTCTCTCTCTCTCTCTCTCTCTCTCTCTCTCTCTCTCTCTCACTATACAATACTGCCCTGGTGGATGATGGCCTGCTGCTCGCAGAAGAATCACTGAGAGCACCATGTGTATTTGTGTGATGGATGGAGGATTGTAGCAGGAGTAGACGTGTCTCCTGGAAGCTATGCCAGATCTTGAAACGATGATAATATAATCAAGGAAGCATGAGGACAGACGGCACCAACTATGACCAGAGGAAGTAATAAAGTAAACTAAGGATGTGTTTTTAACTTTCCCTTTGTCTTCCTGCATAAACTTTTGTATTGTTCTTACTTGTTATTCAAATATCCATTTTAAAATGCTAAAGGTTCTGAGATTATTTTGGAACAGCTACACTGTTCACATTGCTTTACCCTCTAAGCCTTTTCTATTTAGGACTCAGATACTTGAAGAAACATCTCCTCCTGCATGAATCTGCCTGTCATATGAGGTCATCTCAGGTGGCCCTGTTGCGAGTGCTGTTGCCTTTTGATGTTTGGCTGCTGGTGAGCAGTAACAGGGCTTTTTCTGTTGTGTCATCTGACCTGTGAAATTCTCTCCTCCAGAACTTTGGTCTTTTCCCTCCTGGCTGGCCTTCCATAGGGGTCTTAAGACTTTTTTTTTCTGCCCCCTAACTTTTAATTAGGGCTTTGAGAATTGCTTGATGGCTACTTTTGTTGTATGGTAGCATGTTCACCAATTGTTTCATTGCTTTTATTGTATTGCTTTATCTATGTAAGTTGCCTCGGGCTCCTGCAAGAGTGGAAAGGCAAGGTATAAGTTTTTCAAATAAATGAATCAGTCTAATACGAGCAATTACTCCACTTGTAGCACAGATTTCTGATCTGCCTGAATAAAGAAATAAGAGATTAGTGGTCATCACCAGAACCCCAATTTTAGAGACTGAGGTTCAGTTTCTAATTCTTCGCTCATGTACAGTAATGTCAGATCTGAAAAGCAAAAACTTTGTTGGTTCAGCCTGGCCCTGAGACACATGGTCTAAGATCTTTTTTACTATGTAGCCATGATCTTATTTCAACCAGCTGCAATGTCTCATCTCAATGTCTTGTTAGCAGGAAAGACAAAACTATTGAAAAGCCTGACTCACGGCATGTCAAACAGCACTGAATTTTTTTTTAAAAAAAAAACACTCCCCAAGCCAAAAACCCAACAAGGCCCAAGAACTCCGAAGAACCTGCAAGGGAGGCAGGCTATGTAACTTTTTCAGCCAATTCACCAAGCCTAGGACAAGTATAGGAATGCAGCCTTAGGCAGACTTAACTGAAGCTAAAGAAAACTGACGTTTTAAAAAATGTAGTCAAACTACACCCAGCCTGGAAGGAAACACACATTAGCTAAAAATACAAAATAAGGGTGTTCAGAAAGTCAGCTCCTCTTCGACTCCCCCCCCCCCCCCCAAACAGGACTCGTTGCAAGTTACAGAATGCTGGTTTAACAAAAAGCAAATTAAAAAGACATGCAGATTTTCATGGCTTGTTATTATGTACACAGAAGCAATGTTTATGGGGTTTCCAGCCAGGTACATTCTAAAATTGAAGAAATAAAGTTAATTCTTACAACTTGACTGGAGAGGAATTTCCAGTCAAGTTGAAGAGGAACTTCTTTGACTTTCAGTCAAAGAAGAGGAATTTCTCCAGTCAAGTTGTAAGAATTAACTTTATTTCTTCAATTTTAGAATGTACATGGCTGGAAACCCCATAAACATTGCTTCTGTGTACAAAAAGCAAGTTTTCAATTAACATTCAGGAATGAAAAGGTAAGTTTTAGTCACTCATTTATTTCTACTCTTGATGCCAGAATCTGACATGATACAGGTGGACCCCCATATCCACTGATTCGCTATCCACGGTTTCATTTATCCACGGATCGTGGGGAAACCCCCCCCAGGCTTTCACTTTTTCCCAGTAAGCTTCTTTCTTAAAGAAACAGGAGAAGCAGCCTCTTGCTGCTTATTACAGGCAAGTAGAACAAGACTAAGTACTAGAGAGGCTCTGCAAGGTTAACAGAAACCTTGCAGAGCCTCTCTAGGACTTAGTCTTGTTCTACTTGCCTGAAATGGAGGCTGCTTCTCTGTTTGTTTTAAGGAAGAAACAAAGCTTGCTGAAAGAAAAATAAGAGCTGGGGGGGGCATGCCTGCCTGCCTGCAGGGGAGGCAGGGTGGGGGGCCCCTCAGGAAACCATGGAGGGGGTGTTCGCTCTTATCCACGGTTTCAAGTATCCACGAAGGGGCCTGGAACATATCCCCAGTGGATATGGGGGCCCACCTGTAGTTACTTTGAAGGCCTTAATCTGGAGGTTGTCAACTCCTCCCCAACGATGGTGTGTGAAGTCAATGAAATGCAGTCAATTAAAGTTACTAGCCTACCTGCTTACAGAAGGTAGTTGTGTCCTAAAAGGGGAGGGAGAGCACATAGCACCTTCTAAAAACACCTTCTCTGTTTGGTTTCTTGGAGTTGATGCTTATTCATGACAGGTGACAAGGCAAACGGGTATTTAAAGGCCAATGAGTTTTCTTGCCCATTGTCTGTATGTACTATTCCTGTGATGACATCACAGTGTAGCTTGTATGAGAAAGTGGTCACACCATCCTGCACTTCCATCTGCTACATTGGCAATATTTGTAGCCTCCTATCATCCTATATATAAGTTCAGTCAATATCAAGTCATTCCATTCCGACAGACGTGGAGGCTGGGCTGGGCATCAGTAATGGGCAGACAAGTAGAAGCTAGTAAGGGAAGAATTCCAAGGGTTGGAATGACATGCATGTTTGTTTGATTTATAGTCTGCTCCATGGCAAAGGTTCTGAGCAGCTTACACAGACTGAAGGGGAACCCCCACCAAGACATGCAATTTCTTTCTGGGCTGGAGAGGATGCAACCTCACAGCCACTCTTCTTTCTCTGGCCAATGACTGAAGGCAACTATCCTTTTCACCTTTGCAACCACAGCACAAATTATCATTGCAGCAAAGTTATTTGAGAAAGGGAACCTTTAGCATTTTTAAAATTCAGAGTATTTTAATTCAGAGTCAGAACAATACAAAGATTTATGCAGAAAGTGAAAAGAAAGGTGAACTCCCTGAAACTGCTGATCTTCTGGCCAAGGGCCGGGGCAATGTTCTGCTGGCTCATGGGGCCACTCATGCGTCTGCTCCAAGGAAATCTACAGTAGGATTGCTCAGTGGAATGTTTTCAGAAAGCAGGAATGAAGAGAAAGGAAAACCTTTCTAAAAGTACAGAAGGTATCCTTTTTTTCTGCCTAATGCACCTCCATTAAAGTTGATCTTTATTAGGGCCCTGTTGAAAATGGTCTTTTTCATGA
Organism: Plestiodon gilberti rubricaudatus; assembly: GCA_026170595.1. NCBI lineage: Eukaryota > Metazoa > Chordata > Lepidosauria > Squamata > Scincidae > Plestiodon > Plestiodon gilberti. The sequence continues at coordinate 266,772,490 of JANXHW010000001.1, forward strand.
GCTCTATTGCAAATAAATATTCAGTGCTCCAACAACTCCTCTTAATGCAGGACACAGATGTCTTAATTAATTCCATATTCAATAAATAACTAGAAGCCTGCGGACAAAGAATTGGCTGGTGAAATCCCCCACTTCCCGGCTTCTTGGTCTTTGTTGCCCCTTAGGGGTTCCAGCTTACAATGCCTGCTGTTGCAACAGAACCTACAACTGGCAACTTTCCCTCCTCCTTCAGGGTCTAGGCCAGGCCTATACATCTTGTCATCCATCAAACTAAGCACAGCCCACCATGGACAATGGTCCATTAAGAGCTCTGCTTTTATTGCTTGCATAGCACTACAAGAAAGGGGCGATTGTCAAGCACTTGGCAGATCCAAATCCTGTACAATGGCTGGTTGGAAGGTCAAAAGATGTGCAGGTTTGGTTTAAGATTCCATACCAGGAACTCTACATCCATGTTCCTTTCTTTCTGTGCCATGAGTGTACAGCTCCTCCCATTTCAAAACCTGTATGTAGTTTTGCTTCATTCCTACTTTTTCCTTGGTTCTTCCTTCAGCTTGAGTCTCCACCACCTCCTGTTTCCTCAGGTCCCAGATTTTAGGTCACTGCTTCCTTTGTTGCACTTCTTTTGCCCACCCTGTACTATCCTAACATGCTTCTCCCCCTTCCCCCATGACATACAGCCCTGTCATCTCTTATGCACTCCTCCAATTACTGTAGTCTCCTCTGTCCTTCCCCTCAAGGCTCATTCTCCCCCTTCCTTTCCAGCGCAACAGGCCATTTCAGCCTCAGCGGTTCTGACATCCCCTAACTTCCATACTTTTCCCCTCCCTGCCCATGGGAGATTTTAATCCGAGACAAACTTGCCCATCCTTCACAGAGGTTGGGTTGCAAACTGTTTATCTTCCTGAGCCTTTAAACATTCCAAGCAATCATACCAGCTCAGTCCATCAATATCAGCAGCTTCACTGCTGTAAGTGCAACACAACTCAGATTTGGCACATTTACAGTGCAATGCTATTGAGTACAACTCTGCTACCAGGTGTCACAAATATGCCGTAAGGCATGCTTGGACACCCAGAGAGAAGGCAGTGCTGGCAAAAAGACCTACACCATCCTGCCGGTGCTGTATCCAGGCTCTGCACACGCTGAAGCAGGCTGCTCCGAGTGGTACAGCGGCTGGGGGAGGGAGCGTAAAGGGGCAGTGGGAGGGCGGGAGTGGGCAGATTGGACCTGGGAGGGAAGAGGGATCAGCATTCTTGTCAGACGCCATATCCTATCCCCCCTCCCAGGCCCTTGCAGCTGATATGGGGCTGCTTGATTCTCTGCCAGGTACAGAGCTGGCGGAGAACCGAGTAGCCCCATTGCAGCGGCTGCAGGGTTACCTGGGGTAAGTGGGCATTCGCCTGCTTACCCCGAGTAGACCTCCAGCCAGTCCCTTCCCCGGATATGATCCAGCGTGGGCCATGCGGCCCACGCTGAAGAGCCTACGCTGTGTGTGTGTGTGGTGGTGGGGGGATAAGATTGGGCTGTAATTAATGTGAATTGGAGCAGTGTTTTCTCACACAGCACTGTGTCTGATAATAATGAGGGTGATGTATCTCACATTAATAATAATAATAATAATAATAATAATAATAATAATAATAATAATAATAATAATGAGTAGACCTGTAAAGCATGAAAGATAGACTATCAACAGGATAAGGTTTCTGAATGGCACTAAATCTTTTTGGGTAACATTCTGCCCCCTGGTTACAACATCTGAAACTCTAGGGAGTCCACCAACTTCAGCTTTGTTAGCCAACGTGCAGAATAAAAGTCAGACTGCCATATGTAGTCCTTGCCAAAATAATCTTTTAAGTGAAAATGGATACGATTCTTTATGCCTCCAGCATTTGCAGGACTTGCCAATTACTAAGTTCAGCAGGACTTCAACCTACTAAAGCCTTTGCTTTATGCGTACTGCATGTCTGAAGCTGCCCTGCAATAGGAGGTTAACACAGACCTTTCTGACAGTGTTTTTGGAAGCATCATTCAGACAGTACAGTATATGTGAAAAACAGTTGAAACAATGAAATAATGCTAAGCTTATAGACACTCAAAGAATGTATTCTCAAAGTAGGTTCCCCTCTTGTATCTTCTCACTGCAGTGGTCATCCAAAATCCCATAGGTCTCTTACTTGCAACCCTGGCTGAAAGCGACACAGCAGTCAACAAGAGAAACCAGCAAGATGCTGGAGTCCTATTCCCCCCCCCCCCCTTCCCACTGGCACAAGTGGAGTAAACTCCCTTTGCTGAAAGGTAATCTGCAGTTACCAGAACCAACAGGGAATCAGACTCGTCTGCAATTCAGTACTGAGCTAAGCCCAGTTGTGCAAAAGAGGCTGTGTAAAGGGAGGGGGAGAGAGGTATGCAACAGAAGAAAAATAAAGGGCACTCATACCGACAAAGATCTAGTACTGTATATCCCTTTGCTTTGAGGCATAGACTACTACATGCAGGAGTAGGCATGAAGAGTTATCTGTCCCATAGATCACTGGACTGGGCAGTGGGAGACAGAAGGTAAAGTTTAGAAGTAGGGCAGGAGTTCAAGTGACTTGAAAAATGCAGACTGGCCCCATATTAAACTGTCCCACGCCTATTTATCCAAACATCTGATGTCATTTCCAGGCAACTGCGATAAATGAGGATACACTTTATATATAATCGGGGAAGTATAATATTTTAAGGGAAATTAGATCCCTGGCTTAAAAACCTACCTTTCTATCATTATGTTTGTTTACAGAGCCCAAGTCGCTCTTTGTATGAACTTCCCACACACCAGGAAATACACACCAAACCAAAGACTTCAGTGCAAACACTCAAATGTAAACAGGACAGACAAGATCACATTATTTAAGAGTCAGTTCCAGCCATGGCAGTGGCTAGAATTATATAATGTGGGTTAAAAGGTCTTTAAACTTAGAAGTCCTACAGGTTTTGGATCTGAAGTATATAATTAGTTTCTATGGCTCCCTAGTCTTCATTCATGGTTTAGCAGTTTTATAAGTAAATCCCTAGTGGGGGAAAGAACATCCAAGGCTGGCACCACAAAACCAGGGCTTCAATCGCGTGTGGGGCACAAAAATCTACTTTTCACCCACAGGATTCATCAAGTGAAGAATGAAGGCAGGATCCACGATTCCTGGTCCTACCTCCCCCCCCCCCCCGCGGTAAAAATAAACACTATAGGAAAGAACCACTATTCCTGGAGAATCAAGGAGAGTTCAGGACATGACAAATCCCCCCCCCCCCCCATTATTTTCCTATGTAGACCTCTTTGGACATTTTCTTGTTTAAAAACAAACAAAAAGAAGTCCTTGCATGAACAGAACGAGGAGTGTAACACTCTTTCTGTTCCCATAAAAATGTTTCCAAAGACACAGCAGCACTCCACAGAAAGTTAGGCTATAATATCTTGTATTATTATTTGTATAGCACCGTATGTGTACATGAAAGGACATGTATGAAGAATGAGAGGACAGCTCCCTGTTCCAGTGCACTTACTATATAAATATCTTCACAAAGGAAAGGAAGGGAAATGGAGGGAGGAGCAAAGAGGAGAAGATATGCAACTGTTTCTGTTACATGTCCTTAAGTAGTTATGGCCCAATCCTACCTAGGAATGTGCGTTTTGGAATGTGCGTTTTGCTGGCATAATGTGTTTTACAGCAGTCACAAACGCGACTATGCCAGTGCATGGCCTGGTTGCCTACTGCCGCAAGCGACCAGGTCCACGCACCAACGGACCAGGGATGCCCGCTGGAGCAGGTAAGGCTACACAGGGGGTAGAACGGAGCAGTGGGAGGAGATGGGGTTGAGAAGGAGGGTGGACTGGGCCCAGGAGGAGGCCTCCAGAGGCCGAAACTCTCCTGTGGGATATAGCAGTAGCTGTGTTGGCGCCGCTGCATCACCGCACAAGGAGTTAGTTAGGATTGTACTGTGACAGTACAACTGAAGAGAATGAGAAGGGGATGCTATACTGCTGAAGAACCTGGGACAGTGAATAAAAAAAAGTTGTGGAAAGGTAAAAAGACAAGATATTCTTTCTCCCTGGTGCAATTTCTTACTTGGCTGAGACTGGATAGAATAAGAACATAAGAAAAGCCCTGCTGGATCGGGCCAAAGGCCCACCTAATCCAGCATCCTGTTTACCACAGTGGCCAGCAAGATTCCTCTGGAATCTCACAAGCAGCAAATAAAAACAAAGCCCCTCTTCTTTGTTGCTCCCCTGCAACTGGTATTCAGAAGCATACTACCTCTGATAGTACTGCACAGTGGTAGCATAGTTATAATGACAAGTAGCCATTGACAGACCTGTCCTTCATGAAAGTGTTCAACCTGCTTTTAAAGCCCTCTATGTTAGTGGCTATCACAGCATCCTGGGGTAGTAAATTCCATAGACAAGAGTGTGTGAGTTATCTCCTCTGATCTGTCCTAAATCTCACACCTCACTGTAGACAGTGTCTACTGTCTCCGCACTATGCATAATTTTATAAGCCTCAATCACGCCCTCCCTTACAGCGCAATCCTATTGAAGGTGTAGGTCAGAGTAACATGCATTGCGCCAGCCTAGAATGTCGCAAACGTGCCATAAAGCACGTTGCGACACCCAGAGAGGAGGGAATGCTGGCGGGACAGCTCATGCCATCACTCTGGTGCCAGGCCTACAGGACTGCACCGTGGAGCAGGTAAGTCCTGCTCTGAGCGGCATGGGGGCTGGGGGGCATAACGGGGTGGGAGTGGGATTATCAACGCTACCGTGTGCTGTATCCTATCCCCCCTTCCAGGTCCCTTCCCCCACCACTGGCCTGCTCAGTTCTCCACCAGCTAAAGAGCCAGTGGGAATCCAAGTAGCCCCATTGCGGCAGCTGGGGGTTTACCTGGGGTAAGCGGACAAACGTCCGCTTACCCTGAGTAAACCTCCAGCTGCCTCCTTCCCTGGATAGGATACAGCATGGGCTGCGTGCCCCACGCTGCACAGCCCACACCGGGGAAGGATAGGATTGGGCTGTTAGTTTCCTTTTTTTAAACTAAAAAGTCCCAGATGTTGTAGACCTTCCTAGTGAAAGGCGTTCCAGTTCTCTGATTATTTCAGTAGTCCTCTTTTGCACCTTTCCAGTTGTACAATATCCTTTAAACATATGGTGAATGGAACCGTATACAATATTTCAAATGTGGCCACATATTTATATAAGGACATTACAATATTACCAATTTTATTTTCAATCCATTTCCTAATGACCTCTAGCATGGAATATGTCTTTTTCACAACTGCCACATGCACTGGGTCAATGCTTTCACTGAGCTACCCAATGAAAGTGATGATAACAAGCAATTGATATATTTACTAATACTGATGTGATTCAACAGACAGATAAATTAGAGTGGTATATACGTAGTTCTGAGAATTCAAGTATAGAAATGAACACAATTAGAGCCTTAAATCTTCCATTTTGCCAGTTTAAAGACTGGTGTCTTCCACAAGATTTAATATACTGTCTCTACTTGTTTATAGCCATAAAACTTCAACCATCCACTATTTTCAAGCAAGTGAACATGCCATGCACATATTTTACTTGCTTACTCATAGGCTGCTGCATGCTTAAGCATTTTTCTGTCGGTAACATTAAAGGAAATTAAGAGACTTTTAATGCAGACACAATGCTAAACCATAGTGAAGCATCACAATTGCGAGCCTCAGGCTCGTGTGCACCTCCCTCCTCCTTTCACATGAGGGGAAAAAATGTGTTGCTTTCATTCCTAGTTTAACACCACCCAGAATTTGTGCTGCATGTGAATGCAGGAAATCCCAGCTTGTTCTAACCACAGTTTGTGAACAAGCCAAGATATGAAACTGGTAGAATGGGGCAGAAGTAGCAAATTTCCTTTCTGTGTGCACAGGGGATGGGAGCGGGACAGAATGGGATGACGTGTGAACTTGAGGCTTGTGCCAATAATGCTTTAGCATTACACCTGAACTCAGTCAGAGAGCACCGATTTGAAGCAAGATTGTATTTTTACAACAGCATACACATATATGACATTCTAAGGTGTCGTAAAAGATGCGCTTGCTAGAACTATTTTTGCAAAAGAAAATATCTGAATTAGGCAGCAAGTAAACCAGTCGTCGTCTCTTCCACAGTGAAGGTGCAGTCAAAATTTATGTGCAAGGCATAGAAACCTACACTCTAAGCCTGGATAATTCATCCAGTGTAATGCATTTTAGAATACATAAGGAAGCACTATTCAATAGCGTTGATGATTTGTTGTCTCTGGCTTCTCTCTAACATACATGGGTACTTTATTTATCTGCAGCTAGTTTTGCTATTTCCCAGCCTGTTCTTCCCGAAAAAGGAAATATAGGTTCACTTGTATAAATAAATATACGGACCACCACAAGATATCCTGAAGCCTTCCCACCACAGTGAATCTAGTATTTCAGTTGGGACAGTGTAACGATCTACTTGTAACACAGGAACAAGCAAGGAACTGAATTTTTAAGTTCAACATAGGGACTCTAATAGACGTTGTTTGGAAAACATATTTCCGTATATGAATTGGACTTCTCATATGTAAACATAAGAAAACCTTAAAATTTTCTTTAATTTTTTTTCTATGAAACTACAACAAAATCTAAAGAGAGACATTAAAAATCATACCCAAGAACTACATGAACCAGTTTCAAGACTGAGACTGCCTTGGTTACTCCAGTGGATGACCTTCACTGGGATATGAACAGGGGGAGTGCATCCCTGTTGGTTCTTCTGGAGATCTCAGTGGTTTTTAATACCAACCATCATAGGATCCTGTTGAGTTACCTTGACTGGGCACTGCACTGTTTTGCAGTGGTTCTGATCATTCTTGGAGGATAGAGCTCAGAAAGTGGTGCATCAGTCCATGATGTGGGCTTTGGCTTGTGGAGTGCTGCAAGGTTCCATCTTGTCTCCCATGCTAACCATTCCATACATGAAATCACTAGGAAAGGTTGAGAGATGTTGTCCAGAGATTTGGGGTATGGTGTCATCAGGATGCAGATAATACCCATCTCTCAGTCCACTACCTAAATCCCTTCACGGTGATTCAGCAGCGTCAGCATGGCTGTCGCTGCATCCTGTGGGGAATTTTGGGCTGCTCGAGGTTTCCCTGGGGTAAGGATAAGGGGACATTTGTCCCCTTGTCAAAACAGCTATGGGGCAATTTGGACCTGCGCTAACTCAATCACTGGCACAAGTCCGCGTTGCTCTGTGCAGGTGGATCAGGCCAGCCTGATCCTGTCCCACCCCCTTGGGCCTGATCCATCCTCCTACTTGCTCCTGTCACCGTCCAGTGGGAAAACATTTGATTCTGGGGTAGGTGTACAAACTGTTTTACACGAGGTTGCCATCCCTCTGAGGTCACAAGTCGACAGCTTGAATATGTTTCGGGGTGCCCATGTGGTGGCAGCCGCCATGAGTGCTTCCTGCCAGCTCTGCCCTTTCATACATAGCAAAAAAACAGAAACTTAGCAGGAAACCAGAAATCAAAAAACTAGATTACTGTAACAAGCTCTTGAAACTGCCTTTGAAGGACTTTTAGAAACAATAAGTAGTTTACAGTGCAGCTGCCACAGTGTTAACAAGCAGCAAGGGACACTTTCAATAGGTTTCCAGGTCCAGTTCAAAATACATACTGCTAATAATAATAAGTATTTATATACCACCCTTCTTGGTCATTGGATTTCTCCTCTGACTTAAATCCAAGGCGGTTTACATGGGCAGGCTTCCCCAAACCCCCTAATGGGAGTCTTTACAATATATAAATGTTCAATCTTTCATGAACTACATTCCAGACCAGATAGTATCCTTTGCTTGCTTGCTTGCTTGCTTGCTCGCTCTCTCTCTCTCTCTCACACACACACACACACACACACACACACACACACACACACACACACACACAGAGTGAGAGAGAGATTGAGCACTACTGTATAAACTTTTGCCTCTGCTGCTATTTGCTAGTGCATTTTCTTTGTTTTGATTATTTTAAATTGTATTTATGTAAATTTTACATTTCTGAGCCACTTTGTAGATCTTTTTAGTTAAAAAATGGGATAAAAATATTTTGAACATAAATACTCCTCATTTTATGCAGTACATTCAGTTTTAAACAAAGAACTACTATAACATCCACATTTATGTTTTCATGTGACTGGCAAGTATGTCATCTAAAATTTATTCCACATTTGCTGAAGGTGCATCAGTTGAAGAACGGATAACACCACATGACAAAACAATGTTTACAGTAGACACTTTACACCACTTTTTGATTTAGTGGTGTAGAAACAATGTATGTAAACACACACACACACACACACACACACACACACACACACACACACACACACACACACAGATCTGCTCGAATCAAAGTAGGCATTTAATTTTTGGAAGTAAAGACAAAAACAGCCACAATGCTGAGTTAATGTTTTCAACTGGCATCCTGAAACTGTATTTTAGATTTTTAAAAAGTCATTTTCAGCTGAAAAATAAATTTGCTAATTAACATAACATAAATACAGTTATATGTGCAACAAGAAAGAAATTAACAGTACTGTACCATGGAGTACAAGTTATTTTGGAGAATTCTGGTAAAAAATATTCACAAAAATACCAAGAATTCCATCCAAAAACCTCTTCTGTCCCACTTTGTCCTGTCTGATCCTTTCTTAAACGACAGTAGGGGGCTGGGAGCCTGCCTTCATCTCAGTGGTTCACAGTCGTGTATTAAAACTTCAATGGTCCATCTGGTACGCTCCTCATTCCGAGAGAGGAAAGGCAAGCTCCCCTACCAGCGCACTTTGAAAAGGAGGAAATGTGGATGTCTGTGTTTGCATTTCTATTGCCACAATGCATTATATCGATCAAGGAATGCTGGGAACACACACTATAGCACCAGGGAGAAAGTTTTATATAATTATATAGTTTACAACTATGAAACTTTACTGTCTTCCAAAATCACTCTCTCTTTTAGAACACTAAATGAACGTGCTCTAATAGGTCATAAAGCTATCTTTGGTAACTATTCCATAGTAGACACAGTCAAGTAGCTTATCTGTAGGTCTGAAAGCTTTTTAAGCAAAACCTAAAAAAACCCCACAAAACCATTGTGTGCACACACTTCAGAAAGCATGCCTTAGCCCTGCCTCTTTAGCCTCAGAATGAAACCTTTCCGGAGTTGAGTGCCCCCCCTACCTATGAGTGAGGCAGACTACCTTACAGTACAGGAACACCCCCCCCCCCCCAGGTTAACAACAGGTTCACTTAACAACGATCTGCATATACAACAGTGGTCCCCCAGTACAGTACCTTATATAAAAAGTCGCTGCCACTTGCCACCTGAGCCTGGTGCTGACTACAAAATGGAGGCAGGAAGCACTCACAGTCCTTTTAAAATCCGTGACATTCCAACACTCCTTCTTTCTGTGCTGCCAGGTTACCAACACACACACACACACACACACACACACACACACACACACACACACACACACACACACAAGAAAGAGGTGGGCTGCAGCTGCCCCGTTCCAAAGAGGATCAGTGCATGGCAGGCCACAGGAAGGCAGGCAGACAGATGTGGGGCGTAGGACATTCCTTGTCACTTCACTGCTCCCTCCACAAATCGCCACTTGATGTAAGCACTTCAGTCAGCCTCATGGCTAGGCTGGCCCTGCCTCCACTACCCCAAAAGCCACCTGAGATTGAAAGCTTTGGTCGGTAGGTCTCCTCCTGAAAGATTATAAAAAGAGCAAAGATACATGGGACCATTTTCCAGCAACATCCTCACATGCTTTCTTACTACTGACAACTCCCTTTGCTACTGCATTTCTCCCTTTGCTTAGTAACCAAGGAGAAAACCTACCTAACTAGTAGTTAACAGGCTACATGATATTGTTACATAGACTCACTGGCGTCACTGCAGGGGGGCGGAGCTCTAAGTTCCGCCATGGTCAGACCCTCCGTTACACGGGAGCACGAAGCGCCCCCGCCCCCTCGCCTTTGGAGCCATTCAAGTCGGTGCCGACTTGAAAGGCTCCAAAGGCGAGGGGGCGGGGGCGCTTCGTGCTCCCGTGTAACGGAGGGTCTGATCGCGGCCGAACTTAGAGCTCCGCCCCCCTGCAGTGACGCCAGTGTTACATAATGTTTCTAGAGTAGTTCTCCATTACTGAAAAGCTGCTCTTTAACACCAATAAAAGGATACCTGGTTTGGTGCTTCCGTCTTAAAAAAAATCTAGAGACTGATTTCATGCATCTCTGGGTATCAAAATTGCATCTTTTCCAATTTTTTGTATATATGTTACATAAGCCAAATTGTTAAAGGCTAGCCATGGGGGGGGGGGGAAGGAAGAGATGATGTCCTTCCTGAAGGGCTAAAGAACATGAAAGCCTCCTAATTTAAGTGGCAAGATTTAAGAGAAAATAACTTGAACGTTTGGTTAGTATATTAATTTTTTATGTACTGACAGAAGGTACCCATGTAAACCAATAACATCGCAAGTACTCTGGACAAGCATTTCAGTAAGCAAAAGGACAGCGTCTACTGAGAAGGGTTTCTGTGCAAGCTGCACTGAGTTGCACAAGAGTTCCAACTCCCATCAATATAAAAAGGGAACAATAGGCCTGTGTGATGCAATATTGCTGGGTAATGCAAGTGGGTCATCTAGATTTAAAAACTAAATTTGCCATGAAACTCACTTTATCAAATCACTATGTTCAGAATTGCTGAAAGATGTAAGACCTTCGTACAACAGGAATGATTACTTATTGCTTTATTAATGGGGATTGCATGGGAACTGGCCCTCATGTAATACACCGAACAATTCAGGGAATTACTGTATATATTAACAGAAATGCTCAGTTCTGTACTGATCTTTTGCAACATTAGCACTAAGTGAATCTTGACTGCTCATAGCTAGCACCCACACCTTTGGAGATTACAAGTCCTACAGACTTAGTCTCAATGTGATCTTACTACAATTACATTGGGAATTTCAAGAAGTAGGCAGCAAGCAGATTAACTAGGTGGTCAAATTCAGGATATGTACATTTCCACACACCCGGCTAATGGCAGCTTTAACAGGATACAATAGGTATGTTTAAAAAAAACACACCACACAAACGCAACCATCAGGAGAAATTACTGACTGCATTCTGTATCAGCATCCCACGCAAGCTGACTAATGGAGTTATATTTGTCTCATATGATAGTTAGTCGCCCATGCTATCTAATGGCTGCAAAACGAAGCATGAATAGAAGAAACTATGAGGCTGACCAGAAAAGATGTTCTATTTGGCAGCCACAGAGTCCACACTTATAGGCCTTTTTCCAAGGGGGAAAATTTTATTTGTTACTGTCTGAGATGCAAAGCTACTGTAGGTCTAAACCTGTAATTTAAACATGAGCAAACTGTCACTGAAATGAATGAGAGCTAATCTCTTTTTAAAAAAAAGAAGATGGACAGGTAAGAAGAAAATTCAGAATTAATTCAAGTACAGGTTCTCTCAACATCAACTTTGGTTTTTTTTTTTTTTAAGTTGCATCGTTAGACTTATTGGCTTAATTTTCTCATAACACATAGTGTTCTTGACAAGACACTGTTGCTGTGATCCAGCAGGGCACTGTGCAGCCTGCACCAACATTGTCCTATCAAGCTTCGTTTTCAGCTCTTCCACCAGATCCCACACAAAACCGTGCACAATTTTTCCATTTTAACCAGAGCACTACATGACCTGCTAAGGCACCAGTATCAATATAAGGACATTAATACTAATGGCATATTGTCATATAACATATAAATACTGATTAAATGTACTCAATTCATTCATATGACATACTGGAAAATAGAATTATTTATTTTATTTTTTATTTTTCACATTTTTATACCGCCCTTCCTCCAAGGAGCTCAGAGTGGTGTACATATTTCCTCCCCTCCTTTTTTGTCCTCACAACAACCCTGTGAGGTAGGTGGGGCTGAGAGATAGTGACTGGCCCAAGGTCACCCAGGAAGCTTCGTGGCTGAGCGGGGATTTGAACCTGGATCTTCCAGGTCTAAGTCCGACTCCCAAACCACTACACCATCATTACTTTGACTTTTGTCCGATTCTTATCCCACTCTACCTCTCCCCTCCCCAAAATTAATAAAGCAAATCCAGTTCTCTTCTCAATGCTGAGAAAACATCCTGTTGCATTTCTGACTATTATGAACCTGTTAAAAGCAGAGCACCTCTCTCAAGAAACAAAAAAAAGGAGGACTGACAGCTCTACCACAAATAAAAACAAATATGAAGACTGGATTTATGCACATATATTGATGGGACAGGAGAAATGTCTGGAACGTACACCGCTCTAAATGCATCCTTGTCTGGCTATAGAAATGTAGTAACAGAATCTGCCCCTAACACCCAGCTGTACACTTTCTGCTCTTTTTCCAAGAACCAGGATCCAGTTGACTTGCAGACACCCATGTGCAGTTTTCCATTTTGAATAATAGCAGTTTCATTTGGTCATATTTGATTTTATTATGTTAACATTTTTGTAAGTTATTTGAAGGATGAATTTCAGATTTTTCTAACAGATGTGCAAAACTAAGATGTTAACTTAAGGGTGAAAACAAATGAAATACTTGTAAGGTTCCAAGCCTGCTGCCCTTACTGTATTCAATCCAAACGTCTGCCCGCAAGAATTGAGATGGGGGGAGGGGAGGGGTTCTACAAGTTCAGCCAGCTGTACACCATGCTGATTAGTAGGCTTCTTGTGATGTCACCAAGAAATCTCTCCCCTATGCCAGCACAGTTTTGGACTTATCAAAACAATTCTACCGTTTTTTTAATTAATAAGGCAATGAATGAATGAATGAATGAATGAATGAAAGATCCATGCATGCAATCTTTTAAAAAGAAATAAGAAGGGTAGGGGATGAATTGGGGAATGCAACTGTCTGACTTATACGTTTAGAGAGGGAGCTTCTCTCTCCAAAAGGGGTGTGTCTACTCCAAGAAACAGACACATTTACCATCCTTCTCTACAAAGCGTCTCTGGAAAATGTCTACAGAATGGCTTCCAGGGCTGATAAATCTACCTTTATCGGATACAATAGTACAACACACACACTCACACTCCATCTAGGAACCAATGTGCACAGTATTTCTGAGATAGGGCTTTGAGTTACGAAATGCCCAGTTCTAAATTTCACTTTGGCCATGAACTCATGGATTGGTTGGCATTAGGCAAGCTGCTATTGCTCAGTCTCAGTCCCCCATCCACAATATGGGTGGTAATAATACTAGCCTATCTTACAGACATTTTGTAAAGAGTAAGATCATGTACGGCAAGCACTTTGGATACTCTCGATATGCTATAAAAGTGATAAGTAGTGCAGTTGTTAACAGGTCCTCTTTGGCAGATCAAGGTCCTCTGCAGTTAGCGCTATAATTCAATCATTTGTAATCTGTAAAAGTCCTGCCCCTGGGACTGTGGGTACTACTATTGGGTATCTTTTTCTTGTCTGCTCTTGTACCAGCTGAATGAATTTACTGTGAAGTCCTTTCTGTTCAATGGGTAGAAGCGGAGGTAGTCCCATCCTTGTAAAATATATCTAGTAGTGTTAGTGCACAGCCCCAATAAATAGGTTTCAGATAGGACCTTATATCTACTTCCATTCTCCCTGTCTCAGACTGTCTGTGAGTAGTACTGTTCTGTTGCCTTTCCACCCCAATTGTTCTAAAATAACAGCTTTTTTTTGCTGCTGCTGCTGCTGCTGCTGAAGTTATATTCTGAAACCTAGTTGCTGTTCAACTTTTCTGATGGGGTTTAACTAGGCTTACCAGATCTCCAACCGGGACAGAGTGCTAGACCTTTAGGACAAGGAATGTGGGCAGGTGTAGCTTGTTAAACCTTAGAGCACAATCCTAGGCATGTCTACTCAGAAACAAGCCCCATTGTGTTCAGTGGGGCTTGCTTCTGAGTAGACATGCCTAGGACTGTGCTCTAAGGTTTAACAAGCTACACCTGCCCACATTCCTTCTCCTAAAGGTCTAGCACTCTGTCCTAAGCAGCTGAATGAGAAAGCCACAATTCCCTTTCCACAAGCACCACATGATATACATCTACAGTGTGCTTAAAAGATGGAGCATTTTCCAATATATCTCATGGAGCAGCTGAATGAGGTCTCTCCAGAAATCTCAGAAGTGCATAATTTCAATAAAAGGACACATATGCAAATAAGTGCTCTGGAGTAAAAAAAAGAGTGCTTCCAAACAATGCAAGGCTTATTTGTACTTATTATCTACTATTCACTTTCAGAGCAAACATAGGCTGGGTTCGGACAGAACACTAAACCACAACTAAAACAGGGTTTAGAATTAATGGCACGAGGCTGGGCTCATACGGGAAGGAAAAAACTTTGCAAGTTCCATCCATTCCAGCTGTCACAAACTACAACTTGAGGCAAAACCCAGCAAATCCTGGTTTATACTAACCATAGTTCACTAACAAGTGAGGTTTGCCGTGTTGGGAAACAATGAATGACAAATCACAGTTTGCTCTGTACTACGAAGAGAAGCTACTAATTTCTCCCCCTCTCATACTCGTAGGGTGGGGAAGAATGCAGGCCTAAGGCTCATGCTAGTACAGGCATCCTCCCTTATCCATGGGGGATAGTTTCCAGCTGATGCTGCAGATACCCAAAACTGTAGATAGATGCGAACCCTATAGTATACTTACTGTTGCTCCACGCAAGCCTCCAAATGGCTTCCTCGTTGCACTTGGAGGGCAAGTGCTAAACAGCAAGTGCAAAGAGGGTGCTCCTCGCAAGCCTTCCAAATGGATTCCTCATTGCGCCGGGCAAGCGCTAACAGGAAGTGGGTTGGAGGGCTGCAATCGACGTGGCGCTAACAGGAAATGGACAGCACAGGAGACAAAGACACAGAAGACAGCGACAGGAAGGCTGTAAACAGAGGCAGATAAGTCATTTGCGCGAAAGTACTTTTTGACCTTTGCAAAAAGTAAAAGTTGGCTTGCCATGCTGATTTTTAGCGAGATTATTATAACTTCTGTAGTTTATTATGCAGCTGTGAGTAAGCTGTGACATGTCACCTGGCTAAACAAATTTTAGAAAGTCTCCTTCTGGTCCTATACATTTTATAACTGAGAAAAACTAGAATACCAATTTCTTCTGAAACTTCTCCCAAATCCTCCCTTCCCCCAGCCTCTAGTAAAGTTTGCAATAGGAACACTTTTGCTTTTCCTTCAAATACTGGGTGGAGGAAGCCTGCTGATATAATCACATTGCCAACTGTGCTGTTCTAACAGCATTTACTTTGCCATTATACTTTATTTGTTTTATACTGTTGGCAAAAGGAAGGGGAACTTCACAGAACAACTTTTCCATTTGAACTGGATTTTGCATTAATACTTGCCCCCCCCCAATACGTTTGAAGTAGTTTCTAGGGTTTAAAAAAACCCTTCTGAAGTAGTTTCTAGGGTTTAAATACTTCTGAAGTAGTTTCTAGGGTTTAAAAAAACCTAGAAAACACCTTCAAGACAATTTAGAAATCAATTTGACCAAAAAAATCTCCTGGACCATTCTGGAGAGGAGGTATAGTGTGAAAAGAGTAAGAACACACTTTAGCCAACCTCTTATAATAAGGGCCATAAGAACATAAGAGCCCTGCTGGATCAGGCCAAAGGCCCATCTAGTCCAGCTTCCTATATCTCACGGCACAATCCTGACGATCAATCGGGCAGTGGAACGAGTGTTCCACAGCCCAAAGCAGTTGCAAATGTGCCATAAGGCACGTTCCTGACGACTCAAGAGCAGGGAAGGCCGGCCTCCCCTGCTCCGCCGCTGGAGCACCTTAGCTGCCGCCGGAGAACCCAAGTAAAGATCGAGTGGCCGTGGGGGGGGGGGTCGGCGGGGCAGGGAAGGTGCCCATAGGCCCAGCCGGCCCGGGAGGGGGCAGAGGGCGGCCTCGGCCGTATACTGACCCCTGCCGGGCAGCTAGGCCGTTACACGGCCTCCTGTTACTTCTGCCAGCAATTTCGCTGGTGAAAATCCGAGGCCAATCGCCTGGCCCTGCATTTACACTTGGGGAAGGGGATGAGCGTCCCCTTCCCAGAGTATTTATTTTATTTTTCACATTTTTATACCGCTCTTCCTCTAAGGAGCTCAGAGTGGTGTACATATTTCCTCCCCTCCTTTTTGTCCTCACAACAACCCTGTGAGGTAGGTGGGGCTGAGAGATAGTGACTGGCCCAAGGTCACCCAGGAAGCTTCGTGGCTGAGCGGGGATTTGAACCTGGATCTTCCAGGTCTAAGTCCGACTCCCAAACCACTACACCATCCTCCGGCCAAGAGGCAGCCTGGCCACAGCGGAGCACAGGATCCGGTGGGTGGCCTGGGCCGCCCGTTGGATCCTTTCGCTGTTTTGCTCTGTCACAGTGGCCGACAACAAGATACCTTGATCCTGTTTCCACTACCTTGTGCCTGGCATACAGAGAAAACTTACTGTACTTCTAAAACCAGGAGGTTGCCTATGGCTTGTAACTTGTGATGGACTTTTCCTCCATTAATCTATCCAATTCCCTTTAAAGGCATCTAGGCCAGGTACCATCACCACGTCCTGTGGCAAGGAGTTCCACAGGTTAATTACATACTGGGTAAAGAAATATTTTCTTCTGTCTGTTTTAACTTTCCCTCCACTCAATTTTAGTGCATGTCCCCTAGTTCTGGCGTTGTGTGAGAGGGAAAAGAATTTCCCTCTATCCACTCTCTCCATCCCATGCATAATT
This sequence comes from Plestiodon gilberti rubricaudatus, assembly GCA_026170595.1. Taxonomy (NCBI): domain Eukaryota; kingdom Metazoa; phylum Chordata; class Lepidosauria; order Squamata; family Scincidae; genus Plestiodon; species Plestiodon gilberti. The sequence goes on from JANXHW010000001.1 coordinate 266,789,359, forward strand.
TTATACGTCTCAATCATGTTCGCCCCTCAGGCGCCTTTTTTCTAGACTGAAGAGCCCCAAATGCTGTAGCCTTTCCTCATAAGGGAGGTGCTCCAGCCCACTAATCATTTTGTTCACTCTCTTCTGCACCTTTTCCTATTCAACTACAGTCGGACCTTTTTATCCACAGTTTTTTTATCCACGGATTTGACTCAACATGGATGGCAAAACTGTGAAAGAGGGAGTCCGACCGCACTACATTACCTCTTTTTTCAGCATTGTCGGGGGCCTGCCAGCCACTTCCAGCCTGCTGCGCATGTGCAAACCGCTGAAAATGCAGCCGGGAGTCTCTGGCGCCATTTACAGGTTGCTACCAGTAGTGGATGTTGTTTTTTCAGTCAGTTTAAACAAACTCAGGAGGAGGGAAGCGGCAAAGATGCTGGAAAAAAGGTATTGTGGCACCGCTCCCGACACCCCCCCCCCCCGGGTTTCGTATAACACTGATTTTCGTATCCACTGTGGTTCCAGGAACAGAACCCCAGCGGATAAAAAGGTCTGACTGTATATCCTTTTTAAGGTGTGGTGACCAGAACTGTACGCAATACTCCAGATGTGGCCTTACCATAGATTTGTATAATGGCATAATAATATTGGCCATTTTATTCTCAGTCGCTTTTTAATGATCACAAGCATGGAATTGGGCTTCTTCACAGCTGTAGCATGTTGGGTCGACACTTTCATCGATGCAGTCACAAATGAGTGTTTGCTACTCAGTGTACGTACATATGTCAAGGAACCTGCGTAGAAATCGACCTGCAGAGCGTGCACTTCGCAGGTGGAGGGTGCCGTAAATGTGCCATAAAGCACATTTTCGGGATCCCGTACTCCACCTCCTGGACGACCCTGCAGCCGCCGGTGCAGGTAAGATTTGCACTGGTTGGTGCAGGGGCAGGGCGGGCCAGGCAGTGAGGGAGGGTGTCCATTGGACAAGCTGGCCTGGGAGGGGATATCAGCTGCGTGTGCCGCCGATATCCTGCTCCAGTTCCCAGGTTCAGCGGCCCTTTCTCTGCCACCCCGGATATACGTCGGCTCGAGAGCAAACGTACATCCAAGGAGGTCCATTGGGGCCAGGCAGCCCTACACTGGGGGAAGGGGAAGAATGTCCCCTTCTCCCAAGGAGTTCCCAGGTTACGGCGGAGCAGCCCGGGAAAAGCTGAGGATCCTGTGGCCGGCCCTATGGGCTGGCCGCAGATCCTTACGCAGGATCGGGCTGCCCATCACAGCTATGTGTAATAATATAACAACAATAATTTATATGGAGCTCTGAGCATGCAAAGCACCGCACAGGTATTCTTTTGATGTTTTCCTTACAACAACCCCATAAAGTAAGTACAGTCAAGTCACAATACCCGGCACTTGATGATCCAGAAAGCTCTATTAACTGGAAGTTTGCTAAAAGGCCCATTACATTTCACTATTCTATTAACCAGCAGCAATTCCGAGTGGCCGTGAGAGTACAGAACACTCACACACCTGTCCAAGTGGCTGTGAGAGTCTATCACGTAAGGCTCAACTAAGGCAAATAAAAAGTGGAAGAGAGTGGTGTTAACCATAAAGGCAAAATAGACATTGCAATCAACTTCAGTGTGGAGAAAACAGTAACAAGTTAACGGAACACTATGGCATTGTATCATCAACACCGTAAAACATAAGGAAGCAGAAAGAAAACTTCTGAAATTCTATTCTGCCACTGAATCAACCAAGGCCATTGTTCTGTACCATGTTCTATAGAAACCAAAGTTGGAACATCTTGACCAATGGCCCAATCCTATCCTGGGTTGGACTGCACGGTGCAGGACTGCTGGCACAACATCTGCTGCATCTTGCAGGCTGGCTGGGGACCAGGCTGGTGGGGTAGGTAACTTTTACTTACTTCCTCGGCTGCTGTCTGGTTCCCTATGGGACTCCTCAAAGAAGCCACGCCATCTCTTTGGCTGGCATGGTCTCGAGGGGCCTTCTGGGTGTGTGTCTGGGCCAAGATGGGGGGGGGGTCCAGATCCAGTGCATGCTGCCGCCACCAAAATCCATCCTGATCCACCCCCATCATTGGCAGAACTCCGTCAGTGCTCAATGTGCGAGGTGCTGTCGGAGGCATGCGGCATTCTGGGCCTTGCACAGGTAGCAGTGTTCTGCAGACCAGCAATGGCAAACCTTGCAGTCTTCCAACATAATGCGAGCATAGGATTGGGCCATTCATGTTGTATGAGTGGATTGTGATTAAATGCTCTGAGGGAGCACCTATCTCAGGATATATGTTTAGAAAAGGCTAATAACTTTTACATAAAAAATGGAGCTTAGGCTTCAATGGTTGGGTAGCTGGGTTCAAGACTTGACCTGGCATAAGAATTGTGGACATATCTGGAGAATAAAAATTACCTAATCACAAAGCCGCAGAAGAATATGCAGATATAGCTGCCAAAATAGTGCAAGTGCTACAGGTTAACACCTGAACAGATATACAGTGGGCCCTTCGCATCCATGGGGGTTCCGTTTCTGGAACCCCCGTGGATTCAAAAATCCACAGATATTCAAGTCTGCGGTTGGAGTGTGTGTGTCAGTGCCAGCACCACAGTACCTTATTGAAGAGCCACGCAGGTCTGCCACCCGCTTTTTCCCTCTGGCGCCACATTGCAATCTTCTAAAAGCTTGTTAGAAGGAAAAGAACACGAACGCAAATGAATTCCAGTTGTGCGCGCAATTGGAAGTTGATTCTGGTCCCTTTTTTTTCTTTTAACAAGCATTTTAGAAGATTACAATGCAGCACCAGAGGAAGCGGGGGGTGGGCCCACACGGCTTTTCAATAAGGTACTGTGGCGCTGGCGCTGCCCCCGTCCCCAGTGGGATCCCTCCGCAGATGGCCATCCACAGATACTCAAATCTGTGGATGGCCAATCCGCGGATAAAGAGGGCCCACTGTATAATGCTGATGAATCAGGTTTATTGTGACACTGTTTGCCTAACAAGACCCCGACCCCCCCCCCCCAGTTGGTGATGAAGAAGTTGCACCTGGCTTCATGTTAAAGTGATTTATGATGTTATGTTGCACAGATGGTGCTGGCACTCAACATGTGAAATTGTTAGTTATTAGAAAATACCAGCATCCATGTGCATTTAAGAATGTTCAGCGTTTACCTGTGGTGTACGCAGTGCAACTCAATTCCAGTATGGATTCAGAAAATGTAAGCATTGGTTTTGCCATGTTTTGTTCCCTCAATAATAAGACAACTTCTGTAAAATTGGCAAGCTGAAGACAGCAAGCACATTCTCTTACTTGACAACTGTAACACTCACCCTAATGAATTGGAATTGCAATCTGGAAATATTTTTGCTGCTTCTCTTCCTCTAAATGTGACAGTCCTTATCAGACCAAGGAGTTATACAAAATATAAAGCATTATCACAGATACGGTTTCCTTCACAAGCTTGTGAATCACAAAGGAACCACTAAGGAGTTTCAAGGCGTTTAAAACATTGAGGATGCAATTTTCAACATTGCCTGTGCATGGAACTTAGTCAAGGCAGAAACTTTATGCTGAGTCTGGAGGAAATTGTGGATAGCTGTTCTGTTTACTGAGGGATGTTTGGACGAAGACTTTGAGGACTTTAACCTTTGCAAGGATGACACAGTTCAAGAAATAGTTTCAATATTAAAAAACCTCCCCCCCAACCCTGAAAGTGAAGTTAGTCAGGTAGAGATGTAAACGAATGGATTGAAGTAGATAAAATTATGAAAGTATTAGAAAAAAATTATATGCCTGAGAACTAACATTCTCAAGAAATTACAACTTGAATCTCACCAAACCTTTTAATCATCCCAGCTCAGCTCACAAAAGATGCTTAGGCTAAATTTACAGAAATTCCCTTTCCTCTTACAGGCCCTGGCACCCTATCCCACCACCTTTCAATAACTGGGTGCATAGCAGTTTGCAACTTTGAACTATCCCAGTAGGATCATGAGCCACATACTGGGAAAGCCCCTTGATAATCGTATAGCCTTATTAGCAATTAAATGCAAACTGCTGGCACACACACTGGTACCCTTCCTCCCCTCTAGTTTGAGGAAACACTAGAAATAAAGAAGAGTAAGGCTGAAACTGCATAAGAAACAGTTGTGTGTACTGTATGTTTATTCCATTTTTTTAACCCCAAAACATCAGCAGGGGGCTGCAATCGAGTAGAAGACTGGTGGGGAAGGGCTGCTTATTCTCTTCCCCTCTAGCAGTTTTCCCACTGCACCCAACTTGCTTTTCTTGCTCACATATTTTCACCTGTGGGAAGAAAAGCAGCTGGAGATGATTCTGAGCAGAAGAATGGCTGGAGGGGAAGGCTTAAGCACTCCTCCGCTTCCCTTGCTGGTGCTCTGTTCAAAGACTGGAGTCTCTCACAGCTGCGTCTGATTTTTAAATAGTCAGGAGAAACATACATGCATCTGTGTGTCAGGTGTAGTTTTCCGCCTCAGGTTGCAGTCTAATGGCCCAATCCTATTTAGACGCTGTGCCAATGCCACATGGATGCCAGCGCAATGTCTGTCCTATCCTAAGCCTGTTCAGCCAACACCATGCCAGTGCAGCCCTCCCAGTAATGCTGGTGTGGCTCTCCTAGGAACACTGGCACAGCCCTTTCCAGCAATGCTGACAGCATCCATGGAAACCCTGACACAACCCATTATCCTCAGAGCAGCATCCTGACATTAGTGTGTCACTGGCACGACGTTGGCACAACCCCCATGCATCATCGGTGTGATGTCAATGAGTTACTGCTGTGATATCCAAGGAGCCAATCGCTGCATCCACCCAGCCCCAATGCTGGTGACCAGAGAACTGCTGCCAGGGAGGGTGAACAGACCAGGGAGCGAGGGCAGGTGCAGGGCCAATGAGTAGCCAATGCTGGGGGAATGCCCCACTGCATGCCACTGGGAATGAGCAGCAGAGCAACAGGAACCTCCACTAATCATGGGGAGGTGCACCTAGGACACCACACACACACACACACACACACACACACACACACACACACACTACCCTGACCCTACAGTGGCATTAACAAAAAAAGAGGCAGAAGCAAAAAAAAACTGCTAGGAGCCCCTACACTCAGGGTTCAAGTCCCCTTATGTCACCCACAGAAACACACAGAAACACACACACACACACAAACACAAGGAATACCTTTTTGACCACAGCAGAGGAAGGGGCAGAAAGACAGCTCCCTAGGAAGAGGGCAGCCATGTGCAACAGACACACAAGTCTCTCCATTGTGAGGGTTTGAGTCCCTGTGGGGGCATTTGCCACCTGGAATGAAATTTTGCCAGGGGAGAGACTGGGACAAAGCACAAGGGGAGCCTCAACAGCATGCAGGTGAAGCAGGGTCCTGGTGGCTTTCTGGACAAAGATGCCAGGTGAGACACAACCAAGGGACTTGCCCTAACCAGCAAGACACTCGCCTTTTGCATGACCACACAGGAACACCCATGGCAGGGCAAAAGGAGAAAGGAAGGGAGGTCTAGAACTCACACCACAAAGCTGCTTTCTAACCACCCAACCATGGCAGGAGACAGGCAAAGAGCATCTCATCCAGTATTTAACACCTTGCATCTGTGCAAACAGACACACCTGGCTGGGAGACTGTTGCACGTGGACCTATCAGAGGGAGCACTGCATGGGCCAATTAATGGGCTCACATGTGACATAGAGAGCTGACTGCAGTAGCCCGTCCATCTAGCAACACCCATACACATGCCCTTTGCTTCATTGCTGGCACCTGCCAGTGTGGCCGTCGGTCTGCTGCCCCTTCTGTTCCCCTGCCATTGCTCACCTTATACCATGGCAGCAGAAAACAGAGGGCTCATGATGACTGAGGAGCATCTACCACCTTCAAAGCCCAAGAAGTCACAGAGTGAGGATGCCACACGCCCTGAGAACAGGGTCCCTTCACAGAGTTCTGCCTTGAAGCTAGTTGAGGTAAGAAACAACCTGGGTAGAAGGGAACCCTATCTGCTAACAGGGAAGACAACAAGAATGATTCAGCCAAAGGTTTTATTGGACTGGATTGGCAACAGAGCAGCATCTGAAAGAGAAACACACAAATGGGGAGCCAACCATCTCTGCCCAGCAGGACTGTTGTGCCACTGCAAGTTATCCAACAGCCAGCCAAGTAACAGGTTCCAGTGAGGTCTGGCTACACTGGTTGGCTCACTTTCTGCCACGGAGTTTGCAAAGACACAGGGCCCTGACTGGAAGGAGTAGATCAGCAACCTCACTGAGCAGCAGCTGGGATCAGGCTGGCCACGGAGGGTGGGCAGGCAGGCTGTAGGCTTCCCTTGAGGTCTGTGCAGTGTCTTCACCTGTGGGAAGCTGCCTGTGAGGAGCAAGGAGAAACACAGAGAGAGTAACAAGGAATTGACAACAGCATCAACCACATTTCTCTGGCTTGAGATGCATACGTGGTGTTTGCGAGGGAGAGTGGTGTCACCGGACTGTACATGCAATGGTGCCCACTGGCATCGCTGCAGGGGGGGCGGAGCTCTAAGTTCCGCCGCGGTACGACCCTTCATTACACTGGTGCACGAAGCGGCCCCGCCCCCTCGCCTTCGGAGCCATTCAAGGTGGTGAAAGCAACGCGCATGGAGTCTCCTGCGCGTTGCTTTCACCGCCTTGAATGGTTCCGAAGGCGAGGGGGCGGGCCCGCTTCGTGCACCGGTGTAACGAAGGGTCGGACCGCGGCGGAACTTAGAGCTCCGCCTCCCCTGCAGCGACGCCAGTGATGGTGCCCTGTTGGGGGTAAGATCATGGTGGCTTGGAACGTTACCTTTCCCTCTTGGGGGGCAGCAGTGGAACTGTGCAGAGGAGCACTGATCAACTCCGTGTGGCAATGGTGCAATCCTGAAAAACAAAAAGGGATTCGGGTGAGTGTTTGGCCAGCAGTACCAGTGGCTGGAGTTCCTGGCATTGACCAAAATTCACACTCCCTGTTCTTAGCTGTTGCAAAAGGAAGGGGTGGTTCAGCAACACAGTTGATAGTAGAGATAAATTTTATAATTCTGAAGGGTCAGAATTGGGGTTAGACATGAGACAGAGATGCAATGTGTGGTGGCATGGAATCCCCTCCCCCCCTTGCTTACCTGTGTGGGGTGTATTGTGCTTGCTTCCCCTTTCGGGGTGGTGAGGTAGCGATTCCAGCTAGATGTTTGTGTGTGGAGTCCTCCTCCTGGGAGAGAATACCTGCAATAAGAATTCTGAGAAGATAAGAGTTAACAAATATCTTGCCATACATGTTGTAAGGGACAAGAGGGATCTTGTACAAAGTGCTCCCTTTGTGTGCCAAGTGCCCTTTCACTATAGTTCCCATCATTAAAGTTGCCCAGAGACCAGAGAGGTATAACCCATGCCATGTGTCTGATCACCTGAACTGACAGGGGCTTATATACTGTGGTTGGTGTGATGCGATTGGCTGCCAAATGTAGTCTGTATCCTATGCTCCACTGTGGGGGAGTGGGCAGGGCAGGGCAGGGGCATTACACGATTTACAATTTTCCACTCTTTCCCTCTTCTCCATTGTTTCCAATGGGGTTCCCCCTACCTACGCCAACTCTTTTGTTGGCAAAGCATTTTCCTTGGTCAGGGGTGTGTCCGTTGTCTGAAGATGGGTTAGGATCTGGTGTATGTTGATTCCTCCTCATCCCTCCCACATCATGCCCCCACTTCCTCGCCATTTTGGGCTCTCTGCTGGCAGGGTTGTGCCAGTGACTGAGTGACATCCGAGTTACTTTGGTGTGGCATTTTCCCAATGTTGCGCTGGTGTCTCGTGTGTCCACTGACTGGAGGACTTCTATGCCAGTAAGGATGTCGTTACACCGATGTAAGTAGAGATGCACCGGTGTATTTCAAAGATAGCATTGGGCTGTAAGTATACTTACAAAGAAACAAATGTCATTGCATTTGGTACGACTTTCTCTTGCATAATACACTAATGGACTAGAGGAGAATTCATATTTATATGGCGCTTGTTTTCAAGTGTTTGAAGTTAACCAATTCAGTAGATAAAATAAATCTCCCTAGGACTGATGACACGACTACCTCCAGGATCCAATGACTATTCATGGCTGAAATATTTTAATCAAGACAGGAAACAGTGTGTCTTTCAAATCAATCAACCAAATCGTAGGGCTGCACAGTCCACTGAATTGCCAAAATGCAGGGAGGGAAGGGGAGGGCTGAAGCGTAGCCTTGATGTTCATGAACGAGAGCAGCTTTTGTCAGGGCTTCTCTAATGAAGGCAAAGACAAAACTAAAATGCCTCTCAATTGCTGGTGGAGACAAGCAGGAAATACGAGCAAAAGCAAAGAGATGCAAGTCTTAGTTTGTCCCACATTTTGTCAGAAAAAAGAAAGCAAAAGCAAGGAAAGAACAGAAATCAGAATGCAACATGGAGCTCCTGTATTTTGATTTTACAGGGGCTATGAGACATGCAGTAAATACATCCTTAAATTATTTCTCTTGTCCTGTGGCAAGACACTTACTGCTCATTGTTACGAAAACATATTCAAGTTGGAAAATATACTTGATTGTTTTTAGCTCCTCATCTGCTGCTGAGCTGTACTTCTTTGCATTCATATTGCTGTATATGAAACAACTGACACCAAATAAGATGGAAGGTGTGTTTCCCCTCAAACCCCCCCCCCCCCCCATATATTTAAGCACCAGAGAAATACAAAGAATTTATGTCTGGGTAATTTTTTCCCCAAAATATACTAAGCTATCTGTATTTGTTGTTGATGCTATCACATCAACCGTGATTTTATGCAATAGTCAAGGTTCAAGTTCACAGTTGTTTGGTAGCTGTGTAAAAATGCTGTGGCTGATACATGCAGCTGCAGTCCTTTTAATATCTGTCACATGGCATGACTATTCAACAGAGTATTCGTGGGAGAGTTAAGGAAATCATCCACTTATTCAGGCACTGAGTGGCACCCGTAGACCCTAGTGCCACCCTGGTTTGGGACCTAGATAGAGCAAGTCACCACTCAACCACAGGGCTTGAAGGAGTGCTCATTTTACAGATTAGATAAACCTATTCTGCAGTCCCATTCAACAGGGCACACAACCCCATCCTTCCTTGGGACAGATCAGGCATTATCCAAACAGCATGGACACTGCTCCCTCTCCCAACATGTGTTTATCCTACAGCACCTTGGTACTATGGTATATGAAATGAGGGCTAGGAGATCAGATGGAGGGGTGCGTAGTTTCCTGCAGGAAGTTTCTACTATGTATGCTGTTGGTACTGCATGTACCAGGCCCAACACAGAACTATGGTCATCATCTCCATATCTAATGTGGGGACATAGCATTCAAGTACCACAAATGACAGGCTTCCATACATGTGCAGCAAGCTACTCTAGCTAGCTAGTATTCTGTGGAATCCGAGCTCCTTCTCTTCAGCCAGCTTGTGCTACTTGTGCCTACTGCTACAAAATGGGGCTCTGGCTTCAAATCACACTGTTGGCCCCTTCACGGGATTACAAGGGATATCTCGTGCACAGCACTAGGGATAGCACATTTTAACTCCTTCTCCACATCTTTGCCCCATCCTGTAGCAAGGAGGGGGGGGGGAGAGAGAGAGGGAGAAACAGATCAAATAGCCAGATTCACGGCCCAAACTTATCTGGGCCAGCTGCCAGTGGAACAAGCGTTCTTACGTTCTTATGGCAGTTGTAAAAAATAATCCAGCAACATGCAGAGTAGCGCGCTGCAGGAGTGCCAGTAGGAAGACAATATCCTTAACAAGCCTGCCAGAGGATATCCCGTCACCCACCAAGGCAGGAGGGCGGGGGAGGGCAAAACAAGGTGGTGATTGGGGTGAGGGAAGGGCAGATTGGGTCCAGGAAGGGGTCAGGTTTGGCAGCAGCAGAAGCCGCCGAATCCTAGCCCCCTTCCTGGACCTGATCCCTTGGTGCAGGTCCACGTGGACCTGTGCCAGCGAATTCGCTAGTGCAGGAACAAGTAGACCCCTCTGCACTGTGGAGGCTTACCCCTGGGTAAGGAATGAATGTTCCCTTACCCAGAGACCTCCGCAACTGCCCCCCCCCCGGCAGGACGCTGAGGTAGCCATTTTGGCGTCGCTGCATCAGCGAGGGGGGGGGATAGGATTGAGCTGGCAGTGGCTTTTCCTTAAGCAGTTAAAAGACAGGCATTCTGAAGTAGTACGTGTGTCCTTTTAAAGTGTAAGTGCAAAGCAGCAGCAAGAGGTCATCATGACAGTTGCATCAATGTCTCTCGCAGCCCCCTCAACAAGTGTCTTTAAAAACCTCTGCTATTCTAAAAGTAGGCGGATGCGAACATGCAGTGGCCACACGGTGGCCATTTTCAGTCTGGATGCACTGTATTCTGTTCCACATGGGAAGCTATTCACACGCAGTTGCCCCCTGACAATTATCTTTCAATCTTTCATATTCAAATACAGTCACCGACCCATAACTTTTGGAGAGGGCAGTTTCTAAACTGAAAAGCAGAAAAAGAAGAAAATAAATGAAAAGAAGAGTGAAGCAAGGATTACGCCACTTTACAAAGTGTTAGTGTTACCACCCTGACAAACGGAGCCTTTGAAACAGTTGGCATCGAAGGGTTGAAAATCATGGGGCAACTGCTTAATTTTTTTCATGATTTGCAAATATTCTTACTTTGTTTTGTCATCACTTACTTATATAAAGCAGTGAAGCGCTTAGTATGTGCTAGGTGCTGTACAGATTTTTTTTAAGAACTCCTTGCCTGCAGTCCTATAATAAAAAAGGACATAAAAGGTGAAAGGAATTGGAGGAAAAGGAGAAACTGCATGTGCTGAGAAAAATGAAAGAACATAAGAATAACCCTAGGAAAAGGAAAGAGAAATAAAAACCAAATAGAATATCATGAGAGAAATTTTTAGTTTTTAATAATTTATTTTATAAAGAGGCCAATCAGATATTTAAAAGAAGAGAGTTTCGTTAGAGAAGAAGCATGGAGATGAGAAAGAGCACAAAAGTGCAGAGCTTTACCAAGAAGGTAAGGGATCAAGTGCAGGAATAGAGGACAGAGAGAAAGCACTGAAAATAGATAAGAAGGATCAAGACCATGAGGAGACATAGGGTCAGAGAATAATAATTTATATACCGCCTTTCTTGGTCATCGGATATCTCCTCTGACTTTAATTCAAGGCGGTTCACATAAGCAGGCTTTCTAAACCCCCAAAGGGGTTTTTACAATACAACACAATGTTCTAATCTTGCATAGAACGCTTCATTCCAGATGGTTTCCTTTACAGTCTGGCCTCTCTCTGAAAATCATGAAGAAGAAGAAGTCCAACTTGTTACAAGCAATAGAGGAAGTCAATGGAAAAAAAAAAAACCTTAATTAAGGCTACAATCCTATGCATGAGGAGCACCCATTGAATACAATGGGATTTACTTCAGAGTAGCATGGATAGGATTGGGCTGTAAAAATGTGAAGAAAAAAATTAAACAGAAAAATTGAGACTATGGACAACAGATTTAAGCTTAGAGACAGGAAGGCTGAAGAACAAAACATTACAGTAGTCTTCATGAGAGAATGAGGGTTTGAACAAGAGTTTCAGTAAAACTATCAGATTAAAAAGAGAAATGTTCAGAAATGCTGGAGGGAATAGTGACTGACAAGACTTTAGCTAAAGCAGAAATAGGAGCGAAAGGAACGGTCAAAGATAATGCCCAAATTCTGAACTTGCTGACAAAGTGGTCAACTCTTCAAAGATGAATTTTACATTGTTCTCAATAGGACCTAGTCGATTTCCCTAAGAAAATGAACAGGTTCTGTGGATGACAACAAAGGCTGCAGTCCACTCAAATGCCATCTCAACAGCTATATGCAGCCCGCAAAGTATTTGGAGTCGTCCACACAAAATGGGTATGAATATAAAACCACAGGATATTTAAATTTTAAAAACCTGAAGTACAAAATTTCATATGATTTCATACACCGACTGGTGTAGGTCTTACCTCCTCCGGCCGGCATAGGGCCAGGGAAAACGGCGGCGCGAGCAGCGCAGGCCGCAGCGCCAACGCTGCTTGCTCTCCGGGTGTCGTGCAAGTACTTGTAGGGCAGCGCATGCTGCCTTGGAGCAAGAGTTACACAGAATCGGGTCGTTAGAGGAGTACAATTTCCAAGATACATAAAATAACTAATGGATTCTGAGGTGATGTATGACTCCACACTTTACAAACAACACAGTCCAAAAATCTTGCCCTCGTGGGCACATGGAAAAATGGGAGTGCATTTTCTACATTCTCTATTTCTCCTTCAGAACTTTCGGGTGGCAGGGGCAGAGATCCAAGATCATTACCCTGCTCCAACAAAAAGGCACATATACCACTAGATACTCTCCTTTATCTAAAAACAAATGTTGCATAAATGCAGCATGTTGTCACAACTACCAGAACCAAGTCATCTTCACAATCCACATGTTTCAACAACATTCTCCACATTCCCATTAATTGTTCATGCAGTATAGCCTTTTGGCAAACATCTGGAGCACTACAATGTGGTTAATTTTTACACGCCATCTTTGGAAAAGATGAAAACACCTTTGTTAAATGGCCTCAAGGAATAAGCTGAATCTCCAGCAACAGATGATACACTATGTTCACTATCAGGTATCCAGATACCAGCCTCCATCTCCTTGAATACTGGGAATTCACAGGCTTCTAGGATCATGATGTACTGGATATCCCAGCAAATTCATCTAAGAACATTCCCCTCAAGCCCACTATCGACAGCTTACAACATCAAGGAGTAATATTTGTTAAGGGTTAGGGTTAGGGTCAAGATGGATATAAAATGGGCATTTGACTTCTTCCCAATACACCCACACAATTTTGTATCCAATTGCTCTAAATCCATTAAATAATGCATCCGACCAATCTTGATTATATAAGCCATAAAGGTTTCTGTTACATTGGTTTGGTAGCCACTGTAGGTATTCCAACAATGTTTTTGCAAATTACAAAACTGAGACAAGTTAATGAATTATTGTTGCTATGCTTCTCTCTGGTCAAACAGACTTCCTCATAGTGGCAGGCAGTGAGAGTGTGGGTTTTGCTTCCTCCACTAGTCCCATGAACATGGATCCTGACAGATGGGGAAAAATACCTTTCATCTGTCACCACTTCAGTGGTGCAATACATCTCTTTCTCACCACAACTTTGTGCGCTGCATTACCCAGCAGTCCTTGGGCATAACATAAGATCTTTTCCATTATCATGTATTTTGATAAACCATCTCAAGGAGAGCTCACATTGCATGTAGTGCTTGTGTTTGAGGAGTTGGACACACTTGGAAAAAGGTGCTACTTCACTAGCATTTATGAATCAACTGAATTACTATGAATTATTATGAATCAACTATGGAAAGGGCTGCAGCAGACACAATACTGTAGTGTTGTGTAGCCTCTGCTCCCCTCACTCTCCCAAGATTTAAGGCTGGTTATAATATAAACACAAAAATCAATATTAAAAGAAGCAGTAAGCAGCCAAATAAACATCCCCAACACAAAACATGAGCAACATCAAACATCATAACACTCAGCAACATCATGGCAGGTCAACAGACTGACCTACTGCACCTCAAAAGGGAAGGAATTCCATAGGGCAGGGGCCACCACTGAGAATGTCCTCCCACAGGTCACAGCCAACCACAACTTAGAAAGAGGAAGAACCCCTAAGGGGATTTCTCTGAAAGACCTTATAACACAGGCGGGCCCATGTAGTGGGAGGCAGTCCTTAAGAAGCTTTGGCCCTAAGGCCTTCCAGAAAATAACCAGCACCTTGAATCACATCCAAAAATGCAATGGTAACCAATGTTGCTGCATCAACAATGGGTGTTACATGATTATACAGTTAGGTGCCTGGAAGCACCCAAGCAACTGCATTTTGCACCAGCTCAAATTTCTAGAGGGTCTTCATGGGCAGCCCCAAGGAGAGCACATTACAGTAATCTATGTGCAAGGTAACTCAGGTGTGAGTAACCGCAGACCTGCGGCTCCTTTGACCATGGGCGACCATTGGCACGGCTCCCCATTACATTATGTTGATGCCTGCCAATTGGCATTGCACTGTTTTCCAAGAGGATTCCATGGCATTCTGCGGCTCCCTGGCTGGTTTCTGTGGCTCTCCTGGGAGCCACGCCTCCCAGTCCTGGAGTACCCCAATCTTTGTATGCACCTGATCTTTCAGCAGGAGTGCAACCCCATCAAGAACAGATAGGCGAATCATCACTGCCCCAGCAAACAAAATACGTTGTGTTTGTGTGCACATTCAGAGAGCGAGCATGTGTGCGCATGCACGTCTAGCACAGCATCTTTAAACAAACAAAAAAATCCCCTCCCTGCACAACAAAGGCCAAAAGCCATTACATGCAAGGGTTTTTCCAGAATCCACTACTGTTTGCATCTGACTTACTCTTACGTCATACATACTAAGGCGGCATGTTAAAACTGAGATTGTGTTTCTCTGCATTCTAGAATCTAGAGAAGTTAGGAAGAGGACATGAAAGACAATTTACTGCTGAAAAAGAAAGTGTCCTCTTCATCTGCAGAAAAAAAAAAGCTACTTAATAAGAATTTGATTAACCTGTAGTAATCAGTATAGCATTTGCAGCCTGGAATGAGAATCTTTACAAATCAATAAAGCACACACACATAGTGCTTTTAAAAAGTTTAAAATCCCAGTGATCAACTGTTTGGTAAAAAGAGGAGGGAGGACAATTAATCTAGACTCTCAACAGCAAGTCACCACAACTGCAACTTTTCAAAAGGGGCTCCAGGAGCACTGCCCCAGTTGCTAGATCAAAAACTGTGTGTACAGCACCCAGTGATAAAACAGGGCCCACCATCCCTTCAGACTTCTCCTTGCAAAGCACCCCTCCAGGACTGAGGCAGCTATGGTAATGTAACAGCAAAGAAAAAATGAATGAAGAAACATTACATTTTTGGCACAATCCTGTGTAGAAATGTGCTGTAAGGCATGTTTTCAAGACCCGGCAAGTAAGCCATGTCGGCGGAGAGGCCAGCGCTGCTCACTCCACACGGGACCGCAACTACTGCTGGCGGACAAAAGTAGGTCCTGCGCCGGTCGTGTGGGGAGGGTGGTGGACCAAGGTGGAAAGGGCATTGGCCAGCCAGGGATGGGGGAGGGATCATCGGCAGCACGCTCCACCAAATCCTATATCCCGGTCCAGGCCTGACCAGCCTTACACCAGCACCTCAGATTTGCATCGGCCATTTTGCCAGTGCACATCCAAGAAGGCCCATTGGGCCTGCTGGGGCTCTACCCGGGGAAAAGGGACAAACACCCCTTTCTCCCGAGTAGCGCTCCAGCTTCGCCAGCGTGGGCCCAATCCTGCCTAGGATGCAGCAGCCGTAGTTGCATTCTGGACAGGATTGCGCTGCCCATCTTTTAAAACAGACAGACCCATAGAAAATGTCCTACAGGAGCAGGCTTGACAGAGAAGTTGCGTTCCGTCTCAGCAGAATATCTAATGAACGCTGAACACATGCAATTATGAGGCACATAATTTTCTTTAAAGCATGTACTGTATAGAATGATACAGCTACCAGATTCCTCTTTTTCATACTTTGAAAAAGAGGGACACTGCAAATAGTCAGATCTGCAGAAAGCAATACAGAAGTATTGACCAGTTGAATGAGTTTCTATAGTAAAGAACATTAACTGTAGTAAATGACAGAAACTGACTCATTAACAGTTGCTAAAACAAATGGAAACATTTCTAAATAGCATGAATTTCATGAGGAAGTACATCATACTATGATTTAAGCAGAGTGGATTAAACAACAACAAGTTTGCATGTGTTGCAAAGCTACAAGTCTAATTTGCATCAAAAACTGAAAATACTGTTATGCTGTAATACGTCTGTTATTGACAAACATTTTCAAGCTTCCACGATCGGCAAGTATGATAGAATTTAAAATTCCCAAATTCCAGGTTCTCAGATCGGTTTAATATTAAAACAATTCAAACAGTTAAAAACCATTTTAAAAAGTTTAATCCTTTACGTTTCGCCAGCCTTACTGCTGGCTTCTTCAGAAGGTGTTACTTGTACAGAAACCTGTAGCAAGTCGTCTCAAATATGGAATATTCCCTGGAATATGGGAATTTTAAATTCTATCATGTCTGTTATAATTGACTAGCAAATGGAGACCAGTCACAAGAGCAATCACTCTGAACATGTTTGTTGCTATTATAAATGGATAACCCAAAATACTGTACCATTATGGTCTTACTGTCAGATACAGTGCACACCTTTTCAGTGCGGCTCCACCAGCGGGGGGGGGGGAAGGGGGGGAAGGGGAAAGATAGGATTGGACTCCAAGGCATTTATACTTTTAAATTTCATATATATGCCAAATGACACCATTTTATATGTTGAGATATAAATGAGGCACTAAAGCAGTAATACACATTTAGGCTTCATATGAAAATAACTCTTGCATATATTTCAATTTTTCCCAAAATGTCAATTTTTCCTCCAAACCCAGTTGTCTTCCATAGCTTCAACATTTCTAGAAATTTTAGATCTCTATGCAGACATAACACTTAAAATAAAATCCATCATCAGAGAACATGCGATACTGTTTTGTTCAATAAATCATCAAGAATTCTGCAAATTGACAGTTCTCCATGCAAACACAAAACACATGTTAACCTGCATTCAAAACTTCTAACCAAAGGCAAAGAAAAAAAGATTCCATATAAAGATTGTAGTAAGTGAATGCAATTGCAGCAACAACTTTTGGCAGCTGATTTTCCCTTCGTTTTAATATTGTGTGGTGCTAGCATGCAATAAAGCATGTCACATGTTGCATAACATTTCTTTAAAGAAGAAAAATAGTCATGCTGCAGCATCTCCTGCCTTGACTGTTTGCCAACTGAGAAATCTCCAATCCAGCAATATCAATTAGCAGATCAGAGGACTGCTCAGACTGTATAAATCCTATTCTATCTAAATAGTTTTTGTTGGTAAGTAGCTTTTATGGCCAACTTGTTTTCCAATGCCCCCGGGCAAATGCTTAACGGAACTTCTTTTTGCAAATCCTCCATTACCTGCCATTGGCTTGTTAACCATGCAGAAATTTTTCCATTACCATAGCAACATTGCATGAGCACTGAAAGGTATATGTGCAGAGTTTTCAATGGATATTTAAAGCTTAGAAAAGGTAAGAAACAACATATTTCAGTCCATAGATGTTTAGCCAATTCAGAAAAATACAATCCCATTTGTGTTATGCTCAGCTTTCAAGACTGACTCTCCCCTCTGTAGATAAAATTCAGATGCAGAGATGCTAAAAGCCAATTTATTATATACAGGTGGGCCCCCATATCCACTGATTCGCTATCCACGGTTTCAGTTATCCACGGATCGTGGGGACCCCCCCCCCAGGCTTTCACTTTTTTCCCAGTAAGCTTCGTTTCTTCCTTAAAGAAACAGGAGAAGCAGCCTCTGGCTGCTTATTACAGGCAAGTAGAACGAGACTAAGTACTAGAGAGGCTCTGCAAGGTTAACAGAAACCTTGCAGAGCCTCTGTAGGACTTTGTCTCATTCTACTTGCCTGCAATGGAGGCTGCTTCTCTGTTTGTTTTAAGAAAGAAACAAAGCTTGCTGAAAGAAAAATAAGAGCGGGGGGGGGGGGGAAGCATGCCTGCCTGCCTGCCTGCAGGGGAGGCAGGGTGGAGGGGCCCTCAGGAAACCATGGAGGGGATGTTCGCTCTTATCCACGGTTTCAAGTATCCACGGAGGGGCCTGGAACATATCCCCAGCGGATATGGGGCCCCACCTGTTGTTTCCTTCATTACAGCTATACTTCAAAAAAGTGTTTTGTGAATCTCTCATTTTCTGCTGAACATGCTCGTGCTCATAAGCAGCAAAAATGCATTATTGCCGTCAATATTAAGGAAGCCTCTGAACATAATCTGGCAAATAATGGCCATTATCCAGCCAAGCATGTATAAGCTCCATTGATTGGGAGACATTTAAGCACGGAGCATTAAGCACGTGCTTAACTCTCTCCCTTTGCAATCAATGGAATGTAATCATGCTTAACCTTGACTAGATTGTGCTCAGTTTCTTTAAAGACTTTAATATTTTTGCAAGACAAACATCTCAGAAGATTCAGCAGGGACATCAAAAGTCTGCAAGATGGCGTCAATGGAACAATCAGCAACATGTTTCAAATACGCCTATAAAGTTTGAAACATACACGCAGACAACTGCTAGGTAAAATAAAGAGGGGACTCAACTGCAGTTGCAAAAGAGTTTCAGAAAACTACCAAGGCAACATCAAGACACCAAAAAGACACATGGGCACACAGCATGAACTATTTCAAATCAGATCCAATCTTAAATCAGTAATAAAGTGAGCTTCTCTGCCACATTTTCTTGCTGGTGGCTGTACAATGCTTACAATGTAGAAAAACAAAACAAAAGTTATAACACAATCCTGTGGAATAACAGATTTGACTTCTATGGCCCCTGCAATTAAAATGTCGGGGGGGGGGGAGTGAATAGGAGGGAAGCCCAAGGAGTAAAAAAAAAAAAAAAAAGTGTACCAGGGAAGCCCTGCTGTATACCTGTCCATATTATAAAAGATGCTGTATACCTGTCCATATTATACCGTATCTATACAATGAGGTGTTACACAAGGAGTTTCATTGGCTGTTTGTTTTTTTTCTACCAAATTCTACGAGGAATTTGTTTTTTTTTCTACCATGCAAGAGAAAGACAATACAGAAAATAGTTTCCATGAAATTTTTGGTTCTCCAAGATTCCTACCACCCCCTAAAGCTTATTTTATTACCGTATCTTAGTTTGAATGACTCTGCTCTGTTTCCTGAGGATTGTGGAGCGACATCAAATCGTGAGCATCACTAAGCTAAATACTCTCTGTGTGTTTTGCCAAAGTTATACTTTAGAAAGGCTTGTATGGCTCATTCCTGACCTTGACAAAGAGAAGCGGGTGACAAAGCTTGAGAAATTGTAGTGTACTGTGTACCACACAGAAGAGATTTTTCTAAACTCTCTTAGAAATGTCTCCGTTTGTAAATCAAGAGCCGTCTGGAAATCTGCAGACATGATTTCCTGTCTCATGGATAAATCTGGTAGAAATTCAGTCATACGTCATCTACGCTTATCAGGTCATGAAAGAGTAACAGTATACTGTACCATGGAAACCCACACTGAGAAGCAACAAGAGACACTGACTACTAGTCTCTTCTTCGTTGCAGATCTTCAGCTGCTGGTCTTAACTACTATCTCGTCATGACATTTCCTTAGTCCTCCTACCAACTGTCTTTCATTCAAGAAGCCGACTCCGATCATTCAAAGTGATGGGACAACAATCACCTCTTCCATTTTATCATAATTTTTCTCTAAATCTCATCAACTTACCTTGTCATCAAAGTCTATCACCACCATTTCTGCCATGTTACAGTGGGCTATATCCAAAGCAGCATGTATGGAGTTCTGCATACACCAGGGGTGGCCAACCTTCCACCATTAGAGCCTCTGCATTCTTAAGAGTTGTACAGAAGACAGAATCTTGGCAGCTGCAAGTGCTGATGGTGCTACTAAAGCAGTTGCACCTACTGAAATGCCCTCACCTATACAACCATTTAAAGGGCCAGCATTCATGTTGAAAGGTTGGCCACCACTGGCTTACACCATTAGGGCTTTCCCACTCCCCCCCCCCATTGCAGCCCTCTAAGACCCAAAACTCCACTCTTGAGAGTTGAAAGACCCTCCAGAATGGCATGGAATGGAGTGCAGGGGATTGCAACAAGGGGGGGGGGGAAATCGATGGAAGTTGAAGGGTATCTTGCATGAGCCAAAATGACTTTCTACTTGTTCAAGGCACATTGGGTTTAATCCACTGTTAATTTGACATGAGCTGTGGAAATCTTTATAGCCAGGGTCACACAGCAGAGGAGAAAACTAATGCAAGCATGAAATCCAAAGGACATCAGATTTTTTTGGGGGGGGGGGAATTCTACTTCAACTTTACTGGAAAAAAGAAATAAGGATGTACACATGACACTTGTTGCTAAAATACAGAATTCAGAGTGTTTGGATAGGGTTTCCATTTGTTGGAACACGGCAGTAGGACTTCACTCAGGACAGCGATTTTCTATTCCTCTGGCTCAAGTCCTCCTTGTTGCCTATTTTTGTGAATCTTAAACCCTTTTCTAATCATGTGCAGAAAGTTGAAAATTCCTAATTAGGGCCCTCCAAGGTGTATGAGGCACGCAACACCAAGACGACGTATACTAACTGTTCAATTTGCTTTCCAATTGCAAAATTATTTTTAGCCTAGCATTCCAGGCCAGCAGGCCAGCCTACACAATCAGAAAAGTATGAGGTGGCCAATAAATG
This sequence comes from Plestiodon gilberti rubricaudatus, assembly GCA_026170595.1. NCBI lineage: Eukaryota > Metazoa > Chordata > Lepidosauria > Squamata > Scincidae > Plestiodon > Plestiodon gilberti. Next base: position 266,809,841 of record JANXHW010000001.1, read on the forward strand.
GTGACCACACTGCCTGTCGTACTGATCAGCAATTGGTTTAGAGTGCAAGTGCTAAAGCCAGCCACTCAGGCCTCCAGACTCAGATGACACCATAATCCTACTCATCCCCATCATGTTGATAACATCTCCACTCCTTTGACTTCAGGGAGTCTGCAACTGCAATAAAGGTTCGTTTAAATTGGTAAAAGAAAAAAAGACAAGCTGAAACTTAAATTGGTCTGAAGTGTGCAGTTGGAATACTATGTGCAACTGTAACTTGGTCATTGGAATGTTTCCTACATATAAGTGCAGCCTTTAATAAAAATCTAAGGTAAATCAAAAGGGAGAAAAAGTAGTTTCTTACATAATAAAAATACAGCCACCATATTTATAGATCATTGAAACAAACAGCATCAAGTCCTTCTATTCACCTTCTATTCATGCTGCTACTGCTAGTCTATAATATACACATAGTTTTATTTAAACCAAAGCACAAAAAGCTATCTGCCTTTTTCTATTCTATAAGTATCCTTAGATCCAAAATGAAAGATTTATGCAGGTAATCTTAGTGATACTCTCAACCAGAAGCAGTATCAATTGATCAACACGACTTTTTCACAAAGATCCACAATTATCTTCCTCAGCTCTTCTCTTCTTAAGAGAAAAAGAACCTAAGAGCCCTGCTGGATCAGACCAAAGGCCCATCTAGTCCAGCTTCCTGTTTCTCACAGTGGCCCCACCTCAATATAATACTATTTTTTTTATCTTAGTCTACACTTCACTTTTCATGTCCTTTTCTTTAGATACCATTTTCTTGCTCATCCTCTCCAAATTAATTCTCCCTCGGTTTGCAATTCACTGGATAAAGCTCTCCCAATAAATCACTGTGCTCCTCATCCTGGATTAGTTGCAGTACAGTGGTAGCAATCATATATGTTCAAGTCTTCCATGCCCCTCTATCTTTTATATACAGGGAAAAAAGAGCTCCACTTCATATAAATTCAAATAACTGCAATAGAGAACTACAGTACATATAATTATGTATGTCTCTTGCAGTCAACTTATGCACACATATTGACAAATACCTCATATCTCTATACAGTATACGCAAATGAAAGTTCAGTGATCAGTGTACGTACTGCAGTGTATATTTATCACATGTACAGCGTAATCCTGTGTAACTTTGCACCGGTGTAACAGTAGATCTGCTGTAACACCGGTGCATCTACTGTTACCCCGGTGCAAAGTTACACAGGATTGCGCTGGTATTTTATGTGCATGACATTAATGCCCACATACTGAATGAAATCAATGCTCTAGCATTGTAGATTTTATACATGCAAGTAGTCTTAAAGAAAGGGCAAATGCAGACTTAATAAAGCCTCTGTGTGTGTGTGTGTGTGTGTGTGTGTGTGTGTGTGTGTGTGTGTGTGTGTGTGTGTGTGTGTGTGTGTGTCTTTCTTTGTGACAAGAATAGCTGGGGCATAGCGTTGAGATGAAATACTGGGCAATCAACATGAGAATTAACTGTTCAGTCTGCAAAGCTAAGCCAGTCCCAATTCCAATATAAGCATGACCCAGAAAACAGTCCTGGTAACAAGTCACTGATGTTCTTGAAGGAACCCTACCACGGGATCACAGGTGGATTTGGGCTTGCGCCCTTCCTCTCCCAATCCCCTCTCCACAACTATACAAACACAGGATTTCTGAGTCTGCAAGTTTCATCTTGCAGAGTCAAGGTACAATCCTGCATTCAAATGAGGAGAGGATCTCTCTGTTCATTATCTACCTTCTACTCATTGAAACAAGAGTGGCTGGGTCCACAAGCAGTATCTCCGTTATTAAAATCCCAGGGATCAAGTTATGTCTGTATGTCTACAAGAGTAGCATTGGAAGAAAGAAAGAAAAATCAGCTCTCATTTGCCTTCCTTAGGGATACAGTATTTTGGTAGAAATATTCCTAAAAATATTTTATTAGCAATGTCCAAGCTATTATATTTAGCACAGATAGAAACACAAGTCCTTTAAAACAAGTCTATCTTTAGGTGGAATCTTCTATGTAACTGCCTTTGAACTGGGATCAGATAAGATATGTGAAAACTACGACAGCCCCCCTCCCCATTCTAAGGCAATTTATGAAGCTCACTTGGATTGGATATGCAATCCTACAACGTATAGTAATTTTACCTAAAATAGAGTTCAACAATGTTCAAATAATCTGAAAAAACTGCCATTAAATAAAATCCAAAACCTTTATTTAAAGATACAAAAGAGCATGACCACATGGTCATTTTACTATAGAAGTAAAATATTCAAAACTTGATTTGCATCCTCATGTAGACAACCTTTATATTTGTTTCTAACTAAATTTAGGGTGGTCATCCACCCTTAAACTGCTACAGTACTTTGACTCTCCCAATCAATCAGCTGAAAAAGGTACAGCTGCCCAAGTCCAGGGATATTGTGGAGTGGGTGGGTTATGCTTTGCTGATGCTATTTCACATAAATTGTACAATTTGATTGATACAAGGTGGTTTTCTGTTGTGATACAAAATATTAACACAACAACAACACAGAACATTGAGATACGTAAGGGGCCAAAAAGAAAAAAAGCATCCCAAATAAAAAAAACTAATGGCAAAATAGAAAAAAATATTTATTTACGCAGAGGTCTCCAAGTTGTCTTTCCCACACTCTTTATAGACATAAAACATAAATTGAGGCCTAATTCTGCTAGATTGTGTCCAAGCTCTTTGATTTTATCTGCTGAGGTATCTATATATCTATCTATAATATATAAATAAGAGATAGAGCTCTATGAGGTATCTATATATCTATAAATTGTGCCCAATAAATACAACATGCTAGCCACTTCACCATAATGCAAGGAGCCTTTCACAACAAAAACCCTTCTGGGAACTGATCCCAACTAGAAGGATCGGTTGCCACATTTCACTAAAAGGCCATCTTATTAAGATGCAAGGTAGCAATGGCAGCTGTGTACTTTACTTCCTACATCAGGTTAACAAAAACCAACAACATGAAAAAGAAAACCAAGTTACATCACACAAAGTATAAGATTCCTTCACCATCAAGGAGAGAAATTCCAAAGACGAGGCAGGCAGATGACACCCAGGTGAAAAAAAAAGCCAAAATAAAAATGAATGTAAAGCGATATTCTAGCATTTTCTTTAGTCCCAATATTCCAGTATGATGGTGGAACAGAAGCAGCATAAAAAAAAAGACAGAGGAAGACAATATGAACGAACAGGAACATCTTTTATATCATAATTGAATGCTTTGATAACATTTTTTCAGTCATCTTTTAAATAAATAAATAAACCATTTGAACACTTTGTGGAACATACTCTCATTTCCACCAATATCTTTCTCCTCAAAGCATCGTTAATTTTGCTTTTGCACAAATATTTATGAACAAAAGGTTCATCAACAGCAAATCCACACACTAACAAAGGGGGGGGCACTACCCAGTGACCACATTTCGTCTGCTTTTGTGACTAGTCACTAGAATCTATCACTAATTTCACAAATAATTTTTTTTTTAAAAAAAATCTTAATGCAAGCAAGCTTTTAAGCAGTGGCCCTTTTCATTTAATAATCCATTTCCTCAAAAAAAAAAAAAAGGAAAAGGCTAAATACAGCATGACTGCTGCAAGCAAAAGGCTGCACAAATAAACAACCCAGCGGATTGTTTGGCTTCTTCTTTTAGCTATAGCAATAGAAAAACATTACAATTACAAGGACAAGAGCCTTTCATGTATTATTTTGCAGTTGTTTTTATAGCTACTGTTGTCTGGCCTGCCATGTTACAAAAATGAAGCTACCTACTAGAAGACTGAACTAAAAATTCCCTAAGTGACACTCTTTGCTTTCCTCCCATGTCCCATCCGTTCTAGATTTTTCTTTTTAAAGCACATCATTTCCCATACGTTAGCCAACAAGGTCGTGCTAACATAAGTCTGTTTTTTCTCAAAGAACGGTCTAATCTGAAAGTTGCTCGATGTAGACACAGTGTACTGCACTGTGAATGGCCAGCCAGGTATTTTATGAATGGAGTGCATCACGTGCTCCCAGCACTTCCCCGAGCCGATATTTCCCACATAACAGTGTCAACAAGCAGAGAACAGAACAGCGTTTTTCGATACAAGAATCCCAAAAATCCTAGCCCTTGAACGCACTAGACTCTTTCCAAAGCCGTTCAAAATTTCCAGTTCTTGCAAGGCAGGTCCGGCTGAATGTCAAAGGTGGCGTAGGTTTAATTATTATTATTTTTTTATGAATGAAGGCTATGGTATGCAAATTAGAGCGATTCACAAAAAAGAAAATATGGCGGCTGCTTCTCTCTCGCTTCCACGGGTACTGCAGCAGTTCACCTTATCAACTAGCTCAGTGGAATGTTCTGTACACACTGCAATTCAGAATTCGTCCCTGTTATGTCATTCTGGTTTAGGAATGAAGCCATTCATTTTTTTTAAAACCACCACCAGAACAAAGCTTGTTTCTTCAGCGACCCATCTTAAGGAATTAAGGTTTTATTTGGAGGAATGTATGCAAATGACAAGTGTCCCCTTCCCCACCCAATTGCTCGTACCATTCAAGTTAGCTCGCTGTAGACCGGAAAAATAATTTATGCGTGGTAATTCCACCAGAAGATTGCTTTTGCACTACAATTGAGCCACAACTATTACAAACTATGCCCGAGCAAATGACTATTTGCAACTCATTTTGCAGAAAAGAATAACCTCTGACAGGGCAGGATGCAGGAGTCACAAGCAATGACAACATTTTTTCATTCTTTACAAGACATTGAAAGTTCGAGACCATTGACAAGACTAGCATACTTCAAAAATACCGTATATGTAGCTAAGAGTCAGGACTCCATTTTTTACAGTTATTTTGAAGACTATATCCCTATAGATGTAAAAGCGCATGCCCTCTATGGATTTCATCCAAGCTAAGCACATTAAAAATATTAAAGTCTTATCTTCATTTCATCCGCCACTTAAGGAAAAAAAAAGTCCTAACAGCTCATTAAAAAATTAAGCTTTGGGGGAAGGTTTAACACAGTATTTACACCGACTGACTCATCCAATTAAAATTCAGGAGCAATTTCCTATAGGATGAAGCTCCCAGTCCCACACACTACTTTCTATGTGAAACATGCAAATGAAAAGATTCCTACGACTCCCCCCCCCAAAACGTAGCATAGGCCATGGGAAAGTTCGGGGCGCCCGACTCCCTATCTCCCCAACACACAGTTGGACAATCCCCCCCCCCCAATATCCTGGATCTGCAATGCCTTCCCATTGACATAAAAGAAGTCGATTCTCATGAACGAGGCCGGAGAATGTTTTCTAGGTGTTTACACATAGACATTAAAAACCACATAAGTCTAGGCAAATATGCAAGACGACCTCAGTGAAAGCGACAGCAGGTCAATAAATGTTGGTGACCAACCCAAAGGGATCCCCTCTCTCCAGTCCCACCAAACAGAGCCGACAGCCAACTTACTCGTTGTTAGAATTCGCCGTCTCTTCGCTCATTTTTTCCTCACCGTGATCCGATACGGAGATGGAGCAGCACCGACGCAGCCAGGGCGCAGCAGGAGCTCACCAGAAACCTCACCATTGTTAAACCCCAGATCTGCCCCCACTCTACACCCTTCCGCCAAAACAGCCTCAATCCTTGGGGGTGTCCCAAAAGAAGCAGCCCCCCTCACGCGCTCTTTTCCTTTCGCACAGAAACGAAGAGATCCTGTTTGTCCAAGAGTTGGATTTATTCCTCCTTGGCGGCGGCGGCAACCGTAACACCGATCACAGCTCCTTCGTTTTTTCACTCTTGGAAGAGGGTAGTTGGGCTTGGGGGTGGTGACCAGGATCGCCTCTCAGCTGCAGCCCAGCTCCGCGGTGGTGTTCTTGTGCTGCAACTGCACCAGGAGCCCACATTTCCCGCTGCTGCAGCAGCTCGCAGTGGCCTTCTTCGCCTCTTTTCCTCCCCCCAACAAGCAAGCCCTTTGCTGCCAGCCCCGGGGCAGGAAGGGAAAAACAGCAACAGAAATTTCTCCAGACACCAGCAACGTCCACGAATCCGAAAACAGGGGGCCGGGAAAAGGAAAAGCGCGCATGCACGCACACGCACACACAGAGCCAGCCACCCCCAGGAATAAGCAGAAGCAGTACTGAGAAGGGGAATTAATTCAGCCCCAGGCAGGCGAGAGAGAGAGAGAGGAAGAGGGAGGAGGGAGTTTTAAAGCAGCCAGGAGGTTAGGAGAGGGAGGGTGGATGCGTCACGGCTGCTGCTGCTGCTGCTGCTGGAGAAGGAAGAACAAGCCAAGAGGACAAGGAAGAAGAGTGCCGTCGCCGTCGTTCCCCCCGCATCGAGAAGGCGAGCAAGTTCAGTAGCAGCGCCCCATCCTCAGCGGAATCAGCGACATCTCCGCCTCTTTGCCCCCCTCCCGCAGGAAAACTAGGCGGAAGCGTTGACTTCAAGCTTCTTCCGCCGCTAACTCTCGGAGGCGAGGGAAAGGAGACCGCAGTATTGCCCGATGATGACCGATTTCGGATTCTGGTCCCAGAGTGTCTGGATTCTGCTCAGGACTCTCAGATAGACATGGGTGGGGGAAGGGGGAGAGAAAGGCCCCGGCTCACACACCCTTCCTTTCGCTCAGCAGCCGCTTCGATTCAAGAAAGTGCCTCGGAAGAACACGGCTGCCACGCTTCTTGGCGAGCTCTTTCTCTCCCACCGGGGTTCGAGGGAGAATTCGTCTTTACTTTCTCTCCCCGCAAAATAACGAAATCTCAGGAATTCCCCTCGGTTTGCACAGTAAACCACCCTTGGCTATCTACTATGGCTATACCGCTCAGCCCCTCTCCGACCACCGAGCACACTCTCCCGTTCGTGCTCTGGCCCGGCCATGCTCGGAACTGCTACGGGATTGCCTCCCTAAATGAACAGTTGGTGCCAAAGTTGGAGCGAGTCCGAGATCCCCGAATCTTGGCATATATGCTCACGAGAATACAGAGTTCTACAGAGGCCCCTGGTCCTTGTGCCTACAGTAGGATTCTTGGGAGTTTGGATACACTGAAGTCAAGACGGGGAAATAAATAATCCTTATTTTATCCGCGCCCCGCTCCCTTTCCCAGCCCGCCGCTTTCTCTCTACAGCGCAGAAGCTCCCGCCATACAAGCTGGTTCCTGAAAGTAGTCCCTCGCCTTCTCTTTTCGCTCACTTATTTTCAAGGAGTTGCGAGTATCTCTCACGCACACCACAGCAGCGGAGGGATATGGGGAAGTCTGCAGAAGCCTGCAGACACACGCACGCACATTCAGACCACTCTTCTGCGTGTGTGTGGGAGAGTTTAGCCAAGAGTGCTTGGTGTGACTGCTTGGTGGGGTGGCCTGTTTAGAGCGAGAAGGAAAGGGAAAGCGAGAGTGCCCGATGCGCCAGGACTGCTGGAGTTAAAGACAGACACCCTGAACGGCGCATGCACTCCTCCGATCATCCTGCTAAGTTGGACCTCACTTCTACTTCCTTCTCCTCCGTCCTTGCCAAGGAAGGCTGGCTCGGAGCTTTTTTCGCACCCTTGGGGCACGAGGCATGCACGTTCGTTGCCTACGCACGCTCCATTCTAGAACTCTGCCTCGTGGAATCCACAGGCGAGCAGGTTGCAAGGAGGGGTGGGCACGCTCCGTTCATGTCTCCAGCCAGCACCAGCGGGGAGGCTGAATCTCTGCACACAGAGAGACGGAGCGTAGCCCGGAATAGATGGGATAATTGCAATCCACACGAGGTCTGCTTCTCTGAAAATCAGTCCCATTGTTTTGGGTGGGACTGGTCTGGGAGCAGGATGTTGCTGCGATTGCAGACCCTACTCTCTGGCAGATGAATGAATGTGCCACCCCGGGCATTCATTCATCCTTTGCCAACAGTTTGCAAAGAAGTAGCACTCTGTGATATTTGTTAAGTACGTTCACCAGAATGTGTCTGGCCCTCCCTCCCCCTCCCCGCACTCCGTGTGACTAGGAAAGAAAGCGGTCGACACTCGCGGTTTCTAGCGGGAGTGTGTGGTAATGCTGCTAAAGCACAAGGTTCAATTATACTAGGAGGATGAAAGACGAATTGTGACGACTTTACGGTGTGGCCCGACACACTTCATGCAAAGTCGCAGTCCCATGACTTCAATTCATTTGATCTAACAGAAATATCTCTCTCTCTCTCTCTCTCTCTCTCTCTCTCTCTCTCTCTCTCTCTCACTCACACACACACACACACACACACACACACTTTTTAGCAGTGCTTTCAGTGTGGCTTATTTTTCTTTGAATAGCTGAGCCCAATTTAACGTCGTGGTGAAAAGGACTGCCAAATGGACAGATGTAATTTAAGAAATTGCTCTCTCACTACTCCTTGTTGACATCAAGTTGTGCTAGAAAGAGGTGCAGCAGGAGCTCAAGCATCTTTACTAAGAGGTAGCAAATGTGCCAGTTTGCCTTGCATGTTCATTCCCATGCATAGGCTATAGAAGGAGGAAGATCCAGATCTGAACCAAAAAGGGGGAAGGACAAATATTTAACTCTTTGTCACCACTGTGAAGAGTGGTTGTGAAGAAGACCAACTGGCTGTGAAGAAGGCCAATTCCATGCTCGCTGGATCATTAAAAAGGGATTGAGAATAAAACAGCCAATATTATTATTATTTGTTGTTGTTGTTCAGTCGTTAAGTCGTGTCCGTTCGTGATCCCATGAACCATATCCCGCCAGGCCTTCCTGTCCTCCACTATCTTCCTGAGTTCGCTCATTTTCATGTTCGTTGCATCGGTGATGCTGTCTAACCATCTCATCCTTTGCCTTCCCCTTCTCCTTTTGCCTTCAATTTTTCCCAGCATCAGAGTCTTCTCCAGAGAGTCCTCTCTTCGCATTAGGTGGCCAAAATATTTGACTTTCAGCCTTAGTACCTGTCCTTCCAGGGAACAGTCAGGCTTGATTTCATTTAGGATTGACTGATTTGATCTCCTAGCAGTCCAAGGGACTCTCAGGAGTCTTCTCCAGCACCACAGTTCAAAAGCATCTATTCTTCGGCGCTCAGCCTTCCTTATGGTCCAACTCTCGCAACCATACATTGCTACTGGGAACACCATCGCCCTGACTATACGAACTTTTGTTGGCATGGTGATATCTCTGCTTTTTATTATGCTATCTAAATTTGCCATAGCTTTCCTTCCAAGGAGTAAGCGTCTTTTAATTTCATGGCTGCTGTCTCCGTCTGTAGTGATCTTGGAACCCAAAAAAGTAAAATCTGTTACTGCTTCCATTTCTTCCCCTTCTATTTGCCAGGAATTGATGGAACCAGATGCCATGATCTTAGTTTTATTAATGTTGAGTTTCAAGCCAACTTTTGCACTCTCCTCTTTCACTCTCATCAAGAGGCTCTTTAGTTCTTCTTCACTTTCTGCCATTAGGGTGGTATCGTCTGCATATCTGAGGTTGTTGATGTTTCTCCCGGCAATCTTGATTCCAGCTTGCGATTCATTCAGCCCTGCATTTCTCATAATGTACTCTGCATATAAGTTAAATAAGCAGGGTGACAATATACAGCCTTGCCGTACTCCCTTCCCAATTTTGAACCAGTCGGTTGTTCCATGGCCGGTTCGAACTGTTGCTTCTTGACCTGCATACAGGTTTCTCAGGAGACAGGTAAGGTGGTCTGGTACCCCCATCTCTTTAAGAATTTGCCACAGTTTGTTGTGATCCACACAATCAAAGGCTTTTGCGTAGTCAATGAAGCAGGTGTTTTTTTGGAACTCTCGGGCTTTCTCCATGATCCAGCGCATGTTGGCAATTTGATCTCTAGTTCCTCTGCCTCTTCGAAACCCAGCTTGTACGTCCGGTAGTTCTCGGTCCACGTACTGCTGAAGCCTAGCTTGTAGGATTTTGAGCATAACCTTGCTAGCATGTGAAATGAGTGCAATTGTGCGATAGTTTGAACACTCTTTGGCACTGCCCTTCTTTGGAATTGGAACGTAAACTAATCTTTTCCAATCCTTTGGCCACTGCTGAGTTTTCCAAATTTGTTGGCATATTGAGTGCAGCACTTTAACAGCATCATCATTTAGGATTTTAAGTAGCTCAGCTGGGATATTATCATCTCCACTAGCTTTGTGATGCTACCTAAGGCCCACTTGACTTCACTCTCTAGGATGTCCGGCTCTGGGTCAGTGACCACACCAGCGTGGTCATCAGGAACATTAAGATCTTTCTTGTATAGTTCTTCTGTGTATTCTTGCCATCTCTTCTTAATCTCTGCTGCTTCTGTTAGGTCTCTGCCTTTTTGTCCTTTATCATGCCCATCTTTGCACAAAACGTTCCCTTGATATCTCTAATTTTCTTGAAGAGATCTCTAGTCCACCCCATTCTGTTGTTTTCCTCGATTTCCTTGCATTGTTCATTTAAGAAGGCCTTCTTATCTCTCCTTGCTATTCTCTGGAAATCTGCATTCAGTTGTTTATATCTTTCCCTTTCATATTATTATGCCGTTGTACAAATCAATGGTTAGTTAGGCCACATCTGGAGTATTGCATCCAGTTCTGGTTGCCGCATCCCAGAAAGGATATAGCGGAACTGGAAAAGGTGCTGAAGAGAGCTACCAAAATGATTAGTGGACTGGGGTACCTCCATTACAAGGAAAGGCTACAGTGTTTGTGACTCTTCAGTCTAAAAAAAAAGGCACCTGAGGAGGGACATGATTGAGACGTATAAAATTATACATGGGACGGAGAGAGAGGATAGAGAGAAGTTATTTTCCCTCTCGCACAGCACCAGAACTAGGGGACATGCACTAAAATTGAGTGGCAGAAGTAGAACAGACAATATTTCTTTACCCAGCATGTAATTATTCTGTGGAACTCCTTGCCACAGGATGTGGTGATGGCACCTGGCCTAGATGCCTTTAAAAGGAGATTGGATAGATTTCATGGAAAGGTCCATCACAAGTTACAAGCCATAAGCAACCTCCTGGTTTTAGAAGTAGGTTTTCTCTGTATGCCAAGTGCAAGGGAATGGCAACAGGATATAGGTATCTTGTTGTCTTGTGTGCTCCCTGAGGCATCTGGTGGGGCCGCTGTGAGATACAGGAAGCTGGACTAGATGGGCCTTTGGCCTGATCCAGCAGGGCTCTTCTTATGTTCTTATGTTCACTGTAGTTTGGATCCAGATGCCGCCCCCTCTCCCCTCTCATGGCTACTGGACATTCCATTTCTTGTGTCGATTGATTGTCAAGGGTTTAAAAATACCCCATTTGTCAGCAGTTGTGTTGTTGTTTTTAAACTTCCAGTTCATTAAATTCCTGATGACACTTTTTTCATACAGCAACGCTTGAAGAGGATTGAAGAGTTTTTATATTGTCTCCGACAGTGTTTCATCATTAGAAAAGTCCTCCTTTTGGGATAAATACATTGCTAGCAATAAGAATGGTCATGCTCTCCCCACTTCCAAGCAGTGAGAAGTTAGAAACTAACCCCTGCTAAGTGTACAAAGAAGAGGCATCTTTTAAACTGGTGGTTCTTTTATACCGGTATTTAGCAGGAGGAGAGCAACTATCCCTCTTCATGACAGACTTGCATCTCTCCCAGTGGCTGTTGCTGTGTGCTGTTTTAGATTGTGACAGGGAACCATGATACAATGTCACATGATTGTCAAAGGGAACTTTTTTTTTTTTTGCTATGTAAACCAAATAAAGAACTTTTTTTTTTTTTTGGAAATGTATTTAACAGCGTAATCTGACTTAACTTTTGGGCCGGTGTAACCAGCGAGAACGGGAGGCCCCAGAACGGAAAAGGGATTCAAATCCCCTTTGAATTCCTCTTTTGAAGGGGATTTGAGTCCCTTTTCCGTTCTGGGGCCTCCCGTTCTCGCTGCGCCGCTGGTTAGTTAAGTCGGATTGCGCTGTAAATGTAAACAACAACATCCCTTTGGATGAGGGACTACTGACTTATGAGGTTATTGTAACATTTTGTATTGTTTTTACAATAGTTTGTAATATTTGCTTCATTTACACATTTACAAGTACTGTAGATCACAGTGGAGGCCAATATACAGGTGCAAGAATGGGCCAGCCTCAGCCAATACACAGTTTTTTCTTTCTCTCCAAATTCATACTGCTCCAAATTGTTTCTCTGCCCGGTGCAGTCTTAACTGCATTATGGGCCCCCATGCACCGACGCAAGTGGGTCATGATTGTATCGGAGGGCCATTCTGAGGCATGGGGAGACCTGCAGAGGGGTCCACAGGCTCTCCGCATCCCCCGGGGGACCACAACACCCCTCAGGGATGGTAAAAAAAAAAAAGAGCACTTTTAAACACTTTTTTCCCGTGGCAGCACGATGGCCCCCCCCTATGCTCGTGGGCCCCTGGGCAACTGCCCAGCGTTCCCAATGGGTAAGACTGCCCCTCCCTCTAGCTGTATGGGATGCCACCTTCTCTGTGTTCTGATGAGCATCACATTCCAAAAACTGGTGGGAGATTCCCAGCTATCAGGAGAAGTAGCTCCTCTTTGTGAAGCTTCAACCAATCACCCTGGATGGACTATTAGCAAGCCAACAGTCTAACAAAATCTGTAACAAAATGGATATTCAAGTCTTACATTTCCATTTCATTGGGATAGTAATACAGCAGGCACTCCCAAGCTTGGGAATTATATATAAAATAGGAACCAGGTGCTTACAATTATACTTTCACTGGTGTGGAATCCTGATTTTAAATCGCAGTATAAGGTTAATGAACAATTAATGAATTGTTTGCATCTATAATGCAAACACAGCACCAGACTTGGGTAAGCACCATCCCAGATAAATACCTTGTTCCCTCATGTCCCCATTCCTGGAGTTTTTTCCCCTGCTTCCACAATGTATATTCACAATGTATATGTTAAAGATGAGAGCATTTAAGTGAAACATATTGTTTATGTACTTCACATTAAAGTGAAATGCATTTACAGCACAATCCTGGGGATCTTTCAAATGGCAGAGCGTGCACTCCGTTGTTCGAATGTGTCGCAATGTGCCGTAAAGCACGTTTGCGACTACTCGGGAGTAAGGGAAGCTGGCGCAAGGCCAGCCTCCCTCACTCCGTCGCCGGACTGGGCAAGCGGCTGCTGGAGGAAGGTAAGTGCTCCCCGGTGGCCTCGTGGGCGGTCCAGCGGGCGAGTGAGAGGGACCATTGGTTTAGCAGGCCTGGGAGGGGGCAGGGGATGGCGCCTACCATATCCCCATCCCCGCCGGGTGGCTCCTCCGACATCCGCCAGCTATTTAGCTGGCGGAAATCTGAGGAGGCCCATTGGGCTGGCCCCGGTTTACACCCAGGGGAGGGGATGAATGTCCCCTTCCCTGAGTACACCTCCGGCCCGCCGCATGGCGGGCATCCAGCAGCACGGGATCCAGCCGGCCGGATCCTTAAACAGGATTATGCCCTTAATGTTGTTTAGATTTTTGAAAGAAAAAGAACAGTGTCCCTGCCCCAAATATATTTTTTCTAATGCCACCATTGAATGCAAATCACCGTCACACCCAAGTATATCTGCTTTATTAATCTATTTTGGAAGAGGACATATTTGTGACAGTACATTGTTTTGAAGGAAACTATTCCAAATAATGTTTACCTTTATTTTGGCTGCAATCCTTCATATAGTGTTAGGATGTTAACATCCCAGTGACCACAGTGGTGGTATAAACAACTTAATTGCGTGCAAAATTGCACAAAATTGCAGGTTTCTCTATTGTCTACATACAGTCATAATCCTTTTGCTGGTAAAACAGAGTGGTCATTGCCCAGATCTTGTTAATACAGATTTAGCTGAATTGAGCTGCTTATATTAGTACTTTAGCAATATCTGATCTTGTTAGCTTCTAAATAGGATTCTACATACAAATGTAAGATGGAGACGGTGCTTTTTGTGTTAGAAGAGAATTGTACATGCAAAACAGAATGTTCTCCAACAAATCTCAAAGATGGATTTCCAATTGACATTGTCAATAATATGTGTTCTCCACAAATGATTTCAACAACTTAAATGTAGACTGATGTCCAAATAAAAATAAATTTGTAATAGCAGCTATGTTCGGCACTAGGGCTCTGGCAGTAAGTCACTCTCTGCACCACCATGGTCGTTTGTCAGAGGAGAAAGCTGCTGGTCTGCTCTCCGCTACTCTTTGGCACCACCACTGTGGATGGCCAGAGGGTGATATTGCAGACAGAAGCTCAGCAGGGGAACCGGTGACACAAGAGCCAGTAGGATGCCATGTTGGGCCCAATCCTATGTTGTCTTCTGCACTGCCAGAACTTGCATTCCTGAGGCACAGAGTGCTGTACAGCAGTTGCAAAACACGACCTGCCATTCCATGCAGCTGGGCCACCACTGCAAGCAGTGGGTGGCCTCAGTCACTCACCAACAGCCTACAAAGAAGCCCCAGCACCAGAAAGTTGGTACAGGCAGTGGACGGAATGGGGCACTGAGGTGGAGGAATGGGGTGGAGACCAGGGCAGGAAGGGGGGTGTCAAGTCCGGGAAGGCAGTGGTATCAGCAGCAGCAGTGCCACCAATATCCTATTCCCCTTCCTGGCCTCAATCTGCCTTCCCAGGTCCACTTGGACTTGCGCCAGCAAAATTCGTGCATTGCAGCATTGGACCCATTGCAGCATTGGAGGCTCACCCACCTGGGCAAGGGAACAAATGCTCCCCTACCCAGAAGAGACCTCCGGGACTGCCCCCTCCCCAAGGATGCAGCGTGTGCTCCTGTGATGCAGTTGCATTGGCAGGGTGGTGGTGGTTAGATAGGATTGGGCTGCAAGTCTTATAATGCCTCTGGTTTCTCTCTTTGAACAACGTATTGCTCAGTTATGCCCATGCCTTCCTCCTCCAGTCAAGCTAAGTATGAGGGATGATGGCTCTGCAGGTAGAAGGGTAAATAGGAGCTGTAGCTTAGTGGTAGACCAGCACCTTTGCATGCAAAAGGTCCCATGTTTAATCCCTGGCGTCTCCAGATAGGGCTGGGGAAGAAGATCCCTGTCTGACACTGTGGAGAGCCACTGCCAGTCAGATGAAACAATACTGACCCAGCTGAATCAACAATCTGACTTGCGATAGGATAGCGTCCTGTGTATGAGAGGACAAGATGTGGGGAACAGTGCAAGGGATATTAGTATCTGGAAACCAAATATGTATACAAGGGTGCAAGAGAACCTGGTGTAGACAGCCCTCTGCGGAGGTATGCAGATGCTAGTGGCACAATCTCAGCTGAGAGGGACCTTAGCTCGGCGGTGGGCATATATGCTTTGCATGCCTGAGATCCCAGATGCTTTGTGGCATCTGTATGAGGGTTTATGTACCTTTTTCTTACTACTTCAAACTGCAGCCACCCTATGCACCATTTCAGGCAGAATTTCAATGCTGTGCAGGGAGGGATTTTGCAATGAGGGCAATAAGCGGGGACAAGGAAGGATGCTTCTTTGTGCGTGCAGCTCTTGCTGGTACTGTATTTCTGAATTTCAGTCCTTTGAGACTATTTAAAGACTTTTAGATTTTCTAAAATTGAGAATGGCCATTTCGGAGCTTTTATTTCTAAAAGATAATGGGGAAGAGATTCATTTGGACAGAAACAAATGAATGAGATTGTTTGTATCCCCATGATGGGGAAACTGTTTACATAGAAGGTTCTTTAAGGGAAACAATGCATCTGTAGCAAGGTGGGAGGACTGTTACATAAGATAGGCTATTTAGGAACACTATTAATATAGCCACAAATGATTTGTGTATGTATCTCATGGAGAAAGGAAAGCTAGTGAGGCTTTTTGAGGGGGTAGGAGAGGCCAGTATATACCGGCTGCATTATCATGTCTTCCTAAAGTTTTAGAAACATTCCTGTTTGTTTTTAAAAAAGGGAAAAAGTAGTATGCTGTTGGAGATGATAGCAAAGAATTTTAGTTAACAGTCAAGCGGCTTTAGTGGAAATGTTTCTCATTTGTATGAAGAAAAACTTACAGCCCTCTAATATATAGACAGCAATCCTATGGACACAGCCCAATCCTACCTAACTCCCAGCGTGGCAATGCAGCATCGCCAGTGTGGCATCCACTGCATCCCATAGGGCAGTTTTGACCTCCAGAGGCCTCTTTAGGGGAAGGGAACAATTGTTCCCTTCCCCTGGGGTAAAGCCCTGCTGCCCTGGTGGGTCAACTCAGACCTGCGCCAAGTCCGCATAGATCCAAGAAGGCAGATCAGGCCCAGGATGGGGGTTACGATTTGGCAGGCGCTGCTGCCGCTGAACCTACACCCTTCCCAGGCCTGATCCTCCTCCCTGCCCCCATTGCCTCCCCATTCTGCCCACTCCCTGACCTGTTCTACCCCATCCCCACCTCCCTCCTGCCCCTGTGTGATCCTATCTGGGGCAGCGGGCATCTGGTGTCCACTGCTGCATGAAGCCAGTTGCTTGCCACTTCTGGCAGTGGCTAGCCCACGTGCTCTGCTGTGTCACCTTCCACAACAACTGGAAAGTGCATTGTTAGGAATATTCATTCCAGTAGCTCTGGAACACTCTGGAACACTCGTTCCAGTAGCATAACGGGCCTTCAGGATTGGCCATTGCTTGGAAAGAAGTCACATTGAACCCTACAGGACTTACTTTTGAGTAGCCACACAAAGGATAGGACTATTAGGGTGCTTCCAGGAGGAGGGGGTTGAGACAACAGGTTTGCTGAATTAGCATACCTGGCACCTGCAATCTGCATGGGGTCTATGCTGACCCTTGTGTTGATTGATCTTGCTTGGACTGGCAGCAAAGTGGGCACTATTAGCCACTGTGTTACAAAAAGAACAGTAGTGGCACCACCTGGGTTTTCAATTGGCCAGAACATAACTGGCCTGTCACATCTCTGGGCCTTTAGCAGCACCTTCTTCATTGCAGAAATCAGCACATGGCCTGGAGATGAAGACTGTACAAAAATCTGCTAATGTCTGCAGCTCAAGCTGTTGCTAAAGGCATGGGAGCAGGGGTTGGTAAAAACGTGGCCACTCTCTCCTGTGCTATTTGATACTGCTTCCCCTTCCCCTTCTTCCACTTCCTTTTTAATGCTGCTGTTGCTGGAGGAAGCACTCATCTGAAGTATAATTGCAAAGGATCTTAAACTTCAAATTTTTCTAATTTCACTTCTCTCAACATTCTGCCTGTTCATCATCCATGCATCTTGCTTGTTCAGTTACTCTTTGAAAATTTTTGGAAGATATATATACCAGTATAACAACATCTCCAATTGCTTTTAGAAGATCCTTAGTTTACCTTTTCCTACCTTCCCATTTTTTTAACAGCTCCTGTGTAGAGCTAGGTGCATCTAAATCCATTGAAATGTCTAATTCGTCACTAGATCAGTGTGATTATACTCTATCTTTTTTAATGTAAAGGACCAACTGGTGCTATATAAATACTGCATTAAAACGATATTATTATCTTTGGACATCAACTGTGGTTAAACTGTGCACGTCAGCTGAACACGTGTCATCACAGATACATATTTACTGAAGTCATGGGGCTTCAACAAAAATCAGATTTTTATCATGGTGGTTTGGGGAATAATTAAGTCCAGCAACAATGTTTCCAAGCTGAGGAAGAAGTCCAATCTTGTATTTATTACACTGATACTTTACAACATGCACAAAGAAGTAAAGTACTATCCAGATATACCTAATCATTATCACTTCTTACTTAATGAAACAGCTTATTTTGAACATACAGTTTAAAGCAGAAGCTTGCCATTCAATTCTGATGCAAATAAGCAAATAAATAAAATAAAAGTCTCCTCCTCACCAGTTTCATTCTGTAGCTGCAATTTGCAAATGTATCAGTTCTTTGTCCTTGTTCTCTAGTGTATGGATTGCAACTGTCACTGAGTCACACAGCTTGCTTTTAGGCCCATAGCCAATGTGATTACAGCAACAACTTGTGAACCATTAAAATGAAGGGGGGGGGGGAGGAAAGGTAGTATTTAGGTCCACTAGAGGCATGATCTGTGCACTATGCTGACAATGTTAAATAAATGCTTAACAATGTCAAATGAAAAGGAGCCAGTGAAACCACTAGCTGTTGTAACAAATGAATGGGTCCTTGAAGCAGTTTTGCAGTGAACTGAATATAATGGCAGTACATGCCAGTACATGGTGACAGAAACCCTGAGCAAGTACAAGCCTTCCAGCAAGTGTTATCAGCAGAAGTGCTCAACTCTTTGAAACAGATTATCAATTTTGTTTATTGTAAATAAAATGAATGTCAGCCGTTTGACAAATAACCAAGGTTAAACCTGTTTGCTTTTAATTAAAAAAAATTCTAGTGATTCAGAAAATGTGTCTAGAGCAGGGTTTCTCAAACTGTGGGTCGGGACCTACTTGGTGGGTCGCGACCTGATTTCTGGTGGTTCTCAGGTGATGGAAGGATCAGATAAGGAATTGCCACAAGCCCTGAGGCTATTCAAAAATCAGATAGCTGCTAATTGCCCTTCAAAGAGCTGAGCTCCTGCAGTTTTCAAGATAGCTGCTAATTACCCTGCAAGCAGCTGAGCTCCTTACTTGTACATTTATTTATTTCTAGATCACCTATTTTTTAAGTCTCGTAAAGCTAGGTGGGTCCTGATTGAGTGTCATTTTAAAAAGTGGGTCCCGGTGCCAAAACGTTTGAGAGCCACTGGTCTAGAGCATTTTCTGGCCTATGAAAACCCAGAAGTAACTGGTGATTATGTTATCGTCATAAGTCACTTCCAGTGGTACTCAGAAGGAGAGTGGCACCAGAGGTGGTGCTCGGCTGGGAAGAGGTTGGGAACCCCTGGTCTAGAGGATAGAATAGCCAGGATGGTGTAGTGGTTTGGGAGTCGAACTTAGACCTGGAAGATCCAGGTTCAAATCTCCACTCAGCCATGAAGCTTCCTGGGTGACCATGGGCCAGTAACTATCTCTCAGCCCCACCTACCTCACAGGGTTGTTGTGAGGACAAAAAGGAAGGTAGGAAATATGTACACCACTCTGAGCTCCTTGGAGGAAGGGCGGTATAAAAATGTGAAAAATAAATAAATAAATAAATATGGTTTCTGGGTCATAGTGTGTACAAAGTCAGAAACAAATCCTCGTTTTGCTTGCATTATTACTATTTATCATTGCAATATGACTTTTGAGTGCAGAGTGATTTGAAATCCTTATGTCTTTCATTCTCAGTGCTATACTAGGAAGTTTCATTTGCTTTCATTTTATAGATGGGGAAACTGAGGCTGAGATAGAGTAATTTGTCCAAGGCCACCTGATGAGATTGCAGCTAAACCCTTGCTGCTGCAAAAGGACTCTCTGCTCCAACTGCCAGTTGCATGTGGAGTGGACTGGAGATGTGAGTGGAGGCATCCTCTGGCCTCTGGCCATCCAGTGGTTAGAGGACTAAATGTTCCTGGGAAGTTGCACCCCTGCCTCCCAGGATGAGCACCATGGCAGGCAGGGGGAGAATGAGCCTGCCCTGTACCACTGGCCAAAGAATAGTGCATCTGTGGAAAGCTTTCCTCCCCCTCCCTGCCTGACCCCCTCTGCTAGAAACTGCTACATTGGCCTGAGATTGCAGTAGCAAATAGAGGCATTGGCCACAGGGGCTCCTATTTTGGTTTTGAATCGTTATTGTAAGCTCCCCATTGTTCATTTTGATCAAAAGGCAGGGCATACCGGTAAATAAATGTGTTGTAATCCGCCTTGAGCACCTCCCTTGCGGAAGGGGAAAGGTGGGGTACAAATATTTTAAATAAACAGTCAGCTAAAAAATAATCCGACTTTCAACATATGCATATTAGGTGTCTTGGAAAAGGTAATGCATTTATTTATTTATTATTTTAATTAGAAAGCATGCTCTCTCTTGCCAAAGGCACCACAAAGCAGAATACAGGTGGGCCCCCATATCCGCTGGGGATATGTTCCAGGCCCCTCCGTGGATACTTGAAACCGTGGATAAGAGCGAACACCCCCTCCATGGTTTCCTGAAGGCCCCCCCACCCTGCCTCCCCTGCAGGCAGGAATGCTTGCCCCCCCCCCAGCTCTTATTTTTCTTTCAGCAAGCTTTGTTTCTTCCTTAAAACAAACAGAGAAGCAGCCTCCATTGCAGTCAAATAGAACAAGACTAAGTCCTAGAGAGGCTCTGCAAGGTTTCTGTTAACTTTGCAGAGCCTCTCTAGTACTTAGTCTCGTTCTACTTGCCTGTAATAAGCAGCCTCTTCTCCTGTTTCTTTAAGGAAAAAACGAAGCTTACTGGGAAAAAAGTAAAAGCCTGGGGGGGGGGGGTCTCCACGATCTGTGGATAACTGAAACCATGGATAGCGAATCAGTGGATATGGGGGCCCACCTGTACTGTATCATGATTACAATGTACAAAATATAAAACCATGAACATAAAGAAAAATCCCAAAACTAAGATATGAAAGTTATCACTGCTTGAAGAAAAAGTAATGTGGTCACCAAATGGTCAGGCTGATGCGACAAGTTGTACGCTTCATTTTATGCTGCCCTTCATCCCTCCCTTTCATGTTTTATCTATTGTTAATAAATGTTGTGTTTAGATTCTGATTTTATGAAAGTATTATTTTAAAATTTTTGATAACCGCCATGGTTCCTATTAGAATGGTTTCTATTAGAAAGATGGGGTATACATTTTTAAAATAAATAAATAATATTTATGGTAATCTGGCATCTCCAAGTTTTCCTGAATGCTGTTGATTATCTAGATCCTCTTTGGCTTTTGGTCTGGCTTCAAGATGGAAAATGCCATGCTTACCCTCGTGGATCGCTTGTGCTAGGAGATAGACATGGGAAGTACAACCCTCTTGATTCTTCTGGACCATCAACCATGGTATCTTTCTAGACTCCCTTTGGGTATTGGCTTTGGGGAGCATACGTTTGAGGTAGCTTGTTTAATTCTGGAGGATAGGTCCCCACAGGTGGTGCTCTGCTCTGCTTTTTTCTTTTTTTGCCTATGGTGTTCTGCAAGGTTCCATCTTGTTCCTCAGGATTTTAAAAATCTACATGAGGGCATGGAGAAACCAGAGATTTAGGCTGAAGAATCATCCGTATGCTGATGGCACTTTGCTGTGTCTATCAGGGCCTAGAGAGGCAGTGGAAATCCTGAAATTGCTATCTATTGGCTGTGAAGGATTGGATAGGGGGAGGGGGAAATCACCACCACCACCCTGAAATTTAACACAAACAAAACAGAGATTGGTAAATCCTTCTGGTCTAGGATGATGATAGTGATCATGCATTTATAGAAAGGATCGAAGACTGTTATAACCAACTACGATGTAGAAAGAACAAGGCATCTTCAGGATTCCGGTTATAAAATGATTTATAAAATGTAAAAATTGTAAAATATACATGACTTTTTTAAAGTCCGATTAAAACACAATTGTGAATAAAATGCTTTAAAAGTCCATGATTAAAATACAATAAAAACATTCAAAATTCTTAAGCATTACGTTTCGTTCAACATCTGTGAACTTTGTGAAATGCGAGAAAAGCCTAAGTAGGCAGGAAGATGGTTCCAGAGCGTATTCCAATTCTGTTAGAGCTACATTAGCTGCCAGTTTGTTTCTGGGCTCAGTTCAAGGTACTGGTTTTAGCTATCAAACCCTAAAATTTATGGGGGCCTGGGTACAGTACAGTGGAATCCTATGCATGTTTAGGTAAAGGTAAAGGTATCCCCTGACAATTAAGTCCAGTCGTGTCCGACTCTAGGGTGTGGTGCTCATCTCCATTTCAAAGCCGAAGAGCCAGCGTTGTCTGAAGACGCCTCCGTGGTCATGTGGCCGGCATGACTCTCCTTGCCGCAGCGCGTAGCATGCAGCTGGAACACGGAGCGCTGTTTACCTTCCCGCAAGCAGTACCTATTTATCTACTCGCATTGACATGCTTTGGAACTGCTAGGTTGGCAGGAGCTGGCCAAGCAACAAGCGCTCACCCCGTCGCGGGAATCGAACTGCCGACCTTTAGATCGACAGCTTATGGTTCAGCGGTTTAACCCGCTGCGCCACCCGCTGGCTTGTTCAATTGAACCTACGTGTTGAATTGACTTGTTCAATTGAACCTACGTGTTCAATGGGACCTACTTCCAGATAAGTGTGTATAGGATTGCAACTCAAGGGGACTTACTTCTGAGTAAACATGCATAGGAGTGCACTGTTAAAGACGGTGTTCTATAAAAAATACCACCCTATGTGCTCCAGACAACATCAGGCACTCTGCTCCACATCCCTCTGTTGAATGAGGATTGACAGTTGTCCACTTGGGGCAGGGTCTTTACAGCAGTGGCAGCAACGCTGTAGAACACTTTCCCCAGGGAGATCCCAACATTGTATGCCTTTAGACTGCAGGTCCAAACCCGTCTCTTTTGTAAAGCTTTTGAGTTGACATGCTGACTTGCTGTTTTATCTGTTTGCTGAATCGATATGTTTCTTAACTGTTGCTTTGGTGTTCAGTTGCTGTTTCGTTGCCTGCTTTTTTTTGATGGTATAAATGTTTAACTTAAATAAAATTTTAATTTTTTGTTTTGTGTCCCCTTGCAGAATATAGCAGAACCATTTGCCTAAGAACAATAAATAAATGTGCCCTTAACTTGCAGCCCCACCAGCTGAAGCTTTGCTTTTAGTTGATTAGCTTGCTGATTAAATCGTGAAGCTCTGCTTTACAGGAATTTGAATCTTGGATGCTCGGCTTGAGTATCTTTACTCCAGTGTTACAGTGCTGTGCATGCTTATCTTGGGAGTATGTTGCATTAAACTGATTGGGACTTACCTCTCTCTAAACATGCATCGGATTGGGCTGCACAGTTAACCTCTAGGCCTTTGTTCTTTTGCTTACTGCTTCAGCGTAAAGAATTTACTTCTTTTGGGGTCTGAAAAAAACCACACAGAATAGTTCTGTTCAAGTGTCATTTTTCTGGCAAAATAGCCCTGTTCAGGTGTAAGTTTTCTGTAGGGTCGAGCAAATACTTCTTTTCAACTAAGCCTAACTTAACACTATGGCAATTCATTCAAACAGCCTATTCTTATTTCAGAAATGTGGGTCAGTCAAAAAACATACTACTGCTGTTGTGATCTGGGATACTGACAGAGTCTTTCCAGTTATTCACTTTAAATAGGAAATTTAGACAAGTATAACATAGACCATGTGGTTGGAAAGGTGCTCTGTTTTTGGTGGAATTCTTCCATTGCTAAGTCGTTCATCTCTTAAATGTCTGCAAAAAGGCTTTTAAAAAAACACACCATCATACACTAGACTCAATTATGCCTTCTACCTGGCTGTTAAATCTAGTGGGCAAGTATACATTTACATAGCCAATGTAGGAATACCATAATTACAAGCTAGTAGAATCCATAGAGAGACATTGATGCTAGACCAACTACATTGCTAAAGGGTTTCCCCACCCTTTTCTAACCATTCACTCTTCCTGGGTGTTAAGTGCTTTTAACCCATAGAAAGTGCAGTTATGGCGTCTCAGTTGCAGCAAGTAGCCATTTTTGATGTAGCCACTGAGGAATGGAGGGCGAAGCAACAGAGAAAAAAAAGAATGAAGAAATGATAAGGCAGCAGAAGGAGCAGGACGGAGAACCTCTGACTGGGTTCTTGCTTCCCTGAATAGGAACTAGACCAGAGGGGGAGAGTGTGGTTTCTGACTCTTTCCATATCTGGAGAAAAGAGAAGAGTCTACATACAAATCAGCAAAGTACTGCCCAATCCAAACGCATGGTGCATCCAATGGGGTGGGGGGGGCAATCAGGAGGCCTGCCAGAGGTAAGTAAAAATATTACTTACATCTGTGTAGGCCTCCTGGTGGCCTATTCGGTCTTCTCAGCTTCATGCCAGCTATATAGCTGGTGTACATTCAAGGAGACATAGGGGGCAGGGTGTGCTAAAAAGTGGGATAAAGAATCTGGCATGCACGTTTCTGGCTGAGATCTCCCCCTCTGGCCTGCTCCCCGCCCACTGCCCTCCCCTCCTGGAATGCCCCCAAACCTCCCCTCCCCAGCCCCTTACCTGTGCCTGTAGAGCCTCCCAGAACTGCTGCCGCACATGCCATGCATTTGCAGCAGTGGCCCAGCAGCACGTGACAGCAGTCCGGCTTTCATGCCACCTTGCCACCATGCTAGTTCCACATGCACAAGGCCACAATAGGATTGGGATCCTACTCAATTAACTTGTATGGAGAAATGACAAGACCTGCAGTATGTATGGGGAAGTATGCCCCGTCCCCTTTAGTTTCCTTGATTGTGTGGCCTTTCATTGCTGCACATAAGTCAATGGAGTTACATTCTCAAAAGTCCTTTTTGTTTGCTTAGCTCAGTGGTTCTCAAACTTTTTAACGCCGGGACCCACTTTTTAAAATGTCACTCTATCGGGACCCACCTAGCTTTACGAGAATTTTAAAAAAGGTGATTTAGAAATAAATAAATATATTTATTGCAATAAATATATTTTATTGCAATAAATAATAATAAATAAATATAAATAAATAAATAATAATAAATACATATATTTATTATTATTTACAAGTAAAGAGCTCAGCTGCTTGCAGGGTAATTAGCAGCTATCTTGCAAACTGCAGGAGTTCAACTGTTTGCAAGGTAATTAGCAGCTATCTAATTTTTGAATAGCCTCAGGGCTTGTGGCAATTACTTATCTGATCTTTCCATCACCTGGGACCCACCAGAAATCAGGTCGCGACCCACCAAGTGGGTCCACTGGCGTAGCTAATGTGCGTTTGTGGTGAACAGAACCCCTTACAAAGATCCTGTTTGCATGTAACACGGTGCTGGCTTGCCTTAGGGCCCAATCCTATCCTTCCCCCCACCAATGCAGCTGTGCTGCCAGAGCACACGATGGATCCTGCAGGGGGCAGTCCTGGTGGTGTTGCCTATTTGAACCTTGCCTATTTTAACTTTTTCAAATAAATTATTTCTATTTTTGAAAGCTCACCAGCCTGTTTCCTTCAGTCCAGAGTGGAGAACTAGTGCGCTTTGCACTCTTACATATTTCATGTAACTAACACCACAAGATCTTGTGTGAAAACGTGCAGGGAAGTTGCGGCTGGCCAGGTCAGTTGACCGACTGTGTCAGGGTGCCATCGTCTGTCACGGTCAACCTGTCAGGTACCTGTGGCTGTTTGCAGACATTTGGGGCACAATGTGTACATGCCTGTGCTCCTTCTCGTTCACCGCAGCATTGCTAAACAAAGAATGTGTTAACTCAGAAGCAAACTTTTAGTTTGTTTGAGGAAGTCAAAGCAAGAGCACAAAAGTTCAAGTTGAGGCATTATTTGGTTCTAATTTGAAAATAAGTAGACTTTGCAAATAATAATAATAATAATAATAATAATAATAATAATAATAATAATAATAATAATAATAATAATAATTGGTTGCCCCTGAAATTGCATTGGATACAATTTCTCTCAAGTCACTGTCTCTCAAGTCACTTCTCTCAAGTCACTGTCTCATGTCTCATATCAAACTCACTTTGGTGTGTACTGCAGAGGAGTTGTCACTTTTTTTTGGGGGGGGGGCTTCAAGAGGAATGTTGTCTTGGCCTCTTGCTTTGGTTTAATTCCAGCCTGCATGGTTTGTGGCCCATCAGCAATGTATGATGGCGCACAAGAGTTAGTGCATAGCAGACCACAGCACAGAATTGACAGACTCTCATCAGCTTGATGGGATGCAATTTGTGCAAGCCAGGAACAAACCAAAGTGAAAGTGTCAAAAGTCATTGTTCTTTATCAACCCTTAAGGGGCCGCCACACATGGCTTGTGTATTGTGTTTGGTTTGGTTGGTTGCAGGTTATGAAGGTCTGGTTTAATCATTCGAAGCAAGAATGTGTGAAGTCATGAATTGGTGCTGGTGTAGGCCTGGCATGCAGTAGGTGACATGGTATCTTTTATTCAACCATGACGTTATTTAGATGTTTTGAAAGCTTGTTGATGCTTCAGAGTTGTCATCATACATAGGTTTAGGGGATGAATGGAAAACAGTTTCTACTTGTCCAATCTGATGGAAGGGGAGGGGCTGTAGCTCAGTGGTAGAGCATATGGTTCACCCAGATAAATGGCCCAATTCTATTTAGGATTGGGCCAGCGCATGGAGGGATTTATGACAGCGGAACCACAGTTCCGCTGTTGTAAAATAGTTTTTGGGCAGCATGATGCCAGCATCCGTTTTAGGAGTGCTGCCGCAAATGGCAGTAGTGCGGGAAGCTTGACACCCCCCATATAAGGCCGGTGGGGACCAGGGGTTGATAGACCAGGGCTGAAATTAGGGTGGGGAGGAGGGTGGATTGACGCCAGGAAGGGGGTGGTATCAGCGGCAGCAGCACCGCCAATATCCTATTTCTCTTCCCAACCTCGGTCCACCTTCCCGAGTCCACTCGGACTTGCGTCAGCTATATTGCTAGTGCAGATCCAGGTAGACCCAGCAGGGCAAGGAAGGCCTACCCCCAGGCAAGAGAACAAGGGTTCCCTTACCCACAGGAGACCTCCAAGACTTCCCCCCTGCTGGATGCAGCACACGCTCTGGTGACACTGCTGTATCGGTGGTTGGGATTTAGGTAGGATTGGGCTGCTTATCTTCAGAGAGCCCCGCCAGTTTGTGTAGGCAATGGATCAATGTTCTGATATAGTATAAGGCAGCTTCATATGTCTGAATGATGACTATGTGACTCCTCAGATTAGATGAAGTTTACAGTGGGCTTCATTGACACAATTGTGCTTGAATTTGAGTCTGACTATTAAGGTTGAAGGGTCAGAGACTCTTGTCAGAATTCGGGATCATGGAATTCTGGGTATTGATTTCTGCATTGAATTAGTCCTATTAATTATATATTAATGAATAGGCTATACAAAGGCCAAGCAGAAGAATATCAAAGGTATGTGAGAAACATTTGTCTTGAAATTCTTCTCTTGGATCCTTTTCACAAACATGGATCATTTAAACAGTGTAGATTTGCCTAATATTATGTAGTCAGTGATTTGTAGAGTTATTTGTGTATCAGCTGCTTTTTGCTACATCAGTGGTAATTTTTTCCATCCTCCACCATTCTTTAAAGGGAACCAGCAGGCTTAAACCAGAGTATATTACAGCCCATTCCAACCCAAGGGCTAAGCAGCCCAAGTCAGACCTAAAGTCAGCCTAAGTCGTTTAGGGCAACATTAGGTCTGGAACGCAATTATTTAGGGCAAAGTTAGGTCAAAGTTAGGGCGAAGTTACGACCGACGGACTAAGAACAGCCCATTCCAACCCAAGGGCTAAGCAGCACAAGTCAGACGTAAAGTTGACCTAAAAGTGGGCGGACCATGGGCGGACCGTGGGTGTAACGGGGGCGGCAACCAATTAACGTTGGATTCCAGACCCTGGCAAGCACAGACACGCCCCCTCCAACACAAATGCTGACACAAATTTTAGGTCGACCAAAAAGGTGGACCCAAATTCGAGGAGACCCATAGGAGCCATTTTACCTTACCCAAGCCAGCCCTCTCCTGAAAATTTCTAACACCCTAATCCTGAGTTAGGTCAGAGTTACGACGGAGTTGGGTCTGCTAGGTCTGGAAACCGACAGAGTTATGCCTAAGATAGGGAGCCTATCAGCACCCAGCCCCACCCAGCCTCTTTCCCACAAAAACCCAGCCCCAGGCCCCCAGTCTCTCTCTCTCTCTCTGAGCACGTGGCGTGGGGTTCTGTCCCCCACAGCCACAAAGTGGGACTTTGTCGGTGGAGGGCAAAATTCACAAACACCCCACTTCTCTCTTCTCTTCTCCTCTCTGCCCCCCTCAAGGGCAGAGAGGGCTCTTCTGGCTTTGGCCAAACTGTTTACAGCTGTGCCTGGGCAGCTGTCTCCATGCTACCATTTGCTAACCCATGTCTTTCTCCCAGCCTCTCCCCCCCCCACAGGCAACAACACCAGCAGGTAAGTGCAGGTAAGAGCAGGGGTTGTGCTGACATGTGTTCTGACATCTGCCTCTTTGCATATAGAAATATAGGTAGGATACATTCCTCTATACCAATGTAGTGTCTCATAGCTGCCTGCATAGCCTGCCATGATATGCCTCTTTACCAATGTCTTGTCTCATAGCTGCCTGCATAGCCTGCCATGATATGCCTCTTTACCAATGTGCCCTCTCATGTCTGCCTGCAATGCCTTCTCTGAAATGCCTCTTTACCAATGAGTAGTCAGATGCCTGCCTGCAATGCCTGCTATGATATATAGGATACATGCCGCTTTACCACTATTGTGTTGGATTGCCGCCTGTTATGTGAGCATACAACACCACAAGTGTGGTGGTGCTGTTAACCGTCTGTAGACACCAGCTGTTCCCCCCCTTTTTTCTCCACAGGGTCAACTGACAGGTCAGTATTGCTAGGATTGCCATGGTTGTGACCCAATATATGTGTTGCTTTTCTCTCTTTGACCCTTTTCCCTTACAGGATCATGCTCGCCTTACATCCGGGTAAGCAGCTCAGACCATGCTATGTGTGTCACACCTATCAGCTGTGTCATTTCTCTCCCTGCAGGCTTTTGCAACAGACACACTGGCTTGTCTTCACTGGCGATTGCTACCACACACCAGCTGACATGTAACACCCCCTTGTTTTTTGTCTCCCCAGGAACGTCCACTGCCACCTACCTTCCTGGGAGCACCCCTGGGCCCGCAATCGGGTTGCCCCACGGTCCTCTGCCTCGCTGCTGCCAGAGGTCAGAGAGCCAGCCCTGCAACCCTCCTCAGCTGCCGCTGCTGCTGCTCCACCTCCCTGGCTGTCTACTTGCTGCCCCTCCCCTTTCTATGGAGCAGGCTGTGATTCCACAGGGGAAGAGCCTGCATGTCCAGGTCCATGGGGCAGGTGTGCTGCTGCTGCTGCTGCTTTCAGATTGGCTGCTGTGACTACCCCTGGCAGCCTCGCCTGGCCATCTCTGCTAACGTTCCAGAACAATAAAGATGCCCCTCGGGCAGAGCCTCCTTGAAACATATGTGCCCAGTGTTACACAAGCATTGCCCTCCACCCACAGACAGCCCCCAGCACTGAAGCCCCTGCATGAATCCCTTCCAGGGACTGCCACTTCCTTTCCAGGGAGAACACAGCAGGGAGGCTGCCAGACCCCCATGGGACAGAGGGGAGGGGGAGTTGGGGGGCCTCTCAGGCAGGCAAACAGTGACAGGCGCCACAGAGCCCATAGCGGGGCCACTTGTGGCCGCTGCATCTGTGTAGTGGCCGCTCAGCAACCAGCCAGGGCATCTCGCCAGCCAGCCAGGGCGTCCGCCCGTAATGCAGCCGCTTCCGTCGAAGGTCCGCCCGTAATGCAGCTGCTTCCGTCAAAGGTCCGCCCGTAATGCAGCTGCTTCCGTCGAAGGTCCGCCCGTAATGCAGCCGCTTCCGCCCACAGTCCGTCTGCACAAGAGGCGCCTGTTTCTGCATTGCCTTCATCTGCGGAGCAACCCCTGTGTCCCTATTGGTCTCTGCAGACCCCTCTCTCAGAAGCTCTATCCCACCAGCCTTGTTGTCTGTCTGTCTGTCTGTCTGTCTGTCTGTCTGTCTGTCTCTGACCCACCCGTGCCCCTCCCCAGCACCCACTGCCTGCCTGCCTGTGTGTTTGCCTCCCCTCCCACTCCCTGATGATGGCTGCTGGCCACCCCCCACCCTGCCAGAGCGCCTGCCGAGAGGCGCCGTCGTCGCCCCATCTGGGGGCGTGATGAGCTGCATGAGCCCTTCACGCTCACAGCAGACAAGCCCAAGGCATCTCTCGGTCTTGGCCGGGGCACAGAGCAGAACGCACGCCGTGATGCTTTCTTTGTGGGCATTGCCCTGGCCCTGGAGGTCCAGGGCTTCAGGCAGCGCACGGGCAAGTCATGTCAGAGGCAGTTCCAGACATCATGAGCCCCCCCTTGTGTGTGACGTTTCCACCCCCCTCCTTCCCTTCCCTCCCCCGCTCCCCTCCATGACTCCCACGTGCAGCCTCAACGTGGCATGGGGGTGGCATCGCCTTCTGCAGGAGGGGGGACGGCCACTCTCCCCTGCAGCAGGTGGCTGATGCACAGGGTGCCCTGTGGCAGCTGGCTCGGGCACCTCGCTCACCTGTCACCTGCCCTGCGTCCACCACATGACTGGCGCAACCCCCCTGCCTGCGGTCAGCCCCTTTGCGACCAGGCTGAAACAGACACTGCAGCAGCTGCCATGGATGGACGCTGACACGTGCAGACACACAGGACTGCACATGCCCGAGCCAGACACCGAGCCTGGAGAGCCTGCCTGCCTGGGAGGTAAGTGTTGCCTGGATCCTGGGGTGGCGCTGGGCCACAGAAACTGCAGCCTGCCTAACTCAGGCATACCTCTGACCTAACTCAGACATAACTTCTGCCTAACTTAGGCTGCACTTAGGCCACACTTATGCCTGACTTGGAGAGGAGTTGGGTTGGAATGGGCTGTTAGGCACCTTAACCCTTCCATCATCAAGACATCCTATAAATATATGAAACTGCCTTATACTAAATCAGACCACTGGTGTATCTTTTTCCAACCATACCTGGAGATACCAGGAATTGATCCTGGCACCTTCTGGGTGCAAAGCATCTACCACTGAGCTATGTCCTCTGTTGCCTAAGGGGAAGGACTGGCTAACCTGACCTCTGTTGTATCACAGCACCCTCTACCAGTGGCAGAACAAGAAACTCTAGCCAGCCAAGAGGACTTAGGTGACCTGGGCAAACAATATGGTAGTCCGATATAAGATCTGTGCTGGTATTGGTCCCCAGTCTGGGTAATTTGTCTTTGAGAGAAGGAGCCGAGCCCTATCCCACCCCAAAACCTTGTTATCAGCTCTGGAATCTGACCAATAACCTTTCCTTGTCATACACTCTTGGCCCTTAGATCTCTGTTGCCTACTCTACAACGTGACCAGGAGTCTGCTTTCAACCATGCCCTTAGTCTGCTCTTTGGATCTCCATCTGCCCATACTGAAATCTGACTCACAGCGCAATCCTGCCTATATATAGGCCAGCGGAGCGTGTGCTGTGCTGACCTTAGGTGTTTGTGGGACCTCTGGAGTAAGTGGCACAGGCGTCGAGGTCAGCACCGGTCACTCCGTGGCCGCACTGCCGGATCCAGGTAAGCCCTGCAGCGGGAGGGTGTGGGGAGGGCGGGCTGGGGTGGCAGGGGAGGGTCCATTGAGGAGGGGCCATTGGGGGAGAGGCCACTGGCTAGGCCGGCCTGGGAAGGGGTGGGGATATCAGCACCGGACTGCGCCAATATTCCTGTCCCCTTCCTGGACTGGGCCAGCCTTACACGACCTCCTCAGATGAGGAGGTCCAATGTCCCCTTCCCCCGAGTTGAGCCCTAGCCACGCCGGCACAGGCCACATCCTGCCAAGGATGCAGTGGCCGGCCATTTTGGCCAGCTGCTGCGTCTTAGGCTGGATCTGGTTGATCGTCTGTTTGACTATACTGCTCTCAAACTCTGCTGCACCCCAACAGTCTTTTGAAATAGTGCACAGGAACATCTTGTGCAAAGTAAATTCACCAGATCCCCATAGGCCTTTTTCCAAAGCAAAGTTTGAAAGACTACAAAGTTTGTAGGCATTTGCCTACATTTTCTCACAGGCTTTAAGCCACTTGTGAATGCAGAGCATTGTATGTAATATAATGAACTCCAGTCTTATTTTCTTTGGGACTAAAGCATGAAGAGTTAAGAGTTTGCCCTGAAAGGCAGGGTATCAGATTTTAAAATCAGTAATAAATATAACAAGAAAAGCTTAAAGATATTAATAGCAGTCACATTATAATAAGGAATACTTCTCAAACCTCAGACTTTGCAGCACACTGGCCGGTTGACTAAAGAGGATGTTTTGTAATTGTTGATAATGAGTAATGCTTCAGCATCTTGATTAATGCTGTTCTTCTATAAAACAGCTAGTTGTTTTGACTTGTCCCAAGCTACCAAAAACATGCTGAAGAAATCGGCTCACCTAAATCCTTCATGCTTAATGCAGAATTATGGAGTCCATTAAGTATAAATGATCTATTTGGAAAGGCAGGATTCCAGCAAAGCTTCTGATTTTTCCATGATGACTGATGGATTTGGAGCACTCTTTGGGGTTGGCTGCACAGGACTACGTGTTTAGTGTGTGCCAGGCTATCCACCTTACATGAACTTAGTAATTATCTGTGTTTCAACAGAATCTTCAGAAATGTCTTGAGCAGACCCTGTATGTCACAAGTACCGTAGTTTTCAAAAGAGTCAGGCTCAGGGACCAGGAAGGAACAGGAATTAGTCTCCAGCAGAGGAAGGAATAAAACAAAACAAGTTGTTTTCATTTAATGACGTTTTATGTCCGATGATCTATAGATTCCAGCATTGAATGAGTTTTCTTTTGGCACAGTGGGCAAGATGGGGATCTTCGAGAGTTGCACGTAGCTGTTGCAAACATATAAAAAATTGGAGAGGAACTCAATGAATATTGAAAAACAGCAGAGAGAGTTGGGAGGGTGTGAATGCACCTGGGTTTGTCAGCACCCCTTGTCACACTTTTTAAAGTTTTGGTTTATTGCTAATTGTTTGCCTTTTGTGCAACTTTGCTGTACACACACACACACACACACACACACACACACACACACACACACACACACACACTTTTGTCTCCAGTATTATGGGTTGCTCTTGGAATTAGTTTAATTTTTTATGACATTGAAAATGTGTACTGTATACCCTACTATGCTGCACACTTTTTTCAAAGGATAAACAACTCATACACTGAAGAAGGTGCCATGGAGCAATGGCAGGAATGAGACATTCTGCCTTGTTTGTCGAGACAACCTAAGGGGCATCACAGGAAGATTACTATCTCTCTAATGACGGTATAGTCACACAAAGAACCTGGAAGCAGAGCCATCCCTGGAAGTGTGTGGGCAGGGTGTGGGCCCGGGGCAACCCAACTAGTGTGGGCTCCCCCTATTGAACATGAAAGCGTGGGGCCCGGGGCGGCCGCTCCAGTTGCCCTACCCAAGGGACAGCCCTGCCTGGAAGTAGACTAGTAACTAGGGACAGCACTTAGGATAAGGTGGGAACTGTCAAACTACTCATATTCAGATACAATCCAGGAAGAAACATGGCTGATACAGATACAATCATGCAGTCAAACCTTATTGATGTTTCATTGGAGGTAAGCCACGTTCTTTTCCAGTGGAACTTACATTCAAGTAAGTGTGCAGAGCATTGCAGCTTCAATGATAACCACATTTAGCTATTGGTAGAATGCTGACCTAAATTGATGATTGTCTGGCATATGTCCAGCCTAAGAGAACTGCAACATAGTGTTCCAAATTTTTATATGTTCTTGCTGTTTTTCACTTCGCTTGTGGTTTATGTGGTGAATATTGGCAGAGTCAGTGAAACGTGGAGGTATAGCCAATGATTGCACATGTCAGAGAAATCGACAATTATTTTATGTATTTTTAAGGGCAATATCATATGAATCTCATTGGTAAGAAAATCTATCCTCAGTGCTAACACTGAGAAAATGCTACACATCGTTGCCAAGTAGGCATATGTCTGCATAGCTCTCCACACTCATATTCAGAAAACACTGTTGTTTTAAGGCCCTCAAAAATGTGGGCCTGTTTGACCTCTGGCATTCAGTTGGAGTGCCTCTTATGCTAGGTCTGCATGTTAGTCTATTCTTGTATATTTCTTCCAGCTTCTAAAATTAGACTTGTCATTTATCTTAAAATAAGTCTCTATTGAATACAGCAATATCTCAAAGAGTGCAGGAGATATGTTCCCGGAAAGTTGCGCGCTGCATGAAACAGCACGATTGGAGACATTGTCGATCTAATAGTCATGAAATGGATGCTGATTGGCCCAGAATGCACTTCTCCCTTTGGTTAGAATGGCTGTGAATCATGCCAGGACAAAGAGTCTTGTAATGAATCGGTGCTAAAAGAAGGTATGGAAGAAGGTATGGAAGGTCTTGGAAGGCATGACTGTATATTGACCATTAGGATAAAAATAATAGAGTTATAGCCCAATCCTAAGTAAATCCCTCCTTGCTAATGCAGCCATGCCAGAGGTGTAGCTAGCCTCTCCAGTGCCTCCCACGCGGAACATCAGAAGCCCCACCCCCGCCATTTGCGTCCCCGCCCCGCCGCGTCATGGTGAAAAAGCCCCTCCGGTGTATTTTCACTATTTTTGGACTCCTAGGAGCCCGGGCGGGCGGGCCAATCCTCTGTGCACTGTGGCCGTTTTTCGACTGGCTCCATGGCATGATTAACGCCCCTGGCCACTTTGTTGCCCCCTGCGGGACGCTCAGGGGCGGGCCACCCCCCCGCCCCATCCTCCACCTCTGAGCCGTGCCAAAGTAGGTGGCAAGTTGGTGTAGCATTGCTGCCCTGGCAGCCTTGAGCACTGATTGTCACTGAACCCAACTCCTCAGGAGTTTATTCATTGCTCCTGAGGAGTTGGATTATAAACAGCCCAATCCTATTGGGTGCTAATGCTAATGCTGGCCAAGACAAGAACAGATGTTCTTGAGGTACCCATTATTTTGTCCCTGGCCAGTCCTTCTTCTTTCCCCTCTCACTCTCTCTGCCCCTGTCCCAGCTGAGGCAGCGTGCTCAGCTATGCAGAGTTACTGAGAGATCTTGCAGAAAAAAACTAAAGCCACGCAAAAGACACTGTTATCTTACTTCTCAAAAACGTCACAAGATCCAGTGTCTGACAACAAACTATCTCTGCCATCGACATTGGCAGTCTTCTGTTCCACTCCCAGTAGCCTCTCTCTGTAATCACCAGTTGTCAACATGAGTGCTGGTACCAACCCCATTGGTTCTTATGGGAAAAGCAGTTTCAATTTACGCATTTTCAATATGCGTGCCAATTTCCAGGAATGTAACCCCCATGTAAATCAAGAGCTGCTTGCATTGCCAACTCCTTACCTGAAATGTACTTCATACAGCTTCCTACATCCCTTATGGTCATAAGGAACCACAGAGTGTGCATGCCAAGTGAAGCAGAGTGATAAAATGTCGATCTCCCTTACTATAAAATGATGTACTTGTTGATGTAATATGTTGTGAACAAACCAGTGAGAAACAATGAAACGTATTTGTTAGATATTCTTCATAGAAAATGCTTAGGGACATCTGGAATATACAAGCATGAAGGAAATATTCTCGTGGCCAGTTTTCTCTTTGAGACCTGTGCCTCTGTCCACCATTTGGTTTGAGGAACTGAACGTTATTGAGCTGATAATTGGAGGAGATGAGGAAAATCTACTTGTCCTCATAGCACTGAGGCCACATGTGTTGGCGTTTTGGGAGCCGAATGACAATTGTGAGTTTGAAGGACTAGTGAGAAAGTCTGGAGGCATATCTGGAAAATGCAAGTCCTTTGTAAAAAGACAAGAATTGTGTATGACTCCATTGGAAACCATGGAGACTTATGGCCAGACAGACATGACTCCATGATTCTTACCCTCTCTTTCTTTCCGCCAGTCCCAGTTAGTAGCCTAGCAGCTGTATTGTGGACTGACTGAAGCTTCCAAAAGATCTTCAAAGGCAGCCCCAACATAACAGAAGGTGGAGAAGAAGAATCAAAAGAGCAGAATGGCATAACCCTCCCCCCAACCCCCCTCCCACTGCATGGCAATGATTTCCCCCTTGATTGATTTTCTGTAAGCCACTCTGGGAGCCTTGTTGGCTGAAGAGTAGAGGGACAAAAGCATCAAGCAAATGAATAAATTACATACACACACTGCAGTAGTTCTTTGCATATATGCATCTATTTATTTACCTTACTTTCCACCCTTCTTCCGGAGCATTCAAAGCAATATTTTAGCTTCACTTTGGTTATAGATTACTCTGAGAGAAAGTAACCTCCTCAAGGCTATTCGGTGAGCTTCACAGTTGAGCAGAGATCTGCTGACATCAGTAAGGGTTTAT
This sequence comes from Plestiodon gilberti rubricaudatus, assembly GCA_026170595.1. Taxonomy (NCBI): domain Eukaryota; kingdom Metazoa; phylum Chordata; class Lepidosauria; order Squamata; family Scincidae; genus Plestiodon; species Plestiodon gilberti. The sequence goes on from JANXHW010000001.1 coordinate 266,845,860, forward strand.
TTTTATTTATATTTATTTTTCACATTTTTATACCGCCCTTCCTCCAAGGAGCTCAGAGTGGTGTACATATTTCCTCCCCTCCTTTTTGTCCTCACAACAACCCTGTGAGGTAGGTGGGGCTGAGAGATAGTGACTGGGCCAAGGTCACCCAGGAAGCTTTGTGGCTGAGCGGGGATTTGAACCTGGATCTTCCAGGTCTAAGTCCGACTCCCAAACCACTACACCATCCTGGCCTGGTTTCCTTCATCCAAACTCACACGTGGTAGCTGCTGCCCTCACCCTGGCTGCCCTGCATACATGTATTAATGGCACTGACACTGATGGCCAGGCTATACACAACAGGCCAATTTGAATGCTGATCAGCTGACCAGCCCTGCATGAAAAAGGATGTGCATGTTCATACATCCCAGCCCCTCCCTTCCCTTCTGGGTACACTGGAGGGGAGGGGAATCTGGGACACTTTGTTTAATTGTGTGTGGGGGTGGCAGTTTGTCTGAACCACCCCTCTATGCGTGCTGATAAACCTACTCTAAAAGTAAGTTTATCAGTATATGTAGAGGGGCAGTTTGGAGAAACTCTCCCCCCTTGATTATTGAAAGTACCCCAAACTCTCCCAGAAGGTAGGGGGGAACTGAGACATCCATGTGTCCTTTATCTTGTAGGGCAGCGGTGGGGAACCTCTGGCCCCAGGGCCGGATCAGGCCCCCGAGGCCATCCAGTCCAGCCCCTGGAGAGATTGCCGGGAGGCCGCCCAACCGGCCCCTGGAGGCTCCGCCGGGTCCGCGCGTCACCTCCGGAGGCCGGGAGAGGGCCTTTGCATGTCCTCCCCGGCCGCCTCAACCCCTTCTCACCAGGCCGTTGGCCATTTCGCACATGCGTACCACGCCGATGAGGGCAAGCTCTTGCCCTCTTGCCCTCATCGGCATGGTACGCCGGAGGTGACGCACGGACCCGGCAGCGGCTTCGGACGGTGAGCGCGGAGCCTCCGGAGACCGATGGGGGGCGGAGGCAAAAATTAATTAAATAAATAAAAATGGCGCCCAGCCTTATGGCCGGCCCTCAAGCAAATTTCTAATATTTAAAATGGCCCTCGCCAGGGAAAAGGTTCCCCGCCCCTGTTGTAGGGCCAGCCAGGTGACCAGAGTAGCATCTGACCCAGCCCTGCACCTGTGATCAGATCTTCTGATCTTTTTTAACGCTTAAATGCAGCCATTGGGGAGAGTTGAATTGACATAGGGCGGCTGTGTATAATCCTCCCTCCCATTTTCTGAATCAAACTTGTCTCCCAATCCAATCACCTTGCGAGGGGGATAGAACAAGTAGGGTCAATACAGTACCGGACTCTTTCCCCCTACAGGGCTAATAGCTTTTTGTGGGGAAGTTATTTTGATCAGGAAAACAGCAAGGAGAAAAGGTTTAAGCACCCCCTCAGTGCTTCTGCCCCAAGCCAACACACATATACCCCATCACAGATCTCATATCTAATTTGCCCCTCCAGATCACAAGAATAATGCCCCAACCTGAGACGTCTAGAAAGACTGACTCCCTGTTTGGTACCACTGACAGTAAAATATAGCAGTAATCTTTACAGTGTGTTCTTGTTCTTCTTTCCCTTGGAGAAGACGCATTTTGTAGATCCCATTTAAGATTATAATATACACATTCAAACCAACCTACATATGCAACTGATTACATCAAAGACATGGCAGGGATAAATAGAAGAGATCAAATGTTGAAAACCATATGATGCCACAGGAAAAGTATGGTTTGGCTTTAAAAAATCTCATCAATATGGTGCAATTAGTAATGTACTTTTCCTTTGTCTATCAAACAAAGAAGCTGTAACTTGAAGTAAACTGACATTCCTGGACTTAAGACATTTATTCTTCCCACTTTCCTGTTCCTGTTCATGTAGTAGTAACTATTGTCATCCGGATTCAGTAGACTCCCACCACCACCACCAATGCACACGCTCTTAAGAAAAGTGTCTGTCCGGGTTGCTCGAAATAGAAATGTTGTTGACCTGCATAAAGGAGACACATTCTTGTTGACCAAGGTATCTTTGCTAACCTGGTGTCCATCTTGAGAAGTGCTTTTAATGAATGTTATCATTAATGAAGGGGAATTCCAAACTAAAAGTACAGTATGATGTTTTTGTGATAATATTTGTTGTTTGTTTATCAGGTCAGTGTTATTTACCATGTGACTGTAGAACAGTCAGGTAGAACAGCAGGTCGTTCTCAACCCCTTCCCGGCCGAGTACCACCTCCGGCGCCACTATTCTGCTGCATACCACCGGGCGTGACTGGTGATGACATCATTGTCAGTTACTTTCAGGTTTTGGGAGGCCAGAAAATGCACGTAGGAGGCTCTGGGCTGGTAGGAGGGCCCTTCTCAGTATTCCCGAGAGGCTCATAAGAACATAAGAAGAGCCCTGCTGGATCAGGCCAAAGGCCCATCTAGTCCAGCTTCCTGTATCACACAGTGGCCCCACCAGATGCCTCATTGAGCACACAAGACAACAAGATACCTGTGTCCAGTCGCCACTCCCTTGCACCTGGCTGTCTTGCACCTTGCACCTGGCTGTGCACTCCCTTGCACCTGGCTCGGCCAAAGGAGGAAAAATGCACTGCTGAAAGCACTGTGTCGGAGCAGGGTTCCAGAGGTCCGACGATCCAAGTACCACCAACAGTCAGCCCAAGTACCACTGGTGGTACTAGTACCACTGGTTGAGAACCCCTGCAGTACAGTATATCTAAAAGGGAATAATAGTAAGGTAGCATTTGTATCTGTCCTGTTCTAGAATATGCAACATTCAAAAAGTCAATCATGGAAAGCAAGTCTCTAAGCCTGGGCAGAAAATGGAGCAGCTGCAGGTAGCTCACTTCCCTTTCCTTGCCTGCAAAGGACTTTGTTCTAAGTGTCAGTTGCTCAGGGTCTGAAGAAGTTAGCGGAAAACATCCTCTGGCCCCTGCCATTGGACTAAGGGACTCCTGACTTGTTTTGCATTCTTATTGGGAATAATTTTGACCAAAAGATATGGTAGAGAAATTCAAGTTTTTATATACCTGTGATTGGGCAGCAGTCTCTCTCTCTCTCTCTCTCTCTCTCTCTCTCTCTCTCTCTCTCTCTCTCTCTCTCTCCCCATAGTAGCAAAGACAGACATTTATACTTTTTCCATTCCAAGTTATTTCATTTTTTAAAATGTGTTTTTTTAAAATATATAATAAAGCTTAACTATTTTAAAATTGCCATGCCAAGAAAGACCATTATGTCCACATGGCAGATTGCAGAGGCTGTGGCCAAGAGAGAATGGCTGCACATTGTTAATATTGCCAGCTAGAGGTATGGATGAGGCAGGTTTGAATTTATAGCCAAAAACCTCCCCTCCAAATCACCCCTCGGGTTGCAGCAAGAGCCAATCTGCTTAAATTGTCAAGCCAGAGACATTGCTGCAGGGTAATTGAACAACAGGCAAGACTTCAGTAGATAACTGTGGGGGTACTCGGGCAGGGGTGTGGGAACAGGGGTGTTACAAGCATGTCTATATTGTTATCTGTGAAAATGAAACAAGCTTTTGTGCATTTCATCAGATGCATGAAGTGAAATCCTCAGTGGGTCACAGGCACTTATGCTGAAATACATTGTTTAATCCTTAAGGTGCTAAAAGACTTTCAGCCAAATCCTATCCCCCTCCCCCAACAGTGAAACTAGAATGGTACTGGCGGAGGCTGCTTTACAGCAGTTGCAAAGTAGCCTCCGCCAACGCAAGCTGCAGGTCCGCTGGCGGGGAGGCTGGAGTGACCTCCTACATGCTGGCAGATCTATGGAGACCCATCGGAGCAGGTAAGCTCATGCAGGGCGTTGGAGGGAGGTGGTTGAACGGGGCAGGGGGTGGACAGAACAAGGTGGTGATGGAGGCAGGGAGGAGGGCGGATGAGGCCCAGGATCACCCCCCTTCCCAGGCATGATCCGCCTTCCCGGGGTAATGAGGACTTGTGCCAGCTGGCACAGGTCCAAGTTGACCCATGGCAGCTGCTGGGGCTTACCTTGGGGCAAGAGGACAAATGTTCCTTTACCCTGAGGAGACTTCCAGCAGCCGAAAATTCCCTGTGGTATACAGCAGTAGCCCACCTGCGCAGCTATATAGCCATGCAGGGATTTAGATAGGATTGGGCCATTTCCTTACCTCGGGGCTGCATTGGGGCTGCATCGGCACTGGAAAGTTGGATAGGATTGGACCCTCAGTTTTATTCTTCCTTTAGTTTTATTTAGCCTTTGAGATTCAATTACACATTATTCTTGTAAGTTGCCTTAAGGCCGTTTTACAAATGGGATAGAAGTAGTGTCATATATGCATACATACATACCTGTTACATGCAACAGTGTGACAAAAGTCCAATGGCCGTTTCCTAGCTACAATGCATTATCGGGAGGATGTGCAGTGAGAAAGTAGCACTCGTGGTGCTGACAAATCCGCAGCTCACCACTCACTCTGCATAATTAGCCCGTGTTTTGCATCATATGCAAGCTAAAATGTCCAGGTTTGAGGACCTGGCATACGGCACCTCTATACATGCCAGCCCTGGCAGTGGAGTCTGTGACCTTGACTTTAGAAGTGACAACCTTGTTCAGCACTTCAGTGTTCCACTTACAGCATGTAGCTTCTCTTATGGCGACAGCCACTTCTGTCCCTCGGTTTCATTTCCTTCTCTTTGCGGTTCCCCTCTTCTGCTTCTTCCCTTCTTTGTAAGCATTCTCCATTCCTCAAAGGTTTGACTTCCTGGCAATTTCCAATTGGTTCTGCCAAAAGCATAGCCCATGGAGCAGTTCTGATTCCCATGCAAATACGCATGTGTCATCACTGGACATTAGTGCTGATTCATTCGTTATCAATTAAGGGGAGAGGGAAGTTCACGTCTTCCAGTTCACTCTTCTCAACATTTCAGAAATCATGCACTTATCTTGGCATGAATGGTTTGCTATGGGCCAGATTTCCCTGCAACAAACAGTGGCCACCTCTGTCAGAGGACTAAATAAACATTGCCATTAATTATTAATTTGAAAGTATGTGAGCTTCCCCCCCCCCCCTGGTTTAGCACAGCGGACAAAACACAGCTAAACGCCACTAAGCCTAGCTGAAAACTCCAGGTGTTAACCTAAGATTGCCCTTTACTTTCGGCATATAATCTGAGGCCAAAATATGAGCATGTTTCACAGGTCACAAAGGCACAGTGAGTGACACATTTTGCTTAAGTCTCACTGAAGGAATTCCTTTTTTTTTTCTCCTCCCAGTAATATTCCATTTGCAGAGTCACTATGTAGCTCATCTTTCCCATGGAGACAGGTTGTGCTTTTAATGGACACAAGGAGAGTCAGTAGGTTAAATACGCTTTAGTTGGATGGATATCATAAGAACTTCATGTGAAGTTTGTTTCTAGCTGAATTTAAAAGTCAATTCATGCAACTTAGATCAACGCGTATTAGGCCTATTGATTTTTTTTAAATAACAATATGAGGAAACTAATATTTCCTCACAATATGAGGAAAATGAGGAATAATCACAATATGAAGAAACTAATAATGAGGAAAATAATGGTTTTCAAATCTCCATAGAGACAATAATACAGTTTTTTTTTAGTGCATTCACACGTGGCTTGATAGTCACTCTAGTGATCTCTTACACTTCTTTGATGTCACCATTAAAGCTGTAACAGACCACAAGCATCTCGCTGCGTCACGTCCCGGAGTCGATTCTGATTGGCCCAACGCATTGCTCCGTGTTCCGCCACCACAACACCGAACACGGAGGGAAAGCCTTCGCGCGACCTGGAAGTGGGTCATTAAGTTTCCAGAAGCCCCATGCAGGCTTGAAAATGCAGTGCTTTGGTTGTTTAAAGGTAGAAACGGGGGGGGGCTTTTTTCTTTGTTTTTACAGAGTTTTGATCATGGACCCCACTGATCTGGGACCCATGGTAAATCAAATCCGTGGATCCCGGATCCATGAATAAAAAGTGTCCACTGTACTCTTTTCCCTCTTAAGCCTCCCGATCCTCCACCACTCTGGATACAGCACACTCTTTTTGGGGACAGCTGCATTGGCCGGGGGGGGGAGGATAGGATTGGGCTCTTACAGCCCATTCCAACCCAACTCCTCCGCAAGTCTGGCATAAGAGTGGCCTAAGTTCAGCATAAGTTCGACATAAGTTATGTCTGAGTTATGTCAGAGTTATGCCTGAGTTAGGCAGGCTGCAGTTTCTGTGGCCCAGCACCACCCCAGGATCCAGGCAACACTTACCTCCCAGGCAGGCAGGCTCTCCAGGCTCCGTGTCTGGCTCGGGCATGTGCAGGCCTCTGTCTGCATGTGTCAGCGTCCATCCATGGCAGCTGCCGCAAGGTCTGTCGCAGCCCGGTCGCAAAGGGGCTGACCGCAGGCATGGGGGTTGCGGCAGTCATGTGGTGGGCGCAGGGCAGGTGACAGGTGAGCGAGGTGCCTGAGCCAGCCACCACAGGGCACCCTGTGCATCAGCCACCTGCTGCAGGGGAGAGTGGCCGTCCCCCCTCCTGCAGAAGGCGATGCCACCCCCATGCCACGTTAAGGCTGCACGTGGGGGTCATGGGGGGGTAAGCGGGGGAGGGAAGGGAAGGAGGGGGGTGGGAACATCACACACAAGGGGGGTCTCATGAGGTCTGGAACTGTCTCTGACATGACTTGCCCGTGTGCTGCCTGAAGCCCAGGGCCTCCAGGGCCGGGGCAATGCCCACAAAGAAGGCATCCCGGCGTGCCTTCTGCCTTGTGCCCCGGCCAAGACTGAGAGATGCCTCGGGCTTGTCTGCTGTGAGCGTGAAGGGCTCACGCAGCTCATCACGCCCCCAGATGGGGCGAAGACGGCGCCTCGCGGCAGGCGCTCTGGCAGGGTTGGGGGTGGCCAGCAGCCATAATCAGGGAGTGGGAGGGGAGGCAGACACACAGGCAGGTGCTGGGGAGGGGCACGGGTGGGTCAGAGACAGACAGACAGACAGACAACAAGGCTGGTGGGAGAGAGATTCCGAGAGAGGGGTCTGCAGAGACCAATAGGGACACAGGGGGCGCTCTGCAGATGAAGGCAATGCAGAAACAGGCGCCTCTTATGCAGACGGACTTTGGGCGGAAGCACCTTCATTACGGGCGGACCTTCGGTGGAAGTGCCTTCATTACGGGCGGACGCCCTGGCTGTCACTGTTTTCCTGCCTGAGAGGGCCCCCCAACTCCCCCCTCCCCTCTGTGCCATGGGGGTCTGCAAGCCCCCCTGCTGTGTTCTCCCAGGGAAGGCCATGGCAGTCCCTGGCTGGGACTCATGTAGGGGCTTCAGTGCTGGGGGCTGTCTGTGTGTGTGGGGCAATGCTTGTGTAAACGCTGGGCACATATGTTTCACTGGGGCTCTGCCCGAGGGGCGTCTTTATTGTTCTGTTAGCAGAGATGGCCAGGCGAGGCTGCCAGGGGTAGTAACTGCAGCCAATCTGAAAGCAGCAGCAGCACACCTGCCCCATGGACCTGGAGATGCAGGCTCTTCCCCTGTGGAACCACAGCCTGCTCCATAGAAAGGGGAGGGGCAGCAAGTACGACAGCCAGGGAGGTGGAGCAGCAGCAGCAGCAGCAGCAGCAGCAGCACCACCGGCGCGCGTCGCCCTTAAGGGGAGGCTCCGCCCCTGCGCGTGACGTCACGCGCAGGAGCAGAGCGCCCTCCCCGCTCCGTTTTCGGCTCATTTTGGAGCCAAACGGACACAGGGGAGGGCGGGCGGGCCCACCCTCCGCCCCAAACTGTAAGTGGGGGGGTGATCGTGCGTCACCCCTAGACGCGCGACACCCCCCGGTGGCCCGCCCCCCCCGCCGCCCCCTGTCGACGCCAGTGGTCGCCATTGAAGACAAGCCAGTGTGTCGGTTGCAAAAGCCTGCAGGGAGAGAAATACAACACAGCTGATAGGTGTGACACACATAGCATGGTCTGAGCTGCTTACCTGGGTGTAAGGAGAGCATGATCCTGTAAGGGGAAAGGGTCAAAGAAACAACAACAACACAACTTGGGGGTCACAACCATGGCAAACCTAGCACTACTGACCTGTCAGTAGACCCTGTGGAGAAAGGGGGGGGGAACAGCTGGTGTCTACATAAGGCTAACAGTTCCACACTTGTGGCAGTGTCTGCTCACATGACTACAGGCAGCAATCAGACACAACAGTGGTACAGAGGCATGTATCCTATATATCATAGCAGGCAAAGCAGGCAGTTATCAGACAACACATTGGTAAAGAGGCATATCATAGCAGGCAAAGCAGGCAGTTATCAGACAACACATTGGTAAAGAGGCATATCATAGCAGGCAAAGCAGGCAGTTATCAGACAACACATTGGTAAAGAGGCATTTCAGAGAAGGCAATGCAGGCAGACATGAGAGGGCACATTGGTAAAGAGGCATGTATCATATATTTCTATATGCAATGAGGCAGAAGTCAGAACACATGTCAGCACAAACCCTGCTCTTACCTGCACTTACCTGCTGGTGTGGGGGGGGAAGAGGCTGGGAGAAAGACATGGGTTAGCAGATGGTAGCATGGAGGCAGCTGCCCAGGCACAGCTGTAAACAGGTTGGCCACAGCCAGAACAGTCCTCTCTGCCCTTGAAGGGGGCAGAGAGGAGAGAGGAGAAGAGAAGAGAGAAGTGGGGTGTTTGTGAATTTTGCCCTCCACCGACAAAGTCCCACTTTGTGGCTGCTGGGGGACAGAGCCCCACGCCACGTGCTCAGAGAGAGAGAGAGAGACTAGAGGTCTGGGGCTGGGCTTTTGTGGGAAAGAGGCTGGGTGGGGCTGGGTGCTGATAGGCTCCCTATCTTTGGCATAACTCTGTCGGTTTCCAGACCTTGCTGAAACTGAAACTCCGACATAACTCTGACCTAACTCAGGAGTAGGGTGTTAGAACTTTTCAGGAGAGGGTTGGTGTGGGTAAGGTAAAATGGCTCCTATGGGTCTCCTCGAATTTATGTCAACCCTTTTGGTCGACATAAAATTTGTGTTAGCACTTGTGTTGGAGGGGGCGTGTCTGTGCTCGCCAGGGTCTGGAATCCGAAGATAATTGGTTTCCGCCCCCGTTACGCCCACGGTCCGCCCATGGTCCGCCCACTTTTATGTCGACTTTAGGTCCGACTTATGCCGGCGTCGGTGGTGTGCATGCGTGTCCGTTCTTCGTCCGTTGGTCATAAATTCGACATAACTTCGACATAACTTCGACATAACTTCGCCGTAAATGGTCGCATTCCAGACATAACTTCGACATAAGCGACTTATGCTGAGTTTATGTCTGACTTGTGCTGCTTAGCCCTTGGGTTGGAATGGGCTGCCCGGCTGCAATCCTATTCACACTTACTTGGGAGTAAGCCCCATTGACTATAATGGAACTTACTTCTGCGTAGACTGCATAGGATTGGCCTGTTTTATTTGGTATGGTTTATTAATTTATAACTCACCTTTCTGCAGAGAAGTGGTGCACCTTTGTCTGGTGCTATTATGCCACTTCTGGTAATGGTGGCTCTTGGCAACATAGCAGCATCAGACCACATTGCTGGACCAATGCACCATCCAGGATCAACTCATGCTACCGTAACAAGATGATGCTATGTGATGTAATGTTGCACTGGTCTGGCAGTCTTCAGCTCACATCCTAGTAAACTTTTTTTTCCCCAGCAGTTCATGGGGTCCAGCCCATATATTTGTGGTGCATGTGTAAACCCAGGATTCCACCATGCTCTCCTACAAACTTGACCACAAAATCATGCTGACCTAAATGATTGGTCCATAATTGAGCACAGCTTCCCAAAAGAGTTTCTTATTTTGTACTCAACTTTTGATGACCTGCATAGAACGTAGGTAGTGGGTTGGAATAAAAGCTGTATTTAAAATGTCCCCAAGGTTTTGTCATACCAAGGCAACAATTAGTGTAGCCTTTCATCTCAAACTGAGCTGAATGGAAGACTTTCTGTGAAGATGCATTCTATATAGTATAATTCTTTCTGTCTCAAAACTCTCAGTGAACTCAGTGGAACTACTTTTAAGGAAACATGCATAAGACTGGGCTGTCAAAATGTCTTTTAGCCTCTCGGTTAGAAGGAATCCAGGAATGTTTAACTGATTGACAGCCAAGCAGACAAGTGGCTGTACAGTTCCATTTCAATTTGAGTGCTTTTTTTTTTTGGGGGGGGGTGTAATCTGTGAATAGATTTGCTTTACCTATAGCACAGTATTGCCAGTCCATCCACCTTTGTTACTGTACAGATGCATACTTTATTTCTGGATTAGGAAAATTTAGGAAGGGAGGAGCAGGGCAAGCTGAATGAGGCCTTGACTGCGAACAGAGGCGATGCAGATGAATGAGGCTAAAGCCACCCTCACACCGCACACGTCACGTCGCGTCCCAGAATAGCCGACATGTCGATTCTGATTGGTGCAACGTGTTGCTCCGCGTCCCGCCCCACAACACCGAACGCGGCCTCTCATTGGCCGAAGCTCGATTTATTCAAGTTGGAATGCACCAGAACTACCTTTAAACAACCAAAGCACTGCGTTTTCATGCCTGCATGGGGCTTCTGGAAGCTTAATGAGCCACTTCCAGGTCGCGCGAAGGCTTTCCCTCCTCCCAGCCTTGCCCCAGAATGCAGCCTGGGGCAAGGCTGGGAGGAGAGAATAGCCCTTGCGGGACCCGGAGGTGAGTCATTAAGCTTCCAGAAGCTCTGTGGAGGCTTGAAAATGCAGCGTTTTGGTCCTTTAAAGGTAGAAATGGGGAGTGGGGGGCTTTTTCTTTGTTTTTACAGTGGTTTGATCGTGGACCCCGGTATCCATGGATCCTCACTATCCACGCGGGGGCACCCGGCGCTATTCGTGGGGGGGGGTCTGGAACAGATCTCCACGGATAGCGAGGGCAAACTGCACAGTACTTCCCTTTACCCTTTTGTAAGCCTCCCACTCCTCAATGGGTCTCCTTGGACCTGCTCCAGCTCTGTAGCTGGTGCAAGTCTGAGGAGACAAAGGGGGCGGGGAGGCTTGCAAAATGGGATAGGATCCGGTGCACGCCATCGCCACCAGATCCACTCCTTCACACAGTCTCCCTGCCCCTAATCTTCCCCCTCCCCACCCAGTGTCGCCCCTCCCCTCCTCCTCCTCCCTGCACACCCCCACCTCCTCTGCTGCCTTAACTTCTCTGGTGGGCACGGCAGGGCTCAGTGGTGGAGGTAGAGCACTCTTGCGGCAGCAAACTGAAAATGGCCATTAATGGAGTGCTCTGTGCACTGTCAGGGGCCATTTTGCAACAGCGGAAGTGCCTTCTGCTGTCGCAACACACTTTGCAGTACAGCCAACCCTGGATAGGATTGGGGTGTAAGATACTGTATAGAACGGAATTGGCAGGAGAAGAGATGTGGTAATGCCATGCAGTAACACAATGGAGATAATGTATTAAGGTATTTTTATATTACCAGAAATACACTAAACTCCCCACTTTACAAAAGGTTCACTTTATGATCAAATCTCTTTACAATCAACTCGCTGTAGTAAAACAATTTTCACTATACTGTGTACAATAAGTTATTCACTTTATGATGGGCTCACGATTGCCGCCAACAGAACCTTGTGGGTGATAGCTATGCCAATCAGCGATGGGAATTCAAGTGTTTGGTAACATCTCAACCAATAGTAGTATTTTTAACATCATAGCTGTGTATATGGAGGGAAAGATATATAACCGACGCAAACACTGATGAAAATGCAAGCCTTCTAGGTTGTGTGTCAGCCAGTAGCAGTGTTTTTAACTTTGTGTGTATTGAGGGAAGGATACAGCCTTGTAATTTGTGTTTTAAAATTACATTGTGTAAACTGATAACCATGGCCCCAGAAGAGAGCAGTAGGCACCTTTTAAATGACCTTTTAAAGAGGGAAATAGTTTAGTTCTGTGGCAGAAAATTTAACTTCCACGGTCATGGAACGAATTACCAAAAATGATGTGATATTGGGTTCACGTGACAATATTTGCACAATAAAATGGTGTCTCCAGAATGGATTACCATTGTAACATGGGGGTCCACTGTACTGAAACAGAGAGTATGGAGTTTCACTTTAAGAGGGAAGGGGAAAAACAAGAAACAGGCTGCGCTTCGTAGTTCTTGTTTTTGCCTTTCCTCTTAGGAAAAGGCAGCATGTATAGATAAAGCACAAAACAGGAAGTGAAGCTCATTCATACTTCCTGTTTCAGTGTTTGTACAATTTTCAGCGCAACTCACTCATGCTCCATGTTGTATACTTATGGTAATGAGCAAAAGAACGGCCAATGGCAGAATAATAAACACAGTTTTTGCATGTTGATCAGATTGTAGCCAGAATGTAACCACCTCCCCAAACAATGGAGATTTCTAGATACAGTACTTACTGAATTCAAGAAGGGGAATCTAAGGGTTAATGAAAGAGATTCTCAATTCCTAGAGAGGTGCCCCCCACATTGAACATCCTACTGGTGAGGGAAGGAAAGTACTTTAATTTTCATGTTCAATATTAGTACCAGAAAGGTTTAGAACAGCACTAAAGGTTTAGGCTGCAGGAGAGAGAGAGAGAGAGAGAGAGAGAGAGAGAGAGAGAGAGAGAGAGAGAGAGAGGACACAATCGATCCTAAATAAAAATCTTACATGAAATAAATAAAGAAGTCATGAGCGTTTTATGATGTGTGTATAACTCCCTCCTTATTACTGGCAGCGCCCAAGCATTGTCTCTCAAGGTGTATTACAAATTTGTAATGTAGGCTTTCTTCCCTCTTTTTGGAAAAAATAAAGGATTGATTTGTGTGATTTTGCTTTCTTAAGTCAAGTCTAGTTTTCGGTTTCAGGGTGCCCTCGGAAAAATGCTTCCACGGGCTCCCTTTTCCCTGAGTTCTCCTGCAAGGTTCATGATGGAGCTTTCTTTTGCAGATGGGATGAGTTGATGATGGAGCAACTCTCTTGGCTGGGAATGTTGCTCTGCCACTACTGAATTTAAGCTACAGGCACAGAGGTGGTCTCCGTGCTTGACAGTGGGCCCTTCCTTGTCAGCTGCTTGCAGACCCCAGATGCCCTGCCCATCCTTTTATTCTAAGCTTCTTACATTTCTGAGCACTTGATTCATATTTAGAGTCAGACAAATGTCTTTTCAACATTCCTCCCGGTCCCTAAAATTTAGTGTCACTTCTGTGTACTCTGAAAATCGGTGGTCTAACTCATGTCTGAGGCCTGTATGTCCTATCAGAAGCACTGACTTCCACTGTTATTAGGATCCAAATATCCCTGATGTTTTATGGTGCTTGTTCCTCCCTCCTGCTGCCAGACCATGTTGACTTTTCTATCGATGCAAATGAAATGGCAGCAGGAACTAAGGAAATTTGAGATGTTGTTCCTGAGAGACCATCTCTCTAAAGAGGAAGTTGTTAGCAGCTCAGAACAGTTGCTTGTTCTGTTCTAAGTACAGTGCTTCTGATTGGCTCCAGCAAATGTCACAATATTTGGACACTCCCTGCTGTAAGATACAAGAAACACGTCTGAATAAACATCCTAAACATCTATCATTGACAGTGTAATCCTATCCAACTTACACCACCGGTACAGCAAGAAAGGGAGGCCCCAGAACGGAAAGGGGATTCAAATCCCTTCCAAAGGGGAATTCAAAAGGGATTTAAATCTTCCCTCCACTCCAAACCCTCCCACCCTGCCCTCCCCCACTGGTTACAACAGTGGTGTAAGTTGGATAGGATTGCTCTGTTAGCCTCAGTTTTTTCCTCATGGTAATGGGCTTGCCTTTTGGCCCAAATAAAGTGTCTCCCTTCCCTGCCTATCCCTGGGCCTAGTTGCTGGTGGGTCGCACACATGATCTGCACTGTAGGAAGATGCTCTCCTCCATTCGCAGGGGTGGCCAAACTGCGGCTCCTGAGCCACAAGCGTATAATGTGCGCCGTGCAGCTCTCGGAAATACGTTGACTGAGCTCGTTTTTGTATCATAATTTAATATAAAAGGTAAAGTTTTAAAGTTTTATACTTATTTACCAGGTATAAAGTTAGAGTTCACTGGATTAAAACATAAGTTTAATGTTCATGGTGAGTAAATTTATTTACGAATTTAAATGCTTCTTAAATATTGCAGCTCTCAAACATCTGAAGTTTATTGCATGTGGCTCTTACATTAAGCAAGGTTGGCCACCCCTGTCATAGTACATATATTTGGGGTCAAATTGCAAGATCTCCTATTTTCAGTGGAGCCTATTTCTAAATAAAGATGCTGAATAGACTACAATTTGGCGTAAACAGGAAAAAAAAACACCCCATTGCAGTTAAATGGATGGAATTTAGCAATGCATAACTATGTGTAGGATTGTAACTCTAATGGTTTGCTCCTTCTACTGCCACAAAAGAGGAAACTGCTGCTTTATCTTCCTCTCTGATTTTATTGTGTTTCAGACACTCTGGATGATCAAATGACAAATCTTGTTCCCTTCTGCTCCCCAAAGAGGAAGCCTGGCTTTAGTGACTCAAGTGCTGTTACCAAAATGGAAACTGAATTATCCTTCTTGTGACCAAGGTTTTTCAGACAGGACAATACCAAGTAAGTTAGATCATGGCCCTTCTATATCTTTATGCATGTGTGTGTGTGTGTGTGTGTGTGTGTGTGTGTGTGTGTGTGCGCGCGTGCGTGCATGCGTGCACACACACACACACACACAAACACACAGAGGGTAAGCTCTTCACACAAAGACTTCTTCCTTCCCACACAGGAGAGGCATCAGCTGATTTTGCAGTATCATGCCCACTTCCTCTCATTCATGTATCTGAATATAGAAAGTTAAGGTGGGATGTGAGAAGGAACATGCTGTATATGGCCCTTTGTGGGAGTTGCATCATCATGCATCTCTCAGAAATACCATAAGGTATCTGTAGATAAATTTACAAAGCTGCACACTACATTCACTGAATGTATAATTCAAGCTATGCTACTTGTTGTGCTGGCTGCAAGCTAAACACAAAGAAGAGACAAAAGCATAACTCCTTGTGGATGCTTTGCAAAACCAATAACAAATTCTAGTACTGAAACAATTTGGGGAAATTTTAAGTACATTCACTTGGAAGTAAATGTCACTGATGTCATTAGAAATGCTTTCCAAGAAATGATTGCATTTAGGTTTGGGGTATTAGGGAATTTCCCTCCTCTTTTCATTTCCCTCCGTGACAGATTTATCTCATGAATGGAGAAAAGTGACTGGAAGTGAAAGCCTATCCATCTTTCCTTAGAAGTAAGCCTTATTGGGTTCAATAGGACTTACTGTAAGATTACAATCTTATACACACTTACCTGGGAGTAAGCCCCATTGAACACAATGGGACTTATTTATGAGTGGACCAGCATAGGCTTGCTCTGTCACTCCTAGCTAACAGCATAATCCTGTGCAACTTTAGGCCGGCCACAGAATCCTGAGCCTGTTCCCGGGCCGCACTGGTACAGCCTGGGAACACCTCGGGAGAAGGGGACGTTCGTCCCCTTCCCCGAGTGTAGGGCTGCCCGGGGCCTATGGGCATCCTCAGATGTACGCCAGCTCTGAAGCTGACATACATCTGAGGCAACGGGATAAGGCCGAACCGGGCCAGGAAAGGGCCAGGGATATCGGCATAGTGCGCCACTGTTATCCCCACCCTCTCCCAGCCCGGTTCAGCCAATGGCCTCCCTCTCACCTGCACCCCCACCCCTGCACCAGCCGGTTCAGGGCTTACCTGTATCGGTGGACGCAGGGACGGTCCACCGGGGGAGTGAGGGCTTGCGGGCCTCCGTGCTGGCAGCCCTTTCTCCCAAGTCGTCGCAAATGCGCTTTACGGTGTGTTTGCGACACTTTAGAGTGGCAGAGTGTGTGTTCTGTCTGTCCTTTGCACACTGTCCTTTGCACACTGCTTTTCAGTGAGTTCATTCTCAGCAAGGTAGTAAAAAAAATTCCTCTGACAAACTGGGTAAATTCAACAGCATAGTGTTAGATTGTAAAAATAGAACCGAAATTGACAAGGGAACAGATTTCACTTATCCCATTTGCAAGTGAACAATCAGATCTTATACCTGGTTGTGACAGTAGTAGTATTAATGGTTCTGTGGTCCTGCAGACATTCCATAATTTTCAGCACTTTTATAGTACTTTTACACATATATGATATTGCAGCTGAGGAGCTCAGGCTGAGAGAGAGTGGCTTGCCCAAGGGCATCAAGTGAGTTTGTGGCAGAGATTCGATCCGATCCATGGAAGACGTGATGTGCAGGTCAATCTGCTACAGTGCAAGCCTATACAGGCCTACTCAGAAGTAAGCCCCACTGAGTTCAATGGAACTTACTCCTATGTAAGTGTGTATAGGATTGCGGCCTTAGCCACTGATGTGCACTAACTACTTTAAAAGTAGTTTAACTAAACTAATTATCAAAACAGTAGTTTTTTTTAGCTACTCATTAGCTATATTTTAGTAAAAGTATTTGATACTACGTTTGGAACTACTTTGGAGTAGGGAAGTAGCTTTCAACTACTTTGTATAGGTCTATGCATGGCTTTTAGCCTTGATGGCTGAGTAGGACCACGAGGTTCAGAGACACCATGTTTCTGAATTAGTCAAGTTGCTGGTGGGCAAACAATAGGGGAAGGCTTTTGCCTTCATCTCCTGCTTATGGGCTTCCCCAAAGCATTTGATTGGCCTATGTTGGATGCAGGATACTGGACTAGCAGTATACTGGACCTTGGTCTGGCCCAGCAGAGCTGCTTTTATGTTCTTTTTAATTAAACACATGATGCTCTTCAATAAAATATTGAGATCATATTAGTTGACTCGGTTAGTGGAATGCATAACCCTCAAACAAACAACACAAAAATATTCCCAAAGTGGTGTGGAGTGTTTGAGCGAGTGCTGGAATGTGGTAGAGAAGAGGGAGGAGTTGCTCACCCTCTATCACAAACAGCGCTAAACACAATGCCCCCCAAATATGACCTCCACAGGGTTGCAAAAGCTAGAGCAGGCACTGTTAGTTACATAGCAGTTCATTTTCCCAGGGGATATATAAGTTGCTTTGATTAAATAATGGGGTAGCCCCAAAACAAAGGGACCACCAAAGCAAAAGGAGTATATGGACCATGTGCAAGAAACGGGAAACAAATGCATACGGATTTCTGAACAACCAACCCAAAAATATGGTGCAGAAAGACTCTAGGTCAGATTTGTCAGATTTGGGAGTCCATCTCCACTGCAGGTTAAGGTAAAGGTAAAGGTGACCCCTGACAATTAAGTCCAGTTGTGTCCGACTCTAGGGTGTGGTGCTCATCCCTATTTCAAAGCCGAAGAGCCAGCGTTGTCCAAAGACGCCTCCGTGGTCATGTGGCCGGCATGACTCTCCTTGCCGCAGCGCGTAGCATGCGGCTGGAACACGGAGCGCCATTTACCTTCCCTCAAGCAGTACCTATTTATCTACTCGCATTACCGTAGGTGTAATCTGGGGACAATGCACTGAAATGCCTAAACAAGTAGGCATTGGGGTGGGACTGTAGCTCGGGGTAGAGCTCATACTTTGTGCAAAGAAGAATCATTGGCATCTCCAGGGAGAGGAGAGAACATTCCTGTTGCTATGCCAAAGAGAGTATAGAATCCAATAAACTAGAACCAGACCAGGCTCCTTATAAAAGACCAGGCTCCTTCCTTCACAGGATCATTGTGGGTAAAAATATCAAGCCCCAATATGCCATCACCCTTCTGATCAAAGTGCTGAGGGTGATCTTGATTTGGAGAACTAAATCAGGGAGGCAGCCAAAGGAGAAGTAGTAATGGGTGACTTCAATAAAAGGCAAGAAGGTTTCCTTCAGAAAATTGAAATCTTGCCCAAACGAGGAACACGCAAAGGAACACAAACTCTGGCAAAAGAAATGCAAGCTGTCAATATGGGGTGCAAAGAAAAAGAAAACGAGGAGTGCATGCCTAAAAACGGCAATGCAAAACACCGTGTAGACTTTAGAGCAACAAAATTGGAAAGACTTTGGAAGGGTTTACAGACAAATAAAATATGAAATGGCTCCCTGTCCCCAAAGGGCTCACAGCGTAAAAAGATACAGAAGAATACCAGCAACAGCCAATAGAAAGACACTGTACTACGGTGAAGAGGGGCAGTTACTCCCCCCCCCCCCACGCTAAATATAAGAGGAGCACCACTTGGAAAAAGTGCCTCTTTGCCCAGTTAGCAAGGTACATTAACAATCAGGTTCAGGTTTAAAAATAAAAATGTATTTTTGCAAACTGAATTTGTACTTGCTGCTGCTTGTGAACTTTGCAACTTAAATTATTATTACCAGTATTTGAGGAAGAGTTTGCATTTCATTGGTTTATCATATGCAGTTTTACTTTTTACTGACAAATAGATAATAAATTTTCCAAAGACAAGTGCAGAAGTTCAACTCATTCCCATCCTGCCCTGCTGATCTCACCTTTAGAACCAATATCCGGAGTCTATCTTCTATAAAAGAGTTCCATGCTGAACTCCTGTATCCTTCTAACATCCAAATGGGATCTACAGAGAGACAAGTATTTGATTTAATATGAAGACCAGTAAATCTTTGTGAACCTTGCAAGGAACAAGAATTTGTAAAATTTATAAAATGCTTGATGACTGACTCCGGAAATGTGTGTTGCAATCTGGTTTTGTTTAAAACTAAAGCAAAGTATACTTCCTTACATCTGCAAAATGATGATGTTTCATGTTCACCACAGTTGCTGTGAGAGATGTGGATTCCTTAATTTAAACGTTTTATGACACTCCCTCCATGACCTTTTGTAAAATAGGATGGTTCCCTGTAAAGTGGGTGAGGGTATAGGTAGAACAACTTGCCATGAATCTGTCATTGAACCATTAAGAAGACAGAAGAGAAACACAGTGCTGTGCTAGTGAAGCTTAGTACAGATCCGGGCAGGCTGAACTGAACAAATCCCAAGAGCAAGCAGACTGTGTGACTAGAGAGGAAGTAGCAAATCGAAGCCATCAAAACCAAAGAGTGAGATTTGCATTATAATGCCCTTTAGGCCGGCCGCCGTATCGTACACACACAGGATTGCGCTGCCCGAGTGGAAGAGTACATAGCTTCAGATGAGGCAAAGAAATCAGGTAGGAACCAAGGTGGTTGCTGAAATGCAGCATGGATTATAGTTACACAACAACCTTATATCAGTTTTATACAGGTTTAACTGTCATGGGTTCCAGCACAGCATTTTGGGAGTTGTACTTTGCTTAGTCCCTAGTCTTCCTCCTGGAAATACAGTTCCCTGGAAAAAAAAATGAATGACTAAACCAGGGCAGGAGGTGTGGTCTGGAAGTTAAGCTGTCACCTTGCCCGAAAAAAACTAAGCAGGATCTGTTGCTTGCATGGGAGACTGAGAGGCTGCTGGCATGTCTGTGCAGAGGAGTAGAGTGTGGAGGAATCAACAGGCAAAAATAAAATAAAATAGATAACATCCTTGAGAAGCCGGTTTGAAGTTTGGTTGCAGCTGCCTGCAAGAGCTTGGAAAGCACAAGAGCTGGCAGCCAGGATGATGACTGCACTATGAAGGGAAACACCTGGAGAAATGGAGGTTCTGTGAGATTGTCTCAAGGAATAATACTGTAAACATCTCATTGAAAAATGGATTTATGATCCGCCTGCCTATGTAAACTGCCTTGAGTCTGTTGAGAAAGGCAGTATATAAATATCATAATAAACAAATAAATAAACCATTTTATGTCTCTGGTATATGTGTCAGCAAGAGTTAAATGGTTAAATAGAAAATGTACTGGTAAAGGCTGGTGTGTACACAGGTGTCCTGAGTGAGAAACGTGTCTATCTATTCTATCTGGGGGTCCATATGCACTATAAAAATCTTTGGACAACACATCGATCCGCAATGGTTAGTGCTGCCAAGCTCTCGGCACAAGCTATCATGCGGTTTGGCTATATGTAGGGGAACTCAGCTATTCCACCAGTGTTAAAGGTTTTTTAATGCCAAGTCAGTGGCCCAACTAATCTTTAGGATACCCTTCTGGGTAACAGCTTTCAATAACTCAGTGGAAAGGGTACAATCAACATTCTTATACAAAGTTCTGGGGGTGCCGTGATGCGTTCCATACACGGCTCTCTGTCTCGAAACTGAGCAACATACTGTAGACTTGAGACACTGGCATGGCTTAGGTCAGAGGGGTCACTAGGACGTGCGTCTCCCGAAGGCGGGGGGCGCGTGTCACCCTAGTGACCCCCCCAACTCTGCCCCCCACTGTTAATATCGACGCGGCCATAGGCCGTGCCGCGATTTGGGGGGGCGACCCGGCTGCACCCTGCCCCGGGTGCCCCCGTTGGCCTCCGGATGCTCCGAGGCCGGGAGCCGGCCTCGGAGCGTCCGGCCCAATGCTGGTGCATTGGCCCAAGCCCAATGCATCAATAAGTGAAATTTTACAGTTTTCGCTTATGCGCAGAGACCGTTTCTGAGGGCAAGGGCCTGCCCTCTTGGCCTCAAAATGGTCTGCGCATGTGCGAAAACTGTAAACGTTCGCGTATTGACGCATTGGACCTCAGAAGGCCCTGGAGCACCGGCCGGGCCAGACGCTCTGAGGCCGGCTCCCGGCCTCGGAGCGTCCGTAGGCCGGCGCGCGTCACGGAGATGACGCGCGTGTCACCCTTCTGCGCGCGTCACCCTGTGGTGCTCCGCCCCGCCCGCCACACTACAGTGACGCCCCTGGCTTAGGTTTATTTGCTTTGGTTCAGGTCAGGACCCTTTACTATACGCTCTCCTCCATGATTCAGTTTGCCCCCCTGGACTGTCCCTGTTCTTAGATAAAATCAAGAGGATGGGGCTTTCGTCTGATTTGTTAGGATCCCTGGCATCAGCACGGGCTGTTGACATACTTTTAAAAAAATTCCAAATAGTCTTTATTCTTCTGCCCCCAAAGCAACAAACAAAAGCAAACTGGAAAAGGAAATGAATTAGAATTTGTCCCGCAGCAAAAGAAAAACTCCCTATAATCCACCAACACCTGGAATGTAGTACTGTACACATCTAATTACACATGAGAGGCAGAACTATTTCATTTAGCTTTCTATATACAGCCTGTAGGTTAGGGGGAGCAAGTTGTACTCTGCAATTTCAGTGATTGTTGTCTGTGTTTACCATAATTACAGAGATATTTTAGACTTCCGCATTTTGTTAGAAGCATGATATTGGGCAGTGAATAGCTGAAAACCATTTTATTTTTAAGTAATCTGTTATTGTGGACATATCCTGGAGAGTAGCAGATACTATATTTAGTTAGTATTTAATAAATGGGGACTACAGGGTACCCCTTCCCACACCATCTCAAAGATGTAGCCTTGAAAATTGGCCATACCGATTAATAGCCATTTATATGGAAGAGGCTTCTGCTATCATAAAATGGCTGCCGATGGGAGTGTGCGGCGCAGTGTTGTAGGGACGCTGCTACCAGGGGCAGCAGTCCGGGTGATTCCACGGGGCTGAAAACAGCCCCAGGGGGCAGGAGAGGGTGGAAAACGCCCTCCCCAACCTCCAGGAGCCTCAGGGTGATGAGCCTGCCCACTGGCCCCCTCTCCCACTGCCGCCCGGCCCTGGTCGAGTCACGACCGCATCCGTCCTGCCGCCTGGCTGCCCTCCTGTGCTGCTTCTGACTGGGTGATGGGTGGGGCTGGGGCTGGGTGGCATTCTACGCGTGCGTGCAGCACCTCCCCATATCTCACCCCCAGAAGGACCGAACCAAGACACAAATGCTTGCATCTTGGTTCGGCCCTTCTGGGGGCAGGGCTTTGGGTGGCGCCGCATGCACGTGTAGAAGCTGAGGAAGGAGGTAGGTTGGGCAGCAGTGGTGGCAGCCGAATCCTAGCCCCCTTCCCCCACCTGATCCCATGGCGCAGGACCACATGGACCTGTGCCAGCAAATTTACTAGTGCAGGTCTGAGTAGACCCCCCTGCACTGTGGAGGCTTACCCCTGGGTAAGGGAACAAACATTTCCTTACCCAGAAAAGTCCTCCACAACTATCCCTCCCCCCAAGGGATGCAGCAGTAGCCATTTTGGCATTGCTGCATAGGTGGGAGTGGGGTGGAAAAATAGATAAGATTGGCCTCTCTGTGTATGTAGGACTGGCTCGACTGCTCAGGTAATCTAAGTGGCTATTTGGGCAGCAGTGTTTTTAGGAGGACTAATGAAACAGCATACGAGCTGAGGGTTGCATCCCAGAACCCTCTGCAACATTATCAGGGGCCATAGGGGTGGGGTGGTGGTGGCAGAAAGCAGATCCAGTATCTACTGGTTGATTTTTGGATGCTGCAGAAGATCAGCAAGGATTTCTGACTCCCAAATGCTTCGCAATAACACCACCACCAAGGTCCCTCCCCTCCCAAAAAAATCAGGCTGTTGAGAAAATCTCTGATCTGTAGTAACAGATGGAGAGGCAAGTGTAGTAAGCCTAGTGTGTGGCTTATTATGAGGTGTGGGAAGTAATGGCATTTGTCTCCTCCTTCCAACATTAGTTTGCAAGCATTTGGGTCCTATTGGTGGACCTTGGTGAAAAAGCAAAGTAGATCCCACAAGCCTGAAGCCTGCTCAAGTGTGCCCCTCTTGCTCTCACACAGTGGAGGTTACTGCAGCAGCAAATGTGTGGGTCCAATAATCCTGGCTATGTGACACTTAATTTGTTTTTTTACACAGTAACAATTCTGCATAGGTGTGTTTCTGGGAAGAAAAAAAAGTTTTGTACCCAGCTGTCTGGATAGAATTGAGCTTCAATCTAGCCTTTGGGAAAGGATGCATACTACTGTAGTACTCATCTGCTGTGGGAAACATTGTTTTATAGTAGCAGGGAATCAAATTATTAAGGAAGGGAAAAAAAGGAGAAAGAAACATCAGCCAAGGATTCTGAATGAAACCTACAGCTGCAGGAAATGAGTAGCGGAAATAAAAGGGGGAAGGACCAGGGTGAGAATTTGCAGAGCGATGAGTGATTTAAAATTAAAATAAACCACACAAAGGGTGTGTGGAGGGGATATTGGCAATTCCCCTGCCTCCCAGAAGAGTTATATAGGTTCGCCTGGGCTACAGTGTGTAATCTCCATGAAAGACCACGCACTTATTGCTGTGAAGCTGCCTGCCTGTCACATGTGCTAAACACAGTTTTTGTATTACGCTTCCTTTTATGGTGTACTTGAAAGGAAAAGAACCACCATTCCTCAATGTGCTGTAATCTTATTGTGCCAACATCCTGCTGCGTTTCCTTCCCAACTTCTGAAGTCTTGGGTCCAATCCAGAGACTGTAGTACTAGGCTATGCAATCATTCCAAAATAAATGAAAAATGCATCCAAATGGCAGCATGGCAGAGCAACTTTGGGTGGCTGTTTCTGGTGGTGGTCATTTTTTACCCACAGTGCCCCAGCTATTGTGCCATTTTAGGGCATTATGGGAGGAAATGGCTGCAGCCACAAAAACATGGCGATCTCAATTGTGGCCACCATTTTTCCTCACACTGCTTTGTATTGACACAGTGGGCTGGTTTGGATGGTATTTTAAAGTCCAACTGGTTCAGATACAACAAATACTCCTTCATTACATACATTCACTACTTTTTGGCTAGGAACACAGTATACGCTGGTTAGGGCATAACAATATCTCTTTATTAATTACTTTGGTGAAAAGGATATTTTGCGCACAATATTCTTATTTCTATTCTTTTATAATAAATCTGTGATCATTGAATTTGAAGATATTTCTCTTACGGCACAATCCTGTGTAAGGATACACTTAGGATACGCTAAAGGGCCAGCTGTTGTATCCTGTGCCATTCCCAGGAGCAAATAAGGAGAAGGAGACATTCATCCCCTTTCCCAGGTGCAAGTCGGCTGCGGCCCTATGGGCCTCCTCAGATGTATGCCAGCTATGAAGCTGACATACATCCGCGGTGGGGGAGTAAGGCCGGCCAGGCCCAGGAATGGGCCGAGGATATCAGTGGAGCAAATGGTGACATGCCATAAAGTGCAGCCGGGTTGCTGCCACAAGAGGCAAGCAGTTGCACCCTCATGATGGTGGTCACCGTGGGAGCCCCAGCACCTAAGTCGGTATGAGGGGTGGGTCAGTGGTGATCCTGCGCCCCCACAGGGGGGCCACCGACGCTACGCCCCCGTGACGTCACGTGGCATTTTTGCACCCCCCATTGCCCGCAAAACAGACCCTGGCCGCGCCGCAAAATTTTGGGGTGTGTGTGCAAAAATGCAGCGTGATTTTTACCTTTTCTAGGGGTTTTCTTACCTTTTTTTAGGGCGGCAGCGCCAGCTTTTTGGGGCATTCTCCGTGGCCGGCTTTTTCGGGGCGCAAGGCAGGCAGCATTTTTCGTTCCAGCATCCATCGGAATGGGCGGGACTATCTAGGACTCTCCAGTCTCGCTGGTCCGTCGGTCCTCCAGGCCTCTCTAGGGCTCTGGAGGACCGACCAGCGAGACCAACGAGACGCACGCCCTAGAGAGGGCGTGTGACCAACGATACTAGGAGAGAAAGTCCTAGAGCCTATTCAAAATGGATGTTGGAACGACAAATGCTGCCTGCCCTGCGCCCCCCAAAAGCCAACCAGTTAAGTACACACACACCCTGGGGGGCGCACACGAGGCAGCTGCCGCCCTGGGAAGCAGCGGGGGGAAGGCGGCAGCTGCCCATGAAAACGAAAAAAACTGAAAAATGCTAAAAACAACCGGGAAAAAACCCGAAACCTACCTACGCCCCCAACCAGCATCAGCGCCCTACGCCCTTGGGCGGTGGCTCCCCCGCCCCCCACTCTGCGACGCCTCTGGGGTGGGTAGTGGGTTGGTGGTAGGAGCAACAGGGAGGGAAGGAGGAGGAATGGGCCAGAGACCAGGGCAGGGAGTGGTTTGTGTCAAGGCCAGGAAGGTGGCAGTATCGGCAGCAATAGTGCTGCTGATATCCTATCTCTCTTCCCAACCTTGATCCACCTACCCAAATCTACTTGGACTTGTGCCAGCACAATATCTGGTGCAGGTCCAAGTAGACCCATCGGGGCAGTGGAGGCTTCCCACAGGTAAAGAGAACAAATGTTCCCTTACCTCAAGGAGGACTTTGGGACCCAAAACCTTCCAACCGGATGCAGTTTGCCCTCTGTTGGCGTGGCTGCATTGACGCCGGGGGGAATTAGGTGTATTGGGCTGTCCATCACCTGTATCTTTCTGCCAAGTGGCAAGGTTTATTTACCATACGTCAGGTGCAAGCTGTGGCAAATGGTGGTGTAGTGAAAGTGGTTAAGGTGGTGAAACAGTAGTGTATTCAGAAACACCCTTTTGCTTAAACAGGTTCTCTAGAATGGAGAACTTATCTTCAAATAATACTCAGCATACATGGAACAAAGGAAAGTTCAATGCTAGGCATTACTTAAGAACATAATCCCCATAATCATAATCGATCAGGCCAAAGGCCCATCTACCTGTATCTCACAGTGGCCCCATCAGATGCCTCAGGGAGCACACAAGACAACAAGATACCTGTATCCTGTTGCTACTCCCTTGCACCTGGCTTCTTGTATGAAATCAGGTGCTAACCAAAAGTCAGCAAGCTCAGCTCTGATTTTCAAAATGCTGCCTTCATTTAAGAAACCACCTGCATGCAAATGGGACCTTGCATTTATAAACAAGATTTAACCATTTCCGATAACCCACTATAGGGTTGAGCAACTGGAAACATGGCAGCCAACTTCATGGGGACAGTGGAAAGCAAAGGCAGGAGGTGGTTGGGAGGGTTTGTTGTGTGCCCCAGAGACATCTGTGCTGTCACCAAGGCCCCTAGAATGCATTTTAACCTGTGTGGGGCATCCAGCTGGGGTAGATGTAATGAAGCATCCCCAGCTAGGACAAAAGCAACATGACCCACCAGCATGCAAAGTGAGAATATTCCCACAGCAATGGCAGAGCAGATGCTGGAGTCAACCTTCATACCACCTCCCATTCCCTTTGCAGGAAGAACGGGATAGAAGTGGCAAGAGTGGGGGGGAGGGGTCTGGCTCAGTCGATAGAGCCGCCGCCTTGTTCGAGACACACCACCGACAAAAAGCTGTGAAAGCTTCTGTGAGGAGAGATAAGAGCTGCCAGCGGCATCAGCCGAGTGTGGAAGGTGGCGGCCAGTAGAGAGGCCAGACTGCAAAAGGATACCATCTGGAATGTAGCTGTTCACGAAAGATTGGACATTTATATATTGTAAAAAAAAAAAACCATTAGGGGGTTAGGAAAGCCTGCCCATGTACACCGCCTTGGATTAAAGTCAGAGGAGAAATCCAATGACCAAGAAAAGCGGTATATAAATACTGTATATTATTATTATTATTATTATTATTATTATTATTATTATTATTATTATTATTATTATTAAATAATAATAATAATAATAATAATAATAATAATAAACAACTTTACCTACTGCAGCCAAAATAGTTGCAAACCAGGGACGTATTCAACCCTGCTTGATGATGCAACCCCCCCCCCCCATCATTTCACCTTAGCAATACGATTAAGGATGTTTTCGGAAATAGCTTTTTGGGTATTGTTTGGCCTTTAACCCATTGCCAGAGCAGGAACCACCTCAGTGCCTTTTGGCAGTATAATGAACTCATCCCTGAAACTTCAGAGGAAACCAACTGTTACTTGACCCATCGAGAATGATTCACCATGTATCCACCCCCACACCTCATGCACAATTCTCTTATTTAGCAGTAAATTACGGCCTGAATATGGATGTTCTTACTCATATATGGCTATTTTTAATTCATCCTTTTAAAGACCAGGTTATGCTGAAATCTATACATGCTGGTATGTTGACCTGAATAAGGGTTGATTTGCAAAACAGAGCCAAGCTTGAATACAAAGCTGGGACATCGTCTTCTGATAGCAGTCACGCAGCACACTTATACTGTGCTTTTCATCTTTGTGCCTCTCATCAGAAAAACAATTTTTCCCTGCATGTAAATACAGTGATTTGTCTGTGATTTGAGGGTAGGTCCATAGCATAGCTACATTCCAGCTTTTCTATATTCTGCTTTCATCCTGCATTTTTCTTTTCCATAGAAGACACTCCTCATCTATTGTGCTTGGTGAGAAGAAAGGAAAGATCTTTGTCCATTCTGTCCTAAGGAAGAAAACTCTTAGATCATTGCAGTATCGAACATGATAAGGAAATCTAGAAGTGGAACATTAGGAGTTGCTTTGCCTCCAAAAACTTGCTGCTGGCAATGCACAGCCATGTGACACACTTGGGATACTTCCACCCTAGAACAATTTAGCACTGCAGAGGCATTGCTTTTCCACCAATAGCTGCAAGCAGAATTGAAACAGAGGTTCCATGCTGCATTTATTACAGCTGTATTAACTAGCAATGCCCTTCCCCATTGCAATCCTCCATGGCTAGGAGCTTTCGATAATGTCTACAAGTAAGTTCCGTTAAGCAAAGGTCCCTGGCAACTTTAAATAAAAGTTAACTGCTTACTTACAGGTTCAGCTCACTTTATTGCTTCTCTTGATCTCAGCTGAGGGGTTATTGAGTAACCAACCACCCCTTCTTCAGACCCTCTTTGAATGGCCCAATGTCAGTTTCCGTTCCCACCAGTGGGAAACTAATGATGATTGATTTCCCCTCTTTCCTTTTTTTTTTAAATAGTGAAATAGCTATAAATAGTCTCAGCCCCCCCCCCCCCCCAGTCTTACTAGTGCTGTGTGCACTAGTGCACTAGCCTGTCTAGCAACACTGGACAAGCTAGGTGTTTTATTGCCAGAAAAAAAATCCCATAAAATAGGTATGAAAAAACACAGGAGGGGAATGCAGAAAACACAGGAAATCAATGATGTAGAAGTGACACCATGTGAATGCTCAGTAAGTGCAGGAATAAAAGACAGCCAATTATATAGGGAAGGGCTAGAGTGAGCTGGAATCTATTTGTATTGCTGACTTAGCATAAGGGTCAATGGTAAAATTTTTGACATCCCTGGAAATTTAGATCAGAAACAAATCTAATACAAGGCATGAGGTCTTTATTATCATGGCTGTGTGTATGCTGCAAGCTGCTTGTGAAATATGAGACGATTTAGCAAACACCTTGTGATATGGCATGAGGGGCATGTGAATGAGCTGGCATTGGAAAGGAGGGGGAGTGAAAGAGCCCTGCTATGCGCATCACTCTATCCACACACTCTTGCTTTTCGCTGGACCACAGCAATGTTCGGGTTGTTAAGGTGCCTTTAAATGCTAATACTTTCTCTGATACATCTCACAGAAATGGAAAGAGTCTACTAAGAGCATCCTTATCACACACAACATAAGCACAACATAATACCTTTATCACATCCCACCTCTTTCATCTCCATGACAATCAGATTCTATCTTCAAAGCATCAGCAGTTCGCCTGGTAAGTTAAGCAACAACATGCAAACCAGCATGGTCAACTGTTGAACTGTGTTAAACAAAACGTGTACCAGCAGTTTGGACAAGATGACCTCCAAGATGCCTTCCAACTCTAGAATTCTATGATTCGTTGTGTCTAATTGCTAATGGCCTCAAATGATGTAAGAATACGTGCTTGGTACTGAGTCGAGATCCCTGTCTCCATTGAGCCCAGTACGGTCTTCCCGTCTGGGCCTAACTAGGTGTAATGGTTGGAGACCAATGTGCTAAGCATACAGTAGATCTGCAGAAATCATGTAGAAACTGTGAGGGTTTGTGGGTCTGATTTTAACAACAAAAGGGGCACACAGAAAAGAGGTGGTCAATGGTCTTGCTACTTACTGCTGTTAAGCCTCTTTCTTTTGCATTATTTTCCTGCTGAGGATCCCCCCCCCCCCAAAGTGGCTTTAACCAGAAAGTGCCATTTGCCACAAGAGAGAACTTTCTTGTGTTCACTGATGCTTAATAGGAATAGCAGTGTGAGCTACCCTGCAGCGGGGCAGGGTTAGCCCATCTATGACTATGGCTGTGGTGATTGGCAGAGAGGATACCCTACCTCCATCCATCTACTCACCTTTGCAACTGGTCCTTCCCCTCCCACTAACCTGGATTGGAAAAGGAACAGGGAAATGGAGCAGAAGAGGATTGTGAAGGAGAGGAGAATGGTCTCGACTTGGACTAGAGTGTCTTTATCACTCTCCTCTCCATTTCCTCTTCCTCTTCTCATCCTTTTCCAATCCAGGGCAGCACATCACTAGGTCAGGAGGGGCAGCATTTGGCAGGGCACCTCAGATGTTGAGAGGTTTTGGGTCAGTCCTGTGCAAGGGCCAAGCTGGACAATTGTGGGAAATGTCAACTGGATTGTTTGAATCACAGTCTGAACACAGAGCTGGTCATGTAATTGCAGGCTGTGACCTGGGTTAGCAATGTCATAAACCAGTTTCGTAGGCTATCATTTCTAGTATTAAGCGATGACTTTTTAGTGCTTTCTTTTTGTTGTTAAGCTGCTTATTAAAATGAAGTTTGAGGTTACACCCACACTTCGTTAAAAAAAGCAACAACCCAACATAAAACCAAACAAGCAACATTGTCACTTTCCTAAAGGATGTTACATCCAGATCAGCCCATGGGAACCCAAAAATTAGGCTGCTACAGACAGCAGAGTTGCTCCAAGCCTTAAAGCAGCCTTTCCATACATAAGAACATAAGAAGAGCCCTGCTGCATCAGGCCAAAGGCCCATCTAATCCAGCTTCCTGTATCTCACAGTGGCCCCAAGGCACAGTCAGTCCCATATAACCTCCCACCATGATTTGAGTGGAAGATCAAGATTTCATATTGACTGCTCTCCAGGATTTCCCAACCAAAGTCTGTTATGAAAAATTACAAATACCTGGGTGGACAGTAGGATCTTCGCTCATCCTGTGCCTCTTCAGAACATGCAGTTGCATGTGTGCACTCAGTTTCTTAAGCATTAACATTTGCTATCAGTTTTCCTGATAGAAGAGAGGCTTGCTGTTGTCTGTGCCCATTGCTTGAGTCCGTCTTCAGCTTCCTGTTAATGAAATGAGAAAGAGGAAATCAGAGATATTTTCTTGGGGCTAAACAACATGATTGATCTCCCAGTAGTTCATCTTTTAATGCAATGGGAGGCAATCAGAGGGCTGGGAATGTGATCGCAGCTGGGGAATGGGATGTTTAATCCTTTCTTCAAGTGCCATTTTTGTGATCAAAATTGCCCCCCTACAGCTGCTTTCCCAGCTGCTTGGGAAAGAGATAGGGGGCCATATTTTCCCTCATGCGATCAGTAGCATAGCTAGAGGGAGGTGGTGTGGTAAGTGCTGCATGGTGTTACATGGCAGTGCAAAGTGACTCTTCTCTCTCGCCATCAGAGCCATTCTGGCAGTGAAGCCAGCATTGCCTTTGCTGCCGGAATGGCTCCGACAGCGAGTGGGAGGGGCCACTTTGCAACGACGTGTAGCGCCGTGCAGCACTTACCAGGCCACCGCCCCTCTAGCTACACTATTGCGCATGGGATTACTTTGATTGAAAAGGCAGCCCATGGGGAAAACATTAAGCATCCCTCCCCAGGGCCAACACTGTGATCAAGTTCCCTGCCCTCCAAGCCTTCATTTGTTTTCTTTTAAAAAAATCTATTGGGAGACCAACCATGATCCTTAGAAAATATAGAATGAGCAGGATAATTCGGAGCAATGAAATTAGCCATAAATGCCTCCTTCCTTGTGCCATTCTCTTTGCATGATGCCATATAAAACCTTTTCTGTGGAAATGCTCTAAAGTAGCAGCTATATATATGCTAATGATCATGAGGCTGGCTAACAAACTGCATATGAGAATTTGTGCGCAGACCTCAAAAGAGGGAGAAGAAGGGTTGCTGCTCACATCTGGCAGTCATTTACTTGTCCCAGCACTGTGCATCTGAAAGTATTGCTCAATAGACTTCCAGGGCCAAGCTGATTCCGGGTGTGACCCTGCTGGCATCGATGGTGTTACACGCAGGATGAATTTCTGACAGGGCATGCAAACCATTTTCGTAGAAGATAGAGGGAGGAAACAGTTTAATATGGTGGCTTCTTTGTTTTCTTAGTACAGCTAGCAGCTGGTTCACTGTGCCATGCTAGCAAAGGGCAATTAAAGGAACAGACAAAGAAAAGGAACTAGAGAGGTGCCTGAGAACAGATGGGAATGGC
The DNA here is from genome assembly GCA_026170595.1 of Plestiodon gilberti rubricaudatus. Taxonomy (NCBI): domain Eukaryota; kingdom Metazoa; phylum Chordata; class Lepidosauria; order Squamata; family Scincidae; genus Plestiodon; species Plestiodon gilberti. The sequence goes on from JANXHW010000001.1 coordinate 266,877,118, forward strand.
CTGGTATCCCACGAAAAGCGTGGCAGGGAGTTATTTGTAAATGATCAAAATAAATCCTATTGCATCCTTTTCTACTTAAGAAGAAGATTCAGAGACAACCATCCTTGTCATCTTTTCAACCCAAAACCTTTTCTAATCGTCTCCTGCAGGTTAGCTGTCGCCCATTGGGAATGGCCCCGACTGGTGAGGGGGACATTCACACCACCACCCTCCTGCTTGTCATGCGGCTGCCGCTCCCGCCACCCATATGGGGTTGTCATCCCTCCGCTACTTTGTCACACACCCCACTTGTCGCCCGGGGGCCATGGGACCCCCACCACCCCTTGCGACACTTCTGCTTCAAAATGCCACTTTTCCATTGCTAGTTGAAATTTACAAATACACTAAATAGTAATGCACTAAATAGTAATTATCTATCTGTATTTTTTGTATTTTCTTTTTGTTGTAAGCTGCCTTGGGTCCCTTTGGGGAGAAAGGCGGGATAGAAATATTGTAAATAAATAAATAAATAAATAAATAATTGGTAAAGCACCCAACAGGAAAAGTGTTTCTGATTATGTCATTTTGACAAAGAGAGACGTTTGTTTCTCAGTCATCACCAATCTAGGAAAGAACCCTGTCCATCATATCTGATGAACATATATGGACTGTATGTTATTGATCTAAAAGGAGTGAGGATTGTATTGGTACACAGAGTTGGATAGAGCCAGTGCCCAAAGACTCATAGACTTGCACTTTTTGTATGCCTTGCTGAGACATCTCCCTAAAAGCGCTTTGGCCTGGGAGAAACAAAAAATTCATAGAGTTACAGCACAATCCTCTGTAACTTTGGAGCAGTGGATCATGTGCTCTGCCACTCCAAAGCATCGCAAACGTGCTGCAAAGCACGTTTGCTATGACTCTAGACTAGAGTAAGGGCTGCCAGTGCAAGCCTGGCAGCCCTTACTCTGCTGCCCTCTGGACCCGTCACCTACCGGTGGAGTGCAGGGGGAGGGCAGGCAGGGGTGTGGAGGGAGGGGGGCCATTGGCCGGGCTGGGAGGGAGGATATTGGTGGCGCACTCCACCAATATGCTCCGCCTGTTTCCGGGCCTGGCCGGCCTTATTCCCCCACCCCGGATGTATGTTAGGTTCATAGCTGGCGTACATCCGAGGAGGCACATAGGGCCCTGGCTGGCTTGTACCCGGGGAAGGGAATGAACCTCCCCTTCTCCCAAGGTGTTCCTGGGCTGCCCCAGGGCAGCCTGGGAATGGCATAGGATACAGCAGTCTTTATTCTGCGCCATTACTGTCTGTGATCTGCCTCATGTATAGGCTTACCATCCATCACTGAATTTCCAGGATCATCCCAGAACCCGGACTCGGGTCCCGGATCAGTCCAGGACCGTTCTGGGCCCGGTGGAAGCCTCCACCGATAAACTTACCTTTTTTCTGAGTGTGAGATTCATGAGATCCAAGATTTCGGCACTGGAAAAAAGGTAAGTTTATTCACTTTAAAATCGGCTGTGGAGGAGGCTGTGGGGGCTTGGCGGCGACAGGCATGCCGGCACGGGGGCAGCGCGACAATGGGCATGGTGGCATGGGGCAGTGCAATGATGGCCATGGCGGCACGGGGGCAGCACGACAACGGGCATGGTGGCGCGGGGGCAGCGATGACGGGCATGGCGGCATGGCAGCGATGATGGGCATGGTGGTGGCACGGCTGTGACGATGGGCATGGCGGCACGGCAGTGATGACGGGCAATTGCGGCGGGCAACGGCGACAGTGGGCAAAATCACGGACAGGCAAGTCAATTTAATTAATTATTTTAAGCTAAAGTAAATAAATAATTAAAATTTTTGAAAATGCCGATAGCATTGCTACAGAACAGGACTGATGGATGAATCACTAAATATAGCACAATATGCATTTATTGATTTGAGCAACTGGAAGTAGAATAACTGGAAGTAGGTAATGGGAGCAATGATTTAAGGATATTCATTATGGGTTTAATATTACCATCTGCTAATGATGATGACGATGACGATGAGAAGCAGTTGTAATACTGCTGAGTACTGCAAAATGCTTATTATTTATTGTAATGTTCTCATTTACACAAGTAATTGTATTTATGTATTGGTGATAGTAGTATAACATTGCAAATAAAGAATGAAAAAACCTAATTGCAACAATTTTTCTTAAACATATATTTGTTTTGTTCAATCTGACTTTGAATCCAGGATCCATCCCAACCTGCATACAGTATTTCCTTTGAGCAGTGGAACTTCTGTAGAAGGACACTCGTCGTATTTCTTGCATGCATACAATCTTCTCCCTAGGATCAAGATCCGGCGGATTTTGCAGGGTTTCCAATTTTGGCCTTCCTGTTTGTTAATTTGTAATTTGAATTTTTTTTTTTTTGAAATTTTCAAATGCAGTTTTTAACAAGGTTGCTTAGTTCTGAGAATGACTGTCAATGAAAATGAATGTTTGAAATGAGATGTTAATCATCAGCAATTGACTAAGTGAGAATATTTGCTTTTTACATGTTAGTCATTTCCAGTAGAGTTAGTAAGTCAGGTTCTTCCATCACGTATGGTTGATGATCCCCAACCTGAATATTTTCAGTGTAACTATAAAAAGATGAGTAACTCTGCCTCACATTACAGAAAGCAAAGCTGATTCTGAAGAAATATGTGTTCTTGCTTCTTAATATGGTTTTATAGGGGCTCATGAATTGCAGTGTCAAAATTCTGACAAGCTTACCACCCATGGATTGATTACCCATTGCATTCAGAAAGCAAAGACTATATATGGAGAGAGGGAGAGAGCACATTGTGTCCAGTTCTGGTCACCACACCTCAAAAAGGATATAGTTGAATTGGAAAAGGTGCACAAAAGAGGGACCAGAATGATTCGTGGGCTGGAGCACCTCCCTTATGAGGAAAGGCTACAGCGTCTGGGGCTTTTCAGCCTAGAAAAAAGGCGCCTGAGGGGGGACATGATTGAGACTTATAAAATTATGCATGGGATGGAGAGAGTGGATAGAGGGAAATTCTTCTCCCTCTCGCACAACACCAGAACCAGGGGACATGCACTAAAATTGAGTGGAGGGAGAGTTAGAACAGACAAAAGAAAATATTTCTTTACCCAGCGTGTAATTCATCTGTGGAACTCCTTGCCACAGGATGTGGTGATGGCATCTGGCCTAGATGCCTTTAAAAGGGGTTTGGACAGATTCATGGAGGAAAAGACCATCACAGGTTACAAGCCATAAGCAACCTCCTGGTTTTAGAAGTGGGTTTTATCTGTGCCAGGTGCAAGGGAGTGGCGACTGGACACGGGTATCTTGTTGTCTCGTGTGCTCCCTGAGGCATCTGGTGGGGCCACTGTGTGACACAGGAAGCTGGACTAGATGGGCTTTTGGCCTGATCCAGCAGGGCTCTTCTTATGTTCTTATGTTCTTAAGAATGTGAATTTTCTGGAATATTTAGTTTACCCTGCTCAAAGGACCAATAATGGATATGTCAGATGATAAACAAGGTACATAGGTAGTAGCACCTCAAGCAGTCATGGTCAAGCTGAAGGAAAACCATTGCGTGGGGATTACTTGAAATTTAACCACCTTGTAATTCATCAAGACAATCTGAGAGAGGACACATACACACATACTGTTGCTACAAATGCTGCTGTGGAGAAGAAGGAATAAGTGAATGGACCTTTCCTTTGTGTAGCAAGACATTCCTGATTGGGGCAAGAGCAACAGTAAAACAAGAATATCTCTCTCTCTCTCTCTCTCTCTCTCTCTCTCTCTCTCTCTCTCTCTCTCTCCATCCATCCATCCATCCATCCATCCATCCATCCATCCATCCATCCTGTTCATCCCCTTGTGCTTTTGCCTGAGACATGCTGGCCAAACTAGGAACCATTGCTGCTGCTTGAGTCAGTCCTGCATGAAGATGGGTGAACTGCTTATAGCTGGCTGTGTGACTTATTTGCTTGGCACTTCATAGATCAAGTCATGTGTATCTATTATGGCTTGTATGCTACAATGGAGCAGAACTCTGCACCAGAAATATCCTTAGCTGCTTCTGCAATTGCTTGGAAGAAGAGTTTCCATTTCTGATGCTTGAGGAAATTGACAAGATGGGTGGAGGATGTCAGCTCTATCTGTACCCTCCTTGACTTATGGCCCAATCCTATGTGGGCCAGCAGCTAATGGAATGCGCATTCTGGCAACTGGCAGTCATAAAAAACACTCCAGCAGCATGCAGAGTCACATGCTGCAGCAGCGCCAGCACGAAGGCTGAATCCTTCCCACACCCACCAGAGGATCACTCTGGTCCCACCAAGGCAGAATGGATAGTGGGGGAAGTGGAACGGGGTGGGGGAGGGTGAAATGTGGGTGGGAGATGACAGAATGTGGCAGTGATGGGGGTGGGGAGGGCAGAATGGGGTGACAATGGGGGAGGGGGGAGAGCAGATCAGGTCCGGGAAGGGGGCGAGTTTGGTCAGAGGAGGCCGTGTAATGGTGGAGCCGGCCCGGGAAGGGGTCGGGGATATGGCGGCCGCTGTCCCCACCCCCCCAGGCCGGCTCGGCCAATGGCCCCCCACCCTCGCTACCCGGACTGCTCCCGCGCCTGCCGGGGAATCACTTACCTTCTCCGGCGGCTGCAGGGACGATCCAGCGGCGGAGTGAGGCCAGCCAGCCTCCGCGCCAGCCACCCTTACTCTCAAGTCATCGCGCTTTACGGCACCTTCGTGATGCCTTGGAACGGCAGAGTGCTTTCTCCGCCATTTTAACTTCGGCCGGGATTGCACCCTCAGTCATATTGGGGCAAAGTAGAGCAGGTAATCATGTTACCCTACTTATGAAATACCCTTCCCTCTATGTGGAATAACATAGGTAGTATGTAAGGGCATCCCTGAGCTTGAAGGGGGAAGAGCGGACTCTTGTCATTTTTAATATTCGTCTACAGTAAATTTGAAATAAATTTGAAATATATATCACACCTCTGTCTGAACAATTTTAACTCACATAGAGAGCTCACTAAGAGGATCATAATTGAGAAAGATGAGAAAAAATGTCTCTCTCTTTTTGTTTGTTTACTTTGATATTTCATGGCACTTTGGGCTTAGTCATTTACATGTTTCAGTGTTTTGCTTCCACAGTCAGTCAGCTTCCCTCTCTTGTTTGTGTGGGTCATTCATTGTAGCAACCAGGGAAGAAAAAAGAATTCAGAAAAAAGAAAATAGGAAAGTGTGATTGCAAAACTATAGAGGTTTTATTTTAGGTATAGAAAAGGAATTTTGGCAGATATTTCAGTATCTGAAATATCATTTAGGCATTGGTCTTTCTCCAAATGTGTCCATAGGGAGTAAAGCTCTGTGTGTGCACTGCTATGCACAAGGATCCGTTTGCACCTCCAAAATGAATGCTTGGCTCTGCCAGCTGTGAGAGCACCAATAATCAGCTGAATTCTACTTCCCCACTCTTTCCCAAACAGGTGATTGGATCAAGCAGGGAAGGCATGGAGAGACCACACTTGTAGGGACAGGTTGATTAGCTAGTCAAATCAAGTTCCAGTTTATAACTATGCATCATCACAGTATAGGTAAAAGAAATCATAACACTGCATTGCAATACACAAATAAAATACTCAAGTAAAAATGCAGAATCATTTGAATAGAAAGACCAAAAAGTATCTCCCTACTGAAATGCAGCATTTTTAAAAAATGAAAATGTATTACCAAGGGAGGTGGTGGATTTCTTTTCTATACCTCACTGGAGATCTTCTACAGCAGGGGTTCTCAACCAGTGGTACTTGTACCACCGGTGGTACTTTGGGCGACTGCTGGTGGTACTCGGATTGCTGGAACCCCGCTCCAACGCGGCACTTTTGGCACCATGTTTTTACTCCCGAGAGGCTCCTGCCTTTGGCCGAGCCTCTCGGAAACACTGAAAAGGGCGCTCCCACCCAACCAGAGTCTACTACCTGCAAAAACCCTCTGAAACTCGAAAACCTTGAAGTAGCTGGCGATGATGTCATCCCCAGTCGCTTCAAGTAGTAAGCAGCAGGAGAGTGGCGCCAGAGGTGGTACTCGACCAGAAAGGGGTTGAGAACCCCTGTTCTACAGTATACATCACTACAGTATACAGTAAAAGAAATCATAACACTGCAGAGGCCTCCGTAAGGCACTTCCGTTTTCAGAAGCAACTTGCTTCAGCAAACCAGAAATGCCTTATGAAGGCCTCTGCGGGCCATTCTGAGGCCCTCAGAGGCCAGCGGAGGCCAGGGACAGGCCTCCGGAGAGGCGCATAGCACCAAAATAGGCCTCTGGAGGGCCTCAAACCCCAAAACGTTAAAAAGTAGGGAGGATGGGCAAAGACGTTCAGCCTAGGGCCCCCCTGTCATATATCTGGGGGGGGGGTTGCTAGGCAGGACATCATTAGGTGTTGAACACCTGTACTCTGTGTCCCCCCCCCTTCCTTTTCCAGTTCAGGGAGTGGAGGAGCAGGCTGACATGCTACCTCAGGCATTAGGAGGTCTTAGCTGGTCCTGCTCTCAAGGTAGCCTCTGGGTAACAAAGGAGACAATGGTGGAGGATGTGCATGGCCACAGCCAGCCACACATTACGTGGAGGATGTACATGGCCACCACCAGGATTCTGAGCTAGGAGCCCTCCCTTATCCAAAGGAAGAGCAAGTTGCAACACTTTCCCACTTAGCTTCTCTCCCACCCAATCATCATGTGGGCTGAATAGCTTCTGTGGGCCGGAAACATCCCATAGGCTGCATGTTTGACACCCTGATCTAGGTGCTGCATATATACCAACTGAAATGTCCAAGTAGTCTTCAGAAGCAGTCCCACATATAACACATCACAGGAATCTAGTGTAGCTGTTTTCAGGGCACGGATCATTGAGAAGGCTTTGAGTCTTTTTCAGAAGGCATCAATTAGCAGTGGCAGTCTGGTTGCAGGCATTGCATTTGAAGAATGGCTAAGCAGTGCTCCAGTGGGGGCCAGTGACATAAGTCACCTGCAGCCCTGCTGCCACCAAGTGATGTCCTCTAGTACCAATGATCTCCTTACTGTGCAAGGCCACTGAGCATTCTGTGCCCCTCCTGCAGACATAGTCATTGTGTGCTAGACCCCTTTCGATTGAAGCATGTGTTATTTTGTAGAATGGTACATGGTACAGTGGCCTAGTAGTTTGTGTTTTCTGGAATAGTAAACATTTCATCACACAATGTAGTAAATGTGCACATGCTATTTATGTGACTTGCTTTATATAGAGTTATGCAGGGTGCTTAGTATGTATTTTTAAGTAAGGATTTGAGAAAAGGAGGAGGGGGTCTGCAGTGATATTTGGGCTTCAAGTACTGTTCATCTGGCCTTAACCACAGACTTCTCATGAATGGGGGATGAAAAATCTAACTTCTGTAATCTATTTCCTGCTTTTGAGATCTGTAGAAAGCCTGGAGCAAGAGCAGAAAGTTATTCAACTCTCCACTAGACCACATCAAATAAACTAAATGAGTTTAAAGAGTACATTAACATCCTACAAATGAATAAACAATGGAGATGTGCCTTAACTCTTGCCTGCACTTGGCATTGATCAGAGAGAGGCAAGAAAAATAGGACACTTGTAGTACTATGTTCAAAGTTTCTTAAGATGCCATGAAAACATGATTGGAACAGAAATATTCCTTTTCTAACTTTTTGTTTGCATGCTAAAGCAGGAGCAGAGCTAAAATACATTTGATCAGCAAGATGGCAGGAAGGGATTGTATATTCACAAAGCAAATGTGTGCAAAATGCTGGGTCTTTTCTCTGAATAGGTGGTAATTGCCTGCCTGTGGTTCTGTTATCACTTAAGGCTTCAAAATAAAATACAGTATGTAACTTTTCTAAAGGATGGGATGTGGCCACCAGGAGCCTATTGAAGGCAAGGGTACGGGTACCCACCCACCCCTGTCTGAGGGCTGGGAAAGGCACAATTAAGGAAAATGTGTAGGACTATGAGTGGGTCAGATTGCTTTGTTGTCATGTTTCCCAGGAACACAACCTTAAGAGCTGGCTCTGAGGACTGCATGAACCACTTTTCTGCCTTTCTTATAAAATAATAAGAGATTAATAAGAGCCCTGACAGATCTGACCAAAAGTCCATCTAGTCTAGTGGGCTACTTCTCACACTACCCAGTAAGTCAACAAGCAAAAGTTAAAGGCACAACTCTTCATGCATGAGTGCTCCTCAAAAACTGGTATTCAGTGGCTTACTTCTTCTGAACATGGCATTTCCAGGTAGACATCCTGACCAATAGCCACTGATGCACCCAATCCATCATGCATTTGTCTAATCCCCTTGCAAGAAAGCTATCTTAGCTAATGGCCATCACCACATCTTACGACAGTGAATCCCAGTACGACTTTCCTGCTCCTCCAAACTAATCAGAGGACTGTAACTTATGCCAGTGTAATTGCACTTACACCAGTGCATCTGCTGTTACACCGGTGCAAGGTTACACAGGATTGCGCTGATAGTGTTATTTCAGCAATTACATATCCACATGGTGGAAAGATATCTGGATTTTTCTGTTTTGCCCCATGCAGTGAGATCCCGGATACATGGAATACATGGAACATCTGGATACATGGAACATCTGTTACACGCCTGAGATAGTAATTAAATAAAGGTGACCAAGGGTTGGTTCACAAATATTCATATATATTATTTGATCTCTCATCACTTTATAAATCTCAGTTGACCATGTAAATTGTCTCTTTTGTAAAGTATCACAGTTGACCTTCTGTATGGCAATGTTCTCTCCATAGTGATTAATATATATATATATATATATATATATATATATATATATATATATATATATATATATATATATATATATATATATATATATATATATATATAAGCATACTTGAAGAATGCAGGTGATCATTGGTATGTCACGCAAGTCAAATTCAGCCAGAGCCTGGATTTCATGCTACCAGTATGAGCTAAAATACCCCCCCCCCTTTTAGGCAGATGGAAGATCCAATATCCTCTTTATAGTTCCTGCTTTCATGAATGCGCCAATCTTGTCAGCATATTGCATTGCTTTAGGTCTTGTAACATCTGTTTTGTCTGTTCTTGCAATCATTTCAAGCTTCTTAAAATTATACCCCTTTTTAATGGGGCTGTTCCCTATGATTGATTTCTGTAGTCTTCCATTTCCGCTTTATGGAGCCTTTTACAAATGCTCCTAAGATGAATGCAGAAGAACACCAAAGGGCAGCCATGTCATATGCATTATTATTATTATTATTATTATTATTATTATTATTATTATTATTATTATTAGATCATTATAGGCTACAAGGTAAACCATCTCTCTTGAAATCAAGTATAAGATTGGGAAAATAGTAGCAAAAAGCTATCCTGAGTGTCTTTAAAGCAAAAGGGCTGACCTTTGCATCTAACCACATTGCTACAGGGCAACATATGACTGAAATTAAGTTAAACCATTCTCTAATTTGGATAAATAATCAACGGAATGGAATTGGCTTTTATAATGCCAACTCCATTCACAGATGTAAAAATTTCAAAACAAGAAGTTATCTGCCATCTTGATACATGGCTACCTGCCTTTAAAATGCAGATGAACATTGTTAAGGGTTCCCTCATTATCATAAACTGAACTAAAGGTTTAAGACAATTGGGTAAGGGACATTGTTTCTATGAAATGGAAAACGTTTTGATTTTAAGAACATATAATTAAATTAATAGCCCATTTGTAAGCAATCATATCTTGAGGGGAAAGATTCTGACAGTCTCTTGGCTTTTAAATTTTGTTAGCCTGAACAGCTCCAAACAGCTCGATTTTAGAAACACCATAGTAAATATTTAAAGAAAATTGAGCAGGTGATAGAGTTTTAAAGACTTGTTTTCCAAAATCCTGAACTGTAAGCACTGAAGGGTATTTATTTATTTATTTTAAAAAATTATACCCCGCCTTTCCTATGCCGAGGCAAATGCCCAAGGCGGCTTACAACAGTTACAATACATAATTTAAAAACAGTACCTGTACATAGAATAAATTAAAAAACAATAAAATCCACTGGTGGGTAATAATGTGAAGCAGAAAAACAACAGGGCAGAACATACTGAGGCACTGGAGGCAGACAACCACTAAAACGCAAGACGAAACCCATCACCCAAACGCAAGACGAAACAGAAACGTTTTGAGCCCTCGCCGAAAAGTCATGAGGGAAGGGGTGGTTCTCAAATCCCCTGGCAGGGAGTTCCACAGTTGTGGTGCCACAGCAGAGAAGGCTCGCCCACGTGTTGCCACTCCCCTAACGCGATAGAGGTGGCACCCGCAGGAGAGCCCCCTCAGATGACCTAAGAGAGCGGGCCGGAATGTATGGGAGAAGGCGGTCCCTCAGATATCCTGGACCCAAACAGTGAAGGGCTTTAAAGATCATTACCAGCACCTTGAATTGGGCCAGGAAGCGAATGGGCAGCCAGTGCAGCCGCTGAAGCAGTGGTTCAAAAGAGTCAAACCGCCTAGCTCCAGCGACCACCCAGGCTGCCGCATTCTGCACTAATTCTAGCTTCCGAACCGTCTTCAAGGGCAGCCCCACATAGAGCGCCTTACAGTAATCCAGTCTTGAAGTCACTAAGGCATGGACCACCGTGGTCAGGTCCGATCAACTCAAGTACGGCCGCAGCTGGCACACCAGCCGAAGCTGGGCAAATGCACCCCTAGCCACAGCCGTCACCTGGTTTTCCAGGGACAGCCGTGAATCCAGAAGTACTCCCAAACTGCGCACCCGTTCCTGCAGGGGGAGTGCAACCCCATTCAGAACAGGCAGGTGACTCAGTACCTGCATCGAGGCTTTCCTGACTAGTAGGACCTCTGTCTTTTCTGGATTCAATCTCAGCCTATTAGCCCTCATCCAGACCCCAACCGCCTCCAGACAGCGCTCCAGGACTTCCACAGCCTCCCCAGAATAAGGTGGCAAGGAGAGATAGAGCTGGGTGTCATCGGCATATTGGTGACACCCGACTCCAAATCCCCGGATGATCTGTATACAGACCCTGGTATACAGATGTGTGTCCATATCTTGAACATACAGGAGGGAACAGGATCATTCATGCCCACTGGCACAACCTCCCAATGTCCAAGCAGTCACCATTATTGTGAAAGGGTCTCTACTTGCGTGCAACTGTACGTGTATAGGCTCATCCATATGATCGAGAGCCTGATTACCTACCAGATTCTGATCAAGTGGAGTAGCCACCATATGTACAGCTGTATGTGTGTAGAGTCCCTTTCATATTAGATACTGAAGGCAAGAATGTCAGGTTCTTGCTTCCATCCCTTGGGTGTTCATGCGACACACACACACACACACACACACACACACACACACACATTTGCATACCTCTTTAGATAAATTTGCAAACTGTTCATGATCTCACTATGGTAAAATTATGTCTTGTTATCGTGGTAAATGCTAAAGATAGCCTTAGGTAACAACAAACTCATACCTAGGCAGCCCAAAGACCAGATGCACAAAATAAATCCAGGTAAAGAGTTCAACGCACAATCTGGTGTTTTGAAACATTAACAAGAATGTTATGAAAACTGTAGAGTACTGTACTATTAATATAGCCATCTTGGGCATTTGCTTCGGCAAGGGAAAGACGGGGTGGATTTGTTAAAAAACCAACAAATACAGTAACATCCTCAGTCAACAGTCAATTCCATGACATTGAACATTTAAAAGTATAACAATCAGTTAATTTACTCTGGAGTAAAAATAAAAGTGTTTCATATCAACAATTGCTAGATACATTTCAACTCAAAGGTCTTCTTCATTACTGGCTCATAAAAAAGTGAATTTGCTGCTCCAAATTTCAGTAAAACGTGGCAGGTTTGCAATCCTCCAGGTATATTCACATAGTGCAAATTTTTGCATAAAGAATAAATATAAGTCCTTCTGGGGCCAATTGTCTCATTTCAGGTTTTCCTAAATCTGGATACTTGTGTATTTATAATATTTAATATCCATAATTGTGTAAGTGCAATTTCTTCCTGTATTCATTAAGATTGTGCATGGCCTACAATAATTACCTGCCACGTGAGTTTATTTTGACTTCCAAATTCTAATCAAAGTATGGTAAATTCAATCACAAGGACAAGAGTAAAACATTTCCAATTGTGAGGAATAGATCTAGTTCGCATTTTAATGTTATATGCCGCTTTTGTATTTTGTTTGCAACAGGTGCAGTATGTACATGTATATATTTGTGTTATGCCACGCCCTCAGCATGTGATCCATAACAGCTGACTACATGTATGTGACAGTTTACGGAGCAAAATGCAGATCCAGATCCTGGACCACTGTTGGGAGAACAGAATGGCTCCCAAGAACATGGGATTTCTCCTTCCTGCTCTGACGTGTCTATATGTATTCATTTTACAATAATTACTTTATTCCAACTAAACTTTCTTTGACAGTTACTTACAGCCCAATTCTATCTGGGTGCCACATGGTATGGCATTGAGGCCAATGCCATATCCCGTGTGTGCCCGGGACAAGCTGAAGGTCTCCTCAGAGTAAGGGGACATATCCCCTTGCCCTGGATAGAGCCCCAGCTAGTCCTATGGGGCTACTCGGGACTGCATAAGCTGTTTAACTGGCACAGACCCAAGCTGCCCCATGTCAGGGAAGGAGGCTTGGGAGGGAGGATAGGATATGGCAGAGGCCTCCTCCGCCGATCCCGCCCCCCCAACTGGGCCTGATCTGCCCCCCCCCATTTTGCCCTCCTCAGCCCAGTTACACCCGATAGAATTGTGCCCTTAGTTAATGCACACAAAAGAAGTAGGCAAAATAAATAATGATTTTTAAAACTCAATAATGAAGAAAGTATAAAGATGAAAATCTAGAGCTAAGAACAGTCCTGATAGGTTATGGTCTGGCATCTGCTGAGCTTGGAATTCTGTCTTCTTTGTTACTTTCAGCCATTTTCTTCACTCATCATGATGAGAATTGCCTATTGGTGAACCATGATTTCAGCTGAGAAATATGCTCAAATGTTTTGGCCTGTGTGACCATGGGCTTCTGATGCAGTGGATTCTACACCTCTAAAAACAATGTTGACACAAGCGCTTAAAACATGACACAGAAACAGCCACAGTACACAGGTGAAGTGAGACGCGTCAGTCAGCTAAACCTTGAATCAACACCTAATGTCATTGGTAGAAGCCTCTGGTGATACAGCTCCATTTGAATGTGAGTACTGAAGGAATGGAAGGCCAGAAAAAGAAAAGGGGTTGTAGACTACTTCCACTAACCATTAATTGCTGGGTAGTTCTGCTTAACAACTTTTGAAATTACAGGCAAAGTGTTCTTTGAGCACTGTAGTTAAAACAAGGCTGGGGGCAAATATTTTAAAGCATAGTGGCTTGGAAAGGAAAATCAAAGTCTGGTATTTAGTGTTTTGGGTTGGGGTGAGCTCACATAATGAATATCATTGATCTGACATAAATAAAGAAAAATGAAAAGTGGAAGTGAGTATGTGAAGCATTGCAACACTGACCTTTTCATTGTTATTGTGGATGGATTTCCTTATTTTATAAGGTGGCTGCCTTACAGTTTTCCATTTTGGTTTCCAAGGTTCCATCAAAACCATAGCTGCCTGTTTATTTAAGGTCACGGAAACTACCTACAAACTTCCTTCTAGAAGGATAAAATTAGGGGGGTTGTAGAATGTCAGCTACTAGTCAGAATGTTGGTACTTGGAGTTGGTACTTGTTATCCAAGATCAAACTGGAAAATGAAGGAAGAGATGCTGGAACACAGATTTTCCTGCCCTGTTGCTGCATGGCCGACATGCAAAATGGAACATTCTGGCAACATTCTTGGCAACATTCTGCTACTCCCAGTTAGGAAGTGGTTTGAGAAGAGTCCGTAAGGGCCAAACTACATGTTATGACGAATGCATAAAGTGGCTTTGTTTGTGTGTTTTGCTTTTTTTCCCCTGGGAAATATCATGCAGGGGACCACAGAACCGGCTGCAACCATGGCAGGAGGGAGCCAGGGCTGTAGGACTTTCCTCAACCATGGTCCTGATCTTGCTTGTAATGCTTACAAATGTCAGGCACTTTCCAGTACAGGCTGCAGGCTGCAATCCTATAAACCAGGGGTTCTCAACCTTTGGAGGCCCGGGTACCCCCTATCACTGTCCAATTTTCTGAAGTACCCCCTGCTAATTAATTGGATCAATCAATCAATTAATTAGGTGATTAATCATTAAATAAAAAAGTACTAAAACAATTTTAAATGTGAAAAATGTCTTATTTAACTCTCTCTCTCTCTGTGTACATATGTACAAAGTACAAAGTACAAAAATAAGCCCAAAACCAAAATCAGAGAGACAGAAGGGAGGGCTGCGAAAACAATTAAAACTTAAAATCCATGTTAATTAACACTTAATTACCTGCTGATGGGGCAGATAAGGGGCAGGGCTTGGCGTACTCCCAGCAAGAGGTCCGTGTACCCCTAAGGGTACCCGTACCACAGGTTGAGAACCTCTGCTATAAACACTTTCCTAGGAGCAAGCTCCATTGAACATAATAGGAGTTACTTCTGAGTAGACAGGCATAGGATTGTGCCCGCATTCTCCTTAGTTTCTTTTTCTTAGTACACAGAGCGGGAGTCCACCTGAGAGAGTTCACCCTTCAAGGTCTGTTTGTACAATCAGCAGTTCACAAGTTACCACATTCCTGCTGTGAATTTTTCAGCTGAAGCAGGAGCGTGGAAACTCTTTCCTTGAGTGGAAACCACAACCTTGTCCTGATGAAAAGGCACCCCCAGCTCACCGTGTTGATGCCATATTGGAGGCCATCTGCAGTGCAGACAGACACAGGCAGGGTGCAAGGCCAAATGCATAGATTTGAGTATATACATGAAGGCATCTGATGTGGAAACAACCTGCTGGTTCGGGCTAATGCAAACTTGCCTTTCTTTTCTCCAGAAAAGAAAACTCCAGATGAAGAGGGCAACTTTGTATATTACATTTCCATGTGGGAATAATACAGTACTGCCATGTCTTCCAGGGTTATTGTAAGGAGAACACACAGGTAATTGTTTATACATATATACTCTGTGTGCATGTGAAATTCAAAAAGTGCTATAAATACTACTACTATGGCAAATATGATGATGATGTAGAAGTACTTCAACAGTCAAAAACTGTTCAAAATGCACTGTGAGAATAGTTTCTGCAGGGGTTTCTTCCTGAGAAATTCCCACGTTCTTTTGAATTGTTTCAGGATTCACAATACATACATACATCTCATTCCTTAGAAGCAGATGCATGCATACATTCTTCACAGACTATATGTTCTAGCATGGTAGCAACTGGGAGGACAACTCCCTGGATTAAAACAAATAACATGGATGGAGGCAAGTCAGTATGTTTATTTGCATAGGCAGTGTGGTTTTAAGAGATGCTGCTGAAGTTCGGAAACACCCGGAATTTGGTGGCAGATGGAAGGGTAGTGGTGTCTAGAAATGAAGTGTGAGAAGAGTGCTAGACAGGATGGCGTTATTAGCCATTTTGCCTCATTATCTCGTACAGCCCAATCTTACCTAACTCCCTTGACACCGATGCAGCCATGCCAATGTGGTGCATGCTGCATCCTGTGAGGGAATTTTGAACTGTGAAGGCCTCCTTGAGGTAAGGAAACATTTATTTCCTTGCCCCAGGGTAAGTCTTTTCTGCCCTGCTGGGTCAACCTAGACCTGCACTAGCTATTTGCTGGCACAAATCCAAGTGGACCCGGGTAGGTGGATCGAGGCCGGGAAGGGGGATAGGATATTGGTGCCACTGCTGCCAATACCACCATTTTCCTGCACTTGACACACACCCCTCTCCACAATGGTCCCCACTCCATTTCTCCCCTCCCCACCTTGTTCTGCCCACCACCCACCCCTGCACCAACTTACCATTGCTGGGGTTCCTGCAGTGGCCGCTGTTGCCCGGCTGCCACCACTCGCCATTTATGGTGGTGGCCAGGCTGTGCTCTATGGTGCGTTGCGTTTTGTGACAGCCGTAAAGTGCACTGTGTCACCAGAATGCATATTCCAGTGATGCAGCAGCAGCAGCAGCAGCAGCAGCAGCTGCAGCAGCAGCATAGGATTGGGGCCAAAGGAATGTGGATAGAAATGATTGAATTGACACTGTATACACTGGAGCAGGACTGAGGAGTCCCATAGGGACTATGAGAGCTTTCCCCAGGGGCAAGTGAACAAAAACCTACCCCAAGGTGCTGTCTCCAATTCCCCCCGCCCACCATAGGATGCAGTGCATGGCTCCTTGGTAGGGCGGGCTGGATTTACAGTAGGTTGGATTGAGCTGTCAGGCTTGTTAGTTTGGAAAAAAGGAAAGTCATTTCTGCCCACGGGAGTATATACGCAACAGGAGCCAAATGTGTATACCTGTGGGCCGGGCAGAAAGGGAGAACATGATTGGGACTTATAAAATTATGCATGGTGTGGAGAAAGAGAGTGGAGAGAGAGACTTTTTTTTTTCTCCATCACAATACTAGAACCAGGGGACAACCAATGAAATTGATTGGTGGGCTATTTGGGATGGACAACAAGAGGTACTCACACAATGGGTTATTAGAATGTGGAATTTGCTGCTCCAAGATGTGATGATGATTGGATGGCTTTAAATGAGGATTGGACAAAGTCATGGAAGGCAAGTCTATCAATGGCTACTAGTCTGAAGCCAGTTGCAGGGGAGCAGTGGCAGGAGGGAAGTGTGCCTTTCTCTCCTGTCCATGGGCTTTCTTTAGGCAGCTGATGGGCCACTGTGGGCAACAGGATATTGGACTAGATAGGCCTTTGGTCTGATCCAGCAGGGCTTTTCTTGTGTTCTCATGTTGTCACCTGCTCTTTTCAACAGAAATCTGTGGAAGTTTTGCCTTTCGCTTCCACGAGACAGGCTGAAACCCAAATTAAACATCTCTGGGTATGAAAGCAAAGCCACTGGGCATGTGGTTATCTCCCAGTTACCCACATCCTGCTGTAATTTTTTTGCACATGTACATTATAAATAGGGACTTTATTAATGGAGCTATAGCTTAGCCACAGTCCAGTCATCTTATAACAAAGAACCTTTCAAAGAGGAAGCACGTTCATTTTACTTGTGATCTGGGTTACACGATAACCTAGCTCCCTCTTCAGATGCCTGCTATCGTCTGACATGTTTCAAAAAGGAAATTAGTGAAAATGAGTAAACGGCTGTTTTAAGATCTCCCGTTGTCAAAGCCATGGCAAAGATTTTCAAGTGTTGGTTACTGAGCCAGCACAAATTAGCTAGAAGCAGCATAATGCGGGCTGTCTTTGAGTTCTCCCCCCTCCCGCTTTCTGGTTTTCTCTTCCTCACCACTAACTGGGAACTACCCAGTATAGCAGAACAAACAAAGTGCTGGAAATTCATCAACTCACTTTAAAAGGCTCAGGAGGTAATGTGAAACATTTTCCTTTTCTTGGAATGTAAGTGCAGTTGCTTAAAAGAAAATGAAAGATAAGCTATTCTTTGGATGCATGAATCTCCGAATCACACATGAATCTATGCTGAAAAATCAAGGTAAATGATTTGGGGGAGGGTTTTAAAATGACCTTGGTAAGGAGTTTTGGTAACTTTTTGAGCCTCTACATACGACTGTTTCAGCTGGAACAGGATTAGGAAATGGCAATACAGTCTGAGAAAATCTGTGTGCAATACATCTGTGGCACGTGAAACAAGGATTGAACCTCATGATACCTTATATAGTGACATCACATATTGAATTACGTCACATTATATGTGATTATCATCCCAATTGCTAGACTACAAACGTAGTAGGATAAGATCAGATACAGATACTTTCTGAGCTACAAGACGCATATTCAGGCTTACCAGATCGCCGACCGGGACGTTCCTTTTTGCCCTTAAGGGCGGCGGGGGGAGCCGCCCTTAAGGGCAAAAAGGAACGTCCCGGTCGGCGATCTGGTAAGCCTGCGCGTATTGAGCCTGGCCCATCAAGTCGTGCTGATAGTTTGTACACCTGGTGGAACTGAATGCACACATAAGTAATTTTCCTTGAAGGAAGGAAATAAAATTATAAAGAAGGTTTGAGTTTTCTATTTGGTGTGTAAAGAATAAATGATACTTTTGAAATATTCTGAAGTGAAATCCTGGCCTTCTTGGGCCATGTTCTATCCTAAAGAAGGAGTGGGCCATAGCTCAGGGCCAAACTATGCTACTTAAGACCTGTCTTTAACAGGTGGCTTTATGCAGGAAATGCACCAAAAGTGGTTCCTAAATGTTTGAGAGACTCTGATTTGGGAGCCAGGACAGTTTCAATTTCACTGTCTGCTATGTTCGTGCTGAAAATTGCCTCCCCCACCCCAACTGGCAATTAGCCCCCCAAAGGAGTAAGTTCCGCAAATAATGTTAAGATTGACCCTAAGATAAGACCCTAAGCGGTAGACCACATGCTTTGCACACAGGAAGTTTAATCTCACACCTGTCCCATCACAATGATCTCAGGAAGTGAGCTGGGAAAGTCCTCTGCCTAAGACTGCAGAGAGCTGCTGCCAGAGCAGACAATCCTTGGGCTAGATTGACCAATGGCATGACTCACAGAGCAATCCTAACCAACTTTCCAGCGCCGGTGCAGCCACAATGCAGCCCCGAGGTAAGGGAACAAATGTTCCCTCACCTTGAAGAGGCCTCCATGACTGTCCCCCACACTGCAGGATACAGTGTGTGCCCTGCATGGCTATGCCGGTGGGGGAAGTTGGACAGGATTGCACCGTCAGTCTGGGATGGTTTCAGGGGTTGGCCAGATCAGGCAATGGCTGAGGTCCCTACACCCATCAAAGGCCTACCTGGCCAGGCTGTCAATACTGGTGACAGTGGGAGGACCCTGGGGTGGATGGGGTATAGGACCCCCTGCCATGAGCAACCTGATGCTGCCACTGGATTCATTATAAGGCAGGTTCATATATTTAAATCATACCCATGAAATAAGTGACACTAGCACTTTATTGCAGGTTGACACTATTTTCTGTAGCAAACAGAGATTATTTATATCTCACTTTACTTTTGTTCAACTGTATCTGTACTCTTTGTCTTAGGACAAAAAGTCTCAGAGTTATACTGAGACTTGCATGTAAACTGCTGAAATGTTTATACCTGGTTTTGCTCCAGTAAGGAGCTATAATGAAGACTAGTGTAAGAATCACAGGTAAGAATCTTTATATCTTCCATAGGGTCTTTGAAACATTTAATGATTTGACGCAATTCCTACTACCGAAGATTTGATTTAAATGCTAATTTTTAAATACTTAAAAAAAAACACCTTTGGCATAATTCTGTTCAGCATCTTTGAATCCCATTTATTTACATGGATGAGATGTAGAGGGCAATCCTATGCATATTTACTCAGAAGTTAGTTTCACTCTGTTCAGTGAGGTTTACTCATTGGTGACGTGAATAGGATTGTAGCCTTAAGCATGCATTAAATCTTCTCCCTTGAAATCAGTGGGACTTAAAGTATATAAAGCTCTCTGACTCGTGCCCTCTGTGTATATAGTATTAAAAAAAGCACATCTCAGAGATATCTGCCTGCATTTAGGTTCTTACATGGTCTTTTTCCTCACCTCCTTTACAACTTAAAATACAAATGTTTGTTTCAGTTAATAAGCCATGGGATGGTTATGGGAAAGAACTGTAGTTAGGTACTTGAGTTCCTAAGTCTCAAGGGAATGGACATTTTAAGGGACTTGACTGAAACGACACAAAAGTCAGGAAATGACCCTTGCAATGGGATTTCAGAGGCGATAGATTAGGAACAATATCTTCTTACAACTTCGGCAACTTTGGGGCATACCATGCAGAGCCAAAACGTAGGGGTAAGGGTAGTGAGATTACTAGAAGCAAAACACTGCTTTATGTATGTTATGTATATGATTTAGGAAGAGAGCAAGCTGCAGCTGATTTTTACAGTTCAGGCTAGCATTGAAAGAGGAAGTCTTCATCCTACTCGACAAATTCAGAAGAATTAATTGGATGCCTTTGAGTGTTTTGTTCAGTCAGTGAATCCTGTGTCCGTCAGATAGCATGCACAAGCCAACCTCTCTGTGGTCAGAGAGTGGTGCGGAAGGGAAGCTGGCCCTCCATACTGAATAGTGCCTTTGTTTGTCCTGCTGCAGCAGTTACATTCTGCAGGTCCCGCGATACAACAGTAGCTGTATGAGAACGGAATGGAAATGAGACTCTGGCTCCCCGAAGGAAAGTCCTGCTTCTCTCCATTAGGCCTGACAAGAAGCGCTGGTGGAAGCAGGAAAGAGCTCTTCGTCTGCAACAAGAACGTCATTTCTTCCCATCAAAAGACACTAACAAAACATGGATTTTGTCGTTGATTAATACAGAATTAGCCTCCACTAGTCTGTGCTATTGACTGAGATGAGAAAAAACTTCTTCTCTTGAGAAATTAAAGGCCAATACAATATAACGAGAGCCCTCCCTTTTTCTTTTAAGTGGGAGAAGCAATTTACTGAATGTTACCAATATGTCGGTGACCCATGTCTTAGAGCACAATCCAACTTAATTTCTGGGCGGCGGACCTAGCGATCCGCCGCCCGGAATAGCCTGGAGTAGTCGCAAATGTGCTGTAAAGCACGTTTGCCGACTACTTTAGAGCAGGCCAGGCCAGCGCAAGGCCAGCCTGCCCTGCTTCGCCAGCCAAGGACTCCGCTCGCTGCCGGACCCAGGTAAGTGTGGATCCGGCGGGCGGGTGGGTCACTCGGCGAACAGGGAGGAGGGATGGCAGAGCCAGGAGGGCGGCCATAGGCCCAGCTGTCCCAGGCGGGGGCGGGGACATGGCGTCCGCCATATCCTGGTCCCCGCCGGCCAGGGCGGCTGGGCCGTTACATGGTCTCCTCCGACTTCCACCAGCAAAATAGCAGGCAGAAATCTGAGGCGACCTACTGGCCGCAGCTGCCGTTACACTTGGAGGAGGGGACATGTGTCCCCTTCTGTGAGTAGACTTTCTGCCGTGGGCTGCCTGCTGCAGGCAGCCCGCGGTGGAGTACTGGATCGGGCGGACGGCCTTGGCTGGCCGCCCGATCTTTACATAGGATTGGGCTGCCCATTAGTTATTTCGGAGCTCAGCTGTTTGCAGGGTAATTAGCAGCTATATGATTTTTGAATAGCCTCAAGGCTTGAGGCAATTACTTATCTGATATTTCCATCACCTGTGTTTTCATTGGAGGCTCTGCGGGGCCCACCAGAAAGCAGGTCGTGACCTACCAAGTGGGTTCCGACCCACAGTTTGAGAAACACTGCTGTAGGATGAAAGCAGAAATTAAGAGCATTCTTTGATACCTTTTTGTAATGTTTTGGGAGAAGAAGATTTACATGTGTTAATTCTTACGGTTATTGTAACTGGATACATGTCACTATAGTTCTTGTAAATACTGTAACCCAGTTCTGAAGCTTCTTATAGTTACTTACAGCATATATATCATAATATACTTATTGATATTTTATCATCCCACCTCCGAGCACTTATTTCTTCGATTCTAAGACGCACATTTTTTCTAAATTTAGCAATTAAAAAAAGGGGTGCATCTTAGAATCGATGATGTGCAAATTGCACCCCCAAAACAGCCCTTCTTACTTACCGGGGCTGGTGGGGGGCTTCGGGGAAGCCTGCGCGACCCTCTGCAGGCCTCCCTGATCTCCAGTTTGGCGAAAAACAGCAGTTTTCGGCCAATTCCGGTTTTCGCGAGCCCTAGTAATAAGCAAGAAGGGGTATAATTTGTAAGTTTTTGGGGTACAGTTTGCACATATATCCTGGGGGACTTTTTCCCCCCTGCTGGTGGTAACGAAATTAAAGGTGCACCTTAGAATTGATGGCACCTTAGAATGGAAGAAATACGGTATTCTCTGTGCAGATGCTTTGATTTATTAGAAATGCAACACAAGGATCCTCCCTTCAAAGAATAACTTTTTAGAAGAAAAGGATGACTTTAGCAATGAAGCTCATTATAGCGTAACAAAGGAGAATCGCCTGTAAGAAGGAAGGACAGAGCAAATATCAAAAGCAGATCTTTTCAATCCAGCATGGGGGGAGGGGGCTAACCTTTCCCCCCCCTTTACTGTGGACGTGTTCCAAATTGGGCCCCTGCAACTGCTTTTTCCACTAATGGAAATCCCACATTACTTCTAGTTGTACCTTGGTTCTCACACTGTTTCCCATATTATATGAGGCACTTGCAGACCTTACATTGGAGGTAAAATATTTATTAATGTTCCAACTCAATTATGGCAAATCTGCTCTCCTTAGACTGCAGTGAGGGACTGACTCTGCTAGATTTCCAATGCAATCCTATGCATGTCTACTCAGAAGTAAGTCCCATTATGTTCAACAGGGCTTACTTCCAGGAAAGTGTGTATAGCATGGGTGGCCAAACTGTGGCTCCTGAGCCACATGGGGCTCTTTGATGGATAATGTGCGGCTCTCGGAAATATGTTGGCTGAGCTCTTTTTTGCATCACAATTAATATAAAAGGTAAATAAGAAATGTTCAAGTTTTATAATTATTTACCAGGTATAAACTGAGAGTCCACTGGATTAAAACAGAAGTTTTAAGTTCACTGTGAGTAAATATACTGGTATTTAAGAATTTAAATGCTTCTTAAATATTGTGGCTCTCAAACATCTGACGTTTATTGTATGTGGCTCTTACATTAATCAAGTTTGGCCACCCCTGGTGTATAGGATTGTAGCCTTCCACTCCCCCCCCCCCCAAAAAAAAATTCTATTAACTTTCTCAGCTTCTTTCCTCTCTAGATCCAGAATCTCTCCATGTAATAAACAGGTCTTAGTTTATTTCACTTACATAATGCACAAAGCTAGATTGCTGAGGCTTAACCTTGAGTGTCTGGTGGCAAATGGATCCAAGGAAAAGTGAGAGAAAGAAATGTAAATGAACAAGGTTTCAAGAGTTGCTGCAAGCAGATACCTACTTGCCACTCTTTCACTGATGAAAGGTAAAGGTGACCCCTGACAATTAAGTCCAGTCGTGTCCGACTCTAGGGTGTGGTGCTCATCCCCATTTCAAAGCCGAAGAGCCAGCATTGTCCAAAGACGCCTCCGTGGTCATGTGGCCGGCATGGCTCTCCTTGCCGCAGCGTGTAGCATGCGGCTGGAACACGGAGCGCTGTTTACCTTCCTGCAAGCGGTACCTATTTATCTACTCGCATTAACATGCTTTGGAACTGCTAGGTTGGCAGGAGCTGGCCAAGCAACGAGAGCTCACCCCATCGCGGATTCGAACTGCCGACCTTTCGATCGACAGCTCATGGTTCAGCAGTTTAACCCACTGCGCCACCCGCTGGCCTTTCACTGATGAAAGCTTACAGCAAATCCTATGCATGTCTACTCAGAAGTAATTCCCATTATGTTCAATGGGGCTTATTCCTAAATGTGTATGGGATTGTATACCCCTGCTAACTGGGCAAGAGGCTCCTCTTATATTTAGCAGGGGGAGAGTAACTGCCCCTCTTTCACCCCAGCACAGTGTCTTTTCTGGTGGCTGTTTGCTGGTGGTGTTCTACATCTTTCATAGATTGTGAGTCCTTTTGGGACAGGGAACTATTTAATCATTTGATTTTGTCTGTAAACCGCCTTGTGAACTTTTTAGCGGTATATAAATACTGTTAATAATAATAATAATAATAATAATAATAATAATAATAATGGTAGCTTTGCGGCACAATCCTGTCAGTGCTGGCCACTCCGCTGCTCTTGGGCGATGTAAAAGTACCGTGAGCAAAAGGCACATCTTCGACACCCGGAGAGTAAGTGTGCCAGCAGCAAGGCGGCAAGACTCACTCTCCGCCGGAGACAATACGGTGCTGGTGGATGCAGGTAAGTCCTGCGCCGGGTGGTGTGGGGGCGTGGGGAGGTTGGAATGGAATGGAATGGGAGGGGGTGATTGACCCACCAGGCCTGGGAGGGGGGAGGGATTCTCAGTGGTGTGCTGCACCAAATCCTATCCCATGTGCGTGGCCCGGAGAGCCCTGCAAAGGCTCCTCAGATTTGCGCTGGTCATTTTGCTGGTGCACATCCGAGAAAAATGTGAAAAATCCATAGGGGCAGCTGGGGCATTACCTGGGGGCCCTTTCCCCTGAGGAGCCCTCCAGCTGCACCAGCAGTAGCCCAAGGATCTGGGCAGGTTGCTTTTGCACGCTGCGGTGGCCCTGGACAGGATTGGGCTGTTAGTCAAGGAAGCCACAACACTGGGGTGAAGTTGTTTCATTAAGAAACTTGAACTCCCCTTACAAATTGTCCAGGTCTCCTCAGTCTTCAGAACCATAACCAGCTCAGGGTATGCCAGTTACAGGAAAGGGACCATCTCAGTTTAGAATACTGTATAGTGAGATGATAATCTGCCATGTGTGATTTTCAAAAACCTGGAAATGCAAGCAGCAATACTCAACACTTGCATAGTACTCCTTGAGCATGCAAAGGGCTTCACATGCAATATCTTGATATAGTCATTCCAGTAACCCTTTCAGATATGAACTCGTATCCCCTAATTGCAGCTGAGGCTGAGAGGGTGTGCTTTGCCCAAGGTCACCTAGTGGCAGAGGCGTATCTAGGGCGGAGCAAACGGAGCACCCGCTCCGGGCGCCATCGCCCGAAGGGCGCCCCGCTGCTCCGCCCGCGAGTCGGACTCGGACTTGACTCGGACTTGGAGACTCGAGTCCGACTCGGACTCTCGAGTCCGAGTCCGACTCGGGCCGGCCCCCTCAATCGGGAGAGCCGGCTGGGGACATCTTCCCCGGCCGGCTGCCCGGGGCCTTCTAAGGAAGGCCCGCTGCGCAATTTTTTGCGCATGCTCAGACTGTTACTGAGGGAAAAGGGCAGCCCTTTTCCCTCAGTAACAGTCTGAGCATGCACAAAAAATTGCACAGCGGGCCTTCCTTAGAAGGCCCCGGGCAGCCGGCCGGGGAAGACGTCCCCAGCCGGCTCTCCCGATTGGGGGGGGTCCCGCCGGGTCGCCCCCTCCCGGAGTGTGCCCCTCCCTCCTGGAGCATGCTCCTCCCTCCCGGAGCGCGCCCCCCCTCCGGAGCGTGCTGCGGCCTGTTGGCCGCGGCACGATATTTAATTATAGGGGCGCCTACCCCCCCAGTGCTCCTGGCGCCAAGGGGGGCGGTTACGCCTCTGCCTAGTGGATTCATGGCAGCGGTGAGATTCAAACTAGGGAAGTCCTAATTCACACCTCCATTGCTTAGCCGCAACACTACAACAGTTCTCAGTAATACTGAAGTGCAATGGTTTTCTTCTACAGACAAAGGAAATCAGGATTACTGTATACTGAAAGATAACATTTGCTACAGTTTTTTTTTTTAAGTTAGCTCGATGTACTTACTAGCTATTGAATACCTTTCTACATACAGTATTTGCTCAGAGGCTAGAAAAATAGGACAAAGCCTGTCCTTTATTTGTTCAGGAACATTCCAGCCAATCAAATAAACAGACCCAATTGCAGATCTCTCGACTTGCAGGTGGGACTATTGTTTGCCTTTTTTGCTTGGGCAATTATGAGGCTGGGTGTTAATCACCTAGTAGGTAGGCCTAAAAGTAAAACATCTAAATCATTCACTGTTTACCCACTAACAGGTTGAAGGAGTGCAGGGTTGGGCCACATTTGTCCAAATATTGGTCCACTGACAACTAGGTGGGGTTTTGCTTTTCTTGTTTTCTTTGTTGCTGTGTAAATTTTGCTCTTGCATGCTGACACAATTATGACGGAAAAAACATAAAAAGTTGCAATACTTGCCATATCCTAAAAGGCCAAGCTGAAGGGTGAGTAGTAGTACATGTTAATTGATAATGTTTTGCTTATGGTAACGTTATCTGGATTTAAGGACCAAAGGCCGGAAATTAGCTGGTTGCTGCAGGAAAACAAAATCTATTTTTGTTAGCTATGTGGGCAACAGTTAAATGAAGGGAACATCTGTGTATCAAGAGCAGAGCTGCACTGCTTCTAATTACACTGTCATTTTGTTCTGCGCTAAATTAGTGACTGGGGGTTCAGATCATATCCTCAAACGGATAGACTTTAAGACCTCATGCTCCGAGCTCGCTGTTTAAGGAGGGGGGGGGGAAGAGAGAGAGAAAAAACTTCCTGGTTCATTTTGAAAATAGGTATTGACTCATAATTGTAGTTGTCATGAAGATGAGGAAGACATTATGTAATTGGATTCTTGCTGCAATTTATGTCTAAGGCTCCTGCTTAATAGCAGCTATTGGACAAACGGTTTGATCAAAAAGGAGTTCGCCACTTGTGAACTTTACCCAAGGAAAAGGTGGGCAGAAAGTATATGTTGAATGTTGTTGTTGTTCAGTCGTTAAGTCGTGTCCGACCCTTGTTGAATACAGTGGAATTAAAGGAGGACTGGAATACTTTGAAGAAGGTTTATTATTCTGAAGTGCCCTGAATGTTAATTCCAGTCATAAATCACTATGTGCCTGAGTTTTGCTGGGAGGATGTTACCGCTTTAGATGTATCACATCCTTCAGCTGCAGTGATTTCAGTGCATGACTGATCTAGCCTTAATGAATCATGGCATTTCCAAGAATTTTTTTTAAAGAATTGCTGACTTGTAAAGAAATGTAACTTTTTTTTCCCAAAAAAGCACCAATTCATGAGAAAGCACCCCTCTCCAGTTCCCATGAGCAAAATAAAGAATATTCTCTCTCTCTCTCTCTCTCCATCCATCCATCCATCCATCCAGTGGCGTCGCTCTAGGTGGGACGGAAAGCTAAGTTCCACAGTGCGCTGACCCTCCATTACTCACCGGCACGAAGCAGTCCCTCCACCTCTCCTTCGGAGCCATTCAGTGGGGCGAAGGCAACACGCAGGGAGTCTCCTGCACATTGCCTTTGCTGCACTGAATGGCTTTGAAGGCAAGGGGGCGGGGCCACCTCGTGCCAGTGAGTAATGGTCAACATGCTGTGGAACTTAGCATTCTGCCCCACCTAGAGTGATGCCATTCTATCTATCTATCTATCTATCTATCTATCTATCTATCTATCTATCTATCTATCTATCTATCTATCTATCTATCTATCTATCTATCTATCTATCTATCTATCTGGTGCTACTTCAAGCACAAGTATGGGTTTGAGAAGAGTTCATTATTTCTGTTTTACTTTCCAGGATGAATCACCTAACACCCCTAGATGATGTACTGGAACTTATAGCAAACTTGCTTTCCTCAGATTTCTTTGGTACATGTTAAACCCAATATTTCAATTATAGCACTGTATTTAATTAAGGACAGAAAGGTGGAGTAGTGTACTTGGATCCCACACTACATCTGCTATTATGACTCTTACTGCTATAGTATTGTTGCCAGCCGTCGTAAGGACCATGTGCACTTGAGTTCCTTGCAGGGTTCGCCTGCGCACAGAGCTCGTAGGTGACTGCAATCCTGGTTATGCATGGATCTGCATAACTGATCTGAGCCCATTTATGTGTGAGCTCGTTGTGTGTGGCCTTCATGCCAATTCACAATCACCCTGAGGTTCTGTAACTAGAGCCAATCCAGACAGTCATGAGATTGGGCACCTCAAGTACATGGTGCAAAAAGATAGTGTTTCAGGTTTTTGCAATACTCCTACTGCACAATCCTATCCAACTTACACCACCGGCGTAACTCAGCTCAATCCTAGCCAATTTACACCACCGGTGTAACCCAGCGGTGCAGCGAGAACGGGAGGCCCCAGAATGGAAAGGGGATTCAAATCCAAAGGGGGATTCAAAGGGGTTTTGAATCCCTTTTCTGTTCTGGGGCCTCCTGTTCTCGCTGCACCACTGGGTTACACCGGTGGTGTAAGTTGGATAGGATTGAGCTGAGTTACGCCGGTGGTGTAAATTGGATAGGATTGCACTACTAATCTCATAATCCCCCCCCCCACACACACACACATCTCATCCTGTTGTGGCAGATACAGACTTAAATATTGGATTTTCACTGAGCTCAGCATTTGTGAAATCTGGCCAGGGAAGTTTTAGAAACTACACTGTGATCCTTGTATGCAAAGGGCTATATATTGCTACAGACATGAATTATCTATTGCTGTTCTTGTCCTTCTTATCTCGGTATATGGAGCCAATTTTACATTTCAAAATAAACCATCTGTTTCTCTTCAGCTACCTGGAGGGCCTACTTTATGTAGCTATCCACAACAACAATAACTTTTGGACCTGCACCAGTGTAGCTGTGGAGGTTTCTTGCTCATCTTTTTCTCTCCAAACCATCTTCAGTTTCTTCTGCACTAAGGATGTATTAACAAGCTTCTTTTGGATGTCCATAAATCAGTTCCACTCTCAAATGACAGAATGCACATAATACAGTTCTTTCATGTCTGTTTCATCCTTCAAGAGGAAGGTTTACATTAGTACTTTTGTATTACATTTGAATGACTGTGGCAGGAGTACGCAACTCAACTCATCTCTTTCTGATATCTAAGTGGTCTCCTGATGTCTCTGTTATGGCCAACACGGTTTTGGCCAGGATAAAAATTGCAATTAGGGTTGACCAATTAGGGGGTGACCAAATAGGTTGCAATTAGGGTTGACCAATCAATTAGGGGTGACCAAATAGGCATGAAAATCCAATGTAAACTGAACAATTATATCCAATGTAAACTGAACAATTAAACTGAACCAGTATTTAAAATTAAAATTTGATTACAAAGTTGTATCATAAATACCCTGAGTAATAGCCAGCATAGCAACCTCCACTGAATAATCCCATCCTTTCAATGTGCATTTGTCTGGTTTGGCTCAAGCATGTTGGAAAGTGGTAAGAATGTTGGAAAAGGAACAGGGAGATCCAGATTTCAATTTCAAGTGAAACTCACATGGGCCAGGAACCCTGGGCCAGTCATCCTAGCAAAGCCTGGCCTATCTCACATGACTATTATGAAGACAGAATGCAGGGTGAGGGACATGGGAGAAGAACCTTGAATGCTACCTTGATGGCCTTCAAGGGAAGATAGGATAAAAATGTGACTAAAAATAACAAGATGAATGTGTGAAATAGTACAGCAGTTTTCACAGTTATAGAATATATGGGCCATGGATTTCATAAGGCATGTTTCCGCAATATTTCACATCACTGGTAATTTAGTATGTATTTATTATTTGTTTATTTATTAAACAAGTAGGAATTACATGAAGCAGAAAATGACATAGGCAACATTTTCCTGATGGGTGTTCCCAAGGTGAACTAGACGTTTGTGCTGTCATACATTACAGAAAATGTCCTTTTTTTTACATGGAAATTAACAAACTGAACCAGTCGACTCCCTGCGTGTTGCCTTCACCTCTTGGACTGATTCTGACGGCGAGTGGGCAGGGCCAACATGGAACGGAGCGGTTACCGCTGTGCAAGACTTACTGTTCCGCCCCACCTCTATTTATTTTATTTATTTTTCACATTTTTATACCACCCTTCTTCCAAGGAGCTCAGAATGGTGTACATATTTTCTCCCCTCCTTTTGTCCTCACAACAACCCTGTGAGGTAGGTGGGGCTGAGAGATAGTGACTGGCCCAAGGTCACCCAGGAAGCTTCATGGCTAAGCGGGGATTTGAACCTGGATCTTCCAGGTCTAAGTCCGACTCCCAAACCACTACACCATCCTGCAAACCGCTACACCATCTAGCAATGCCAGTGTTGTCACCCAATGAGCTGTAGGTCTGAAAGAGTCAAAAGGAAAGACTTCATCAGCAACAGATAATTAGTTTATGTAATTCACTGAACCTAATTGAGGTCATGTTGCGTTGGCCTCTAGGTAAGATGGCCATATCAAAGGAATAGACACATTCATGGAAGATAGTGTCCCAATGGCTATTAGTCATAGCAGTTAAATATAACATCCATGTTCAGAGGCAGATTCTCTCTGAGTGCCATGTTCTGGGGACAAATGAATCTGTTCTCCATAAATAACTCATTATTCATCTCTTGGTTGTTTCCATCTCTTGGTTGTCTCCACATACATGCAGCAACCAAGATCATGAGATCAATGATAATGAGATCAATGGGGAGAACTTAACTGCTTTCTTGGACCAAACCAACATCGTTTGAGCTCAGCATTTTGTTTCCAACAGTGGCCCAGCCAGATGCTCCTGGAAGCAGGACATGAAGGTGATGATGGCCTTCCTGTTTTTCTTTTCCCATAATAATTTAAATTCACAGAATAAAAATACTCAAAGAATGAGTCCGTTATTCTTTTATCTTGTACTGTTCTAACACCAATTTGGTAATGGTGCATGTTTAAATCTTTAAACCATTCTAGACAAATATGTTCATGTAAGAAGTCTTGCTGACTTGCATATTTCTTTATGTATGTATTATACACAGTCCCACCAATGTTTACGGTACTTTACACTTACACAAAGAATAAAGATAGATCTCTGTCCCAAAGAGCTTACAATCTAAAGTTTCACAATGAGTGTGTGTGTATAGGTGTGGAGGAATAAAAGTGAGGCAGGCAAGGAATGATGGTTCTGTTAACCTGGGGACGAGGCTGAAATGGCTACGCCAAATGTTTTAAGGTGCTGCTACTCTAAAATTAGAGTAGTAGAGTAGTAGAGTAGTAGTAGTTAAGATCGGGCTGTTAGTTTCTACCTGCTAGACTTGTGCTGCCAGCAACATGGAATTTTTGGCGTATATTCTGCACATGAGATGAAAATAATTAAAAATTTTCATCTCATGTGCAGAATATACGCCAAAAATTCCATGTTGCTGGCAGCACAAGTCTAGCAGGTAGAAACTAACAGCCCGATCTTAACTCAGTCCTCCCCGTGGCGATATAGTGCATAGTGCGGGGGATTTTCGCTGCCCAATGCAGGCAGTTCAGGCCTGGGAAGGGGGATTGGAGTCGGTGTGCGCCATTGCCAACCCCGCCTCTCCCCTGGGCTCAATCTGTCTACCCCCTGCACCCATCTCCTCCACGTTTCACCCTCCCCCGCCCCATTCAACCCTCTCCCCACCCTCCCCGTTCCACCCCCTGTGCAGGGCTTACCTGCTCCAGTGAGCCTCCGTCACTTTGCCGGCACTCACAGGAAGGCTCTGGCCTTCCTGCTGGCTTGCTGGCTCCCTGCACTACCGCAAAGTGCTTTACAGCTGTTTTTGCAGCAGCCCTGCCTTTGAACAGGTTTGGGCTGTAAGCCACCTACTTGTTGCGTGCCTTGTAGCCAGTCCCTTGCCTTCTACTATATCAATTAAAATTTTCAGACACATTATGAGAAGGATTTAAATTGGGGAAAAAAAACACATTGCCGATACATCTTTTGATGTATATTGTACTACCTGGGATGGAAAGGGGAAAAGTTCAGTGGGATTTCACCAACTGGCAAAACTAAGACCTGTTGTGAGATTTGGAGGCCACCTAGTAATGTTTTCCTCTGGTTGGATGAGGGATATGGCTTTCATGATATCTGCAGGGGTGAAAATCTTAACTTTGATCATGGAGTTTCAGTAAGTCCTTTAATGATCATATAAGCTTGATCACTAGGCTGGCATTCTTACCATCACTGGAACACTGGGGGGAATTGCAGCATAGCTTTGTCTGGAGGATATTGAATTGCTCATCTGTGCCTTTGTTATCTTGCCATCGGATTACCAGAAATTTCTCTTTGGAGATCTCCTACTGGGGGCTTTACACAACAGCCCTTGGAGTTTTTTTTTTTTTAAAAAATGCACAAAGATCCTAATCCATATTAAAAACATCCCCTCATGCAGAAGAAAATGACAGTAGCTAATTCTCATTTCCCTTGGTCCAGAATTATGAATCTGTCTTCTGTTAGAATGCTAAATATGCATCGTTTTATAGTTGCGGTGCACACAGCCTTTCCATTAGCTCCTGCCCTGTCATGTCACCATTCATACAGCTTTGCTCATGAATTTGTCACCTAATTGCATAGTCAAAACCAGCCGTTGTTTCATCAGACAAATGGACCATACAAATTGAATCCATTATTTATACATTTGGGACATTAATCTAGGAGCACCTTTTAAAGCACTCAGTGATGGGGGACGGGGGACGGGACTGCTTAAGGGAGATAGACGTGGAAAGACAGCTCATGGCTTCTATCCATTGCCATTTCAATTTGCATTGTGATGAGCCAGCTTCACACTATCCAAAAGTAATGTCTTCCCAGAGGTGAATATACTCGCATGCTTCTGGTGGACAGATTGAAAGCTGAATGTTATTTTCCATTAGCATACTCTTCAGTACTTATTGTTACTATTATATGAGGCCTGTTGTTATTAAGACAGTATGCATTTCTCCCCCCCCCCCATAAGTATTGATAAACTTGTAATGTAAAATGTGGAGAAGCATCAACACATATGTGTCACACCCGCACGCACACACACACACCCACATACCCACACACACACACCAGTAAATAAAACGTTGGTTCACAGGGTGATGTGGGACCTGTCATTGTTGTCTCTCCACCCTAACCTACCTCACAGGTACGGAAAGACCCTAACCACTGGTGTCACTGCAGGGGGGCGGAGCTCTAAGTTCCGCCGCGGTCAGACCCTCCGTTACATGGAAGCACGAAGCGCCCCCGCCCCCTCGCCTTTGGAGCCATTCAAGTCGGCACCGACTTAAATGGCTCCAAAGGCGAGGGGCGCTTCGTGCTCCCGTGTAACGGAGGGTCTGACCACGGCAGAACTTAGAGCTCCGCCCCCCCTTCAGTGACGCCAGTGACCCTAACCTTTGTGTGAGAGGGGAAAAAACTGTGTCTACTGCCCTGACCTCCTTGGAGGAAAGGCAAGATCAAAATGTAAGAATAAACAAACAAACAGAACTTCCACAGCCCAACATGCATTGCATGTGCAGTTTAGTTTTTTTCTATCCTGGACTGCTGACTCTGCTATAAGGTAAATTTTGTGGAACCTGGTTTAATGTAGTGGCAAGGAGAGAAGACAGATGTCAGAGGAACAGAGCATTGGAACTGGCTTGGAAGGGACATTGCTTGCCACATTCACTTCAAACATTACACACTTCCTAGCTGTGCGAAATTTTGAGGCAGTGCTACTGGATTTTGATTCCTATGGACACATACAATTTCTTGGAAGTATTGGCTTGACTTACCAATACTGTACACAAGCAGAGCGCAGCGGAAGCAACTGGGCACTTCGGCAACAGAGTCTTTGACATGCTTCAACCCCAGCCAACTCGCAGCTGCAAAAATGCACTGATTCAGTTCAGATGTAATACAAAACCATGGCTTGGCGTTGCATGAGAGAGTCTTGGCCTCATGCGCTTCCTCCACTCCTTGCAAGCTTCCGTTTTCTCCCAGACTTGGGATTTCACTTCAAGTTAAAAAAAAAATCTACTATTGCATCCAAATCAGACGAACGTTCTTTGCATCAGGTTTGATCATACGTTCCAGTTCTGATTTTCAGGCAAACCACAGTTTGCCTAGTTCAGAAGTAACAGTAAATTATGGTCTGCTACAAATTGAAATGCAAATGAGTGAACTCAGGAAGATAGTGGAGGACAGGAAGGCCTGGCGGGATATATGGTTCATGGGATCACGAAGGGTCGGACACGACTTAACGACTGAACAACAACAACAACAACAAATTGAAAATAGGGGGGAGGGGGGTGCAAGGTGAGGAAGGAGGAAGTGCATGAAGCCAGAGGAAGTGCATGAGCCTGAGACTTGCTCAAGCAGTGCCAAATCATGGTTTGGCAGTATATTTGGACCAACTCTGTGTCTTTCTCTGATCTTCCTTCAACTGCGACTGCTTCCAGCTGTTTGCTTCCTCCCCTCATAGCCGTCTTTCAAGTAATGATGGGTATCGCATTGCAAAAGAGACACTCCTCCCAGCTATCAGGAGGAGACTATCTCCTGTCATTAGCTCCCACTGATGAAACTTCAAATGCAGTTTTTCTCAGCACCGAAAGGTCACGTTGGGAGAAGCTCTACCTGTTGCATTTCTACGAGTCCTTCAACCATTAATGGCAAAGAAGCCGTGCTAGGGAAAAAATAACACATGTGGCAACCCATGTTTCTTAGTTGCCCCTTCATGAAATTCATGGCAGATCAATAATCTGAATACGAATGCCCTACATCCAAACTAATATAATCGCAACTTACTGCAACAGGGTCTTTGAAGTCTACCAACATCACTGACAGCAAAGATGACAAGCCAAGTTTGCAGCAATTTACTGTGCAAGTAGTATTCTAGAGCCACATGTGGAAGATCGTTATGGATCTGTCTTTGATCCTCATCCAGTTTTGAGCACAGACAGCAAACATGACTCAATATATAGGGGAAAAAGCTATGAGAAAACATACTCTAATATGATCAGTAATATGCTGCAGATTATGAAACAAGATTGACCTCAAATGGTTTAGGAGTTGCTTAGCTACAGGGCTGAAATAGGAACTCCCTCTTGAAGTGACAGGAAATGACTCCACAGCAACCAAGAGGACAGAAGTTTCAGAGGCCACCTAGTGGCCGAATCATGCAATTTACACTCACTAATAGTCCCTCTGCATCCTCCGTCTATCAGCACTCTCTGCCCTCAACCTGTCACTACTAAGATAGATACACCATTCTTTCTAACCATTTGAAAGCCTACAGGGCAAGAAGGGGCCAGTGTGCAGCTAGGTGACTACTGTGCCCAAAGTAGCAGCTTCTGTGCAGAGGTTTGGAACAGACGGACCAATTGAAAATGTGGGTGTATGGACAGCATGTGAGACTGGAGACCGTATTTACCGCTTACACACAGAGCAGAAATTAAGGTGGTGCCTTAACTTAAAAGTTGTCATGCATTTTGGTTCCTGAGTGCATTTGTTAGGGCCTTAACTCTTCTCTTTAAACCGAAGTGGTTTCTGAATCCAAGAACGTATTCTTAGAATTGGTTTGACAGTAGGACAATTTTTATCTGTCTGTAAAAGAACACCATGCAAAAACAATCCTTCTTTCCCCCCCCCCACTGTGATAGTTTCATTTTATTTACACACACACACACACACGCGCACACACACACACACACACACACACACACACACACACACACACACACACACACACGAAAATGGGACAGGGTAAAGGGGAGGAAATATTTTACTCAACGTTCAGCAAACAAAGAGAAAGAGATGTTCAACACGTTTGTAACATTTAAAAATGCTTTTGCAATGATCCTGATAACAATTACAATAACAGTTAATTAAATATTGGTCTTTGTCTCACAAAGGGGTGTGTTAATGTAAAAATTCAAAGGACAGATTTCCTGCAGTTGCAAGCAATTCATGAATTACTGTATATCTCATAAAAACCAGATTTGAATCAGGGCATGAATCTACTGAATGCAGAGTTCCAGAGAATAGCAAGGAGAGATAAGAAGGCCTTCTTAAATGAACAATGCAAGGAAATCGAGGAAAACAACAGAATGGGGAGGACTAGAGATCTCTTCAAGAAAATTGGAGATATCAAGGGAACGTTTTGTGCAAAGATGGGCATGATAAAGGACAAAAAAGGCAAGGATCTAACAGAAGCAGAAGAGATTAAGAAGAGATGGCAAGAATACACAGAAGAACTATACAAGAAAGATCTTAATGTTCCTGATGACCACGCTGGTGTGGTCACTGACCCAGAGCCGGACATCCTAGAGAGTGAAGTCAAGTGGGCCTTAGGTAGCATTACTAACA
Source organism: Plestiodon gilberti rubricaudatus (assembly GCA_026170595.1). Lineage (NCBI taxonomy): Eukaryota > Metazoa > Chordata > Lepidosauria > Squamata > Scincidae > Plestiodon > Plestiodon gilberti. The sequence continues at coordinate 266,912,939 of JANXHW010000001.1, forward strand.
ACAAAGCTAGTGGAGATGATAATATCCCAGCTGAGCTACTTAAAATCCTAAATGATGATGCTGTGAAAGTGCTGCACTCAATATGCCAACAAATTTGGAAAACTCAGCAGTGGACAAAGGATTGGAAAAGGTCAGTTTACGTTCCAATTCCAAAGAAGGGCAGTGCCAAAGAGTGTTCAAACTATCGCACAATTGCACTCATTTCACATGCTAGCAAGGTTATGCTCAAAATCCTACAAGCTAGGCTTCAGCAGTACGTGGACCGAGAACTACCGGACGTACAAGCTGGGTTTCGAAGAGGCAGAGGAACTAGAGATCAAATTGCCAACATGCGCTGGATCATGGAGAAAGCACGAGAGTTCCAAAAAAACACCTACTTCTGCTTCATTGACTACGCAAAAGCCTTTGATTGTGTGGATCACAACAAACTGTGGCAAATTCTTAAAGAGATGGGGGTACCAGACCACCTTACCTGTCTCCTGAGAAACCTGTATGCAGGTCAAGAAGCAACAGTTCGAACCGGCCATGGAACAACTGATTGGTTCAAAATTGGGAAGGGAGTACGGCAAGGCTGTATATTGTCACCCTGCTTATTTAACTTATATGCAGAGTACATTATGAGAAATGCAGGGCTGAATGAATCGCAAGCCGGAATCAAGATTGCCGGGAGAAATATCAACAACCTCAGATATGCAGACGATACCACCCTAATGGCAGAAAGTGAAGAAGAACTAAAGAGCCTCTTGATGAGAGTGAAAGAGGAGAGTGCAAAAGTTGGCTTGAAACTCAACATTAATAAAACTAAGATCATGGCATCTGGGCCCATCAATTCCTGGCAAATAGAAGGGGCAGAAATGGAAGCAGTAACAGATTTTACTTTTCTGGGTTCCAAGATCACTGCAGACGGAGACAGCAGCCATGAAATTAAAAGACGCTTACTCCTTGGAAGGAAAGCTATGGCAAACTTAGACAGCATAATAAAAAGCAGAGATATCACCATGCCAACAAAAGTTCGTATAGTCAGGGCGATGGTGTTCCCAGTAGCAATGTATGGTTGCGAGAGTTGGACCATAAGGAAGGCTGAGCGCCGAAGAATAGATGCTTTCGAACTGTGGTGCTGGAGAAGACTCCTGAGAGTCCCTTGGACTGCTAGGAGATCAGTCAATTCTAAATGAAATCAAGCCTGACTGTTCCCTGGAAGGACAGGTACTAAGGCTGAAACTCAAATATTTTGGCCACCTAATGCGAAGAGAGGACTCTCTGGAGAAGACTCTGATGCTGGGAAAGATTGAAGGCAAAAGGAGAAGGGGAAGGCCAAGGATGAGATGGTTAGACAGCATCACCGATGCAACAAACATGAAAATGAGCGAACTCAGGAAGATAGTGGAGGACAGGAAGGCCTGGCGGGATATGGTTCATGGGATCACGAAGGGTCGGACACGACTTAACGACTGAACAACAACAACAATGAATCTTCTCAAGTTTTTGGGTTGAAACACAGGAAAAAAAACAACCCTCCACCCAAACGTTTGCTGTAAAAATCTGGCTTGTTTTTGTTTTTGTTTTTTAAACAAGGTTCACTTCCAGTTTGCTTTTGAATTCTAAGATTAAAGAACAAAAACAAGGTTGCGAACTCTCAAGAAAAACAAACCTGGGCAGTGCCCGGGGTGGAGTCTATGTGCTTGGGTTCACCTAGGTATACAACTCTGTGCAGAGCATTAACAGTCCCCAGCCACCAAACAATACCAACCAAACGCCATATCATGCCCCACTGTTCGCAACACAATCCAGACTACACCTGTGGCACAGTCAGCAGAGCAGAGCAGATATGAAATGACAGTGAAGCCACAGGCTACTGGTCGGATCACGCGTTTGAATGACACCTTATGGTAAAGAAGTGAAGTTCTATTCCCCCACCCCTATGCATGCATATATACACACCGAGTGGTGGTGCTGGCTGGCCCTGACCTGCTGCCCCTGAACGGTTGCGACTGTGCTTGCTCTGTTGCTGGCTGCTCCCCACCTTCGAGCCACAGTGCCTGGTTGTCTTCTCTTCCCTCTGGCAGGCAGGCAAGTGTGCACTTGGCTGGCAGTGAGTTTGCCTTTGGCCGCCGGCAGCAGCTGAAGGCGCACAGGCAGGCAGGTTGATCTGGAAAGAACTCCTGGGGAGGTTGGGGAAAACCTGCTGCCTTGTTCGACTACTCTGCTTGGCAGTCTGTCTAAACCAGCAATGAGGCCCAGTGTCTCTGCACTCTTGCTCAGCGGTCTGTGCCTGGCTAGCTACCTCCTCCTCTCCCTTCCCATGGGCATGAGGCAGCCAGCATTGTGAGGGCATCTCCTCCTCCCTTTCACCGCCGTGGCCAGCCTGCCTGCCCTGAAGTCTTGCTACTTCCGGTTCAAGTTACTGGCAGCCACTGTGAAGCTCATGTAGCATTCATTGTGTAAACGCCTGCACTCCCCTGCCTTCTGTGCATAGAGTAACTTCTTCCTCCGGGACTGGTTTTCTCCCAGCCCAGCCCGGATCTGCAAGGCAGAAAAATTAAAAACAAACAAACAAACAAGAGCCAGGCTCAGCATCCCTTTGATCAGCAGTGATGGTCTGCACAGAAGAAAACCCTCTGGAGTCCTCCCCGAATCATTTGGGAACCTTAAACAAAAGAACATGAAACATGATTATTTCTAAAGCCCTATTTCTTTTGCTGACGCTAACGTTTTTTAGAACCTGAGACTATACTTATTTATTCAGAAGTAAGCCCAACTTTGTTCTGTGGGTCTTGTCTTGCTTAGGAAATATGTTTATCAGCTCCAAGATAGGGTTGTGGGCAGCCATACCTGGATCTAGGCCTCAATAGCTAGATCTGGACCCTGAAATGCAGTGGAAGGTACTGCTTGTTGACCAAGCAACAGCAAAAGACCAGACCCTTAGCATTTACATCAGGCCTGGTCAATCCAGAGACATCATGTTGTTGTTGTTGTTGTTGTTCAGTCGTTAAGTCGTATCCGACCCTTCGTGATCCCATGAACCATATCCCGCCAGGCCTTCCTGTCCTCCACTATCTCCTGAGTTCGCTCATTTTCATGTTCATTGCATCGGTGATGCTGTCTAACCATCTCATTCTTTGCCTTCCCCTTCTCCTTTTGCCTTCAATTTTTCCCAGCATCAGAGTCTTCTCCAGAGAGTCCTCTCTTCGCATTAGGTGGCCAAAATATTTGAGTTTCAGCCTCAGTATCTGTCCTTCCAGGGAACAGTCAGGGTTGATTTCATTTAGGATTGACTGATTTGATCTCCTAGCAGTCCAAGGGACTCTCAGGAGTCTTCTCCAGCACCACAGTTCGAAAGCATCTATTCTTCGGCGCTCAGCCTTCCTTATGGTCCAACTCTCGCAACCATACATTGCTACTGGGAACACCATCGCCCTGACTATGCGAACTTTTGTTGGCATGGTGATATCTCTGCTTTTTATTATGCTGTCTAAGTTTGCCATAGCTTTCCTTCCAAGGAGTAAGCGTCTTTTAATTTCATGGCTGCTGTCTCCATCTGCAGTGATCTTGGAGCCCAGAAAAGTAAAATCTGTTACTGCTTCCATTTCTGCCCCTTCTATTTGCCAGGAATTGATGGACCCAGATGCCATGATCTTAGTTTTATTAATGTTGAGTTTCAAGCCAACTTTTGCACTCTCCTCTTTCACTCTCATCAAGAGGCTCTTTAGTTCTTCTTCACTTTCTGCCATGAGGGTGTTATCGTCTGCATATCTGAGGTTGTTGATATTTCTCCTGGCAATCTTGATTCCGGCTTGCAATTCATTCAGCCCTGCATTTCTCATAATGTACTCTGCATATAAGTTAAATAGGCAGGGTGACAATATACAGCCTTGCCGTACTCCCTTCCCAATTTTGAACCAGTCGGTTGTTCCATGGTCGGTCCGAACTGTTGCTTCTTGACCCGCATACAGGTTTCTCAGGAGACAGGTAAGGTGGTCTGGTACCCCCATCTCTTTAAGAATTTGCCACAGTTTGTTGTGATCCACACAATCAAAGGCTTTTGCGTAGTCAATGAAGCAGAAGTAGGTGGTTTTTTGGAACTCTCGTGCTTTCTCCATGATCCAGCGCATGTTGGCAATTTGATCTCTAGTTCCTCTGCCTCTTCGAAACCCAGCTTGTACGTCCGGTAGTTCTCGGTCCACATACTGCTGAAGCCTAGCTTGTAGGATTTTGAGCATAACCTTGCTAGCATGTGAAATGAGTGCAATTGTGCGATAGTTTGAGCACTCTTTGGCACTGCCCTTCTTTGGAATTGGAACGTAAACTGACCTTTTCCAATCCTTTGTCCACTGCTGAGTTTTCCAAATTTGTTGGCATATTGAGTGCAGCACTTTCACAGCATCATCATTTAGGATTTTAAGTAGCTCAGCTGGGATATTATCATCTCCACTAGCTTTGTTGTTAGTGATGCTACCTAAGGCCCACTTGACTTCACTCTCTAGGATGTCCGGCTCTGGGTCAGTGACCACACCAGCGTGGTCATCAGGAACATTAAGATCTTTCTTGTTAAGAGACATCATACTGCTAGCCAATTAAAGAGGCCAATATTGCATATTCATATTCCTCCCTGTGCCTGAATACAGCCCAATCCTAAGGGCTGGTATTGCTGGCAGAACTAGTATTCTGCCAGCGGTGACTGCCTTATGGCAGTCACAAAAAGCACTCTGACAGCATGCGGAGGTGCATGATAAGAGAAGGGTGGATCGCCTTAACTAGGCTTACCATATTTTACAAACCTCAAACCGGGACACCCCCCCCCCATAACAGCCCCCCCGCAAGGTAAATAATTAATTAATGTAAAAGCAACGAAAAATCAACCACAAACAACAAAAATCAACCACAAACCACAAACCACAACGAAAAATCAACCACAAAAATCAACCACAAACTACAAACCACAACGAAAAAACAACCACAAAAATCAACCACAAACCACAACGAAAAATTAAAAGTCCAGAAACCAGAAGTTTTTAATTAATTAAGTAAGAAAGGGGGCGCAAAGTGCCCCCTCTTGCCGCGCGCCCCCTCTTGCCGCGCGAAGCGTGGTCGTAATTTTTAATTAAATAATTAATTAACTAAAGGGGGCGCGAAGCGCCCCCTCTTGCCGCGCAAAGCGCGCCCGGAATTTTTAATTAAATAATTAATTTTTATATTAAAAAAATGCTTACCTGGTCGCTGGTCGTCCTCGCGCTGCTCCGGACTGCTGCTGGGGCCGCGGCAAGCAGGCTTTTTTTGCGGCCTGGTCTCGCAGCGGCACCGGGAGAAACGGAGCTGCTGGGAGACCGGGCGAAACACAGCCTGCTTGCCCGGGCGGCGCGAGCCTCCGGCAGGCTCGCACAACACGGGCAAGCAGGCTGTGATTCTCCCGGTGCCGCTGTGAGACCAGGCTGGTCTCGCAGCGGCACCGGGTGAAGCACAGCCTACTTGCCCGTGTTGTGAGAGCCTGCCGGAGGCTCGCGCCGCCTGGGCAAGCAGGCTGGCCCGGTCTCCCAGCGGCTCTGTTTCTCCCGGTGCCGCTGCGGTGGGAGATCGGGCCAGCCTGCTTGCCCGGGCGGCGCGAGCCTCCGGCAGGCTCGCGCAACACAGGCAAGCAGGCTGCGTTTCTTCCGGTGCCGCTGCCTTGGGAGAAACGCAGCCTGCTTGCCTGGGTTGTGCGAGCCTGCCGGAGGCTCGCGCCGCCCGGGCAAGCAAGCAGGCTGGCCCGGTCTCCCAGCACGGGCACCGCACGGAGCCGCTGGGAGACCGGGCGAACGACAGCCTGCTTGCCCGTGCCATGCGCGGCTGCCGGAGGCACGGGCAGCAGGCTGTCTTTCGCCCGCTCCCTCACTGGCTCTCTGCCGGTGAGAGAGCGGGCGGACGACACCCGCTCGCCGCTGCCATCTTCTTTTTTTTTAAACTTACCCGGGCGCCGGCAGTATCTTGGATCACGAAATCTCGCGTGATCCAAGATGTCGGCGCCCAAATCTCGTGAGGGCATCATGCCCTCACGAGATTTGGGTGCCGACATCTTGGATCGCGTGAGATTTTGTGATCCAAGATGCTGGCACCCGGTTAAGTTTTTTTTTTAAAAAAAAGATGGCGGCGCCCATTCATCCCCCGGGACCAGACCGGGAATCGAGCTCAATTTCCGGGACTGTTCCGCCGGAACCGGGACGAATGGTAAGCCTAGCCTTAACATAAGAAGAGCCCTGCTGGATCAGGCCAAAGGCCCATCTAGTCCAGCTTCCTGTATCTCACAGTGGCCCCACTAGATGCCTCAGGGAGACAGACAGACAGACAGACAGACAGGTAGACAGACAGACAGACAGGTAGGGAAAATTCTTTTACTTTCTTGCCCTGCAGTCCTCCCAGGTAGTAGGATCACTGCTTGGGAGTTACAGACCATTGGGGAGGGAAGAGAAGAAGATGTGCCCAGGACACTTCCTCTTCTGCCCCCTTCCCAGGGGCCAATGGAGATTGTTCCCAGAAGCCTTGGGGCCCCCTGGGAGAATCCCATTGGCTGTCACAAGACTTTTGGTAGCCAAAAAGTTAATGTGTAAAATCCATCTCAGCCATGACTCTAGATTTTTCTTAGCTATGTGTGACTTAAAAGTGCACTTTTTGGTTGCCATTGTGAAAACTATGGGGCGGAGAGATGGGGCCCTTCCCCAGGTTAGCCCTCTCTCCCTCCCTCTGAAATTGGCACTGAGTACGACTTGGAAATTCTGTTTTTTAGAATTCTGCTGGACAAGGGCTCTTGCTAGATTTGGCTGGTGCTGGTGAAGTTACCAGTCAACATTTCACCCCATGGGAAAGTGACTGGAAATATCATCATTGTTTTTCTGCTAATAAAATTACAATATTCTGAATAAAAGATTGTATCCCTGTATGTATATAGTGCTATTTTGAAACTACTTGCTGTGTTGAATGTTGGCACAATACTACACCCTGATTAAGGGAAAAGCTTTTTCAGCAAAATAACTTGGTAGCTGAAGGGAGGGAAATGCTTACTGGAATAGATTTTACAATTAAATTCTACCAAATTTTCTCTTAATTTGTGGCGTTTTAATCCTCTAAATAGGCTGGCGCCTGTGAGCAAAATCTGGCAGTAATCTCCTATACTTAAACTGTTAGCTTGGGAACTTACGTTGTTCAAGACTGCAAACATAAAAGAAGGCAACTTAATTGGGAACTGATCTGTTACTATTTTAGAGTCATATCACATGTCGCTGTTGGTAACAGGATGCTAATATAGTGGTATATCAGTAGAAAACAGCCTCTAATGTCTATGATACAAACATATAGGATAGTCTCCGTTGCAATATTTGTATCTTAATTCCTACACTTGTGCAAACTCTCTTTGCATGTGTACCAATACAACCAATACTGAAATAGTGCATGTATTTAAGGCACATATTTAAGGACACATATTTAAGGACTGCAGTATGCATCTTTGTATGGCTGGCCAGCGGGTGGTGCAGTGGGTTAAACCGCTGAACCATGAGCTGTCGATCGAAAGGTCGGCAGTTCGATTCCCGTGACGGGGTGAGCTCTCGTTGCTTGGCCAGCTCCTGCCAACCTAGCAGTTCCAAAGCATCTTAATGCGAGTAGATAAATAGGTACCGCTTGCGGGAAGGTAAACAACGCTCCGTGTTCTAGCTGCATGCTACGTGCTGCGGCAAGGAGAGTCATGCCGGCCACATGACCACGGAGGCGTCTTCGGACAATGCTGGCTCTTCGGCTTTGAAATGGGGATGAGCACCACACCCTAGAGTCGGACCCGACTGGACTTAATTGTCAGGGGTCACCTTTACCTTTATGGCTGGCCCATCCATGTACTGGACAATGCAGCGAGCAGTGGGTTGTGGGGAGCAGCAAACAGACCCAGGTGCACTTCACTCTAAGTCTGCCACTGCCTCCCTCCAGCCCGCCACAGACAGCGCTACTCCAATACTCTTCCCTACTGCTTTACATCACTCCTTCCTTGCATGGTCCCTTTAAACAGAACAGAAAGTGTGGGACACACTGGGAGTGCTGCAAATATATGCTGCAAATATATGCAAATAAATACATTCAGTTTTGCATTTTAATTCCTTACTGTGTCTTGAGGTTTTTTTTTTTTAAATCAAACCCTGTATATCTTACCCGGCTTGCTCCCCAGATACTATTGAAGTTGAGGTTCTTTTAATAAGAAGGTTTTTTGGCCTGGTGAGAATACAGAGCGGGGAGAGCCTACCAGAAGTTTTTATAAATTTTGACTCTTCGGGGGCTAGGTAAACTGGATACCCTGCTCCATCCCACTCTCTCTCTCTCTCTCTCTCTCTCTCTCTCTCTCTCTCTCTCTCTCTCTCTCTCTCTCTCTCTCTTATTCCACATTTGAAAATACTGGAGCCATTTTAGTCCTTTTTCCTGATTTGAAATTGCAAATGGGTTCTTGCAAGCATGGCCCAATTTGCTTGTAAAGATGCCCTTGAAAATTTTCCTAGCAATTATAAGAGCATCATTTTTTAATCTTAACTGCAAGTTGACACTCTCTGGGAAATTTGAATGAACAATACTGCAGTCATTCAGATGAAAGTCTTCACAATGAAACGACAAGGTCATTGATAAGATTCAAAAGTGATAGTTACATAGATTTGCCCAAATAAAGGCTGAACTACACTGAACCCGTTCGTGCGTGTCCTGGGTGCGTTCGGAGCGGTGTGGCTTCCATTTTAACAGATTGTAATGGAACGCGGGAGAGTGTCGCTCTCCCGAGTTCCAGCGCATTCGGACATGAAGCATGCTGATGTTTGACCGTGTTCGGCCAATCGTAAGAAAGTGGGGGGTGGGACGTAGAGCGACACGTTTCACCAATGGGAGGAGAGGGGGGGCTTTCACCCAATTGGAGTACACTTGTGTTTAAATCAACCTATCACAGGGGGCCAGCAAGCAACCAATCAGGAGGGACATGCAGGGACACTAAGCGGGGAAAAAATCTGGTGGAGCCATGGCAGTGTCCTGGGGTGGAGCATCCGGTTCCCTATGCTCGCGATGCCCCGAGGCATCCCTCACGTGAACGGGTTTGGTGTAGTTCCGGCTTAAGACTTATATCCATGCCAGAGGGATAGTGTAGCCAAGCCCATTCGACTGCTGACAACTCTCATGTATTTATCACAGGACTTGTATCTGGAGTACATTTCAAGTTTATAAGCCTGACTTTACAAGTTACAAACCTCTGACTTTCATTTAAATAAATGTAGGGCATTTCTTTGAAAAATCTAAGGAAGATATTGAAGTGTGGCCTATGCTTTGTGACTTTGTGGCAAACATCCTAAAAAACAATTTCTTACTTCTGACTTTCATTTAAATAAATGTAGGGCATTTCTTTGAAAAATCTGAGGAAGATATTGAAGTGTGGCCTATGCTTTGTGACTTTGTGGCAAACATCCTAAAAAACAATTTCTTAAAAGGCCATGTTGTAAAAGTACAATATGATACAGTACATTCTTGCCCAGTTGCATCATCATGGGTCAAATTTAAAAATCCTCAAATCTAGAAGAGCTGCTTTAGAAAATACCATTATTCCAGAAGAGCATTACACGTTGAAAAGCATTACACCAGGAGAGCATGACACACACCTGTGAGTGTGGGAAACACCTCCTGACCACAACCTTCTTGAGTATGGCATTTCATCCAAATGTTTGCAAACTTCAAGCAACTAATTTCCTAGCAGCAAAACCCCCAGTCAGATCAATGGAAAACTAACTGGGTGGCAACCCTATTAAAAGATGCACTTACCAGCAGAGATCTATTAAAGTTAAAATGAATTCATTTCCAGCACTAGCATCTCTATAAATAGAGACGAAGGTGGATTTGTGTGATTGTGACTGCTTTGCTAAATGCCTCCTCTGCAGCTGAACTGCATTAAAAGGATCCCTCTTTTTGATGGTGTTTATTGTTTTTTATTTTAACTATCTTAGGATGCATCAACTTTCTGAAGCTCTATTTTAAGTTTAGGCTTCCAAAGGAAGAACAAGAATATAACTCTAACTCTAATTAGCTGACTGGTTCATTTTTCTTTTTCTTCCCCACAGTGAGTGTAAGTGCCCCAGACCGTTTTCACACACGATTATAAGAACGTTTCAATGAGAAACAGACGATAGTTTGATTCTCCTTAAAGCCTTATGCATTCTCTTAAAGCTGCCCTAAACAAGATCTTAGCTGTGTGAAGGGCTGGAAAGTCAGTTCGTGGATATTCTTCAGCGATCTACCTTGAGCAGGTTTAGATTAGCCTTGCAAATAACTTACCTGCTGTTGACCCATGTTGCCCCTCCTTCCTGTACCCCCATTCTGCTGGGAATTGTAACTTGCGCTTTCCCCACCGCTGCATTGTGGGGCTATGTCAGCAGGCTGAACAGGAGCAACATGCTCAACCTCCATAATGCTCAACCGTATGTTAAGCAGGACAACATTATAGAGCCACGATATTTGAAGCTATCATGAGCCTTTTTCTAGAAAATGGCCAGCCACTTGTGCTGTCTTCATATTACAGTACTTCCCTCCTTCACTCTGGGCAGTTCTGTGAGAGCTGCATGTGTGCTTTGCTCACCCTTCCACCCTAAAAAGCTATGCCAGTTGTGTGCTCAGCTCTATCCCTGCTGCAATGGGCCAGCGCCAGCCAATTGAGCCTGCAGGTTGGTCCACTGGTTGGTCGGTCCACCTGAGGTGACTGCTCTTTGCCAGAAGTGATCCGATGACTCTGTTAAGTAGCAGACCATTACAGTTGCGCTGTAAATGAGCAAACTCATAAGTTGGGCAAACTTAAGAAACTGAAAGAGCAATACTTTAGGCTTAATATTTACATACAGATCAGTTTTTGTTAGATACATATCAGTCTGCTCTATTTGTTGGTAGGGTATTTTTAATTCTAGGAATATAAAGTCGGGTTTAGGTCAGGTATTCTTTGTTAAGAAAAAGAAGAAAGGAAAGATAAACCTGCATGCAGCTAACCTTGGTGGTCACACTTCCAGACACTAGACCTACCTTACTTTATAGCAGATGGCTGTGTCATGTGCCCTCAGCTCAGACCATACATGACCTTTTGTAAAAGCTGCTGCTGTCTTCCTGGTAAACCTGCGGATTCTGTCCCTGGTTTCTAAGCATCACAGTTCACGAACTTCGTTGAGTCATTGGGGTATTAGCTATTATGGTGACAGTACTACGCCAGTCCCACAGGAACCTGTTTTGTGGGTTCGCCCAAGAGGGTGTACCTTATATCCAATGTTATATCCAACATTGCATTACTCAGATCCATATGCTTCATCCTGGTGTGATTACATAACGCAGTGTTGTGTCCCTCTGCATTTTCTATTGGCTTTGCTGTTTCTAGGCAACTCTAGAAGGGCTCCCTGAGGTGACCAGGAAGTGGTTTTAAAGCCCCAAACAAATATCCTCCTTGTCCCGAGAACAAAAGCGTAATCCTGTGTAGAGATCAGGCGGATGGCCCAGGGCCGCCCGCCGGATCCTGTGCTGCTGGGTGCCCACCTTGCGGTAATAAGTTTGTTAGGATTGTGCTGTGACTCTGTGGGCCAAGCCACACTACAGTCTCAGTGTGTTTTCATAATTATTCCCACGTCTCAAGAAATCCAGGGAATTAGATCCAATCTACACATTACTCAGAATGTGGTGGTGAACTGAGGTGGTTGATTGTGAACTGTTCCACTTCAGACTACAGGTGGGGAGTCCAATTTCTGAAACCTCCCGCAGGTAAAAAATGCATGTAGTAAACCAGCATAAGGGAGAGGCCTACACTAAACATTTGCTACAAGGCAGTGATGTTTTTCAGAGAGAAGCATTCTAAAAAAAAAAAAAAAAAAGGAAGACCAGGTGCTGTCTGGACAGAATTCTACCAACTCAGCTGACTATCGCATTTGGCGTCGTATCTTATAGTTCTGTGGGGTCAGGGCTAGGGAGAATTCTCAATACCTCCACCAGAATTCCCAGCCTTCTTGGAGTGAGGCCATGCCAGTGGTATTAAACTGATACAGGGTTGTAATGTAAGTGGGCGGGACGGGGGGTGGGGGAGAGAGAGAGAGATGCCTTTCGTTTTATGAAATGAATGAACGCCAGAATCTGAATTGGCCCACACAGAGTTCTGCATTGTATCTTTTGTGACACATATCCAATTGTTTGTTTATATGTTGTGTGGCCTGGTACCATATGCAAACATTTTTTCATACCTTTCTTTTTCAGAGCTCTGTGGGAGGCAAAAAACACTTGCTGATAAAAAAAATTGCTCAGGGATTAAAATACAGAGATGTTTGTTGAGTGCAAGTGTAGCTTATTGGCAACACAGTTAACAAATTAAAAACATGCCGTTTCTTAACTGTGCCTGCATTAGCAGGTGCAGAGGCAAAAAGCAGGAACCAGAGACTTTGTGGAAGCATGGACAATCTGGCCAATTATCTATTCCAAGGATTGCAATCCAGTAACAGCGTTTTAATTGGGGAACATGACATTAAGATGACAGATGGTAACGTTAATTGAACAGATTCAAGCAGACAGATAACATTCTGCCATGGTTCCTCGGTAAAGTCTTGGATAAAGAGCTGCCGATTTGGAGTTTGTATGCATATTGTTTCTTCTGAGCTTCACATAACAGACGCGCTGTGCCATTAACAAGCAAAGTGATATGGAGGGCTCGAACGATACCCCCTTCTTGAAGCATTTGCTATATGAAGGCTTTGTCTAATATGAGTTCTGGATACGATGACACTTGCTTTTATCACCGATGTGTTTAGATGCACAAGAATGGATTAAAGGGAAGGACATCTGTTGTCCCGTGATCATAAGCAAACTCTAGTATTCTCTGGGCAATAGACTGATATTGTTCTAAGCGTAGTTGCCTTGATTATAGGGAATGGGTCTATCAATGTGCATTTAACAAAGCTGGTCTGATGGAACATAATATGACTTAAAGCCTTGAAGAGTCTTCAGCCTTTGGAATGTCACAGTCTTCAGCTAGTGGAAGGGGGAAGAGAAACATTTCCCCCTTTTTCTTAGCAGTTTTGAGTATGGGCAGAAAGAGAGGGAGAGCACGAGAGCTGGGACTTGAGCCAGAATTAGCTCAATAGGAAACATTTTGGGAGGCGGGGTAGTAGGTGTCTTCGCTGTTGCTGTTAACAAAATCTGAGGCTGGAATTGAAGCTGTGTTGCCTACTTATAGGAGTCTGCTTGCTCCCCAAGTCCCCTTCTTGTAAACTTGTAAGTGAATTACTGTAACTGATATTACAAGCCCCCAGTGCTGCTATTAACAGATATTACAAGCCTCCCAAGCCTCCAGTGCTATCCCTTATTGGAAGGAAAGAGACTCTGTAACAAGCTCACCCCTGGAACTTCCTATCACTTGGGGAATTGTGGCAAGCACCTTTTTCTGTAAGAATATATTCTATTGCAGGATGATGTATGAGAGGGTAAAGATATCCACACAGTCACATATGCATGCAAATCATTTGAAGAGAGGGACAATGTGTTACTGGAGATGGAGAAGGATGCCCTGACGATTGGGGATGGAGTTTGTGGCAAGGGTCTTGTACAAAGCATCACTTTTCATGCTTCCAATGTAGCAGCTGGAGTTGTGACTCACTACTTCCTCCATCAAGAGATGCATGAGTCTATGCTGCACGTCTAACTCATGCCTCTCCTCATGGGGGAGAGGCGTGAATTGCTGCTTCATTACACTAGAAGCATGAAAGAAAATGTACAAGTGACTGACACATTTCGGGACACCTCCTAGCATACTCAAAGCCACACTGACTTTCATGGGCAGAGCAGCTTAACTAGAATTTCTCCATGGTGTCTAAAACATGCATTTCTGAAGAAGTATTTAAACAAATTGTGATAACTTTTTAAAATAAAAATACAAAATCGAACTACTAGGGCATATCACAATATCTCATTTAACAATATCCTAGAGGCATCTGGTGGGGCCACTGTGAGATACAGGAAGCTGAACTATATGGGCCTTTGGCCTGATCCAGCAAGGCTCTTCTTATATTCTTATGATCTAAACCAGAATTATAATCTGGGTACATATACAAAGGTCCAAAGCACATAGGCCATGAGAAACTAGGAAAATCCTTCACGCTGCACAAGAGAAATGACTGTTCAGCACAGCCGTATGCAACATGAGCTTGAATCACATCCACTTTAAACATTTTCTTCCATAGCATAATTTAAAAAAAAAACTTCTCATGAATAGAAATGTATCCTTTCTCATCCTTGAAAGAAATCCATTTAAAGGGCAAACTTAAGTGATAATAGTTTCCTGTTGCAATGTAGAGGAGAACCCTCTGACAACATATGCTTAGTGGCAGAAGTTAAAAAGTTATCCATTATGCTTCTATAGCTATTTTCTTCCATGGATCTCACATTTCATCCAGTGTGACTTTCCTTTTCTGATATTCAGGCAAGAGAAAGGAATGTATTCATTTCCACTGGTCTGAATCTGCTTTCTCTCTTACAAAAATATAAACAGAAGATTGACTCTGCTATTTATGTTCTACTTCCAGGTGCATTTTATGGAGAGCAATTGCTAAAAATCGATCCCACCAATTTCCAGTTGCGCAGGCAAGTCCGTTATGGATTATTGATGCTTTGTTGGCAGTTAAACATTTTTAAAATGACCAATTTGTGTGAGCCTCACTCAATTTTCTACCATGGGCCTTTTAAAATAGAACACAGGGAGCAGGAAACATCCCAAACAGGTGGCAAAATCTGGGTTTTGACCAACCAACAGCACTTACCATTGCGTTGGAATTATATACATAGAAATTAAAGCTCATGATCAGAGAACGATCTTGCCCATCCCCTCCCAAGCACACCCAAGCATGTCATAATCTGTCTGCCACATGCACTTGCCATAGCTACATTGAAAAAATTATCAGCCAGATTGCTTTCAGGGTTTTGGACACAAACGCTAATTAGAAATGAAAGCGGGTGCACCTAGCAGCAAAATCATGGTGTGTGGTTGTCCTGGTCAGAACTGTAATATTTTTGCAAGGCATTGTACAGAAATATAACTCAGAGTGCAATCCTGACTAAAGATCCGGTGGGTGGCCCAGGGCTGCTTGTCGGATCCTATCTCTATTCCGGGCCAATCGTGATCGGCCCAGAGGTCTACTCGGGGGAAGGGGACATTCGTCCCCTTCCCCCGGTGTAGTGCAGGGAGTCCCCAATGGGCCTCCCCAGATTTCTGCCAGCTATTTAGCTGGTGTAAGTTTGAGGAGGCCGGAATGGGGATACACTGGCTTCCCTTGCCACCTGGACTGCCCCCGTCGATGCACCCCCCTACCTGAATCCAGAGGCTGTAAGGACAATCCGGTGGCGGAGTAAGGGCTGCCGGCCTCCACGCCGGCGGCCCTTACTCCAAAGTTTGAGGCAAACGTGCTTTAGAAAGTTTGCGACACTTTCTAAAGTTAGTAAGGATTGCGCTATTATACACCTTGCATAAATATCCCTAGGGCATATCATCTATCTACATAGCACACTACTCCTAGCGCATAGTAATCCTTAGGAAGCAGTGCCATCTTGTGGCCAAAACATAAATTTCATGGAATTTGAGAAAACTAAAGATAGGAGGCATTTTCTGTAAATGGGAAAAAAGAATACTGTGCTCTAAAGACTTTATTATGGCATAAGGTTTCATGGACTATAGTGCATTTTCTCAGATATGTGAAGTGGACTCTAGTTCAGAAAAGCTTACACTTTAAGATTCCTCAGAATTTGGGTATTTTTGCTACAACATAGTAATCTCTTTACAAAGTGGGTCACGAGTGTGACTTTCTCAATGGATCTTGGTACCTTTTGAAAATGTGTGCCTATCTGTTGAATAGAAGCAACTGGACAAAAGTCCCATTGATTTCAAGACTTCACATAAACAGCCAGTGGCGTCGCCGCCGATTGGGGGTGCACGCGCAAATTTCGGGTTTTATTTATTTATTCCCCCCCCTATGGGCGAAAAAATGTTTAAGTACTTAGCTTGACTTTGAGGTGGGGGGGTTATCCAAGGTGAGGATTCACGTCGTCGTCGCCTCCTCCACGGTTGCGCGTGCCCGGCCGGCATCAAACTGCAGCAAACAAGTTCACTCTGAGGCGAGGCGCAGCTGCAGGCGCTGCTGGGTGCACGCCCCGCGGCCCTATGGCTGCGGCCGGGCGGGCGCTCCAGGCTGCTTTTGACTGTCCGAGGTGAGGCGACGCAGAGCGAGGTGCGACTGCAGGCGCTGCCGGGCGCGCGCCCCGCCGGCCCTATGGCTTCGGCGGGGCGGGCAGGCGCTCCAGGCTGCTTTTGACTGTCTGAGGTGAGTCGACGTCGATATCGACGATATCGTCTCACCTTGGACAGTCGAAAGCAGCCTGGAGCGTCCGCCTGGCCGCAGCCATAGAGCCGGCGGGGCACGCGCCCGGCAGCGCCTGCAGCCGCGCCTTGCTTCAGAGCGGCAGCTGGCGCTGAAGCTGCTCTTACGGTAAGGGCAGCTTCAGCGCCAGCTGCCGCTCTGAAGCAAGGCGCGTTACATTGGCGCCCCCAGAAGCAGCGCGCCCACTTGGCGCCTGGGGCCCAAGGCCACAGGGCCCCCCATGATACGATGCCACTGTAAACAGCAGACAAGGTGCTAAAACTGTACCTCGGCTGATCACAGATGGGCAATGGTTGCACGCTGTTGCCCCACAACAATTACCTTCACATTCAAAACTAGAATATTTGGGAAAAATCTAAGCTAGAAAGTTGTTCTAATTGTTCTTAGGTTTTGAGGAATAAAGTATAGAGACTACCAGGAAAAGTACGACATGAAATGGCCGGGTTTTTTTTCCCCTCTGTACGTTATTGTGACTTGCTCATGCCCTGTGTCTCTAAAGAGTGAGAAGTTTCAAGGGAACAGCATTATCTGGTTTTGGGTTTCCTTTAGAAGAGAGCTGACTGTGGGCTTATGGTATGTTTGCGTTATTTGCTTTATTTGCAAATGTGCATGTTTGTGGAGTTAAGCAGCTCTTGCCAACAGCACCAGTTATGTGTGTCTTCCAAGCTACATACTGCAACCTCTCTCTCTCTCTCTCTCTCTCTCTCTCTCTCTCTCTCTCTCTCTCTCTCTCGTGTTCCCTATATTCAGCCTGTCACGAGACCATGTAATTTCTTGCTTTACAATATTTCAAGAATTTGGCCCATACTCACTGTTCCTTTGGCAAAAGCTCTAATTCATTCTGGTCATCAGGTACCTTGATTACTGCAACATCCTCCTTATTTAGGCTTACCATCCGTACCGGTTTTTCCGGGACAGTCCCAGGAATCAGCCACGATTCCCGGTTCTGTCCCGGCCCGGTTTCCGGAGGGATGGCCCCCGCCGCCACCGCCATCTTCTTCTTTTTTAAACTTACCCGGGCGCCGGCAGCAGCTTGGATCACGAAATCATGATGCCCTCACGAGATTTGGGCGCCGACATCTTGGATCACGCGAGATTTCGTGATCCAAGCTGCTGCCGGCGCCCGGGTAAGTTTAAAAAAGAAGATGGTGGCGGCGAGCGGGTGTCGTTCGCCCACTCTCTCACCGGCATGGAGCCAGTGAGGGAGCGGGCCAACCGACAGCCTGCTGCCCCTGCCGCGTGAGCCTCTGGCAGGCTCGCGCAGCGCGGGCAAGCAGGCTGCAACCCGGTCTCCCAGCGGTGCCGCTGGGAGACGGGGCCGGCCTGCTTGCCCGCGCCGCGCGAGCCTCCGGCAGGCTCACGCAGCGCGGGCAAGCAGGCTGCAACCCGATCTCCGTGCGGTGCCACTGGGAGACCGGGCGCAGGAGCTGCATGAAGCTTGCCGGCGTGAGGACGTGGGGAGCAGCAGCAGCGCGGGGAAAAGGTAAGCTAATTTATTTATTTATTTATTTATTAATAATTAAATAATTAAAAAATCCGGACGCGCTTCGCGCGGCATAAGGGGCGCTTCGCACCCATTTAGAAATTAAAAATTTCGGCTGCGCTTTGCGCGGCTTAAGGGGCGCTTTGCGCCCCTTAGGAGAGATTTCATGCTATATATTTAAATTTCATTTATTATTACCTTTTACATTTTTAATTATTTAATTAATTGAATGTGGGGGGGACTGTGGGGGGTGTCCAGGTTTAGGGGTGCCAAAATATGGTAACCCTATCCTTATTGGACTTCTGTTGGCTCATCAAACAGCCCAATCCTATCACGGCCAGTCCATAGTGTTCAGTTGCACTGCCACAGCCTCTGCTGCATGCTATGGGCCGGCCAGGGAGAGGTAAGACATTTTTAATTACCAACTCTGCCATGTCATGGTCCTAGATGGGCCTACTTGAATCTGTACCAGCTCTTTGGCTGGCATAAATCTGATTAGGTTCAGGGGAGTGTCAAGGCTGGGCCGGGGGCATAGGATATTATCAGAGCTTCTGCTACTGCTACTAACCCCAGCCTGCCCTTGATATACCCCAATTCCTACCCCAATCCTCCCCTGGAATGCCCCAGAACTCCCCCACATGTCATCAGGCCAAATTTTGCTCTGATGGAACAAGGAAGAAGCAAGAATAAGAAAATATATGTTACCATTTGCATTCAGATGTGGGCAATTTATCAGCTGCCATATGTCCAAGAGTCATAATCTACTTCTAGCAAAGGGACCCTGTTCTTACAAATGCACATGCTGCCAAAATAAGATTTCAATTGAGGGTATGAGCTCATTCATTCATATGGTGCAATTCAAGAACTACTAATATTGTCCAGGATCCAAGAGGAGCCCACACATGTGTGCAAAGTGCTTTTGTGTGCACATTGAGGAGTGTGTGTGTGTGCGCTCTTTTCTCTTCTGGCAGTGGCCCCACATGTGCGCCTCATGCGGTGCTGCTCCAGAAAGCCCCCTGATCGTTGGAGGCACATTTTAGAAGTTGTACGGAGCTGCCATTGAAAGGAACACTGCACAAAGTGTTTGCATTTCAAGCACTTAAGAAAAAAACAAGACATGTATGAAGTGTTGTGCTGAGTTCCAGATGGGTATGAATACAAAAAAGGGGTATGAATACACTTAAAAAAAAAAAAAATCTCCTCAGAAAGTGCTCCTACAAGAGTCAATGAGCTGCTTTTTTATTGATCCGGATTTTTTTAAAAGCATGGCTGATATGATATAAGAACATGTAAAGCAGGGGTGGGGAACCTATTTGCGGTGGGAGGCCATTTCCCCATTGGGAAAATTGGCCGCGGGCCGCCCGTAAGGGTGTCCAAAATTTTTGCCCCCCCCACAAATTTGACACCCCCCGCGAATTTACCGTTGTAAACAGCCCTCCCACCCTCCCACCCACCCATGGACCACACTCCCTCCCTCCCACCCACGGCCGCTTACCTGAGGCTCCGGGCGGCGCCACCTTCCCGCGTCAGCTCCAGTTTAAATCGCCCTTTCTGCAGCTGCGCAGATCGCCGTTGCGCAGCTGCAGAAAGGGCGATTTCAGAAGGAGGAAAGCGGCCTTCCTGGACCTGCAGAGAGCGCTGCTCTGCGCAGGTCCAGAAAGTCCACTTTTAAAGGGACTAGGCGGGCGGCGGCGGTGGAGCCTCCGGTCCCGCGGGCCGGATCGGACCGGACCCGCAGGGGCCGGACCGGATCGACCCGCGGGCCGGATCGGTCCCGCGGGCCGGAGGTTCCCTACCCCTGATGTAAAGGTAGAAATATGGAGGGAATGTTCTACTGTATGAACATATTGCAGTTTAAAGATTAAGGCAGGTGTGATTCCACAATTAGGTTCTAGCGGGGTCCAGGCCCACACATGGGTTCACATTCACACCCATCTCTGGCCTACCCCTGATACACTGAGGGTCCTGTACTGTCACTCACTAGCGTTGCTGCAGGGGGGGCGGAGCTCTAAGTTCTGCCGAGGCTCCGACCCTCCGTTACACCGGAGCACGAAGCGGCCCCGCCACTGCTTTCACCGCTTTGAATGGTTCTGAAGGCAAGGGGGCGGGGCCGCTTCGTGCTCCGGTGTAACGGAGGGTCGGAGCCTCGGCAGAACTTAGAGCTCCCCCCCCTTCAGCGATGCCAGTGCGTGTCACTGCTCCCCATCACTGCCTGGTAAGCCAGGGACTTACCCATGACTGTGGGAGAGCAGTGACACCAGGAGTTTGCTTTCTTCTTTCCCCAGTGCCATTTCACAATTTCCAGATGTCTTGTTGCCTGATGCTGCATGGGGGCTGGGACATGTATGAAATGTTAAATTGCATGAGGGAATGAACAGGCTGCTCCAGTGTCTCCTAGTAAGCCCTTTGGGCCCCAAGTGTGCCCACACATTTGCCCCAGGGCCCCCCAAAAGCTTAGACTGCACAGTCAACCACCATTGAGTGCACAGATGATTTGCACACTCCTGTCTGAACATTTGTTCCCTTAGCTTTCCGCCCCACCTCAAGCGCCGCCAGTGCCCCCAGCTAAGTTCTGCAGCTTTCTGCCCTACCGTTACTCTCCGGTACGAGGTGCCCCGCCCCCTCGTCATAGGAGCCCGTCAGCAGAGAGAAAGCAATGCGCAGGAGAGTCCCTGCGCGTTGCTTTCTCTCCGCTGACGGGCTCCTATGACTAGGGGGTGGGGCACCTCGTGCAGGAGAGTAACGTGCAGGTAGCTTTCTGCCCCACCTCGAGCGCCGCCAGTGGCTGGGGGTAAGCCTCCAGGAGCGGAATGGGTCTACAATGAGTGTTGCAAGTCTGAGTAGACCTGGGAAGGCAGATCAAGGCCTGGAAGGGGGATTGGACATCGGCGGTGGCATTGCTGCCAATACCACTCCCTTCCACCCCCTGTTCTGCCCCTGTTCCATCCCATCTGCTCATTCCTTCTTCTCCGTGCCCCATTCCTCCCCCTCCCCGCCTCCCCCCCCCACTGGCTTTGGGAGACGCGGAGGATCTGCTGACTGGTCGCTGCTGCCACTTGCTGATGATGCGTGACCTCAGTAAAGTTACGCTGCCAGAATGTTAGTTCCAGTGGTGCAGAGGTGCCTTGGGATTGGGCTGCAGTATACCTTTCATATTTATCTGGGATAATTTTTCATTCAATTTTTAAACGTTTATTCATTTGTTTTAAAGTATTGCCATCCGTACGCAGATCTAAAATTAGATCGTTAACAGTGCAAGCCTATCCATGTCTACTCAGAAGTAACCCTCACTGAGTTGAATGGAACTTGTTCCCTAGCAGGTATGCATAGGATTGCAGCCTCAATGATGTCTAATAGATTTAAAAGTAGGAATAAATGACAGGAGAGAAAAGCACTCTAATGAAGAAATGCAAAGTTGATATTTTTGCTATATAGCCTTACTGGGGGGGGGCATGGCTATGGGGAGGGTCAGGAAGAGCTCTTGCATTTCAGAATGTGAATAATAGCTGTATTTTCAAGCAGAGATAAGAGAGAAAGGGAACCGTAGCCATAGTCTGGAATTGTCTCTTTTGGCTTCAGCTTGTCCTCCTTATCTCACCTAATGACAGGGTGACTGCCAATGTTTATTTGGCCATTCCCATTCACCAGCTGCTCCAGTACCATGTTGTTTTTCTTCCCAGATGGTTGCATGATGTTCCACGATAAAACTGACACACACAAAAAATGCAAAATTTGTCTGAGGTTCAGCAAGCATGTGAAAAACATCTGATATCTCTCAGAGCTAGCCAAGTTGCCTGATCCTAATGCCAGAGTAATTATGAGATGATTTGAACAGAGGGTATGAAAAGAGAGTGGCTGCCAAATGTATCAGGTACGATTCTGAAGGAGCAACCCCCCCCTTCCCAAAATAGTGCCACTACTCACATCTTGGCTCAGTGACAAAATCAGTTACTGCAACCTGGAAGGCTTCATGTAGCTCAGTCTAGTTCCGCAGGCTTGCAAACTATTCTTGTGTATTCTTGGAGCGCTACTCAAAATGATAAATACAATGGGGAGCAGGGTGTGAGCCCCCCAAGAAAGTAAGGACAGGTAAAATCCAACAATCTATATTACTTATTGCTCTTTAGTTTGCACCCTGTCTTGTAACTAAATTTTGGGAAGGATATTTCATGACTTGAAACAGGCAAACTTATTAGGATATTAGAACAGGCAAACTTATTAGTTACTTATTAGGATATGAATCCTGCTATTTCACAGAAACCTGTTTCTGCATCTCTTTCTCACCCCATGGGACAGACTGAATAATAATTGTATTATTCATTCTAAATAATAAGTCTCACATCATAATTGTGAAAAGTAAGATAATCAACAGAATGTGTATTGTGCGAATTCTGTTTCTTTTGCCTTCATTACGTTTTAAGTAGCTATCAGCCTTGTTAAGAAGTAATAATCCTGTTAACTGCCTTCTGAAGTCAAACTGGTGCATTGATGCAAAATAAAGGTATTTCTAAACACCTTTATAATTTTCATCCTGCTAGACACAGATATGGAAGCATGCATTTTACTAAATATAATATGCCATATTATTGTGAGTTCTATTTATTTGTTTTACATAACATTAAATTAATAGCAGTTCCTTGCCCAGGTGAGGCAACTAAAGGAAGGGAAGAAGATGTGCGTGGGGAGGGAGATGCATTTAGTTTAGGTCCACTCACTTAGGTCCACTCACTTCATGATGAGGACTAAGGGGCTGTGCGAAGAGTTCCAAATAACAGGTAGGTTTTTGAGGCACAATTTGAAGTGCAGAATGGATTGGGAGTAAGTTAACAAACTGAGGTGATCCAGACAAGATAGAGATAGTCAGTAGGAGATCCAGTCCAGGGCTTAGTGAAGGATCAGGTTAACTGATAAGGTTCAGCCCCTCACCCATTTTCCAGGAGTTCTCAAAGATTATAGTCAGTGGCTCCAAGGTGACATTTGCAAGCTTCCTTCAGTACCCTGGGATGTAGTTCATCTGGCCATTTAAAATAACTACTGGTAGATGCAGTGGTGTTCCTGGAGGGGATGCGTCACCATAAGTGGTGCAAGGCGATACACTGCGCCTTGCAAACCGGTGTAACGCAGCCCCTCCCACTTACCCCTGCAGCTATTCTGGCGGTGAAGGCAACAAGTGGAATGGCTCCGGGGCGAGTGGGAGGGTCCGCGTTACACCGGTTTGCAAGGCGCAGTGCCGCACCCCCTCCAGATTACAGTGTCGCACCCCCTCCAGGAACACCACTGACTAGATGTTCCCTTATCTCTTTACTGCTGTTGAGGTTCGATGCCCTTCCTTCCGCATGAGTGCAACTATTGTCAGGGAGGTGACCTATTGTCAGGGTCTTTTCCTTGTGGAAGAAGACAGATGCAAAATAGAGCAGCTCCCCTTCTCTGCATTGTCCATTACCACTGCATCATCCTCTCCACGCAACAGGCCTTTTTCTTCTTTCACTTCCCTCTTGTTTCAAACATAGCTAGCACCCCAGCCCACCCCTTTTTGTTGTTGATGACATCAGTTGCAAACCTCTGCTCATTCTGCGCTTTAGCCTTTCTGACCTCATCCCTGCAGGCAGGGGCTGGGGCTATACTTACTCACTGTTCCTTTGGAAGACTGTCCCTCCGACTTCCTGCACAGGTTCTTCTTACTGCTCAGGTTTTCAGAAAGCTCTTTGTGCAGCCATGCTGATTTCCTAGAGATCTCCCTACTTTTCTTTTCATGAGAACTGTTTGCAATAGTGCCTTCAGAATCTCACTTTTCAAAACATCCCATTGCTCTTGGATTGTTGTTTCCTGTAGAAGTTCAAGCCATGGGACAAGACTTAATTTTCCTCTGAGCCCATTAAAATCAGCTGTCCTGAAATCCAGGGTACACATCTGACAACCATTAGCTTTCCTTTCCTTTGATATTGAGTTTCCTGATGAGGTGGTCATTTTTGCCCAAACATGGCTGTGCCATTTTCATTTCAGTGCTTCTCTTCTGATAATTTGCCAGCAAGGCAAGTCAAAAATTTATTGGACCCAGGGTCACTCAGAGGAATTTTATCAGGGGGTACAAAGTTTCTTTGGGGCCCCTTCCCTTCATGTGAATTTGGATCCTGGGCCCCTATTTTTGCTCCTGGGCCCCCTTTTTGACCCAATTTTGGGCATCGACCTGGGTACAGTTGTACCCCCTTAACCCCCCTCTCAGAGGCCCTGATTGGACCTCCAGTTCTTAGCCAAGTTAGACTTTCAGCAGATGTCAGGATAAGTTGAATGAAGTCTCCTGTTACCACTATGGCTTGTCTCCTGGAAACCTTGTAAACTGTGTTAGGAATGCATTGTCTGGGATATGTGCTTGGTCAGATGTTCTGTAGGAAATTCCACAATGATTTTGTTCTTATTCCTCTCTCTTTTCATTCTTACTTATACACTTTCATCTGGACTTTCTGGCACAGATTCCTGGATTTTCTGTGCCTTATCTTTATGCATAATGCAACTCACCCCCCCCTTCTGTCGGGTTTGTTACTTTTGAACAAGTCATACCCTTCTGTATGTATAGTGTATTATATTTCACTAATGGGTCTCCCATCAAATTTCTGTGATGCCTATCAGATTGTATTTGCCTTGCCATATTAGGATTTCAAGATCATCCTGATTGTTTCCCATACTCTTAGTACAGGGGTTCTCAAAGAGGTGGGTTGTGACCCACCACTTGGAGAAAGGGCAGGTTGCTACCTCCTTAAGGGGAGTGGCAATCTGTGATGGCGGTGTCAGCGATCTGGGAATCACGCCACTGCCAGGGACAAAAGGAGTATTTTTAGACTTGCTGGGGGTTGGGCAGTCCTCCGGGAACGTGCAGGGGGGGCCGTGGGCCCCCAGCAGGCCTCCCCAGGACTCCGAATGTTGCCTGCATTCCTCACTAACAAATCCAACCTCCAGACTGAAACCAGATTGGGCTGGTTCAAGCTATTCTCTTGAAGATACCCTACATAGTGAGGGTGTATTGCCACATGACCTTTCAAAATGAGAAATGTTGCCAAGAGACTTTGAAAATATGTTTGAGGCCAATGACTTGTGAGCAAGAATGGAACATGTGCCAGACTGGATGACACAATGTGAGGGCCATGCCGCGTTTCTGCAGCATTTAATGGAGCCATGCTGTAAAAGGATGTCCCCAAAGCCAAGAAGCCATGAGGGAAGAATCTGATCAGCATTCAGCATTTCTGGTGCCATGAACCAAAAGGCTCCCAAGCACGTAGGCACATTCCATTACCTTCCCCCTCTCCAAAGACTTGCTAAGTGACAGTCTGCCAGGAAAAACAGGATACACATAGATATGCTAACACCAACGTCTGGCCCTAGGGAGGCCCAATCCACATCTCCTGCAACACATGGAAGTCAACACCTCTTCTTCCCCCCCCCCAGTGTGTGTGTCTCTCCACCCCCAGGGGTATGTTCAGCCCCGAATAAGGTATTTCCTTTTTCAGCGTAAAAGCGACCAGCTCCTCCTCTCTTGCGTTGGCATAAAAAGGCAGGCTGCCAGTTTTGCTCTCTCTCTCTCTTGACCCTTGCCTCCTGAACTCTTACTCTCTGCGCGCCCTCATGCACCAACCCCCCCCCCCTTGGCCTAGCTTCCTTGTGCCTCAGGCCTCCTCCTCCGCTTGTGCTCTGCTGGTTGGAGCCCTAGCCATCACTACCCCCCTCTCTTCTCTTCTCTTCTCTCTCTCTCTCTCTCTCTCTCTCTCTCTCTCTCTCTCTCTCTCTCTCTCCCTCTCCCTCCATCACGGCTGCCAAGGACCACTCCTCTTCAGGAACAGGTGAATATTACCCACAACGCTTCAAAGGGAACCTGCTAATGCGAATGTCTTTGTACCTTCTATCTAAGTTTCCTAGATCTGGATGATGTGTATGACTGTATTTTTGTATGAATCTGACTAACTATCTAGTAAATATTGGAAAACAACCCATGTGTGTCCTCAATATTATTTAAAATGGAATTCTGAAGCCCAACTCTGGTATACACAGGTATCAAGATCCTGAACGTTCCAAATTGCCATGTTTTAAGCTATTCCCCTAATAACAAAGGCAATTTTGGTAACAGGTGAAACATTGAGATTTTAATTTTTGTTTTAAAATTCTGTAACAGTCTTCAACCTGAAATAAATAGAACCCTCTGCTGCATTAGTAGATAGACAGCAGAGACCACAGGTGTCACCTGCTACTAGTTTCCCTGGGGCAGTTCCTTGTGAGTCTCTCATTCCCCTCCACCAGTCTTTTTCTCCCTGTGTCTGTTGTGTTCTTCTCTCTAGTACCTATCTTTATACTTGGATCTGTATTTTTGTCCCCCTTTGTATTTGGTTTAGAGCCCTCCTTAATGAGGTTTGCAAGGCTCCTGTCAAACATTCTTCCCAGTCCTTGTGAAGTACAACCCATATTCTTGTGGGACAGTGAAAAACACTATATGTAATGTATTATTTTTACGCATATAAGTTTCTTGGTGCATAACAACTGACATTCGATATTCATTGAGAGAGTGAAAGGAGTGGAAACGCCTAAGCTGTGGGCTGGTTCAGTCAGATGGTTCAGTTTAAATGTCCAACCAGCTCCATGTGACAAAAGGTGTGGCCATCCTAGCCCCTCCCCTTGCATCTGGGGGAATTTGAGCCAATTCTTTTAGGGCGCAATCCTATCCTACTTATGCCACCGTTGTAACCAGCGGCGTAGCGAGAACAGGAGGCCCAAGAATGAAAAGGGGATTCAAATCCCCTTTGAATTCCCCTTTTGGAGGGGATTTGAATCCCCTTTCCGTTCTGGGGCCTCCTGTTCTCACTGCACCGCTGGTTACAAAGGTGGCATAAGTAGGATAGGATTGCACCCTTAATCACATGGGGAGGAGTGGATTGTCTGAACTGTCCCTTTGCATGGGCCTATAAACCTAATTTTAATGTAGGTTTATCAGCTTGTATAAAGGGGTGATTTGGATGAACCGGCCACTCACATGGTTAAACAAAATGCTCCAAACTCTTCCAGAAAAGAAGAGTAGGGTTGGTTTGATATTAACAATGCAATCTGAACTGGCCCTATGGGAAATTATTTGAGAAATAGAATATCTAAAGACTTCTTAATTAAGATCAAGCTGATGAAAAGTCCATTTGTATAATTCTATTAATTAGTAGCAAAATTTATTTGCTATTTTTTGCAGAAGAAATTCAATCAAAAAGCAAAGCAAATGAAACTCGAGTCTACTTGCAGTTCTTACATTGTGTTAATAGAGGGCACCTGAAGCCCTCTGAATAGATTATACCCAACTCTTCCAATTACCTTTCAGCCAGTTTTCAGAAGCTCAAAATATGCCAGCGCATACAGTAATGTAGAACTTGTCCCTAGATAATGGGCTTTGCAGAGAAACAAGTGAATATATACTTTTAGGGGGAAATTACATTGCAAAATGACAGCCTTCTGAAAGAAAAGTGCCGTACAGAATGTACACATACATCCTATCAGAGCACTATGGGGAGAGCAAGCTGAAGCTTTGAAAAGAAATAACTTACTCAATGGATACATTGCCCGATATATTGTAAGTCACTCAAATCTCCTGACAATAAGATGCTATTCTGGGATGTTATCAATTATTCTGCTTAACTCGCCTTGTCAATTTTGAACCAGCCTGTCACTGTGCCTGTAAGTGTGATCTGCATTAGCCGGTGATAATGTTTACCTCTATACTACCTGAAGTGTGTCACCTGTTGACTAATACAGATCAAGCTGCTCTTCAGCACACGAGCAGGCCAGGCCCATTTTTATTCTGCTCAGATGGCAATCCAAGGTCTGATTCTGACTCAGTATGAAACAGTGATGTGCAGTGAGGTTGCGGAGGCACCACACATGCACCACGCACACACACAACACAAAACAAAG
This sequence comes from Plestiodon gilberti rubricaudatus, assembly GCA_026170595.1. Lineage (NCBI taxonomy): Eukaryota > Metazoa > Chordata > Lepidosauria > Squamata > Scincidae > Plestiodon > Plestiodon gilberti. The sequence goes on from JANXHW010000001.1 coordinate 266,940,773, forward strand.
ATAGACAGGGAGAGACAGAGTGCAGAGAAACCAACCCTCTTCACTTGTGTGTGTGTGTGCGCATGCGTGCGTGCGTGCATGCGCATTCTCTCTCTCTCTCTCTCTCTCTCTCTCTCTCTCTCTCTCTCTCTCTCCAGAACCGGAAATAAAATTCAAAAACAGCTTCCTGCTGTTTTCATGGCTTTTACTGAGGCAAATCTGCCTGCTGCCTCCCCAGCGCTTGCTTTTTTTTCATTGGAAGGCAGCCGCCCTGCCTTTATTTCCATTGGAAGGCAGCCATGATTGCAACCACACAACTGAGGCAAATCTGCCTCTTGCCACCCCAGAACTTGCTGATGCAGGCAGCCTGCCTTTTTTTCATTGGAAGCCAGCCATGCTTACAGCCAAGGGCCTGAGGCAGCTCTGCTAGCTGCTATCCTGTTGTAGTGTGTGCTGCTTAACTGACTGCTGGAGCAGAAAGGAGCAACTCTGGAAAGGTAAGGTACTTTTTTTTTTTAACTTGTTGGGTCAGGTGAGGTTGTGCCTACCCTGACTGCACGTCCCTGTTATAAAATGTTATGTACGTTGCTGCTTTGCTTTTATTGCAGTATGGATGAGACCAAAATCAGATACAGTACAGTATATAGTTTACAAACCAGTATTTGGAATATGGTGTATTGCAGCTGCTACAGTTGTGATCTCTTTGTGTTAGACCTTAGCATGTGGACTCATTTTTTTCTGCATATGTTTCAGGGTTTTTTTGTTCAGATCTTTGCATGGGCTCAGTGAATGTGTGGAAGTTTGGTCCTGTTCCAGTGGATAACGTTTTGCTCAGCTAGCTATTTCCCCATCCTGTCCTTACCAAAGTCTGTGCAGTTGAATTGTGGTGGTAATTGAATTATCCCAAGTGGCTAGACCCTTGCAGTGTCCTGGGTTTTTACTGCATCTGTGCAACCCCATGACTTATGACATTGTAGGTCCAATCCTATCCAACTTTTCAGCGCCGATGCAACTGCAATGCAGCCCAAAAGTAAGGGAACAAATGTCCCTTTACCTTGAGGAGGCCTCCATGAATGCCCCCCCCCTTGCAGGATGCAGCACATGCCCCGTTAGCACAGCTGCATCAGTGCTGGAAAGTTGGACAGGATTGGGCCCTGTAGTGGCTAAATGTAAAGGAGTGCAAGACTTCCTTAGGAGGAAAGGCTACAGCGTTTGGGGATCTTCAGTCTAGAAAAAAGGCGCCTGAGGGGGGACGTGATCGAGACATATAAAATTATGCATGGGATGGAGAGAGTGGATAGAGGGAAGTTCTTTTCCCCCTCGAAGAACACCCCCCCTCCACACCGATGGCCCATCCTCACTGCTAACTTACTGGCACTGTCAATGACTGAGCACCCTGATTGCGCACATGCACCATCACCAGCCATTTGCACTGGCGGCCCTGTTCCATGTGCCGTTACTGTGGCTGCAGTACCAGTACCCCAGGCCCTCTGTCAATGGAACACGAGGTCCATTAGTGGAAGGCCTGGGTAGAATTGGGCTGTGTGTCGCCCCACTCCTCCGTGTACACGATACTACATAAAGAGAACGTTCTGAAATTTTCTGTGACACAAGTAATATAACTCCCCCCATTTAATTGGCAAGTCTGCATTCTGCAGTATTCAATAGCTATGATCCTGTTACTAGGAACGTTGGCTTTTTTTTAATCCACTTTTAAAAATATCCTCAAGTAAGAGCTCATGGCTTTGAGAGAGCCGCAAGTTTAATATGAGAGAGGAAGTTTGGTGACAGCCTTGTAGAGCATTAATGAGATCTCATTTTGTGACAGATGTAAATAGATCCCGCTAATCCTATCCTTTCAGGTCTTTGTCTGCCGAGGAGTGTTAATAATTAGTGGTTGTTTCCCCCTTTTTCGCCTTCTAAAATTGTGTTCTTCATACTCCCATACTCCTTTTCTCCCCTTTTTTTGTTTTCTCCAAGTACCAGCCTCCCTGACAGCCTGCCTTTGTTCTCGTGTTTATAAATAATTTATAACATAGAAATACATCTTCGTAGTCCTAAAAAATAAACTAATGGGTGAACATAAAATACTGCCAGGAGCAGATCTATCTCCAAGCAGGAACTTCAGATTGAACAAACGAAGACGGGGGGAATGGGAGTCATGTGGAATCTCAGGTATGAAAGTGAGTAGGGGTTTCTGTCTGGCATTCCCCACCCTAACATTAGATTAATAAGGAAACTGTCGAACAGGGAGCCGATCACATCTGGAGCCCTGCTATGAACTCATGAACTAGAAGGTCTCCAGAGTGAAGAGTGAGCCCATCGCATGCCCTTCACATTTTATGCCACTCAAGCGATGGTAGTAGCTGCTCTCTCACAGCATGAAGGGCATAGCAGAATGATTCTTAATTTATATAATGCGCCCTGGAGAGAAGGCATACACCACTTCGATTGCTTTTGGTTCCCACACTGTTCCAGACCTGGGAACAAATGGGATGAAATAAATGGGAGAAAATCTGCATATTGCATTTTGCGTCTGATGTGCATATTTTGTTAGTAGTGGTGGTTGGACTGGCAATTGGTTTTAAATGAGTCTAAGCCATCACCCCCACCCTGCCAAAGACATATTTTCATAGCAGAACCTTACTAATAGCCAATAGGGATAATTTCCACAGCATACTGTATATGGAAGTTAAAAAGGATCTTAGTCACTGGAGGATAAGGGTAACATACCTGGAATGGTTCCATTTTATCCTCACAGAGGACCTGAAGCCTCCTATGAGTTCTCAGTCTCATATGACCCTACATTGCTCCCTTTTCATTTGTCTGAACAGGCAGTTGCATCTCTTGGGTGTCCCTTATATTTGCCAAAGGCTATGGACCACCTATGGAGCTTCATGGCTGGGCAGGGATTTGAAACTGGGTCTCCCATGACCAAATCCAGGACTCCTAACTGCAGAATTATGGCACGTATTGGAACAGCACTGCTATACAAAGCAGAAACATAATAGGCATGCGAATTCTGTGTGTTATTCTATGATAATGCCACTTTGTAGTGCCTTTGTTGGGCATCCACAAATAGATGCCCAAAATGGATAACTCAGTTTGCTCTCCTATCTGCTACACCAACAAGGCATCTATTTTCTGACTCCTCTAATGGCTTTACAATGCCTTCAGAGCATTAGCACACAAATGTAGTTGTGATGAAGCTCCACAAGGGGTGTGTGGAACCTGCAACGTCAGGGTTATGTTTTATTTAAGACTCTGGAACTGTAGCCAGAGTTCTTTCAAAAGTAAAAATTAGATCAAGTAGATCCTGTAAATCCAGAGAAGCCCAGAAAAAGCTCTGGGGCCCTCTTGGGAGGAGATGAACCCAAGCACTGGTTGAGCAGGATTTCCAGCATAGCCCATACATATTGGGGGTATTGGGGAGTCTCGCAGAACCCTAGTAGAACAGCATTTCTCAAAGTTCTCCCTGTGAGTAGGGGAGAACTTTTGAGTGGTTGCGGGGGTGGGGCAACGGCAACAGCAATCTATTGGGGACAAAGTGGTATTTTTAGACTTACCGGGGGTCATGCTGCCGTCCGGAGGGTGCGGTGGGTGCGCCTCCCCAGTGGGCCTCCCCACACCTCCGAATGGCTCCTAGAAGCGAGTAAAGCCTGCTTCTGTTTTACTTTCTGGTTTCCCCGAAACCAGAAGTGGGCTTTAATCGCTTCCAGGAGCCATTCGGAGGCTTGGGGCGCCCGCTGGGGGGTCCATGAGCCCCCCACACCCTCTGGAGGGCAGTGCGACCCCCAATAAGTCTAAAAATACTGTACCCCTTTTATCCCCAGCGGCAGCACAATCCTGCCCCTTAAACGGGCACAATGCCCGTTAAATGGGCAGCACCAGCTCCCACTTGGCGTGGTGGGTCGCGACCCATCATTTTGAGAACCCCTGCCCTAGAAGTCTCTTGACTAAAAGTTTCACAGGGGCTGAAAATCTTCTGGAGCTCACAGGTCTCACAAAAAGAGTGGCTGAAGAGGATGATGTCTTACCTCAGTTGTGGCTTATATAAGGCTTGATGTTATGGAGGAATGCTTTGGCTCTGTCACTAAAAACAGCTATAAGGGTAGCAAGCCTACTAAAGGCAAGTCCCCTGCAAGGGACTAAGAGAGAGCTTGTGACTTAGCAGCCCTCTGGGGCCTCTTATGAGAGTAGTCTGGAACAGGGTGAACCTGCAACATTAGTATTAAGTTTTATTTAAGGGTATATATCCTTGAATCATGTTCTTTAATCCGCAATCAGTGGTCCAGCTTTTATTTCCCTACAGGTCAGTACATGCCAAGAAAGACTTGGCTTCAATGTCCTCATTTAACGTATTGGAAATATATTCAGGCCTTAGATAAATAACCCTCGGAACAATGTTAATGCTGCCTGGCATTTAATTTAGATAGCAATCTTGGCACTTCCCTACCTCGGCTGTTAGGATTTTGCACTGAAGCAGAAATAACCTCTTATCTCCCAGGTGGAAATGGAACATAGTATGGTGACATGAGTTATTTACTGACTTAACACAAAACAAGTGTGTGATAGCACCCCTGAAAATAAACATGCAAACAGGCACTCTTCCCCAGACTTTTTCGGTGCCTTATGATAAATAAGTTGAATTTGGAAGATCCATTTTACAATATACAAAGGCAAATATGTTGAATATTGCTTCCTGCTCAGTATTATTTATATAAAGTTAATGTGCAGCTGGACAGGGCAATCCTGACTAAGGATCTGGCCAGAGGCCCAGGGTCGCCCGCTCGATCCTGAGCCCGGGCTGCCTGTTGACTGCCAGGCCAGAGGTCTACTCAGGGAAGGAGATGCTTGTCCCCTTCCCCGGGTGTTCTCCTCGGATTTCCACCAGCTAAATAGCTGGCAGAAGTAGAGGAGGCCGTGTAATGGCCTAGCCAGCCCGGGCGGGGACGGCGATATGGCCGACACCATCCCCCACCCCCTCCTGGGCCGGCTAGGCCAATGGCCCCTCTCCCTCACCCACTGAACTGCCCCCGTGCCCGCTGGATCCTGACTCACCTCCTCCGGTGGACTCACGGGCACTCCGGTGATGGAGCGAGGGAGGCCGGCCGGCCTCTGCTTTATGGCACGTTCGCAACGCTTTAGAATAGCGGAGCATTCGCTCCACCATTCTAAAGATTCCCAGGATTGCGCCATTAAGCTCTTTGCAAATTATACACAGTAAACATGTGTAGATTGTTCACCCAATACTACAGCATAGATTTCATCTCAAACCAACATGAGGTTCCAAGAAAGGGATAGTCTGTCCTTAATGCAAAGGAGAATATAGGAAAGTATGGTGTAGCTAGCAGAAATGGATGTTACTTGCATACTGTAGTTACATCTGGAGTAGGGCCCAAACTCTATCTATGTTCTGGACATTTGGTTTGTCATTTCTTTTGTAAATGGTTCACAACAAAGATCTTGTTTTCAGAGGCTGAATATTCATTTGTATCTTGAATACGTTTATTTTCTGCTAGTGGTATAACATTCAGAAGCCATTCCCATCTCTATGGGGTGAATTCAAGTTCCAAGAGAAACTCTGTCTACTGAAATCTTTTAGCTCTGCATGTGTCCTGTGGCTTCTGTGTCATCCATTTTCTTTGGTTTAGTTCTAAATCTGTAAAATGCATATCCAAGGAATTCAGACATGTTTGTTCCACATGTAAACCTGAAGTAATGTATGCACATTTGCTAAATCTAGTGGGGAAGGCAATATCTCAATAAGATCCCATGCCTGCTCAAGGACACACAGGGAAAATCCTCACCAGTTCCATCGACTAGCATATAGTTGGGCCTTACTGGCCTTTCCATTCCCATTGACAGACACCTCTCCATTTAATTTCCACATATGCGCAATAAGCACCAGACTGTTTGACATGTACTACAGATCCTTTACTTTCCACTTGCAACACTATCTGAAATCATAAAAGAGTGGGTGATTGGGCAAGAATATTCCAGAAATGGTTTATGGACGGCAGGGGTTTTCAACCTGTCTCTGGCCGAGTACCACCTCCGGCGCCGCTCTCCTGCTGAGTACCACCAGAAGTGGCTGACAATGACATCATTGCCAGTTACTTCTGCGTTTTCAGGTTTTTGGAGGCCAGAAAATGCAGGTAAGAGACTCTGGGCTGGTGGGAGGGCCCCTCTCAGCGCTCCCGAGAAGCTTAACCAAAGGCAGGAGCCTCTCGGAAGCGAAAACCCGGGAGCGAAAGCTCATAGCGCTGCGTTGGGGCAGGGTTCCAGTGGTCCGAGTACCACCAGCAGTCGGCCAAAGTACCACTGGTGGTATGAGTACCACTGGTTGAGAAACCCTGTGGTAAAGGAATTAGTCAATCCTTAGCAAGGTACTTCATTGCAGCAAAGAATATGGCATGAATGTAAACCACATCCTAACTCAACTTAGATTTTCATATGGTTTTCAGGTTCCCAACATTTCCCCATGTCTGAAATGGCATAACATTTCAGTGACCAGTTGCTTCACCCAAAAGATCACCCAAAGATACATAACCTCTGCAACCCCCAATAAACACATGAGATACTGTAAGTTGCTTGATATATAAATTTATTGAAAGCCAATCGAAGACCTGAATTGAACCTGCAGCAGGCCCTGCTTCAAAACTCCCCCTTAGTGCAGGCATCTAACATAGAGGAGAAAGAAAAAAAACCCATCTATTCTGCTTTGGAGCATTTTGTACCCTGACTCCAAGCTGCAGACATCAATTGACAGCTGAAGCGTTTCTACACCAAACCTGAAGGGTCAAGGAAGCTGGACTGCACTGCCCTCCCCAAGCCAGAAAGTGAGGTCAGCTTTGCGATCCAAGCCCGAGGGGTCACCAGCCAGCCTCCCTCAACCAGACAGCTTCTAGGGTTTGATACTGGTTCACCCCTGAGTTGTACTTACCTCAGGGTACATACATACCAAAATCCCTACTCCTGCCCTCTAGCCTGTCCCAAACCTGCCAGATGTGATCACCCTGGCTACAGGAAAAAAATACCTGGTCCAAATACAACAGTCTGGGGTAGCTGAAAAAACTTCACAAAGGCCCGTCAGGTGGATAGCAAAAAATTCCAACTCAGCTCCAGAGGAAACCAACTAACCTAACCTAACCTAACCAACCAACCAACCAACCAACCAACCAACCAACCAACCAACCAACCAACCAACCAACTAACTAACTGTGGAATAGGAGGATGGGTGGGGGTCAGGAATCTGAAGCACACTGACAGAGCAGGACACCAGCCAACAGATGGTTCTCAAGTCCCGCCCACCCCAACAAAGCACCCAATAGGGTACAGGAGTTTTCCCGCCCTTGCCTCACGTGATGGTGGGGTAAGGAGCATCCTCTGTGTGAAATGGTGGTGGCGGAGTGACAATATTTCAGTTGCCAAACTGCTTGCCTGAAGCTACCCGAAAATCCCGTAAAATAGTGCCTTCCTTGTCCAATTGCTACCATCGTTTGAAAAGATACAGTGTATGTATTGTTTAAACCTTAAAGCAATTCTACCTGGGAATGCGATAGCTGATAGATGTCAGAGGGAGGCAAAAAACCCACATGGATAAGTTTACCTTGTGGCACGTCATAAGAAAATGAGGGGTGATGTGATCACAGCAGTTACAGTGTGTGCCGCATCTGTACAATTCTGCATGGCAGCTTCCATCATACATTTCACGCTGAAACAAAAAAAGATTCTGAGCAAATGATGGGTGAATACAGAATAAATTGTGGATTATGACAAAGACACTTTCCTTTTGTTTAACATATAAATCAGGAGCACTTATGATTTGGTATTAATTAAAATAATGTATTTGCTTTCTTTCGACAGCGATGTCAGCTTCGTTAAAAATTGAGCTCTAAATCTTCATTAGAGATTTTTCTGTATTAAAATGTTTCTGTGAAATATGAATTGAAACCCAACCTGTTGCGGGCCATATTAAGAGAGGGGGCAATACTCGTCTTATCTGCAATGTCGGAGCAGCTTTCCCGCACCTTGATTGTCTCAAAATCTTTTTGACAATTTTCTTGCAGATAACTGTCCTGTCAACTTACATCGTGAAGGGGACACCAATCAGCATCTTGCTTTTATTTAAATGGTGTCCACGTTTAAAGTGTTAGGGGCATGATTACTGGCCCAATCTGACTCAGGGCTGGCCTATGGGCTGTGGCTGGGGACCAGGCTGGCTGGGAGAGGTAAGTCAAGAAAAATTATACTTACTGTACCTCCTTTGCTATGGGCCTATGGGCCTATGGGCCTCCTGAGATCTATGCCAGCTATTTTGCTGTCATAGGTATGAAATGCCACAGGGGGCATGTTAGACCTGGAATGGGGGCTTCAGATCTCACAGATGCCACTGCCACTGAGATCCACCTCATCCCACCCCTGGCTCAATCCGTACCCTGATCTGGCCCCGAACATACCTCTGTGCTGGCCAGGGTCTGTCGTCGATGGCCAATCTGCTGCGGGCCACTGCTAGTGGCATGCAGCCTTTGGGGCTTTGCACCAGTGGAAGTGCTCTGCAGAATAGTGGAGAGAGTGCCATCCATGGTCCGCTAGTGCCTTGCGGTCCACAATGTGCCAATAGAATTGGGCTGTGAGGCAAATGAAGCACTTTAAGGATGCAATTCTATACATACATACCTTGGAGTAAGTACCATTGAACTCAGTGGGACTTACTTCTGAGTAGACATGCACAGGACTGCACTGTCAGTTCAGCACATTCTTAACTTTCCCCACTGAAATAAATGTAACCTGAACTTGCTCCATTTGGGCTGACCCAAGTTTTCTCCCTGCCCTAAAAAAGTCCCTTGCATGGCGCTCTTCTGATCTGTAAGACCTGCCTCCCTGTAATGAAGTTGGGGCACTGATGGCTGCTCCTGATTTGGTAAAGCGGTTAACACAGGTCCCAGCACTGAAACACAAGGAAGGAGTTCCTCTTGCACCACTTCTGGGATCCCTCATCTCAGCCCTTTGATCTATTCCCTGAGTTATTCAAAGAGACTGGATATTGTAGTGACTCTTTGGAGAAACTCAGCACAAGCTCTTAAGAAGACAGGATCACTTCTTACCGGTACATTACAATTGACTTGTGACATTTTTTTTTTCCAGAAGGAAAGCGCTTTTATCTTGGTCATGTTCACAACAACAAGCATTGTCTGTACCATTTTATCATTTTTGTTGTTCAGTTGTTAAGTCGTGTCCGACCCTTCGTGATCCCATGAACCATATCCCGCCAGGCCTTCCTGTCCTCCACTATCTTCCTGAGTTCGCTCATTTTCAAGATCGTTGCATTGGTGATGCTGTCTAACCATCTCATCCTTTGCCTTCCCCTTCTCCTTTTGCCTTCAATCTTTCCCAGCATCAGCGTCTTCTCCAGAGAGTCCTCTCTTCGCATTAGGTGGCCAAAATATTTGAGCTTCAGCCTCAGTACCTGTCCTTCCAGGGAACAGTCAGGGTTGATTTCATTTAGGATTGACTGATTTGATCTCCTAGCAGTCCAAGGGACTCTCAGGAGTCTTCTCCAGCACCACAGTTCGAAGGCATCTATTCTTCGGCGCTCAGCCTTCCCTATGGTCCAACTCTCGCAACCATACATTGCTACTGGGAACACCATCGCCCTGACTATGCGAAATAGAGGTGCTTCCCATAAGTCTGTAGCTCTTGCACAGTAACTTGCCAAATAAGCCTATGGGTGCTGAACCAGTGCTCAAATGATGGGAGAAAAGGTGTGTGCAGCGCATTCCTATTTATAATTCCGCCGATGCAGCAACGGCTCTGCCAGCACCGGGTGTCGTGTTTTTGACACCTGGTGAGTAAGCAGCGCCGGCAGAGAGGCCGACACTACTCACTCTCCCTGGAGACACAACCACCGCTGGAGGACACAGGTAGGTCCTACACTGGGGGGGGGGGTATGAGGAGGGCAGACCAGGGTGGAAAGGGAGGGCCAGGGATGGGGGAGGGATCATCAGTGGTGTGCTGCACCAGATTCTACCCCCCCGTCCCGGGCCTGACCGTCTTTACACTGGCTTCTTGGATTTGAACCGGCCATTTTACTGGCGTACATCTGAGGAGGCCCATTGGGCCTGCTGGGGCTCTACCCTGGGGGAAAAGGACAAACGTCCCTTTTGCCCTAGGAGTGCTCCAGCTCCACTGACGCAGGCCCAATCCTGCCTAGGATGCAGTGGCCGCCTTAGGTGCACTGCCGCTGCATTCTAGACAGGATTGGGCTGTGGGTAGGAAGGGCTAAATGAAATAAACAAGTCCCACCCTGGACTTCCACAGGTTTAATCAATTGTGCCCCCAATGTAACTTTCTAAAAACAGTGGTTTAAGGGGCCACTTCAAAAGGGAAGGGGGCTGCTCCACCTTCAATCCCCCTTCTATAATCTGAACACTCTGAACACAGACTTTTTCAGCCCGAGGCCAATAGCCACTAAACAATACATGGCTTCATATCATAATGTCACAAAGGCGTCCAACAAATATGACCATTTTGGGTGGGCCGTGTAGTCTACTCTAGTTTGGAGTGAAACAAACTTCACATAACTATATATCTGCAGAGTAGCATGTCACAGCCTTGTAGATAACCAGCAATGACTTTAAAAAAAAAATCCATGGAAAGCTTCAAGAGAGGGGATAGTTCAGAGAAAACTCAGTAACAGGACACCAGATAAAAGCATAGTATTCTTGACATGGTCAACTGCGGTGAAAAACAGTGAACTCTTTGCATTTCTGGTAGCTACAACACCTAGCTACTAGAAAAACGGAACTTGAATGGTCTGAGCTGGTGCTGGTGGTGCATGCAGACTACCAGTACTTAAAATGGCATTTTGAATAAAAATCTCGTGCTCCTCTTTCAGATAGTTGTCAGGGCTGAGATAGATCATAAATCTGTCTGCATATGAAAAAGCAGTCAGATCTTACAATTATGTTCTACAGGGGGATTCTCCTCCTCCGTGTTGGCAACGCCAAGCGGAGAACCAGTCTCTCTTCTGCGTGTATTTGCGTCTCCAAGCCACACGGTGGTGGTGTGGTGTCATTTTTTGATTCGGCAGCAGCAGCAACAACAGCAACAACAACAGAAAAAAGGGGTTTTGTTTAATGAGCTTGAACTCACAAGCCTGCTCATCTAGTGAACTGTGACTTTTCAAATACCAACCTATTAATGTCAAAGGCAATACTGAAGGGAACAGTTCTGTTTGATTTAAAAAATACAGACAATGTGAAGTCCTCTATGCTCTAATATCTATCACCTATGGGGCTCCATTCATGCCTAATGCTTTATTCAAGCTAAGACCTAGTTTTTATATATCAGATTAATACATATCTGCGGCTTTGCACCTTTCTATTTTGATTTTTTTATTATCGGGGCTCACTGGGGCCATTTCCATTCCCTTACTATAGAATCTGCAAGCAGGTGGATTAGAGATAACTCTCATTGTGCTTTGTTTTCTCCTGACACTGTCATTAATCATTCCTTAAGCCACACTTCAACTTATAGTAATCAGGACTGGCTGTTCCTGAGCTGCACAAGAATTGCCTTTCACAATGTAATGTGAAATTGGAAGCGAATGGCTGAAGCCAGACGCTTCTTCTGCATTCCCCATCTATCTCATCATTTAGGTATTTATCCATCTCTGGCTTGTACAGGGAGCATCTCTCTGCTTCCCATGAGGACGCAGATTGCAACAGAGGATCAGATTTGTTACCCAGGCTTTGGGCTTTGATTGTCCTCTTATAAGTTCGGGATTAAAGTGAAATTTCCCACAGGGCTATGCAGGATTTGCTAGCATTTAACTGTTTAACCTGGCTGTTTGTGAATGAGAATCCTGTGGTCAACTATTCCATAGAGAATATTATGGTAAGCCAGCTCTGAATGGCAGACATTTTGGTAAATTCCTGTAAAGACTGCTACAGTTGATTCCAATTAAGTTCATGTTTATCCATTGTTTTCTTGTACGTGGTGAATAGTAATCTTATAATGAAAGAACTGTTCTCTTTCCTATTACCGTTTGTGAAATATAGACATCAGTTTTAGCATAAATGCAGACCTCCAAAAGTTGTGTGTGTGTGTTTTCTCTTGATGTTGTGTCATAATTCATGGATTGGTCGTGGAAGGAGATCACACCTTCTCTAGTCATTATATTCTCTAATACATTAGCCAGGTTTTTAATTAGCATCGGTCTATACTATATAGAATGTTGCTCCAATGGCTGGAAGTATTAAATTAGCTGTACCTGATGTATTAATAAAGATACATACAAAGTGCTAGAAATCAGGCTGTTAAATACACAGACAAGTGAGATTCCTTCCCCACCTCCCTGCACCGAATGCTTATAGAAAGTGCTTTTATATGTTAAGTTTCCTGCAAAAATTGAAGGTAGGGTTTGGTGGGTGGAAAAAAATCCAACCCGCATTGTCTTTAGGCATCAGATTTAGAACCATTTAAGGAAAAGATTTTAAAACAAGTAGAACTCATTTTGTTATCTCATATGAAGGGACTGTATGCTCTGCCATTGAATATGCCTATATATCTGTGAAAAAGTATTCAAATATGGAAGTGTTTTACAAATGCCTAAGAGAGAGGCATAACACCGAAGCAACAGAAGAACATATGTAACAAAAACATTTTAGCTCGCACTGAAATCAACTCCCTTGGAAGGAATGGGCTGAATCATTTAAACTCCATACTAATCTCACCCTTCCTGTGAAATTGACGATTGTGCTTTTGAAAATTGGTGCAGCTCATTTGAATTCTCAGATGAGCCCAGACAGTGGTCAGATTTTCAAAACAAGCTTTTCCTGTGTTGTTTATACTGAAAAAGGCAAAAGCTAAATGATACATTTTCAATCTTTACTTAAGGAATTTACGGGAAAAGAGGAAAATTAAATGTATGCAAAGTGGGGGGGGGAATACAATAAAATACCTTTCTTAATCTTTCCAAAATTACAAATCTATAGTTTGGGCAGATTTGTATTTGTTTCCTAGAATATCCCTCTACAGGAAACTGTGTGGGCTGCTCCACTGAAATGATGAAAACACCCTTGCTTGTCTTTATACGTCTCAAACTCTTTCTTGTGCCCCTAAGTAAAGAAAAAGAGATTTGAGCTTCCCCTTTTCATGGAAATGGAACAGACTCCATAGCCACATAAGTAAATTTTCAGCTGCAAGTCATGCTCCTGAAGCAACCTCTTCATTCCCATTGTTTCAGTGTGAAATCATTTCCTCGGGAGATAATTAGAGTTGCTCCATTTATTACATTAAATGATTAGTGTGCACTTGAAATGATTCAGTATATTTTCCTTTATTGCTGATGACTCTTAAATAGAGGCCCTACTGCACCCCTAACAGATAAATTAAGGTTGGTTTGGATCACTCTGGCTGTCTGCAGCAAAACAAGAGAGAGTGCCTTTGTAAACACAAGCCAGGTGTGCTGTGGACTGTGTATTTTGTCTAAAGAGCTCCTATGCATTTCAACATCCCACCTGGTACAACAAAGAGGGCAGTAACATTGGCTGATGGTAAAACGAGCCTGTGAAGTGACAGCACTTTCTCTGATGGTTTCCATCCTGATGCTCTTATATATGTTTACGTGACCGCAAGTATAACAAGTAATGAAGGCTGCCTTAATAAAGCAACCCTCTGCTGACTGGTTACTGTGGAGTAATCAAATAGGATCGAGTGGGATGGCTCCAGAAGTGAAGCTCGCTGCTTCATGGGAATGCTGAATTATCAATCTACAAGAGGACCTCTGCTGCAATCTGCCCTCTTTCAAATGTCATGACTCCAGTTTAAAAATCGGTGTTACAATAGATTAGAGCACGCAAGTGTTCTTGCTATCGGTACCTATGGGTCTGTGCATGAGGGAACTGTTGAAGGCATTGCCAGTAATAAACTAGATGGGATCTATGTCTAAAATTATGTGGGATATCTATTATGACACAGAAGCAGAGGTGCTCCTAAGTTCCATGAACTTTGAGGTACCTGCAGGACCCAGAGTGCGTGTATGATGTGTTGAGAACACAGGCTGCCCCACAGGCTTCAATAGCACCAGGCCAGGCTGCGAGTTTAGCTAGGAAGTGGATTACAATACATGAGAAATATTCATATTTAAAGTTGGCATATCAGACTTGGTTCTTAGCATTGAAGTGATGGATTTCATAAGGAAGGAACATATGTGTTTACTACAGATGGAATAAATATCATTATTCCAATTCTCATTAATTGCATATCATGAGGTTTTGGCAAATCATTGTTAATTTTCACAAAAGGTCAAAGTTGTGGCCCTGCAGGTCATGTACTAAGGCATCTAGCTAAATTTCAATGAAAAATGTTTCACTCCTTTTTGGGGTCATCATATAAACAATTTTACTTATGTTTTAACATTGCCTCTTTATTTTTTTGCTAAATGTTCTCCAACGTAACTATAGTTCTCTTCTGTGTTTGATCACATTAAATGATGGTACTTTTTATATAGTTCAGAAATATGGGAAGATACAAATATTACAGAAAAATGGAAGAGGTGAAAAAAAATAGACAAAATTGCTTGAAGAATTTGTGATCCTGAAGACAACATAGGGAACATGTCATGGTAGACAGAATTCCAAGCTGCAAAATATTCTTACTATTAGATGTTGATACTATTTCAGCATTTCTGTCTCAAAACCAACAACATAAACAGAAAAAAATATAGCTTTCACTGAACTAGATTTTCGTTTTTACAGAATATTATTTATTTGCAGTACACATTTTTCATTGACTCAAAATACATATGTATTTTTTGCTAAATTGGTAATGTTGCATAATTAGTGATAAATCCCAAACCCTAAAAATATTCACTGGTGTGGCTTATTTCAGTAAATTTCAGATATTCTGTTTCCAAGCTGCTGTCCATAATTCTCACCAATATTAACAGGCAACAACCAATTGACTGATAGGTCATTGGGTCCCAGAAGTCTATCACATCAGTTAATATTCTGATTCCTAGTATTATATGAATTTCTTGCAGAACCACTTAGTAACATTCTAGGACGGTGATTGAACTCAATGATGCCAAAATTCATTTTGACAACTATTCAGGTGTAGCTTGCAGTCGGATTTGTATTTTTTATCAAGTGACATGACTGCTGCCAGTTTGGGGATGTGTAGCATGATCCTAAGTGCATTTCCTTAGGAGTAAGTCATATTGAGTTCAGTAGAGCTTACTCCAGAGTAAATTGCTTAGGATTGATTTTGCTATGTATCCCGCTTCGTGAACTACTTTTTGTTGAACATTGGTATATAAATTATTATTATTTTAGCTTCAGTCTGACATTGGACTGAATAAATATTTGTTATATTTACTCCACAAACATGTGATCATAGTGGCACTGGATCAATTTGGTTCAGGTTTCCTTGCTCTGTTTGTCTTGTGCTCCCTGAGGGATCTGGTGGGGCCACTGTGTGATACAGGAAGCTGGACTAGATGGGCCTTTGGCCTGATCCAGCAGGGCTCTTCTTATGTTCTTACGTTCTTAAAATACAAGCTGAAATCCCAGAACATTCCAATGCAGAGCCCACCAGACATGGGTCACTTTTTTCCCCTTTTGATAATCGGATAAGAGTCAACTATTCAAATTTGGAAATATCATTGGTTTCAGTGGAGTGCAAATGAGGGCTGGATTGCTCCCATTATGGTGATGTCTTAAATCAGTTTAAGACAATGTTGAAGAAAATCTTTTGTGCTATCTGAAAAATGTGCTTGAGAAATGAATTAGATGATATTTAAAACAAAAGCATATTTACCTTCAATGAAGGTATACAGGACTTTGGACACAGAACACAAGTGAACATACATGGTGATAAAAGGCCATAATTCTTAACCAACTTGCTCTGGAACAGCCATATCCATGCAATTTCAGGTCTGTAAGCTTCAGCCTTTCATACAGGGAAGCCTGCTCCTTATTGTTTGAAATAGCACCATTCTGGCTGACTTTTTATGCGAAAGATCAGGCCCAGGAGCTTAGGGATCAAGCCCTTTTTTCCTTTAGCCACAGCAGGTGGGCCCATTTGGTAGCCATCTTGTAATCACTATGCATGCCATAAATGCATTTTCCCTTTAAAAACTTACTTGAGCAACTTAAAAAGCAGCGCACGTCATTAAAATAACTGAGCTACTATAGGCATATTATACTAAAAGAGTGCCATAATGTTGTTTGTGTGTGACAGGCGTTTTCTGCATCACAATGCTGAAATTCTACACTGATGTCATGGCTTAAGTGACATGCTGGCAGAAGATGGGGGTACTAATGCATAGGGCTTTAAAACGTTGCTTCTTTCCAAGTTGCAGAATATTTTTTTAATAGATTCATACCATCGTCTTTTAGAGAGAAAGTTATAACAATACCAATAGTGGTGGTTTGAAAGGTTACAATGTCTGAACACCATCTCTCTCAAACACTGAAGTAAAAATACCTGGTAGAGAGAGAGCATTTCTATTATTCACAAGAAATCATGCAATATAATGGCTTTTAGCACTCCCTTTTGTAATAGCTTATTTAAATACTTGGGGCTGCAATTGAGATTCCTACTTTGTTCAGACTTCAGAGAAATACTTTTTTTTTTATCACACTTACATTCCTCATTGTATTCTAAATAGCCTTTTTGATTCATCAGAACACCATGGCTAACAATTAGGTTTGCTGCCGTCATGAAAAGTTTTGTGCTTTTAAAACCCGCAACAGCACAGACATGCGTTTAAAAGTTTTATTGTGGAGGAACCAAGAGTACAAATTAGAAGAGCAGTTGTGCATTGCATACAATTTTATTTGGAGTAAAGTCTTTAAGAATTGCTTCAGGAATGCCCCTTGTACAACGTAGCCTGTCCTTCCATTGAATTCCTCTGTGACTAACAGCCTAATCTGCAAGCCACTTCAACTGAAGTGCCTGTATTTAAGCCCATTTGCTGCTCAGTCCAAAAGATATGCCTAGTGAGATGGGACATCAAATGGCTTATGCTAGCAGAGTTAGAAATCCAGTCTGTGTGGGATAAGTGCCCTAATACACTCATGAAAGTGGACCCATGGGGCCATAATAACTTTAGGATAGCACAAAAGAAAATAATACCCAGTGCTGTTCCTTATACTGCCACATTCCCCTCTCCACTCAGTTCTGTGTCCCTTAACAGATTTGCTGGGCTGTCATTATGCTGCATCTGGGGATACTGGTTGGTACCATTATGTTTCCATTGCTCTACTCTGTTCTACTGGCACAATGTCCTGGATCATCATTTGATGATGGAACTGTAGAGGAAGTTGTGACTTTGATGCAGTTATCGTCTTGCCACTTTTGTTGGTGCAGAAATTCATAGGATTAGAACTGGGTGTCATTAACGATCAGTGGGCTCCGTTATCCTCCTTCCCAATACTACTTCTTAGCTGCTGCCTCTACAATAAGCTCCATTAAAATCAAATGACCCAGAATGATTGTTTTATTCAATCACTGTTGATAAATCTGTTGTAGGAGCGCCCCCCCCCCCGGATTAGAACTGGGAACTTTCAATTCAATGAGCAACTAATCTATGTGATGAGTCACCAAACTGCCACCTGGATCACCTTGAGGGGCAATAACAGCCCAATCCTATTCCCCCCCCCATGCAACGGTGTTGAAATGGCTACTGCTGCATTGGGGGGGGGAGTTGTGAAGGTAAGGGAAAAGTCATTCCTTTAACCAGGGGTAAGTCGCTGTGGCATAGGGGGCTCTACTTGGACCTGTGCCAACGAAATCACTGGCGCAGGTCTGCATGGACCCGTGCTGAAGGATCAGATCCAGGAAGGGGGTTAGGATTTGGCAGCTGCCACTGCTGCCAAACCTGCCCTCTTCCTGGACAAGATCCACCCATATCCGCCCTGTTGCCACCTTGTTTCACCCTCTCCCCGCCCCATCGCCACCATGTCCTGCCCCCATCCTGTCCCGTCTTCCTCGCCATCTTATCTCCATTGGAGGTGTTTTCTGGTTGTTCTGGAGTATGTGGGAAGGCACACTTTTCCACTGGTGCTCCAGCAGCACAAAAGTTCATGCGCTGCCGGAACGCCTTTTATAGCTGGTGCTGACTGCTTTACGGCAATCAGCTCCAGTGGAACATTCGTTCCACTGCCGCCTGGCTCAGTTTGGATTGGGCCATAATGGTTCTAAAGTTCTGGTCTGACTCTGTCCACCCCAGTTGGCAGTGGCGTAGCTAGGAGGGTGAATCACCCCCGGGTGCACGGCCGGGGGTGTGTGTCAAAGCCCCCGCATCGGCGGCAATTCAGCGGTGGTGAGTTATTTGCGGTGCGAAAAAGGCTTCTGCAGCCTCAGAAGCCTCTGTGTGGGCCAGCGGCGGTTATAAATGTTGCCCCCGCCCCTGCCTGCCGTCCAGGAACGTTTTTTCACTGTGTGATGTCACTTGGGGGCGGGGCGAGTGACATCCCTCCCCCCAAGTGACATGATGGGGTGTCACAGGGCTGCAGCCTTCCTGCAGGGCATAGCTACGCCTCTGCCAGCTGGCCATTGGGCCTTCCCAAGTAGGAAGGCCTATAAAGGTTTCCTATTTGGGCTAGGACTGTGCATAGGCAACAGTTATCTCCCATGTCCTGATTTTCAGTTCATTTTCTTGGTTGTGTCCTGGCTCCATCCTGAACACTGCCTATGGCTTAGCTCTGACAGTCAGGAGCTACCAGAATTAGAACTTGTGCTGCCCTGTGTGGTGAGCCAGCAGGCCTACATATCAGAACATTGGTTTCCGCAGTGATGCCACTCATTCAAGGTGGCTGTTGGCTCCCCCAAACCTGAAAGGGACTTTGCTTGAGGAAACAACACTATTTATTGTGTCTTGCTCCTGGATTTTACACAGCAACTACCTAAGGTTCAGCACTGACACAATGTCTTCCCTTTTTTGAATTGTGTTGGGGACTAATCTCCTCTCTGAAACATTTTCAGGCCCTCCCTTTCTTATTCTTTCATGGCTCTTGTCCTTATCATCTTTTCTGTTTGCCTGTGGGTTCCAGGGACGGAATACTCATTCAGGCTGTCAAGTCCTGATAGGTCTTGCTCTTTGCTCAGCACCCAGCTCAATCGCTGGTGCAAGTCCGTGTTGATCCATGTTGGCAGATCAGGCCCAAGAAAGGGGTTAGGATACGGCACACGTCGGCGCCACCAATCCTGCCCCCTCCCAGGCCCAATCTGCCCACTCCAACCTCGTTGACACCCTCTGCCCCGTTCATCCCCCTCCCTGCCCTCTGCTCCCCCACCCCATTCCATCCCCTGCAGAGACTTACCTGGTCTAGTGGCAGGCATCCCTGCGTCCGCTGACGCTAAAGGGAAGGTTTCGGCCTTCCTGCTAGTGCTCTTAGTATTAACGCTGTTGCAATGTGCTTTACGATGCTTTTGCGACAGTGTGCGACAGCAGAACTTAAGTTCCGCCTGCACAGGGAGTGAATAGGATTGGGCCATTATTAACACATCCTCATGTGCAGAACTGGAACTTTTTGTTGAAAAACGGTATATAAATACTGTTGTTGTAATAATAATAATAATGATAATAATAATAATAATAATACCCCAGTAGAAATGAACCATCCCAGTCACGCATCAGAGGACAACTGTATATCAGCACAATGGTGCATAGAACTGTGCTGTTTGTACAACACAGATTTGCACTGTAAAGAATGAGTCAGCATTAAAAAAAATTTTTTTTTTAAAGACGGACATCAAAATCACATTTGCCATCAGCACTGCACATAAGTTCCTGGGCTGTCATCAAGAATGCCTAGTCTCACTCTTGGCTTGATTTACATGACCACCCAATTTCAGTAACAGACTGTGGCGCTTGGTGGCGGCCCTGGCCCGGCTTTCGCTCTCGAGGGCTGAGGCGGGAGGGGGCCGAGCCTGGGCAGGGGTTGGACCACCCAACTGATTTATAGTGGTCACCTGAAATTGGTGATCCTGCTCCTGTCAAATCCCTACCATGATTGTGTGGTAGTATGTAGCTACTGGTATGTGCCCATCACCAAATCCTTGCATTTTGAGTCATTTGTGGTAGAATGTGAAGAGCTTAATCTTAATCTTGTGTGTTGTGGTGGCCTCTGCTGGCCCTAGGCAAGGAGCATGCAACATGCAACATTCTTAAGCAACACAAACCAATGATTGCACTCATTTGTCTATATAGAAGACTTAGAGACTGATTCACCTATGATTGTAGTAGGCATGTTTGATGCATTTGCACTGGTTTTTCCTATAGGGAATGCACAGAGTGTGAAGGAAAGTTGCACATCTGCAGACATGATCCACAGAGCCATTGCAAATTGTGACTTCCCAGTACATCTCCACTGCACCCCCCCCCCCCCTGTGTGTTTGGAGACATGCGTCTCTCCCTTCCCACTTGACACTGTGTAAATATGTAAAAAAAATTCTTGCTGCCATGAGGTGTGGAACACCTGCCGTGACCTTTAAGTGCAAGCAACCTGGATGGCAACGCTTGAATAAAGATACCAACTTGATCTTCTGGATTTCATAGAGCTTTGTGAATCTAAATAGGATTAAACCATAGAGTCATTTCAGTGTCATATGTGAAGCCCTAAAACAATATAATAATTTTCTTCCTTTTACAAGGACATAAACTGTATCTATTGTTTCTTTATCACACATTCAGAAAAAGATTACGAATCATCTTTAAAATCAAGACCACAGCCTTGTGCAGAGCAAAAGGAGATATTTGAGCCAGAATCTTACAATAGTCTTTATGGCTCTCTCTGTTGTAAGTCTATCAGTAGCCTTGTACTTAACTGGATTATTTACAGTCACCCCCTTGTAAGATCACACCTTGCGCTGTTAGCGGAGATGGAGGGAGGGGAGGAAGAAGCCATTGAGCACTGAATAAGAATGTGATATTTATTGTTACATTTATTTTGTTATAACCATATATCAGACATGCTCAATTCATGCACATAAAATAATACAATCATATCAAGATTGAAAATGTAATTTGGAGCCAGGAGGACTTTCACTCCTTATCCCAGCTGCTGCTACCTGGTACATGACTCTAACAAATGGATTTCTCACTAATGATTTTGTGTATCTGGCATTTCACTCGTGGGCTGTTACTTCACATTTTTTGCACAAATAAAAAACCCTTTTAGGATGTTAAAAAGGTAAATTGTTGGTAAGCAAGGCTCTGTTGAAATCCTAAGGAAATCCTAAGTATGCAACCCTAAACAGCCTTATTTTGAACTCATCTCCACTAAAAACCGATGGCTTTTATTCCAAGACGTCTTTAGATTGGGATGTAAGCCTATATCTGTCAAAATGATTCTTAGTGAATTTGGCTCAGGAAAAGTAAGGTGAATTTGAGATTAATGCTGATATGGGGGGGGGGGGGAAACATGCACACTGGTTTGGAGGAGTATCTTGATGACAGGTGAAGTTAGTTTAGTTTTCACCTGATTGTGTTATCCCTGGTTGCTATGCTAAAAATGCAGCTGGAATGTAATGTGCATTTAGAGAGCTTTATTAACACTGGTGTGGTCTAAATGTTTTTCAAGCTTTTCTCTTTTCAGAATGAGACGACAGAAGGGGGTGGAGAAGGGTAAGGGTTGAAGAAGTCACTGAACCCATAACTTCATTTTAGAGTAGCAGAGGGCAGTGTGTGTGCAAGGTGGGGCAAAAGATTACACACTATTTGCTTTGGGTTGACCCAACTGCCTCTGTTTGCAATCTGGTTTCATATATATATGTACGAAGAAAACAAACCTCTTCCCCTGCCCTGGATTCTCCTAGGCAGATATACCTAATGAGCTCTTCCACAAATCTAGTTTGCACTTCTCAGAATCTGATAGCATGTACCAAGAGACTCAAGGCATTTGAAAAGCTACGGGACCAAACCTCTGCTGATTTCAATTCTGATGGCATAACTGCCTGAATCCAGATATACGAGACCCTGATACCGTGTGACATTATCCAGACCAGAATTAAACTGAGAAATATTTTAGAAATAAAATCTTATCTTTATACACCTGGTTTGGGTGTTCCTCTTTCCTACCCTCAAAGTTCTTGAAAGGTTATGTTCAAGGCAGTCTTTAATTAAAGGCAAATAAGGAATTCTAAAATGACAGATTGTTATCATTTTGAAGGCAGTAGCCAATTTCTGCACTGCTCTGTTATAATGCTGCAAACCTGGCATAACTCTATATCCACTTCAAAAGAGTTCTTCTGTGTTTCATTGTTTTAATTGATGGGAAGTTTAGCCCCCAGAGTAAAGTCTTCAGACCAGATCTGAAATGCCACTGTTCTATCCAATGAAACACCTTGAATTAATTTCTAACAACGTATTTTTATCTATCTAAAAGAGCAGTTGTTCAATTTTGAAGCTTTTCAGCAAATTAACAACTTACTGTGGGGGGAACAATTATGAAAATAAGTAAATACCCAACAAGGCATTGTCTGATTTGTTCCAGCACAGGGAATCGTGGAAGTTTTCTTGACAGTTGAGTCTGCAAGAAATAGGAATATGATTTTTATATACATTTGAAAGATTTTCGTTTCACCCAGTCATTTTTGTAAAGAAAATTCTCATGATCCTTAAAAGTGGAAGTCTTTTTATTACATTCTTATTATCGCAAAATCGATGGAATTTTGAGTGGTGGGTGTATTGTTATGACACGTCAACTATTTGTAAATAATGTTCACAGCTCTCTTAGCATATTTAGCCAAGTAACATTTCAGAAAAGTATAATTTATATAACTGTAGGTATGCACACAGATGCAAACATTCATAGTTATGTTATGTATATATGTTGTGTGTTTCAAAATCTGTTGCGATGGAAAGCAGCACATCAATCTCTTAGCAGCCTGGTCTTCTAATCCAGGTTTTGGCGGCACAAGTGTCTAGGATGGGATTTAAAGGTGTTGGTTCTGACACAAGGAAATGATTTGCACCCATGCACTGACACTACGATTCAATCCCAGCACAGCAACTCTTGTAGCCGGTCCCCAACATCGTTTACAATGAGTAGCAGTTGTTCAGTGCAAACGCAAAAGTGCAAAGTTAATTTCTGTGCACTCACGACAAATGACACAAGTACATGACACAAATTTAAGGTGTAAGGTGGTGGTGGGCAGGTCACGTCTTTGGTAATGAAGAAGAGGACCCTGACTACACATGAATGTCATATTCTTTGCTGCTACATTCAGAGGGTTCCGAGAAAGAAACCATGGAGAAAAAACATCCTTCTCCTTCCCTTTTCATATTGGTTCATGGTGTGGTAGCAGATACAAATGAAAGAGGACTAGGGTATTATTTATTTAAAAAATTATATCCCGCCTTTTCCTATGCCCAAGGCAGCTTACAACAGATTAAAATACATAATTTAAAATACATAAAATAAGTTTAAACAATACATAACGATACATAAACAAATTTAAAAAAGAATAAAATCCACTGGGGGTATGTCTCTTCCCCCCCCCCCCCCGGGTTTGGATGTGCTTGTTCAGTGCATTCAATTCTCACAAGCCATTTGTATCTGTGCATTGGGTTATCCCACAGAGCCCACTCTCAGCCCACCGCAACAGTGTAAAAATAACATGCGGAGGGACATAAGCTGCAGAGTGCGCACAGGGGAAAGGGTGCACAAAATCCCAGGCTTCTGGGATTGTTTTTTTCAAAACCACAATAACAGCAAAAAAATAAATAAATCCTGTTTCTGTATTCTCTCCATTGGGGAAAGAAAAAAATTAAAAGGTTTTACTTTGGGTAAAATACTTCTCTTGGTGCTATTCATGAAAGGTGACATATTCTTAATAAATAAATAAAATTAAATGTGTCCTGATTTTTTAGGTCAGAAGCCTATTTCATAATTTGATACTCAAATGAGCTCTTCAGTTCTTATTCAACTGATTTTGCAGTAGGTTTTAAATATCCAGTTATCAGCAGCCAAAAGATATGATCAGTTGGGTCGGCACTAGGTTAAAAAAAAGTGTTTAGTTGAGCTAGGCCCAAACTTAGCTCCCCCCTCACCAATGAACTAATATATCAGCTTGGTATTGGCATTTTATGGCAATAAAATAGTTGGCAGTTCCTAATATTTTATTCTTAATATTCTGTAGTTAATGGTACTGCATTGTTAAAACTACATTATAAAATTCTGTTTTCAAATAAGAAAGTCAATTTCCAAAGTATGTGTGACATTTAGTACATCATTTGGGGGGGGGGATTTCACACGTGGCAGCAAACTCAGGTTCACCACTAAGTGGTGAGTAACAGAGAGTGAATTTGGGTTCCATGCCAAATGCACCTGTATGATACATGGTTTTGCAAACTTGCTTTTGCTCCATTCATATGTTAGGTTCATATGATACATGAGTGCCTTAAAAAGAGGACTGAGAGGGGATATGTGAAACCACACTAAAATACCCTCTTTGGTACTGTTATAATATTCAACATTTATACAGTATATATACAGTATATATAAAAATTCTTGAAGAACAGTATGTCTTGAGTATGCTGATGTTGTTGTTGGCAATTCAAAATTGTAATAATCTGTAGAAGAATATATAAATATATCCAGCTTTAAAAGTGAGCAAACTAATTACGAAAATTATTTCAGTAGATTCCAATTAGTTGGCTACTGTTTATTTTTTAAAAAGGCCACTGAGAAAATTTTCATTTTCAGCTTCTGCACTCATATAACTTGTTTTGGGGTGCTTAAGAAATAATCAATGTTAGTATTATTGTTAAAGTGATTTTTTTTTTAAAAAAATCAAATTTTCATTTACTGCAGTCAGAACGTTTTGGTTGAAGCAGAAAAAAGAACAGATTTTGTAATGGGACTATTTGAAGGTAAATGTTATTCAAAGACAGAAAAACAGAGATGACTATAGTTCAGTGGGTTTTTCTTTTTCTTGCAAGTGTCTATACAAAAGAAACATCTACATAGGACTTCCAAGACCGTTTTCTTTGGTTTTTTAAATTTTAAATAAAATACACTAGGAAACTCGTCAAGAAAGTAAATTTAAGGGTTCTTTCTTTAAGTAAAGGGTAGATAACAAAGTGTGTGCTGTCTTAATTTTCATCCCAAACTTACAGACATCCTGCCTGGCAACAGTATGAAAAGAGAAAGGAGGGATACATTTTCCTATTCAATAATAAGCTATGGAAGTTGCATGGGGTAGAGTCTCTAGGAAATCTACTCTTTCTTTGAAAAAATGTCATTGGTGAGATAGAAGATTGGCACCACAATGAGCAAAATATAGTGAGGGCTGTTCCGCGTTGTCAGCTAGAATTTGGGTTAAGACACTGACTTTTGTCTGCATGGTGTCTACCTTCCAAAGAGGATGGAAGACGCAAAATTGCAGGTTTCCTTTCTCTCCCCCTCTCCGTCCCTCCCTCTCTCTGGTTAATGTGGTCCATACCAGTGAATAATGTATACGAAGATGTTCTCTTGATAATGTCACAATTATTCATTGTAGAGCCATAAACTCAAATATTCACATTAACAGTTAAGGTATTATTTTTCTCCTCCGAAATTAAGTGAGTGGCATCACTGGTCATAAATGAGAGCATTCATCAAAGGCGCGGGCCGTGGCAGAGGATTAAGCGAATGCTGATGAAGTGTCCAGATTCCCATAACTTGGAATGGGACTGCATTCAGCATTCCTTTATTATCCATCTGCCACATAACAAAAAGGCTCATATATTTAATGCAAGTTTGCCCTAGGCCACGTAATAGGATTAGGAATAATTTCTACAAATTTACAAAAACAAATCACATGGGAAGGCTTAGAATTTGCTAATAATTTCTCCATAGCTGGGAGATCAAAGGGATGTAAGAGTCCAGAGCCAGGCGGTAGTTTGACCCTGGCCAAGGTTTCTTAATGAAAGGGTTAATCTTCTCAGAGGTGACCATAGAGGAGCAAATAGTGTGACCAAAGGCAGATTCAGGCCTCTAAAGTCTGGCAAGTATGACAGCAAGAAAACATTTACAGCATAACAGTACATTTTCTGGCTGGGGAAATCAGATAAATTAAACTTGCAAACTTCACTGAAATGTGTTTAAACAAAGGGAAGGGGGATTAACAACTGTGATCTAACAGAGGATCAAAGCATTAATGTATTCTTTCAAAGTAACAGAAATTCTGAAAGAGTTGCTATTTTTTCCCCAGGAAAGAGACCTTGTTTTAAATGAATTTATTGTGAACGTGCTTATTTAATTCATTAAAAGAATGAGAACGAACTGTAATCTAAATACATCCGGTTGCACAGGTGAGTTCCTTAAAAGACGCTCTTGAGCAAGCACGTTGCTGCAGCCTCCAAAGGAGTACTCCCCCCTCTCCATTGCTTGCTAATGGTCACAAGCATCCATGCCTTTATGCGCAGCACATGAGGTTGTTTCCAGTCTCGTATCAAACTGAACAAATAAACAGTAGCAGAGAAAGAAAATGGATTTTTTGAGAACACATTCTAATTGTACGTTTTATTTTCCTGCTCTTTTAACTTTTATGTTGACTCTACCCTCCTCCATAACTAAATTGTAGAGGTGGGAAGCTTACCTTCAATAAGACGGTCAAAACACCTATTCTTATTAGTTTCATTTTTGGCTTTAATGCCATTTGGAAAGAACGGAACACTAAAGTGCTACCTTTCGTTGAATAGTAATCATGTGATGTTTCCACCTCCTAGCCTATGACCTGTTCAAACAAGCCTAAACATCTAAACACGATGCTCCATAGCTGTGATCTTTTTTTTTTTTAACCTATTAGGCCACTCATCAAATAGAGGATTAAATATAGAAGCCTTCTAATGAAGGTGGTGAATAATTTAGTACAGCTGCACAAAAGCATTTGCCAGACATTTGAGCATGGGTGAAGATCCTATTTCCAGGCTGCTTGTCTTTCGGGAAGGATTTCCAATCAAAAGTCGAGATCAGGTTTGAGATAAACAAGGTATGCCTGAACCTTTCTCCTTTCGTTTCGCTACATACTTTGATGGTATGAAATCAGGAGGCAGGAAGGCCTAAAGGAAGCATTTCTCCCAAAGTACAGTGGTCTCAAAACGTGTATAGTATGCAAGATTCGTTTCCATCCAGCCTCAGGTTGTGGTGATATTTCAGTTCCTCCCTGATGTACAGCCATGACTAGGGACTGGATGTAGTTGACCAGACATGTTTAAAATAAATACATGATAGGTGGAGTGGGAAATGTAACAGCTGTTACTGAGCATGCTCCCCCTTCCCCTCCTGGTCTAGTGCTCCAACAATGGTCATCCCAAAAATAAAGAAAAAATTTGTGTGACAGATTTTTTTTTGGGGGGGGAGTAATTATTTTGTTATATCTCAGAGCACTGCTGGACCAGACCACAGGTCTATCTAGTTCAGCAACCTGTTTTCCACACCACAGTGGTCAATCAGATGCATCTTGGAAGCCCATACGCACGAAGGACTTCCAGGATGAAGACAACATCCTTATTCAACTGCCCCCCCCCCCCCAGCAACTAATATTTGTTCCTGGAACATGGAGATTTTTCAAGGCTATCCTGCCTGAACTGCAGATCTGAAGGTCGGTAGGATACCAGTTTGAGATTCGAGTGCCATGTGACACAGCACCCGTCTCCTGCCAACCTAGCAGTTTGAAAGCAAGAAATTGCAAGTAGATAAATAGGTACCGCTGCGGCAGGAAGGTAACAGTGTTCCGTTAGTTACGCTGGCCACATGACCATGGAAGCGTCTTTGGACAGCACTGGCTCTACGGTCTTTGAAACAGAGATGAGCACCGCACCCTAGAGTCAGACATAACTGACTTTTGAGCAGGGGATACCTTTACCTTTACTTTTTTTATCCTGCCTATCACATTTGACTATTCTTCAGGAGCACCTACATCTCTGGCCACACTTGTTGCTGCTCTAAACAACTGTGTTTTCAACTAGCAAGCATGCTGCAGTGTGCACACAGAATGTCAAATTCAAAACCAGTTGGCTGTTCATTCCTTCTTTTCTCCAATCATATGAATGTCCCAAGAAGGTTGACAAGGCTTAAAAAAAAAAAAAAGCAACCCTGGCAGGTTAATTTCAGTGGGTAGGAATACACCATTTTATTTCCCTTGTTTATTGAGTTTATTGTTTATTGTTTATTGAGAACTGGAAGCCTCTAGAGCAGCTTGATTTTTTGAAAGCTGCCAGGATGGTATGGCCACCCCGCACTTTGAATGCATCAGCCATATTTGCAACACCTACAGACTATTCTCACCATTAAGAAGCAGGCAGGTTCCCGACATGTAATATGTTTTGCTTTGACTGTTTTTTGCACCTTCCCTCCTGTTCTGGGACTGTGAGTGAGAGCGGATGCCATCCTCATCACCAACAAGTATGCAAGTGGTGGGGGAAGTTAAAGGCAAGGACTGTGCTTAACTCTCACGCTGCTAAAAGCTTGGGGAGCCCAGCCTGCTGTAACTCAATATTTCCTTCTCACCCGTTTCCCGTGTAAAAGCCTAGCAAGATGTCTGTCACTAACACTAAAATAAACATCACCATCTGTTGGTAAAATGACATTATTACTTCACTCAGGGATGTGACAAGGGGCAAGGGGAGTGAAATAATGGGAAACAAAATCAATTAGACTGAAGGACTTCAGAAAAAAGACTGATGGGAACAACAGCAGGAAAACATATTGGGAGCCGTTTACAATTGAAATGTGAGGTTTAACACTTTGGAGCTTTACACAGGCAGCCAACTTCTATAACAATAAATGTACAAAAGAGAAGCAGTTTTACTTACACACTTTATTACCCCTGACTCACAAGGCTACGTTCAACAGTGTTACCACATGATGTTGCCAAGAGACTTTGGATGCCACTGACTTGTGAGCTAAAACGGAACATGGGTCAGACTGGACTGTATTGCACAATGCGAGGGTCATTCCGCTTGTGTTCCTGCGCCATGAGACATGCTGTAAGGATTTCCGCAAGGCCAGAAGTTGAACCATGATGAGGGAAAGAAACCTGAACAGCAGCCTCCATTTTCGCCATGTGTCCAAGAAGCTCTCACAGACTCTACTCTGCATCCCCCACTGAGATGCGAAATATGTTCCTGAAAGAAGACAATACACAGGGCTACCTGAGATGAGTCATCCCAGCCTCTCCTTTGTCTCAAGCCAGCTCCTTAACAACTGGACCATCAAACCAGATCTCCCCTCCCACCTTCCTATTGTCTATATATAAGTTTTACCCAGAGATGCACTGAGGTGAATCGGATGCCCACTTTAGGAAATCTCCTTCCCTTTTGTCTATGTGCCTGGTCCACTCCAGGTATCCTCCCCTTTCGTGGCCATGTGCTCTGTTCCCTATAAAGGCAAAGACTGCCTGGTAGTTGCTCTCTTCCTTCCTCTCGTGTTTTGGAACACTGGTGAGCTCTGCTCAATCTTGTTCTCCCTTCCCCCTCCCCTCCTCAGCCCCTCTCTCTCTCTCGCAACCCCCTCCCTTCTCTGTACATTACCTGTCAGTTAGTCACTGATTTGGTTCCTGAACCCAGCTTGTTCAGAACCTTAGAATCATTTCATTTCTCCCCCTTCTCATGTCCCCCCCCCTGCTCTTTCTCTATTAATACATCCAGTACTGCAATCCTAGAACTACTCTCCAGGACAGGTAAATATCACCCATGTATAAATCAAAGAAACCTGCTAAACCTCTATACTTCTACCTAAGTTTCCTAGATCTGAATGCTTTGTAGTATGATTGAACTGCTGCATATTGAATTGTATTTTTTGTATGAATCTGACTATCTAGTAAATATTGGAAAACAACCCATGTGTGTCCTCAATATTATTTAAAACAGAACTCTGTGAAGCTGGACTCTGGTATACACAGGTAAAGATCCCTGTACATTCCAAATTGCCATATTTAAAAGCTATTCCCCAAAATAACAAGGCAATTTGGTTAACAGCAGCACCTCAGCACAGAATGGTTCCCTCCATGCATTTACAGGAAACAGGGAAGGCAGCTGGTTTAGAAGGCTCTTAGCATTGTAATTCCAAAATCTTGTTCATGATAATAAGGAAGATGCTCAGGACCAGATTGATCTGGTATACCCAGGTCCACCCAAATATGTTTAATGGACTCTCAAAGAGAACAAAGTTAGGGCCAAAACAAATGTGATTCATGTGCCCACCCTGTTCACCTATAAAGGAGCACTGGAGGGGCTCTTGACAGTAAATGTGGCACACATGGGAGAAGGGTACTGAATGCTTATGCGCCATGCATTACCTCTCTGTAGCTTATTGCTTCAGCCTCTTTTTTAGCTTTCTGGTTCTGATACTGGAAGCACCTGGAGCAATGGGCTGTGGGAAGGAAGACATGGGAAGGGTGGCGGTTCAGCACTCCTCTCTCACACACTCCTCGCTTTGTACGTGAATGGGGTGGACATATGAAAAGGAACATACGTCATGTCTAGTTTGGTCCCAAGGTTCTATATTTTAACTAGTACAATAATAAACCAATCGGTGCAATTGTTAGGAAGGGAATGCAACTTCATATACTATTACATGTGCGCCATTTTCCTGAGTGCTAAGAAGTTCCAGGTGCTACCAGGTCCTCATGAAGATGCCATGAAGTGTTCAGTTCCACTTACAGTTCAGACTTGGCCTTCATTTGCTGCTGAAACAACTAATTGCTGTCGGAGTCTTCCTGTTACTTCCTCCATTCGTTTGCCAACGTTCTTTCTTTTCCAATGCTTGTACAGTCTATCCTAACACTATTTTAGTTTCTAGCTGACATTCTCAGGAGACAGCCAGGACTTTGCCCTGGAGGGGATGAGGTAAGGCTGAATTCGAAGGAGAGGTCATGCTAATCAAGGGCGATTAAAGGAAACAGAAGACTGTAGCACTGCGGGGCATCTATGTGTCTTCTTTCCTCTAAGGCAGGGGTTCTCAAACTGGTGGGTTGCGACCCATCACTTTTCCCAGAAGTGTGTGAAAGGCCTTTAAGGGGGGTGGCCGGCTCCAACGTCCAGGATCCAATGTTTCCAGGATCGCATCCGCCCCGCACCCAAAACGCTTTTTAAAACATACCTGGTTGTCTTGCCAACTCCTCGAAGGGTTGGGGGGGGGAGCTGCTGCTGCAAGGCTCTAAACAGCGGCAATTGTACTCCAGTACCCGGTTTTCAGCCCTCCATTTTGTGGCACTTTCTTCCCCACTGAATGCTTCCATGCCATCTGCGTGTTGGAAAGCTTGCTTCGCTCTGGAAAGATCTTTTGCTTTGGTAACCACCCTTACCCTCAGTGGAACTACTTTTCCTGCTCAAAGGAGAACCTTTCTGCTACATTTTTCCTTTTCCCTGGAACCTGAAGTCACACAGCCTAGCCCTGCTGCATAGAAGGACAAGGTATGCCAGCCTGTCCAGCAGATTAAGGATCGGTCATTTTCCCCTTCTCTCTTTTCCCTTGACTTGTTAACAACCCTCTTTCCTTTCTAAGAAGCCTCTGTTCTCAGTGTTTATGTTTAAAGGCTCCCGCTAATCAGTGGTGTTGCTGGAGGTGGGGCAGAATGCTAAGTTCCGCACCGCGCTGACCTCCGTTACTCACCGGCATGAGGTGACCCCGCCCCCTCGCCTTCGGAGCCATTCAGTGGGGCGAAGGCAATGCACAGGGAGTCTCCTGCGTGTTGCCTTCGCCCCACTGAATGGCTCCGAAGGCGAGGGGGCGGGGCTGCCTCGTGCTGGTGAGTAACGGAGGTCAGCGTGGTGCGGAACTTAGCGTTCTGCCCCACCTCCAGCAATGCCACTGCCGCTAATTGTCTCTTCTTGCTGGCTTGCTGAGGAGGAAACTCAGCACAGCAGCAGCCTGGCTTTCTCTTTCGTTTTTTTTCTTCCTTCCTTTAACTCTGGCCTGTCTAAACAGAGCTATTTACTACTAGTATTTCTTCCACTCGCAACCATTTGAAGCTCTGTAACTGATCTCCTAAGCAAAATAACTGAAACATGCCCTTTGCTTGTTTGCCTATAATTCTTAATAATCTCTTTCTTCTTTGAAAAGCTCAGTCTTGTGGTTAGTGGTAGCCTAATTGAAGGCACTTTGAGGTTGTTCATGCCACTATCCACATCAATGATCTAAAACCTGTCAGACACTGCTGTAATTTGACCTCTCGTTCTACAAGTATTGCTACCAGTAATTTCCCCAATTTGAGTTTAATTCTGGGCCGGGCAGATTTAGATGCGAGATTGTGTGTGCATGTACACATGTAGGAATAGACACGTGTGAGAGCAGTGCTGGCAACAATTCTGACTCATGGCCCAATCCTAACTAACTCCCCTCGCGGCGATGCAGCAGTGGCGGCATGGCTTCCGCCAGGGAGTTTTGACTGCTGGAGGTCTTCTTGGATTAATGGGACATTTGTCCCCTTGCCTGGGGTAAGTCCCAGCAGCCGCTATGGGTCAACTTGGACCTGCACCAGTGATATTGCTGTCGCAAGTCTGTGTTGATCTGTGGAGGTGGATCAGGCCTGGGGAGATGGTCGGATTTGGCATGTGCTGTTCACGGCTGAACCCACCCCCCTCCCAGGCCTGATCCATCCTCCTCCCTGCCTCATCTCCCCTCACCCTGTTTCACCCCCTGCATGGGCTTGCTTACCTGCTCTGGGGGTGTTTTTGCAGATCCACCGGTGTGAGCAGGAAGGGTCTGGCCGGAGTGCACTTTATGGCTGCTTTGCAGAAGTCCACACCGGTAGAACACGCGTTGCGCTGGCAGGGCAGCCCAATAGAACATCATCAGCTCAGTTTCTTTCCAAGGAAACACAGTTTCTCTTCTGACACCACTGTTATGTGCTTCCCAGTTTCCTGAGTGGTCCCAAGTTCTAGCCTTTCAGAGCAAGATGGTACAGAAGCATCTTCCTCCCCAGTTCAGAGCAAGTAAGTTCAATATCTGATTGATTTTATGTAGACATGTAATGGGCTAGCGAATGCAACACTGTGTGCTTCTAGAAGAGGGGTGGGGCTGGAATAGCTAAAGTCCTCCAGAGCAAAGTGGCCTAGCATATGCTTTTTTATCTGCATTCCATGGAATAATGTTTGTGTGTATTTCAGCCTCCTTTTCAAATGCCACACTTCCTCTTCACTCTACGGCAGGCCACTCAGCTGTTTTGGAGTTACACCTTAACCTTGAGACATAGATATGTATGTGTGGGGTGGTGGTGGTGGTATCCTGGAGACAATTTGGGCTCATGCAGAAAAGAAGCAATACTAATTTGTAATCAATATCCAGTTAATTTCCCAGGTGTGACAGTTTCCTCCTAGGATTCAAAGGTCATCCTGAATTATTCTTCCTCCTGCCCTAGACATATTGGCTTCATCTACATGTTATAGCCCTAAATGTACCCAAGTTTTCTTGCAGGACTGACACTCAATGGTGTCTCTTGGGAGAACACACTTAACCTATCTAACATATTTTCTTTTCTTTTTTAATCAGCTTTAAAAAAATATTGTGTGGATTTTTGGATTCACAGTATCCCTGTTTTTCGCTTTATTCTGCTATATATTCTTGTTCTGTGTTCCATTTCACCACCTGTTCTCAAGAACCATTGTACATATTTATTCTTCTCTCCCTTCTTAGCAAAAGGTTCCTTGGTGATCTTGAAATGAAGTACATTTCTGATGATAGCATTGTCATTAAGAGTGTGCATTCATTTTTGAATGAATGGAATTGCAATGAATGGGGCCCATTAGTTACAGGGTCTATTCCCCCCCCAAAGCCAATGGGACGGGGAACATGTGGGATGACCGGTGGTCCATTTTCAGAACCCCCATTCAAACCCTTTCATTCTACAGTTCCCTGCAGCCATTCTAAAGGTAGTAATTACACTAGTAGCATAGCTTTAGTAAGACAGTCTGGTATCTGTGTCCATTCTAAAGGTCTTTGATGCTGGCATTCCTAGTACCCCTCCCCCTAACCCCACTGATCCTATTGGATCAATAATTCTGTATCCGTGAATTTGGTATCCGCAAAATTGACTGCAAAAGTAAGAGTAATAATGAATGGAGTAAACATGAATTGGGACCCCTGAATTGATTCCAGTACAAAGAAGGATGACCTCAAACAGACCTGAAATGAAGAAAAGGGCAACTGAAAATGAAGGGGCTCAGAAAATTAAAAAAAAAAAATTGAAATTGAGTGCTTAGCACCCTTCTCTGCACTGCAGTAGTGGGCCCTTGAACTTTGTCATTAAGTTTTCATTGAAGGGAGTAGACCACTTTCCTTCTCTCTTCTGCTTCATTTAGGGCAAAAACTAGACATGCCTTTAATCACATCATGGGCTTTTATGTGCTTGCTTCCTCCTCCTCCTCAAAAGCACATGTAGGGGTACGATCTGGATTGTGACCGAGGGGGATAGGAATGGGCAGTCTATCCCTTACCTTCATCCAGCAGTCTGCTGCTCAAGTCATTCATCTCACATACGGCGTTGATCATGTCACACCCCTCCTTAAATCCCTTCATTGGTTTCTAGTCCACCCCCAGATCTAGCAGACGCTCCTGGCCCTTTCTTTCAAAGTTCTCCATGGCCGTGGCACTCCCAACCTTGCAGCTCTTATCCCACTATATTCCTGCCTGTGACCTTCACTCTTTTAATGCTATCACCCGCAACAGTCCTGAAGTCTCCAGCTTCTTGGATAACTTCATCCTTTCTTCCTTGCTGCCCCTTGTGCTCAGAACAGCCTCCTGGAACACCTCAGGGGCATGGCGAGGGCAGGCGGAGGGCGGGTATCGGCGATGATGGCTCGGCCAATATCCTCTGCTCCATTTTTGCCCCTACATGCCCCTTGGTCTCTACTTGGACTTGTGCCAGCTAAAGAGCTGGTGCAGGTCCAAGCAGACCCATAGGAGTTCATATGGGAATGGAGTAAGGTAAATAAAATAAATGTTTACTTATCTCTCTGCCCCTGCATGGTCTCTGGCCGCTCGCAAGATGCAGTGGAGCCTGTGGCAGCCTTGAGTTAGTGCTGGGCCCTACGTCATCTAATTTGGAGGAAAATGTAACCTTTAGGGAAATGGGGCATAACAGAAGCTCCTCTTGGAAGCTTCTTTTGAAGGACCCTGTCCAAAGGCTAGATCAGAGGTTCTCAACCTGTGGTACACGTACCCCTGGGGGTACGCAGACTACATGCTGGGGGTATGCCAAGGACCGGCTGTTACCTGCCCCATTAACACTTAATTAAGTGTTAATTGATTTTTGATTTTTTCCCCGGATTTTTTTTGGAGCCGGAGAGTTCCCTTGTGCTTTCTTCCATAGCTAATCTATCCGATCTACAGCTGATTGTTGGGGTTAATTTATGTGCATGCATAATTTGTTGAGCTTCTCAGCAGCCAGCAGAGGGCGTTGTGCTCCTCCGATGGTGAATGAATGCAGCTCCTTTTACTTTGTAAACACAGAGACAGACATCACTTGGGTAAGCTTCTGAACTGGGCCTAGTTGGGGAGACTAGTTGGGGTGGGGGGAAGAGTTGAGTTTGGGGGGGTTGTACCTGGGATTTATGTTTTTTACTTTGGAAACTGTGCATGGGTGGAGTGGGGGGGGAAGAATTGAGTTTGGGGGGTATGTACCTGGGATTTATGTTTTTTACTTTGGAAACTGTGCATGGGTGGGGGTTAAAGAGTTGAGTTTGGGGGGGTTGTACGTGAGATTTATGTTTTTTACTTTGGAAATTGTGCATAGGTGGGGTGGGGGGAAAGAGTTGAGTTTGGGGAGTTTTGTACGTAGGATTTATGTTTCAGCATCTATTTCAGCATGCATTTTGTGCATGTGTCTTATTGCTGTGTGTTTTTTTAAAAGAGATATTTGCATTTTTGTGCATTTTGTTCAGGTATCTTATTGCTGTGTGTTTTTTAAAAGAGATCCTGGCATTTTTGTGCATTTTTGTGCGATATAAAATTAGCTAATTATGCTAATTAGCTGGGGGTACTTCAAAAATTTTGACCTTCATTGGGGGTACCCGGGCCTCCAAAGGTTGAGAACCCCTGGGCTAGATAAATCTCACATTGCCAAAGGAGTGATTGGTGAAAAATTCCTATTGAACAGAAGGGATGAAAAGTTGCAATGTTTAACTACAGAGAGGATATCAAGGAATGCACTTATTACATTTTTTTTTTTTTGCCATAGTTCAGACAAGCTGATACCACAGTCTGATGACTGGGCTTGGTGCCTGGATATATGCTCCCCTCTAGAATCAGAAGCTTTATTAACCTACTAACCTGTTAATCCGCTGTGTATTTTTACTTGGTTTCTGGAACTTGCTTTATAAACAGTGCCTTGGCAAAGGGTAACTCCTTAGAAGAACATGGCTTGCATGAAGTCGGCCATTTCATGCGTTCTGTTCAAGTTGGCACTTGCCTCAGGTGCTCTTTGTACATGAGCAACAAAAACTCAGGAAAGGGGAAAAACTAGTTCTACACAAATATTACAATCTAATTTAAATTAGATTTAAAAAATTAACTGACATTTTCTGAACTTGTTTAAAAGGGTCAGATATGTGTTTCAGCTGTACAAGATTAACCTTTGCTCATTTGGGAAAATGCAAACTTCAACAGCAGTCCACTGCAGTGGTTGCACTTGCTAAAAGTTTAAAACAGTCATTTTTTTTCCCCAGGAAAGGTCATCTTGAGCTAAAATGTCAAATAAATTATTTAGATTACTGAATTAGAAAAGTGAGGATCTGACAGGCTGAATTTTTTATGCACATTAGCCACAGCCAGGGTCTTGATACGCTCTTTTTATTAAGTAAAGTGCCCCCTCTCCTCTCTTATTAAAAATCTTTCCATTTAGTCCAATATATGCCGGTAGATGGACTGCAATTGGATCTGCATCTAAATAGCAGAGTTGATTTGTCTGTCAAGTTTTGTGCAAAGCAGGAGTGACTTTTGAGATGACAGAGAAATCACAGCACTGCAAAAGTGGCGCAAAAGAGACAAGAATCCTGCCTGCTATTTATAGCAAAAACTGTGGTCAAGTTCAGACCCTCAGTGGGTGGCCACTCCAATCTGTGTGGTGGAGGAATAGTCCGTCCGCTTTGTCATAGAGAACGCAGAATGCCTTGCTCCTGGCCAAAGGGGTTACTCAGAACACGTTGGGTCAAGTCAACGGTATATTTTCAGTGCATCGTAGGGGTTTCCTTTTGTTGTTGTTGCTGCATTGGGGTCCTTTGGAGGAGTGATACATGCCCCACCGCAGGTTGCATAATGGTGGATATACCCTGCATGATGTGTGATGTTGATTTGTATAATCAATTCCTGCATTTTTTGAGGGGGATGAATCTTACCAATCTCAGAACATTCTTTTGCTTAACGTTCCCAACTGATCAAGGGGACATAGAAGTCCTCCCTTTGGCTGAATCATGCCCGTAATTTGTTACCCAGTTTCTGTGACCCATATATTCTTGTTGTTATTATTAAGAGTATTTATACACTGTTTTTCAACAAAAAGTACAGTAGTTCAGAAAGTGGTTTACATATACAGTAATCAATAAATGTTTCCCTGCCCCCAAAGGGCTCACAATCTTAAAAAAAAAAAAAAAGACGCAGACAAGACACCAGCAACAGCCATGGGAAACGATGGCATGCGGGGATACAAAGGTACAGTTTCTCTCTCCCTGATAAATATAAACACCACTTTAAAAGGTGCCTCTTTGCCTTTAAAACCAGCAGGGGCATGGTTTTAAAACTTTAGCAGTGCAATCCTATGCAGGTTTATTCAAAGTAGCTTCCACCAAGTTCTTCAAAGTAGCTCCCACCAATTCAAAGTAGCTCCACCTACACACTTGCCTGGAGCAAATCCCACTGAACCCAAATGCTGCGTACTTCTCCATAGACATGCACAGATTTGCAGTGTTATGCTGCAATCCTGTGCACACTTACCTGGGAGCAAATGCTGTTGGAAACAGTGGGACTTGCTTTCAAGCAAGCATGCATACAGCTGCATTATTAATCCCCAGAAAGTGTGTGTGTGTACGACTGTAGTCAGATGCTTTCTAGTCATCAATGCCCTTAGAGGGGTGGAGAAGAGAAAAAAGTGCTTTTTGCAGGTATTTTGATCCCCCCATCACAGTGATTATCTTTAGTTGCGAATATACAGGGCAGGGTTTCTCCTTGCTCTGAAGGATGGCATCTTGTGACACATTTTTAATGTGTGTACTTTCAGAAGCCCCCCAAAGTACTTAGTCATTTGTGCATCACTGAGAAGAGGGATTTAGTGAAAAGAAAGACCATAGACTGTGCTGATTCCTTCCTTGACATACTAAATCCCACTGAAAAAACAGCATTAATAGACCATGACGCTTTAAAAAATAGAGCCCTACCTGTTGACTTCTCAGTTGTCAAGTGTGGTGCTACAGCACGATAAAGGAAAGAAATATGGAAAAATAAAGGCAAGTTACTTAGCTGTATGTATCTTGAGTTGGTATTCATATAATGCACAATACAACATTGTTTTGACTTCAAGTTTGTTCAGCATTGACCCATTGGATACCATGGTGGGGAAGAGGGACCCTTGACCTCTTATCTCAGAACATCACTGTGGTCCTTGAGGAGCAAACTTGTGCTGCTTAGGAATGCCTGCGTGTGTTTGAATTTCTACACAGCAGCATCAAATGTGGTGAGTGAGCTGAGCCCAAAGTCAGGTCATAGCACTGATATGCAGAGGTGTCATCACGGTTGGTGTGGTAGGGGTGGTGGAGCCCAAGCGGCGGATCTGTTGCCTCCTACTTCTCCTCTTCACAGCTATTCTCGGCTGCAAGTTCGGTCCTCCCACCCTCCCTTGTGCCTGTTGGCTCCAAAAAGGAGCCAAAAAGCGCTGGTGGGGAGGGTGTTTCCGCGCCGCGATTGCACGCAACGATGACCTCACACACCCCAGGGGCGGGGTGTGTGGCGTCCGTGGGGTGGTTGTCGCGGCGGTGGCCCCCACCCCACGGGGCGTGTACGTTCGCCACTGCTGTAGTGATATGAGAGAACAAGCTGTCCATTCACACTGTCATAGAGCGCAATCCTACCTAACTATCCGGTGGGTGGCCCCAGTGGCCCACTGGATCCTATCCCTGTTCTGGCCCAGAGGTCTACTCAGGGGAGTTCGTCCCCTTCCCCCGGTGTAAATGGGGGAAGGCCTGATGGGACTTCTTGGATTTCCGCCAGCTATTTAGCTGGTGGAAGTCAGAGGAGGCCATGTAACGGCTGTGCCAGCTGGCCGGGGACAGGAATACGGTGGACGCAATCCCTGCTCCCTCCCGGGCCGGCACAGCCAATGGCCCCCCTCCCTCACCACCCGGACCTTCCATGGGGCCGCCGGGGGATTCCTTACCTTCCTCCAGTGGCAACATGGAGATCTGGTGGCAGGGTAAAGGCTGCCAGCCTAGCACTGGTGGCCCTTACTCCAGATTCGTCGCAAACATGCCTTATGGCACGTTTGCAACAGCTTTTGGCGGCGGAGTGCTTGCTCTGCCACTGGAAATCTACGGAGGATTGCGATGTTAATAACTGCTACCCAATGCCCAGTGCACTCTAGAAGTCAAGCACTGTTTCATAGGTCCCATCTGGGAATCAATCAGGAGAGGGCATGCCTCTCCATTAGGAGAGGGCATATCTCTCTAACACCCCCTGAATTCTTGGGAGACACATAGCATTCTTCCTTTGGGATGTTTATGGCTGCCCCACAAAAGCACCTGGGGGCTTAAATACAGGAGAAAAAGAGCCAAGGTCCCTAATCCTCTTCTTATGACCACACTCTAGCCAATATGCAAAAGACGCAGCTTTGAGCTCTTCTTCCACCACTACTACTGATAGCTGCAGTTGCCTCCCAAAGCTGCACATCTGCCTCTTTCCATGGAGCTTGCAGCATACACCTGCACCTGTATGTGTATATAAAAAGACACTGCCTTAAATTGACAAGGACAATGAGCTCTTTTCCAGGCAATCTTTCCTTCTGGTAGGTGCACATTTGTTGCAAGGGGTCATTTGACCAGACATCAGCAGCAGCTTATGAGGTGGTTCTCTGGCGTTATATAGGCAACTGAGGAGCTACCAAAGGACAGGGGAGCTGCCAACCTTCCTGGTGGATGTGCATGGCTAGTTATGTGTGATATCGCTGGTGATGAGGGTCAAACATCAGCGATGCTACCACAACCTTTCTCACTTGCAGCTGTGGTGTCCTAGTCCGTGAATAATTTCCATTTGTTTTTCTAAGTGTATTTTTGGTGAGTAGCATCCAGACAGCCGGCCCATCCATGAGGCTAACTGAAACAGTTGCCTCAGGTAGCAGATTGGCAGAGGAAGGCCACCTTTGTCTGCCCACTTGCTTCCACTGCTCCTCCTCCTCCCCCTGTTCCCTGGATTGGAAAAGGAAGAGGAAGAAGTGCAGAGGAGGAAGTGTAAAGAAGAGCGCTAGACGACTTACCTCTCTTCCATACATCGTCTTCTTCTGCTCCATCCTCCTCCTTTTCCAACTCAGAGATTGGGAGGAAAAGAGGCTGGCAATACTCAGGTAAGGGGGAGGCAGCATTTGACCACACTGCACCTCAGGTGCTGGGAGGTTGTGGGCCAGCACTGCATCCAGAGTAGCACTTGCACAAGGCATTTTCCCTTCCCCCTCTTCCCTTCTGAAGCTCCCTGATCCCAACTTGATTCTTCAGAGGCTGTAAAGGGTTTCTCCTACATGGCCATTCTAAACTACTGCCTCTCAACCAGTGCTGGGTGGTGGTGGTGGTGGGGGGGATATGGGCAGGAATTAACACAGCATGGTCAGGCTTATTGCAATTATGGCACATGTTCTGGGGTCATTCCAGATGCTTTTATTTCTTGGAAAGGCCCTAAGAGACAGGTTAGATTTTGTGATGATAATATTGTCATGGTTAATGAGTCATAGGAAGGTGGTATGTCTAGAATTACTGTACAGGAGGTTGTAAATGTAAGTATTTGATTTATGGCTCAACCCTAACAAAGGGAAGCACCAGTACAGCATGTGCTGCACCGGTGCTTGCTCTCGCGAAACTGCCATAAAGCAGTTTGCGATGGCCGCGCAGGAACTGGAGCTGGTACAAAGGCCTGAACTGGCCCGTGCGCGCCAGAAGCAGGAGCAGCATGGGCCGGAGCAGGCGAGTTTTGCGCTGAGTGGCACAGGGGGCAGAACGGGGCGGGAGAGGGCGGGGAAGGGGTGTAATGGGGCGAGGGCGATGACGGGAGTGGGCAGATCAGGCCCAGGAGGTGGTAGGATAGGTGACACTGGCATGTGCCGAATCCTACCCCCCCTTCCTGGGCCTGTTTTCCCTACACGGGGCCTCTCAGACTTGCAGCAGCCATTTGGCTTGCACATATCTGAGGATACCCATTGCGGGGGCTGGGGCTTTACCCGGGGTAAGGGGACGGATGTCCCATTACCTCAAGAAGACCTCCAGCCTCCCAGTTTCTATGCAGGATACAGCATAGGCCTTGCTGGCCTCGCTGCATTGGTGCGTAGAAAGTTAAGTAGGATTCAGCTGTCCGTTCCTCTCATGAAGTAAAGCCCTTGGACTAACTGGACAAAGATAGATGGACACATGATTCATACAACCATTTTAAAAGTAGATGCTACATCCTGTTGATATCATATTTACTCACTCACCACTCTCTCTCTCTCTCTCTCTCTCTCTCTCTCTCTCTCTCTCTCTCTCTCTCTCTCTCTCTTTCGAAAACATTTCCAGTTCTCCAAAACCCAAATATTGCAAGTGGAATAAACAATGCAAATTAAGTACAATCTTAAACATTTGTTCAGTGCATGAACTGAATATGTCCTTGGCAGAGCGGTTGGTTTTATTTTCTTTTTTTGTTTGTTTGTCTGTTTGGTCTTGTACATGTTGTAGTAGAATCCCCTACTGAGACCAGAACAGATGTAACACAGAATAGGCATCACTAAAAAGACCATCTATTCTGTATTGTATTCTATTGTCAGCGCAATCCTGTGTAACCTTGCACCGGTGTAACAGTAGATGGACCGGTGTAAGTGCACTTATGTCAGTGTAATTGCACTTACACTGGTGCATCTGCTGTTACACCGGTGCATCTACTGTTACACCGGTGTAAGGTTACACAGGATTG
This sequence comes from Plestiodon gilberti rubricaudatus, assembly GCA_026170595.1. Lineage (NCBI taxonomy): Eukaryota > Metazoa > Chordata > Lepidosauria > Squamata > Scincidae > Plestiodon > Plestiodon gilberti. The sequence goes on from JANXHW010000001.1 coordinate 266,982,886, forward strand.
CGCTGTGTGAAGTCTCAGTTGATCTTGCCTTTCAGCAGATGTTACTCCGAGTAAAAGGGTAACGTTAAGAACCAGCAGTGAGATTCTGTTTAAAAAGACACAAGATTTATGAGTATATGACAATTAGAAACATGATTTACAAGTTTAGGCCACATTCCCATTAACTTGTGTATGATTTAAAACACACCCTTTTATACAATGTTCTGTATTAACATCTGGTTAACAGATACAAGGATACAAACAAGCCAGAATTCATTCGGAAATCTGTGCCTATTCTTCTGTAGCTGATGGAAGCTCATGGAATGTTGCCTGTAACATGTGCTTGGCAAGAACATGATGCTCCACAGCATTAAAAATATTATATTTTTATACACCATATATATTGTGTATGAGGGCATGTACATATTGTGCATCTGTAGTACTTTCCGATTCTCCCCTAAAGTAAAGGAAATGTCCTGCACATGTGTGGTATTTTTCCATTATGTACACTGATTGTTTCCCATGACTCCAAAGTGGACAAGAAAAACACTTTGACATGGAGGCCCTATATGCACAATTTGACTTTCTGGCTCTATAATCCAAGACTGAATTCTTGTGCTCAGTTAAGCATGCTTAAATGTGATCAAAATAACTGGGCAGGATTGCATCCCAAGGCTGTGATTCACCCCACAGTTTTGTGCAGCCCAAGTACGAAAAGCCCATCCAGATCAATTTGTGTGCGGAGCAGAGGGGGTTGCAATTATAGGCTGGACTACTACCCACGGTACTTAGGAATGGAAAAGATCTCCCTCTCTTGAGATAAATCAGCTGAAAATATTGTGTTAGTTAGCACTCTCTGTCTTTTTGATGCCATTTTCTGTACTAAAGAGCTATTTTGTATTTATGCTCCTGGAAGCGGGAAAAATGGAATACGACATAGTTTTAAGGGGAACTATGGCAGCTGCTGGACTCAGAGACCCAAACTTTCCTTCATATGGAAGTGTTGTCCCGGGTCCGACCCAGACCAGCACTCCTGAGACTTGAGAAGTGGAGCAGACTAGAGGGACAGCAGAGCCAGCCAATGAGGACCTGGCCTCTGATGGTCAGAGAAACATCATGGCAAAGAGGGAAGGAAATTTGCTGCAGCAGTGCAGAATGGGGGTTAAAATGAAAGGAGGGCAAGAATGCAAGGAGGAGGAGAATGCTGGTGAGTGATAAGAAATGCTGACAGTTGCCGTGCCATGACGAACCTAAGTTCGTGGGAGAGAGTGGATTGCTAGGCAGCCGGGCCCACCTAGCAAGGTTCAAAGCAGACAAGGGAGAAATGCAGACCAGAAAAGGGTGAGGCAGGACCAGAATGCCAGGACAGCCTGGGGGCAAGCCAAAAAGAGAGCTTCTCTTCGCCAAACTGAAGGACGCCTGGATCTTTAAGCTGCCATTGGAAGACAAATTATGTGCTGGAGAGAGAAATCGAAGAGGAATAGCTAAAGAGAGGAGAGGGAAAAACAAGTGCTGGAGAAAGAGAAGGGAAAGGGTGGCCTAGTGAAGTTACCTGGCTTTCTAGAAGCATGCATGCAAGTTACCTGTAATAACTCCAAAGAAGAAATAAACACCCTCTCTTTACTAACCTGGGAAATAAGTCTGTGGTACTGCTATCCTGGAGGAGAGCGGGAGAGACGTAATGGAACTGTTAAGACTCGGCACCACATTTCCCATCAGCCCCTCTGTGATGAGTGTGTGTATGGCTGCGTTTGTTTTTCTCATAGCAAATAGGAGGCAGTGACGTTTCTAGCATGCCTCTAGCATGCTCTAGCGCGGCTCATTTCAAAAAGGACAAAATGGTGAATTACTTTGGTTCAGGGTGCTTTTGTGGCATTAAATATTTATTTACAAGACCTGGATGAGAATCTGAAGATGAGGAAGTGTTGCTGCAAGCCACCTTAGCTGTTTTGAATTAATCCTGGTAGACATAAGCCTCCGTTGAAAAGATCTTCTAGGCGGAAGGAGAGGCTGGAAAAGGAGGGAATAAAAAGAGCAATAACTGAGAGAGGACTGCAGAGTGGGAGCAGCAGGGATGACCTGACCCGAGATGCCATTTGACCCCACACCACCCAGGGAATGCTACTGCTGCTTCTGCTAAAAAGCATGCTAAAAGAAAGCCCCTTCCTGTGCTCTGCTGCACAGTTTTTGAAACAGTGTGGGAGTTCTGGGTTTATTTAAAGGGAAAGAGCTCCTTTGTTTGCACGGTCCCTTTGCGTAAAGCCAAAAGTACTGCACTTCCTGGTTTTGGAAAACCATGTGATAGAGCACCATTAGGCTTGCATCCATGCATGCTGAGCTGGAGGGAGGTGACAGCAGACTCAGGGTGAAGGGCACCCCTAATCCGCTGCCCCATCAGCCCCCACCATCCTTCACTGAAACAAGCCGCAGCATCAGCCCACTTCATGGCTGGACTGATCTTGGGGAGCAGGTTTGTGAGGACTGGTGAAAGCCCAGTGAGGAGTTGAAGGTCTTTAGTACTGCAGCTGGCTGGAAAACAAAGGCAGCTCTGGAGATGGTTGTTGCAGGAGCTGTGCTAGGTGCCTTGGAAAAAGAAGAATTTAATACATTTGGACCTGTGCAGGTAACTGCAGCAGCCGGGTGAAACCTTGAATTCAGTTCTTATGTGCCACCCCCAGGTGACTGCAAGTGTACTTGTTTCACTGATCCTGTATGGTGTTAGCCACATATCAGTAGTGCTACGCAGACACTATGAAGCTGTGAAGAGTATTGTTTCACAATATCTGTAAACGTGTTGGGGAGCCCCACTGCTGCGTTCCATAGCCCAGCCATCCTGCTCTTCCTCCTGTTTATTTGCAGTGACAAAAGCTGCTCAAGGGGAGAGATCCTCCCTGCGACTGGACATGTGAGATGCCCAGCTGGGGGGAGAATAGGCGGCGGGGCTACAAAGCACATCGGTGGCTTACTCATGGATGTGCTTGCTGTGTCAGTGAGGGGGCACTGGGTTGCCAGAGGGTCCTGGAGTGATGGTGATCAGGTCCTTGGGAGAGTCTTGCTCAGGAGGAATGATATCTGGGGATCCAGATTCAAGGGGTTCTGGTTCCAGGCTACCTGGGCAGCAGCAGCAGTCGTTGTTGTCATCTACTTGGCTATTCATGTTGCATCCTGAGTCCTGCATCTCTGCAGTTGGTGCTGGCAATATAATCTGTCATGGATCTGACTTGCTCTCCACTTCTGAGTCCTGCCTGTTGCTCAGTGTTGAGGCCATGAAAATTACAAACATTTGTGGCATCACCAGTTGAGGGGATGGTCCACTGCTCACTGGTAATCAGGTGACAGAGGTTGTCCAGGAAGGGAGTCAAGGGCTCATACCCATCAGAGGGCCCACCTGACCAAGCCATTCCTAAACCCTCGGTACTGTACCAGTGGCAGTGATAGCACACAATGCACTATCGGGGCACAGAGGAGGTGCCATGGGGGCCCAGTGCAAGACTTTGCCTCACATCTCCTAGTAAGCTAGTGCTGGCACTGGTGATAGTCATTTATATAGGATTGTCATTGTATATTATGGTCTATGATTTGTTCTGGACTCAAGACCCCTATGTATACTATTGAAGTTCAAATATCCAAAGTTGATATAATTCTTTTTTAAAAAAAAAATTGGTAATGAAGGCTTACCAATTTGCTCAAGGTCAACCAGTATGTTTATTGTTAAAAGCAGATAATTTGGATCCAGACCTTTCAGGTACACTGGACCACATTGCAACTGTGAATACATGCAGTATATATTTGGGATGTTGAGGAATAAGCAATAAGTAAATTTGTACCTTTTGGATGAATTTTTGAGCAGCAAGAGAACAAAACAAGTACTGGTGTACAAAGGTATTTGTTTTATCTGTGCTGTGGAATAATGTGGAGTAGCTCAAGTAGATTAGGAAAGCTACATATGAATGTCTGTGCGCCAAGAATGAGAGTTTGCAAAGAGGTAACGTTTGGGTGGGTTACTGGGCAAGGCAGGTGAAGCTGGTTTGGTTGGTTTAGCAAACGTCAGAATGTAGGAAGTGAAAAAAGTTGGGGATATTCAACAAAAGGAACAATATTTTTCCCCCCTCTTCTGTTAAGGTTTATGAGTCTCCAGTTTAACAGTTAGAAAAACTTATTTTTCCCCACATTGCTATAAATTAGGAGACCCAGGAGATGAAAGACTCTAAATGTCCTATAGATTACGTTCATTATGATTTTCAACAACAGCCTTGACTTGGGAGGAGAGACGTTTCAGAGCTTTCCTGGTTCTATGGAAAATTTTCGAAGGCTGGAGTGGTATTTCTGCCCCCCTGCCCCCACCCCTTTTATACTTCCTCGTCAAAACCTGCCTTTATGAGAGACCCATATTATTAAATAGCCGGCTGCACCGATTATTTCTACTGCTTTGAGTGGCATTTCTCACCCCACCAATCATTACCCAAACACACTTTGCTGCTAATTTCCTGGAAGATTCGAATGTTCTTCTTTCAAGGTCATCTCAAAGGATAGTTTAAAGAGCTTTTTTTCCTGTAAAATATGTATATTTACAAGAGCACGCATAAATGGTCACCAGGGAAGATAAGCTATCAGAGAGTAAAGAGATGTCTTCCCTTATACAGTTCACACACCACTGAAGCAGATAAAATTGGTTTTGTACCCAGCCTATGAATACACTGTTAGGAACTCTGTCCTGAAAATTGATCTATACTACTGAGATAAAATTGAATGCATCTCTTTTCATAAATATCTAACTGTGGCATCAAAATGTGACGGTGCTTTCCTGAATACCCATCAGCCGCAGTTCCAGCAGGTAGTGCGGTGATTCACCACCTTGTGGCAATCATGGACAGAAGAGGCCATAGCAAGAGGCTGTGTGCAAACATTATTGGGCTAATTCAAACGTCCTTTAAGCCAAGCAGAAGCCAGTTCTGTGGCGGCATTCCATAACGCTCGCATGCCATTGATGATGATGGCATTGATGATGCCATTGATGGTGCAGCCCAATCCCGGGAAACTATCCATGATAGGAGACGAGCAACTCTCGTGGGGACTTTGGGAAACAGTCAAGCTGTGGTCATTGTTGGGCAACCTGCAAGGATGTGGATCAAGTCTCTGACTTCCAAGTCTCGAGTCAAGTCCCAAGACTTTGCCCCCAAGTTTCGAGTCTTTGGTTGCGAGTTGCAAGTGGGGAAACCAAGTTTAAGCCTGAATAAAATTCGACTTGTCGTAAAAGGCTCCAAGTCTCAAGTCATCTTTCGAGTCTTTTACAATCACCGAATCAAGTCTGAGTCGAGTCATTGATGCGACTTGAGTCCGACTCGAGTCCGCGTCAATAGACTCAAGTCTGCATCACGGGCAACCTGTAAAATGAATGTGCACTGGGGCAGGGAATGCAACTACAAGTCCTGCCTCCTGCCTAAACCCTACTGCCACATGATAGAGACCAAACTTAGACAGCATAATAAAAAGCAGAGATATTACGATGCCAACAAAAGTTCGCATAGTCAGGGCGATGGTGTTCCCAGTAGCAATGTATGGTTGCGAGAGTTGGACCATAAGGAAGGCTGAGCGCTGAAGAATAGATGCTTTCGAACTGTGGTGCTGGAGAAGACTCCTGAGAGTCCCTTGGACTGCTAGGAGATCAAATCAGTCAATCCTAAATGAAATGAACCCTGACTGTTCCCTGGAAGGACAGATACTAAGGCTGAAACTCAAATATTTTGGCCACCTAATGCGAAGAGAGGACTCTCTGGAGAAGACTCTGATGCTGGGAAAGATTGAAGGCAAAAGGAGAAGGGGAAGGCAAAGGATGAGATGGTTAGACAGCATCACCGATGCAACGAACATGAAAATGAGCGAATTCAGGAAGATAGTGGAGGACAGGAAGGCCTGGCGGGATATGGTTCATGGGATCACGAAGGGTCGGACACGACTTAACGACTGAACAACAACAACAACAACATGCACACAAAGGCCAACACTCCTAGGCGCAGGATGTTGAGCGGTTGTTACCCAGCAAAATCAGGAGTTTGGGGAGGGATAAAACCTAGTTTGTCTATTTCTCAGAGAGTCAACTGCAGACTACATTTTTGGGCGAGCTTTCAGTTTGTTTTGTGCTTTCATCCTGCAGGCTCTTGAGTGTTTGGGTTACTTTTTGCTGTGTTTAATGTTTTGGTTTTGGTTTATTTTGTTGAATTGGATTATTGTTGTTTTTAACCCTTGTTGTAAGCTCCCAAGAGCTTTCAATTGGACAGGTGGGATATAAATCTGCTCAAACCAAGAAACAAAAAACAAATGATGATTGCATGTTATTGGGCCTATGTGCATTGAGCTCAATGTGAATGCAGGTTACTTGCACATTAAGCCCAGTGTATGGAGGCAAGCCGGGCCTGGTGGTGTGGCAGCAGGGTGGTACGCCTTGTGGTTACTTTAAGCAGTTTGACTGACAGGTTGAATAGGCCCTTAGAATTACTGTATAAAGATACACAGTGAACAGCTTGAGGCTCACCTCACACAGTTCTGCCTGGGCAATAAGGAGCAGCAGAAGCAGCAGCAGCAGCAGCAGCAGCAGCACTTGCAAAGCAGGGAGGCAAATTCCATAGCGCTGATTTCTAATTCATAATTATTAGAGAAAGCTGCATGACTATTCATGAAATCTTAAATTAAAGATGTGTTTAATTTTAATAACAAAGACATCCAACATTCTGTAACTCGCCTCCCGTTGAGCAGCAGTACATATTTTTATATGCCTGATCTTTCCTTCCTTGTCTCCCGAGTATGTTCCTGGCAGGGTCTATTGTGTCCTAAAAAGAGGCAGGCTCCTCTTTGTTCTGTCTTTCTGCACTAGCTCACTCCGCGGACCTGATCCACCTGTACAAACCTAACTTGAATGGTCTATGAAATTTTTATAGAAGTGTCAGAGAGGTACAAGATTCAGCATGTGTAAGGGAAAAAACGCACACACGCAACCATGGGCAGACAAAAATCGGCTGTACAGACACAATCGGCTGTAGGCAGGATTGTTTATAGCTGGAAACTGTTCAGGACTTATTGAAGAAGACTGAGACAGCAGCGACTCCAATGGCCTAGTGAGGAAATCTGAAAATGAATATCTTGCTGTAGCGACTTGCCCCTTCAGAGGCCAGCTCCCTCCTTTTCAGTTACACACTCCATGTGATGCCATACGACCCATTGAAAATCATTTATAAAAATAAATACAGTGTAGAGTGTAGTTTCTGTCATACTGCCCCTGGTCACAAAACCTAGTAATATCTCTTAACATTCCTACAGCAACATATTCCAGTTAGTTTGTGCCTAGAATTACGAATGGCAACATTCTCATTTACTGTACACGTTCAGCGATTGGCCTGGCATGGATGGATATATAGTGGGGAGGGGGGGTCTGTTTCCTGCCATGTCAGTTCCATTCATAAGGAGATGGTGATTCTGGTTCTTGATTTTACAAAGGAGACTAGCATCTGATGGGCAATTCATGCAGTTCTGGATCACTAGTCATGTGGTCCATTGCCATGCTTAGTTTACATGCATGTGGTCCATGCGGTCCTGCATACCCCTCCTTTGTCTAAAAGCCACACTTTCTTCTTTGCCAGTATGTAATGGTGATGTCAGAGGATGAAGAATTCTATCAGTTATCCTTGTTGCAGAATAAACATTTAATCATTGCATCATTCTTGTGGCGGCAGCAGCAGCAGCAGTGATAGGACAAACTGTACCTGCTGTTCTCCAAGTATGTAATAAGGAAGTTTTCACTGTCCTTTGAGCTGTGTTGGGACATGTAAAGGAACCTGGCAGAAGACATCAGAAAAGCAAGAATTTATTTTGCAAGGGTCCTGTTTTGTAGCATAATGGCAAATGCATGGGGAAATGGCTGTCCTGGACTTACCACTAAATATAGCATATTTATGTTCATATAGGATCATTGGTTCATCTAGATCAGTATTGGCTACGTTGACTGGCACTGGCTCTCCAGAGTTACAGGAAGAGATCCTAGTGCCAGGTGCCAAGGGATCCTAGAAGTGTCAGGGTGTGAACTTGGCACCTTCCGTCTTTTAGTGCTTGCTTCTGCAGTGCATAGTAATTTGGTATGTGCCTAGGGCAATGTGAATTATAGGTCATAAACAGTCCAATCCTATTGAGGATTGGGCTGTCACGCGCTGCCTTTTGCGACAGCGGGAGTGAGTTCTGCTGTTGCAAAATGGCTGGTGATGAAGCATGGCAGCACTACCAGCCCACCAGTGGATCGCCAGCTACCCAGCGGTAGCTGGCGAGGAGATTGCCCTTATTGGGATTGATTGCCCTTATTGGGAGAAAGGCGGGGTAGAAATCCTGTACATAAATAAATTTTAATAAATAAATAAAGCAGCGGCAGGGGCGGGGAGGGGGCAAAAGTGGGTGGGGAGGGTGAGGGTTGGAAAGGCTGCAGGATGGGGTGAATCTGGCAGCAATGGCATGTGCCAGATCCTATTCTCCTTTTCTGCAGCCTTCCCACCCCCTTTCCTCAGACATGTGCGAATGATTTCCCTGGCGCAAGTCCAAGGAAACCCATTGTAGAGCGGAGGCTTACAGAGGTGTAAGGGGATTTAAATCCCTTTCCCCCCCAGAAGCATCCCAATCTGCCCCAGGGGCTTCGCTAGCCCTCCGGGCGCCCGGGGCACGGGTTGCCCGAGCGCCCCCCAGAAGGGCCCGAACACCCCCACCCCCCAGAAGGGCGCTCCCACCCGGCCCCCGCGCCCACCCCCACCACTCTCCTTACCTTCTTCAGCCTCCTCGCCGCTGCCACCGCCAGCCCCGCGCTCACCTCGGCGAGGCTGTTTAAAAGTCGCGCCAAGGTGAGCGCGGGGCCGGCGGCGGCGGCAAGAAGGCTGAAGAAGGTAGGGAGAGTGGTGGGGGTGGGCGCTCGGGGGCCGGGAGCGCCATTGCTGTCTCCTTACCACCACCTCCTCGCCGCCGGCCCCGCGCTCACCTCGGTGCGAGTCGGCTCCTTTTAAAATTGGCTGTTCTGCACATGCGCAGACCGCCTAAGAGGCCAAGAGAGGGCAATTTTGCCCTCTCTTGGCCTCTTAGGCGTTCTGCGCATGTGCAGAACAGCCAATTTTAAAAGGAGCCAACTCGCGCTGAGGTGAGCGCGGGGCCGGCGGCGGCGGCGGCGGCGGCGGCGGCGAGGATGAGGAGGCTGAAGAAAGAGGTAAGGGGAGAGCAATGGCGCTCCCGGCCCCCCGAGCGCCCACCCCCATCGCTCTCCCAACCTTCTTCAGCCTCCTCGCCGCCGCCGCCGCCGCCGCCAGCACCGCGCTCACCTCGGCGCGACTTCTAAACAGCCGCGCCGAGGTGAGCGTGGGGCCGGCGGCGGCACCCCGGCTGAAGATGGCGCCCCCGGAAGATGGCGCCTGGGGCCGGAGGCCACAGGGCCCCCCCCAAAGAACGCCACTGATCCACCCCCCTCTGCACCACCAAGTGGGGGAATAGGATTGGGCTCTAAATCAGGCCTTATGCTAGTACATCTACAGAGAAATTCAACAGCTTCACTGATAACATTTTATTCTGGATTCTCTTTAGAGTGAACAGGAGGCGTTCAAATAACCTTTGGGTTTTTATTTAAACAATCTAGACTAATAAGGTGGTTTCCCCCCCCCCCCTTAGGATAATTTATTCTGTCAACAGCAAGGAAAAAAATGCCTGTTATGACCATCATATTACCCTCTTTACTAAACATTTTACTTCCAGATTTTGAAATATTATTCCTTCATAGGGTAGAATTCACAGGATGATTCGCATGCATGATTTCTGCTTCTGTTGTAGTATCCTTCTGTGAAAGAAAGAAAAAAAGAAGTCATTCACTGGAGGAATTGTTCTGTCTTTTTTTTTTTTTTTTGATGGCTTAAAACATCCATTTGGAAAGCAAGTAATTTTCACTATGAATAATAACTGAGTATTTATTTTGATTCCCTGGTTTTAGGGAGAAAAAAAAGTCTACCTCTCTCTTCATTTATATTTCTATGTAGTCTCTACTCTTTGTCTTAGTACATAGATATTGTAAAGCAACCTGTCTCCTGTTCCTTTGTCAATTAACCTCCGTGTAGAAAAGAATTTAAACTGAATTAAGCAATTGAGGTGCTGGCTGGGGGTAGGAGGCTTAAGGATCTTATCTTCCGCAGATTTCTACTAACTCTTTTTTATCTAGATTCACTTACTGCAATCTGAGGCCTATGGTCTTGTTTAATATCAGCCGGTAATAAAGAGCTCTCCAGCTAAATACAGCTATATTCTAATATTAACTGCCGCTCTTGAAGCATTCATTGTGCAAAGGGGAGTCTAAACCCTTCAATGTCAAGGCATTTAGAGGCACTCTAGCATCAATCAAGTTCTGCGTCCAGTAAGTGCCTGCTTGCATTTACATGAAATATTCATACTGCATTCCGTTTTGCTTTTCTCTCTCCTAATCATCACTTTTAGGAAGAAGCTACAATCATCTCAGTTAGGGGAGGGCGTTATGGGATGTGTGGTACCTTTCAATGTCAGGCTTCCTGCAGATAGCTAGTTCTGTAATGAGGCAGCGCACTGTATAGACTACCAAAGGCCTTCCTCACACAGCCTTGCCTTATTATCATGTACAATTCATCTTCGAGTATACAACTTAGACCAAATGAAAGTAATTAATTAGCCATAACAACCCTGTCAAATAGCTATTTCGAATGTTGACAGAAAAAAAAGTATTTAACATTTCTTTAAAGTGAACAAGATTTCTCTCTCCACCCCACCAGCCCAACCCCCAAAAATAGCAGATGGAAGGTCTTCTTTTCCATTTGTGTTAATTATATAAGCTGCCTCTTAATTCTCCATCTTTTGGGGGGTCTGTAGCGAATGTTTTCTCCTTTCAACAGAAAATGATTTTTCTTCCCGCCATATATCTCATGAGGTTGTAGGTTTGTGCAATGCTTGAAAACAGAAAGCAAAAAATGTTTTCTCTTATTTTATATCATGCTATCATTGTCCCCAAGCAGCAAGTTTGCAAAGGAAAAGCCTGATGTTCTTCTCCATTGCCAAGAATACAGTGCCATTAGGATATAGAGGCTTGTGATAAAGAAAAATAATGGAAATAGTGAATAAGTGATATTTAGAGCTCTGGAAAAACCAGTCACGCATTATCTTCAATATCTTATACTGATATATAAGATATATGCAATATCTTCTAGAATGAAAAATTAAAAAGCCATCTCCATTATTTTTTATTTAAGAGAATAAAAACCTCTTCACAGTGTGATAGTAAAACAAAAAACAAGCAAACCATGTCCTCTCATCAAACTTAAAAAAAAGAAAATTAGTTTTACATAGGCTGACAATCATTTGTAATTGAAAAGGTGTGATGAGGAAGAATTATCTAAAAAAACAATACGCCCATTGCACACACGTACGCGTGTGTACACACACACACATATCACCCCCCTTTCACTCTGCGTTCTCAGTAAGTGTAGCAACATGAGTTTGCCACTGCTATCATCATCATCATCATCATCATCATCACCATCATCATCATCATCATCAACCAAAAAGTTCACAAAGCAGTTTATGTAGCAAATAAATGAAAACAAAAATGGTTCCTTGCTCCAAAGGTCTCACAGGGAGACAAGGGGGACACCTGCAAACAACCACTGGAAAAGGCATTTGTGCTGAATAGGGGCAGTTGCTCTACCTCTGCTAATCAGAAAGAGCATCATCAGATACCCCTTTGCCCACTTCACAGGGCTCTTGGTGAACAGAAAGGGCTAAAATGCACAGAAAGAGAGTGGAAATCTCCAGGAATGTAAGACACCTGTAGCTTTCTATGTATTGCATCTTATCTTAATTATAATTTTGATTTAATAACCTATAATCTGAATAGATGACAGTGTCATTATTAGTTGTTCCCCCCTTTTTATCTTCCTCCTGCCCTCACCCCCAGCAATTCTTGCAAAGCAAAATAACAGAATTAATTTTCACAGTGGTCACAATCACTTGTTAATATCTTTACTCTTTCATATTTCTCAAAGGTACATGAGTTTGGTAACATAACGGCGTGCTAAAAATGATCTCTGATTGCTAGAACCGGCATAAACGACAAAGCCCTGAAATCTTGGAAAATGTCACCTGAGCTTTCTTTAAAACAAAACAAAACAGGAAACATTTTTTTGTGTATAGTACTTGTAAAACTGCCTAAAATGGGAGGCAGCATATCTATGAATTTTTTTTAAAAATACACTTTACAAAATTCCTAATGCTGCTGTCCCAGACTAAATATGTCAAAGATAATCAGATTTAAATAGACATGCTCTGGAGTTTGTATTGAATGTTTGGTTTCAATGGGTCATCAAGCCTGATGATATTTCAAACTGAATTTGTGTAAGCAATGCACAAAGGTATTTTCAGAGAGAATTTAAAGAAGCAAGGAGAGAACATTTTGTGTGTGAATTAGGTTGGCAGCATCTTGTGTGAAGAGGTTTCACTGTCTGGAAAGAAATAATTCATGGAAAAGGGAAGGAATTTCCTCATTTTTGAAACCAGGCTTTTCTGTTTCAGAAGATCTGATGAGCATGTTAGGTTGGAAGACCCTTTTGAGGAGTACGAAGGACCCCAAACTCACATCAAAGCATTTTCCTCTCGTGAGATTACTTAAAAAAATTGGGAAGTATTTTTCTTCTGCTGCTGCTATGATTCTGTCCACACTGCAATTTAGAATCATAGGCCTGGAGGACTACAATAGCTCTTGAGACCATATTACATTTTTGGCCCAATCCATATTAACTGCCATGATGGAAGAATGCATGTTCCACCGACGTGCACTGTCGCAAAAGCACAGTACAGCACTTTGCAACAGTGCGGGGAACCGGTGCACCAGCAGGATGGCCAAAGCCTTCCTGTGCATTCAACGGTCGTCAGGAAGCTCGCTGGAGGCAAGTTCAAGGCAGGAGCAGGGGAGGGTGTTGAACGGGGCAGGTGGAGAGGAGAATGGGGTGGCAATGGGGGCAGGGGGTGGGCGGATTGAACCCGGGAGGGAACGGGATCGGCAGCGCCGGCATGTGCCATATCCAATCCACCTTCCTGGGCCTGATTCACCCGTATGGATCAACACAGACTTGCACCAGAGATATCGCTGACACAGATCTGAGTTGACCCATTGAGGCTGCTGGGGCTTACCCTGGAGCAAGGGGACAAATGTCCCCTTATCCTGAGAACTCCAGCAGCCAAAAATCCCCCGTAGGATGCAGTGCAGCCTGCACTGGCACCACTGCATCGCTGCATGGGGATTTGTACTGCATTGGGCTGTCCAACTTCATAGTCTTTTAACATTTTATTACTGTACAAAGGAAAAATTAGAGCTTTTTTTGAGTCCATGCTGAACTCCTTTTTCTTTTAGGCAGGGAAACCTTAATTAAATTTTGGATAAGGCTCTACAAGATTTTCAGCTGTAGATCACTCTTGCTATACTTTTTGTAAACTGAAGATAGTCTCTCTCCACTAGAAGAATGTGTGATATGACCCATCTTGAAGAACCCCCTCACCTTTGTGGAAGTTAGTGCTTGACGTTAGTGCTGGATGGGCATAGTGGTTAAGAGTGAGTGACCATCATTAGGGGTCCCTTGGCAAGCTGCTGTCTCGCAGCCTTTGTCCGTCCTCTGCAATACAAGTTTAGCTCAGGAGGAGATGTAATTCAGTGGTAGAATGAATGCTTTGCATGCAGCAAGTCCCAGGTTCAATCCTTGGAATCTTCAGGTGGGGCTTGGAAAGACCCCTATTTGCAACCCTGAAGAGCCACTTCCAGTCAGTGTTGAAAATAGTGAACTAGATGGACCAGTGGTCTGACTTGGTATAACAGCTCAATCCAGCAGAAATCCCCACTTGGCGATGCAGTGTGACCTCTGCTGTATCCCATGGGGGATTTTTGGCTGCTGGAGGTCTCCTTGGGGTAAGGGGACATTTGTCCCCTTGTCCCAGAGTAAGCCCCAGCAGCCACAATGGGTCAACATGAAGCTGTGCTAGCAATATCGCTGGTGCAAGTCCATGTTGATCCATGCAGGTGGATCAAGCCTGGGAAGGGGGGTTGGATAATGTGCACACTGGCACTACCAATCCACTCCCCTCCTAGGCCCGATCTGCCCACCCACTGCCCTCGTTGCTGCCCTCCCCTGCTCCTGCACTGGACTTACCTGTCCTAGTGGGTGTCCCGACTACTGCTGGCACCAGCAGTAAGACACCAGCCTTCTCGCCGACTCGCCTGGCTATTGCGCTGTAGCAAAGTGCTTTATGGCGCTTTTGCGACAGTGTGTGCCGGCAGAACATGTATTCCACGGGCACATCAGTTAGTGTGGATTGGGGCGTTGGGCAGCTTTTTATGTTCAATTTGGGGGATATTGATATATCCTACAGAGCTGTAAGGTAATTAATGTAAAAGAAGCTCTTTGAGCATACTAAAGTGCTGCATAAATAAAGCAATTTCTCAAAAGCACTGCTTCCATTTTTTACCGGTAATTCAAATGCTAGCATTCAAATACAATAGATACATTTCCTCCCCCCCCCCCACACACACACTTCAAAGTTATTTGAGGTGATTGCTGAATGGCATGGAATCAGCTGTGGTTTAGCTCAGTTTCCAGCAGAAGTTTGCAGTGTTTCAGGCTGCTGTAACCCGTCATACCTGTGGGATGTCTTTAATCCCACAGGTTGTGGGAATTTACGTATACTGTTAGCTTTTGATCTCACTACAATGATTTTGAACATAAGTGAAAAAAGCAGTGCTAGACAGACATAAAAGAATGGAATCTCTCTTGTTCTACTTCCTAAAGTGTTGATCTCAAAGCAGCAAATCAGATTAGGCTTTGTTTGTGTGTCTGAGCATGAGTGCAAATGTGCAAATGTCTGGCAACTCCTGTGATCAGAATCTAGCACATGGAAAGCCTATCATTAAACAATAGAAATTTAATACACAAAAATAAATTAGCTCTACAATCTTTCTTCATATAAGGAATCTCTCCCTCCTTCCCTCCTTCCCTCCTTCCCTCCTTCCCTCCTTCCCTCACTATCTATCTATCTATCTATCTATCTATCTATCTATCTATCTATCTATCTATCTATCTATCTATCTATCTATCTATCTATCTATCTATCTATCTATCATTTACAGATACAGATACCAGGACAGTCTACAGAATAAAATGTATGCACCCACAATGACACATGTATATGACATTTCCTTTCCCCTGTCATGACACAACTGTACAAAAATTGCAAATTTAGTCTATCTTATATTCACATAAAATGAATTGTTTACAACCCCACCTTCCTGCCACAGGATTTGAGGGTGTAAATGATGTATAAGAAGTGTAATTTGCAGGTGGAAGGGATGCCACATAGAAAGCATTGATTTTAAACCAACCCCATCCATAAGTGGAGACTTATAAACTTCTGTGTAGAAAAACACATGTATCTGCGTGCGCGCGCACACACCCACCCACACACACAACCCCTATCAGTGTTGCAAAGGAATATGCATGTTAAATTGACAGCCGTTATAATGCTATTTCTAATGGATATTTAAATGTGTCCCATCTCTATATCCATAGCATCGTCCAAAGTCTTCCACCACTTCCTTCTTTAATTACTATCTAAACGTGATGGAGAGGTTCCAGTCTAAATTATTAGTAGGACATATGGAGTCATTGTGTGGTTTTCTTTGAAGTCAGCCCACATTCCATGTTTCAAGCAGTCACTAGCAGCCCGCTCCTGCCCAACTTTAAGGCATGTTCTTGACACCCTGGGAGTAAGCAACACTGGCGTGGAGGCCAGCACCGCTTATTCAATTGCCCTCCAGTCGCCGCGCCGGCCGAGCCAGGTAAGGTCTGTGCCTGGCAACGGGAGGGCGGGCAGGGGTGGCAAAGGAGGGGGGCCATTGGCTGGCCTGGCCTGAGAGGGCAGGGATATCAGGACTGGATTGCACTAATATCAACGCCCCTTCCCATGCCGGGCTGGCCTTATATGGCCTCCCCGGATGTGCGCCAGCTAAAGAGCTAAAGGCAATTGGGGCCTCCAGCGCTTATACCAGGGGAAGGGGACATTTAGGCCGGCCACCGAAACTTGCTCAGGATAGCGCTATATATCACCTTAAACACATAGCCACGTTGTAACCCTATTTCTATATTTATTTATTTATTAATTTATTTAGGTCCTTTCCTTCGATGAATCTCTCCCACCACTTCACAACTTTAGAATTTCCTTCTTTTTTTCCATATCTCGTGCTCATTATCCAGAAGTTATTCTGTTCCCTGTGTTAAATTACTTTATGCTGCAGCTTAAACGAACATGTCTTGCTTTCATCTAGCATTTCAAACAGGGCAAAGACTGCTGTACAATTTCCAAACACAACTGTGCTAACAGAGATGAATTACCAGAGTTTATATAATTTATATTAGGAATTCATAGACCTAGCAAAAGGGATTAGTACATTTTATTTCAGGGTAGGAGATGATCCTGTCATTAATGGTCGATACTTTCATCATCTTTTAAACCTGAGGAATTTCCAGGGTGACAAGGCTGTAAGGACATATCAGGGATCCACAGCTGTGAGTTTTATCTGGCCATGTACTGCTTTACTCTCAGTATGTGGACTACATTCCATCAAAACTGGATTAGTCTGTCAATCATGTCCTCCGATGTATATTGTATTATGATTTTTTGAAAATGTCACCGAGATCAGAGTAATTTCTTGGCTAATTGCATCTTGTCTCTTCTTAATACTGTGCATTTAATGGTTTCATTACCTTACATGACAATCAAAGAACCTAGTCCAGTATTAAGGGCAGTTTTACTTTTAGGAGCTAAAAGAAAATTCTAAAGATTCCTTGGTCTTTTTTCTTTTTCTTTTTTTAATAACAGAGGAAAACATATTTAAGGCACTTCTATATTTCATGCAATGCAATAAAATTTGTTTGTGGTATTCATATTGTTCCCCATGGTCCCAGATATACATAACAGCAGAGATTGTTTTTCTAATCCCAAAAGCACACCTTGTGCTTAGCACACTATTCTCCCCTCTTTTCCCTGTTATGGAAATAGATTAAAGAAAATATTAACCTTTAAGAAACTGTCACTCATTACTCACGCAGCTTCCATTTTATGTGTGCATGTCCCTAGAGAATCCCTCCCAAACACAAAAATATTTGTGCTTCAATATTACCCATTTAGGCAGGAGAGAGATTCATTTAGATGAATGTTGCAGTGGATTTGCAAAGGTTTCATTAAACGATACTTTGCTGACTGCATTTGTTCCTGCGGATATGTCACATGGAAGGAAAATGGACAAAAGAAATACCAACATCGACTATCACAAATTTTCACTGACTACACCAATGCTGTTTCCAACAACCACTCAGGTGGCTCTGCATTCGAAATAATCCTCAAGGTACAGGAGATATTTCACAATAAGATTCTAGCTCTACAATTCTTAAATACCCAAATGCATTTTGTTACTAGCACTGTTCCTCGAGTTGCTTCCCTGCGGGAAAAAGAAAACCATAACCATAACCAAAAGATGACGAGGAGCATCACTTCCTTATTCATTCTCAGGTACAAAGTGTTGCTAACACCTTGGTAATCTTTTGATATTTGAAGTAATGTATCTTAATTTCATTGCTCACATTTGGGCTTTTTTCCCACTACAGCAGGTCTCCTGTAGGAAGAAAGTCCATTGTGCAATGCTTCATGTCAGTTTTAATCCCATTCTGACACGTACAGCGCAATCCAATGCATGTCTACTCAGAAGTAAGCCTCATTAAATTCAATGGCATGGGCTCCACAGTAAGTGGATTGTAGCCCTAAATACTTACCAAGTATTTGGCTTGGCACTATCAAAGCTAGCTGAAAAATGTGTGAACTAGTTGGACTCTTCCCTTCCCATTCTGACTCTACTTCTATTTATGCTGTACAACAGAATAGATTTGTGTGATGCTGGAATGCCACATCTGTCAGTTGTCACTATTCCTGGCACCCAGTAGCAGCAGCAGCACTCATTCAGTGTTCTCCACTGGTTGGCTTGCAAAATTAGTGCAACTGCATAGGCTTTGACATTACATCTGCATAGTGGTTATTGACTCCACCCTGTTGATTTATTTGTGGGTGCAGTGGCCCATAGAACCGAGGCTTAAACAAACAACTACAATAATCCATTTGTGAACACTTTAAACCACAGCATTTTATAATATTTAAGTTACATTTGTAAAAAGGAGATTGACTGGCAGCATGATATAAAGCCATACAGCTATTTCAGGAAAATACATATTATTCCATATAACTCAGGTAGATGTCCAGATATAAGGAAGTGATTTTGTATACAGTGTCATTGGCATGGCCCTTATGAGAGACATGTGATAAATGTTTGGGTCCTGGGAATAATGTATATGGCTAACACTGAAAAGATGTGGAATGAACAAGCCTAAAGTGAAAAGCGAAAATGGCTGCCCCATGCTTTAGAATGGATCTCAATAATAGAAATAATTAGAAAAGACACACAGAGATAGACATCGGAAGCAGGAAAATGGCATGGCATCCTCTCTGGAATTTGCTGTCTGAAGCAATTGCATCACATTGATTCGTATGAATATTGAGTATATTTACAGATTTCCAAGATCAGAAGCAGTCATTATGACTGCAGAATAATAAAAAAAAATTACTATCAGATACAATAACCTTGCCCAACAGTGTATTCTGAAGGCAGGTGCCATAGATATGGGATTCACAGATTTTTATTGCTTTCTTTTGAGAACCCTTCTAGGGGCATAATAAAGAGAGTCTGGATAACGGTTAAGATGTTCCCATCCACCTTCATATTTGAGACTTTGTGGCAACACTCTTTGAACCAAAAATCAAACTACAGTATAGTACTTGACAGTGATGGGGACTCGAGTCAAATGACTCGACTCGCAAGTGTGACTTAGCCACTTTTCCCCTGACTCGTACTTGTACTTGTACTCATGACCCACTGACTCACACTCGCACTCGCGACCCACGGGACTCGTACTTGACTTGCACTCGTGGGGGTAACGACTTGCCATTTCCGAGTCATTTTCCTTTAATGGCTGGCATCAACACAGACAGGCAGGCAGGCACAGTGGAGACCTCGGAGGAGGAGGGCAGCAGAGAGGGAGGGTTTTCAAGGGGATGAGAAAACAAGCCTGGCTCAGAGTTTTTCCCTTTTTTTACCGGCTGTTCACCATTGGCCACAACTCCGAGCGCGAGGGGTGGGGAGGAGTGAGGGAGGGTGAAGCTGCCGCAGCGCTTTCTCCTCCTTGGCCAAAACTCCAAGCCCAAGGGATGCTCAGCTCAGCAAGGGGAGGGGGCAGGGAGGGAATAATAAATGGTTTGAATGTAGACATGCTTGTTTTTCCCAAACCAGATGGGTGGTGACAAGACTGAGAGGTGAGGGGAAGGGCATAGGGGAAGCCAAGTGGGTGCTTTAAAAGCCTCAGAGGCACACAGACACACACCCCACACAGACACACACACACCCACTTTTTTCAGGGGGGGGGGAAAAGCCATTTGCCCCAAAGTGACTCGACTTGTGACTCATGGTTTTTGGCCTTACTTGCACTCGACTCGTACTCGGGGAAAAATGATGTGCACTTGACTCGTACTCGTGCACAAAAAGGATCCATACTTGACTCGTACTCCCCCAAAATTTTTGGCATTGACTCATACTTGGACTCGTACTTGACAAAAATGATTGTACTCGCACTCGCGACCTAGTTACTTAGATACATCCCTGGTACTTGAAGGCCAGCTATCTTTCAGAAGAAAAAAAAAAGGAAACCCCATCCGATTGTGGCATTAAGAACATAAATTATAGAAAATCCAACACGGCCCCAAACAAGTTGAGCCAGTACTTTCCTATCATCCCTGCCTATGCTTGGGAGGTGGACATGTCTCTCAATTTTTCATGATGGAATTGCCCCTTAAGCCATTCCTTCCCGTCACAGAAAGACAAACAACAGCATTCCCACATTCTGTCAGTTTTGCTTTTCTGCTATCTCAACTAATTTCAGGCTGTGGGGGAGTGGAAGCAGGGTGGGGAGGGGCACCTGCAGGATGATATTCTTGGTCGGAGTTCTCTGGATGAAGGACACACTTGGTTTGGGATTTGACAGCACTTACGGAATCCAGTTCAAATTCACTCTGGCAGGTAGAAAGAGTGTGAGCAGTAGAATATCCAAGGTGTCTGGAAATCCTTCGGCTTTCTAACCATTCAAATCCAGTTTAAGGCGATTGCTTCTCTCGCAAGCGTAAATGTAAGATGACATTTCTTTAAAAACGTGCACCCGCTGATGAGTTTGGCTTGTAAACAGTTTTATTTAAAACGCAGCAGCACATTTCATTTCATTGATATCCTTCTAAAACGGAGTGATGATTAAACACCCCATCTGACTACTGTATATTTCATGTGAGAAAATTGACTGGGATTTCCTCAGTGGATACTCATATGCCTTCATGAATCACCTAACACTAGAGTGCATTCAAAATTAACAAATAGGCTTGTTTCACACAAAAGAATCACTCAGTTCTGGTGCAGCCTCCAGAGCTCTTTGCTTAACAGGGGTTTTTTTCCCCCTCCTGTAGAGCATAGGTGTTGGAAAGCATGCAAAAACTCTGACCAAATCCCCCAGCCATGGAAGATGGACAAGAACTGCTAACAACATTAGTCAATTTTACTACTGTGCAATGGTAGGAATATGCAGACGATACCACCCTAATGGCAGAAAGTGAAGAAGAACTAAAGAGCCTCTTGATGAGAGTGAAAGAGGAGAGTGCAAAAGTTGGCTTGAAACTCAACATTAATAAAACTAAGATCATGGCATCAGGTCCCATCAATTCCTGGCAAATAGAAGGGGCAGAAATGGAAGCAGTAACAGATTTTACTTTTCTGGGCTCCAAGATCACTGCAGACGGAGACAGCAGCCATGAAATTAAAAGGCTTACTCCTTGGAAGGAAAGCTATGGCAAACTTAGACAGCATAATAAAAAGCAGAGATATCACCATGCCAACAAAAGTTCGCATAGTCAGGGCGATGGTGTTCCCAGTAGCAATGTATGGTTGCGAGAGTTGGACCATAAGGAAGGCTGAGCGCTGAAGAATAGATGCTTTTGAACTGTGGTGCTGGAGAAGACTCCTGAGAGTCCCTTGGACTGCTAGGAGATCAAATCAGTCAATCCTAAATGAAATCAACCCTGACTGTTCCCTGGAAGGACAGATACTAAGGCTGAAACTCAAATATTTTGGCCACCTAATGCGAAGAGAGGACTCTCTGGAGAAGACTCTGATGCTGGGAAAAATTGAAGGCAAAAGGAGAAGGGGAAGGCAAAGGATGAGATGGTTAGACAGCATCACCAATGCAACGAACATGAAAATGAGCGAACTCAGGAAGATAGTGGAGGATAGGAAGGCCTGGCGGGATATGGTTCATGGGATCACGAAGGGTCGGACACGACTTAACGACTGAACAACAACAACAATGGTAGGAAGGATGAAAGCCAGGCTGTTCCAGTTACCTGTCTATCATCCAAACACCAGCCCTCTCCAGTATCAACTGGCGCATTCAAAAAACACCAAGTAACACAAGGCCCTGCACATGCATGGAGTCATATGATCTTACATTACCCCCCCCAACAGAACTACATGGGGGCAATGAAAACGGTTCGTATTCACTATGATCTGAATACTAGTACAACCACGGGCAGCCCAATCCTATCCCCCACCAGGCTGTGCATGGCAGTGGCTCCAGCGGAGCATATGCTGCATGCAATGATGGGGACGACCAGACAGTCCAGGAGACGCAAGTAAAAATCATTTTGACTTACCTCCCCATAAGCTGCCTGGCTGCCAATGGGACTCCTTGGACCTATGCCTGCTCTTTAGCTGATGTCAGACCAAGGAGCCTCAGCGGGCATGTCAGGCCAAGAAAGGGGGGATAGGATCTTGGCATACACTGCTGCTGCTGAGATCCCCTCCCAGTTCGGTCTGCTCCCTGCCTTGATCCTCCCCCAAACTGCCCCTTCCGTCACCTTACCTGCTCCGGCATGGTGAGCCTCTGGCATGCACTCGGAGCCTCCAGCTGTACCAGTGGCTCCAAAGTGCATGATGGCAGCATGACTTTTGCACTGCTGGAACAGGGTGCATTTCTCCTAGGGCTTATAGCAGTGGATTGAGAGATCTGCTGTTGTAGGCCCTGTAAGGATATTCCCGAAAGTGAATCAAGTTTTAAATAACGAAAAAATGAGATAATGGCACACCCCTATCTAGAAGGTCAATTGGGATCTTCCACATGAGAAAATAATGCTGAGAAGAACTTCTCAGGTGGGATCATCCACTACTTTGAGTGATTTCAGATGTCTTGCATCAAAATCATGCCATCCCAGAGCAAGTTGATTTGATGTGTCTGTTGCTCTATGTTGCCCTGAAATGTCAGCTCAGCCATTAAAGGGTACGCAATTATAGAAGACCACTGACTAAACATTTGTCTTCCACAGTCATGGTCACAGTATCAGCTTAAATTCTAGCCACTTTGGTGCTTTCATTTCAGTGGTAGACTAGATCACAAAGCTTACAGTCCATAGCCATTTATTTCATAGTAATCTTATTAAGAGAGCGGGACTGCTCCAGATGGTCAACTGGCTATTCATTAGGCTATTACAGATTAATTATGGTATCACATTACAAAAATCCTACATAAACACCATGCCAGTCCTATAGCAATCCTTAAAATGCTATTGGTACCATAAAAAAATCACATGGCAATAGTACAGCCATCACCTACAATGAGACTGAACAAAATTATTACAGAACTGAAGTCAACGTTCTAATTAGAATTATTTTGCTTTTACTTCAAACTGGTAGGAATCATTAAAAAAATCATTTACAAACCTGTTCAACTTTCCTTTCTATAAGCAAAATAGTTCTTAGAAGTAAAGTTATGGCTAACTTTGTAATTTAAAGAAATTAAATTTACAAAAACTAATTATTTTTACACATTAAAGCAAATCATCATCATGATTCTTAAGATATACTTTTGAAAAACACTGTCTGTATATCCCATGTAACAAGGTGTCATTCATCCAGACAAGAAACTCAAGTAGTAACATATGTGTTAGACAAACATTCACATCTCAAGAATATTAATTAGTGAATGGACAAAGATAACGGATGATGTATAGTTCCATAGGCTCAAATGTGTGTCACCAAGCTCTTCAACAAACAGCTAACATGCACATTACTAAATTCTAGATGAATTTAGAAGTACGTGGAGCAAAAGTAAGTTCAAATTCACCCGAAAATATTAAGTAGCTTAGACCTATTGAGTGGGAAGTGTGAAAGGGTTGTCTTTCTTGTACTATTTTTTTTGAAGTATAGATATTTAAGTCGCAAAGAGTGTGGAAGCAATTTAAGAGACAAAGTCCTATTCAGATGCGCTGAAAAACTCCTCATTGAGTATCCCAATGGATGAAGCAATAAGGACTAAGTAATGTCTAACCTAGCCTGACCACATTGACAGCTGCTGCTTGCCAGTGGCAATTGACATGAATGCAACTTTGACTGGCAGCTGTCAACAGGGTTGTGCCAGTTCAGACAATACTTCATCCAAGCCAACACCTCATTGAGAACATTCAGCAAGGAGGGTTTCACAATTGAACTCAGACTAATGGCTCAGTCCATGCCGACTTACATCATATCCAAAGCAAGGATGGGTGAGGAGGGGAGGGGAGACAACAGAGCCCAAGCCACGTTCTACCAGTATAGCCAGCCAGCAACAATGCTGACGTCCCCAGCAACCATGATGCTGTCCAGATGCCGTTGCCAGCTGCAGCGTTGTTCCCACAATGGCCCCATGACCAAGAGGCACATGCACAGTGGTTGCTCTGGTGATCGAACAACACACACACACACACACACACACACACACACACACACACACACACGTTCCACCTGCTGGACAGCAAAGGCACTGCCAAACCCATACCTAGCACCTGCCCCACGCCCATGAAAGCAAGTGCTATCCCAAGGAGGCGCAAAGCCAGGCAAGTCACACTATCCTGAGGAGGCACTGTGGGTTTACAACCCCAGAGTGTCAGTAAGTTCCCTGATATGCAATGCAGCCCACTCTTGAGAAGACCTGCTGAGGACAGCAGAACACATGGCTGAGGACATCAGGCTGTGTCACCTGCAAGGCCCATGGCCACCATGCCACAAACAGGCGGCCAGAGCAGCACCTCCCCCCACACACACACCTTTGCCCATCAGATACCACTAAACCCACAAAGTCCCACCCCTATGGCACCTTGTGCATCAGCCACCTGCTGTTGGCCAGTGGGCTGATGACCCCAAGGAGGCCACACACAACATTGGCACCCTGGTACATGCCATGCCCCAACACATGCCAATACACAGCCAAGCTGCCTGCAGCCAGTGTTGCCACCCCATGCCATGGTGAGACCCCATGCCATGGTGAGGCTGCAACAGAGGAGGGAGGGGAGGGCCATGGGAATGGGAGAGAGGCAAAGAAAGAAACAGGGATCCTATTGACCAGCTCTATGGCCACACATCATGGGGTGCATACAACAGGCACCCACAGCATCACCATGGCCAGCTCTTTACATCCTGAGCCAGCACCCCAGCCAGGATGCCTAAAATGTGGTTCTGCTCCTGCAGCAAGGCAGCCATATCCGCCAGCACCTGCTCCTACAGTGGACTGAGGAAGTCTGCAGAAGTGCCCGGCCATCGTTCCCTCTAAGCTGCGCAGCCATGCAGCTGAAATTGGAGCCCTGCACAGCTTCTATCAAGATGCTCCGGAGCATGGCAATGATGACGAAATCATTGTCAAGCACTCTGAAGGTGCCCCTGTGCAGCCACCATACAACTTCCCACACTCCCTATAAAAATTACAGGGAACGTTGCCTCTGACCCTCCCACTGGAGGCCAGCTCTACTGGTAGGCTTGTGGGGGGCGGGTGCACAGAGAAAGTGGAAGCAAATCTGAGCATTTCCCCCCTCCCAGGCAGCCACCCAGAGGGGCCCACCATGTACCTGCCAACATATCCAGGCCCTTGTCCTGGGTCAGGCCACTGAGGAGTAGTCCTGGCTGGTGCCCAAAGTGTCCTGGGGAGCTTTTTGGAGCGAGTCAGGGTGTCCCATCAGCCACTCTGGCAAGACTTTCCCATACACCAATGGAATCTCATGGCTAGGATTGGGCACAGAAGTGCTCTGATGCTCTGACACAAGTTTCCCCTTCCCTTCCAATGAAGGCAGCTGAGCCCCTACAAAACCACAAACACAGCTAAAAGATGGATATTGTATAACTTGCAGGGTGTACAACTTGACACTGCCTTTTTCCTGGCTTGAAGGTTGTGACTCCCCATCACAAATCTAATCACGGTCTGTGTGTATGACTGGTTTTAATTTCCAACCACAGCCCCACATGATTCATGGGTGCTGCTGAGGAGGGCCCCTGACCAGGAGGCGGGGGTTAGGAGTGTGGAAAGCAGCTTTGGAAGCCAAAACAAGCTCAGGACAAAGATATTCTTCTCACAGCCGTGATGTTATGTCACTGCCCTACAGCAGTGCCATGATATCACAACAATGGATCATACTTCAGAGAGGAGTGTTGCATCAATTTGGCTTGCGTAAGTGTTTTGGTGACTTTATTGCACAAGCAGGACAGCAGTTGTATTGAAGGGACTTTATAGATCTGCCATTCAGCCCCCACCATCCTGCTCTGCGTTCATAGTCCTTTGATAGAGGAAAATAGGGTGAACATAGAATCATAAAGTTGGAAGTGACCTGAAAGATAATCAAGTCCAACCCCCTGCCAACGCAGGCTTTCCACAACTACAACATCCACAATAGATGGCTAGCCAGCCTCTGCTTAAAGACCTCCAACAATTGAGAGACTGCCACCTTCTGAGGCACACTGTTCCACAGCTGGACAGTTCATACTGTCAGGAATTTCTTCCATATGTTTGATCAAAATCCTCCTTGTTGTACAGTAGTTTAAACAGGAGTCTTCTCACTCCTCCACGTGACAGCCTCTCAGATATTTATAGTTATCAAGTCACCTGTTAATTGTCTCATCTCCAAACTAAACATGCCCTGTTCCATCAACTTGTCCTTATTGGATATGGTCTCCAGCCCTCTCACCATCCATGTTGCCTTCCTTTGGACCCACTGCAGTTTGTCAATATCCCTCTTAAACCGCGGCACTCGGAACTGGACACAGTATTACAGGTGAGGTCTGACTAAAGCAGAATACAATCAGAGGCGTCCCGGCAGCTGAGGCTGCCTGGAGCACCTCTGTGGCGGCGCCCCTTCGGACCCGTTTAACGTTCTGCGCATGTGCAGAAAAAAAAGGATAAATAGCGCGGCGCCGCAGTTGGCCGCCTTCAGAAAGCCCTAGCTGCCGGTCGTGGCGGATGCTCCAGGGCTTTCTCTGGCTCCGAGGCCGGGGGAGAAGGCCTCGAGCGCCTGCCCGCGTCACCAGGCGGGTGCTCCAGCGGAATGCCGCCCGAGCCACGGAGCCGCTGTGTCACCGGGCGCGCGGGCGCGCTCCCCAAAGTGTCGCCCAAGCCGCGGAGACACCCAGAGCCGCTGCTCCGGTCGCTCCACCCTTCCTACGCCTCTGAATACAACAGTACCATTACGTCTCATGATTTTGATTCTATGCAGCCTGATTCATGCAGCCTGAGCTGAATGGCATCATCATTATTATTATTATTATTATTATTATTATTATTATTATTATTTAATAATTTATTTTATTTAATTTATTAAAGGGTACCATTCTGGATGGTTTCTATACTGTGCTGTATCTCCTGTTCCATTATTATAGTGACAAAGAAAGTAAATTCAGGTCCCTATTGTTGATTTAAATAGCATGAGCCAGGCAGTCCAATCCTGTGTAAAGATAATTTTGTAATTACAATTATCATTGTAATTTTGATTATTTTAGTCAGCTTTTTGGTGAACCTGAGAAACTTGTGAAACCCTCACTGTAAAAATAATATGTGGCAATTGTCAAAGATCATTTCAAATTAACAGCTTATGTGTCTGTGTCAAGTCAACCAGGAATATATGTTTTGGTTTCGGTTTCCTATTGATAACATTTTGGACTTCAAAAGTGAACTCAGATCTCAGAATATTTCACAGAGCACCAAGTAGGTCTCAGGCACTAATGTTGGAGTCCACAGGGTAGTAAATATTTAATATCTGCATTTCTAAACTTGTTCTGTTTGTCCAATGAAAGAAAGAGAGATACTGCAGAGACCATCATCCCATGTACTTCTAATGATATCTACTTTCTCTGAAAAAGAGTGGAGAAGAACATGGACTGCAATTGGATAAAAACTATGTACCACAGCAAGATGGAGAAAGAACAGTCTCTGCCTGAGAAATAGTCCAGGGCATAGACTATTGAATTTTTTAGGTTGGAGAAGTCTATCATTCTGGTAAAATGTGCTCAATTTAAAATAAATTGTCATGCCCTCAGAGCATAGGAAGCAGACCACAGACAACTGGTTACCACAGGATGATTCCTGCTTGGAAATTTACCATGGGGTGCATAGGAAATAGGTCGTTTGTAGCATCTGACCACATACTGAGGCAATTTTGTTTTCCAAGTCTTGGCTCCATCAGATGAGCAGTATACTATGAATACTTTCATGGCATGATCGGGTGCTACAAATGACTGGCTTCCCATGTGGTTGCAGCACATAAAGTAAACAACTCCAGACAGTTCACACTTGCAACTTCAGCTCTGTGCTCAGGCTGGGCAGAGTGTTAACTATCCAAATGCTTCGCCAATCAACCTGCTGCTTTCCGTAAGCCTTTCTCCCCCAAGTGCAATCAGAGCGGAGCATTTGGGAAATAAAATTACATCGAGGGAATGCCGTAATTGCCTTGCCATATCTTCATCCAACAAAGGAGACATAGCATAACACAAGCCTGTGTTAATGCACCCCAGGTATTGAGTAGAGTATATATTCCTTCCATAAACTCAAACCAGATATTAAGGATGCATGTACCTAATGAACATCTGCTTAATGTTGTTACAGCAATCTAGTATTTATTCTCCAGGAACTATTCTCACGGCTCCCTCAAGACGAGGAATCCCCAAAGCAGTTAAATGTGTGTGTAAGCCTTTCCTCCTCCCTCATTGACTATAGTACAGAGAAGTCCAGCAACACAGCCTGCACTGTGTGCTACATAGAACACAAGAACTGCCTTGTTTGATGATATGAAAGCAGTTGCCAGCTACATAGCCACCTTCCATGCAGGGAATGATGAAGATAACCATTCCTTATTGTTCAGGGAATCCCTCTGAAGTGCATATAACCTACAAAGGCAAGCCATTGACAGGAATGAAACGTAGGGAAGCCCTAGGCAGCTCTTCAAGAGCCACAGATAATCAATGCATGGGGGGGGGGAATGGTTGCATCTGTTGCACCCTCTCCCAATCTCTACACATGAATCTAAAGCTCTGTTCAGGCATTATAAATGGCTTGGAAACCATTCACATGATGGGGGGGAGCAAGAGTGACTCAGGAAGCTTCACCTCCATGCCAACATGCTCCCAAAGACCTCCCCTCTGTACATATGCATGCATGCATGTGTTTGTGTGTTTAGGGGAGTACATTGGCTTGCTACCTCACTCTCACTCCTGCCACCTCAGAAACACTTTCCACTCAGTCTATAAGACATGCATAGGGCTTTTTAATGTACAGGTTGTATGTGTCAATTCTATTCAATACTTGGAAATTGGTAACACGGACCAATCTTTTCCCCTCTCCACATAATGAGAGAGTTGATCACAGGCAAATTCCATCTACAACCAGCTCCTAACCCCCCCCCTCCCACATATCTCTAATTAGTTCTGTGATCAGTGTGTTGAAAAAACAATTGTGTTCCGTGGGGCTTTCTCCCTAGCAAATGTCTTTAGGATTCTAGCCTGGGTCTCCACATCAGAAGATCCAACTTCCAGGCAGTTTGAACCCATCCCCAGCACCTCTCCTTAAAAAAATAAATGCGGATAACAGCAGGCTGGTTACATTCACTGGAATTCCTCCTAATTACTTTGCCATGGCTTCTGAAGGCACTGGGTGACAGAAAAGGCACTCTGCACCCTGAACACATTTTATTGCATGCACAAAGTCTAGGTATATGACAAAATAGGATGTTCACTCTATAAGATTATAACCTTGCTTGCCTTTTATATCTTTGTCTCATGGAGGGTTTGCTTTATGTGGGCTCTGCTTGCTGCACTAAAACCAATCCTACTGCTAGGTACATTCTAGAAGTTAGCTTTATATTTTGGCTAGCAGAAACATACCGGTATATTAGGACTGGGTTAAAACTCTCAAGTGTTTGTTCATAAATCTTTAAAGCAAATTAGAATTTGTTGCGGAGTTCATAGTGGGATGATAAACATTTAAAAATCATTCAGCTAGCACTATTGCAAATATCCACGAATAGACTTTAATTTACAAACACTATGTAATAAATGTCTGATAGGCACTTCATTGGCTATTTCAGTGGCAGTAAATACAACAATAGGCTGCCCAAATGTTTCCTATTCAGCACAGCTCTTTTGGGTAAAACATTCAAGTTCATATGAGAGATCATCAGTTTCAGGTCAAAAGTGCTGTTCTTAAATGATCAGCGGAAAGCAGCAAAAAAAGACACCAGAGTGACCTTGCTGAGGGTCTAAAACTGTGCTGAAGCCTTTTCTGCATGATTAAGTGAGCAGAATCTTAGATTAGCTAAAAGCAGCACTGAAACATAATGAGTTCACTTATTTTCGAGCATTTAATAACAGTTATAGACAGTTATGTGATCAGGTGGAGTTATGACTTATTCATTCTTTCGTTGCTATTAAAATTACTGCATTTGAGGTTTTTAAAGTCATTGGAATAAAGAAAAAAGTCTGATTTATGTTAGGAGAATTTAGTTTGCCCTTTGGTCTCTCAGTTTTTAAATGATATAATTAGACTTTTTAAATACCATTCTAAAAGCATTATTAGCATTTTCTATAGCAGAAAGTAAATGCGTGTTTTGTGGATAGTTTAATTTAAAAGCGGTGATAGTAATACTTGATTCAGGCAAGGGTAGTAATACATTATTACAGAAAGGTTTTAATAATCTTTTAAAAGATGGCTCTGTGGTGTGTGCATACACACACACACACACACACACACACTTTGAATTTAGTTACA
Source organism: Plestiodon gilberti rubricaudatus (assembly GCA_026170595.1). Taxonomy (NCBI): domain Eukaryota; kingdom Metazoa; phylum Chordata; class Lepidosauria; order Squamata; family Scincidae; genus Plestiodon; species Plestiodon gilberti. The sequence goes on from JANXHW010000001.1 coordinate 267,013,179, forward strand.
AATGATGTTACAAAGAGCTGGAGACAGAGCACAGATATATTCCCACTATCCATTTGGGAAAGGAAGAGCAAAAGTTCCATAGGATGCATTAACTCATGACCTTTAACATATTATCTCACGAATTACAAAACCATCTATCAATCTTATGGGGTGCAGGGGAGGGGAAATAGAATGGCTTTGATCAAAACAAAGGGATTTGCAGGTGATTTGAATTAGTGGTAAACAATGGCCATTAATAAATTGTCAGGCCACTACTGAAGTGGCACGAGATGATAAACATTTAAACAAAAGCAAAGCCTTTCATTTTGACATATGTATGAAAGTGTATTATATATTTATTTTTTAAAATTTATTTACACCTCATCCCACCCAATATGGCAAAAAACTATCCAAAATGTGTTTAGATGTCCAAACACTTCTCTTCTTCCCCTCCCCTCTTTCTCCCCACATCTCTTATAATTAACCTTCCTTGAGGTCAAAAACCTCTAGTGTTCATAGGCTACTACATGACATATGATATCCTTACTTACAAAACAGGCTTTCTACAATTCCTTCAGTGACAACTTTTTTGGGATTCCCATATACATGCCCAGCAAACAGAGCTTATTTGGGTATGTACAATGCCACATACCTTACTATTTCAAATACATAATTTAAAAAAAACCACCAGATTAAGACTCATTAATAGTTGTCGATGAGAATACATGAATTATCAGGTGAATACGTGATTAAAACAGGATTAATGTAGTTATAAATTATGGTTGTTTGTGTGTGTGTTTTAAAAATGTACCACACTTTTCAGTAAACTTCTTAATTGACACTTCAATTACGATGTTCTCTAAAAAAAATGTCTTTCCTATGATGAATAACAGCTCAAATAAATTATTCTTTGACCTGGACAGGATATTAAAAACTATCAGTTGCATTTATTAAAAGTCTTTCCCAAGGTTAGATAATTATTATGAAGGGAAAGAAGTTCTCATTGTGTTTTTTTTTCCCCCTTTTTGGAAAGGATGGAATGATCAATGGTTGACAAGAGGCTTAAATCAGCCCCGGAAAAGAGCATCTGGTTTGTTGATGCTGCCTGAGGATCTCCAGCAGCAACTTACACACAGTTGTGTTAACTCCAGTCTATTCTTGCTGCTAGTTACAGAAATGACCTGGCAGACTGTATTCCCTTAATGTGTCAGTCCCACCCATACAGCAAATTACACACAGGAACCTTGTAATACAGAGTCCTGCCCACTAGAGACTGATCTCAGCCCAATAAAGCCATGTTACTTCAGACCCTCACAGTTTAGACATGAACTCTGGTCACAAAGGTGAGAGGCCAACACTTCATCCACTAAGCCATTTATCCTTTTTCTTTGTAAAGAAGATTGATTTTAAAAAAGCTATTAACCTCCTGCGATTTATCGCATCAGATCATCTTCATTTTGTTCTAGGTTTATAAGGAGACCATATAAAGTCGCATGCATTCCATTTCTTTTTCATGTATCCTTGTGTTAATTCTGCTAGATTCAATGGAGAAGAAAGAAAAAAAGACATGACAAAACATAAAGTGGGTACACAGGAGGAAAATAGCAGAAAAATGTTAAAAGGAAACCAAACACCTGAAGAAAATGTTGTCGGCCTCCCTTGCAGGAGGCATTACTGGATGAAGTACAAATGCTGCTATATAGTTTGTTTTTTAGAAAACGTTTGGGTTGACTTGTTAGTCAGGGACTGTATTCAGTAGGCACAATCCACCATCAATCTGGTGTAAGCCCCATTAAAGTGACTGGGAGCCGTGCAAGTGCTCTTTCATTTCCTGTTCCAACGGAGAACCCATTTCCAGTAGATCATACCAAGCAAGGAGCACTGCTTATCAGATCCACTAATGAGTCCTAAAGGCTGGACCTCTATTACCTGGCAAACTCAAACTGGAAAGAACTGTATGAAATGAATCCCACTTCATATGGCTTAGGTTCTCAACCAGTGGTACTTTGTACCACTGCTTCATCAATGGTACTTTGGCCGACTGCTGGTGGTCATAGGACTGCCAGACTGCTGGAACCCCACTCCGATATGACACTTTTGTCACCACACTTTCGCTCCCGAGAGGCTCCTGCCTTTGGCTGATCCTCTCAGGAACACTGAGAAGGGTCCTCACACCCGTTCAGACCCTCCTATCTGTGTTTTCTGGCCTCCAAAAACCTGGGAGTAACTGGCAATGATGTCATCGCCAGTCACTTCCGGTGGTACGAGGCAGGAGAGTGGCACCAGAGGTGGTACTTGGCCAGGAAGGAATTGGGATCCCCTGGCTTAAAAAAATGTTTTAAATGAAGGCCATGTTTTGGCGGCTGTTTGGCTGTTGTCACCATAACTATACCATGTGTAGCTGTTTCCACGGGGTGAACATTTCAAGCACAGCAGTATACTATGTAGACGGAGCAATTGGCACTGCAGAAAACATTTCAACAGATGCCTGCAGTGGCCTCAAGTGACTCTTAACATGAAGAGTCTCCTGGATCAGGACAAAGGTTCATCTAGTTCAGCATCCTGGTCCCCATAGTCACCAGGCAAATGCTTCCTTGAAGCGCGCAAGAAGGACATTGCTCTTCCCCATTGTCTCCCCATCAGCAACTGGTATTAGAGACCTACTGCTGCCTCTGAGCTTGGAGACTGCACTTGACTAATAGTTACTATTGATAGACCTACATTCCATAAAGGTGCTTGCAAGCTATCTGAGCTAGTGGACACCACCACCTCATGTAGCAGTGAATTCTATAAGTGAATTGTGCACTGTGTGAAGTACTTTCTTTTGTCTCTTCTGAATCTACTGCCAATTAATTTTGTTGGGCGATTCCAAATTCTGGGATTATGAGAAAAGACAACTTGTTCTCTATCTACTTTTTCCTCACTAAATATTCCAAATTAATCTCTTGTAACAGATTACTGTAAGCTATCCATTCCATACATTTCTATTAAAGAAGGTCTCTTTAATCAGTTACTGATCCATGATGAGGATCTATCCACTTACCCCTTGATTGCTAAATGTACTTAAGAAACTTTAAAGAGAGACTAAGTCAAAAGCTCTTTGAAAGTCCAAGTACCGTATTGTCCCGAGTATAAGACGCACCTGATTATAAGACGCACCCCTAGTTTAGAAACTTAAATTAGGAGAAAAAAGTGAGTCTTATACTCAGACCAATACGGTATTTAACAGCTAGGCTACTGGATCTCTCAAGGAATGCCCAATCATTGTTGGTGGGCGATATGAAAACATTTACTATGAGGACCAATTTAAAGTGGCTTCCCTGGGGCAATGTTCCCTGGGGCAATGCTCATCACCTCTGAAAACACTTGCAATTCAAAAATGTTGCTCACTTGCTGGTGTTTGGGCATGTAAAGCAAGACTGACAATTCAAGCCAAAGAGTGAATGGTTGGTAAACTCTGCTGTGGCATTTACTGAATCAATCTATGCAACACAGGTAAATGACCAGGACACTTTGGAAGTAAGGCTCCAGAGAAAGTCTGCTGTAAAATGGCTTCTTTTTTATTTTGCAAATGAAGCCGATGATAAAGTAACTCTTCAGAAACTGGTTATAAATCCACTTCATACATATTTAACAGTATACAGTGAATAGGATTAGTAATATCTTTTGTCTAATTTGTCAATCTAGTTCTTAGTTCCCCACAGTGCTTGCAGTCAAACACAAAGGCGCTCCCAGTTACTTTGCCATAGATTAAGTAGCTCTTGAATTGAGATTTGCTGTATGGTTTTAGACCTTTGCTGGTAAATACTGTGATAGCTGCTAAAGGCCAAAAAAGCAGCTGCGTAGAATTAAAGGTAGAGACCTCTGTTTGACTCAAAGGGAAAATCCTCTCACTTTTTGAGCTGCAAAAGAATGCATGGTAATTATCCGGAAGGGAAACGATACCTGAAGGCATTTATGGTATTGCCTCTTGATTGTTTTTTCCTCTTGTTTTCCCTCCCCATTTTCAGTTTATTGCTGTAAATTGTGGTGATGTGTTAACATTTGGGGCCTATAAAAATAAGCCTAAAAATAAATCTTGATGTGCCTCTCAGTGCAGTTTGAATCGAGAAATATCAAGACTCGAATAGCACTGTCAGTTTTGTCCTCCGGTTCCTTTTTAACACATTGGGAGGGCCAGCTAGGAACTCTGGCTGGCTGCCTGGCTCCATGCTATGTAAGCAGTGAAGAAGTGGTACTAGCTGGGAATCCTGTGTGCAAGTAAGCCTCGCAGAAATCTATGGGACTCAAATGCGCTTAATGGCGAGCACTATTGAAATCATGTTGAGAATGGTTATAAGTGGTTCAAATCCAAAAGGCTGGAAAAGGCTGGGCATTGGCTAACTAGAGGTAGAGAAGGCACGTGGGTTAAGTACTAAGCAGTGCAGAACTGTGATCAAATGTGACCAGTTTCTCTAGGGACTGGAGGATCCGAGATATGTGCCCCCCTGCAAGACTTGACGACTGGGCATAACTCAATTTACCTTGAAATATAGAACATCTAAACTGATGCCGGTAAAAAAAGATAGAACTACTCAATGGTCACCTTATCTACAGTAGCGAAATAACCTCAGGTACCATATTCTGAATGAAGGGGAGGGAACAGGGGATTTTCAGTGATTAGCTATAATTAAGTCCTATGATCTCTTGGCTTTTAGATCCCCTACAGAGTTCTAAGGCAAACTACATTGAATTCTCTCCTTTTTATTAGAGTTAGATATCATACAGGAATAAGGAAAGAAATACAATATGCAGGATATTAAAATAAAAACTAAAAGAGAGGAAACTATTTGCCCAATAGTTCCAGTATCTAGTTCCAGTACCCAATAGTTCCAGTATTGCCCAAAGATCTCCAGTATTTCTTATCTGAATCTTTCATAGCAAATGTCATAGGAATCTTCTGTTCCAATATGTAAGGAATGTTTTTTCATTGTCCAAGTCTGTTTATTCTCTCATAGTCTCTTCTAGTGGGCAATTTAACCATATTAAAGGTTTGCCCGGCTTTTCTTATTCAGGCCTCTTTCATTGAGAGTGTTCACTTTTTCCAGTGTTGGGTACAACCTACATTTCCACACTGTGACAAGTGCCATTCCTTTGAGAGTTACTCTAGCGGCACAAACAGAGCAGTATCAATAGCACTCTTAAAATACAATACACTGGGGAGCGCTGCCATTCAGACCCCACTGAAAAGAACTAGAGCTCCCAAAGAGCACGACCATGTTCTTTTTTGCCCTACTCCCATTAATTTCAATGGGGCTGAGCAGTAGAATGTTTCACTGGATTGTACCCTTGGGATGCAAATTGACCCAACATCCATGTGACCCCAGAAGGAACAGGAACAGACCCAGATGTGCTGCACTTGCAGGGATAGAGTACATATAACTGGAGAGAGGTATAAGACATACATGCCTATTTAACTGATTTCTAAAAGAAACTAGGACAAATACAGGAATGTTAAGGTCATTTTGTATTTGCTTGTGCATGCAGTATTTTTCCTTTTTTTATATTATTCATCACTAAGAAAGAAAGAGTCATGCTAAGAAGCCCAATGGCTATGGACATAATTGAGAATGTACTCCCTGTTCTTGAAAACATGCAGAATTCTCAGTGCCTAAGACAGATGTGTTTGGACAAGACATTTTCTTGCAGATGTTACAAAGCTTTTGTAGTCAGATTCTGTTAACACTGTCACCCATCTTTCAGATAAGACAGCTTTGTGAATGCTGAACACACACAGAAGCATGCCATTTCAGAAAAGATTTTTAATCAACTGTATGAATTGAATGGTTTAAAGATCAACCTTGATGTCTGGTCAATGAAAACAACTGATGCTTTTGTCAAACAAATAGTCTAGCCACTTGGAAATTATGAGCAAATGAATCCATTTCTCCTCACCAGAATAGTAAGTAGACATCAAGCTACTATTTTTTTTAAAAAAAAAATGGTCTCAATTTTAGTTATGTCCCAAGTAGCCATAGTTAGTCAAGTGTGTTCCAATAGAAAACATGTAGCAGATGAGATTAAACGTAAAGAGTATTTGCTTTGTAAATGCCACGCACCATTGTAACTGAAATGTAATTTACCATTGTCATAGCAAACATATATCATTTGCTAGGTGTTACAGCTCTAGAGTACTGCAACCCTTACAGTTGAATTTCCAACATATTGTATGTTGCCATGAGGTCCATATGGTGTATGACACTATATTTACATAGGCAGTAGAAGATAAATAGGTAGCCAGTTAAAATACTCAGCAAGCCAATTTCATTTTCTCTGTATCGTACTTGCATCTGTAGCTGCTGATCAAAGCAGTCCATCTTTGACTCTCCTCCATCCTCTCGAAAAAGTGCTGTCAGTAGAGATGTGACTCATTTCCATATCAGAAATAGCAAAGTAAGTATTTGTTTTCCTTAGGGAACTTGCTTCAGGAAGATATACCAGGAAAGAGATTAATTTCTATGTCAGAAGTAGAAAGTAATGGAGAAGAAATGGTCAGGCATAGACTACCAACTAACCCAAGTTCACATGTCCTGCCAAACTTATGCTTACTATATCCTTTCAAATGGCGAAAATATACCACATCTCAAATATAAAGCTTTACCTGTGCATTGCAGTGTGCACAGAGGTCCCTAGGTCAGACTGATTGTCTTTGACTGCAACCCTATAATACTTTCCTGAGAGTAAATCCTATTGAACCCAATGGGACCTACTTCTGACTAAACCTGCATAGGACTGCAGTTTGTTGCACATTGCCTCCTGGAGCAGGGGTTGGCAACCTTTGTCCACGTAGAGGCCAGACACTGGGTCTGTCAATAGTAAGAAAGCATGCTCAAACCTCCCAATTAGGCCATAGAGCTAAAAAAAAAAGAGATGGACGCTACACAGAGAAATGAATGCCCAGACAGACAATGTTGCTCAAACAAGCTTTTGCCCTTGGTCTCTTGCACTATAAAACTTACGGAGATAGAATTTTATTACACAAACTTGAATTCTTATTTAGGACCACTGTGGGCTGGGTGGATATATCTTTTTGGAACTATGGGCCACTTAATTTCAGGTGATGGCCTGCATCCAGTCTGCAGGCCATAGGTTGCCTATCCCTGGCCTATATGGTGAGCTTATCCCTCTAAGAAAGCAGAGGTGCTCTTATATAATTGGTGATAATCCTAATTCCTTAGCCCATTCTCACTACAATCACTCCGCCTGCTTAAGGAGTCGCAAAAGTGTCGTAAAGCACTTTTGCAGCTCCTTTGGAAAAAGTGGTGGCATCACGGAGGCCGGCATCGCTTATTCCACCACCTACCTGAACCCACGCCGGCCAACGCAGGTACAGTCTGTGCCGGGCAGCAGGAGGGCAGGCTGGGGTGGCAGGGGAGGGGCCATTGGTCAGCCGGGCCTTGGGGGGGGCAGGGATATCAGCAGTGCACTCCGCCATATCTCCATTCCCTTCCTGGGCCGACCTTACACAGCCTCCTTGGACGTGTGCCAGCTCCAGAGCTGGTGCGCATCCGAGGAGGCCCATTGGGGTCTTTGGGGCTTACACTGGGGGAAGGGGATGAATGTCCCCTTCCCCTAAGGTGAACCCCGGGCTTTTAGGCTGTCCGCTGCATCTTAGGCAGGATTGGGCTGTGAGACAACTTAGAAATTGAGGACAGTGTCCTTACAATCTGAAATGTGCTCTGCACAATATTTCCAGCTCAGTAGCTGGAGGGACAATTATCTTAATCGGTTATGCGGAGCTTAATTAGGAAACAGTATGCCTGCCATGCTCTTGTTGTCTCTAAATGCATGAGAACAAAAGTTATAGCCTTGCACCCATTGTTTCGCTAACACCTGGGTTCATTTAACTGCTTTTTTTTTTTTTTTGCTGTATGCATAACTTCAGAATACTTTGTTCAGACCTGTGTCAGGAAGCAGCTTTGACTGATAGTTAATATTTTAGAACTCTGGACAAATGTGCAAACATCTTATTTTAAGCATTCTCTGAGGACAGATCAACCTTTTGTTCAATGCAATTCGTTTACTTCTGTTATGCACAGTGGACTAGCAGATCCCCAAAATTGGAGAGGATGTTCTGAAGACATGTATGTTGCACATCACTTATAGTTATAAGAACATTATTAAATCAATTGGTGTGGGTTTGACAGTTTATTTTTGAATTACTTACAGCGACTTTTCCCACCAGTATTCCAGAGTCTAACTACAAATGAGGGCTGCTTCTTGAGTTCACAATATGGATAAATGTACTTATCTTGTCAGCATGGGTAAGATTCACATCTCAGTCAGACCTGTGAACTTTAACAGTTTTAAGATCTTGCTGGGAGCCCATTTCATCCGTTAACCTTTTCAACTGCAAAGGTGCCTGCACTGACAATATCAAATGAAGGACAGTATTGATTAGTGAAGTCATGTTGTTTGGATTTATGGATTTGATTGGATAATGTATGAAAAAAAACCTGCAAGCATCTGAAAGAACATAATATACTGAAAAAGCAAGTGCAAATGAATGCATTCTTTATAGGCTGCAACAACTTGGACTGGAACACACCACAGTTAGGCTGCTTGGACTGCATTCATTTCAATGTGAGGCAGCTTAAATCTTACTGGAGGGATTCCTTTGCAGTTCTATACCTGCAAATGTTTCATGCAGCAAGACGTAGCCCCACTGGAACCTATCCTGACTGCATAAATAATAAGGGACTTAATGATAATAAGGGACTTGCAAGCACCCCACGCCTCTGGTTCTACACTTTTCTAATCTACATGTGTCTACAGTGCAGCAGCTAGTAAAATGAAAACAAATTAAAAGTTTATTGTGTTCAGGTTTCACATGGCAAAGAAGATTTAAGGCTTTGTTTCACAGCATGGCAGATACACTATTTTGGAGTGCTCATAAAGGTTTCTTTGTCACAGAAGCAGAGCTGGGCAGGGGGCAGGGGGGCGGTGGTCCCCCAGCGGCGGTGTTGGGCCCCGGGCAGCAGGCAGGTGGGGGGTGTCAAAGTGGGAGGGGTGAATCGGGCCGTTTCAGCGGCGCGAGCTGGCGGCAACGGGTTTGGCCCTCCCACCTGCCCTGTGCCTGTGTTTGTTAGAAAAACGGTGGTGGCGGTGACGTTGCTTCCGGTGTGTGGGGCGCGGCGGTTGGAGCGCCACCACTGATGGGACACACTCCATAAGCTTAGCCACTTAAAGCAGAAACAAGTTCAAGGCCCCAATCCAGAACTAGATGCACAAGTAATGGCTCCAGATGGGGCTCCACATCTCTATCTGCATAAAAAAAAATGCATCCAGTCAGCTCAGTGGGCTTCAGGTGAGCATTACAGTGTGCATGGGGATGCACATCTGCATGTGCTCCCTATGAGGAAGCCTGTTTATTGACAATGAGCTCCCTTGATGAATTGGGGCAAAAAGTGGAACTCACCTTGGAGATAAAGGCACCCAACATCCTATTGACTCTAGTGGGGTTTAAGCTGTAACACTGTGCAGGATTTCATTTTAATGGTTTTCTTATGGTATGAGTGTTTGTAGGCAAATATGTGAGTCCTGATATTCAATGAACTGAGGATATGAACTCGTTGGAATAACCACACTATAAAGCTTCAGTCATTGGAGCAAAATGACTTTGAAAAAAAAGTTATTGTGATCAAGAGACAGGAAACAAAAGATTGTCTTATTTATAATCCTAAACATTCTTGCAAACTGCTTGAGTGTTTCTTGCCTTATAACAACAATCAGATTTGAAAGGTCAGATAAACCCTCAAACTCTAACGAAGTGAAAATTTGAACAATTGGTCACAGACACTAATTATCCAGATAGTATGCTCAAGCAAGAGCGATCAAAACAAGATTTTTTTTTAAAAAAAACCCTACAATGAATTTCTTAGTAACACTAAGAAGAGAAGGTGGTGGAGGAAATAGACACCTTGTCTACCAAAGTCATAGCCTCAGATTCCTATAAAAACCTCAGTTGTAATGTGACAGATGATTTAGTAGAGAGCAGAAAAGCTCATTCTGTGCATACATCTGCAGGGTCAAGGGTTGAGCCAGTGCCCTACCTGAAGAAGCTAAGCAGGGTCGACCTTGGTTCTCGCTTGGATGGGAGGCAGAAGCTGCTGACAGACCTCGCGGAGACACTGAGAAGACACCATGAAAGGGTGGAATGTGGAGGAGTCAGCTAGAGAGAGAACATCTAGACAACCGTCTGAGTGCAAACTGCGGTGAACTGTGAAGCTTGGAAGTGCAGAGCACGAACCAGAAGGAGGGCTACACTCAGAAGTGAAATATCTGGGGTATGGAAAGGTTCTATATATGAATAGAACAATATTGTAAAGACCCTTCGGGTCTAGAATAGCCTGCCTGTGTAAACCGCCTTGAATAAATCTGATGATGAGAAAGGCGGTATATAAATACAGAAAATAAATAAATAAATATCATCCAAAGCATGCATTCCTGTACCCAGGGAAATGGTGGGTCCCAGACTGTGTACAGGAGACTACACTTATGCAGGTGGTTCTGCACTACCGGTATCTCCACCCCTTTCCCGGGCCCGGCGGCCCAATCGCCCCTCCCCTGCCACCCCAGCCCTCCCTCCCTGTGCCCTCCCGCTGCCCAGCACAGGACTTACTAGTGTCTAGTGCCGCAGTCCGTGGCCGTCGGCGGAGTGAGTGGTGCAGGTTCAGAGTCAGTGTCGCTTACTCTGCGGGTGCCACAAACGTTTGATGCACACTGTGCCTGCAGAGCACTCGTTCCGCTGGATTAACATTGCTCAGGATTGTGCTGTAAATCATGCTGCAGTGCAGAGGGCTATAGTTTTCATGCCCTGCTAACAGGTTTTGCAGAAAGCATCTGGTAAGCCTCTGTGTGAAACAGAATGAACCTTTGGTCTGATCTAGCAGAGCTCGTATGTTAATACATACTGTTAATACATAATACATACAATACTGTTAATACATTTACTTTGGACCTACAAATCCCGTGGACTTAATTTTTTTTTCTCCTTGCAAGCTGTTTGACCACCACCTAGTTTCATTTATATTTGAAATTAAATTTTATCTCTAAAAAGGATTGGATGAGTTTTCTGATGGATACAATATATGCGCATCTTAGCTCAAATATTATTAGTTCATCTAATAAAAGGGACAAAATAATCCAATTTTTAACATGCCTGTAGTTTAGCCTCGGCTTTCATGATAATATTTATTGCTGACTTGCTCAGTGCAATGTTGCAGAAGCCCTTTTTAATTATTATGCAGGGATGTTTCAGAAGAAACTGTACACAATTAATTTAATCATGTTTAAATTATATTTTCAATTCCCAAATAATGAATGTGCCCAAACCACATTAAACATGGACAAACGAGCAAAATTTATATTTCTAAAGTGATATTATGGGGGATTTTACAGTGGACTGCAGGAATCCATGGTGTAACTCTGCTAGTTCTGGGGGACAGTTTTATTTTAGTTATCTTTAAAGTGCCATATATTTGACAGAGGAAAAAATAAAGAAAAATACTAGTGGATAGCAATAATTTGTAAATTTTGAAATGGAGAAGTTAAAGCAATTTCCCTATATTTGCTACTAAATTTTCATTTTTAATAATTATTTTACTTCATCTTTTTGTCATTTAGAAGTTACAGCTGGTTTATGTAATGCTGACATATGCATTCTGGAAACAGAAAAATAAAATGGAATGGGATCTCACACTACTTTTTTTAAAAAGAAAAAATAATTACTTATGATTTGCATGATTTGCCCCCTTTGTATAATCACTCAAAAAATTGTGCCTTAAATAATCACATGGGATTATCATTATAGCATTTAACCCATAGCATCTTACAGTGCAATCCTCTGCACATCTACTCAGAAGCAGGTTCTATTGTATTCAATAGAGCTTACTCCCAGGAAAGTGTGTATCATATTGCAGCTTTAATAATCTCCTTATGTCATTAAGAATGCAATCCTGCACATCCCTACGATGGCAGAGAGCACACCCTGCCGGTCTAAGGAGTCACAAAAATGCCATAAGGCACTTCTGCAGCTCCTTAAATGTAAGTGGCGCTGGCACAGAGACTGACACTGCTAACACTGCCGCCAGACAGAGTCCACGCCGCCGGACGCAGGTGAGTGCTACACCAGGTGGCAGGAGGGTGTGGGGATTGTGAGCAGGTGGCGAGGGAGGGGGCCATTGGCCAGCCCTGCCTGGGAGGGGGTGGGGATATTGGTGCTGGGTTGTGCCGATATCCAATGGCCCTTCCCAGGCTGGGACGGCCTTACACAGCCCCCCCCCCCGCCCGGATGCACACCAGCTAAAGAGCTGATGCGCATCCAAGGAGGTTCATTAGGGCCTCCCCTTCCCATGAGGTGAGCCCCGGCTGCGCCAGCGTAGCTCACATCCTAACTAGGATGCAGCGGCTGTCCCTTTATTGATTTTACATTGAGACCAAACAACTTCAACACTGCTTCACAAAAGTTGTTGTTGTTGCTCAAATAGAATTCATTGAATAAGTAACAGCCAAATCTTATCCCTTGTTGTAAATGGCCTATCAGCAGCACCTACCCTACCCCCCCCCCCCCCGCTTCCCTGGAAACAAGCAATCAGTGAAAAACATTCCGTTGTGGTGGTGTTACTGAACAGTTGGATAAGAGCAGCTAAGTTGTAATTAAAGAATTGCAACACCATTTAAAGGCCAGGCTCTTCATCAAAGGTTAAGGGTACAGCTGCCTCATTCTACAAAAACATACATGTAAGTGATGGACTGTTTATTGCAAACAATATTTTATTTGGCTCCATCGCATGCCAACCAATCCTACAAATCCTGTTACGTTTCCTTCCTTGCATGTGGCCAGCTTGCTTATTTTGAACCAGATAACATGCCTTGGATGACCTGATCTTATTTACTTCCTTCATGTAGGTTATTTGAACAGAAGAATTTTCTTGTCACCTGTACTACCTTAAATTAATTTCAGGTGAAGCCTAAAGCAGATGCACAAAGACCAGTTTTACGGAACTGTTTGGTCCCTCTCTGGTCCCTCTCGTTCTTCAAGTGATGCACCAGCTACTCAAAAGGATTCACAGGCATTTGCCCTAAAGAAAGAGCCACGTTAGCTTGGGTGCTGAATCATTTCCTGCAGCTCTCTAAACACAGCCAGCTGTGTGCAGCTGAAGGTTAGCTGGATTTAGCCTTGCTGCTGTAGGTGTTTCAGAAACTTCCTGAGCTTGGGTGTAGTGGTTTCCATTTTTTCTTTATTTCGTTGAGTTCTGGGCCGGAAACATGAAGAGACCTTAGCAAAACAGACCAACTGTTAATGACAGATAAAGAGGTAAAAGGGAAGTACATGCAGGAGGTATCTAGCGATCCCCTTACGCAGGCTCCTTTATGCTCCAAATTCCAGGGCATCACAAAACCCGAAGTATAAACATACCCAAGAGGGAGCAATTACACAAGGCCTCTTTCCACATTGCATTTTTGAATGAATGTATGCACCTTAGCTGAGCAGCTATATATCATTATTCTGACCACAGTAAAAAAGAAACAAAAGACTAGGCTCTTGGAAGGCTTCTCTTGCCTTTTCCTGCAAGTATTTGGGTCTGCTGTCACAATAAAGATAGAGTTTTCCTACAAAGAACTATTAGATAATCTTGTCTGTGAAAAGGTAATCTCTAATCTTTTTTATTATTATTTTTGTTTCAATGTGCATGAAGGAAAATACATTACATTAAAAATACATATACATTAAAAGGAAATGTATAAATACAGAAATAGGAAAATACTTCATTTTCTGAAGGCAAATCCAGTTATACTCTGCGATTCCCCTTGCTTAAAATCCCAACTATACTCTTCTTTTGTTAGGAGACATAGACTATACACTTTCTTTATTACACTGTTCTCTCATTTTCATGGTTTTTCTGTGTATTTTTGAACCCTAACATTTGTCTATATTTGATTATTTGTCTATATTTTACAGTATCCTATATACAATTTAATATAAGAAAAAGGCACAATGAGCAGCTCACTGAATGAATGGGAAATATGCTGTTTCCTTCTGGGCTTTATTATTATTATTATTAACAGTATTTATATACCACTTTTCAACAAAAAAGTTCACAAAGCGGTTTACAGACAAAATCAAATGATTAAATGACTCCCTGTCTCACAGCGCAATCCACCGGAGCTCAGGAATGGCCGTAAAGCACGTTCGCGATGCCTCGGGAGTAAGGGAGGCTAGTGCAAGGCAGGCCTCCCTCACTCCGTCATCGGACCAGTCAAGCGGCTGCTGGAGGAAGGTAAGCTCTCCTGCTGGCGGCAGCGTGGGCAGTCTGGCGGGCGAGGGAGGGGGGCCATTGGACTAGCCGACCCGGGAGGGAGCAGGGGATGGCTCCCGCCATAGCCCTGTCCCCGCCGGGCCGGCTAGGCTATTACACAGCCTCCTCCGACTTCCGCCATCTATTTAGCTGGCAGAAATCCGGGGAGGCCTATTGCCCCGGTTTACACCCTGGGAAGGGAACGAGCATCCCCGAGTAGACCTCCGGCCCGCCATATGACGGGCAGCCTCAGGCCAGGATCCGACTGGTGGCCCTGGGCCGCCGGGCAGATACTTACACAGGATTGTGCTGCCAAAAGTGTTCACAATCTAAAAAAGATGCAGAGCACCACCAGCAAACAGCCACCAGAAAAGACACTGTGCTGGGGTGAAAGGGGGGCAGTTACTCTCCCCATACTAAATATAAGAGGAGCACCAATTGAAAAAGTGCACAATGACCAGTTCACTGAATGTATGGGGAATATGTTGTTTCCTTCTGTGCTTTTATCACTGTGAAACTGATATGTGACTTCAGTGGAAAGACTTCCATGCCATTAAGGGCCCACAGTAGTCCAGTCCAAGCTACAGTTGTGTGTGAAGTCCATCTGAATCAACAGGGATTGTGTGCAAATAATTATGGGCTGGAGAGCAGCCAATATCTCCAAACTAAAAGATGAGTGCTTGGCATATGAGCTGTAACTCTTATATTGGCAAATGTTATTGATTAGGAAGAACATCGGCATCTAAAAAAGAGATGTAGGTTCATTGAGCTGATATCCATTATTAGTCCAAGTAGTTTAAAGAGATGGTGTTAGTTTAAGAATTCTTTACTAGGCAAAATTATTTCAAAGCACCCAAGAAGAGTTGTCTGAGAGACTTTATTGTTCTCCAGGATCAGTTTAGGCCTGGGATGGAAGGGAACCCTGTCTGCTTTTTGTGTGCCTCTGATGCAAATGCTGGAACTCGGAGACATTCATGGAGTGCTAGTGCTTTTCCTGACATTAAAGTGAATGGACTATGTTAAACCAAACTGCATTGTGTATCAAAGACTTGCAGAGATTCCTGTAAAGGAGGTTAAATGGTTGTGGCTTTATCTGGCACTTATCTGTTGCATTTTAGCTGGATTTGAGTGATGGTTTAAACTCTCCTTTTCATAAGCCACTTTGAGTGGTTCAATTTCTGAACTAGAAAGGCGGGATATAAATATTCTAAATAAATAGAATTATAACTCAGTTGCTAAGTTGGGTCAATTACAACATTTCTGTGCTAAATAGTTGTATTTAGCCAACAACATAATTTGTTTTTAAGTTTTCATGGCCAGCAATAATTAAAGAATGTTCTGAGAGTAACGGGTGAACAGCCATGGCAGAAAATGGTAGATAGGTAGCAAAAATAAAAGAGAAGTACCTGGTCACAAACGTGAAAAACTTGTATTGATAAAACATTTTAGATTTTGGTTTTAATCTTAAAACTGTTGTTACTGTGTGTTTTTAACTTTGGATGCTTTTTAATGCTTTTTAAAGCTTTTAATGTTTTATCAATACATTTCACGTTTGTGACCAGGTACCTCTGCCAGCGGGTGGCGCAGTGGGTTAAACCGCTGAACCATGAGCTGTCGATCGAAAGGTCGGTAATTCGAATCCGCGACGGGGTGAGCTCTCGTTGCTTGGCCAGCTCCTGCCAACCCAGCAGTTTCAAAGCATGTTAATGCGAGTAGGTAAATAGACACCGCTTGTGGGAAGGTAAACAGCGCTCCGTGTTCCAGCCGCATGCTACGCGCTGCGGCAAGGAGAGTCATGCCGGCCACATGACCACGGAGGCGTCTTCGGACAACGCTGGCTCTTCGGCTTTGAAATGGGGATGAGCACCACACCCTAGAGTCGGACACGACTGGACTTAATTGTCAGGGGTCACCTTTACCTTTACCTCTGTTTTATTATTGCTACCTATCTACCGTTTTCTGCCATGGCTGTTCACCCATTACTCTCAGGACATTCTTTAAACATAATTTGTTTTGGTTATGCTCCTGTGTTATGATTGTATTGGGCTCTCCCATATATTGAAAATATGATCAAGCTTCTGTCATATGCAGCTGAGTTCCTACATGAGAACAAAGTGCTTATTTGTGGCTATCATCTGCTTAATGATGCCACTTCCTTCGTAATTATGCTTCTTCTGGCCCTCAGCAGGCACCATGAATGTTATTTGGCCCACTGTATGAAATGAGTTTGACACCCCTGCTGTAGGACACTTATGGCAGCCAGTCTGCTGCTGTAAGTATCACTGCAGCATCAAAAAAAGCACTGTCATGCACTTTGGGGCCGTTGGCACTAATGACCACAGGCCTCCCACACAGCAGCAGCAATTCCTGGGCACTGCGTAGGTATGGTGGCAAAGGGGGCAGTTTGGGGGGAGGTTCAGGGTGGGAAGTGGGCTGGGGGAGGGAGGGTTGGATCTCAGCAGCAGCACATGCCAGGATCCTGTCCCCATTTTCCTGGCCCGACATGGCCCCTGCCTCTTCTTGGGCTTACACAAGCAAAATAGCTGGTGCAAGTCCAAGAAGACACATTGATGGCCAGGCAACCCATGGAGAGGTATTATTATTATACAGTATTTATATACTGCCTTATCTCACTGACACAATGAGTGAGAGTCGTACAGACTCAAGGTAAGTGAACATGATTTTTACTTACCTCTCCCAGGCCATCTTGTTGCCCACCATAGCATACAGAGCGTGCTCCGTCGGTGGCACTACATGCTATGGACTAGCGGGAGATTGGATTGGACCCCTAGGTAGCTAAATGGTGTGTGGTGCAACATACTTTATTTACATCTCTCTTTTAATTTGTGTTATTTTACTGCATCCAGTTTCTTTCACTTAGTTTTAGACACCTAACAGATTTTGCATTTATATTTAAAGTGTTTTTGACAGCTTGTTTCTGTGCCAAATGTGCCAAAAGGTCCTGTCCCTCTATCAAAGAGAGATGGAAATGCAATGTAAGCTCTTCCAAATGAGTTTTTGGGTTGCTTTATGTATTTTAACAAGGAAGAACAAAGGACGGAAGAGCAGGATATAGCTTGACATTATTAAATCCCTTTACATTGAGTTCCGGAAGGTGGGGAAAAGGTACAATCAATTTTAAAGTTATCATGAATTAATCTCATTCTTTGGTATCTGTAGTAAGGGGATATTATTCAGGATGTAGCAGTATAATGAAGGGATAGAATGTTTTACCTTTATTCTTATCACATGAAAGATTTGAATTCATCGAAGGGATGGCACCTTAAATCACTCATTAAAAACACAAAAAACCAACAGCATTGTGTCCTAATTTTTAAAGCAAAAACACTACCAGGTAGTTGTAAGCAGAAGGTCGAAGCTTGAGAAATGACTTTTTATGTGCAAAATGAGTTTGGCAACAAAAGGGCTAACTTTTCATGCACTACACAATGGCTTGCTAACACTGAGGCTTAAAACTCTCTCACACACTTGGTAGGATGAAGGACCAGTCACAAAACAAATCTTATTTTTCCGGGCTGGGTAGAAAAATATGTGGAAGCCAGCAGAACTGCATATACTCTGACAGTTCAAATGATACATAAATATATGGGCTGACAAGGGCTGGTTTGTCATTGTAGTTCACTTCTATCAACTCTGCATGGTTCTGGAGGACAATGAAATTCAATGCACTTATAATTTCCCAAAAAGTGAGCTCAGATTCTTTTAAAAGCATTTCTAGGTGAAAACGGATCATTTACATGCCAAAAGCACTTTTAATGTGACATATTTAGCACATGTATTATTTAGAACGAAAGCTGCTTGAACTTAGTGAATTTTAAAGTCTATAAAATGGCACCCTGCTGGGGAGAAAGGTAGCTGTTCAGTGAATTTCCCAGTTATGTGATTATTGTGAATAATAGACTTGTACATAACTTTTACAAAATTAAAGGTATGACATATGCTTTGGTTTAGCCCTGTAAATTGCACTTCAGAATACAAAGAATGGACTGATGGAGGAATTTGTTGTTCCTCCAAGCAATTTAACTGATTTTTAAAGAACAGTTTTATGTTTCGTCGACTGCGTAACACATCAGACTGTTATCTTAGTTGATTTATGGGTCATTCTACAAAAGCTGGCAAAACTGGCGCAAGTACTGTAGTCCAGCCACTGAAAGGGCACCATCAGAATTGCTCGTGGACCCAGGTGTAAGGGCAATGGATCAAAACGTCAACTAGTCCCTCCACACATTCAAACTACAGCACCTAGATTAACCCACAGCATGCAAATTGCATATGCTTGACTCTAGAAGAGAACAAGAGAAACAAATGCAATTGTTTAATAGTATCTGAAGACAAGGATCTGTTAGCAAAGCAATCCAGACGTTTCTAGCGAGTGATCCAAACTTACACCATAGGCTAGTTCAGGTGTTCCGAAAATCTCTACATGGTGGACACAGACATGTGGAGGAAATAACAAACTCTGACATGATACACTGACATGATACACTGACTTCATGCAAATAATTTGTACTAGCATGGCAAATTAGGAAAAACAGGGTGCCACGTGTACAGAAATCTTATGCTTGGAACTTGCTAACATGGTTAGACAGAGAGTTGACAGTGGAGTGAGGTGGTGATTGAGAGCTGTGTGAGAGATCTTTAGGTTGTGTAGTTGGGAAGCAGGCTCCGCTGAAGTGCTATGTGTTTGACACCTCGAGGGAGTCTAGGGGAGGGGAGGGCGGCCACCATTAGTAGGGTGACTGGTCACAGAAGGTATGGGGGTGGGGGCTGGGCAGGCCATTTCAGGAGAACAAGAAATGATACTGTACTGTTTTCTAAAGTATAAATGCTATAATTAATAAAAAAAAAATAAAACATTAATAAAACTAAGATCATGGCATCGGGTCCCATCAATTCCTGGCAAATAGAAGGGGCAGAAATGGAAGCAGTAACAGATTTTACTTTTCTGGGTTCCAAGATCACTGCAGACGGAGACAGCAGCCATGAAATTAAAAGACGCTTACTCCTTGGAAGGAAAGCTATGGCAAACTTAGACAGCATAATAAAAAGCAGAGATATCACCATGCCAACAAAAGTTCGTATAGTCAGGGCGATGGTGTTCCCAGTAGCAATGTATGGTTGCGAGAGTTAGACCATAAGGAAGGCTGAGCGCCGAAGAATAGATGCTTTTGAACTGTGGTGCTGGAGAAGACTCCTAAGAGTCCCTTGGACTGCTAGGAGATCAAATCAGTCAATTCTAAATGAAATCAAGCCTGACTGTTCCCTGGAAGGACAGGTACTAAGGCTGAAGCTCAAATATTTTGGCCACCTAATGCGAAGAGAGGACTCTCTGGAGAAGACTCTGATGCTGGGAAAGATTGAAGGCAAAAGGAGAAGGGGAAGGCCAAGGATGAGATGGTTAGACAGCATCACCGATGCAACAAACATGAAAATGAGCGAACTCAGGAAGATAGTGGAGGTCAGGAAGGCCTGGCGGGATATGGTTCATGGGATCACGAAGGGTCGGACACGACTTAACGACTGAACAACAACAACAACAAATGCTATAATATTTAAAAATAGACATTTGAGGGGTTTGTTTCAAATCATCTAGTTCTAGTTGGAGCCTATTCCATTATTTCATATGGGAAAAAAAATCTGTAACTGCTAAGTGCTTCAAATTTGTGGTCACCGTTACCGTCAAATGATGAGGACCCTCTGTACTGTCTCTGCATTTGAAAAAGTCTCTAAAAACTATACAGCCAAAATGAACACCATCCAGCTATGCAGATTAAATGCCCTTGCAAGTTAGTACTTGCCTTCTACCACTGCGGAGGGTGACAATTTGGGACCTGACCATTTCCTGAACTTCACCTCTGTTTCCAACCTCAAAGAAGGAGACAGCAATGGCATAATAATGAATACAGAAAGGGAAGTTGTTCTAATCACTGAGAGTAGCGTAACTGAAAGCACAGAGGCAGCCAAGGGACGAGGAGATGAAGTGGGCTGACAGCAAGGAGGAGTAAGAAGAAACATATAAGTGGAGAGAGGTGATCCAGGCCCAGTTCACAAAAACATGCAACTTCACTGTGGCCCTTCAAAAGCAAAGACATGGAGGCTGCTCTGTGTGGCGAGATGCTCACATACTGCCATTCACGACACAGGTCTGCTGGTTGTAATGCCGTCATTGCTACCAATCTTTTGGGAGTGGCTTGTGAGAATTGTCAGATCCACATTACGAGAGGCTCCACAAATATGGTTCACCACCTGGAGCGGTATCCGCAGTGTTACAATTAAAATGGCCACCACAAAATGGTGTTTTTGTGTGAATCAGGCCAGCCTCACAGAGGTGGAGAGCTTTAAAAATAAGGGCTAGTAAGTTGAAGATAGTGTAGAATGGGAGAAGAACCAGTATAAAGATTTATGGCAAGGAATATCTGTGATCTAAGTGATAGGAAAGAAAAAAGAAACTTTTAGTACTGAATGAGCAGCATGATTGTATTTAAAAATACACATCCAAATCCAGTTGTTTGGAAAATACACCCTCTATTGAACTGACAGTTCAAAGTTAGGTTTGCTTTTCTATGACACAATTTTGAAAGCATACATCCACAGCAATGAGATTCAGTATTGTAATTAAGAAATATAAAAGATTAATACCCGAGAAGCAGCAATTGCATCCCTATATATTGTTTGAATGTACATTTATATTACCATTGTGGCAGTTGGCTGTATATATTACTATAAAAGTGAAAAGGAATATAATCTCATGAAGCAGCAATTAATGATCCCTTTACTGAAATATACAGATGAATTGCATTTTCCGAGAGACAGTGCTACTCTGAGTCCTCTATGCTATAATTCAGTAAAAATTTTATGATTTTATTTGAACAATGTTATTAAAGAGTGAAAAGATATGTTAAAGAGGGAGTGAGGAAATGAGTGGGGAAAACCAAACCAAACAAAAACACAAAGCATAATTAGAATGCAGTATAAAGTCATGAAATTGCAAATTAAATCTGACTTCTCAACCTGAACTTCTCCCATTCGGTTCACATCTGAGCTGGTTGAGTCTACATCCAAACTGAAGTTTGTTGGCTAAGCAGGGACCCTGAAAGAACAAAAGGGGAACATCCTCTAAGCACTTGTAGGAAGCCTAGTTGAGATGCCAGATAGACATGCAATACTTAAAAGTGCCACAATAAAACCCATATGGTTTTCAGACCGTAGCCCTGTTTCCAAGTTGTTATTCCTGTGTTCACTGAATGCAGAAAGGAGGATTGGACCATGTTCACTCACCCTGCTCCCTAACACTGATGCGTCTACTCGCCAAATCTTGGCACCCTTGTACAAGGGGCAATATCTATGTGCAATACAGAATAAGTTGAGAACAGTCTGAGCTTACAACGATTTAGGGAATACGGGTGAAGGAGCCATGTCAAATAAAAAGTCCAGCCAGAACAAAAAACAAAGTCCGTCTGAGCTTACATCTCTGCAACCAGGTTTTCCAAAAGATGATCCAATAAATGGGCGCGATGGATCCCAATCTTGTGGTGACCTCATTTCGATAATGTAGTTACCTTAATTTTTTTTTTTTTTAGCACGAAAGCTTTCATGGCCAGCAATCAGTTTCAAAGATTTAATTGTTACGGGCATCATAGCCATGTAAAAACAGACTTGAATAAAAACAAATAAAATCCACTTGCATCTCCTGTTTCTTTCAGTTTTTTTAACTAAATAACTAACGCGAACCTCAGGGAACACCATCTTCAATCTTTCTGATTGTGTTTTCCTAGACAATGTTTCCAGGAATTAGGAAACGAAACGTTGGATCTTAGAACTTGGACTTTGGATTTTAATGGAATTTTATCTGTCTTGTTGAAACTGAAAGAAACAGGAGACGCAAGTGGATTTTATTTGTTTTTATTCAAGTCTGTTTTTACATGGCTATGATGCCCGTAACAATTAAATCTTTGAAACTTACCTTAATTTTACTTGCTAGTAAAAAAAGAAATCCCTTCCACTTAAAACAGACCTTACAACTCATCTCTCTCATCTCTCTCCAATCTGCACGCGCATGTGCGTGCATACACACGCGCACATGCACACAGACACAGACACAGACACACACACACACACACACACACACACACACAGAGTCTCACCCATTTTTGAAGTAAGCAGAGTTTTACAACATCCACACAGGAGCATAACCAAAACAAATGTTGTTGGCTAAATACAACTATTTAGCACAGAAATGTTGTGATTGGCCCAACTAAGCAACTGAGTTATAATTCTATTCATTTAGAATATTTATATCCCGCCTTTCTAATTCAGAAATTGAACCACTCAAAGTGGCTTATGAAAAGGAGAGTTTAAACCATCACTCAAATCCAGCTAAAATGCAACAGATAAGTGCCAGATAAAGCCACAACCATTTACACAAGACATATAAAAAAATACCAGATGGAATTATCCCACCTACACAAGAATGTCAAGACAGGGGGTGGCAGATGGATGCTAATTTCTACCAGTTATGATGCACTCCCATTTAGTCAGGAACTGTGTTTATATGACCTAACCACCTGTGGACAGTCACATCGGTCTTTCCCTTCCTTCCAGTACACTAGGAGGTAGCAATAGTGTGGAAAGACCCACAGCCATGTGGTTGTATCACTCATGTGCAGTCCCAATCACATGGGAGCACATCATAGAAAAGCAATTCTCATACAGCAGGGGGTTGCATGCTCAAGGCACCCTGGGCAGAGACTAAAATGTGGCATGTTGTTTATTCTGGTGGTTTTGATAGCAATAAACACTACATTTCATTTGCTGACACAGTCTCAGATCTTCCCCTATGAAAACTGAACTGGAAATTAAATAAATACATGAGTACCAATTGTATTATCAATATATACTCCTGCCTTTTTCTGTCAGTTTGTGTTGCAACCTCAAAATTAATTAGAAGTTGGTTTTGGTTTGCTGAAGCATACTATCTAACATTGAACAGTAACAAAACAATGAAGTCAACTCCACATTTTTGTTTTTGAAGACAACATTGTTTTGAAGTGCTGTCCGTTTCAAATTCCTTTGGTGTTATATCTGCAATATAGAAACAGAACAGGACATTTTCCACCCCACCCCCTCAATCTCCATATTCTGGAGTAATCCAACTGTTACTAATATTGGCATATGTGTACTGGTGGGAAATAAAAGGTTGCTTTTAGCAGACATAAGCCAAGATTTTAATTTGTAGCTGATAATTTGCTACTGGAAGCTTATCATGATTAGTCTTCTTACAGCACCAACAGTTTTTCAGGTAGTGTGAATTACCTGCTGTGTATGTTTTTACCACCCATTCAAGGATGAAAATGAGTTACAACCTAGGCCTCAATTAAAGCCTGAAATAAGAAAACCTAAAATTCTTTTATGCCTTCACTTCTAAAGAATAGAATTAGTTGCTTCATATATTCTTGGAATTGTAATTCACACTCCTGGAAATCCAGCAATGGATCTTTCAGCCCTTCTCAAATGAAGCTCATTTCAGCTGCTACCCAATTATGCTGCCTTTGCTCCAAGTCAAATCATTGTACAACAGCTGAGAACTGAAAAAGACTCCATTTGTGAAAATGAATGGTGTACATAGCTGGTCATGTTGAATGTTTTTAAGTGCTGCCCACTCTTGTCCTGCAGGAATTATGATGGTATTCCTTGTTCTATTAATTTAATTTACATTTCTGGTTAGACTGGTTTGCGTGTTCAGTTTCATTATTGTACGCTAGATTTTTCTGTCAGCATTTTATGCAAATAGTGACATCCATATTACAGCGACAGCAGTGGTATCGGCATCCCAACTGTCATACTTCAGATAAAGGCCTCATTGTAGGAGCATCGTCTTTGTTCAAAAAAGACTCACATTGAACATCACATAGATTGGTGCTAGTGGTTGACCAGTGCAATGAGTGTAGCCTTGTGGCATTTTCAAGATCTAGATAACACTGTTGATGATTATCTCCCTCTACCAATGATAATCTACCACATTGGCACATTAGGAACCTGCTGGTGCATGATTGGACTACCGTATTCTACAGTGGGGCCATAGTGTGGACATCATGAATATGGTGGCTATGCTATAGACTTGATACTTGCTTTTCTCCTGGCCCAAGCAGAGGTATGCCAGCCCTTGTCAGATATTGACTATTCAGTAAGGTGACATATGTTCTGTGTGGGATGGAGCTTACATCCCTTTAAGGGCACTGACAGCTCAATCCTAAGTGCGCCGCCTGATGGCGGAGCGCCTCCCACAGGCGGATGGCGGAGCGCCTCCCACCAGTCACAAAAGTCTCCCTGAGTGCACTAACCAGTGCGCTTCCAGGGACGCTGGCGGGAAGGCCTGAACCTTCCCAGCCCATCGAAGAACCTCCAGACGCACACCAGGAAAGATAAGCTGGCAGGAAGGTGGGGGAGGGTGGAATGGGGGTGGGGAGGGGACAAAACTGAGTGGGGAGTGGATGTAAAGGGGGAGGGGATGTCCTCTTGATCAGTGGTTTTACATCACAGCTGTTAAATTATCTTGATTGTTAAATTATTTTATCTATTCGATCTAGAAAACACGTTTTTTCTATGTTTAATCTTCTATTATATTGTATTTTACTGTTAGCCACCTTGGGCCTTTAATTGTAAATGGAAAAGGCCAGATCAAAATGTTTTTTTTTTTAAACTAGTCCCATGTACACAAAACTTTTATGACATAATACTCCAAGAAGATGTTAGAGAGTCCTAAGGATAAATCATGGAGATTTGAAATTGTCCAAAAGATAAATTACAACTATCTAGCAATTTCCTGTTTCAATCGCTCACCCTCAGAATTTCTTCTTAATATTCATAACTCCAGCAATCATTTATTAACCTCCAGTCAATAATATAGCCTGACTACTTAAACTGTGGTTCCCCTCTTCTTTGTCTTGATAGTAATTTCTTGGGTATCAGTATCAGTCAAGCAATGGGATGTTGCTGCAAAACATTCGACGTTGCTTGCCAATCAACAGTCAGTGCTTTCAGCAACTAAGTGCAGCTTTGAAACATGTGCCAATTACCTGAGAAAGAAACTGTGTTCTTTTGGCTCATTTCTATCCATGGATGTGAACCATTGGACCAGAACAGCCTGTGGCCAGGCACGATGCACATGGTTAATACTACGTGGTTTCTCTTGAACTGGAACTATGTTTCTCTTCACAAAGGAAGAATGAATCTAAGCAGTGAGGACTTCTGACCATCTGCTTTACTGCTTGCCTTGGTAAGGTAAAGGTATCCCTTGACATTTAAGTCCAGTCGTGTCTGACTCTAGGGTGCGGTGCTAATCCCCATTATTAGGCCGAAGAGCCAGCACTGTCTGAAGACGTTTCCGTGGTCATGTGGCCGTTATGACTCTCCTTGCTGCAGCGTGAAGCATGTGGCTGGGACACAGAATACTGTTTACCTTCCCGCAAACAGTACCTACTTGCATTGACATACTTTTGAACTGCTAGGTTGGCAGAAGCTGGGCCGAGCGACGAGGGGTCACCATGTCGCACAGATTCGAACAAACTGCTGATCTTTCAATCGATAGCTCATGGTTCAGTGCTTTAACCCACTACGTCACCCCACAGCCCTTTGCCTTGGTAAAGGGGAGGTCAAAACTGGGCTGGGAGTAGCAATTTCTTCCTCTGATGTTCCCTTAATTTGTTCCCTCTTGAGAAGCCATCTCTTCTATGAAGGTAATTTGTTTCCCTCTCTGGTTTCTCCTTGAGTGGGTGAGGCTTTGCCTTTTCAGACTTTTACTTACATTCAGCAAATATAACCTGTGATTTCTGCGCAAACTGATCTCAAAACAATTATAAGCTTAAGCCTGTAGGGCCCCTGTATCCGCGGGGGATATGTTCCAGTCCCCCTGCAGATACGTGAAAACCATGGATGGGCGAACACCCCCACCGCAGTTTTCAGAGGACCCCCTACCCCTGGGGTGGCGGGGGGCTCCTGCAATCCGTGGATGAATGAATCTGCAGATAGCAGATCCACGGATAGTGGGGGGGGTGTATTAATTTATTTCTGGATAACTCCTGAAATCCTGCAATCATTTTGAAATTTGGCAGGGGTCTTACTTAGGCACAACTCTACATTACGTACCTATAGGTTTCATACAAATTGCCCACAAAGACATGTGGCAGGACCAGCAGAAGCCTTTATCAAATTAGAATAAAAACTCCAGCACCTATTTGGATGAAATGGATCTGGCTTTCTGGAGGGCTTCCATCTCTGTAAATTTCATCCAGTTCTGAAAAATACAAAAAGATTGCAGTGAATTAAATTTTGCCCTTTGACATCAGTGGGAAACAATTAAAAAACAAATTGAAATTGAAATGAAGCAATCATATGAATCAAGCACAAAGTGAAGCAAATTGTTGAAAAGAGCCAATGAAACGAATCAAGCCACCCAGCAAAGCAAAACAGTGAAATCCAAAATGATTTTTTTTGCCCAGTATCCCCGTTGTTAAATACGTTGTTAAATACCCCGTTGTTAAAAACAAGGGGCAGAAATGGAAGCAGTAACAGATTTTACTTTTCTGGGCTCCAAGATCACTGCAGACGGAGACAGCAGCCATGAAATTAAAAGACGCTTACTCCTTGGAAGGAAAGCTATGGCAAACTTAGACAGCATAATAAAAAGCAGAGATATCACCATGCCAACAAAAGTTCGTATAGTCAGGGCGATGGTGTTCCCAGTAGCAATGTATGGTTGCGAGAGTTGGACCATAAGGAAGGCTGAGCGCCGAAGAATAGATGCTTTTGAACTGTGGTGCTGGAGAAGACTCCTGAGAGTCCCTTGGACTGCTAGGAGATCAAATCAGTCAATTCTAAATGAAATCAAGCCTGACTGTTCCCTGGAAGGACAGGTACTAAGGCTGAAACTCAAATATTTTGGCCACCTAATGCGAAGAGAGGACTCTCTGGAGAAGACTCTGATGCTGGGAAAGATTGAAGGCAAAAGGAGAAGGGGAAGGCCAAGGATGAGATGGTTAGACAGCATCACCGATGCAACAAACATGAAAATGAGCGAACTCAGGAAGATAGTGGAGGACAGGAAGGCCTGGCGGGATATGGTTCATGGGATCACGAAGGGTCGGACACGACTTAACGACTGAACAACAACAACAACAATCCCCGTTGTGGGTGATTTTTGTTCTTAATATTTCACGTTTACTGTAGATAGTCCATGAACATTCAAAGTGCAATAATCAGCAACTTTAGTTTCTATAGTACTTTAAAACACTAAAGCATCTCAAGGTAATTTACCAAAGTTATACAGTAATTGAACAATACAATCATCACAAATTAATGACTGTAAATCGAGAGGCAACAAGTGAGTCTTCTCTACTGTAAAGATAGGGAATCTGTATATGTTCTTTCATCTTTGTCTCTCCTGCGGCTGTCAATTGAGCAAAATGGTTTGAAATTATGGATTTTTCCTCCCAATGGACTGCAATTTACTAGGGACTGTTTCAAGTAAACAAAGTCGTTCAATTTATGATCTGATTGCATCTCTCTCCTAGTATTTTAGTGCTGCGTCTTGTGCGATTCTCACTTTATTGATCAAGAAGAGTTTTGTAAATGCTCGGTACAATAGTAATTTGGCTTCTTTTTCATTTGAAATGACTTTTGGAGATCTCATTTTGCAAACATGAGACACATTGTAAGACCAATTGCACTGCTCTGTGTGAATCCATTCAGTGCACATCATTCGGGTTTTATTTTCTTGAAGGGAAAAAAAAGTCCTGTAAACACAGTAGTAACCTAGTAACTGGATATTAAGAGCCAGCATCTTGAACACAGTGCGTACTCCTTATAATTAATATTTTAAAAGCACCTCTCCTTGAGTATCCATGTCTTTCTTTTGAGAAAGATTCAGAAGAAAGAAAATGAAGACGTGGCATTTAAATGCAACTACTGTGTGTGAAAGTAGCATGACATGTGCTATATCTATATCAAGCATTTTGAAATGAAGTTAAAGAAAAGAGATTCCTTTTGCTACATTATAGAAGCAACATAAACACTACTAACAGCTTGGTGGGGGCTGTTGGGCACAAGCCCCTTTTGTTTGTGCTGAATATACTGTTCAAATAATTTCTCAACTTGCTCCAGCATTTCAATTGCACTTCCCCTTTGGGCCACAAAGAGTGACCAACAAAAAACAGAGTTGCCTGCCCAAGCTGGGGGGCAGTCCCCCATGACAAAACATGCTCAGAATGAAACCTCACCACTGAAAGGTTTAAAGTCATTGTGGGAGGCCTCAATGGGGAATTCACCTACTGCACAATCCTATCCACTGACTGCACTGCTGGAACTCGTGGGGCCAGCAAGCACAAGCACAGACAATCCTGCTCCCCCCCCCCCCGCCATGCAATGTACACAATTACATTCAATGTATACAATTAGAACTGTGAATAATAATAATAATAATAATAATAATAATAATAATAATAATAATAATATACAGTATTTATATACCGCCTTTCTTGGTAATTGGATTTCTCCTCCGACTTTAATCCAAGGCGGTGTACATGGGCAGGCTGTCCTAACCCCCCTTGTTTTTTTTTTTTACAATATATAAATGTCCAATCTCTCATGAACAGCTACTTTCCAGGTGGTATCCTTTTACAGTCTGACTTTTTTTCTGCTAGCTGGCACCTCCCACACTCAACCAACGCAGCTGGGAGCTCTTATGCATGCACTGTAGTGTGTCAGCTATTGTGTGCTATATGATGCCCATATACTTTACATAACTAGATCCAACTAGATTCCTCCTCGGGCTACACAGCGGGAATACGTACACTCTAAGTGGGAGCAGCCTGAGCCATTAAGCCCAATGAGACAGGAGTATAGGAGCCTTGTCCATGAAGCAACTCTAACACAAGTGCAGAAATAAGTTCTTCATAATTATCAAACTTTAATATTATTACTACCACCACCACCACCACCACCACCACCACCAGTCATTCAAGGTGGTGTATTAAAGCATTCAAGCCATAATACATCAGACAACAACAAAAGTATCCGAGTCAGCAGTGGGGAAGAATTGAAACAGCCACACAAACCTCCCAACAAAACTCCTCTTCAAATGAGACTCTGCTGCTTGTATCTCAGCAAACATCCACAGGCTTTCATTCTTGGACTTTACTTCTGGCTCCCGCTGACGTTAGATGTGCCATGAAATGTGATCTTTTATCTCTAGTGTCTCTCATCATACTGCAGTGTAACTATTTTTCTGGCCTGCTAACCCGTCCCACAAATGACTACTCCTGATCGTTTACTGTAACTCAGTTTTTTTTCCAACAAAAGAACTTTCCAGGCAGAAAAATTGAGAGCATCCTAAACTATATCTGATGGACAAGGCATCCACCTCAAACAGAAAAGGGGGTCCACTATGTCTATCCCTCTGTAGCTATGAGTGCTACGCTCTGCACAGCAGCCACTGCTGCCCACTCAAAACTCACGCACCCCTTACCTAGCGCCTTCCTCCTTGCAGGCTCTTTAAACAAAGCAGGATATGTGGAGCACACTGGGATCACTCTCTTTGAGACTGGAGCAGGAAGGAGCATGGAATCTGGCAAGGGGCCAGATCCCTGCCCTCCAAGGATCAAAATGCAGCGCTCTTGCTCCTTGCTCTGTGCATCCTCTTTCAATGAAGCAGGAAATGGGAATGATCCCTGTGCACTTCACATTTCAGTGTTAATGGAAGGGGGAAACAAGCGTACACATATGTTCTCCACACCTGAAGCCATCTGGGTGGTTAAGGTTGAGAAGATCTACCAAAGCTGCTCTGTACAAACAGAGTGCTCCCAGGAGGAATGGAGGTGTTGTAGTGTCCATCATCAGAGACAAGTCTCTGAAGCTAAGCACCATCATCCCAGTAAGGAGATGCATTTACAGAAGCAGGGCTTTATCATGTATTAGGTAAAGGTAAAGGTGACCCCTGACAATTAAGTCCAGTCGTGTCCGACTCTAGGGTGTGGTGCTCATCCCCATTTCAAAGCCAAAGAGCCAGCGTCGTCCGAAGACGCCTCCGTGGTCATGTGGCCGGCATGACTCTCCTTGCCGCAGCACGTAGCATGCGGCTGGAACACGGAGTGCTGTTTACCTTCCCGCAAGCGGTACCTATTTATCTACTCGCATTAACATGCTTTGGAACTGCTAGGTTGGCAGGAGCTGGCCAAGCAACGAGAGCTCACCCCGTCGCGGATTCTAACTGCCGACCTTTCGATTGACAGCTCATGGTTCAGCGGTTTAACCCACTGCGCCACCCGCTTTCGGCTGTTTGGACACTAGGGGGGGGAGTGTATAGCCTTGTCACCTAAGAGACCTTCTTTACTTTGACCTCTCTGTGTCTAAAAGGAAGGGGTGTGGCCCCTGACCTATTTCCTCCTTCCTTTTGCTCTTACTATCTTACTCATTTCTCTTACTATCTGACTCCAAGCAGGAAGGACGTGGCATGCCTGAGCTCCGATGAATGGCGGCCATGATCCAAGCAGACTTCATGCAGGAGGCTCCCAGCTGTAGGGGGAGCTTCATCCTTTAAGTTAGAATAACCTCTGATGATCTTAATCAGATGCTGTATATGTGAACTGAAACAGTGAGTAAACTTCTTCTTTTTGCAACTTAACTCAGCATATGCCACGTGTGTTTATTTAGCTAATAGCAGTCTGCCTAGGTGTAAGAGGGAACAAAATCTGCTAAGAATCTCCTAGATAACCTCCCAAATAGAGGTAATCCCAATATTACTTTCTGGATCACAGGCTGTAGGGAAATTGGTTGCAAGGCTCTAGAGAGGAAAGACGGACAACTTTGGTAAATTACATGTGTTTATGCCAATAATGGTTTCATTCATTCATTCAAATTACATATGATCACTTTGTGCAGTAGATATTAGCAATGAGGGACTGGACTGAGGGCACTGCAGGCATTGCACACATGCTCACACACAACACACGTAATGACTGCAGCACTGTGTGTGTGTGTGTGTGTGTGTGTGTGTGTGTGTGTGTGTGTGTGCGTGCATATATAATATGATAAACTTAGCTGCATCAGGAGATCCAGGTGATCATCAAGTTCATTTATAGAAAAACTCTTACTAGGTTAGCTTGCTGAAGTGTAGTCTGATTTTGTGTGTCATTTTGTTTTATTTTCAAGCATGGAATTCCTTGTGAATTTTTCTGAGTGTTCCACAGATGATCTCTTGAAATCTGAGAATCGGAAATGGGATTAGCACAGAATTTTGTTCTAACTGAAACTTTTAATGGAGTCCACAGTCTCGTTAGTTTTTATCAAGTATCTGGGGAAAATATAAATAACAGAGCTCAGTGGCTGATACTGATAAGCTGACACAAACGTGTCCAAGATGAAAGATTTTGAAGGTTTTTTTTTTAAAAAAAACATAAAATAAATGGGTCATAGAAATATGAATGAATTTGGATTTATATTCAACATAACAGAATTTGTCCGGAGCTATTTTGGTATTTCTTCTACAGCCAGTGCAGAACTAATACATAAAATAAACCCTTCAAATTTCAGGTATACATGTTTTTTTATTTTTAAACAACAAGAGAATATTACAAAAGTTCAAATGAAACTTAATCACAGCAGACTGAAATCTAATCCTCATCTGCACTCTAGCCTGACTCCAGCAAACTTTAAAGATGCAATTTTAATGCATGTCACATTGTGTCGTTTCTATCTAATTTGGGGAATAAAATCCATGTGTCAAAAGATGCAGTGTGGCTAGTTTAATTGTGGCAATGTGAATGATTTGCATACGGACTAATATGGACATTGCTTTTTCTTTAGATTTTCAACAGTATGTCATAATTTGAAGCACACGGTGAATTAACTTTATACTCTTACCTTCTACAGATGAACATATTTATTTTCATAGCATCATTTCTTTGCGGGTGGGAAAATCCCCATGCCAGGCCTTTTGTTTTGTTTTGCCATTAGACAAATGAGCTCAATGAGAAAGGACCATAAAGGATATTAGGTAGAAAGGAGTTTTTTTCTTCATTATACCCTTTGTTTGGTGCAGAGTGATATGTGCTTTTGTAGTGTATTGGAAGATATTGAGAGCCAGGATGGTGTAGTGGTTTGGGAGTCGGACTTGATCCAGGTTCAAATCCCCGCTCAGCCACAAAGCTTCCTGGGTGACCTTGGGCCAGTCACTATCTCTCAGCCCCACCTACCTCACAGGGTTGTTGTGAGGACAAAAGGAGGGGAGGAAATATGTACACCACTCTGAGCTCCTTGGAGGAAGGGTGGTATAAAAATGTGAAAAATAAATAAATAAATAAATAAATAAATAAATATTCTGGCAGCCTGCAAGAGAGGGGTTTGGCGATGGCTGAAAACTTCATAAGAGTTCCAATTTACATCCTTTATCCCAGTGCTGTTGCCAGGTTCCTGGGGCCCCTGGGATAAAGCCCTACACTGGAACCCATGGTACATTGGGACTCCACTTACATCCCAAGCCTACTGTTGGGCATCATCCTAGGGGCCTTGGAAGCTCATTGGTTGGTGGGGGAGGGTGGAAGAAGGCCCTGAGATACAAGCCTCTTGGTGAGGAGACTCACAGCAGCTAGTCCTTTTCCCTCCCTTCCCACCAGCCAGTGTCCCCAGAGGCCCTGAGATGATGCAGGGGCCTCTGGTGGATGCTTCCTTTGGAAATGGGGTGCCAGTACAAAAACAGCATGACACTCCTGGTCAAGAGGTTCAGGGATTGGCCTGGGCATGGGTCCTTTGGTGGGCATGGGATCTTCGCTGGTGGACCTAGCTAACCCTGAATGCTACTCCCAATCTCTCGCCATCTAAACTCTTTGGAGAAGTTTCAGTTTTTTACTTCAAGGTTCTTGTAACCAGTTTAGTCTCCAAAACATGATACAAAAACAAATGCCTGGCCATGTTCTTTTTATTCCGTTCAAATCCTAGAAAAATCATGGAACGTCAACCAACAATCTGATCTGAGAACACGACAGCAGGAGTTTTCCAGTCAAAAACTAACTAACCCTAAGAGTGAGGGCCAGCTTCATATACTAAAAATGTGAAAGATGAATGGAGTAGATAAGGCTGTGTGCATTCATTTTGGAATGGATGAAACATTCAGTGAAAGGACCTCTCAGTTCATTTTCATTCATTCAGAAACAAATAATCAGAGCTTCAAATCAATAATGAATGGGTCACTCATTCATAATGCATTTGTTATCCGTTCAGAGCTCATTCAGGTTGCAGGGATTTAAACAACCTGCATCCTGAAAAACACCTGCTGGGCCTGCCTGCCTATCTCAAAGCAGGTCTCCTGCCCCAAAAGACCCCCTGAGAGGATGACTTTTGTTCCCCAGCAGCTGCTTACTGGGGTGCAAGGCATTTGAACTTTCGAGAGATTCTAATGCACTGCATTACTCTGAACCATTGGTTCTCAAAGTTCTCCCCACAAGGCAGGGAGAACTCTCAGTCTTTGCAGGGGAGGAGAAAGTGGCAGCAGTGATCATTGGGATTGCACTACTGCTGGGAAGGGGAACGTGGTTGTACTTACCTCACCAGGGGTCCTGATGGCTTCTGGAGGCCTGCAGACCCCTCTGCGGGCCTCCCCAATCACTGCTGTGTGATGATTTACAACCACTTCCGGTTTTTGGTGGTCATAAATTGCCGCAGAGTGGCAATCTAAAGCTTGGGGAGGCCCGCGAAGGGCTCTGCAGGCCTCCCCACACCCTCCAGAAGCTGTCAGGGTCCCCAGTGAGGTAAGAACGACCACTTCCCCCCCCCCCCCGGCAGCAGCGCGGTTGTTTGCCCTTAAGGGGCCAATGAGAACCAGTGGTCCTCCTGGTGGGTCGCAACCCACCAGTTTGAGAACCACTGCCCTGAACCATTGAGAATGTCTGCTGAGGGCAAAAGGCCATAATCAGCAGAGGGTCCTCTTCACCTGACAGTTTTCTTAGGTGCATCCAGTTTCCCACTGAATTCAAAAGGAGAGGGAAACAAATTGGAATAATGGACAAAAAAGCTAAATATATAAGATTTTCCTGAATGAATAACAAAATGAATGGTTCTTAATAATGAATAACTAAATGTGCACTCCTAATTTTCAATTCAGCTTTCAGTAGAAGTGTAGAGATGCCAAGTGATGTACAGTACTGTATATGCAAACACAAACCTTTGGATCAGCCTGGTGCGCACTGGCGTCACTACAGGGGGGGGGTGGAGCTGTAAGTTCAGCCCTGCCCCCTCACCTTCGGAGCCTTTCAAGGAAGCGGCTTTCCAGGGAAGCGGCTTTCGCTTCCCTGAAAGGCTCCGAAGGTGAGGGGGCAGGGCTGCTTCGTTGCTCCGTGTAAGGGAGGCTCCGATTTCAGCAGAAATTACAGCTCCACCCCCCCCCCTGTAGTGACGCCAGTGCTGGTGCGGGGGTGATGCATTCAGCTTGCAGAGTTGCCAAGCAGAGTTGAGCTTTTTATTTTCATATATATATATATATATATATATATATATATATATATATATATATATATATATATATATATATATATATATATATATATATATATTGCAAGTGTTTCTTCTGCATCATTTAAACATGTGAGCCCATTTAGGACAGGGAACCATTTCTTTATTTAGGAGTTTTAGAATTTAAAACTTTAGGAGGAGTTTATATATATTTATATACTGTATGTAAACTCCTGCTAACTGTAACCCCTGCTAACTGAGCAAAGAGGCACCTTTTTAAGCGGTGCTCTTCTTATATTTAGCATGGGGAGAGAAACTGTCCCTTTTCATCCCAGCATGACGTCTTTTCCAGTGGCTGTTGCTAGTGTCTTGTCTGTCCTTTTTATTATTATTATTTTGAGCTCTTTGGGGACAGGGAACCATTTATTGATTTATTTTACAATGTAAATCACTTTGTGAACTATTTGTGTTGTTGAAAAGCAGTATATAGATAGCAACAACAGCAACAGCAACAACAACAACAACAACAACAACATAATCAGCCCAGCATAGGTTGTGATGAGGTACAACAACAGCAACAACTTTTTCTAAGGTATTTGTGCAGTTCCAAAACATGCATACAAATTCAAACTAGAAAATGAGACTTTTTTTCTCATTGATTTGGTCAGCTGACAAAACACAAACGACAATACGAGGAATGCACATTACTTGTGTTTTGATCTTTTGTATGCGTAATAGGGAGGTCATAACTTTCATTCAAGTTGACAGGAGTTTGAGAGGTTAGAGATAGGTTTCCCGTCACCAACCATTATTTACTGTTTGACTGTAACGTCAGTCTCTTTCTGCTTTTTCGATACTGTTTGCACTTTTTCTTTGTGAAAAGCATCTTGATTGAGCCATACAAGGGGAGATATTACTATCTTTCTATGGGATCAATGAAGATGTGTTTACACGTCGAGGACACAGTGCACACACGGCAATAATGGATTTTAGTCTGTTTGTTGACTGAAAGCTCCTTTTCTTTGTAACTTGTCAATCTTGTATCTATTACTTGATTGCAACATAAAAGGCTATTTGGACAAGCACTGAAACAACAACTGTATCAATCTGGTTGAAGTGGTTTCCTGCTCTAAATATGTAGCCTTTACCAAGATAAATTGCTTAACATTTGAAAAGCATGCTGGAGTTTTATTTGTTGCTCCATCAACTGTTTCAAGGCTGCAGCGTTTCTTTAATTGTTTTTCTTTTGATATTGAGATGTTGGCAATCAATGTGCACTTGCAATGAAATGATGAAAATGAAAATCCTACATGGTTAAGTTTTGTAGGGCATATTGGCACAGCAGCTGCGCATCTCACCGATTTGGCCGATATACCCCCCACTCCATCCCGTTCCGCCCACTGCCCACCCCACCCCCCACCTACTGGCTCTGAGGCTCCCATGAAGGCTGCTGTTGCCTGGCCACACCGCCACTCAGTGTTTGCAGTGGCAGCCAGGCTGCACTTTGTCGCATGTTGTGTTTTGCGACCACCATAAAGTGTGCTGTGCCACCAGAATGCGAGTCCCTGCAATGCAGCAGGCCCATAGGACTCATCCACACGCATAATGTTGTATGCTCAGCAAAAAGTATCTACTAACCACTTTTGACAATGTGGGTGTGGGAGTGTGCGTGTGAATGTGGTTTGTGACATGATTTGTATCTAGATCATTGGATAGTCTCTGTATATATGAATGAGATATCTGAGGACTCTGGGCATGAATGGGGTGTGCATTTATTCATTTATTATGTATGTATTAATTTATATCCCACCTTTCTATGTTGGAAATTATGGATGTAGAGAAAGCCCCTGAGACATTTCACTGGCCTTATATAAAGTCTTTTGGTTTCCCTTGAAAATCCTTAGATGTTTCTCCTTTCCTTGGGAGGAATCCTGACATTCACTTTAGATTTCACTTTGTATAAAATTTTGCTGCCAAAACATACTCAGGATAGCTTACAACATTTAAAAAAAAGTACCAAAGATGGTATATAATTGAAAACAGAAGAAACAATCAAAAAGAGAAACAATCAAAAACACCTTCAAAGCAGCACTCGAATAGAGCACAGCAGTAGAATGAAGGTATGATGAAAGAAGAACCATATATAAAGCTGACTGGAAGGAATAATACCATATGAAGAGACCAGGTGTACCTCTTACCTTAGGGTTCAGCAACCAACGGCTCACGTATCAGATCCGGCCTGTCACCCAAAGTCATCAGGCCTACACAGAGCTCGGCTTGGGAGTCAAAGCCTCCCGCCCAATTTGCTGTACACTAACACTGTATAGGACATGGCAAAGCGGTCTGACCAGGCTTGTGGAGCCCCTGTGCTTCCACAAGCCTGGGCAGGCGGCTCTGCCATGCCCTGTCCAGCATACAGCAAATTGGGTGGGAGGCTTTTTGCCTCCCAAGCCGAGCTCCACGCAGCCTGGAAGTTTGGCAACCTGGAAGTTTGGCAATGATGTGATGACATCTGGTCCCTTTGTCCGAAAAGGTTTTTGACCCTGATCTTACCTTGTTTTCTGTGTGAGAGTGAGAAGGATATACTGCAGTGGAATGTGAGATAACGAATACAGTATTGCAAACACATCTGCATTTTTTGGGTTAGTTTCCCCTTGAGAATACAGTAATGAATAATGGTGGAGAAATTATGCAAGCAAACTCCAGTGATTTACTGCATGTGACCCATCGATCTCATTGCAGTGAGTCAGACAAGGTGCCAATCTGTTGAATCACCTCAGTTGTTCTGTGTTGATTTTCACACAAGAAAGTAAACAGGCACCTAGAAAGTAGTATAATGCTTCAAGACATACATGCCAACAGGGAAAGCCTGCCCAAGATGATTGGGAAGGTAACAGAGTTGAGTAGGAAAGGTTGTAGGGCCAAGTACAATAATAGCAGCAGCAGTAGAGATAGAAAAGACAGAGACTATGAGTTCAGCAATAGCTGTAATCAGTACTGAATCTTCTTGCTTTTCCCTCTTTACTTACCATGAACAAAAGCCTGCAGCTGGAACATGTTATCCTTTTGCACAACAACTAACCTGTAATTCTAAAAGACTGTAGGTGCCGCATCATCAAGGATGCTGGTCTACTGTGAAAAGCAAACCACTATATCCATTAACTTTACTATTAACGTACTGAATTGGCTTCAAAACAATTTCATAGTAATCTAAAACTAACTGGTGTTGCAATTGCTCATCATTTTGGCTCAAAACAGTTGCAAAGGACATGGCGGTCTTTCGATGCCTGTTTGCAGAAGTGAGAACCTAGATGTTGCTGCCTGGTCTTTTGCATGTTTACTCCCAAGGAACACCTGCTGAATTCAATGAGGTTGAAGCTGCAGCTCTAGTGTCATATTCAGATGGTTTAGAGCTTCTCTGCATATGTGGCAGGATTTTGGTAATGGACTATAAGTGGGACTTAATGGTAAACTAGATGGTGATAGAACCATTGCTCCCTCCAAATGTTAGATGAATGAAATAAGGTAGATAATATCTTGGTTTGAAATCATGCATGTTGGTATATTGCACAAACTCTTGAGTTTTACAGACTTCTTACTGAGGTCTGGAAAGGCGCAAGAGAAGTAGATATACGCTTTAAACAGACGACTGCAATCAGGGTACATTGAACAAGTGGGATAATGGTGCCAGGCCTCACCCTTGGCTTCCATGCGTAGACCATTCATTGCACTCAGAACCTACTACAGGATCCCAGATCACACATGTAGTGTTTGTGCACAAGGAATGATTATGTGAGCATGTCATGGGCGGAGCCTGCTACCAATGCCATCATTCCACCTGCCACATCCATGCACACTGGTCACAGTCATCTGCAAAAGGCTGCAGAATGGAAACGAAAGCATGACATTATCTACACATGTACACTGTATGACTGAATGTTGAGGATGAGTTGGGAATAGATGCTTTGTAGCTGTGGAGTAAAAGAAATAAAAATTGGCGTATGCGCAAAGAAACAATGAGGAAATGCGCACAGATAGTTTCCATAGGCCATATAAGCAATGCCTTTCTTTAATTTAATTATTTAGTGATCAGTTATCAATATGAACTGCCTACTAAGATTTCAGAGTCCCCCATTCTCTGTCCCCTCCCTGCCTTCGAAAGTGAGACAAACAGTAACCAAGGATAGGGTCTTATCTGTGGTGGCACCCTGGCTTGGAATGCTCTCCCTAGGGAGGTTGTGTGTCCTTTCAGTGCCAGTTGAAGACCTTTTTGTTTGTCCAGACTGTTCTTAAGTGTATTTGTTGTTGCATTTTTAAAATTATATAAGCCACTATGAAAGTTTTCTAAGCAACTCTGAAATTTGCTGAATGAAATTTACATTAATAAATAAAACCCAGGACCTTTTTTTTTTTTTTTTTGAAGAGCTGCAACAGTCAGGCTTGAGGAAAAGGATTTACAAACAAGCTTTGCAACCAGTCCAGGAATGCAGTGCAGCGCTTACTGGATTGTACCATCCCACCATCAGACCCTAGGAGAAGGATCACATTTTTAAACATTTACCCATGTTTAAAAAGAACAACCTCCCTGTTCATAGAGGATGGCCAAAGGCACAGAAAGAGAATAAATAAATACATACAACTCAAAAATATATATCTGATGTTGCCTATGGCTACTTGGACTATGTGTAATTAAATAATACAAGAGTCCTCCTCTTTGCAACTATAAGCTTTCTGTAGCTATTTGGCAGGTGTTACATGGGAAGCTGCCTTCTGCCGAGTCAGCTAGTGTTGTAGATATTGGCTTTCTGGAGTTTCAGACAGGCAGGGTTTTTTCTGTGCCCTACCTCACATGGGGATTGAACCTGGGGTCTTTGTGCATGCAAAGCATGTCCTCTACCATGGATCCAGCACCCCTCCCTGCTAAAGGCATCAAGTTTTGTATTGCCAGCAGATGTGGAGAGGAAAAAGGCTTGTGGCTCTTTCATTAATCAGATGCTGGAAGTACCATCCATAAGTTGAACATTCCTAATATTTGCCTGGTCTCTTTTGTTTGAAGCGGATTTTTTTTTTTTTTTGGTTCGCTTGACAGCTTCATGTCATTCTGGTGCCACTTCCTCTGTCAATCTCCGTCAGTTTTTCTCAGCCATAGATTGATGAAAATTTAAAAGAAAAATCACCCAGAAGTCTTGCCTTGGAGCCTGGATGTAAGCAGCTATTTTTGCAGGCCATTCATATTTTCAGCTGCACTCCTTTTGGCTTGAGATTTCATTCTGGTTCACTTTCTACACATTCAGTAGACTTTTTTTAAGCAGAGATGATTAACATCTAAACATTGTGTCCATATCATCACTAACAACAGGTACAATTATGTGGATGTATCATTGGATTCAATGGAAGAGATTTAAGCTACAATCCTATATGTACACGCCTTTGTGGGAGTAAACCCCATTGAACACAGTGGAACTTACTCCTGAGTAGATATGCATAGGATTGTGCTGCTAGACTTGGCTTACCTCTTCCACTTAATTCAATGGGGATTTATATTTATGGAATGGGGGTGTTGTTGTTGGGATTCAATTATTCTTGTCTGCTCTGGTAAGAGCTTCTCACCAGTTGAAGAATGAAGAAATATCAATTAAAACAATGTAAAACAGAGTCTTCAGGTTAGGAATGGAGCATTCCGTGAAAAGAATTGGAATAATAATGCTTAGCAGCATTTTATAGCACTTTCCAAGCTGGCAAAGTGCTTTACATGTATTATTTTGATGTTGTCCTTCCAATGATCCTGTTAGATAAAGGAGTATTATTATCCCCAAAATGCAGATGGAAGGCTGTGGCTGAGGTGAGTTTTGAATTGGAGAAGTCCAGATTCACAGCTCAGCCTCTAAGCTCCCATCGGACTGAAATGGCTAAACAGAATCACTGAGGAATAAATGGACCTTTCACTGCAACAGTTGTCAAAGCCTGCTGATGTCATGTGAGGCTGGAAAAATACAAGACAATCCCTTTCCAAGAGTGCTAATAGAACATGTACAGACATTTATTCATGTTGCCACTTTTTGCTTATGCTGCCAGTTTCCACGAGGAAAGGCCTAAACATCTTTACATTTGAAATGGCTCTCCAAGAAATCACAAACACAGAAACTGCAGGAACAGGAAAGAATGTTACTCATGTACTATTTCCTGATTGTCTTATGCTCTTGTTTCAGCAAGCAGAAAATTATATTATCCCTTTTGAATTCAAGAGGGCTAGACCCATAGTTCTCAGGACATGAGGCAGGTCTCCCTGTGGAGAGACAAGAAATTGGTAGGGAAAGCATGACCCCCCATAATCACATGGATCTGCCCTATTTATGCCATGTCACAGTCAATGCAACATGGCCACCTGCTGCCTTTCTTAAATTGATTCATGAGGTTTGTAGGCCAAAGAACTGACTGAGCAATTTTTTACATTTTGTAGAATTTTTCCTTGGAGTTTCTCTGATGTGGATCTTGCCAAAGACCTTTTGTAATATTGCTTCTCCCCCCCCCCCCACCCTTACTGTGCACAGGACAAGAGTGAACTCCGGCAGCTAATCGATTTTTGTTTTGCTTTTGGTTAAATGTATGTATGAACACAAAATGCCTATCTTGCTGTGTAGGTCTATGCTTATCAGTGTATTCGCTTTGCCTGGAATCTAAGGTCTTGTCTGTGCACCCTATTCCTGATACGTCATAATGGCTGGAAGCTGCTATGAGTAGGGTTCAATACGTTCGTTGAAAGTAATCGTGTAGGGCACAGCATTGACACTAATTTGTCCTCTCCTGCTCTTGTGGACAGAACCCAGTCAATCTGACTAGGGTTCATCTCCAGCTGCCATCTAGCACTGCTTCTGCAACTCTAGCCCATGATGCTTTGTGTACTGCCTGAAGCAGATGTGAATTAAATGTGCAATTGCCCTCAAGAGGTCATTGGGTGGATTCAGACACTCAGTGAGCATGCGGTAGTTGCTTAAAAGCTAAACTACTGCTGACTACATGTCTCACAGCCCAATCTTATTCAGTTTTGCCACCACCGGCGGAACTAGTGTTCCAGTGGTAGAAAGTGCTTTATGTTATGGCATTGCAAACAGCAGTCCAGAAGCATAAGTAGCCATGTGTTTCTGGACCACTTCAGGAGAGACTGCGGAGTCTCCATGCATGGCAGAAGGAAGAAGGGTGGGTGTAATGGGGTAGGGGGTGGTTGTAATGGGATGGAACAGGGAGAGGGTCAGAGGTGGGAGGGGGTGGCACATGTCGTGGGTGAATTGCACCGGATGCTATCCCCTCCAGAATGAGCCAACATGCCCCCTTTGTCTCCTTCGACCTGCGCCAGTTAACAAGCTGGTGCAGTTCCGAGGAGACCCTTTGGCGGTTGAGAGGTAAGGGGTAAGAGGGCGGTTGATTATGAAGGGGTAAGGGAAAATATTTTCCCTTTCCCTTCCCACATCTCCTGATTGCTCCCCACCCCCATAGCATGTAGTGCGGTGACAGTCCATTTTGGCGCCACTGCATGCTATGACAGGGAAAGCATAGGATTGGGCACTACGGATAGTAAATCACACCTCCACAGTAACTCAAAAATATTGGAGTGGTTTAAATGTATGGTTAGAAGTGATAGACAGCCACCTCCACACATGGTTATCGATGTCATAGAACTGTGGTGACAGTGGCCTTAGCCATGTCATCAAACATTTGCCAGTGACTCCCGTTCATATTCCAGTCATTCAAATCCACCCTGTTTTGGTAAAAATATCCCCTTTATATGGGATGCACTGAGCAAACGTTTGCTCTGTCACTAACAAAAAGGGATTGATTTTTTTAAAAAACTAGAGTTCCTAGTAAGTTGTGTTTTGTTTTGTTTTGTTTTTTGGCGAAACCACCCTGAAGGTAATTAAATCACACAATGCATGCATGGATAAATAAGTCAACAAATGCCGGTTTGCCTTATATGTTTTCCCCATTGCAAAGTATGTTCTGTGCCTCTGTGAGATGCAATAGTGACACACTGTGGCAGACTGATTCGTCCGGGTGTGTTTTCCCTGGTGATAAGAATCTGGAGCTATCATCACCCAAGCTTCCTTTGCCAGGTAAAGTTAGGTTCCTTATTAATTTCAGCTGATTGTAGCTCCCAATGTATTCAGCATACCCTTAGCTGTATTCTGTCAGGATGTGACATAACATTTTATAATGCAATGTTACATGTTATATAATGCTTTAAATTAAAAAGAAAAGAAGAAATCAAGTCATTTCTCTCAAAGAAGCACTAAGTAGCTAATGTGAATATTTGGGGTAATTGGCTCTCCAAAGAGAGAGGGATCATTATTTCAGCTTCCCTAGTGAGTGTTAATTAGTTATATTGCCTCCTTGTTTAACAAAAGAGGATGTTGCTAGTACCACTAAATCTATAATGACACATATGGCTTTTGCAACATAGGTATTTTAAAGTAACATGACTGACAGTCAGGTAATTCTATTCACAACAGCGCATGCTTACAGGAGTCAAAGTTATTTTTATAAGGGGTGCTTCGCACTTGACAAAATTCCAACACTAAAGTCACTTCTGGTTAGGACTTACTGAATAGATCCTATTTAGCAATTGTTGACATGCAATCCCATACAGGATGGTCCTACCTGCGTGCAATTTGCTGCATTCACACACATGCACTGTGAAAAGATGCACTGAATCACATTTTCCCAGCTATACTTCCTTAAATAAGGACATAAGGACATAAGATTGTCACCTGTTACAGTCAATATGCAGGATTCCAAAATGTCAAATGAACGTTGTGGGTTTTTCCTTTTCTCCCACACCATGCACCTTGACCTTGAAAATACTGTATGTACCAGTAATTGTTGCAAATACATGCTTAACAGCGCAATCCTGTGTAA
This sequence comes from Plestiodon gilberti rubricaudatus, assembly GCA_026170595.1. Taxonomy (NCBI): domain Eukaryota; kingdom Metazoa; phylum Chordata; class Lepidosauria; order Squamata; family Scincidae; genus Plestiodon; species Plestiodon gilberti. The sequence continues at coordinate 267,056,924 of JANXHW010000001.1, forward strand.
CCTTGCACCGGTGTAACAGCAGATGCACCGGTGTAACAGCAGATGCACCAGTGTAAGTGCAATTACACTGGCATAAGTGCACTTACACCAGAGCATCTACTGTTGCACCGGTGCAAGGTTACACAGGATTGTGCTGAAAAATGCAGACATTGTCCAAAGATTCACAGTATGCTGACAGTCGGTTAACTTTTATTCAGTGTATCATTGTAGGTTGTAGAGCAATTCTGCAATGAACTACAGTAGGATCTGTGTTGCAGCCTGTGGTGTGAGCATTGTCCAAATGAACTTCCAGGTTTGGGCTGAAGATATCGGTGCTGATGCTGAGGAGTCCTGTGCATTGCCATCTGTAGAGTTTCAAGTGCACAGTATCATGTGCCCTTGGCCTTTCTTCCATCTCCAATGGCACTTGGAGTGATGATTTGTTTGCTTTAAAAATGCAAGAACCCTTGGGCAGCACATGGTTTCATCACAAGTACATATGTGCAACATATGGTGTTGCACAGATATACAGCACTTGTATTATTCATGCTGAATGGTAGGGAACCACGTGTTGATAATGAGCCCATTCTGTGTCATGGCTCTTGGAAAAGCATGTGGAAATGCCTTTTTTATGTGTGTGTTTTTCTGCGTTATTTTTTCCTTCTGACAATACTGATCTGTTGCCTCAGGCACTGTGAAAATCATACCATAATATTATCTGACAATTGCATGTGTATTTAGACGGATATCCTGATATTAGCATGTTGTTAAAAACAGAAAAACCTGGCAATACAATATGCAGCTAAATACATTTCTTCCTGATAGGAACAAATAAAATAGGCAGCAAGGGATGCCACCCTTAGGATAATGCAATAGACCTCATGAATAGCTGAGTGGCTTTGGGAAATCGGGGGGGGGAGGGGCTGCAGGAAGGGAATGGTGTGGAGAGAGTACAAGGCTTAATTAGAGCCAGAGCTTGTCAGGACTCATTCCTGGAACTCGTGAGATTAACCGAGAGCACTGGTCTGCATTGTGTGAGACAATAAAAAACAACGGTGGGCATATGAGTATGTGCAGAGTGCATTTCCTTCCCTCTTAGGAAATTCAATCGGCCTCTGGGAGTAGAGGGCAGGACTTGCAGGTCAGAGGGTGAGACTTCCTTCCAGGCAGACGTAACGCCTGGTATAAGCACATCAGAGAAAGGCAAAGAGAATCCTCCAGCCGTACATACCATAGAATTGGAAGGGAGTATCCCAACTTGGGAGGATCCCATTGGTCGCTTGTAAAAGAAGTAGTAGCTGTGTAAAATTACCTGGGCAGCAATTGATCATTCATACTGTATTTGCATCTTTCTGAAGCCTTACTTCTCAGATTGTTTGCATACTCTACACATTTCAAAAATAACGTAAGTGGAAAGATCCTGTGGGCATACAAGTGTATGTACACAGGACTTTTTTTATACCTTAAAATGAACATGTGTAACTGTGATCTTGCTTATCCCTCTCTAACCATATCTGTTCTCTTTACACGTCATCTGAAAAGATCTACTTACAAGTCTCACAGCACGGATCCTTCCTGCCATTACACATTGCTGAAAGCTCTTCTCTGCCTGCAGTACTTTATATTCATTTGTATTCAGTAGCCTCTCCTGCACTGACTTTTAAAGCAGGATGTGTGAAAGTAAGCTCCGATCATAGCAGGTTTTTGGAAACTTAAAGGTGTTTGAGAGAATGTTTATTCTCCCAGTGGATCTGGTTGTACATTATGCAGAATAGCTGCCATTCAAACATATTTGGCAACATTTACTATCCAATCAGATGATTAGAGGAAACAATGGAAAGAGAAGCTGTTGGCACTTGGTCTCCATGTGTGTCAGGATGGAGCATCTCATCATTCCGGCCTACTGACATGGCCAAGTTGCGGGTTGGGGGTCCTTCCACTGTGCCCACCTGTCACCACCCCCAGCCTGGGCACTCTACCTGGCTGCTGCCCCAGCCTCTTCTTGTGCGCTTCAGGTGGGGAGGATGCTGAAAGAAGAGGTTCTACTCCCAGGATCCTACTGCTCTGGCATTTTGCAAGAAGCCAAGGAGTAAGTGGCGGAGGAGGAGAACTACGAGGTGAATGCTGGCTGTGTGTGTCTGTGCGTGCGCGCACACGTGACTGTTAGTGTATGGAGGCTGGTGTGGCATGTTGCTCACACACACACTGGCAAGATGTGTGTGTGGCAGAATTTGAAGTAGGTAAAATTTGCTGCCATTTTGAATAGCAGATAGACTGGGGTCACTCCTGATGTGCACACGTTTGCACATTCAAGATGCATCCATTCCATGATCCAACATATAATTTCTAAAGGCCCCTAAGAGAGGGCTGAAATCTGAAGAACCCTTGTGTGCATGTGTACACACTGTCTACATTTCAAAAGGCATTTCCCAATGTTTTCCAAAAAGGCAAATTAGGGAAGAATAAGCACTATCCTCCAGCTATTCTTCCCTCCCCACATATACTAAATGCATGGAAGAGGAAGTGAGACCATATCCACAGGCCATGCTTTTCCCCAACCTCTGTGTGTCAGCAGAATGCATGAAAAGGACCCCGAATGCGCATGTAGAATTACATGTAGAATTACATGCACATAGGGATTTCCATTCTTGGGAACTCCAACTGTGCAGGATTTCCTTGAACGCATGGAGGGGAATGATTGAGCAAAGTTATGGGGACAGGAACTAGGAAATCGAATCTGTCCACAGTAAATAGGGATAGTTGGAATGTATGTAGTTGGCTCCAGAGGATTTCTTTGATATTGGTGTGACTATTGCAGGCTTCCTTTTTCAGAGATGATTTATGTTGATTCTCTTTTAAATTCTGTTTTTCTAGAACAACCTAGAGTCTGCACTGGAATCAGTACAAGGGAGATACCTGTAAGTTTGGCTAAAATGTTTTTGTAGGCATGCTGCTGCTACCAATTTTAAGTTGAAGCTGTTTTTTTCCCAGTTTTAAAAAAATATTTGCAGTACTGTATTAGCTAGTCCTCTCTCTTCAAATACCTCTGCAAAAGTAAGACATCAGGAGAAATATGGAAATGTGAAAACAATTTAGCAGTACAGTATTAATTTAGAGAAATGTTTACATGCAGTTAGTAAGGGGGCAAGAGGTTGAGAGATTGATAACAAATGTGATAAATCATGATTTTGTGTAACAGTTTGTGAATCTAAAAATAGTGGTCAGTAAATTAGGGGTTTGCAGCCCTGGCTAGAGAGACCTCTGTCTCTTTCACTATTGCAGGCCATACATCTTAGAGTTAAGGGTCACAGTCTAAAGAAAAGAGTTGTCCAATTTCTGCATTTCCTTCTCCTAACCTTAGGCCCCCTGTTACATTTTACATCAATTTAACTATTGAAGGACAACCTTCCCCCCCCCCGCCCCGTCCTTGAAAAGTTAAATTGATGCAGGAAGAAAGGAATACTGTAAATATGTTTGTAGGTTTTCACGACACGACCATATTCTCGAATTAAAAGTCCACATGTTTCGGGGAAACTCCGTTGTTACAAATCAATTTATTTCAATATATGGAATAAATTTCATAGATGTTAAAAGATACTTTGACATTTCGCACACGTAACATTTGTGGCATCATCAGAAATCCCCTATGAGCACTATAGTCTCTTGACTATGAGTCTGTGTGACTATGTGACTATGACTAGTGACTATGAACACTATGAGTCTCTTGAGCACTATAGGGGATTTCTGATGATGCCATGAATGTTACGTGTGCGAAACGTCAAAGTATCTTTTAACATCTATGAAATTTATTCCATATATTGAAATAAATTGATTTGTAACGATGGAGTTTCCCAGAAACATGCGGATTTTTAATTTGAGAATACTGTAAATGTTTATCAGGATTTTAGCTTCCAAGATCACAATCGCCATCAACTTCATCTGTTAATGGATTGAGACTGCAACCCTATGCACACTTACAGGGGAATAAGCCCCATTGAATTCAACAGCAGGAGTTACTTTTGTGTAGACATGCATAGGATTGTGCTGTGAGCCAGAGTACGTATTTAGATTTAAGCTTCTTTGCATCCCAGTCCAGAATACATTTACCCAGAAATCTGTCTCACGGAATTCAATGGAGTTTGCTTTGCTTCTAGTTATGTTTAGGATTGTAGCTTTCCTGCCTTGTGGCACATGTGCATCACTTCCTGTTAATCCATCAGCAGCAATGCTCTCCTCATATATTTCCTGGGGGGAGGGGGGATCTCCCACTTTCCAAATTAAAAGGTGCTAGTAAATCTGCATTGCTACTATGACTTTCTTGTCATGCAATTGCTCAGTGCCTTTAAACCTCTTGTGCCTGCATTATTTATGGAGTTTAATACAATCCCTTGGCTATGCTTAGAGAGCGTGTCTTCATTCTGTGCTTGTGTTGGGTTTTTCATGTGAGTACTGCCCTGGGTGTTTGAAAAAGATATTGTATCTCTGCAAGAGACTGACATTTACTACTGTTAGTAGGACTCTAGTACTGTTAGTAGGACTCTAAAATACACTATTTTTCTTTAACTGCTTTAACTGACACTTTACATAAAACCAGACTTCTGTGCTACCATTACGTTAAAAGGTAAAGGTATCCCCTGACAATTAAGTCCAGTCGTGTCCGACTCTAGGGTGTGGTGCTCATCCCCATTTCAAAGCCGAAGAGCCAGCGTTGTCCGAAGACGCCTCCGTGGTCATGTGGCCGGCATGACTCTCCTTGCCGCAGCGCGTAGCATACGGCTGGAACACGGAGCGCTGTTTACCTTCCCGCAAGCGGTACCTATTTATCTACTCGCATTGACATTCTTTGGAACTGCTAGGTTGGCAGAAGCTGGCCAAGCAACAAGAGCTCACCCCGTCGCGGATTCGAACTGCCAACCTTTCGATCGACAGCTTATGGTTCAGCGGTTTAACCTGCTGCGCCACCTGCTAGCAGCCTACTAAATTAGAACTAAACAGAGAGAGAGAGAGAGAGAGAGAGAGAGAGAGAGAGAGAGAGAGAGAGAGCGCGAGCAGTGCCAGGAGTACATCCTTGTGGCTCTGGCCATGCCCAGGAAGGATGGAGTGCAGCATGGGCAGGTACTACTGGCTGATGTGCCCACCGTTCTGCATGAGCCCATGTCTGTAAGCTGCCCTGACTAGGCTCCCTGCACTAGATGTTGGGTGGGACACTGGCTAGGGGTGTGGCCATCCATGAGCACCTCCCTCTCAGGGTGCTGGCACCCACCATCTTCACCAATGGCCATGTGACCGGGGTGCCAGGCACCAGTGCCCCCTGCTACATTCCCTGTCTCTCTCCCATTCCCCCAGCCCCTGCTCCCTCTCCAGCTTCTCCCTTATGAATCCCATGTGCAGCCTCTCCATCTCCTAGGTGTGACAATGCATGCTGTGGGTCTGCAGGATTTGGGCACTGGGGATTTCCACCCCCAGCTATTGGCACCACCCAGCAGTATGTGCCTCGTGGATGGGGGCATGGCCCTGCTCGCTGGTCACAGGCCGGATCTGGCTTCTTACCCCGTGCCTCTTCTTACCCTGTTCCTGGCATGCCTCTTCTCCCTTTGCATTGTTTCTGTCCTTCCACCCTCCCTATGGCAATGGCTGGTTGTGGCTTAAGGGGTGTGGCAGTGCCCAGGGGTGTCGAGATACCCAGGGCTGTGCTCTGCGTGCCCATCTGTGGGCATGGAACAAACAATGGGCCATGCTGGCTGCATATAATTCCTCGTGTCTCTGGTCCTGAGTTCGGCCATCTTTGGAATCCCGTGCATGTCTTCTTGGTGGTAGGCTCTCTGGTGTACCAGGGATCTGGCTCACAGGTGTGTGTGTGTGTGTGTGTGTGCGCGCGCGTGTGTGTGTATGTATGTGGGTGGGTGGGTGCACGCGCATCAGACTGGGGCTTGTGAGGCATCCTCCTGGGTGGCATGGATTGGCTGGCCATTGTTGGACTGTGCTTGTGTTCTGGCTTTTGTGGGTGCCCATGGGCATGGGGGTGGTGCTGGTTTGGGCTTGTACAGCATATTGTGCATTCCACCACATGGGTTGGCATCTATCAACCCAGTATTGTTGGGTCAGTAGGCAGCTACCACACCTGCACATATTGCCAGTGGTTGCATCTGTGAAGTGGCAGTGCTACGATGGAGATGTGCATGCTCAATGACCATCCAGCATCACATGTCTACCAAACAACCACCATATGCATGTGCAGTGGTTGCCTGGCAACCTGCCAATGCAATGTCACGCCTGCACACCTTGGTCATAGCCGTGATGCTGCACCAATGCTCTGGCCTTGTGTGGGCTTCTGGATGGTGCTGTGGTTCCTCGTGGGTTTGCTGAGTGGGCTGCACCAGCGTGGCATGGTTGTGGTCACACTGTTCCTCCTTCTCCTCCCCCCTTGCTCTGTGGGCTTCAGGATCTGGTGGTTACTGCACCATTGTTGGAGCGATGTCATGGCATTGTCTGAATAGGATTGAGCCATTACCCACTTGCTTTATTCTGCTGTGAAGCAGTTTTAGGTGCTGAAGATACCAGCTACCATTCTTTTGAAGAAGAGGCTTATTTCTTCAGCAGTGAGATATGCTAGTAAGCAATATTTTGGGTACATGGAAAATGCTTCATGCCTATGTGCTCATTTCACTTCCTTGCACTGCAGCCTTTAAATATAGTTTTACTTCCATCAATAACTTTTAGCTGACAAAAACAATTTCCCAACTGCTATTGTACTATGTAGAATTTGTTATACAGCTGTAATTCAACTTGTCATGTTGTCCAGTAAAAATATTCCCAGAAGGCAATCCACCAGTTTCAGTCACTGTCACTGGAGCTTAAGCAACAACGAGGCATTTGAGAAAGTCGAGCCTGCTATCCACTCCTCATCAGCTGCTGGTGACTTTTTCCCCACATGTCACCTTAGGTGGTATAGTTAGGGTCAACCTTTGTAAGTGTTCTAACTGAGTGGCGAGGGAAGAGGGGGGGGGAATGGGACCAATGCTAAAGATGCTGCATGGAGCAGGTGATATTGTGCTTGTTATTCAATTGCTGGCTACATGTAACAAAAATGTGAGCACACACAAAGGCAGGACAGTAATAAATGTACAGTAGATCCTTTCTATCTGTGGGTTCGGGATTTGCAGATTTGACTCACTGCAGATTCTACAGATCCCTTGCAGACATCGAGGTCTGACTATATATTGCTAGCATCATGAAACACAGGCATGAAACACAGGAAGCCTGATCCTGGCTCCTGCTTATAGTTACTGGGGCTCCAATCCTATACACACTTTCCTGGGAGTAAGTTCCGTCGAACACAATGGAACATACTTCTAAGTAGACATGCTTAGGAATGCACTGTGAGTTGCACCTGGAGCCACCACAGTCTACTCTCATATAATGCATGAGGCAAGCAGATGCAGAGCTGCAGAGCTCTATCCCGTTGGTTCTAAGAGGTGCCCTTGCTGCAGCGGCTAATCACGCAATGTGATCGTTGTTGGGAGCTGGGGGACCTCTCTGTGAGCTAAGCATATGGTACAAGGGAGCCAGCAGCTATTAGGGGGCTCGGGCTTCAGAGACGTCTTCAGGCGCAGAAAGGAAGAGGTGTGTGCATCATGCATCCCCTGCAATTGTCAGGCAGAGTGGAGCCTCTGGACTGGCTGGTGTGAATGCAATGGTATGTGGTTAGCAGACAATAGCCTCCTGGCTGAAGCACTTGAGGCCTCCAGCCCTGCCAGCTAAGCTCAGGAATCCTATTTGGGTCTATAATTGGTACAGTCACCCACAACCCAGTCATTATACAGAGTACAAATAAAACAAAAGCAATGAAACAAAGAAAGGCAGAGAGATATTTTTCTTGATGCTTTGGAAACCTATTGGTTCCCATACTTTCCCAACACTTTGTAATTTGTAAGAGGACCTACACGGTGAGATGATAATAAATTTCCTTTTTTCTTTTTAGAAGTTTTAAGGGTATGTTTGTCTTAATTGTACTCACTAAGCACCATGGAATGAAAATACATACAGCCATCCTTTTTAGAGCACTTAGAGAACGTAATTGTTGGTTTTTCTTTCTTTTTTTTTTCCTTTTCAAAGTGTTAACCATTAACAATAACAATAAGAACAACAACAATAAATATTTTAGTTCTGAATCATAATTCCCATCTATATAAACACTGTGATCTGAATCTCCGCAGGAACTTGGATATCCACATTTGAATTCTGTCTCTGTACTTTGGGTCTTCAGGCCAGCGGATGGCGCAGTGGGTTAAACCGCTGAACCATGAGCTGTCGATCGAAAGGTCAGCAGTTCGAATCCGCGACGGGGTGAGCTCTCGTTGCTTGGCCAGCTCCTGCCAACCTAGCAGTTCCAAAGCATGTTAATGCGAGTAAATAAATAGGTACCACTTGCGGGAAGGTAAACAGCGCTCCGTGTTCCAGCTGCATGCTACGCACTGCGGCAAGGAGAGTCATGCCGGCCACATGACCACGGAGGCGTCTTCGGACAACGCTGGCTCATCGGCTTTAAAATGGGGATGAGCACCACACCCTAGAGTCGGACACGACTGGACTTAATTGTCAGGGGTCACCTTTACCTTTACTTTGGGTCTTCAACTCCACTGATATGAATGGAGAAGCCTCTCCTTGCCTGGAGATCCATGTGCCCATCAAACCTGCCTACTCACATCTTTTAAAGGATTTCTTTTTCTGTGATAACAGTAGGTTCAAATTTTATCTCTGCTTTTAAATCTGGAGCTTATCGTTCTCAAATCTCCATGCCTCTAGTCTAGTGCATGAAGAATGTGCACCTTTTCTCATCAATGGCAAATCTCCAGTTCATTCAATGTTCTCAACCAGATCTATCACAGTAGTGAGAAGGTGTCAGTAATGAGAAGGTGAGAATGCTCAGGGCTACCTTTTGCCTCTCTTGTTTCTGAAGATGACTTGATGATCTTGATGCCTAAAGTTTCTATGTGTTATTATGACAGGGTGGGCTAGAATGATTTGATGTTGTGCACAGTACCATTGTCTGGTAGAAATTAATCCATAGTGTGTTTCCCATTAGTAGCAGTGGAAGGCGCGGCTCCCAGGGGAGGTGTGGAAACCATCTAGGGGAGCCACGGAGTGCCACAGAATCCTCTTGGAAAACAGTGCAATGCCAATTGGCAGGCATCAATGGGGAGCCGCAGCCAATGATCAAGGGAGCTGCAGGTCGAAAACATTTGGGAAACACCGCATTAGTCGTATTTTAAGCTGATACCAGTTTATAAACCCAGCACACTATGCTTTCCATTGACAATCCTAGTTCTGTTGGGCACCATTTCCAAGACTTCTAAAAACTACTTTTTTGCTAAATAGAATTGTTAGTTTTCAGTTGTCAGATATGGTCTATGGTCATATCAGAACCATTTTGGCTAGCTCAGTGGCATCATCAAGCAGGTGCAAGACCCTGTGCAATGAATGAAAGTTTCACAGCAGCATAGCTTAATAGTTTGTACCTAGTTTGAATGTACCATTTACTGGCAACACTGGAAATACTGGAAATAGTTGCAACTGACAGTCAAAAGGCATGAATTAAAAATATCAAGCTCTTATGGGAAATTAAAAAAAGAGAGAATTACCAAATACGTTTCAGTTTTGCCTGGTTCAGTAATGGTTTGAGGATAAATGCTTACCATTTGTATTCATACATTAAGTTCTTTTTCCTACTTTAGTAGGCTCGCTTCCTAGATCTATCATTTGTTTGATAAATTTCAGATGCCACTGCTGTTTTAATTACATCAACATAAAGATGCTTAATTGAACTTGTGGGAAGCTCGCAATTTGCATGACCCATAATTTCTTGAGCTGCCAAGCATTTGGCATGTCAATCAATAGGATATGATTATTTGAAGCTGATCATAAATTACTTAAGTATTGATTGTGTTGCCATATCCTCAACAGAGCACAGTATTACAGCTGACGTCAGTTCGTTGGCAAGGAAAGGGAAGATATACGGACCCCTTTATGGGACTATCTACATATGATTAATTGAATAATAACACATGATAATAAAAATAAAAACATAATTCATCTCCATATATTTTGTTGTCACTGCCATTTTACACGCTTGCATGGCATTCAACAAAATGATTACTTTTTCAATAGCCATAAGTAAAGCCATAAGTAAGCCCCCGTCAATAGCAAAACAAAAATGTGTTTGCAGCTTGGGCAGAGAATCCAGCTGAATTTTCCAGTAAGCAAAATAGTGTGTGTTACTGATCCTCTGTCTATTGGGAGGACTGACATTAATGGTGTTCAACAAAATATACTGGCGAAAGGATGACTGCTTTATGGTGGTGTAGAGTCTCCCGCAGGTCTCCAGTACAACACAGCCCCTAACTCTATTCCTTATAGCCTACAGGCATCAGGTTCATGCTTCCCTTGCTCTTCCCTCTCTTACTCCCTTTTGTACCACTGTAGTTTCTTAACATTATACAGTATCGTTGACATAAGGAGACCAGCTACCATGTGGGTTGAAGTTGAGTTTCCCTGGGCAGCTTCATCCACAATACGTCAGATGGACAGTCTGATTCACAAAGAATCCTCAGGTGATTTACAGCACACTCCGTTTGGACAACAGTGTCCTTACAGCGCAATCCTGTCTACATTCAGACCGGCAGAGCAATCGCACCACCGGTTTAGGGTGTTGCAAACGTGCCATAAAGCACGTTTGCGCACCCATTGAGTAAGCGGCTCTGGTGGAGAGGCTTGTGCCACTCCTCCAGCACCATGGGACAGATCAATGCTGTGGGGGGAGGGCGGAACGGGGTGTTTTGGGGAGTGGGACTGGTTGGCTGGGCCTGGGAAGGGGGAGGGATCAGTGTGGCACTGTCCTCTGCCATATCCTATCCCCTTCCTGGCCTGGCTGGTGTTACATGGCTGGCTCGAATGTTCACCAGAAAAATAGCTGGTGCACATTCAAGTAGACCCATTGGGGTGGATGGGGCTCTACTCGGAGTAAGGGCCGAATGTCCCTTTATCCCAAGGAGGCCTCTGGCTCTGCCAGTGCAGGCCCCATCCTGCACAGGATGCAGCGGGCACCTTATTTGCATCACCACATCCTGCTAGATAAAATTGGGCTATTAAAGGACCATGGGGCAGCTCCATCCTTTGAAGTACAGGCAGGTAATCTGATTCTTCATCACCCACAGTTTGACTACAGCATTCCTCAGTGACAAGGAGTTAGCCTTTCTTTTTTTGTCTGTTTGAACCAAATACAGATGCTCCCATGGAGAAGCAGCTTGTACACCCCCTCCCAATAAGCCCACTGTTTGTTGGTGGAAAAAAACTCCTTCTTATACTGAATTGTTGCAGATAAGCATCTCACCATGTAGGGGCAGCTGCCATAGCCATATCATTTTATAAAGAGTGTTAGAGGTTAAGTGCAAGAAGGCTTCTTGTAATCAATAACTCAGGTGACACTCGCACAACTTCTTCTTATGCTTCAGGGTAACTTTTTTCCCACCACCAGAAAATGAAGAAATGTGTGGAACCCTATATGTTTCCATGTGCATTCCATTGCCTGTTCAATTTTCCTTTTCTCCAACATCTAGCAACATGTTACTGAAACTTTATTGGGCTTCCGGTAGATGGTGCATCTACTGAACCTGCTCCTAACTACATATTTTCATTGGCTTTCTTAAAACACACACACACACACACACACACACACCAAAAAACCCCACCTCCCCAACCATCACATTTTAATGGAAGAGGTTGTGACCCTCTTCTTTAAGGGATGGCCAGGTAGCCTTTCAGGGGTTTGACAATCCCAGCTGCTCCACTCACTCATTTTTGTAGTTTAAGACAGGTAACAGAACCAGGAGGTTTTTAAAATGGTTGAGTTTGGTGGGTCATAAGTTGTGCAGGCTTGATGTAAGTAGCTCAGATAATAAGTAAAGATGCAGTTACTATCAAGCTGATTTTCACAGTATCCTGCTTCATTTTGTGTGAAGCAGTATCCTGCTTCATTCTTGCTCTATTACAATTTTGTGGCACATCTGAGAAACATCTGATAATGTTCAGAACCTTTTAGAAGTAACGTTCTAAACTGTTATCTAAACTTTTAGATAACGTTCAGAACTTTTAGAAGTAAGTGAAGCTATAGTTGTAATGCGATCCTGCGATCACTGAATTGATCAAGCTGCAGAAAATAAGTGCTAGTTAACTTTTATCTATGATAGAAGTTATCCGCAAATGCACTGTTGCAAAACCAGTGAAATCTGGTTGGTTCCAGCCAGAACAACCTGCAAATTAGGATTCCTTTAATGGGCTTTGAATGTATTTTTTTAACTGAAATGTGATACTACTACTATGTGTATCACATTTCAGTTAAAAATAATTAAAATGTTTCATGTGAATGAATTAATTGGCATTTAGTTTTCGAGTAAATTAGATGCTTGATTTATATAGGCTGAAATTTGATTTAAAAGGAAAGCGGATTAATACATGTATAAGATAGAGAGCAACTTTAAAAAAGCAAATACTTTATCAGAATGACATGCTACCGTTAATTTGAACAGGAAATTAATAAATAACTCAATTTCAATTATTCTCAAGCGTTCATAAATCATCTAAAGTTACTTTTCACTGTTAACTGCAGAGTATTTTATAGCCAGTCCCCTAGTTTTTTTTTAGTTTTTTTTTAGAACTTGTAACTTCAGCCATTTGGAAGATGAAATGATACAGTTGCATTATCAAAGTATTGGCACTACAGTCAAATTTGTTGTATTTTAAAAAATATACTATAGAATTAGAATTTAGTATATTTTTAATAGGGCTATACATTTGTGTTCAATTGTTAAACATATTTCCTGATAATTACTATAGATGATGAAATATTTTAGTATATTTTTATAGGGTTAGTACATTTTTATAGTATGATAAACCATATTTCCTTATAATTACCAGAGGGAGAGAGAAATAATTTATATTTTTATAAGGTTAGTACATTTTTATCACTGTACAGGGTTTTTTTTTTTTTTTTTGGCAGAGTAAGTACTTTCATTCTCTTCCTTCCTGCCCCCCTCCCATGTTATTTTATTTATTTATCCTTGCCTTTCATGGTGGTCACATTTTTAAGCAGCCTTTTATTATTGATAGAACTGAGAGATGATGACTTCCTGCATTTGTTTTCCATCTTGTGCACTTGTTAGTTTCTGAATAAATGTATCTGTTGCTGATTTTGAAAGAAGCACAAAGCATCTATGAGACACTGTGGAAGTTAATGACACTGTTAAAATGATGATAGATTGCTTTAATGGTAGATATGCACTTAATTGGGAGATGTATAACAAAATGTGGTATTTCATACTCCTCCAAAGAGTCAATCAGGAAGCATTACCCATTTGCACTTTTTGTCTTCACAATGCATCTACAGTATGATATCTGATAGGCATTGCTAGGCATGTATTCATGTGGTGTACATTCTTTCAGACAACCCATTAAATAGTGTTTGTTAACCTTTAATTCAGATGTCAGCAATAAGATAATATGATGTAAAACACAAGTCAATGGAGGGTCATAAAGCTTCTTCTACTACCGTTTTTATTAGCCTGTTATTCAATGCTGAATGTGGCTACACCCTGAAGCAAGTCTTGAATAAAGTACGGTGTCAATATATTATGATACAAACTCAACCTCTAAAATCAATGACAAGGATTATGTCTGTTGCTATCACCTACTAAAATATAGATACTCTCTTGGAATGGATGCGATGCATGCCAAGGCTCATCACTGCTGGGCTCTTTAATTTAACCCATTAGTCATGGAGCGCACTTGTAGAAGTTCCAGGCACGCAACTTCAATTCATGTGAGCATTAAGACAAGTGCACCATATCTGGCAGCAAGACAATTCAATAAGATACCCCCCTGAAGATGTAATCTGATATGGATTATTCCCTCCCCCTTTCATTGACTCATTGATCTGACTTTAAGCTATGGCTTTGGGGGGGAAGAACATTACAGCAGTATAAGGATGTATCAAATGTTTCTACATCAGAACAGTAGCATTCCACAAAGACCTACAGTACTGTCTGGGAGATGTGTACGCCCTGTCAGGTATATCAGATGCTGATCAGATGCAACTCAGGCCAATATCCCTGCCCCCTCCCAGCCCGGGACAGCCAATGGCTCCCTCCCTCGCTACTTACACCACACTATTCCTCTCAGGGGCGTCACTAGACGCGCGTCACCCTAGTGCGGGGACGCGCGTCACCCCCCCTAGGGGCACGACGTTATAGGCGCGGGGGGAGGGGGCCACCCGGCTCCCCCCCCCGCATCGCGTCGCCCCCTCCGGACGCTCTGAGGCCGGCCCGGGAGCCGGCCTCGGAGCGTCCGAACCCTTCGGCGCTCCAGGGCCTTCTGAAAGAAGGCCCAGGCAGCGCGTCAATCCGGGTATTTTCCGGATTTTCGCACATGCGCAGACCCGTTTTGAGGGCTTTTTGCCCTCAAAACGGGTCTGGGCATGCGCGAAAATCCGGGAAATACCCGGATTGACGCGCTGCCTGGGCCTTCAGAAGGCCCTGGAGCGTCGACGGGGTCGGACGCCCCGAAGCCGGCTCCCGGGCCGGCCTCGGAGCGTCCAGAGGGCGACGCGCGTCACGGAAGTGACGCGCGAGGGGGTGCGCGCGTCACCCCATGACGCGCGTCACCCCCTGGCGCCCCCCCCCACCGCCACGCTCCAGTGACGCCAGTGATTCCTCTGTAAAAATGAGGTGCCCAAGGCAGGATGTAGCAGCTAACAGGATGTAAAAAAATATTAAATAGTGAAAATCAATAGTGAAAAACAAAACAGTAAGTAATAAATGCTTGCACTTGAAAAAACCAAAAAGAGGCTCAGTGGCATTACTAGGGTGGACCTCCTCCTGTACCAGATACAGCCAGAAAAGTCTTTGGAGGCCAGGTCCTGAGGCTTCCTGAGGTGGAGCCCAGGTCTATTGACTGGGCGGCCTGGTCTACCGGCCGAGTAGACCTGGACTCCGCCACTTTTGGTGTTATCCCCCTTGGCAGTGCTGTGCAGCTGATGGGTCAAGCCCTACCTCGCCTCACCTGGTGCATGTGGTGGGCAGAGCACATTGATTTCTGACGGCAACAACAGCAGCAGGCACAGTTGCTGCTGCTGTGCTAGTGGGCCCCAGCGGCTGGACCTCCTACCCGCTCCTCCTTCAGCACCAGCTGCAACAAGAGTCGTTGCCAGTTGTTGCGCTGCCGTCGTGAGAAGCTCTCAGCAATCTTTGGAAAGCTCTTCAGAATGATGCATAAAGTTCTCAGCCTGCTCTGGGGGGCCTCAATCGCCAATGGTTCTCTCCAGACCTGCACCAGCTCTTTAGCTGGCACAAATTAAGTGCATTCTGCTGCTGGAACACTACTTTCAACGGTGTTCACACCAAATAGGATTGGGCCATTAGTGTTTCCAAGTATTCAGTGGTTAAGGGCATTCAGCAATAGGAACACTGAAAATACAAAAGCGCAATCTTGTAATATTTTTATTAGGACCAACCAATACAACATGAAGCCTTGAGCAGTAAGCTGTCCAAGTTTTGAGATGTTAAAAGCTTGCTGGACTTTGGCCTCAATCATATCAGGGACTTGCACTTGTGGAACTAGCATTTCAGCAACACAAGACCCTTTACAGTGGTGCAAAAGCCAGACCGCCATTGCGAACTTCCAGGCTGCTGCTGCAAATGGGCAGTGGCGCAGTGCACACCGTAGCAGCTACCAAATTGTGTGGTACATGACCTATGTCTCTGAACATGACTCCTCTCATGTAAACCAGCCCAGCCCAGAGGTTGTGGGTCAGTGAAATGACTAAATGTTTACTGGGTCATGTGATGGCATCTGGTAAATTTGAATTAGATTATTATAATAGGCTAAGAAGTGTTAGCTTAAAGAGGCAGAATGTTGACCTGTCTACTGTACTTAATATAAATTTTGAATAATTCAGACATGCAGAGGATAAATAATATTTGGGGGCTTCAGCTGAAAGGGAGTGAAGCCTCCACTTCTTTTGATGTTGGTTCGTCACTGATAATTAGGAATGTGAGATTATGTACCATCACTTATTCTGGTAAATAATGTCATCTCCTCCAATTAAGATCAACCGCACACACCTCTTCAATTGCTTTATTAGCATTGTTGTCAAGTTCTGAAGAAGCTATAATTAACTAGTCATCGTAATTACCACTAGTTTCCAAAATGAGCACAGTAAATAATTTATGCAAGGTTTTTTTTAAAAAAGTTTTAACTCTCACAAGATTATGTTAAACAAAACTTCAGTGCATGCAGACTGCAGAAGCAATGAGGCCTTGTGCAAAAGGACACTTAGCGCCCAATCCTAACCAAGGCCTGTGTTGGCGGAACATGTGTTCCACTGGTGCAGGTTGCCACAAAAGTGCCATAAAGTGCTTTGTGGCCGTGCAGGGAGCCAGTGCACCAGCAGGAGGGCTAGGGAACCTTCCTGAGCACACCAGTGGAGTGACAGAAGCCCGCTGGAGCAGGTAAGCCCAGTGCAGGGGGTGGAATGAGGTGGGCAGGGAGGGGTTGAATTGGGCGGGGGAGGGTGGCGCAGGGAGGGGATGGGGCAGGGGGTGGGTGGATTGGGCCCAGAAGGGGGGTTGGGTTTGTGGCGCACACCAAATCTCATCCCCCTCCTTCCCGAGCCTGATTCACCTGCACAAATCAACACAGACTTGAGCCAGCGATATCGCTTGTGCAGGTCTGAGTTGACTCATAGTGGCTGCTGGGGTTTATCCTGGGGCAAGGGGACAAATGTCCCATTACCCCAAGGAGACCTCCAGCAGACGAAAATCTCGTGCAGCATGCAGCGTAGCCGGCGCCGGCACCGCTGCATTTCCACGCGGGGATTGAGTTAGGATTAGGCTGTAAATAGAATAGGATTGCCCTTCATAGATGTGCTATAATGTGTTCACAGAACATCTATGATTTCAGATCACCTGTGATCTTTCTGGAACAGGACACTGATGTTCCATTGTCTCATGAATTGATCACTACAACACGTCAAGACAACACAACTCAAGGGGAGGCTTACTTCTGAGTAGACTTGCATAAGGATTGCACTGTTAGAAGGGGGCATAATTTACTAAATAATGGGAAAATCAGAGATGGGGCTTGAGGTGGGCCCATTAACGACCCATCTCCTCTTATCCTGTAATCCAAGTGCGTCTTCTCACGTGTCTAGCTATACATTATATGTACATTATAGCACTGAATTGAAAGTGTTGGCATAAATAATAATAATAAATAAAGCATACATATACGTATACATATACGTATATATATATATATATATATATATATATATATATATATATATATATATATATATATATATATATATATATATATATATATATATATATATATAATCATTTTTCAACAAAAAGTAGTTCACAAATCAGTTTCCAAAGCTAAGCAAATAAATAAATGGTTCCCTGTCCTCAAAAGGCTTACAATATCAAAAAGATGCAAAAGAGACACTAGCAACAGCCGCTGGAAAAGACGCCATGCTGGGGTGAAGAGGGACATTTGGTTTCCTGCTGCTAAATGTAACAGGGCACCACTTTAAAAGGTGCCTCTTTACCCAGTTACCAGGGGACCTCACCAGTGTGGCTGTGAAATCTACAGGTCTGCTTCCCCTAGTGAGTTTAGGAGTATCCTGGAGGTAAAAAATATCTGCCTTCCATTGGAACTCTATCCGATAGGGTGGCCAGAGGCAAAGAGAAGTGTGCTTCTGTGCCTTTAAGACCTGTGTAGAAGAAGGGACGCTGAGTAGACTAGATGACCCCAAGGTCCCTTCCAGCTCTAAATTTCTGTGATTCTATGAAGGTGTTTCAATTGGTGTGACTTTCTACAAGGCTATTAAAACTGCAAGATCTCATTTGCAGCAGCTTACACAACTTTCTCAGGAAGGTTCTATTTAGATGTGGGTCCCCAATGACAGCTCCTCTTTGTCACCAATATATTACATTAAAATAATAGAAACTGGTACATTTGCTCAATAGGGTAAAGCTTTTTAAAAAAGATGCTTTTATCTTTATTCTTTATTTCGGTTCTAACTCAGCTGAGTGCTTAAATCATTGCCGATCTTTATACATTTGTATAATGCCCTTTACGTTAACTGGAGAGAGACAGAGACAGAGATATGTTTGTTGAACTTTTTTTGTAGAACTGGGACCACATTCCTTCCTTATTATTATTGTTAAAGATTATTTCTATGAAACCTTAAGCTTTCTCCATACAGACCTGTCATTCCCGTTACCCTTAATTAGTGTAATATGTGCTCTTTGAGAGAAGAATAGACCCTGTAGCTATAAATTGTGACTTTTGAAAGAAAAAGTCACATCCTTTTTGAGTTTCTGGTTGAGCTAGCTGCAACCTAATTTCAGTTAGCAATTGTGGCAGATAGACATCAAAATTGAGAATTGCAAATACTGAAAATGTAAGGAAGCTTTTGGCTGATTTTTCCCCCCACCATTATTATAATTCACAATGTAGATGAAATATGAGCATATCTGTTCTTATTAAAAAAAATTGTCTTGTTTATCCACTTATATCTCTCCAAAATTAACTACTTGGATTCTTTAGACTGTCATCTGATTCCAGCTATTTGCCCAAGCACAGGAGCAGACATGCAAAGGGCCCCTGTCATGGGTGGAACAGATCTACAAGCAAACGTTCTGCTTCCATTTAAATGAATAAGGTAGCCCCCATGCTCAAGTGCTCTGTATGTACATTGGAGAGCATGCACAACATTGGATTGTGTCATGCATGCAAACCATGCGCTCTACCACTATTTATGATGCCTTTGGAGTTTTAACTGGACAACAAAATTGGTGTTCTTACTTTCTTTTTGTTCCATAGTGCTATAATAAGCTTGTGGAATCCATCTGAAAAACTGGACACAAAAACTAAAATATTGCCATTTGCATGGGCATGCGTGTCTGGGATGGACATAGAGATCCAGCATGTCTCCAACGGTGGTGAACCACATAACTCTGGAAAGCTCAGTAGCAGGGCTGGACAATGCTAGCCATTTTCTGATTCATTTCCTGTGTCTGGCAGTCAGAGAAACAAATGAAGGTTCCATAGTGTCACACTACATGTTACACAGAATGCGTAATGTAAAATGGCGAGTTTCGCTCTTGTTCTTTTAGACAGCAGCTGGGGAACGGACGGGACAAAATGAGGTGGAACCACAGTGGGAAGGTGGGGCTTTTGGTCTTTCCACCCTCTTTCCACCCTCTACTATTCTGATTCTGATCATTCCCTTGAATGTGCTATTTTATAAAAACGAAAAAAGCTCCCATTAGCTTTCAGTTTACCTATTATGGCTAACAGCTTCTATAGACCTGTGCTCCACAAATCTGCCTGAACACCTATCACTTTGATTTTGCTCTTCTTCATAACAAACAGTGCATTTCAAAACATTGGCCATTATTCTAGGTGCCTCCAGTCGCTCCTGAGTTCTGTCAAAACAATGACACTTGTGCATAATTCTCAACTCACAGAACTGTGAGTGCATCAGAGTTATTATTTATAGTAAACTACCTTGGGCAAATATTCTGGAAAGGCACACTAAAAAGGCAAATTAATAATCAGGAAGCTCTGTGCTAGATGCTGCATTCACAGTCTCTCAGAACAATTGGGAATAAAGAGGGAAAACCTCTTGCAACCTCTATCAGCTGTCTGATGGAGCATACATTGTGACAAAAAGATGTTTGAACTCCATCTAACACTTTGCCTCGCTCTCTGTCCCTTCCACCAAGAGCAAATGAGTACTGTCAGGGCATTCACCTTTCCAACAGATAGATCAGTTATAAGTGAAAGAGCATGCAGGTTTACTGCCAAATTCTGGGCATTATGATCTTTATTGATACAAAATCAGAGGCGAAACAAGGGGAGTGTCCTGTGTGTTGCCTTTGCTGCCAGAATGGCTCCAACAGAAGGGGGAGGGGCCGCTGACTCCAGTGTAACGGAGTCTTGCAGAACTACTTTCGTTCGCTCCACCCTTGTTTCGCCTCTGTACAAAATAAAGTACAGTACATACGCAGTGGGTTAAACTGCTGAACCATAAGCTGTCGATCGAAAGGTCGGCAGTTTGATTCCCGCGACGGGGTGAGCACTTGTTGCTTGGCCAGCTCCTGCCAACCTAGCAGTTCCAAAGCATGTCAATGCGAGTAGATAAATAGGTACCGCTTGCGGGAAGGTAAACAGCGCTCCGTGTTCCAGCTGCATGCTACGCGCTGCGGCAAGGAGAGTCATGCCGGCCACATGACCACGGAGGCTTCTTCGGACAACGCTGGCTCTTCAGCTTTGAAATGAAGATGAGCACCACACCCTAGAGTCAGACACGACTGGACTTAATTGTCAGGGGATACCTTTACCTTTACCTTACATACTATGGGCTTTTTGGGGGGCCCAAATAGTATTGATCTTGGCTCATATCTGCTTTATTGTGGTTTTGATCCAAAGATCCTGCTGCACGAGCAGAAGACATTTTCACTGGCAGAGATGCAAGTCACATTTCCACCATTTGCAATCTCCTGCACCCTCTGAAAACTGGCTCCAGTGGTAGGGTGACTCCACAGATGGGGCCTTTGAGGCATGTGCTGGGGCCCTTGCCCCCACAGAGGGGTCCACACCTCTGCCACGCCAATGTCTGAGGCAGTGAGAGTCCATTGCCACCTCTGCTCCCCACTGCTGCCCAGTAAGCAAAGGCCCAGGTACCAAAAACCAGAGAGCTGGTTAGGAACGACCTAACTGGCCTAAATGAGTTCAAGTCATTGGAACAGATGAACTGCATCCTAGAGCAGTAAAAGAACTTGCTGATGTACTCTTAAGAACCTCTTTCAATTATCTCTGAGGAATCCTAGAAGACAGGGGAGATGCCACAAGCCTGGGCACAGGCTAGTGTTGTCCCAATTTTCAAAAAGAGGACCCAGGAATTTACACACCCATCAGTCTGACTTCAATATCAGGAAAGATATTACAAAAAATAGTCAGTCTGTACACATCTTGATCTCAATGCACTGATAAATAGAAGTCAACATGAATTTGTGAAAAATAAATCCTGCCAGACAAGTCTCATCTATTTTGTTGATCAGGTTAGTTATTCAGTAGATGGTGGTGGGAATGTTGTGGATGTAATTTATCTTGATTTCAGTGTAGCATTCAACAAAGTTCCCCACAACATCTTGATCAGCAAACTAGTAAAACATGGGCTAGCTAGATGATATAACTGTTACATAGATTCATAATTGGTTGGACAACCATACACAAAGAGTGTTCATCAATAGCTTCTCATCACCCTGGAGGACAGTTTTGAGTGGAGTACCCCAGAGCTCTGTCTTGGGTCCAGTTATCTTCAACATCTTTATCAATGACTTGAAGGACCCGATTCTATGCTTACCAGGCAATTATGCAGGAGCAGAGGCAGCAGAGGGCTGTCTTCTTCCCCAGTACTATTTCACAATTCTCAGATATTCTGTTCCCTGACACTGTGTTGGGGGCCAGCCAGGGTAAGGGTATGCAGGATGTTTAGCACCAGGGAAAGAAAAGCATTGGCCCAGAGCTGTGGCCACTCCCCACTGCCTCCTGATAAGCTTCCCCATTAGATGCCCATCCAGGAAGCCTACCTAGGTATTATTTATTTATTTAAAGAATTTTTACCCCGCCTTTCTCCTGATAAGGGCAATCAAGGTGGTTTACAATTAAAACATGTTAAAATGCATAATAAAAATACAATACAATAAAAATAATTAAAACAGGTAATTAAAATAGTTAAAAACAAACAAACCCCAGTGGGTCACCTTATGATTGCATTTATTAAAAAGCCAGCCCACCATGTCAGACCATGAATGCATGCAAATCTTCCTTCTTTACATCCACTGTACCTGTGGGTGGCAGCATGAAGGAGAACTTATGTCCGTCTGCTTCCCTGATCCCAGGCACCATGAGAGGGTCGATAATAGCGCTTCTTTTCAAAACATGGGGGCATACCACTGAGGGATCCTTCAGGGTGTCTGCCCCATGAGGATGTTCAGGGTACTGCAGATAGGGGAGTTATCAGTGTGTCCATTAAGTAGAAGTGTATTCTGCTCATGCAGTGGAATTTTGGATCCAACCCTAAAACTATTGACTAGTTGGGCTCTCGTCTTATATTTGCGCATTTGCTAAGTGTCACATTTCACACTTCTGGTCCTTGCTGCATTTCATTTCATTTCATTTCATTGTCATCACTCCAACTCTGTTTTTAAATCACTTTGTATTTTAAGCATATCTTCTAAAATATTTGCAGCCCCTCCCCAGTTTTTGTCATTTGCAATTTATGTTAGAAGAAAAGGCATTAACTGCATTTCTATGTCAGGAGCAAGTTATATTAGATACTGCAGCCCCCCCTTTTTTTTCTTCTAAACAGCTTAATCAGCAAACAAGTAGGACTAAGAGGGGCAATAATTCAGTGTCCTTTTGGAAGATGAATGCTTAATTTCATCTTTATCAATGACTTGCAGAACTGCCTCTCAGAATATAAAATAAACAAGTAACAAAGAGGACTCTGGAAGTTTTTGAAATTAATGCTTTTGCAGCTCTTAGCAGACTGACAAATGTAAATATTAAAAGAGTAGCAATGAGGATAGTAGACCATACATTTAATCAGTAGTGAGACTAGGTTTTATAGTTCTGATTCTCCTAAAATGAGGGGCTCCAGCTCAAATGCCAGCAAAAAAGGCAAGAACATATTGAGCCAGGACACTGGAAGTTATATGGCATTGGTTTCAAAGAGAGCTTTATCAAATCTGTATCCAAATCCTACTCACATTTCCTTGTGAATAAACCTCATTGCTTTCAATGTACTATATTCTGTGTATTCATATTATAATCCACATAAAATGCTGCAGCTGCCCGTATAATGGATTAAAGTTTAGCCTTTTCAGGGCTGTCAAACAAAGCCCAGGAACATTATGAGATTCTTTGATGGGTGCCTTTGCGGTGTGCAAAGTGTGGTTGCTGTCTATCTATACTGCATTGCTTTTAATGGTGCGCATTTGGAAGAACACACAAGTGCATACTCCACTGAAGCAATGCAGTGCAGATAGACTACCAACACTGGGGCATACATTTTAATGTGTACAAACCATGAATGTTGCATTTGTTATTTCAGAAATCCTTACACTAATCCTTTTAAGATATTTCATTATTTCATTATTATAATTGCTATGGAGCTGAGTCTGAGAGAATGTGGTTTACGAAAGCTAGTTAGTTCAGGGCCTAAAGATTTGAATCAGGAACTTCTTGCCTTATCTCATTAGGGCAGCCTAATCAGAGGCGTCGCTCCGGTAGGGGCGGGGCCGTAAGTTTCGCTCGTCCTAGTTCCGTTCACCGAGCGAGCAGGAGGCAGCCTCGCCCCCTCACTGTCGGAGCCATTCCCCTGCGGAGAAAGCAGCAGGCAGGGTCTCTTGCCTGCTGCTTTCTCCGCATGGGAATGGCTCCGACAGTGAGGGGGCGGGGCCACCTCCTGCTCGCTCAGTAAACGGGACTAGGACGAGCGAAACTTATGGCCCCGCCCCTACCGGAGCGACACCTCTGAGCCTAATCTCATCCTGGACTTACGCTGATGGATCTTGCAATCCATCAGCTTAAGGCACATTCTGGCGGCATGAAAGCTGTGCACTTTAGAACTGCAAGTGCAAATGAGGCTCTGTGCATGTGCTAGCAGCTCCTGGGCGCCCTGCTGGAACAGGTAGGTTGGCGGCAGGGGCTGTTTGGGGGAGGATCAAGGATCAGAGTGGGCCTAACTGGGGGGGGGGGAAATTCAGTGGCAGCAGCGCACACCAGGATCCTATCTGCCTTTTCCCAGCCTGACATGCTCCCTGAGGCTCCTCGGATTGATGCCAGCTAAATAGCTGGCATACGTCCAAGAAGACCTATTGAGGCCAGGCAGCCTACAGGAGACCCCTCCCTCCATAGCATGCAGCACGTTCTCTGCCGGCAGTACTACATGCTCTAGGCAGCCAGAGGATAGGATTGGGCCATTAGTCATCTCAGTTCACCAACTCTAACACAATCCTATTGGAATTAGGAAAAAAATAGTAACATAGAAGTATGACTCTCAAAATCTATTGTGAAGTGTGCCTGTCAGGATATTAAAATTGCACCTCTAGTTAAGAAATGACAAAATCAAACTGAATCAACTTGCATTCCATATGATATACCTTTATCTATGATATATCTTTCTTCTTCCCCACAATGTTCCTTGTGGACACTTCTGATTTAATGTCCTCAGAAATCTCCCTCATTTATAAAGACATTTCCATTCATTCTGTGGAGGAATGAGCTGGTTTCTCCATTGACGTGAATGGGGAAGTTCATTTGTGCAGGGGCTCTGTGTGTTCATTGAAATGTACTTGCAGTTCTGGACTGGGAGTCGAAGGGCAATTAGAGCAAATTCCCATGAGTTTAGTTACCAAGCTATAATGACTGTAATGCCTAATGATCTGCTTCATGACAAATGTTACTGTGTTTATCTAAAAAATTAGTAAACAATGAATAGAAGAAAATTGCCTTCCTTGACCAGAATGGTGTTTGCATGATAAGAAACCACTATCAGTGCCAGCTGATCTATGATCTGTCTCATACAGTCAAGCTGTTGTCTCATAACTGCTAAACCTGGTTGAGTGAATTGGCCCTTTGTTCTCTGCAAATCTTGGTAAGTGTCCAGTACATATTGTGAGTCAGGAGTATAACTTATATTCACTCACAAATGAAATTCACTCACACATGAATGCAAATGAAAAGAAGGATCCTGAATATTAATGAAAGTGTATTTTACTATGTTCAAGCTTACGTCGGCCCTTTGTTACAAGGGACACTAAATGTTTGATGTATTTCTTGAAAGAGTCTCCCACAGACTAGAATATCACTATGAATTTAGACTACAAATTTGACTGTCTTTTTCACCACCAATGCACACAATGTGGTCTTTTCAGACATCAAGATTTTGCTTTTTTGCCCAGTATGCATATTTCATATTCAAGTCAATAGACAAAAATCTATTTTTTTTTTTAAATCCAGGGGAGTGGGAGGTGGTGGAGCAGTGGAGAAAGCAAGCAAGGGCAGCAACATCAGGTACCCAGGGATATTGGGGTGGCCCTTAATCCTCTGACATAGAAGTAGGGTTGCATGAACATACAAAGCTGTACACATCTCACCATCTACTGACAGACCGTGTGCAATGCCATTCCTTCTTTTTCTCTTCTCTCATATTCCAAACTTGTGACCGCAGAAGGTCTGGTTGCATAGGAGGAATGCAACACCTGCACAGAAAGTTCTGCTAATACCAGCTTGTTTGCTTCTCACACAGATATCTTAATGCTTGCGCCAGGATTCAGATAGTGATGTAAAGGGGGGAACAAAATGACACTTTTTAATCAATAATGAATAAAGGAAAATGGATGTAAAAAAGTTTTCCACATAGTAAGACCACATCTTGAAGACCGCAATTGTGCGTCCCCTCCTGAAAAAACCATCTTTGGATTCCTCCAATTTAAATAACTATTGGCCAGTTTCCAATTTGCCTTTTTTGGGTAAGGTGATTGAGCGGGTGGTGGCGTCTCAGCTCCAGGGAATACTAGATGAAACGGAGTATCTGGACCCTTTTCAGTCTGGCTTCAGGCGGGGCTTTGGGATGGAGACAGCCTTGGTCGCCCTGCTGGATGATCTTCGCCGAGGACTGGACAGGGGGAGTGCATACCTGCTGGTCCTTTTCGATACCATCGACCACGGTATCCTTCTGGGCCGGCTGGCTGAGTTGGGATTAGGGGGCACTGCGTTGCAGTGGTTCCGTTCCTACTTGGCTGACAGGTCCCAGATGGTGATGCTGGGAGATGCCTGTTCGGCGCCCTGCCCTTTACAGTGTGGGGTGCCACAGGGTTCTATTCTGTCTCCCATGCTTTTCAACGTCTACATGAAACCGTTGGGAGAGATCATCCAGGGATTTGGTGTTGGGTGTCACCAATATGCTGACGACACCCAACTCTACCTCTCCTTGCCATCTCGCTCCAGGGAGGCTGTGGAAGTCCTGGAGCGCTGCCTGGAGGCGGTTGGGGTCTGGATGAGGGCTAATAGGTTGAGATTGAATCCAGAAAAGACAGAGGTCCTACTGGTCAGGAAAGCTTCGATGCAGGTACTGAGTCACCTGCCCGTTTTGAATGAGGTTGCACTCCCCCTGCAGGAACGGGTGCGCAGCTTGGGAGTACTTCTGGATTCACAGCTCAACCTGGAAAGCCAGGTGGCGGCTGTGGCTTGGGGTGCGTTTGCCCAGCTTCGGCTGGTGCGCCAGCTGCGGCCGTATTTGAGTCGATCAGACCTGACCATGGTGGTCCACGCCTTAGTGACTTCAAGACTGCATTACTGTAATGCGCTCTACGTGGGGCTGCCCTTGAAGACAGTTCGGAAGCTGCAATTAGTGCAGAATGCGGCGGCCCGGGTGGTCGCTGGAGCTAGGCGGTTTGACTCTGTTGAGCCGCTGCTTCAGCGGCTGCACTGGCTGCCCATTCGTTTCCGAGCCCAATTCAAGGTGCTGGTAATGACCTTTAAAGCCCTTCACGGTTTGGGTCCAGGATATCTGAGGGACCGCCTTCTCCCATACATTCCGGCCCGCTCTCTTAGGTCATCTGAGGGGGCTCTCCTGCGTGTACCACCTCTATCGCAAGTTAGGGGAGTGGCAACACGTGGGCGAGCCTTCTCTGCTGTGGCGCCACAACTATGGAACTCCCTGCCAGGGGATCTGAGAACCACCCCCTCCCTTATGACTTTTCGGCGAGGGCTCAAAACGTTTTTGTTTCGTCTAGCGTTTGGGTGATGGGTTGTCGTCTGCCTCCTGTGTCTCAAGATGCTCTGCCATGCTGCTTTTGTGCTCCATACTGTTGCCCCCCCATTGGATTTTATTGTTTTTAAATTAAGTATGTATTGTTTTAAACTTATTTCTGTATTTTAAACTGTTTTTTAATTTTTGTTGTAAGCCGCCTTGGGCATTTGCCTCAGCATAGGATAAGGCGGGATATAATTTTTTTAAATAAATAAAAATAAATAAATAGTATAGATACTATTCTTGTTTAAGTGAGACTTGAATGCAGTTGGGTTACTCACTGCGCAATCCTAATGAGACTTCCGGTGGCGGAATTAGTGCTCTGCCTCCGGAAGCCATTGTAATCGTGCCGTAAAGCACGTTCACGATGACTTGCAAGTAAGGGCGGCCAGTGCAAGGCAGCTCAGTATTAAAGCCCATGCATTGTGTGTAAACAGTCTCAGGTTCAATTCTTAGTACGCTCTATCTCTAAACAGACCTGGGAAAGACCCGTCTCTGAAACCCTGGAGAACCACTTAGTGTTGACAGACTTAAGTTAGAATGGACCGATGGTTAGCTTCAGTTTAAGAATATACCTTCCTACAAGCATGCATCCTGGCATAATAAGACATGAACTCTACACCTAGTATCTAGGTAGTACATTGATGTTATCACTGTGTGCGATTTGTGTTACAGCAACAGAAATCATCTCCTACCAAAGGAGTCGTAGTCACAGTTAGTATTTCTCTAAGTATTGCTAATCTAGTGAATGCTATAAGCAAAACCACAAGAAATGCTGGCTTCCTTCTTTTCTGAAGATATGTGATCATTCCCAGCAAGAAAATACTTCCGAATCTTCTGAACACCTTGGAAAGGGTGAATGAAGTGGAGCAGTAGATTTACTTTTTACAACGGCAAAAAATATGTCACAAGTATTAATGTCAACAACTGGAGTTTTACCTCATTAGGCAATTTCTGATCTAAGGCTCTGATGATTATTCTCAGCAGAAAAAATATGCTAATTATTCGCTCTGAATGTAGAAGGAAAAAAGGTGTAAAATCTCCCTTTAGCCGTGTGACCATGTACTAATTGCATGTCATGTGTCAAAATAATGCAACTCTCTTTGCCTAAAGCAATTAGACATACAGAACTCTATTAATGAAGCACTGTCTGTCACTAAAAATGTTTTCAGTGTGATTGCTGAAGATTAAAATATTAACTTCTCAAATATTTATGATAGTTACTGACAGCATTTCAAAATGCTACTTTTAACAAAAGCTTTCTCCTCAGCTGTACTTTTTAAGTTGGATTTGAGATTCAAAGACATTATTAACATGCACGGTTTCTGGGCAATCTTTACGATTTCTCAAGAGTGTTTACCAAGTCTACACCAGATTCACAGAAATTCACAGCCCTTTTTATTGGACATGTACACTCTTACGCAACAACAAAAATCCACACATGTGTATGCTTCTTAGGAACACTAAGATCCTCTTTAATATAATGGTTTCTTATATAGATAGATGAATGTGAAGTCTGAGGGCTGTATCAATTCAGGTACTGTATTTGTGATTTTTTTTTAGATCATTCAGCAATGCGCTACCTCGTTTCTCTAGGCCAATTTGCCTTTTTTGGCAAGATTGTTTCATCTAAGATTGTTTCATCTTAGAACATTTTGATGCAAACTAGAGTAGCTCCGCAATCCTAACAAGACTTCTGGCAGCAGAGCGAGTGCTCCGCCGCCGGAAGCCATCATGAACGTGCCATAAAGCCGTAGGATTGGGCTGCCCGTGTTCAATAGGGCATGAGAGGAGAGGGACAAAGAAGGAAGGAAGGGTGGTGAAAAGAAAGGGTGGAAAGAAGGGGGTGGAAATGGGGTTCAGGAAGTGAAAGACCTCATAGTGTGCCTTTTTTCCTCTCAGTATTCATGCACATCTTCAAGTAGCCTTGAAGTCAACTTGCTTCAGTTGAATGAGGTTGTCACTTGCCTCCAGAGCTGGCACACATCCGAGGAGGCCCATTGGGGCCCATGTCGCTTACACCAGGGGACGGGGACGAATATCCCCTTCCCCCAAGGAGAGCCACATTCTGCTTAGGATGCAGCTGTCAGCCCTTTAGGCCAGTTGCCGCATCTTACACAGAATTGGGCTGTAAGCGTTGGCAGTGGCGTCACTAGGACACGCGTCACCCCAAGGCGCGGTTACGCGCGTCACCCGTGACGCCCACGAGTTTCGCCCCCGATTTCCTCGGAGTGTCCGGAACGGCCAGCGCTCCAGGGCCTTCTGAAGGCCCAAGCGTCAATACGGGTATTTTTAGTGTTTTCGCGCATGCGCAGACTGGTTTTGTCTCTGTGCATGCGCGAAAACACTAAAAATACCCGTATTGATGCTTGGGTCTTCAGAAGGCCCAGGAGCACCGGCCGTTCCGGACGCTCCGAAGCAGGTCCCGGGTCGGCCTCGGAGCGTCCGGAGGGCGATTGAGGTGGCGAGGGCGACAGAGGTGGCGCGCGCGGGGGTGCGTGCGTCACCCCTTTGCGCGCGTCACCCCGTAGCGACCCACTACCCCCGCTACACGGGAGCGACGCCAGTGAGCATTGGGTAACTGCAGAGAAATCTTTATGCAACTCCTAGTCCTAGTCCAGGAGTTCTTAGGACTTCTATCCTAGGACTAGAACAGCAAACTGCTGTAAATGACATCATATTATCCAGTAAATAATTATGGGGTGGGTAAATCAAATGTTCCAGAATTAATATTAATTACATATGTATGTATGTATGTATGTATTTATGTACGTATGTATGTATGGTATATTGCTCTTTTTCATTTCTATGAAAAGAACGTTTGCATTTCATTACATAATCTGAAATATGATGGCGATGTTTTCTGTGTAATCAGCGTACATGATGATTTACTGAGTAACGTAAGCAAAAAGAAAAAAAATCTACCTGGTTCCTGCCTCAGGGACCTTTCAACTTACATTTTGATGGTGGAGGAGACAATGGGCTGTTGGGAGCAGGTTGTGGCTCAGTCATAGAGCACCTGATTTGTATACAGAAAGTCCCAAGTTCAGTCCCCACCATCTCCAGATAAGAGAGATCCCAGGAGAGCTCCTCTCAGTGTGTGTTGACATCACTGATCTACATAGACCAATGATCTGATCTAGTATAAGGCAGCTTACTATGAAAAATGGAAGGATAACAATGGGGATCTACTCGTATATCCTACTCGTATATCCTACTTCGCTAAAAATAACAATGGGGAGCAGGGCAGAGATAATAAGGGATGGAATGTGAGCAAATGGAATCTTATGTGCTCAGGTTTTGTTGCAGCTCAGGATGAGAGGCTATAATGTTAAATATAACAGCTCTTTGACCAATAATGTGCGGCTTTTGGAAATACATTGGCTGAGCTCCTTTTTGCATCACAATTAATATAAAAGGCAAATAAGAATTTTTCAAGCATTATAATTATTTACCAGGTATGAACTGAGAGTCCACTGGATTAAAACATAAGCTTAATGTTCATGGTGAGTAAATATATTTAAGAATTTAAATGCTTCTTAAATATTGCGGTTCTCAAACATCTCTCTTGCGGCTCTCAAACACCTGAAGTTTATCGTATGTGGCTCTTACATGAAGCAAGTTTGGCCACCCCTGAAATATAACATGGCTTCCTTTTAAAATGTATTTCACAATACATTTGAAATAGCCTGGAAATTTGCTATGGAAGTTCATTGCAAGCACTTCCCAAAGAAAGACGGGGGGGGAGGGGTGGTGGTGTTATAGGTGGATTGGCCCTCATTTGCCTTGATGTCCTACTACTACTATTGGCACCATGACTGCCAAACCAACCACAATAAAGATTGATCAGGTTCAGTCCGACGAGGTCAGCCAGCTGGTCAGTCACCTGGAATGGCAACATTTCTAAGGGCCAGCAGTAAAGGAGCATCTGTTCCAACCAAGACTTATGTCCCAGGAACCCCTGCAGCCTAGAAGATGCTGCTTGGGGGAAGAGGTGGTGGTACCTGTCGGACCATGCAATGCTTGAAGCGGGAAAATATCCTGGCTTATTCCTGGTGAAGAAACAATATATTACCAGACTTATCAGACGTCCCGGTCTGGCCAGGACATTCCCAGTATTGGGGGGGTTCGTCATGGGCGGGGTCCTGGGAGGGCCCCCGCAGCCGTGACAGAAAAAATTGTGCATGCGAACAAGCAGCCAGGGAGCCCTTCTGAATGAAGGGCTTCCAGGCCGAGCCACGCGCATTCGCACAAGCGGCCTGGAAGCCCTTCGTTCTGAAGGGTATGTGTGTGGCTCGACCGGAAAGCCCTTCGTTCTGAAGGGCTCCCGGACCGCTCAGCAATCCTGGAGTAAAATGGCAGCAGCAACAGCTGCAGGAAAAGCGGTGGCGGCCACAGTAAGGGGGTAAATATTTTAAAAACAAAAAAACCAAAAAAAAACCATTGAAAGAAAGCCAGCCCCCAATACAAAAAAAATAAAAAAAATTGGCACCCCCCAAAAAATCAGGGGGGGGGGGTTGTTCCCGGATTGGGTCACCAAAAATATGGTAAGCCTATATATTACGGTACAACGTTACCATGGGAATAATTCCTTCCTTCACACAACTGTTAGGGACTTCTGCCTTTGAAAACCACCTTCTGAAAACAATCTTACATCAAACTTGTATAGCCCTGCGACATCCTTGCTGAAAAATTCAAACACCATTAATGCAGTTTCCCTTTAAATAAAACAAAAGGGCAATAAAAAGAAGTTTATAATTCATGATACTCCCCCCCCGACACACATACACACACATATTACTGGTGTTATCTAATATGCAGCTTCATTACATCCCTTTATTATTGTTTTTGCAGGTTGGAGGTATTTCTACACCTTAAAAAAAACTTCAGATAAAGAAGCCCTTAAAAAGACCGTTAGGAAGCTGACTGAAAGCTCTTCCCTATAATTGTGCTCTCTGGTACAGCCTGCAAAGGGGGGAGGGTCGGAGCAACCCTGGCTGATCTTTTGCTCTCCTTGTTTGCTGCTTGCTAATTGCCTTCAACCCAGGAATTCATTTTAGAATCTGGCGGAAACCCTTTCCGTGCAGGCCAAGTACGTAAACAAACAAACAAACAAACAAACCCAAGCCCAGGAAAGAGATTTTACTTTTCTCTCATCTTCAGATTCACCGGGGACAATGAGGGAGATTCATTAGGCCATTTGTTACTGTCATCTGCCATGATTCGAAATGAAATACTAAATGTTTCATGGACTCGGAAAAGAGAGAAGTATTTGTCTTTGTGTTGGCTATGCAAAGACTGCCTGGCTTTCAGTTTCCATACAAGAGGCCTGATGGATGAAAGGGGGGAGGGTGGTGCCATCTGAATGATGATGGGCTAATATCATCCTCTTGTCAGCTGTAATAGGCTTTTCCTCACAGAAATAATTCATAAAACCGCTACATTATATTCTATGCCTGACAGGCCCTATCTATCCTGCAACCCAGCAGGCTCACTACTAATAAGAAAATATGTGGTTCAGGAACCCTGAAAAATTAAACAGGTAGTTTATGAACAATTTGTTTCATGGGGATGTTTATTATGTTTATTAAATATTGAGCCTTTAATGTTTTGCCAGTACAGATGATATCATAAAAATGCTGACTTCAGCCTCAGTTGTATTCTTGGAAAGTGGCATTTTATGGAGTTTGTAGTGCACATTAAATAACTAAATTACAGCGGCTTATGTGTGTACACAGAGTGTAATTTATAGAGAGCAAAAGAGAGAATAAGTACATGTGGGGGGGAGGTGTACTGTCATACACATACGTGGACATCCACACATTCGGGCAAGCAAAATGATGGTGGCACTCGTGGGCTGCCTTCGTCCCGTTTAACTGAGGACTAGTGCTGACGTTTCCTTTTTGAAAGGTGAAGTCACAGACCGACGGCGCAATCCAGTGTAGGCGGTGCACCGGGGCAGCATATGCTGCCCTGGCACAGGGTGTCATAAACGTGCCATAAAGCACGTTTCCGACACCCGGCAAGTAAAGACTGTCAGCGCAGCGGCCCTTACCTGGGATCCCCATATCCTGTGCTCCCTCCAGGCCCCAGGTACGCCAGCATGGGTGGCGCAAATGTGCGCAAGCTCTAGAGCTTACGCACATTCAAGGAGGCCACCCTCCCGCCGCTTACACCGGGGGAAGGGGACGATAGTCCGCTTCTCCCGAGTTGTTCCCGGGCTACCCCGGGGCAGCCCAGAAACTCGATAGGATACGGCGGCCGGCCCTTTAGGCCGTATCCTACACAGAATTGGACTGTTCATTAGTTACTTGCTGGAAATAGGCGTTTCTTCTCACCATGCTGCACAGCTTTTAGTGGCACTCACGCTGCCATCAGTTGCAGATGAAAGCCGATTCTCCCTCTCACTAGCACCATGTGGAATGTGGTTCTGTGACTGTCAGTGGAACGTGCCCATAGGATAGTGCAGGTGATTGACAAGGGGTACAGTCCCTCCCCTCATGCTGTGCAGTGTTTATTGTTTTCAGAAATGGACTAGTTTGCTTTTCTTTCTCTTTTTCTTTTAGTTTCCATAACAGGTCCTGCTTGTGCTTTACCCCTACATACATTCATACAAATACCTCTATATGCACCCATAATGTCTCCCTTTATGAACAACCAGTGGAAAGCTCAAGCAAGTTTTTTTCCTTTTACATAGCAATGTTCCACCACTTCAGAATATGTTCTTCTTGATGTTTTGATTGATTGATTGATTGATTGATTGATTGATTGATTGATTGATTGATTGATTGATTGATTGAAAATATTTCTAGATTGCACTTCAGTGGCATTGAAGGGGGCATCAAGGTGGCTTACAAGATAAAACAACATTAAAACCAATTAAAACCAATGCTCAAAACAACACTAATAACCAGAACAGTAATGGCAAGCAAGGCACAGATAACCAAACAGAAGAGCAGTAAAGCAACTGAAGAATCTTGGAGAATCCAACTGAAAAATGTGGGCAGTATACAGGTCAGCCTTGCTTTACAGGGGGAGTGAGTTCCATAATGGGGGGGGGTACTCAGAGGAATTTTACCAGGGGGTACGAAGTTTCTTTTGGGCCCTTTCCTTTCATGTGAATTTGGCTCCTGGGCTCCCCTTTTTACCCATTTTTGGCACTGGGCCCAGATACGATTGTACCCCCTTAACCTCCCTCTGAGGCCCCGGGGTCACCCCTGAAAAGGCCCTGTCTTCAACAGCTGCCTCTTGGACGGTGGTGAATGTGAAGCAGGGTCTCTGATGAAAACCTCAGTGTGTGGGCAGATTGATGTGAGAGGAGGTAGACTTCAGGTACCCAACTCTCAAGTTGACATGCCCCCGAGCTGACATAGGTCCAAGAAGACCCATTGAGGCCAGGTGGCCTACAGGGAGGTAAGTAAAAAAAGATTATTACTTACCTTTCCCAGGCTGTTTGGTTGCTCCTTTCCTACCATAGCATGCAGCACACTCTCCGTTGGTGGTGCTACATGCTCTGGGCTGGCAGGGGATAGGATTGGGCCACTAGTCATCTCAGTTCACTAACTCTAACACAATCCTATTGGAATTAGAATCTGTTCCCACCACCACTCTTGCTCCAGGCCTCCCCTCCTCTTGTCAGTCCTCCTTCTTCCTTGGCTCTCTCTTGTTTCATCCAGCTCCTTTTGCTCATTCTCCCTGTCAGTCCCCTTTCCTCTTCACCTCTCTCTCTTCTCACCCTGCTTGTATCACTCAGCTTCCCGGTCAGTCATTTCTCCTCATCCTCCTCTCTCTGCTGCCCTCTCAGCTCTCCTATTTCTTCAATGACCCCCTGCCTTGGCTTCTCCCTTCCCTTAAATATCCCTCCCTTTCCCTCTCCTGCTAACCGTCAGCGGTGTGGCAACCAGCCCCATCCATGCGTCCTCTTTGAGTGGTGACTTGACTGCTATGCAGCTGCCTTGCCTCCTCCCCAGCATCTAGGCAGCTGCCATGACCACAGCCATCACAAGCCCCCGTGACCTGGCACAGGCATTGGGTTATTAGTTAATGTCTCTTTACTTGCAGGCTGAGAACCGTGAACCTAGTTATTGAAACAACAAGGATCTTAGAACACTCGCTGGACTTCATGACACACATTGTCAGCACAGTGCTCTGTTACCAAATTCCTCTAGAGAAAGCTGGGACAAAACTGGGACATATTGGTGTAGTGTGCAAGGATACTGCCAGCCTGTACATCTCAGCATCTCTGAATCATGTCACAGAACTGGAGCTTGTATACAAGAAGTAATGCTAGTGAGAGCCCCTTGACAAAAGAGAACAAATCTGCCTCCTGCTCCAGTCTAGCCTTGCATATTCCTGATTTTGCTGTCACAGTATATTTAATCAGTGGGGCTTGCATGACAGTGAATGTTCTGTAAATGTAAACTGGCATGTGGAAGACTTATCTACATCACACAGGGTTAATGGCCAAGGTTAATAATAAACAGTACCCACAATATGAAAAAAGGCAATAGCTCACAGATAAATTACAGAAAGCGCACGTCCAATGTGATTTACAAAGAGACTTCAAACCAGGCTCTGGTTAGACCCACACAAATGCAAGTGCAGGATACTGAACTTCTGAAGATGTCTTCTTTTCTTCTTTAGGTTTGCTTCCTTCTCAGTTTAAAAAAAAATGACAATGATTTTACAATATAATGCCTCCAAACAGTACTTCTGAATGAAAACAATATCATACCATTTTTTTTAATTAACCCATTGGAAACATAGGCAGGCCAGACAGCAATACTGCCCAGTTTCCCTTTCGCATTGCTGGTTCCCTGCTGCTGCCACCTGAGCAACAGTGACTCCATGTTACCATAGATTCCCTATGTTGACATATGCTTAGCCTCTGCTGGTGCGAGAGGACTTAGGAGTGAACCTGCCCCTATCCAGCTGGCATTAGTGATAGCATCATGCTGTATCACACGAGTGGAAAGAAAAACATTAACAGTCCAATCCTATCTAACCCCACCCCCCATGCAGCTGCACCACCGGAGAGCATGCTGTATCCTGTATGTGTGTGTGTGTGGGGGGGGGAAGTCCCGGAGGTCTCCTCATGGTAAGGGAACATTTGTTTCCTTGCCTGTGGGTAAGCCTCTGCTGACCCTATGGGTTCACTCAGACCTGCACCAGCAATTTTGCTGGCGGAAGTCCGAGTAGACCTGGGAATGTACGGTAGACCAGGGCCAGGAAGGGGGATAGGATTTCAGCAGTGCTGCTGCCGCCAATACAGCCCCTTTCCAGGCCTAGACACACACCCCTCCCTGCCCCAGTCTCTGCCCCATTCCTCCCCCTCCCTGTTTTGCCCACCCCTCATGCTGACTTACTGGTGCAGGAGCTTTTCCAGAGGCTGCTTGCAGCAGCGGCCTGGCTACGCAGAATGGCAGGTCACATTTCGCGACTGCTGTAAAGCATGTTACAATGCTGGAATGGAATGCATGTTCTGACGGCACAGTGAACCCATAGGATTGGGTCACAAGGGAAACTAACAGATTCCCTTTTATAGAACAGAAGATGAAGGAAGAGCACAGCAGCTATAGGAGGGAATTCAGCACCCAGGCAGATACATATATTTATCTAATTGGTTGTACAATAAGAAAACATGCTACTGGGCGCTGTGGCCAATTGTGTTGCCTTGGACCAGCATATACAACTGGCAGTATGATTACACTGCCAGGGTCTGCATGGAAGAGGCAGTGGTGCTAGCACAGGGCCCTCCTACACTGTACCCATACCGCTCTTGAAGGAAAAGGCACCGCAATACATTTCTGTCTACATCTTGGCAACACCAAAATGTGTTGGCATTTGCCTAAAGGCATCTGCCTTCCTTAAAAGCTTATCATGGCAGAAGTGCAGAAGCTCTCTGATGTCCCCAGGATGTACTGTATTCATCCTTTCTCAGTCATGTTGAATGAAGCTTGAATATTTTCCTGTTCCGATCTAAATCTGTTGCCTGCTCTGTAAATCCCTATGGCATATTGTGTAATCATATGATATACCCTAATGTGTTTAGGGGGCACATGTTGTGTTGTGTCATCAATGTAAAGAACTATCATTTTCACTGGCAGGCAGTTGGAAGCAATTAATTACCCATGGATAGCGTGTACAGCTGTTGCTTATGTATGGAAACAGAACAGAAATTAGATTTAATTGGTTTATCATAATCAAGAAAGTGGCATTTATTTCATTACAGCTTTTGTCAACTGAGCCACTTGATTTTTCTTTTATTGGTTTTCAACACAATCAGGCGACATCCTCTTGGTACTGAAGAATTCCCAAATGAATCAAACGTGGATTATTTTCTCTCCCAAAATGGGTAAACCCCCCCCCATTGCTTATTCTAAACTTGTGATTCTATCTGTCTCTGATGGATATATTAGCAAGCTGAAAAATGATGATGGTCCCAAATCATGCGGTGAGATATTGCTTTTGACTTTGTGGTTGATGCTAAGAACTGATGGGAAACCAAGAAGAAATTTAAGAACTTTCCCCTCCACCAAGTGAGTCTTTGACTCAGAAGGAACATTTGTAGGCTTTTCACACACACACTCCGATGACAACATGGAGACAAGGGGAAATGTTTCCATTGGAGGTTGGGTGGGGAAAAAGTTGTGTAGAGAAATGGTAAATTGATTTTGTTTTGTTTTTATTCTTATTTTACTTTGGTCTTTGAGCACGTACTTCCCTTCAGGCTGTATGTGGCATGTTAGACATTTGTAGAGATGAAATGTAAATAAATGTGTTCAAAATATAAAAAGCAGAAGAAGTGGAAAACGTCCAAGCTTAGATCAAGATGAATACTGTAAATACCATGTAGCTATGAAAGCTACTGCTTTATGATAGCTATTAGCAAGTTGTTTATGTGAAGTAAAGAGAATTCTTTCTTGACCCCAAATACAGACTGAACCACGTCCATTTCTTTCAACTTGCTTTCACAAAATCCATTTCCTTGTACCTACGGTACATTCCTTCTATTTGATCTTCTTCTTCTTCTTCTTCTTCTTCTTCTTCTTCTTCTTCTTCTTCTTCTTCTTCTTCTTCTTCTTTTGCCTTTCTTCCAGTCTAACACTAATGCCCTGTACAAGAGTTTTAACACTTATTTAAAGCATCCATATACCCCGCCCTTTAAGACAAATCCTTCTTTCAGGGTGATACACAACAATCAATAAAACAACCGAACAGATGAAACTTTATTATTGCTGTGGCAAATATCATGCCTAATGCATCCCACAATGCATACAGAGGTGTTGCCATTTCAGATTCAGACATTCCTATATGTGATATAGTTTTGAATCAATATGCCTTTGCCTGTTGTGGTGAATGCCTTGTCCCCGCCCCCACCCCGCAATATTCTGCCTATTTTTCCTTATATTTTGACACTTCTAACCCCCCACCCCCCGAGGCTACTGTGCAGGTTCAGCAGCTAAAAGAAGCCGGAACATCTTCCTATATCAACCTTTTGTCCTTTGCTTGAAACTACGTTACCAGCCAGCCATGTGCTTTTGTAGATTCAAGACATTCCTCCCTAGTAGGTTGCCTTCCTACTAACTGGCATGCCCTTGCCCTTTGGGCAGCCCAACCTGTCTATCTAGGTAAAGGGATGAGATGGAGAGGCCAAGTGGGCTCCACTCCCCCAATCAGGTAACTACATGATATCATCAAACTTAGGTTACTTAAGGTTAAGCACGAGGATGCTCTGTGTGTGTTTTGTCAGATCTGCTGTGAAAACCTAATGTTGGTTCACAGACCACACACCCACTTACTCGTCAGTAAGTGCAGGAACTGAGGATTCCTTAGACAACGTGAGTAGCTAGTAACAGCTAGGGACTATATAGCTAGGGACTATAATCTAAGCTAGACATGTTAAGGAATTTATTTTTTTTTGCTTTTGTTGCTTTCTGTCACTCCAAAGCATCCTGCAAACTTCACGGTTTTGCTTAGCCTTTGGGTTTGTGTGCTTTTCTCTTGAGTAGCATCCCAGCTCCATCTGCTGGGTGTTACTAGTTACGGTATCTAATTGGCGGTGGGGGTGCCGTAAAGCATGTTTGCAGTACCCGGCAAGTAGGCAGCACCAGCTTTCCTTCCTCTTCTCTCCCTCATAATGTCTAATAAACCAAAATGGGTGACATAATATCATCATATTGGGAGTTTCCCCTCCTTCTCCAAACCACAGCCAATGAAGTGAAGGGGCAGCAGGTGGAAGAAGCTGGGGGAACGGAAGGGAAGAAAAAACAGTGCTATGATTTTAACATCACTCCTTTTAAGTGGTGTTTTTCAGTGGTCCCGTGGCTTTTCCAAGGGGGCCATGGGTGGGACAACGCGTCTTCACCCCTCCCTCCCCGCCACTGGAATGGAGTGGGACCAGAGCCAAAAGGTTCCATTCCATTCTGGTGGCAGGGAGCAGGGCACAGACATGTCGTCCCGCCTATGCCCCCCTTGGAAAAACGCCAGTTACGCCACTGCACATTTTGATTGACTATTTGTTACAGGGAGGGGAAGAGGGACAGTTATGGGGCTGTTATCATTAGTGGCAATGACACAATCTTTACAATGGTGGGTTTCAGCTTCATTCAAGGCTTGAATCACTATGCTGTAATGGTGAATTCTGCCGATCCCTATGCAATCCCAATTTCCATTCATAGGGCAGTTTGTTTTGCAATAAGCACATCATCCTGTACAGGTGGGCCCCCATATCCGCTGGGGATATGTTCCAGGCCCCTCTGTGGATACTTGAAACCGTGGATAAGAGCGAACACCCCCTCCATGGTTTCTTGAGCCCCCCCCCACCCTGCCTCCCCTGCAGGCAGGCATGCTTGTCCCCCAGCTCTTATTTTTCTTTCAGCAAGCTTTGTTTCTTCCTTAAAACAAACAGAGAAGCAGCCTCCATTGCAGGCAAGTAGAACGAGACTAAGTCCTAAAGAGGCTCTGCAAGGTTTCCTGAGCCCCCCCACCCACCCTGCCTTCCCTGCAGGCAGGCATGCTTGCCCCCCAGCTCTTATTTTTCTTTCAGCAAGCTTTGTTTCTTCCTTAAAACAAACAGAGAAGTAGCCTCCATTGCAGGCAAGTAGAATGAGACTAAGTCCTAGAGAGGCTCTGCAAGGTTTCTGTTAACCTTGCAGAGCCTCTCTAGTACTTAGTCTCGTTCTACTTGCCTGTAATGAGCAGCCGGAGGCTGCTTCTCCTGTTTCTTTAAGGAAGAAACGAAGCTTACTGGGAAAAAGTAAAAGCCTGGGGGGTCCCCACGATCCGTGGATAGAGAATCAGTGGATATGGGGGCCCACCTGTACTCTCCATTTCACTGGAGGTAAAATAGGTTCTGAGGTACCATGTTAAACTTACCAATATCTCACCTAATATTACAGACTTGAAAGTGCTGACATACTAAACCATGAGAATGATGATGCAAAGATATTTATTAACTGTAAATAATCAACAGCTGTATATATACTACCAAAGTCCAGAGTTGTTCAGTAATGCATAGTGAGTCTTCCTAAAAATTAACTGTAACAAAAGAATACTGTATATAGATAGATTGTTGTGGGGGTAAGTATTTCAAACCTGAAAAAAAAGGAATAAAGTAATCAGTGGATGTTACATGAATGCATGCATAATAACCCAAATTGAACCAATCATTAGGCCTGTTTTCAAAAATCACATAACTTGCATAGGCCAAAACAAATGCACATGACTAAAATCCCATTGATTTCAGTGGGACTCAACTGTATCTAGTTGTGCACTGAATTCTAGCCCTTCACTCTGATCCAGTGTACTTTGTATGCACACAGGGACTCTGATGTACACACTGAAATCTGTGCCAAAAGGGTTGTGACCACTTGCAGCTTCTGTGCCATGTGAGGCCCTGTTCAGCCACAGCTCTCAGTACATGTGCCCAGCAGTGACATCATTGTCAGGTGACTCAGTGGAACAGGACATTGCATGTCTAACTGCAGACAACAATCCCATGGCGTGAGAGAAGCCATCTGGGTGGGTGGATTTAAGGAAAAGGCAGTCAGGCAGGAAAGGGAGGCAGGAGGGAGGGAGGAAGCAGGAGAGATGGAGAGGCTAGGAGAGACAACATAGTCGGGAGAAAGGAGGAAGGAATGAGAGTTACAGCATGACAGTATGGTGGTGCCAGGATTGGCAGAAATGGGTGGAGTTGGCAAAGAAATTAATAGCTTCCCCCTAAATCCATAGAGGCAAAGAGGAAAATGAGAAAGAGAGAGAGAGAGAGAGAGAGAGAGAGAGAGAGAGAGAGAGAGAGAGAGAGGAGCCTGATGGACAGCAGGCAGAAGAAGCTGGGGCGACAAAAAGGAGGAAAGCAAAGCAGAGGAAGGCCCGCAGGTCATCCTTCCTGAACACAGTGTGGAGTCCCCGGTGAGCATCCAGGCTAGCATCAGATAGAGGGAGAACTGTTCATGGGCGTGGGATGGAAAGGAACCCAGGAACGGCACTACTCCATCTAACGACCCTCAGGCTTGTGAATACCAAATGGTGGGCAGAGGCTGCAGAGCTGGGGCAAGGGGGGAAATGCCCACAGGCATTACTGTGCCCTCTGTAGTAGACTTGATCCAATAAGTAAGTCCTCATTAGCAGCAAAGGACAGCATTAAGGACCTTTATTCATTCCCACGCAACTCAGATATG
This sequence comes from Plestiodon gilberti rubricaudatus, assembly GCA_026170595.1. Classification (NCBI taxonomy): domain Eukaryota; kingdom Metazoa; phylum Chordata; class Lepidosauria; order Squamata; family Scincidae; genus Plestiodon; species Plestiodon gilberti. Next base: position 267,098,531 of record JANXHW010000001.1, read on the forward strand.
TCAGTCTCTAGAACTTATGATGTGGACCTGCTCCCCTGGGAGGAGGCAGAGGGGGCAGGGCAGAGTATAAGGGACTATCCCATTCTCATCAATGTTAGAGAATACTCATGCATACAATATGTGTTTCATGGATTGCTTCAAATCGATGCTAGTAGGATTCATTCCTAAAGGTCCAGAGCCAAAGGAAGTTGAGTTTAGGTGCACCATGAGCCCAGCATTGCTTCTGTTCAAACTTCATTAAATCAAAAGGGTGTTCTGTAGGAGTAGCAGTTAGACTATGAATTATAATGGAGCCCCATATGATTGCTGGCCAAAGCATCTCAGTCTAATATAATGTTATTATAGGTCTTGAAATATCCATGAATGCGAAAGAGAAGTATACAAGATGGTAACCAAAAGTCATCTGACATAGCTTTGAACAAAAGAAGCCAAGCATTCTGCACTTGGAGGGAAACAAAGCTATTAATTTCCACTAGTGAAGCTGATCTCATTGTGTGTGCAGCAGCTTGTCATTTGAAGCCATTTATGTTCATCACCATGTGCTTGACAAAAACAGAATTATTTCTTTATGATGACAATTGCCAGGTCCTCTTCTGTTGTATTTCAAACATTCGCCACACCGCAGCTTGGTTGTGTGAATTGCTGGGTGAACAACTGGGTGAACGCATCCACATCAGGCATGATGGTTGTGATCCTATTGGAAGCTTGTGATTCTAGTTGGCTCTTTGTGATTGGAGAGCAGCAGTAAATATGGGGGAGGCTGGCTTTACAGCTTCTGAGAAGTTGGTGCAGCCTATCTAAACGCTTAAAATGAAATTTCAACAATGTTATGCTGAGTAAAACAACCGTTCTGGTCTCGTCACAGTTTTTAATTATCAGTATCCACATGGTCAGTCTCAGGTAAGCCCTGTTTTATATCCGATACCAGCAGATAGTTGCAGCACTTGAAGTTGTACTTCTACGGTATGTAATTACTGCAATTTAGGGAAAGATTGAAGGTAAAAAAAAGAAGGGGAAGTCTTATTGAAGCAACAAACATGAAACCGAGCACACTTCGGAGGACGGTGGAAGACAGGAGGGCCTGGCTTGATTTGGTCCATGGGGTCGTGAAGAGTCGGACCCGACTGTGCAACTGAACAACAACTACAAGTGTACAGTTGGAAATGGGCCCAATACACACAGAATCTGCATTGCACACAAGGATCATCCTACACCTAGAATAGTCCAGGACAATATCAAATACTGAGAATATGAAAATCCATAGATTATATCTGTAACTAAATGAACTTAAACCCTAGTACTTCAGCTTAACGAGCCTTATGGCCTGGGCTGTTTATTGATCAAATATCTCAGATTAAACAGTTCCAATCCTTGAATGTATTTCTTTCCCTTTTTAAAGGAGGCTGATAAAACACCAATAGAGTCATCACACAAGGCCGTCAGTATTGACTCTGTTGACTCTGGCACTGATGGCAAAGTTTGCATCTGCAACCTAAATGGATGAAATGGACATGAACTCTCCGGATAGCAAACAGGCTCTTATTTGAAAAGTTTGCGCATACACGGTAAACAGTCGGCTGCTGCTCTCCTTAACCAGAAAGCGATGAAAGATATTTTCATTGAGAATGTTTCCATAACAAAAGTCGGGGCGAGACACAGGCTAGTTTACCCTCCCAATTTGCTTTATTTGCCTTATTAAAATCTAAGATAGATCAAGGAAAGCAGCAAGAGCCTATCTGTCATCAGTGCGGCTTTTAACATTTCTTCATTTCATTTGTTTCAGAATACACACTGCTGCTGCAACAGCAGCTGGCAGATAGAGGCAGGAAAACAACCGATCCTCCTGTCAACACCACCCAACCTTCTGAAGCCAAGCAGGCGGTTACACAGTAACACATAAAGGCCAGTGTTTTGTTTAGCCAATATCCTTGTGTGTGTGTTTTCCCCCTCCTCTTTTGTTCAGAATATGCAATGCATTAAAGCGACCTGATTAGAACAAAGGAACAGGGATCATGGTAACAATTATGATAGGAACGAAAATGCATAATTAAAAAACCCCACAAAAATCAGGAAAATAATGCCAGGTGAAGATGAATACATGTCCGCTGGGAACAATTACATAGCAGATGCATCCAAAAATTCATTATCGACGTATAATTTGACATGCCCCTAGTAATGTAATTCATTACATTTACAAATAATTCATCACAGGTGTTGTCAACTAGAATGCCTCACAGGATCTTTGCAGTATTCACTGGGAAGGGAGGAAGTGTCCAGTTTTTAAATACACGTTAAATACTTTCTGATAGAATGATTCAGCCGGTCTCATTTTGGAAACCCCAAAGTGGCAAAGAAGAAACACGTGCGCCAATTGTTTGCTTTCAAAAATGGATTCATTTTCCACTGAGCGTACTGAAAACTTAACCTTGAAAAATGACATATGTATGTAGCCCAAACCACTAGCTGGTGCTGTGTGCATATCACCCCAGCCAGGCACTTGCAATAGCATCACTCGGCTGTTTGGGAGCATTTAATTCTGTGCCAATGTGTGAAATTCATATGCAATGCATGGGTTGAGTCCTTAACATTGTAGTGAATGGAGACGTTCTTGAGCATGCATGGAGTTCTGTACATGTATCAGAGCCCCAATGAACCTTATGGCCAATCCTACCCCCCAGTCTATAGCATGCAGTTGTGCCAATGGAGCGCATGCTGCATGCTATGGTGGGGGGCAACCAGACAGCCAGTGAAAGAGAAGTAAAAAACTTACTTTTTTACTTACCCCCCACCCCAGTAGGTCACCTGGTTTCCTATGGATCTCCTCGGACCTATGCAATGCCAGCTCTTTTGCTGTGTAAATCTGAGGAGAGGCAGGGAGCATGTCAGGCAGCAAAAAAGCGAATAGCATCCCGGAACATTCAGCTGCCACCAGGATCCATCCCCTGCAGCCCCTGAACCGCTGCCCTCCTTGCCCTGAGTCTCCCCTGCGCAGCCCATTGACTGTCCATGCTGCCGATCTACCTGCTCCAGCACGGCATCCAGGTGATTCTGGCATGCGCATGGGACTTCCAGACATTTGTGCCAGCAGCGTGCAACAGCAGCACGTGATTTGCGACTCCACTGTACCACTTACAGCAGCAGAACAGGAGTTCCACCACTGTAAATGGCCCATAAGATTGGTTGGAGTACATTTGAAATTCAATCATTTACACACACACACACACACACACACACACACACACACACACACACACACACACACTTCATTTTTCCAGTTCTATGTGTCCCATCCCATCTTGAAGACTTGGGACATTAAATATTAGTTTCAAAACAGAGGTGTCCCAAACACTCACTTTTTGCAAACATTTTTGGCAGTGTCCCAAAATGTGTACTTTCCTTGATGATTTTTCTTCACTCTTTATAAACAAGTCCAGTTATTCATTTACATCACCTTTTCTCTCAATTGCTCTCTTGCTTTTGCATTTGTTTCTCATGACCTATCGCATAGCCAAATCAGTGTAGATCATTGTGATTTCACAATGATGTCATCCAAGATGGGCCAAAATCACTGTCCTATGTTACTAATCTTACGAAGGTTCAAACAAATAGCAGCCAAGCAAAACCATGGTGCTAAAGACAATGAAAAGAAAGCTAAATATTTCCACAGTGTAACCAGTGTGCTTTGGAAAAAAAAATGCTACCACACTGCAATTGTTCCTTTCTACCCCAAAATAGAAACTGGAGAGAACATGTGGTGCAGCTCTAATTTAAAATCATAGAAAAAACCTGCACATTTTAGATGCCAGTGAGCATGCAAAACATCTGCAATGTTCGCCCTTAAGATTATATTCCTAATGGGATGAGCAGTACCAACAAGTGGCCCTTCCCTGATTTATGTGCACAGAATAATCTAACCATTATGCACACAATAACTCTATTTTATTCCATGTATTAAGCCTTCTCCCAAGAAAACACAGGTTATTCCTCCTGCTACTATTCTGCCTACTTTTCCATATCCAGAATAGGAGCTTCATTAGAATTCAGCAAGTGCCATCAACGCTTTTCCAGTGCTATGTTTTAAATAAATACATTAACAAACTTAAATGGGGGGAAACTAACGTTATGGTTTCATTATAGGTATTACAATTATTATCAAACTCCCTTTCCCTTTAACTCATCATTTATAACAAAGCTATCATTAAATTAGCATATTTTATTATATACTGTAACGATCTGAGGGCAACGTGTCAGTAAGCATCAGATTTGTACATGATTTGAGCTAAAAATTTATTCTCGGCATATCTCTAGTCATTTAACAGTAGTGTTTATTATATAGTATATCATCTGGTCCTTATTCTCTCTCGGTCTCTCTCCCCTCTGTTTTAAAAGTTGTCTTCCAATTAGGGATGTGGTAAACTTTTACCGTCATTTGGTAATATGTCAGCGTAGCCACAGGACATTGGAAATTAAGCTTACATTTGTCGACTAAACATAAATACCGGAAGGGGTCAAAGAGGCTGATGTTTGGACAAATTTAGATGGTGGGAAAGAAGCCAATTTGCTTTCTAAATCTTCTTTTCATTTTTGCCTACTTCAGGGTTTCTTTCCAGAGTTTTAGGACACACACGTATGAAAGTAAGCACAGCTTGAAAGTGAAATAATAAGAGACATGAAAGAATAGTTTCCAGTTATTCTATCTTCCAAATAGTATTTTACTTTAATCTATCAACATCCTGCCAGTATTTCCTTCATAGGTATTCTTCAGCATATTAAAAAAAATGATGTCATCTTCCACATGTTTGCCAATTGACTCGGGTCAGATATTTTTGTACTCATGGATGTTAACACTTTTGTCACCTCTTATGTGAATTTTAAAACTGCAGCATTTCACCTGTTGTACAATGATGTATAAGGGATTTATAGGGATATAGGTTGTTTCTTTCCTGGATCTCAGATCTCATATTTGATGCATAAACATTCCCTTTTAGTGTCCAATTACTTTTCCATCCGATTTTCATAACCTCTTTATATTTACAATTGTAAACATGCAGTCTACCTGTCTTTCCTGGCAATCATGTTTTAGCCTAGTTGGTAATTATTATTTTTCTAAGTTCAGATGTTGATAGTAGACTTGATCCTGAGATATGTGACTGTAGCAGTGGCAATCCTACATGTTGCTGCTCATACATGTCTATATGACCTAGCCATCCAGCAGCTAGTTGGCATAACCAGTGCCAATCACCTTATTTGCAATTGATGGGGACCTAAATTCATTCCTAAAGGAAATCAACCCTGATTGCTCATTGGAAGGATTGATACTGAAGCTTAAGCTCAAATACTTTGGCCACCTAATGCAAAGAGAGGACTGATTGGAAAAGACTCTGATGCACTGGCGTCGCTCGAGGTGGGGCGGAAAGCAGGAGAGTCCCTGCGTGTTGCTTTCTCTCTGCTGATGGGCTCCTACGATGAGGGGGCAGGGCGCCTCGTGCTGGAGAGTAACGGTGGAGTGGAAAGCTGCAGAACTTAGCTTTCTGCCCCACCTCGAGCGATGCCAATGCTCTGATGCTGGGAAAGATTGAAGGCAAAAGGAGAAGGGGACAGCAGAGGATGAGATAGTTAGATAGCATTGCAGATGCAATGAACATGAATTTGAGCAAACTCAATCTGACTGGCATATCACGTCTGGGTGGCGTGATAGTGTTCATGGGGTCATGAAGAGTCGGACACGAGACGACTTAATGACTGAACAACAACAACAAAATCCAAGCTCCTTAGTCCCCAAATGGCACAGACAAAGGTAGGGTGCTGATTTGCAGGAAAAGAGGACCCATGACTCAGAAGCAGAGCACATGCCTTGCATACCTAATGTCCTACATTCTAGTACAGGTATCTCCAGTAAAAAGGAGCACACCAGGTTCTGCCTGGGACCTTCGAGTTCTCGATAGCCTGGGGAGTGCCTGGGCTGGGACAAACCCCTGTGGCCTTAAACTGCTGCTATTAAATGCCAGGTCGGTTAACAACAAGATCTCCTTAATTCGGGATTTAATCCTGGAGGAGGGTGCCGACCTGGCTTGTATCACGGACACCTGGTTGGATGTGGCTGGTGGTGTGAACCTTTCCCAGCTGTGTCCACCGGGATACCGGGTAATGCAGCAGCCGCGGCTACAGGGGCGAGGGGGTGGTGTTGCTGTGGTCTATCGGGATTACATCTCCCTCACCGGATACCCTGTCCCACAGTGTACCAGGTTTGAGTGTCTCCGCATCGTGCTACAGGGGCGAGACAGGATGGGATTGCTATTGGTGTACCGTCCACCTGGTTGCCCTTCGGCTTCCCTACCTGAGCTGACCAGGGTGATCTCGGTGGTGAAACTGGAGTCCCACGCCTGTTAGTGCTGGGGGACTTCAATGTTCATGCCGAGGCCCCTGTGACAGCGGCAGCTCAGGACTTCATGGCCACCATGGCGACCATGGGCCTGTCTCAATGGATCACGACCCCAACGCATGGTGCGGGGCACACATTGGACTTGGTGTACACTGGTGTACGGGGATGGTGATCTGCCCATGGAGGAGATTAAGATCACTCTTCTGTCTTGGACAGATCACTATCTGGTGAGTTTCAGACTGGCAACGTTTAATCACCCCTGCAGAGCTGGGAGACCGAATTGTATGGTCCGCCCCCGGAGACTGATGGATCCGGATGGTTTCCTGAGGGCTCTGGGGGAATTCCCAGCTTCCCGGGTCAGTGATTCATCTGATGCTCTGGCTGCCCTGTGGTATGGGGAGGCAGCTAGAGCATTGAATCAGATCACTCCCGAACGGCCACGGCCTTGTCGTCGAGCCAAGGTGGCTCCTTGGTTCACTGAGGAGCTGCGGGCAATGAAACGACTGAGCCGACGCCTAGAGCGACGGTGGAGGAAAACGTGTGATGAATCTGACCAAACACAGGCTAGAGACCATTTCAGGGCCTACTCTGTGGCGGTGATGGCAGCGAAGAAGGCGTTTTTCTCTGCCACCATTGCGTCTGCGAGTAGCCGACAAGCGGAGCTCTTTCGAGTTGTCCGGGATCTGCTCCACTCGGCTCCTGTAGCGAGTGAGCTGGAGTGTCCGACGGACCGCTGCAATGATATCGCACGGCACTTCGCAAATCGCTCAGATTCGCCATGACTTGGACTCTGGTTTAACAGTTCCAGAAGTTGTCCCTACGGCATCTGTCAATTCCATCGTTTTGGATTCTTTTCACCTTATACAGCCTGAGGATGTGGATAGGGTCCTCTGTAGTTTGAGATCATCTTCCTGCCCGCTTGACCCTTGCCCAGCTTGGCTAATACGATCTGCGAGGGTTGGGCTGGCCGACTGGGTGGAACCTATTGTAAATTCATCTTTGCGAGAGGGAGTGATGCCTAGCATCTTGAAGACCGCAATTGTGCGTCCCCTCCTGAAAAAATCATCTTTGGATTCCTCCAATTTAAATAACTATCGGCCAGTTTCCAATTTGCCTTTTTTGGGTAAGGTGATTGAGCGGGTGGTGGCGTCTCAGCTCCAGGGGATACTACATGAAACGGAGTATCTGGACCCTTTTCAGTCTGGCTTCAGGCGGGGCTTTGGGACGGAGACAGCCTTGGTCGCCCTGCTGGATGATCTTCGCCAAGGACTGGACAGGGGGAGTGCATCCCTGCTGGTCCTTTTGGACCTCTCGGCGGCTTTCGATACCATCGACCATGGTATCCTTCTGGGCCAGCTGGCTGAGTTGGGACTAGGGGGCACTGCGTTGCAGTGGTTCCGTTCCTACTTGGCTGACAGGTCCCAGATGGTGATGCTGGGAGATGCCTGTTCGGCGCCCTGCCCTTTACAGTGTGGGGTGCCACAGGGTTCTATTCTGTCTCCCATGCTTTCAAACGTCTACATGAAACCGTTGGGAGAGATCATCCAGGGATTTGGTGTTGGGTGTCACCAATATGCTGACGACACCCAACTCTACCTCTCCTTGCCATCTCGCTCCAGGGAGGCTGTGGAAGTCCTGGAGCGCTGCCTGGAGGCGGTTGGGGTCTGGATGAGGGCTAATAGGTTGAGATTGAATCCAGAAAAGACAGAGGTCCTACTGGTCAGGAAAGCTTCGATGCAGGTACTGAGTAACCTGCCCATTCTGAATGGGGTTGCACTCCCCCTGCAGGAACGGGTGCACAGCTTAGGAATACTTCTGGATTCACAGCTCTCCCTGGAAAGTCAGGTGGCGGCTGTGGCCAGGGGTGCGTTTGCCCAGCTTCGGCTGGTGCACCAGCTGCGGCCGTACTTGAGTTGATCGGACCTGACCACGGTGGTCCACCATGAGGCCTTAGTGACTTCAAGACTGGATTACTGTAACACGCTCTACGTGGGGCTGCCCTTGAAGACGGTTCGGAAGCTGCAATTAGTGCAGAATGCGGCAGCCCGGGTGGTCGCTGGAGCTAGGCGGTTTGACTCTGTTGAGCCGCTGCTTCAGCGGCTGCACTGGCTGCCCATTCGTTTCCGAGCCCAATTCAAGGTGCTGGTAATGACCTTTAAAGCCCTTCACGGTTTGGGTCCAGGATATCTGAGGGAACGCCTTCTCCCATACATTCCGGCCCGCTCTCTTAGTTCATCTGAGGGGGCTCTCCTGCGTGTACCACCTCTATCGCAAGTTAGGGGAGTGGCAACACGTGGGCGAGCCTTCTCTGCTGTGGCGCCACAACTGTGGAACTCCCTGTCAGGGGATCTGAGAACCACCCCCTCCCTCATGACTTTTCGGTGAGGGCTCAAAACGTTTTTGTTTCGTCTAGCGTTTGGGTGATGGGTTGTAGTCTGCCTCCTGTGTCTCAAGATGCTCTGCCATGCTGCTTTTGTGCTCCATATTGTCCCCCCCCCCCGTGGATTTTATTGTTTTTAAATTAAGTATGTATTGTTTTAAACTTATTTTCTGTATTTTAAACTATGTTTTTTAATTTTTTTTGTAAGTCACCTTGGGCATTTGCCTCGGCATAGGATAAGGCGGGATATAATTTTTTTAAATAAATAAATAAATAAATAAACCTCCGTGGCGTGCAACACCCTTCGGACGCTCCAAGGACGGCCCGGGAGCCGGCCTCGGAGCGTCCGACCCCGTCAGCGCTCCAGGGCCTTCTGAAAGAAGCGCATCCATCTGGGTATTTCCCGGATTTTCGCGCATGCGCAGACCCGTCTTGAGGGCAAAAAGCCCAAAAAGAACATTCTGATGCTTCAAATGGTGAGGATATTTGTTTATTATTAACAAGTCTACACAGTTAATTACCCATTCTTCTCTTCTTGTCCCAAGTGTAAAAGGGCAAAGATACATAGTCTTCCCTAACTTGCAATCCTTCCTGTCTTTTAGGCCATTCCACACATTACAATGCAGGAAATCCTGGCTTGCCATTCAACAGGGAACTGCAATCAATGGGTAGCATGACTTCTAGCATTTCCACCATCAGGATCTTCCTCCACAAACAGATGCTCCCTCCATAAATGGAAGGAGCGCCCCACTTGTGTAAGGCCTTCGCTTGTGCAAGCAGAATGCTCTTTCTGTGCACAGATGAAGTTTCCATTTATGGAGGGTGCTTCTGATGACAGATATGCCAGTTAGGATTCCGCCCTCTGTTGGCACCCTAATGGTGAAACTGTATTATACACACATTTGCAAACACTTTTTTTTTTTGGTATTCACAGTTTATGCTTCTAACAGCCCAGTTCTACCTAACTCCCTGCACGCCAATGCAGCTGTGCCAATGGACACACACTGTATCCTGTGAGGGAGTTTTGAGCAGGATTTGAGGCCTCCGATGTAAGGGAACATTCATTCCCTTGTCATTCATTCATTCCCTTGTCCCAGGGTAAGCCCTCACAGCCCTGCTGGGTCTACTTAGATCTCCCCCCCTCCGATCACGGATCCTGTGCCTTTAAGGCGCTCCCAGCAAAGCTCTCTGCAAAAACCGGCGCTTTTTTCCCTATAGAGTGGAGGTGGGCGGCAGCAGCAAAAAGGTATGTAGTCGCTCTCACCACCTCCCCGTCGCCCCCACCGGCCGCTCTCACCGCCCCTTTGCTCCTCTGTTGGGGGGCGACAAGGAGGCAGTGGAGAAAGGGAGCGACGAGAGCAGCACTTCAGTAATAAGCCGAGCCTGACAAACTCTCCACACACAGCATGCAGTCCCACACTCTGCTTTCTCCTCGTCAGTTGGAGCGCGGGGCATGCTGCCTGTAGATTGTTTGTCGGGCTAGTTCTTCTCTGTTGCGGTGCTCACACCCTCCCCCATGGGACCACGATGCAGCCTTTTGGAGTGGATTAGAGAGGTGCTTTTAAAAATTGTGTTTTTTAAAAAAAAAAATACGTTAAAAAACATGTTTTTATTTTATTTTTTAAAAAACAGCCCCTGGAGTGACGTCACTCCCGGGGGTGACAATGTAACTCCGGGGTGTGTGTGTGACAACGTCACTCAGGTCCCAGGTGCACCGGACCTTAGCTACACCACTGGGATTGGGCTGTAGGTTATCTTAAGCATACACTTTAAAATATGATATGCCTTTAGTTTTGCTCTTTCATTTGCTCTTTCTACAAAGTTGCCTTTAAGTCAGTTGTCTCATAAGTGTCCAGCTCAAGTGGAGCAGTTGTGGGTGAAGTGTTCCCCTTGCTGGTGAAGAGCTGTGACTCTCGTTAGTGTCGTAGGTCACAAATACAAGAGAATATGCTTGACATACTACAACAACATTAGAATGCCTGGGAATCATTTTGTAAACAGAGAGAAATTCTAAATGTGTTGATAAACCATTGGACATGCCTCTTATCAGGCTCTTGTACAATTCAAACAATTTTCAAGAATCAGAGCTTTCAAGGTATTTGGAAAAGATCAGATATGCCTTCCCTGTTGATATTTCTCTTGTACATAAAGATGAGATAGTCCTAAAATATACATAATATCAGAATGAAGTCAATTGTAAAGCAAAGCAGCTCTGAACTTGCAAATAATATCTCAATTTTTTATATTCTTTTTTATTCACCACACTGTAGTGTAAGTAATTTTGAAACTGCTGCATTCCATTTATTGTACAATTATGTTATATTATTTTCCTATTTCCACACAACGCTTCCATGAAAACATGCTCTGTATATGCCTAAGCAGTTTACCTTGTGTGAATATTTGCATTAAATAAATGAAAATTCACCTCTTTCTAAAGATATCACGCAGAGACACCAAAGTGTTCCCTGCTATTATAAATATGCTTGCACTGATATAAAAATAGTAAATGAATTTTTAGTTGGTTGGTTCAATTTAAGTAAAATAGACTGAGCATGCATCTTTATGAAAATGGGCTTATTTAACCATAAACCACAAATATTTCTATTAAAGATGCTTTCCAGTTTGACTCCTGATTCTGGGATTTTTATGGATGTGGACCTTTTTAAGCTATGATAAATCTCAAATAAAATTGCTAATGGAATTTTTCATACAAGAATTTGTTAAGGACATTAGCATGAAGGTGATAAGTGGGAAGGACTGATATGCAAGGAAGATGGTGTAGCCCAAAACTGAACCGCAAATTAAACACTGATGCCCTGAGCCAGCTAGAGATCCTAAGCAAGCCAAGTCTTCTTTGTGTGCAACTCAATGGGTGCTGATAGTGATTCGCCATCCCTATTAGCAACTTGGGTTGCCTATCATTTTGGAGGAAGCTGGAATTTCACCAATCCGGAAACGGGAATGGGGACTGGTTTCAGGTATGCCATATATCTTGTTATAGAGTTAGCAGCCCAAACCTATCCCCAGCCAGCCACTCTGTAACATGCAGCTGTGCCAACACAGCAGTGGGGGTGATCAGATAGCTGGCTTTACTGACCTCCCAGTTGTTGTTGTTCAGTCGTTAAGTCGTATCCGACCCTTTGTGATCCCATGAACCATATCCCGCCAGCAAAATAGTAGCTCCCAGTAGGCCACCTAATTATCTATGTTCTCCTTGGACCCACACCAGCTATTTTGCTGGCGTACTTCTGAGGAGAGGAAGAGACAGAGTGGGTTGGAAAATTGGGATAGGATCTGCATACACTTTGCCACAAAACACCCTTCCCCCTTCCTCCGAACCCTACCCAGTGGCGTTCCCAGCCCTCCCGGCGCCTGGGGGGGCGGGGTTGGAGCGCCCCCCCCAAGTAGCCGGGCTCGGGGCTGAGCACCCACTTCACGTGTCCCCGGCCTCCGGAGGCTACGCTCCGAAGGCTGGGGATAAGCCCTCCTTAAAGCGACCGCCCCGTTCGGCGGTCGAGAGCTTTATGAAGAAGCCGAACGCGTCTCTGGCTTTTATAGAGTTTGTGCATGCGCAAACCCCCAGCGACGCGTTTGGCTTCTTCATAAAGCTCTCGACCGCCGAACGGGGCGGTCGCTTTAAGGAGGGCTTATCCCCAGCCTTCGGAGCGCAGCCTCCGGAGGCCGGGGACACGTGGAGTGGGCGCGCTGCTTCGGAGGGCTGCCGCGCCCCTCGCCTACTCAGCACCTGGGGGGGAGCACACCTGCTCCCCCCATATAAGAACGCCTCTGACCCTACCTATGAAGCCTACCTATGATCTGCCACTTCCACCGCCATACCTGCTCCGGTGAGACATGGCATGTGCAGGGAGCCCCCGCTCATTTCCACCGGTAGCTCCCTTGCACTCAGCAGCAGCGTGTCATATATGGTGGTGCCATGACATTTACAGCAGCAGAATGCATACCCTGTTGTTGTAACTCCATGATAGGATCGGGCTATAGGTAATGAATTGCCATTAGAGTTGAGTTGATTTATTCAATGCAGAAAATTGGACTAACCAGCTGTTTTCTTACATACAGAGATCTGATTGGCAGCTGGAAATGACACTCAGAGATGTGAATGGATACTCTCTTAATGGGAAACTGCCCTAGGAGAATAAGAAGCTCCACTCACCTCAGGTAAACTCAACCTGAGAGGAGGGGCAGAGAGAAGTGCCGTCACTATGACGCGCATCACCCCCGCCCCCCTGACCCGCCATCACGCGTCACCTACCTCCATCCGGGCGTTTTCGGCCTTGCCCTCAGCTCGTTATGCACATGCGTGGATTTTCCACGCATGCGCACTCCGTCGCTGAGGACAAGAGCCTGCCCGGTTGCCCTCAGCTGCGGGTCTGCCATTTTGGAGCATGCGCAGAACGCCGCTGAGGGTACGAGGCTGCCTGGTTGCCCTCAGCGGCTGTCTGCGCATGCGCAAACATGGTGGACCTGCAGCTGAGGGCAACCGGGCAGGCTCTTGCCCTCAGCAACAGAGTGCGCGTGCATGGAAAATCCACGCATGCGCACAACAAACCGCTGGCTGAAGGGGCCGAAGAGGCCATGGCGGGGGTGCGCGCATCACCCTTTGCGCACGTCGCCCCGCCCCCCCGGAGACCTGCCCCGCCCGCCACACTACAGTGACGCGTATTGCTTTCCCCCTCCTTTTGTCAAGCGGACAGCAAAAGATAACAGAAAAAGCAAAACTAGCATTTTGGCTTCAAATGTGTGTATTCTGAATGTGAGAGAAGATTTGGTCTATGAAAGCGAGAGGCTGGAATAGAAGCTAAGGGAGAGAGTCTGGGACCAAGGCACCTTTCGGGTTGCACAGCTGCCAACTGGGAATGCCAGCTCTTGTTGTTTGCAGGAATGCATGCCACCATTGCTGTCTCTTCCAAAGGAAGCCAGAACACAGGTCATGCTGCACCCCTAGAACTTTTCACCAAAAGTGGGGCATGAGCACATAAGAGTATGAGTCTGGGATTCTGGCTTCCTTTAAAGTCTGAGTTGCTGTGCTCGTGCTTTGTTGAATCAGGGCCCAAATCTGTTCTTTGACAGAAGGCCAAAGAAAAGGAGCTTATAATCAGCACAGCAGTGTTTTTGTGTGTGTGTGTGTGTGTGTGTGTGTAGAGTGGGCCTTGGAGGAGGAACTATTGTTCTCTCGCATTTCTCTTGTCTATGACAGGTCTTTCTTTGCTACTTTTCGTTCTTGAGTGGCACTCTGGGAAACATTGAACCCACTAAACTAAAGCAAGTTGTCCCACCCATCTCTATGCTCTGGGTGACTCTATCTAGCAATGGGGTGAGGAGGGGTAGGAAATAGTGGATAAAAAACAGCGGAATTTGCCTTCATTCTTATTCTTTCCCCAGATGTTACTCCAATTTCACCCACTCTCTTTCCTCCTAGAAAGCTTAGAAAGAGCATACTAGAAAAGATAGATTTGAATCCTGCAAGCCCCAAATCCCCCAATGTTTTATGGATATGTGCTGCATGTGATGGATTGATGGGATTAAGCTCATTTGTAGTCTACCACAATAAACTTCACTAACTTCAGAAACAGCTCAGCTCGTTCGGCTTTGTCATTCCCCTTTCAGCTGCATTTATAACAAGGGAAATTAGCAGCACCTAAATCCCTTGCAGGTGATCTTGAACAAGAAGGAGAAGTTAGTCCATTTTATATACCACGATGGCTGTTCACCACTTTGCACAGTAGCAGCCTGATCCTGAAAATGTGCTTAAAATGAAAGCAGCGGACAGAAGATAGGCTTGTACATGGCTGAACACACACATACACCATGGTGTTAATATAGCCATTGACATCATCAGATGTGTAAGTGTTGCAGAAGTATCACTCTGCCAAAATCAATGTTGGATGCCAATACCTCTGGAGGGCAGGGAGAGAGACAGCTAAAAAAAGGAAATGAGATTGAATTTGGTTTGGGGAGAAGGTTAGCAGAGCAGCAATACCATGGCTTAACAACAGAACAGAGCAGTCAATACTGCTGGCTTAAGAACAGAACAACTGGTTTTTACTGCAATTTGCTACATTAGTGTGCGCCAATCAGAGCTTTTGTTTGTGCCTGCACACAACTCAGCCATTATATTGCATATCTGGCCAGTGCAACACATTCAACAGTCACAGCTAGATTGAATTATTGCCATGCACTTTACATGGGGCTATTTTTGAAGAGTGTCTGGAAGATTCAGTTGGTACAGAATACAACTGCATGGGTTCTGGTTGGTCTTGTGCTTTTTGTTGTTGTTGTTCAGTCGTTAAGTCGTGTCCGACCCTTCGTGATCCCATGAACCATATCCCGCCAGGCCTTCCTGTCCTCCAATATCTTCCTGAGTTCGCTCATTTTCATGTTCGTTGCATCGGTGATGCTGTCTAACCATCTCATCCTTTGCCTTCCCCTTCTCCTTTTGCCTTCAATTTTTCCCAGCATCAGAGTCTTTTCCAGAGAGTCCTCTCTTCGCATTAGGTGGCCAAAATATTTGAGTTTCAGCCTTAGTATCTGTCCTTCCAGGGAACAGTCAGGGTTGATTTCATTTAGGATTGACTGATTTGATCTCCTAGCAGTCCAAGGGACTCTCAGGAGTCTTCTCCAGCACCACAGTTCAAAAGCATCTATTCTTCGGCGCTCAGCCTTTCTTATGGTCCAACTCTCGCAACCATACATTGCTACTGGGAACACCATGGCCCTGACTATGCGAACTTTTGTTGGCATAGTGATATCTCTGCTTTTTATTATGCTGTCTAAGTTTGCCATAGCTTTCCTTCCAAGGAGTAAGCGTCTTTTAATTTCATGGCTGCTGTCTCCGTCTGCAGTGATCTTGGAGCCCAGAAAAGTAAAATCTGTTACTGCTTCCATTTCTGCCCCTTCTATTTGCCAGGAATTGATGGGCCCAGATGCCATGATCTTAGTTTTATTAATGTTGAGTTTCAAGCCAACTTTTGCACTCTCCTCTTTCACTCTCATCAAGAGGCTCTTTAGTTCTTCTTCACTTTCTGCCATTAGGGTGGTATCGTCTGCATATCTGAGGTTGTTGATATTTCTCCCGGCAATCTTGATTCCGGCTTGCGATTCATTCAGCCCTGCATTTCTCATAATGTACTCTGCATATAAGTTAAATAGGCAGGGTGACAATATACAGCCTTGCCGTACTCCCTTCCCAATTTTGAACCAGTCGGTTGTTCCATGGCCGGTCCGAACTGTTGCTTCTTGACCCGCATACAGGTTTCTCAGGAGACAGGTAAGGTGGTCTGGTACCCCCATCTCTTTAAGAATTTGCCACAGTTTGTTGTGATCCACACAATCAAAGGCTTTTGCGTAGTCAATGAAGCAGAAGTAGGTGGCTTTTTGGAACTCTTGGGCTTTCTCCATGATCCAGCGCATGTTGGCAATTTGATCTCTAGTTCCTCTGCCTCTTCGAAACCCAGCTTGTACGTCCGGTAGTTCTCGGTCCACGTACTGCTGAAGCCTAGCTTGTAGGATTTTGAGCATAACCTTGCTAGCATGTGAAATGAGTGCAATTGTGCGATAGTTTGAGCACTCTTTGGCACTGCCCTTCTTTGGAATTGGAACGTAAACTGACCTTTTCCAATCCTTTGGCCACTGCTGAGTTTTCCAAATTTGTTGGCATATTGAGTGCAGCACTTTCACAGCATCATCATTTAGGATTTTAAGTAGCTCAGCTGGGATATTATCATCTCCACTAGCTTTGTTGTTAGTGATGCTACCTAAGGCCCACTTGACTTCACTCTCTAGGATGTCCGGCTCTAGGTCAGTGACCACACCAGCGTGGTCATCAGGAACATTCAGATCTTTCTTGTATAGTTCTTCTGTGTATTCTTGCCATCTCTTCTTAATCTCTTCTGCTTCTGTTAGGTCTCTGCCTTTTTTGTCCTTTATCATGCCCATCTTTGCACAAAACGTTCCCTTGATATCTCCAATTTTCTTGAAGAGATCTCTAGTCCTCCCCATTCTGTTGTTTTCCTCGATTTCCTTGCATTGTTCATTTAAGAAGGCCTTCTTATCTCTCCTTGCTATTCTCTGGAACTCTGCATTCAGTTGTTTATATCTTTCCCTTTCACCTTTGCTTTTTGCATTCCTCCTTTCCACAGCTATTTGTAAAGCCTCATCTGACAGCCACTTTGCTTTCTTGCATTTCTTTTTCTTTGGGATGGTTTTAGTTGCTGCCTCCTGTACAATGTTACGAACTTCCGTCCATAGTTCTTCAGGCACTCTGTCTACCAGGTCTAATGCCCTAAATCTATTCTTCACCTCCACTGTATACTCATAAGGGATATGGTTTAGGTCATATCTGACTGGTCTAGTGGTGTTCCCTACATTCTTCAGTTTAAGCCTGAATTTTGCAATAAGAAGCTCATGATCTGAGCCACAGTCAGCTCCAGGTCTTGTTTTTACTGACTGTATAGAGCTTCTCCATCTTTGGCTGCAAAGCACATAATCTATCTGGTTTCGGTATTGACCATCTGGTGATGTCCATGTGTAGAGTCGCCTCTTGTGTTGTTGGAAAGTCTTGTGCTTGGGAGCATATAATTCCCACTTTCTACCAATAGACTACCATCTCTATTGGCTGCCACTGTTTTTCTGGGCTCAATTCAAGGCATTGTTGAGTAAGCGGCACCAGAGGTGAGGCCGGCACCGCACACTCTCTACTGGTCAAGGGACGCCACCAGTGGACATGGATAAGTCCTGCGCTGGGTGACGAGGTGGCATGGGAAGGGTGGAATGCGTGGATTGGGTGGCCAGACATGGGAGGAGGGAGGGATCCTCAGTGGTGTGCTCCGTCGAATCGTATCCCCTGTCCCAGGCCTGGCAAGCCCTCCATGGGCTCCTTGGATTTCCACTGGCCATTTTGCCAGCGCACTTCTGAGGAGACCCATAGGGGCAGCTGGGGCATTACTCAGGGGAAAGGGAAGAGCATCCCTTTTCCTCGAGGCAGCCTCCAGCTGCACCAGTGCTGGTCTGATCCTGAATAGAATCCAGCACAGCGTGTTTTTGCACGCTGTGTTGGTCCAAGACAGGATTGAGCTGTTAATTGATTACTGTACATTTACGCTGCCTTGAGGGGCCCTTCAGAGGCAGAAAGATGGGGTAAAAATCCACAGATAAATAATAAATAGACATTTGGGTAAAATTGGCAAATATGTAGAAGAATAAGTCATGGTGAAGAATATTAGCTTGGCTACTGCAAATGAAGATTTTTTCTCATCAATACTTTGGAATTGTAGAGTGTCAACCAATAGATCAAGTATTTTAAACACACACACACACACACACACACACACACACACACACACACACACACTCACTCATTCACACCAGACAAAAAAGCAAAAGAAATCAAAACCTCACTTTAAACTTCTAGACAAAATCCTCTAACAGAGCAGAATGTATCACCAATAAAGCATGCATTGATTCAATGATATGCTAAATGATTAGCAATATTTTTTGTTAAATTTGTATTTAGGTCTAGTGAACTTCCAATAGAAGTGATCCAGAAGCTATTACATACTGAGAATTTCATAAAGCTTTTGGCAAAATCACTCACTGAAGACGTTTAGCAAACTATCATGAGCTAAATGGCTCAGTAACTGGCTAAAAAAAAAGAAGAAGAAAGAAAGAAACGGATAGCATAAATAGTTTCTACAATGGACTAAAGTGAACAGTAAGTCCCTCAAGTCTCTGTATTGGGACCAGTGCTATTTAACTTATTCACAAATAAATTATCTGGAGTCAGGAGTGAAGAGTGAGATAGCCAAAGTTTGCGGACGTCAGCAATTTGTTTAGAATGGCGAAATCCCAAGCAGACTGTGAAAACTCCAAATTAGAATGAGCAAAAAAGCAGCACATGAAATTTAATGTAAGTAAATGAAGGGTGATGCACACTGGGACAAAAAAATCAGAGCTTCACATGTACACTGGTGGAGGTTGTGCAGGGCTGTAACTATGGTGGAGCCTGAGGGGAACCTGCTCCGGGTGCTTCGCCAAGGGGGGGCACAATCAGGGCGTGCCCCTCAGGCTCCACTGCGGCCTCCTCGTAAACTCCTCCTCGGAGCGCCCTGAGGAGGTGACCACAGTTCGATTGCGAAGCTGTGGGAGCGCTCCATCTCTGCTCTTGGGCTGCTGCTGCCATCACCTCCTCACGGCCTCCTCATTGGTGCATCCCGAGGAGGAAGTTGTGAGGAGGAGGAGGTAGCAGCAGCCTGATTACGAAGCCGAGGCCGCACTCCGCACCCTTTCTCTCCGCTTGGAGAGTGTGCAGAGAGCAGCCGCGGCTGTCACAAGCACCTCCAGGGTTCTCTCGCTTCTAGGAGAGAACCCGGAAGTGACATCACGACGTATGTCACTTACAATCCCATACAATCCCATACAATCCCAGCTGAGTCATGAACCTACTGGTGTCCATACATGCTCTTGGAGATTCTTTCATAGAAGTCATGGGCTGTATGGTCCCACTGACTTTAGTCATTTCTTCCGGGACCACAGGTGTACACATTTAACTCCTGTTGCATATATACACCCGTAGGATAAAATAGTTTAATTGAATTCACTGCAGTGAATCAAGAAGGCTTTCTTGAAAGAAGTGCTCCTGTGCTCTTTAGATAGGCTTACCATATCGCCGACCGGGACGCTCCGCTTTGCCCTTAAGGGGCGGGGGGAGGGGAGGCCCCTCCCCCCGCCCCTTAAGGGCAAAGCGGAGCATCCCGGTCGGTGATATGGTAAGCCTATCTTTAAAGTGTTTACCTCAACAAGGAACCAGAAGGTTGGCACATCCCCCAAACCCTTTACACAGATCTGTGCCCCTGCTCTAAACAAAGCGGGTATATTTTCTTCCCATCCCATTTGCCTGCTTAGAACAGGAAAATGTGTGGTCACAAGCCTGGACAAAAAAGAAAACAACCTTCTCACAACGTCTCTCACTGAACTGAATGTGGGATGCCTCGCAAGTAGACGATGTGAAGGTTGTAGCCCTACTAATTGACTTTTATTTTCAAAGGCAGCATGTTAATTTGATCACATATTCCAATTACTATATGCAGGGTTCAAAATTATTACCTCTTATTTAGAATTATATTACTTGTTTCATAGAAAAAAGATGATATCCCAGAATGGACGCTGTGTGAGTAGGAGTGACAGAAATTAAATATCATCTTTAAAGAATCACATATAGAGAAATGAAGACTATGAAAAAATGTATTTCTATGATACCGCCTGTAATTCATGCTGGATAATCATGAACCCAGCAGTTAATGACCTCTACTCGGAAACATTAAGACCAACCAAAGATAATGGTGTCCTGTGTAAATTAACAAACCCAGTAGTAAACTTGCTTCCAGTTCAGCAGGAGGCAGTGTGAAAATTAGCATTAGTTCTTAATAAGATCAGTGTCCTGCAAGGTATATTCTGTACTGTTCATAATGCTGTTTCTTTTCAGGTGATTTTTTTTTCTCTTGAGGACCCTTGCACAATACATTCTCCTGACAGAAAATCATCCTCACCCTAATCAGTCCGCAGCTTCAAAAGTTTCCCCATTTCTTACACTTTCATGCTGAGAGTGCCACTGTGAGTTCTTGCAAATGATTATTCATTTGTAAGCTTCTCTAATAACATTTCCTGTCGATATGTAGGTACCCTATGGAGCAGACCGAGGATCTGAGTTTATGACTATTTGACAAAAGTAAGGATCCCTTTACAAGCAATCTTTTCCTTGTGTATCAATCACTCCTCAGTCTTTCCTAAAACAATATAACATAGATCCATTTAATTTGCATTCATTTGTATAAAAATGTAGAGGTTTCCTTACTTGTTGTCCTGCACACACTCAAGTCACGTTTTGGGAATGTTCTCTATGCTCTGTAAAGATTAAATTTGAGCCTCTCTGACTTTACATCTATTCCTTCCCTTCCCACAGATACATTCATAACTTCTTGTGGGAAATCCCACAGCTTGACAACACCTGCTCTCTAATGTGTGCAGTAAAATAAAAATAGCAATAGATTAGGTCATGAATGGTCAACTTTGGTGTCCTCAAGGACCAGTCTGTTGTCCAGTCAGTAATCCAAGGGTTGGATAGATGTGTATTTTGCCATACGATTGAAGTCCTTCATAAGGGATAACAAAATAGTACCATCCTGGAGTCAGGACTTCAAAATTATGGAGCACATTACATACATATTTACATAATACATACTTAAGTATAAAATAAGAAGAGCGATCTAATTGTTACCATTATATGAAACAAGGATAGGATTCTTTATTTTCGACACCTTGGAAACATTTTCTTTCTTTTCTCTACAGTTGAAATTATGAGGAAATCTTATATCTTGCCTTGATTCAAGTTTGGCAGGGCTGGTGGGGACAGCTAAAATTGACTTGGGGCTTAATCTGGCCAATGGGCTCTTGTTGGCCAACTCTGGGTAGATGTGGTTCAATGAGTGCCAATGGGACAAAGACCAGTATATGATTTAATAACTAATCTCCACAGATTGAAACTCAATGTATTTATACAAGAGTTGCCCCATAGGGTTTTATGGAATTACTCTCCAGTAACCAAAGTCATGCTTATCTGTCCTGTGCCCTCAAACATTCCCCCCCAGAACTTCTGTAAGTAAAACTTTCATATCAAACTCTGTTTGAACAAACCTCTCACGATAAAATGTTTACCTTCAGTGACATGCACTATTATTTCATGATTATTTTAAAATACACTTTAAGAGTTTTACATGTTAACCAGCTACTAAGAATGCCTTAATAGAAAAACTAATTTTTGTTCAAGGTGTCTCGACAATTTGAATTTTATGTGCATGCATTATGTTTTCTTAAAATGGGGAAATTATGCATCTGAAGGAATCTGTCTAGAATAATGGGGTTCTATAGAGGTTACTTTAATCACATTCACCAGCAGTTATAGCTGTTTTACATCTTATTTGCAACAAAAGGGAACTCTAATTATCTTCAAAAAGAGCACATTGCTTTGCTGCCGATGCTTTGCTGTTGATTCGTGAATGCTGCTGATAGGAGCTGACAACTAAATACATGTCACACTTTTCAGAAATCAGCGATGGTGACAGGATAACCCTCTTTTGTGACCTGGAGACCAGTGATGGGGTATATATTTGCTTGTTAAGTAGAAACAATTTACAGTTTTCACATGAAAAAATAATAATGCTGCTATAGATGTGCTATTGATTATTTTTAACAGTGTTCCCATTCTGTTGTGTCTTGGAAGGGGCCTGTTGTAAATTAGATTTAATGCAGACAGTCTCCCAAGCATATAGTGTATGAACTGCTGAATAACACTCTTGTGTATATTTCCTTCACATTGATTGCAAATGCTACAACACATATTTTCTCACTGTATGCAAGATACTGATACTCATTGTAAATGTACAGTAATTAGCAGTTGATTTAAAAAAAAAAAAGCCTAGATGCATTTATTTTTCTGCTTGAAGTCCAATGATATTTCATTTGGGCATTAGTGCAGTTGTTGTTGTTGTTCAGTCATTAAGTCGTGTCCGACCCTTCGTGATCCCATGAACCATATCCCGCCAGACCTTCCTGTCCTCCACTATCTTCCTGAGTTCGCTCATTTTCTTTTTTTTTAATATATTTATTTTTTATTACTAAACTACTAAACAAAACAAAACAATAAAACAAAACAATACAACATACTACGAAAGATTACAGTAAGCGCGAAGCAGTAGATCCTACTTGTATACTATTATATATTTTCTACTTACAATATCTAACTAAGCCTATATCTCTAATATACTATTCATTAAATCCACATTTCATCACTTCTTCTTCTTCTTCTTCTCTCTCTCTCTCTCTCTCTCAAAGAATCTGTAAGTGGTATCCAAATATTCACAAAAAGATTAACTAACTTTTACTTTATCTAAAAATCTTAGTTCCAGCTTCAGATATTTTAATATATAAAGCCACACCATTTTTCTCCAAATGTATTAAAATAAAAACCTTCCAAATTTTTCTGTTTTTTTTAAATATTCTATATCCCCTTTTTACATAAAATTCTTGAAAACAAATCACATCTTATTTAAGTCTTTTCAAATAATAAAACATTCTTTTTCTTTTATTCACAAAAGGGTTAAATAACTTTTCCTTTATCATCTAAAAGTCTTAATTTCCACTTCAAATATTTTAAAATATTTAAAATATTTGAGTTCGCTCATTTTCATGTTCGTTGCATCGGTGATGCTGTCTAACCATCTCATCCTTTGCCTTCCCCTTCTCCTTTTGCCTTCAATCTTTCCCAGCATCAGAGTCTTCTCCAGAGAGTCCTCTCTTCGCATTAGGTGGCCAAAATATTTGAGCTTCAGCCTCAGTACCTGTCCTTCCAGGGAACAGTCAGGGTTGATTTCATTTAGGATTGACTGATTTGATCTCCTAGCAGTCCAAGGGACTCTCAGGAGTCTTCTCCACTATTCAACTATTCAACTATTCAAGAATAGTTCAAAAGCATCTATTCTTCGGCGCTCAGCCTTCCTTATGGTCCAACTCTCGCAACCATACATTGCGACTGGGAACACCATCGCCCTGACTATGCGAACTTTTGTTGGCATAGTGATATCTCTGCTTTTTATTATGCTGTCTAAATTTGCCATAGCTTTCCTTCCAAGGAGTAAGTGTCTTTTAATTT
The DNA here is from genome assembly GCA_026170595.1 of Plestiodon gilberti rubricaudatus. Classification (NCBI taxonomy): domain Eukaryota; kingdom Metazoa; phylum Chordata; class Lepidosauria; order Squamata; family Scincidae; genus Plestiodon; species Plestiodon gilberti. The sequence goes on from JANXHW010000001.1 coordinate 267,122,012, forward strand.
CATGGCTGCTGTCTCCATCTGCAGTGACCTTGGAACCCCAAAAAGTAAAATCTGTTACTGCTTCCATTTCTGCCCCTTCTATTTGCCAGGAATTGATGGGACCAGATGCCATGATCTTAGTTTTATTAATGTTGAGTTTCAAGCCAACTTTTGCACTCTCCTCTTTCTCTCTCATCAAGAGGCTCTTTAGTTCTTCTTCACTTTCTGCCATTAGGGTGGTATCGTCTGCATATCTGAGGTTGTTGATGTTTCTCCCGGCAATCTTGATTCCGGCTTGCGATTCATTCAGCCCTGCATTTCTCATAATGTACTCTGCATATAAGTTAAATAAGCAGGGTGACAATATACAGCCTTGCCGTACTCCCTTCCCAATTTTGAACCAATCGGTTGTTCCTTGGCCGGTCCGAACTGTTGCTTCTTGACTCGCATACAGGTTTCTCAGGAGACAGGTAAGGTGGTCCCCATCTCTTTAAGAATTTGCCACAGTTTGTTGTGATCCACACAATCAAAGGCTTTTGCGTAGTCAATGAAGCAGAAGTAGGTGTTTTTTTGGAACTCTCATGCTTTTTCCATGATCCAGCGCATGTTGGCAATTTGATCTCTAGTTCATCTGCCTCAGTCCCCATGCCCCATCACTGCATGACTGTGACACAGTTAAATGGGTAGGGGCATTGCATTATTGGTAAAATAATGGCATTCAAGATGGCAGCCACTTAAGAGCATTCTGGGTTGCTACTGCACCTACTGTCAAATTCAAGATTAACCCGTACTAAGGCTTGGAGGGCTCACCAAGGGCCCACATGAACCTGGGACTGATCATTGCCCATTTATTTCAATGAATTTATGGTGGCCATGTCATATTTGTTTTCTTTTTTAAAGCTATTTTGATTTCTAAAAAAAAGAAGAAAATCTAGAATTTAAAAGTATAAGAAATGAAGACCAGTTGCCTGGAACTTTCATGCAATCACATCCAGCGTGCGTGAGCCTGACCTTGGACATGCACAGTGGCAATAGTGACCCTTCTTCGTTCCAATTACGCAGCATGCCAACACCGTCCATTTTTAAAGGGCCAAAATATTTTGGCCCTTTAAACCCCCCCCCCACAACCCACTACCCATCCTTAAATGTGACACGTCATTTTAAATAAACAGAATAGAACCTTTTTTAATGTAGAGCACTGGCGTCACTACGGGGGGGCAGAGCTGTAAGTTCTTCCGTGTTCGGAGCCTCCGTTACACGGAAGAACGAAGCGCCCCGCCCCCGTGCCTTCCGACCCATTCAAAGCGGTGAAAACAATGCGCATTCACCGCTTTGACAGGTGCGGGGGCGGGGCGCTTCGTTCTTCCGTGTAACGGAGGCTCCGATCACGGAAGAATTTAAGCTCTGCCCCCCCTGTAGTGACGCCAGTGATGTAGAGACTCTGCTTCGAAATGGAATCAGTGCCAGTGTGCCTTGCAGAGCTCAAATGGGATTTTGAAGTTTCACTCCTGCCTGTTCCTATAGAGAGCAGAGCATCAAACAAGTACCTGAGCTGTAACAATGTGGTGAAGGTTTGGTGATACAGGCTATCTGTGGGAGGCTGGCTGTTAGGACAGTGATGGAGCCCTTAGAGCGCATACATTCTTTGCTGTCTTGAACTTCTACCTCTTGACACAGAATGGAGTGGGAGAGGAGAGGATCAGGCCTAACTGGATGATTCTTTTGGAGGGGTAGAACGAAATGTCTTCTTTGACGATGAATGGAAGGGGAACCAATTTGGTGTGATTGGAGTAATGAATGAGGGAGATAAATTCATGGAACGTAAATGGATGTGAGGATGACAGGTATGAAAAGGAAGGGTGTTGTTGAGGGAGAGTGGAGATTTATCCTACAGCAGAAGTAGCAACATTATTAGCAGGAGTGCTCAGGTGCTGTCTTTGAAACATCTTCCAAAAGGACTGTAGCCAAAAAGAAGTATCAGGCCCAGCAAGAAGCAAACTGAGACATTTGCCTAGGGGATTACGATAAAGTAATCTCTCCCAAGGGCTACCTAAGACATAGTATATATCTCATGTTACAATGAGACTACAGTCCTATACAAATGTACCTGGGTACACTCAAATGTACACTCATCCTAGTGAGTCCTAATGAATACAAAAGGACTTACTTCTGTGTTAACATGCACAGTCTAGCATTGTAATATAATGTTTATATTTCTTTGGGGGTCTTTCAAATCCAATTTGTATACATTTGTTTGAAAACCATTGTAACTCACTCCAAAATCCTAGGATAAAATGAGCTATTAAATTGATGTTGGTGTTATAGTTTTAATGGGGCACAGCTATGTGGGTGTGGCTATAGTATGGGTATGTTTGTCATGATGAACTCTTACACTTTAGAATATTGCGGCACCCTACTGATGAAAAGTTTACTGGTTTGCCTGTGATGCAGCAACATATGTGGAATTATCATATGGGACTCAGACTCCACCTTTGTCTTCTTGCACTCAGTTTCTTAGGCAAGGTACTTGTCTCTCAAATTCACAGCTTTGCCTTCTATGAATTGGGGTTTTGTGGGCTGAAAATGGCCCCTGGCAGCGGGTGGGCTTCTGGGGGAAAAAGCGGCCCAAAACAGAGCCACCGCCAAATCGCCAGGTGAGTGCTGCCCCTCTGCTGCCCCCCAGATGTGCTGCCTGGGGGAGGACCCCCCGCCCCCCATTACTACGCCACTGTTTGTTTCATCAGAGAATCTGTGGTCCAAGGATTAGTTTGGGGGCTCAAAGGCCCCTTTTGCCTTGTATCCATGAGGAATGGACTAGCTTGACCCCCTAATGAGCACAGGAGTATGATGCCCTGACAATTTTTACATGGATTTCAGTGGCCTCTTCATTAGACCTTTGAAGGGCTTTTGTGGGTGCTCTGAGCCAAAGGATAGAATACAACATTAGAATTCTTTGCATTTTAAAAAATTTAAATGTTCATGGATTTTTATTTTATTTATTATTAATATTTTGATGCCTTAACAATGCCACGAAGTCAGTGTATATCTTTGACATAAAGAAAACAAAGTAAGAAAGGCAGTACATATATTGTCATGATGAGGAAAAACTATGGCATGTGGAGGGCAGAATATCTCCTTTTCATTTTATCGTATGATTCTAATAAGCTGCTGTGATTTTCAAGTCACCTGTCCTGAATGCATGGGAAAGAAAGAAAGAAAGGGGGGAGGAACCCTCACACATTGAGAAATGTTGAAGTTGTTTTTGAAACTCTTTCCTATTGTCTTGGCATTTGAAAGTATAAATTTAATTTCATTTCAAGATCACACACTGCTTTGATGACAAAGTCACATCTCTTTAGTTCGTAACGCAAAAGTAAAGAAGACATTTAGATAGGTTTTTTCTGTGCTTTGAAAAGAAGTTAATAGACTGAAGTTTGAAAGAGCATAAATAAATTGTTCTAGATTTGCAGGCAGAGTTGTGTTGTGTTTACTCAGAGTCTGTTTGTCAAGGCAGCCCATCCAGGAAGCCCAGAAGAGTGGCTGCTTGGAGTAGGCTGGGTGGGCAACAAGCTGCTGGGGGTGACCCACATCCACCCACTGCTTCCCACAGCTTGCCATCTGCCCAGCTGCTCCACCTGGCTGCTGTCCTCTTCTCTTCTTGCAAGCTCGCCTTGGTGAGTGAGCAAGAAGAGGGGGGGGGGGTCTTTTCCAGGCCTCCTTGGCCTCCTCCATCGGCTCCTTCTGTGCTTTAGCCTTCCTGACATCATCCCTTCAGGTGGACGACTGTATTTGTGTATTGTTCCTTAGTTAACTGACCCTCCTTCCACTTCTTCTACACATTTTCTTGCATCTCAGTTTTTAAACAAGTGCTTTATCCAGCCACACTGGTTTCCTTAGACATTTTCCAATGTTTCTTCTCATGGGAATTGTTTGCAGTTGTGCCTTCAGTATCTCACTTAAAAAAAAAAAATACCGTCCCTCTCAGACTGTTTTCTCCCTTCACTGTTCTAGCCATGGAATGCAACTTATTTGTTCTCTGAGCCCATTAAAATCAGATTTCTTGAAATCCAGGGTACATACTTGACTGCCCTTAGCTTTTTTTTTTCTTGATATCAAGAATTTCAAGACGATAGGTAACTTTTGCCAAAGAACCTGCCATTTTCACTTCTTTGATAAGGATTATGTCCAGGATAACAGACCATCCTTGTTCCTTTCTCCACCCTTCTGAATGAATTGATCTGCAAGGCAAGAGAATTTATTGGGCCACCACCTGCGCTTAGCCGAGGGAGTGTGCATGCAAACCCTCTGTATATTTTCTTGAGTTCCATCATGGAAGAAAGACAGGATATAACACATAATAAATAAAATAGCAATACTCAAGTTTGCAATGGGAGTTTATGAAAGCTTTTGTGGGAGAGAGAAATGATATGAAGAATAAAGAGATGGTGATTCCTCCAGTCATAGAAAGTAGCAGGACAGACAGCATTGAGTGGATGAGGTTGACAGGAGTCTCTCTCCTATATCATGTTTTCCAGTCTCTACAAATTGTATTCCTCTCATTCCAAAACAATCATTGACAAGCCCAAAGCTCTAGTGTCTGAGACAACTCCCTGCTAGCTCACTTATAAAAGCCATTGCCTAAGCCCATGCACTGCAGATAGGCCCCAATAGTCATCTGGTTTTGACAGAAAAGGGGTTGGTGTGCATCTGTTTGATAGAGAGCCTGTCAAGGGGGTGGGTTCCCAAGAGAAGTTTGCAAAGGAATAACAAACTGCTGAAGAGACACTTTGCTAATAAGAGAAGAGAGGGGTTGCAAAGTTTGGGGATAAGTGCCTTTCATCATAAGAAGGAGGGATGTGGATCAAGTCTCTGACTCCAAGTCTCCAGTCAAGTCCCAAGTCTTTGCCCCCCCAGACCCGAGTCTTTGGTTGTGAGTTGCAAGTCCCTATCTATTTTAATGGGGAAAACAGGTTTAAACCTGAATAAATTTCGACTTGACATAAAAGGCTCCAAGTCTCGAGTTGAGTTTTTCAAGTCTTTTACAATACCCCGAGTCAAGTCCATGTCAAGTCATTGACGCAACTTGAGTCCGAGTCAATAGACTCAAGTCTACACCCCTGGTAAGAAGAGCTGGAGGAATACAATAAAGAAGCTGAGCTGCAAGTCAAGACTCCAAGTATTTGTATCTCACCTCTGCTGCATGAAGTCACTAGGTGACCTTAGGCAAGCCACTGAGCTTCAGAGCTCCAAAATGGGGATAATAGTACTCACATACCTTACAGGGTTGTTATAAGAATCACAACCACATAATACATGTGAAGTGCTTTGCACACTCTGAAAACACACTACAAATGTTAGGTAGTAGTAGTAGTAGTAGTAGTAGTAGTAGTAGTAAAAGAACCTTCCATTCACATTCTGGTCATTATGCATCACTCATCCCTAGGTCACATTTCCATACATCTTGCTAACAAAATAGTAAATGATGATGATGATTTAATTTAATTGGCGATTACTACAATTTTGATAAATGCATTATATATTAGTTTTAGCTCTTCTCCACTTCAGTTTTGCAAGAAAAGCATATCAGCAATTTCCATTTTTCTACATACTTATATATAATTTTAGCTTTCCCATCCTTCCTGGGAAAGGTGCACATAGCCACAACTGAATGTTGAAACAAACATGTTTCCATCTAACAGAAAAATAAATAGACCTTCCACAAGGTGCAGGATATGGTTATGATTGGTCGATCTGACTATTGGAAAGATGTCTTTACATCTTTGTATGGCTTTCGCAGCACATTTCACCCAGGTAAGTCATAGTGGTTCATTTGCTACATTGTCTTGGCAGCAGCAGGGTAGTAATTTAAGTGGTGATGTTATTCAGGCTTAAATCAGTTCATCTGGGGAAAGCAGGCATTGCTAGTTTAAATTCTGTTTTAAGCGACATTTTAAAAGCTTCAGAAGATAGTAGTTGATCTAAAATATAGGGCAAGAAAGCAACAAATTTGCATACAGACATAATGGTGGTTTTCCAAGGATAATCTTGGTGAACAGAAAATATGTGTAGCTGCGATTCGTTCGATGTGACCCTAAAAAAAGGAGTGATGTGAAAGTGACCTGAAAATTTAAATTTCAAGCCTTCTTTTGAGTTTTCAGAAAGAAGCCCATTATTCCATTATTGGATGAAACACTGAGAAAGGCAGGCAGTAGAAAAGGGGATAGAAAAGAAGGTGACCACATTGGATCATCGATTCTAGATCCTCAAAAATCCACGATAGGGCAATATGTTCATTAGGATAAATTAATATCCAGGCTGATCATTAGGCAAAAAGGGGGGGGGGGGAAGAAAGAGAAAAGGTCAAACAGAAAAAGTCAAAATCTAACGTTTGTAATCATCTTAATATCCCATTTTAAGATGTAATGGGAGAGGTGTTAATAAGGGCAAGCTGTGGTTGACACAAGAAGATCTCAGGTTTATGTAGGGAGCTGCATTGTGCTAAGTCAGACCATTGGCCCATCTAGCTTAGTATTATCATCAATACTGACTGCTAATACCTCTCTAGGATTTCAGACAGGTGTTTCCCTATCAGCAGGCTTACCAGATCGCCGACCGGGACGTTCCTTTTTGCCCTTAAGGGCGGCGGGGGGGAGGGGCGATAGGAGCCGGAGAGCGCTCTGGTAAGCCTGCTGTTCTGGTAAGCCTGCTTCAGGAATCAAACCTGGGACTATTTACATGCAAAGCATGTGCTCTACTACTGAGATAGCTTGCAGCATTGAAGGCTATAGGATCGGAGAAGAGTGACTGCTTTGACAACCCTTTGACAATATGACTCTTGCAAAAGGGTCATACCATATTCATACAGTGGTCTGGGGGCATTTTGGTCAGGAAAGGGGATTTTACCTTCATGATTGGTCAAGATTCCCAAAAGAATCACACTCTAAAATGAGGCTGCAATCCTATATGCACTTTCTTGGGAGTAAGCCCCATTGAGTACCATGGGACTTACTTCTGAGTAGACATGTATAGATGGCTGGGTGCTTTTCTCCCCCTTCTTTTCTTATCCTATCTGCAACTGCCTGGAGCATTTTCTTCCATTTATGGAAGGAGGCTTCCAAGCAGTTAGGGGGAAATGGGAGAGGTTAGGCAAGAAAGTGTGCTTGACAGCTCTGAGCAGTCAACAAGGCACATATGCATCTCAATGGAAGCAAATAATTGGTGCTTCCTTCTTCCAATCAGAATGATTCTTGGGAGGGAACTATGAAAATATAAAGAGCTTGGGGTGTTTTCTCCCAAGAATGAATATTTCCAGGAACGTTCGGTGTGTTCTTAAAATCAGTAAATTCCTTCTCATTACAGGTTGATTACCCCTTATCCGGACAGCATAAATCCAGCCTATTCCAAAATCTAGATATTTGGGGGGCTATAACTTTTTAAAAACTTTTCTAGCACCTGGCTGGCACGGCGCAAGGCATCCTGGGGCAAAAAACTATTAAAATATTGTATAAAATTATCTTCAGGCTATGTGCATAAGGTCTGACCATAGAACACAAAGTGGCTGTGCTGGATTTTCATGGGAACTTTCCATTTACAGTACTTATATGTTGAGCTGGTTAGCTGAATAGCACAATTGTCACTGGTTCCTATTGGTTAGACAACACAGGTAGCCCAATCCTATCCAGCACCAGAGCTGTGGGGTCGCGCAGTCCATGCTGTATCCAGCACTGGGGAGAAGCAGGCTGGAGGTCTTCTCGGGGTAAGGAGATATTCTTTCCCTTACCTCAAGTAAAGCCCCAGCCTCCACAATGGGGCTACTCAGATCTGTATGAGCCTCATGGCTGGTGCAGATCCAAAAAGCCCTGTGCAAGCAGAAAAGTCCTGGGAGGGGACACAGGATTTGGTATACGTCAGCGCCGCCGATCCCAACCCCCTCCCGGACCCGATTTGCCCCATCTCCACCGTTCTCCTGCCCCATTACACCCCCTCCCCACACGACCCCCACCCAGCCCCCACGCTGCTTTGACCAAACCTTACCTGCTCCAGTGCACGGTGCTCCTGAATGCACTGACGGTGGCACAGGCCTTCCCGCCGGCGCTGCTTGCTCTCCGGGTGTCACAACATGCTTTACGGCACATTTGCGACACCCTAGGCTGATGGTTAGGTCGCAGCACCAGCACTCTCAGGGGACAGGATTGCACCCTTACTTTTGCAGCAGCTCCTGATGCTACATAGGATTACGCTTACAGTCACCTCCCTTATGGTCAGTTCTGTGGCACAGTCTAGGGATCTAGTTTGACCTTATTGAACAAACGTAATGAGTCAATAGTATTAAAACATTATGAAGTCATTCTATGATACGTAAGTAAAATACCCCAAACCAAAAATGTTTAAAAGTTTTCTACATTCTTATGCCAACATTTTGAGAAATGCTATGTCTCTGAATTCCATGCAACAGAGTAATGCGCTTTGACTGAACATTGAGCTCCACTGACCCTGATTTAAGTGTCAAAACTGCAGTGATATTGACTTGAGTCTATTGACTCGGTCTCAAGTCAGACTCAAGTCAGGTCAATGACTTGACTCGAACTTGACTCGGTGATTGTAAAAGACTCGAAAGACTCAACTTGAGACTTGGAGCCTTTTACGACCAGTTGAATTTTATTCATGTTTAAACCTGATTTCTCCACTAAATAAATATGGACTTGCAACTCACAACCAAAGACTCGGGACTTGGACCCAGAGACTTGGGACTTGATGCGAGACTTGGAGTTAGAGACTTGATCCACATCCCTGCAAAACTGAATTACGGAAAGCTTCAGATTGGCAATTCTAGCTATGCTAAACAACTGAAAGGAAATGTAGAACACAGTATTTCACACCAATGCACTAAGCAGGGACTTCTGTTTCTTGTTAGTAATGCAATGTGAATGAATACGGCATATCAGATCCAAGACACTTATGTGCTGAACTGTTTCTCAATGTACAGTCATGCCAACTGGAGAGGAGAGTAAATCAATTATTGTCCACAGCGACGGTTTTATGAGATTGCAAATAGTAGATCTGAGTCAATCAAACTCAAATTTTATTCAAAAGAGTAACCAAGTGTTTATGCCATTAGGCAAGAATTGCTGCTTCATTAATTATCAACTTGGCACTCTGGCCAACAGTGGTGACAGAAGAATACAGTATGAACATCTCTCTATGAAGCATTCTTCAGAGCTACAGTGGTTTCATTGAAGTAATGCTCCCTGTCAAGTAATTAGGGCTTTTTTCCAAGCTCTGGTTCGGGCTGTGCACTCATCATGCCCCCTCTCATTTTCACAACTTGATGGTGCACAGTGACTTTGTAAATGTTGCTTGTTTGGCCAGGGCCTGAGCTGTTGTTGGCTTCTTCTCTTACAGTGCTCTGAGCAATGTCAACATGGTTCCCTCCCCTGAATCCCTTTACCCTTGCCTTTCAGGGTCAGGGCTCATGCAGTGAAACTTATTCTCAAGCTCAACAGTAAAACCTATGTGAACAATAGATACACTTATTTCTGGAAGAAATAAGCCATCTCAGAAGAGTGACTTGGTTGTAAGCTAACCACCATATCAAAGAAGCGGCAGCATTCTCCAGCTGATTTACAGATCAATATCTCTACAAATTATAGAAAACATGAAGGATTATTGACATGGGTCAGTCATTGTGTTTGTCCAAACGTAACTTGTTAAGTGTTTGAAACATTTGTTCTTTAAGAAAGAACTACAAGGCCTGCAACAGATGAAGATAGTTCTATGTACAACTTGTTGTTTAGGCTGCATGTAAAAATTCTGTTTCCAGAAAACATCTCAGTAGAAATGTTTTCCCTTGAAACCAGCAGCTTCGTTTCTGGAGCATTGAATTATTGATTGATGGATTGATTTCAAATTTTATTTCAGCTCTTCCCAATGCTCAAAGCACTTAAATGCAGTTCACAAAAATAATGCATTCATGTAATATCAACATATACACAAGTGTGTGTGTGTGTGTGTGTGTGTGTGTGTGTGTGTGTGTACATATACCTTATAAATATTTTTATAAGGTAAATATAAATATTTTTACTGCATGCATGCTTAATGTTGCCTGTTAAAATCAACCCAACATGAAAGTCTTAAATTGCAGGTAGAAGACACACACAGGCCCCGACTTTGACACACTCTAGGGAGTGGAGTTCTTCAAGTGATGATTAACAACCACGGACACCTTACTTTCTTACACACACACCTGGGCCAGCATAGGACGTTCTGGGCCGGCCTGGAGCTGTCACAAAAGCTGCCATAAGACAGTTGTGATGGCTCCAGGCCGGCGCAGAGGTCTGCACTGGCTTCTGTGCACTAGATCCGGCTGGTGCGTGGCCCAGGAGGGTGAGTCTTGTGCCAGTGGGCATGAGGGCGGGACAGGGCAGGGTGAGGGGGCGGGATCGGCAGCTGTGGTGCACACCAAATCCTATCCCCCTTACCTGGCCAGTTTCTCTTACAAGGGGGTCCCAGATTTGTGCCAGCAAAATATCTGGTGCAGATCTGAGGAGACCCATAGCAAGGGCTGGACCTTTACCCAGGGAAAGGGAACAAAAAGTTCCCTTCCCCCAAGGTGAGCTACCAACTCCCATTTCCTGCTCAGGATCCAGCGCTGCCTGCACGACCTCGCTGGATCCCTGGGTGCAACGTTAGGCAGGATTGGGCTGCCCCTTGGTGCACTGATGGAGAGATTTAAAATGATTCACTTGTTTCAACATGTATGTTGTGTTTGAAAAATCTCCTTACAAAGGTTTTTTCAAAAGTTAAAATATTTTGGAGGCAATCAGAAAATAAATCGGCCCATATCTTATTGTGTGTTCCTACATCCTGTCAAAGCAACTGATGGTTTTCTCAGTGCATTGAGGCACATTCCATCTATCTTCTAAAGCTCATTAATTACACTAATGTTTTATTTAATACATTTTATTGCCTCCTAGAAACATGCCTCCACTCAAAACTTTCTAAATACCACCTTGTACCATAATTCGTCAGCTATAAAATATGTACATATGTAATCTTCAACAAGCAATTGATGGCTAAATGCCTCTCCATCACTGTGCACTGGAATATGTGGTCAAAAACTCTCAACAAGGGCCCTTATTGTCTGCAAGTTAGCTAGACCCCCAGAATTACAATGGTTGATGCCATTAAATGTAAGATGGGTGGTCCAACTATTCACTGTGTCCAACTATGGGGAGAATGACAATTTCTTAATCTGATAGTTCCTAGGAGGAAAAAAAATAAGATACAATTTTATCATACCTTAGATTAGGTAAAGGTTCCCCTTGCTCGAAAGCTAGTTGTTATCAACTCTAGGGACGGTTCTCATTTCCATTTCAAAGCCGAAAATGTCCAAAGACGCTTCCATGGTCATGTGGTCGGCATGACTCAACACCAGGGTGCACGGAACCCTTCCCATCAGGGCGGTACCTATTAACCTACTTGCAATTTCTTGCTTTCAAACTGCTAGGTTGGCATGAGTTGGAGCCTAAGATGGTAGCTCACACTGTCACGTGACACTCGGGTCTCGAACTGCTGTCCTGCCTACCTCCCAGTCTGCAGTTCAGCATCTTAACCACTAAGCCACTGCGGCTCCTATACCTTAGATCAGAGGTTCCCTAACTCCTGGGAAGGCCTTACGCTGCTCTAAGTAGCAGCGGGGCCTTCCCAGGAGTGGCGATGACACGCCTGGGATCGCGCCGCCGCCGCCAACGCTGCACCCGGGATCACCGTTTTTACCTTCATTGGTGGGCAGTGGGTGTTTCTCGGGGGTTGCGGGGAGCCTGCGGACCCCTCCACAGGCCTCCGCAAGCGTCGGAGCAGCGCTCCAACGCGATCGCAACTGACTTCCGGTTTCGCGTAAAACCGGAAGTCAGTTGCGATCGCGTTGGAGCGCTGCTCCGACGCTTGGGGAGGCCTGCGGAGGGGTCCGCAGGCTCCCCGCAACCCCCGAGGGATACCCACTGCCCACCAATGAAGGTAAAAACGGCGATCCCGGGCGCAGCGGTGGTGGCGGTGGCGCGATCCCAGGTGCACCGTTGTCGTCACCGCGGGTTGCCATGCCCCTTAAGGGCATAGCAACCCTTTCTTCCCGGCTGGGGCGTCGCGACGCCCCAGTTAGGGAACCACTGCCTTAGATTATTATGACCTCCCAGTTTGGATTTTTCACCAGATCAACTTTTTCTTTTGTTTTTCTCTTACATTTTTATTGCAATAATCAAAGAACAAATAAAGAGCAAGCAACGTTTAAGCCCACTCCAAAGCCATTGCCTCAGTAATTTGTATCTGATAGAAAATTACCGTAGTTGACATTTCTGTCTCCTTCATGCTCATCTGTTCTGAATAAGACAACGGGGTTTACTCTCTTCACTCATATTTGGCATATCGTTACGATCACAAAATAAAGTAAAAAAGAAACCTTACAAGAATGTAACATATGACTGGTTTCAAGACATTTGTTTCCTTCTACTAACTGCCTCATGTTCATGTTACATTTATTCTTTTCCATTGGCCTGGTTCAGACAGGTCCATGGACTGAACATCCTGTTCCTGCAGTGGAGGTACAAGCAGACATGCCCATTCTACTGCTCTCAGAATGTTACATGTAACACAGGCACTTCATACGTGTACAACGTCCAACTGTGTGATTCCCCCCTCCCCTTATTTTATTTTCGAAGGGGAAAATTTAGACCTCAGTACATATGGGTGATGGAGGGACTGTACACATCACAATCTGAATGTTCTGAAGGAGGGCTGCACACAAGTGTGTGCTACACCACGATAAGAATAGGAGGAGCAAATAAGCATGCCCAGGTGTGTTTACCAGGTAAGTCTGTGAAAAGGGTTGTAGTCCTATAGTTAGTGCTAATTTAATAAACAAGACTGCCCACCAATCCTACCTAATTCCCCGCACTGTGCTGATGTGGCATCCACTGCATCCCGCATGGGAGTTTTGCCTCAGGAGGCTTCCTTGGGGTAAGGGAACATTTGTTCCCTTGCCCCAGGGTAAGCCCGTTCCTTGCCGCTGGGTCTACTCAAACCTGTGCCAGCAATATTTCTGGCACAACTCCACATGGACCAGTAAAGGTGGATCAGGCCTGACAAGGGGGTTAGGATTTAGCAGGTGCTGCTACTGCCAAACTCACCTTCTTCCTGGGCGCGATTTGCCCCCCTCCCCACCCCTATCACCTCCCAGTTCTGCCCTCCTCATGCCCTGTTCCACCCACTTCCACTCCTCCCTCCAGTCCCCTGAGCAGTCTTACCTTAGGCAGTGGGCATCCCCGGTCCGTCACTGTGCAGGCCTGGCTGCTTGCTGCTTGCAGCGGCATCCAGTCCACCAACTCTGGCTTTGTCACGTTTGTGACAGCCAGAAAGTGTATTATGTCACCGGAACGTGTGTTCCGGCAGCATAACGGCCCAATAGGATTGTGTCGTGCATCTGTCATAGATATATATATACTGGGGAAAGGTCCACAGCAAAGTGGTAGAACAGGTGCTTTGCATGTAGAAAGTCCCAGGCTCAATTCCCAGCATCTCCAGGTAGGGATGGGAAAGCCTGAAACCCTGGACAGCTACTGCCAGTCAGCAGAGACAATACTGACCTAATTGGACCACTAGTTTGACTTGGGATACGGCGCCTTTGTATGATTTTTCAATAAGTAGTAGCTTTCCCATCATGCCCTAGGAAACCAGTCTTTTCTCAGGTTTTACCACACCACCTGATACCTTGACTTCCACAGCTGCACCCACGTATTCACTATCCACCTGTTCAGTGCAGATATTTCGTCGTAGGGCACTATGCTACATGTATTAATAGATATTGGGTAATAATATCATTACTATGGTAATGGTATTAATATGTGTCACTTTCAGTCAGGAGGAATTACCCAATTTCTATTTGCTTCCCTTCTGTTTCTATAGTAACAAGACATGTAATTCTCATTAATGAATAGGTATTTGGCATTGTTATTTTAGGTAATTCCAGGTTGTTAATATCCTGGTGTTTTGAATATTTTTTTAATAATTCATAATGCAGCAAATACATTACATATGATGGGTCTGGTTTCTATGTTTAAGTTGCTGTATCTCAGAGACCATGCCAGCCATTCATGAGAGTCGTAGGCCAGCCAAACACCTACCAATCCCCCCCTCCCAACAGCTAAGTTCCCCAACCTTGTTTAGCCATTCCTTCATGTCAGGTACAACAAAGCTTTTGGATATCTGTCTAATATTGTTTCAGGTTTACACATCATTGAGGATATAAACTGAAAGCCTTGTAACAAGTGGTCCACTTTCCCAGTGTACCATTCAACAAAACCAAGTCTCATGGGAGTCTAGCTTTAAAATCAATGCATCAATAACTCATGTGAATCAAATCACTAAACTGTTTGGGCTGGGGGCAAAATTCAGACTGACTGGTAAACACAATGACTAATATGAACCACACAACTCTGATGGAAGGATGACATTACCATTTCACATTTCAGTTTGCCAAGTTCATCTTTTTCCACTAGAAAAGACATGTTCCCCAGAGTAAACATTCTTATAAAAGCAGCAAAGCAATTTGAGACCATGTGGTTATGATGAGCGGACTCATCATTGGGATTAAAGGGTTATGGCTCGATGCCATGAAGCCATTTACACCATCTTCTGTTTCCTTCTATCTATTTGCAACCTCCTGTCCATGCGTACAGATGTGGAAGCTGAGGAATTAGGAGAGGGCCTGCAAGGTTGATGAGATTCCTTCCCATAACAGAGATGCTCTATTTTGTTAAAAAAATATATGGGGGGGGTGTTTCCTGCTGCCTCGCAAGATCTTCCCCAACTCAAACAGACATAATTGTGCATTTATGCTTCCTTTTATCTGCCAGGCAATTGTATTACTCTGGCAATAGACAGCCCCACACAAGAACAAATCTTGGGTGGCCAGGGCTCAGAGTTTGAGTCTCCCTCACACTTCAGCCCCAAACCCTTTGTATTTTTTTCCTGATTTTGTTTTATTTCTTTTTATGTGAACTGCTCTGGTAATTTTGATTGAAGGACAGTATACAACTGTATAAAAGAAAGCAAGAAAACACATTGGATTCAGGGGGTGAACATGTCAATTCTTAGCCCAAGACAACCCTCATGATGGTATCGGGACGACTAATGGAAAGAGGGAACAAGCTCACTTCCCGCCCTTCAGTCCTTGAGAAACCCAAATGGGAGAGCGAGAGGGGACTCTGAAGAGGCCCAGTTCTGAATTGAATGTAGACTAGCTTGCCAAAGTCCCCTTGCTCATTGGGTGCCATGAACTCATCCTGTCATGGTTCTCTTGCCTGGTCGCATTTCATGGACTAAGGAGTGAGAACCATTTCCCATCTCTCCCTCAGTACTGCTGGAGCAAAGGGGGAAGGCCTGACAGACAGACAGACAGACAGACAGACAGACAGACAGACAGACAGACAGAGGGGGGGGCTGAAAGTGTAGCGGAACAATTTGACCAGTAGGAAGTCCACAGAACTTTTGAGCTTCCTGCTTTCGTCCTTTTTGAGAGGGGGGGGACTTCACCAATGTGTAACAAAGGGATGACACTTTTGGGTTACTACTTTGGGATGCCACAAGGGCACTAGGTCCCTTTCCTCTGTGAGGGTAGACCCTTGGGGGGGGTCTTTCTGGCATGGTAGTGGTTCTTGGTGTATTGGTTTGGGGAAATACCTAATTATGTTGGAGAGTTGGTGAGAACAAGGTTGGTTTTAGCATCATTGGTGAGTTTTTCCCCCTGTACCTTTTCCCTTGCCAGGGGCAGGAATGTTGTCTGGGCTGTGTTGTGAGCAGGGGGTGGGGCCCAGGGGGAGGGCAGGAGGTGTGTTGGGAGGTGGGAGAGGGTGGCACCCAGCGCAGGTGACTTGCCTTGAATGCTATCTCCTTCTTCGCCTCACAACACCCCCCTTTCTTTTCTTTCCATGAACTTGCGCCAGCTAAAGAGCTGTAAGTCACCATTCAGTTTTTGGACATAATACCTTTCAAAATTACATTGGCTAAACGGGAGAAGATATATCCACATAACATGTGCCATAAGATGTAGTGATGTTCACAAGGTTAGATGGGTTAAAGGGGGGTTAAAGGGGAAATAGACAGATTTGTGGAGGATGAGTCTATCAGTCATGATGGCTATATGTTATCTCCAGATGGCCCTTCTGAATAGCAGCAGGAGAGGGTTCTTCTTCTTCTCCTACTTTTGGGCTTCCAAGAGGTACCTGGCTGGCCACTGTGGAAAACAAGACTCTGGATTAAATAGGTGGGTGGTCTGACCCAGCAAGGCAACTCCAACTCTGCTGAAACTCATGCAAAGCAAATACATAGAATTGGCAAACTCATAAATGTGAGTAGAGGAACTGAAATGACCTGCCACGTCTCTAGCTATTGACTACCTGTACTTCATATTGCTGCTATGCCCCCTAGAAGTTTCAAAGGCTGACAGACAAGCATCTAGTACACAACCTCCCCCCAGCTCCATAATTCAGACAGCTGCTTTTGTTGTTGTTCAGTCGTTAAGTCATGTCCGACCCTTCGTGATCCCATGAACCATATCCCGCCAGGCCTTCCTGTCCTCCACTATCTTCCTGAGTTCGCTCATTTTCATGTTCGTTGCATCGGTGATGCTGTCTAACCATCTCATCCTTTGCCTTCCCCTTCTCCTTTTGCCTTCAATCTTTCCCAGCATCAGAGTCCTCTCTTCGCATTAGGTGGCCAAAATATTTGAGCTTCAGCCTCAGTACCTGTCCTTCCAGGGAACAGTCAGGGTTGATTTCATTTAGGATTGACTGATTTGATCTCCTAGCAGTCCAAGGGACTCTCAGGAGTCTTCTCCAGCACCACAGTTCGCTGCTAGCCTGCTACATTCCCATTTAATCCTCTGCCTGCCACTACCACACGAGGTGTAAACTCTTACAGGACAAACTGGGCCATGATGTTTTATATGAACCTGCAAAAAAAGGCAGCAACCTTTTCAAGGTACCCAAAGTGTCCACTTCCGAATCAGCACACAAGTGCCAACCTGCACTCCCCGAAAGACCCAGGAAGCATCCCTGCATCAAGCTATCGGTATAAGTCAGATGTCACTGTTCTACATGCTACCTTCTATGGCTCAGTGAAAAAACTCACGATCCTGAAGCAGATTAATTAGACTTCAATAGGGCTGCAAGAGCAGACATTAACAACATATTGACTTACCCTCGCATTCCTTTTGGTGACACTCATTACAATGATTTAGTCATTTTCATCCTCCTCTCTCTCTCTCTCTCTCTCTCTCTCTCTCTCTCTCTCTCTCTCTCTCTCTCTCCCTCTCTTGTGTGTGTGTGTGTGTGTGTGTGTATCTGCGTATGTATTATTCTGTTATATATTTAACCAAAAGTCTTATCTTCACGACTCATAGTAAAAAAGAGAGCTGCCTAATTGCTTCCATACATTATCAAGAAGCTCAGAATTTACCTTTTACTGCAGGCCAAAATACAAAATTCAGAAGCTTAAAAAGTGAGGATAATTTATTTTAATTAATAATCCTCTCCTGTCTCAAATAATGGAGAAATAGGGTGTTAAATTGATTCTTGTATTAAAAACAAACCTTAATATTTAAAAAGACTTAGAAATTTAAAAAAAAAACATCCAAATTCTCATGATTAAATTCTTATGCCTACTTCATCTTCCTTGTACAATTCTGGCAATACAAGGAAGCACCTGGCCTTATGTAAGAATTGCAGCAGTCATAGCCAGAGAAAAAGCTAATGTGGATAATCCTGCACCATTCAGAATTTTGGTTGGTTTAATTCTTAATTCTTAACAATCATATTCATTTTCCGAGAGGTAATTATTAACTGTATTACATTTTCTGGTTGGTCTACTAAATTGTTCATGGGTGTATCTAATCACCCTGACATATGTGCCTATAACTTTAAGGGAGATTGCAGTGGCCCACTTCCTTTCCCTGCCTAAATATCTTCCTTCTGCCTTCCCTTGGTTCTTTTCTCCCTGTCAGACATGTTACAGATACTTTTGTTATTAACAAAAATGTATAATTATCTTCTAGGTGCTCCTGAGTGCCTTCCTAGCCAAAAATATCGGCCCCCTGTGAGATCACCCAAAGTGATGTCACCTGCCCCCAGTGGCGTCCTATTATGGGGGGTTCTGGTGCACAGCGCCCCCAGCGCCGAGTAGGCGCGCTGCTTCCGGGGGGTTCCATGCCACCGGCGACCAGCGCGCGCCGCCCAGGACCTGCCTTCGGTCCGGCGGGCCGCGGCAGCAGCAGGAGGAGGAGGTGGAGGCGGGGAGTGTTGTGCGCTAGCGCGCGAGCGCCTGCTTGCCCGCCCACCTCTCCTTTTCTGAATGGAGCAGGAGGAGGCAGGGAGGTGTGCGAGCGAGTACACGTGTGCGCGCGCCTGCCCACCTCTCCTTTCCCCTTCCCGGCTTCGTCGGTCAGCGGCCCAGCTAGGGGTGCGAGCTACTCGCGAAATTTTGGCAAGAAACCAAAATTTCACATATACGCTGATGGGTTCTGAGTTGTCTGTGACGGATCAAGAGAGAGATCTTGGGGTCCTGGTGGACAGGTCGATGAAAGTGTCGACCCAGTGTGCGGCGGCTGTGAAGAAGGCCAATTCCATGCTCGGGATCATTAAAAAGGGGATTGAGAATAAAACGGCCAATATCATTATGCCTTTGTACAAATCGATGGTAAGGCCACATCTGGAGTATTGTGTCCAGTTCTGGTCACCATACCTCAAAAAGGATATAATTGAATTGGAAAAGGTGCAGAAAAGAGCGACCAGAATGATTCGTGGGCTGGAGCACCTCCCTTACGAGGAAAGGCTACAGCGTCTGGGGCTTTTCAGCCTAGAAAAAAGGCGCCTGAGGGGGGACATGATTGAGACTTATAAAATTATGCATGGGATGGAGAGAGTGGATAGAGGGAAATTCTTTTCCCTCTCGCACAACACCAGAACCAGGGGACACACACTAAAATTGAGTGGAGGGAGAGTTAGAACAGACAAAAGAAAATATTTCTTTACCCAGCGTGTGATTCATCTGTGGAACTCCTTGCCACAGGATGTGGTGATGGCACCTGGCCTAGATGCCTTTAAAAGGGGTTTGGACAAATTCATGGAGGAAAAGACCATCACAGGTTACAAGCCATAAGCAACCTCCTGGTTTTTAGAAGTGGGTTTTCTCTGTGCCAGGTGCAAGGGAGTGGCGACTGGACACAGGTATCTTGTTGTCTCGTGTGCTCCCTGAGGCATCTGGTGGGGCCACTGTGTGACACAGGAAGCTGGACTAGATGGGCTTTTGGCCTGATCCAGCAGGGCTCTTCTTATGTTCTTATGTTCTTATGAAGCCGGGAAGGGGAAAGGAGAGGTGGGCAGGCGCGCGCAAGCGCTCATTCACGCTACGGCACTTCCGGGGGTGCTCATCCCTCGCCCCCACCCCAGGCTCTGGGAGGGCGCACAACGCCACTGTCTGCCCCGCCCCAGAAAACGTTTCCAGTGCCGCAAAACTGTGGGTGGGCACATCCTTTCTCACTGCCACACGGACGCTGCCACATCTTAGGCTTTAAGAACTACGTTTTTACTAGATGGGCTCCTCTTCCCTCTCTACTGTTGTCTTTCCCTAACTTAACTCCCTTTGTTGCTTTCCAGTGTCAACTTTAGGTTGCAAGCTCTTTGGGAGCAGGGATCTATCTACCATGTTTCCCCAATAATAAGACATCCCCCGAAAATAAGACACCTCCCATTTTTCCCCATGCGCACTTTTTCCCAGTTATATAAGACACCCTCCGAAAACAAGACATCCCCTGAAAACAGTGGACCATTTCTTTACCTTTTCTGCAGCGCTTGGCCACCTGGCCTCCCACCGCTGCCGTCGCTTGCCCTTGCTACCTCCTGTCCCACGGGCCGGCTGCATTCAGCTTCTGAGTGTGGCTGCCGGCTCTCTGGAACATTCGAGTTCACTCGGATGTTTCCGGAGAGCCGGCACCCTCTGGAAACTAAGCGGCTCGCCGTGGGAAGCTTCGGAGCGCGCCTTGCTGGCTGCGCTTTGGAGAGGGAAGAGGCAGGCGCGCCACCTGAGCGAGGTGGTGACTCAACTTCTCCCTCCTCCATGAAAACAGGCTGAGCAGGAGGGCATTCCCGGCAGGCCGCAGTGCAGCCAGCCCGCGGGACAGGAGGCGGCCACAACAAGCAGCGGCAACAACAGGAAGCCAGGTGGCCAAGGTAATGAAATGGGAATTTTGGTGCCTGCAATTTTTCGTAGCTTGTTGTAAAAATAAGATATTCCCCGAAAATAAGACATGCTGCGTTTTTTTGGTGGAAAAAATTAATATAAGACACCTTATTTTCAGGGAAACACGGCTTGTCACCTTATGTAACTCTGTAAGGCATCATGGACACTAATGGTGTGCTCAAACTAAATAAATACAGAATAAAGATTACACATAAACCACTTTAGAAACTGGTGATGTGAATAGGATTCTTGCTGCTCGTGTTTTGCTGTATTCTGACGGAATACTCATATTCTGGACTTTGAGCAAAAATGACATATAGAGCAATACCATCTTGCTGATACTATCTGGTTTCAGTTGCTTTGCATACTTTTTATTGCATAAAGGCAGAAAGATAAATCTCATGCTTTAAAAATGCTAATGTAGAAGGCACATTCCTTGGAGATGAACACAGCCCTTTCTAATTTTTGGCATATGGCATTTGTCTTGCAGAGTTATGTCACTTGATAAGACATACGTGGTTCTGGCCCACAAAATATGTCAAACATTTACAAAAGTGTTTTTAGCATGGAACATGTAGAGATAATTCATTCCATCACTGATACAGTAGCTTTGGATTTATACAAACTATGGCTGTAAAATATGCCAGACTGCCAGATTCTTGATGCTTTTGGTGGGTACTTGAATTCTTTTCATTAGCACCTGATAAAATTTCACACACACCTCTTTCTCATCCTTCCGCTCCCAAGAGAGGGAGAGGGTGTGGGTAGGGTCACGGGACATATGATTCACAGGCAACGCCTTCCACCAGGGTCATCTTGCCCAGCACTATCTACTCTGGCTAGTGTGCCATGTGAAGGATTTTTAGGAATGAGATGGAAAACAAAACAGTCAGGGCACAATCCAATCCTACTTAGGCCGCCGTTGTAACCAGTGGCCCAGCGAAAATGGGAGGCCCCAGAACGGAAAGGGGATTCAAATCCCCTCCAAAAGGGGAATTCAAAGGGGATTTGAATCCCCTTTACGTTCTGGGACCTCCCGTTTTCGCTGGACCACTGGTTACAACAGTGGCCTACGTAGGTTTGGATTGCACCCTCAGGATCTTAATGCCCTTATACTAAGGAAGATGTTGTGGGTGCAGGCAGGGGTGGCGTGCTTTGCACACCTAGGAATGGGTAAAAGGAAAGTAACTGGCAAAGGTGCAAGTTACTTTGCATGCTGAGGAGGAAAAGAAGCCAAACAATCCTGCCCCCCCTCCCCACCCCGAACCTCCCCTGAAGAGCCCACTATCTGCCCCACTGCCACCTTACCTACTCTGGCATGGACCAGGCAGTGATGTTGCTAGCATGCCCCGGGAGCAAGGCAATAATGTGTTTCATGTCATCACCCCTCCTCCTGCACTCCCAGAAGACTTCATTTGAAGCCTTCTAGGACCTCGGGCACAAAAAAGGCGCGAAAACCCTGCACGGTAGCAGACGCAACCACTCCGGCTGGAAAAAAGCAGCCGCAGAGCAGAAAGCTGCCGCGGCAGCTCCTCCTTGTGAAGACACCACAGCTGTCACCCGGGGCACAGCTCCCCTTAGCCCCAGCCTGGCTACGCTACTGGGATCAGGTTTGTCGGCAGTGGGTGCATAGAGCTGCTGCTGTCTGTGCTGATGGCTCCAATGTGCTCACCAGTGGCTGCATTTTTATCAGTTGAATTTTACAACATGCATTTTCTATTTTACAAGAAGTTATAATTTGCATTTGTATTCGTTGGAGAGGAACAAAAGTACAGTTCTATTAAGTACTGTACTGGCTCTCCTTTACCCACTACTTCTGTGTCTCCAAAATGCAGCATCTCTCTCCATTTCCAAAATCATCATGCCTGCATGAAAACGGCAGAGCAGACGGATTGTGCCTGTACGAAAGCACGGCATGGCTGTAGTGTCCTTAAGTTGGGACATCTGTAAGTTGGATGTCCTGCAGAGACTAACTACTTGTGCTACAGTGTGTCAAAGTCTTAATAATGATCCGTTAACCCAGGAGTCAAGAGCTATTGCTATCCATGAGCTAAACAAATCTGTTCAACCAACAGATTTTGCACCAAGACTTGATCTTTAGTCAGAAGAATAGTAACAGCATTTCTAGAGCAGCATTTAGTAGACAGCAAGCTAAATTTCTATCTGATATTTTCTAAATTGTAGGCTATCCTGCCATATAAGTACATATATTCCTTTCATTTGACATTGTTTCCAACAGAACAAGCCTTTTCCCAGGTTCCAGCCCAGCCAGCCCACACTTTCCTGGCCAATATGGATTTCATCATCATTTTGAGCTACTGAGGAGAAGAGAATGGCATCAATTATAAAATATACTGGCAAGGAGTGGTGGATATTGAAGCATAGTGGTCCAATGGCGAGACTATTGGCGAGTCCAGCAAGGTGCAAATGAGTACCTGACCCACTGATTTTAATGACAAAATACTCACCGTGCAGGCAACACTGTCTATAAATATTAGTACATGGGCTTGTGAATTATATGCCAGAGGACTTGGGGAGGGAGAGGGATGGCTGGCTGGCTACCTAGGCCAGCCAAAACTTGGTTTGTGGGGATGAGCACCACACCCTAGAGTCGGACATGACTGGACTTAATTGTCAGGGGTCACCTTTACCTTACTAATTTGTACTAAAGTCTAGAATTTACAAATTTAGTACAAATTTGTACAAATTTAGTACAAAATTTGAACTAAAGTCTAGAATCTAGTTGAGGCTCCAAAATCAAGACTCCTAGGCATGCACAAGAGACCTCTCTGCTTCATGATGGCACAATGATGTCAAGAATGCCTACCAGCACAGAGGCCTTCTGGCACGTACAAGGTGAGGCACAGAATAGTCTAGAATAGATGCTCCAAAACCAGGACTGACATTCACTGGAGTCTCCTAAGTCCCATCTGTGACCCAATACAGAAGCAACAAATCCAGCCGGAATTTTGGTTGGGAAGGAATCCTCCTGCAAAAGACCAGTTTTGATCCATTTATGAAGTGACAGATGCTCCGTTTAGAAGCTTAGTTTGACCCCTCCTTACCCATAACATTGTTCTGGGCTTGTTTGTTGACATATTGGAAGCTGTACTGTATACTGAAGTGGCCAAGTGATGAGGGCTTCTCTCTTGCGGACTGTGAGGACCACACACAGACTGCTTGAAAAGGCCCTTTCCATACATGAAGGTTCATCTTTCACCACTGCTGTAACAAGCATAGCTATACAGGTGGGCCCCCATATCCACTGGGGATATGTTCCAGGCCCCTCCGTGGATACTTGAAACCGTGGATAAGAGCGAACACCCCCTCCATGGTTTCCTGAGGGCCCCCCCACCCTGCCTTCCCTGCAGGCAGGCATGCTTGCCCCCCCCCCAGCTCTTATTTTTCTTTCAGCAAGCTTTGTTTCTTCCTTAAAACAAACAGAGAAGCAGCCTCCATTGCAGGCAAGTAGAACGAGACTAAGTCCTAGAGAGGCTCTGCAAGGTTTCTGTTAACCTTGCAGAGCCTCTCTAGTACTTAGTCTCGTTCTACTTGCCTGTAATAAGCAGCCAGAGGCTGCTTCTCCTGTTTCTTTAAGGAAGAAACAAAGCTTACTGGGAAAAAAGTAAAAGCCTGGGGGGTCCCTGCGATCCGTGGATAACTGAAACTGTGGATAGCGAATCAGTGGATATGGGGGCCCACCTGTACCTTGTTCTTCTGCATCGTGTAGAACTGTGTCCTGTCCTTCTGCACCATGCCAGCCATTGCCAGGAAGTTACGCACTGGCTTGCTGCCATTCATTTCAAAGCAGCTTGCACTGGAGATAAGCCCAGTGGATTGTGCCCAGTGATAATAGAAACAGAAACAGAAATGTTTTTTTTTTAATGGAGATGGAGCCACTTACTTCCTACATGATAGTCTGTCAAGAAAGCTGCCCCTCTTTGACAGATTCTGTTCTAACTCGTTGAGTATTTAGCTTTCAATTAAATATGGCACTTTCTGCTTACTGGTACTCTTGTGTGACCAGCACGGAAACTAAGTTGCATGTTCAAAGTATTGCAAACAACAACAGTAAGAGACAGAGGGCATAAAAATTACATTTCACTAGGGCTTTTCGAGCAAATTATACTTGTGTTATGTAGACAAGGTTGCCATGGTAAGCATTCTTTTTGAACACATAATGCAGCTGAGGAGAAAAAGCATAAACACATATAGGAAATGGAGGCAGGAAAGCCTGGAACTCGGGGAGATCAGCTGTGGTGTAGATTCAGGGTAGGCTCACAAGGGAGAGGTATTTTCATAAAAATCAGCAGTTGATCTATATGTTTTTACACACGTATATTGTCACTGTATCGTTTCATGTTCATTTATTGGCTATACATTTTATATTCATTTATTCACTGTTAACAGTAAGGAGAAGAAAACTGAAAAGTGAACTGGCTACAATGATTGTCAGTGCAATCCTAGACCTATCTACTGCGCCCTCTGAGTTCAATGGGATTTTCTCCTATTTAAGTGCGTATAGAATTGCAACCTTTGTGTACACAATAATACAGAATGCCAGATTTGTTTGTTTTTTGTTTTTTTCTGGCAGGTCACAAACTGCTAGATTTCCATGTTTCAGCTGGGATATGAATGTCCACCTAGCTTCCAATACACTTTCATGACTAATACTTTTGAAAGTTGTCAGTCCAGTAGAAGCTGTCAGCACAATCCTGGCTTTTCATCCAGGCAATGTAATTTGGCACTGACATGCAAGGGTGTACAGCAGCAGTTTTCCTAGGGAGTAAGGAAAGACTTACGGCTGCACACGGCAGTAGTCTCCCCTTGCTTAGGTCCTCCACTACACTCAGCTACAAGATTTCCAGGCCCAACATGGGAAATGAATACCATGATTTGGCCCTGTCCAATCCTCATGAAAAGAAACAAGATACTCAGTTAAATTGGCATACTGTGTGCTAATTCATACTCTGTACTTGTGAGAGTGTGTGTATGTGACCGACTGTTTTCCATAATGAAGATTGTGTCTTACAGAGCAATCCAATCCAATGCGACGCCGTCCAATTTTGTAGGTGAGAGTCAAAGATGTATCCCAGGTTTGAAAAAGGTTGAAGATACTGTGGTTCATCAATTTCTAAAGAAATTAAATACCAATTGTTAAAAATCCCTCCTGGAAATAATGCTTACAAAGCTTGGAAGACTGGTTTACCTTTGATTACTGTACAGTACTGCCTTTGATGAGTTCCAGCATATTCCATACCTAAGGTTAAATAAACACACTACTGGAATCATTTCTTCTTCATCATCATCACCATCATGCCATCTTACAAAGTTGGACAATCAGAAACAGGCCTCTGCCTAAAGGTGCTTACAATCTAGATGTATTAGAATGTAAATATAAATGCTTTGTGATGGAAAGCCTGCATTATTTCTTACATTGCCACTCTTTTTAAATATGTTTTATTCAACATTAATGCTTTTGCTCCATATGATTTCTCTAGTAAGCTCCCATTTCCACATTTCTTTAAAATCACAACTGGAATATTTTTTTAAAAAAAAATGCCTTCACAGATAATACCACCAATAAAATATATTCATTTGTTTAACCAGCAGCAGGGATCCCTGCTCTTTGCATTCTTTGAGCCTAGAGAAAAGGGAGGTATTATCAAGCGTTCCAGGGAACCTAGTGTATTGTTGCCGAACCACACAAGTCCTCCATGGTATACTTAAAGCCTAAATAAGAAAAACAGATAAACAGAGGAAATGTGAAACTGAATTCTGGGTAATGATCAGATCAGCATGCTTTTATACAATTTCCATCACTTTGAATTTTAAATCACCTTTTAAAGGGCACTAAAGCATTCTTGCAAATTAGTCTGCACTCCAATTAATGCACCCAACATGACAATAAGACCAGTTTCAGCTTGGCTAAGCAGACCAGTCAACCAGGAGGATGTGACTTGAGGACTTGGAGAGCCTGTGCTTTCACCTTTTTCTTTCTCTCTTCACAGCAGCTTAGGCCCAATTAGGCCAGTTAATCTGTCTAAATCAGTGGAAAGGAAAGATTCCCCTCCTCCCACATCTCAGCTCCTTCATGAACCGAAGCACTATTTGGGAAACACAACATACAAACTAATCTAACAAGCAGCGGAAAGAAAAAAAAACTTCTATGATCAGGCTTGCATGTATTTTAAAGAATTCCTTCGCCTAGTCAAACCCAACCCTTTTGTCTCCCTGGGGTTTTGTTTTTATTTTATTTTTTAACTTTAAGAGACCTTTTTAGTGACATTTGTTAACATACATGAGTTTTCTCTTTTCTCTATTTATTTTTCATACGCGATTCATTTGACTCATTTTTGACATCCATTAAGTTTTATAAAAGAAGACTGCCAGGAATAGTGATGAGAAATGCCAGATTACATTACATGAAAATGTTCATAAACAGAAAAGACTTTCTTTTCAATCAAGAAGTCAATAATGCTTGCATGAAGGTATAAGCACTTGAGAAGCTTTTGTCTGGAGTTCTGAAAGTACAGAGAGAGAGAGAGAGAGAGAGAGAGAGAGAGAGAGAGAGAGAGAGGAAAACGTTATGTATCCTCATATACAGAACAGATTTTTAGGTACAAAATTCAGCAAAAGGCACACATACTTGCCACGTGCACTGCTGAGTTTCTCCATCTGTTCATACAATTCCATCTGAAAATACCAAACAATAAGTTCAGGCATGGTACATACATACAACAGTATGGGAGCTCATACATTAGGATGGAGGAAACATGTTGGTAAAGCAAATGATAGGCTCCTTTCCATACAAATGCCTGGACTACAGGAAGGAAGATGTCAGCTGGAAGGTAAACACGGAATTTCCCGGCCCCTCACACCACCACCCACATGGTTCTTTCATCCAGATGTTACCAGACATCATGGAATTGGGCCATAGTGAAGCAGCCATAGCTGTGCATGAATCAGTGTTCAGTTTCTTAATCAGTGCATGTGAACTCATAGTACTGTGCATTCGGAATGATTCACAAGACCACTGTGCAGCGCAGTGCCTTACCAATCCACAGTTTCTGCTTATGATACGATTCAGATGCCTTGTATATAAATCTTCATAGAAAGTCATTTAGGCTGGGGGAAAAATTAAAACCAGTAGTAGGTGGCCTTGCGTGGTGCATGGTCTTGTGACTTGGTCCTCACTCGATATGGGAAGGGTGCAGCAGATGGGGTAGGGAGTGTCAGTGCAGACATGAGATCTCCAGCTAGCCTCTACAGGAAGCCATACCCTGTGACACCCCATGACGTCACAAGCCCTTGCCCCACGCCAGAAAAGTTGAAAAAACACCCCCAGGCATTTTTTTTGGCAGTAAAAGTACACTAGGGTCGCGGGCAGGTGGGCAGGCAACTCCTTTTGCCACCGCTACACCGCAGAAGGCCCTTTTTGCCTCCCCCGCTGTGCCACCGAATTGCTGCCTTTGTGCACCCCCTTGTGCACACACACCCCGCATCACCCGGGGGCCCACTGCCCCCCGCGCCCCCTAGCGACGCCTTGAGCATGAAATCTGTGTACAACGTGCAAACCTACTTTCCCATAGGGGGAAAGAGCAACTTCACACACATTATGTTTTACAAGTTACAACTAAAAATGTGAAGTGTGAATGTGACACAGAAACATCATTCAGGTATGCTTGCTAGAGACCAGTGATTGGCTGCAGGTACTTGTCAATGTACACACAAAGTGGACGGCCTGGGTTTGCTGCCATGTAATCTGTGAAATGTCTTTGACTCGTTTACTCTTCTGTAGTTCCAGCATATCAAGAGACCTTGCTATTTTTCACTGTCACACTTTGATTCACATTTTGTAGGGAACAATCAACAAAAGGCATCTCTCATTAGAACCTCATTTCTCTGAAAGAAGCACCCAAAGGCAACACAGACAGTATCCTCTGCCTCAAGCAGTTTTGCTCACTGACAACTTTGTTTCCCCCACATGCACCCCTATTGTGTTGAAAGCCTTTTTTCCTACATCCCATCCCTGTTGTGAATTCAAAAGTAACAAGCGAAAGTCCGTTCTCCACCACCCACACACCTTCTAGAGTTAAGCAACACCAGATGGGTTAGGTTTAATTCTGAGGGTGAGCTAACATGCATTCAGAATCACCATTCCCTCCTGGAGTGGGTCTGCACATGGAAAGAGCCTAATGCCGTTTTCACAATTGCATAATAAACCTTCAGGTCAGCATGGCTTGGGTAAGGAAGCCATGAAAGGTTGCCTAGAATAATCCCTCCTTCACCACTCTGATGCTTCAGGGTGTTCACCCATGTCCACTATGTTTCCTTCTGTCAAATCCATACTGAACCTGCCAGTTATGGCTAGAGATGGCAGCAAAATTCTTCCAGGCTTGCCTCAGAAATGCATTTCAGGCCTGCCTCATTAAGACCCGCCTCCAAGGAGAAAAAATTTACAAGCTCCTCCAAATTCTCCAACTGAGATGGGCAGACACTAAGTACGCTATGTATGCTGCCGTGGAATCTAGCCTGGATCGGGTCAGCGCCGGTGGGGATGGAAGTCGCCTCAGGGTAAAGGGATGTTCGTCCCTTTTCCCTGGGGGAGAGCCCCAGTGGCCCCTATGGGCCTCCGACCTTGGATGTGCACCGGCAAAATGGCTGGCGCAAATCTGGAGAGGCCGTGTAAGGCCAGCTGGGTCTGGGCCTTGGTGGAGCATGCCACTGATATCCTTGCCCCTCTTCTAGGCCCGGCGGCTCAGTCCAGAGCCTAACCCCATCCTCAGAGGTGTAACGAGGGTGGATCCAGTGGCTCAGCTGAGCCAGGCACCACGGCTGAGGGAGCGCCGCGGCGCCGGCCAGCCGGCCGGGCACCCACCACCGCTCGTCTACAATAAAGAGGGCGGAGGGAGGCGAGTTCCCCCTCCGCCCTCCTTATTGGCTACAGGGCGCAGGAAGCCCTCCCTCCCTCCCTGTAGATGAACACAAGCGACGAGGGCGGGCTTCTTGCGCCCTGTAGCCAATGAGGAGGGCGGAGGACCCCCCTCCGCCCTCCTTATTGGCTACAGGGCGCAAGAAGCCCGCCCTCGTCGCTCGTGTTCATCTACAGGGAGGGAGGGAGGGCTTCTTGCGCCCTGTAGCCAATGAGGAGGGCGGAGGGGGAACTCGCCTCCCTCCGCCCTCCTTATTGGCTACAGGGCGCAAGAAGCCCTCCCTCCCTCCCTGTAGACGAACACGAGCGACGAGGGTGGGCTTCTTGCGCCCTGTAGCCAATAAGGAGGGCGGAGGGGGGTCCTCCGCCCTCCTCATTGGCTACAGGGCGCAAGAAGCCCGCCCTCGTTGAGCGCCACGTGACGTCACATGACCTTACGTCACATGACCTCACTTCCGGGGGCGCTGAGGCGAGGCCCCCTGCCCCCGGGCGCGCCAGGCACCGGGGGCGCAAGCTACGCCTCTGCCCATCCTCCCCCCGCCCCTGCCCCGACTGGAGGGTCTTACGTGTGGTGGGGGTCTGCGGCTTGGGGAGAAGCGGCACCGGTCTCACTGCTGGTGCCACTTACTCCCTGGGTGCTGCAAACGTGCCATAAGTCATGTTTGTGACACCTTCTCCCCGTAGAACTATAGTTTCGCCGGGGTAACGTTGCACAGGACTGCACTGTACAAGACAAAGAGAAAAGAACTGCTTGTTCCTTCTCTTTTTACTTAATGTAATGGAGCTCTATGTCTCCAATATATGAAATAGGTGCCAAACACTTTTGAAGGGTCAGAAGGCCGGGGGCCCCTGCAGTGGGTTGTCTTCCATTCACCCCCTTCCTGAGGGTGCATTCTTAAAAAACCGCCTTTGAGGCAAACGGCAAAGTCATTCTGAGAATGTCTCAGAATGACCCTTTGCCTCTGGAACACTATTTTAAAAAGGGCACCACTTTTAAAAAGGGCACTATTTTAAAAAGGACACTATTTTAAAAAGCTTGATTCCATTGTTCTGAGTTTTTCCAAGGTGATTGTTGAGAAGTTTGTCCATATCTAGTTTGTCAATCAATCCATTTGAGGGGGAGATGGCTTATGGGGGAAAGGACCCTACTTCAATTAAAATATTCTGGAATAAAGCTCACACTCTTCACTCCAAATCAAAGGCACCTAGCCATGTGGTGAATAACCATGAAAATTCACTGTTCATTCTTCAATCGAAGAAATGTCATGGCTCAGCCTCTATTTTATCACACAGGGGTCCATTTAGAACAGGCGTGGGGAACCTCCGGCCCGCGGGCCTGATCCGGACCACGGGACGATCCGGCCCGGCCCACGGGAGACCGGACCGGAGGCTCCGGAGGCTCCGCCGCCGCCGCTTTCGCGCGCCTCCTTTGTTTAAAAGCGGCCTATGCACAGCGCCGCTGAAGCTGAGTGCCCTGAGGGCAATCTTAGCTTCAGCGGCGCTGTGCACATGTCCAGGAAGGCCACTTTCAGAAGGAGGAGGTGGGAGAGATAGAGAGAGAGCGGTGGGTGGGAGGGAGGGAGGGAGGGAGAGAGAGCGGTGGGTGGGAGGGAGAGAGAGAGAGAGAGAGAGAGGTGGGTGGGTGGGTGGTAAACTCGCGGGAGGGGGGTCAAATTTGCGGGGGGGGAATCGGGCGGCCTACCGGCCGGCCTGCAACACATTTTCCCTATGGGAAAATGGCCCCCCACTGCAAATAGGTTTCCCACCCCTGCGCAAGAACCTGGAAAGGTCCACGAGGTCTCACACACAAAAAAAGATTGGCCTTCGGTAATTTTAATAAGTGCCTACCCTCACTTTGAGCTGCAGTATCAACCCAAGAATTTTGCAAGCCCAATGATTGCATTAACATCACAATCCTGAAAAACTGTCCGGTGACGGAACAAGTGTTCCGGTGCCGGATGACGTCGCAAACATGCCGTAAAGCACGTTCGCGATGACCTGCAAGTAAGGGAGGTCAGCATAAGGCCGGCCTCCCTCACTCCGGTGCCAGATCTCCACAGGGACGGCGACGGAAGGTAAGCTCAGGAGTAAAACAGGGGGGAATGTTGCACCACTTCAGTATTCCCTCCTGTTTTACTCCTGAGCTCACTGGCACTGAGCAGCCTGGGCTGTGCATACAGCCATTTTTTTCCAAACCAGGAAGCCCATTGCAGGGAGACCCCAAATCTTCTACCAAGAAGCCAATTGGAGGGACATCATCATATTAGGAAAGGCTAGGCAAACATAGCACTGGCAATTTGACCAGGGTGGAGCATCATGCATGCAGCCATGGTTTGTGTGTGTGGTTCTTTATCTGGCCATGGATGTGCATGCAGAAGTCTGCTTCCGTGTACATATAGGTTTGGATTTTTTTTTAATGGAATTGCATCCTGTTGCTTTCAATACAACCTGCTTTTAAGTAAACATGTTTTGGAGCTCGGATCTCCACGAAGTAAAGACGTTTCCAGGACCACCGTGAATTCCTCTGCTCTCTGCTTGCTGCTTCCAATTAGCATCCCCTTACTTCTGTCAAAACAACATTCGTTCCTTTATCAGATTTGCCCTCTCCCTTTGTATCTGCCCTGTCTGTATTGATTTCAATGGAACTTGCTTTCACATAACAGGCAGTTCACGTATGTTTTATTACCCCATGCAGAAGCCTTTCGGCATATGTAGACTACATCCACAAACCCAATTTGTGCACAGAAACCTGGATCCAGGCAATTCCGTTTAGATAGAGATGTTAGAGATATCTGGCCTATACTGTATTTTGCAAAAAAGAAAAGAAAAACCAGATTCATAGAAAATGATAGGGGTGCAATCTAACAAGCATTGCTGCTGCATTGCATTCATTTCCATGAAATGTGCATAGGATTCCTGCACATGCCCTGTACAATGAATGAAGGTTGCACAACTGCAGCACTTGCTAAATTGCACACAGGGGATACAATGATCACTGTTAGCAGGAGGAAACAAATCAGCAGAAACGTTGCTCATCATACGGAACACAAAGATGCGGAAAGAAAATTATAATCTGTGTTTATGTAAACAGGTAGAGGTTTCTTATGCTGTTATTTTCCCTATAGCATATACATACTTTAATATGTATGTTTTGATAAATTATATACTGCTCCATATTTATAAAACCATAGGATTTTAATAACTCATCATAAAATAAGCTGTTCTTTTGCAGTAAGAAGACACACTCCCTGTTAAAAAATGTTTCTTTAACCCACAAAAGCCACATTTTGGGTGGCCAAATGATTCCTTGTAGAGTAATTTGAGCGATAAGATTCTTATTGAATTACGATGGC
Source organism: Plestiodon gilberti rubricaudatus (assembly GCA_026170595.1). Taxonomy (NCBI): domain Eukaryota; kingdom Metazoa; phylum Chordata; class Lepidosauria; order Squamata; family Scincidae; genus Plestiodon; species Plestiodon gilberti. The sequence goes on from JANXHW010000001.1 coordinate 267,154,565, forward strand.
TGCCTCATCACAATAGCATAAAATAATAAAGAATTTAGGTTTAGGGTAAAACATAACTTTGGGAGTAATTATTCTCAGCTTGTAAATGATGTCTCTCCATAACCAGCCAAGCATAAAACAAGAAGATGAAGATGAGACTTATTTTCACTTCATTTCACTCCTTTGTAATTGACAAGCTCTCACTGGGTGTCAACTTTAAGAGATGACAAATCCTAAATCTTAGAGGACCCAATTCAATAGTTCAGCTCTCTAAACTGTTTGCAAATTAATCTGCATTTTCAGATAATTCAGGCATGAAATATAAGATGACATATATATTAGGAAAATATTAATTTCCTTGTCTCTTCTCCAGCATCCAAAGACAAAGGTAGCTTTTAAAATATTCACTTTGTTAAGAAGAGATTGCATTTAAATGTGTAAATGTACAATACACCTCATTACAGCAGTTTACCTTATCTTGTATTCCTGTTTTGTTCCAACACAAGCATTACTTTCCATTCTCTGATAAAAAAGATACTATTTTGTGCCTAATACTGCATGATAATTAGGCTTGAGCTTTTTCACATGACACACATTCACCACCAACAAAAAAAAATGCTTTACTGATGCCAGCGGCACATTTTAGCCACGAAGTCAATGTAAAGACATGCGTTCAGCTCGGAGGCTTAGATGCTATTATCTCTAGCCCACGCCTTTATATTTAATAATGAGTTTGATGCTGCTCACATTGGAAGTAGCATTATCACTATTTAGTTAAACTAGTCCAGGCAAAGGCAGTGTGATAGGATTCAGCAGCATTGCTGCAGCTATCTGGCATAGAAAGTCCAGAGGAATTGCCTTTATGATTGGACCGGTGGCCTGGTGAACCCATGGACATAGCCAGCTTCGGAGGCCTTCCCAGAGAACGTGCATTAACAGAGGGTTCCACAGAGGAGGGCTACATTTTTTCAAGTGCAGTCCAGATGTCTGGCTTCACTAGGGTTCAGGGACAACTGTCAAAAAGCTGGCAGCTCGCCAGAGTTGCCAACTCCATGAGTGAATGAATTCAACCAAATGGTTGGCAACTGGGTGCACTGAACCATCTTGAAGTCAAGTCAACTGTAAGCCCCTGTCAAGATGAGAGGAGAATTTTTCCATAGATCCTTATCAGAAATACAGGGAATAATAGTATAATTATTCTCACACATGATATTCTCCCAGACATTTGCACTTCTATTTAAAGCTGGACAATACTATCTAAGTGCTAACAAGTGTTAACAAAGGTAAGTGGTCACAAAGGTAAGTGGTCACAAAGGTAAGTGACTTAGAGTGCAATCCTGCGTAAGTTACAGGCGGCGGACCTAGCGTCCACCGCCCAGAATAGTCACAAACGTGCCGTAAGGCACGTTTGATGACTACTTTAGAGCCGGGAAGGCCGGCGCAAGGCTAGCATTCCCAGCTCCGCCGCCACTGGACCCAGGCAAGGTAGGATCCGGTGGACGGCTGCGAGGGTCGGCGGATGGGGGGGAGGAACGACAGAACCAGGAGGGTGACCATAGGCCCAGCCGTCCCAGGCGGGGGCGGGGACATGGCGTCCGCCATATACCAGTCCCCGCCAGGCTTCGTAGGGCGGCTGGGCCGTTACACGGCCTCCTCCGACTTCTGCCAGCAAAAGAGCTGGCAGAAATTTGAGGAGACCTATCTGCCCCAGCCGCCGTTACACTCGGGGAAGGGGACAAGCGTCCCCTTCCTCCAGTAGACTTTCCGCCGCAGGCTGCCTACTGCAGGCTGCCCGCAGCGGAGCACTGGATCGGGCGGCCAGCCTTGGCCGCCCGCCCGATCTTTAGGTAGGATTGGACTGCTCTCTTTGTTAACACCTGTTAGCTCTTAGATAGTATCTCACAGCTTTAAATAGAAGTTCAAATGGCTGGGAGAGTTCCACAGTATCCAGTAGCTGTGTCTATCCTTTGAAGACAAAAGAAAATATTTCTTTACCCAGCGTATAATTCATCTGTGGAACTCCTTGCCACAGGATGTGGTGATGGCACCTGGCCTATATGCCTTTAAAAGGGGTTTGGACAGATTCATGGAGGAAAAGACCATCACAGGTTATAAGCCATAAGCAACCTCCTGGTTTTAGAAGTAGGTTTTCTCTGTGCAAGGTGCAGGGGAGTGGCAGAAGGAAACAGGTTATCTTGTTGACTGTGTGCTCCCTGAGGCATCTGGTGGGGCCACTGTGTGATACAGGAAGCTGGACTAGATGGGCCTTTGGCCTGATCCAGCAGGGCTTTTCTTATGTTATGTTCTTAAGATGCCAGAAATGTTGTCTGGCGAAATGTTGGGACTGTTTTTAATGCATCCTTTTAATAAACGACCACGAAACCTGGCAAATGTGAATGTTTTTAATTCTGAAATTTGGACCAGTCGTGAAAACTTGAGAACCTATATGCTCTTGAAACATCACATTTATGATTTCCTAATTTTTCGTTTTGTATTTCAGGATGCCCTGTGTGATGGGGGATTATTGAATGTAAGTTTGCACAACATTATTGTGTGAAATCAACAGGATATCAGATTTCAGCAGCATCCACAAAGTCACGTTTCATACATGACAATGGAAAATGGCTGGCATAAATTCAAATTCTAAAATGAATGCCAAATGTTGAATACTTTGTACATTTGTATTTCAGCTCTAATTTGATTCCAATGTTGGTACTGGCACTGTGACCTATGGACCTTCCTCCTGTTATGGGAAGAGAGCTAAAGTGATTGGGAAATCTTCCACCATATAAGGTTTTCCAAAGAAGATTAGACTGGCACCAGTTGGGGATGCTTTAGATACAGGAAAAGGACAAGGCTGGACAAAATGATTTGCTGGAGCTTATCCAACTTTGCAGCAGCCGGATGACACAGCATCTCACCTTTTCATGCAATGCTCTGCAATCTCAATTTGCTATTAACATTAAGGTACTGTTTGCTCCCTTAAGTGAACACAGGTGACCTCTTATCAAATACTACTGTCACAAAGTATTCATGGAACCACTTGATAAGGTAATAATCATTTACATATTAGCTGAAGACCATCATTTAAAAAATAGCCACAGAGGGAGGAGGTCCATAGTACCTTGAGTTTAACACTTCCTCCCACTGTACCATTTGCCCATTGAAGATGGCTTCCTTGGGGCAGGTCTTTGCCTCGGAAGCAGCAATTTGCTGAAAAAGGTACTTTGGGGTCAATTTTCAGCATGAAATGGTACAAGGGGATAGTCCTAACACAGCCCCTGTCAGTGCACCATATCTACACCAGGGGCCCCCATGGAGGTGCTTGCCTATTTGGAAACAGAGGATTTCCCTAGTTTGGCCCTGTACAATCCTAACAAATGTAAGGACCATTTTACTGCACATCCACGTCTGGTCAGAAATTCCAGGAGGCAGACAGCACGTGAACATTTCTTTACCACTTGGCAACTTGGCTGAAATAAAGCTGGCCTAGTGATGAGGAAAGGTGAGGCAGGCTGCCTCATGGTGCATATAGGTGCAGGCAGTGTTCTGTTGGCCACCTCTGTTGCCACCTCAGCTAACCCGTATTTTGCCCCCTTACCTATTCCTCCTGGCTCCGCCCCTCTATGGGCACTATCTGCACTACTTCAAAACAGCATGGCAGAGCCAGAAGACAGAAGCAGGTAAGTGAGGAAGGGAGGAGAGAAGCAGCAGCAATGGCCTGCACCACCACCGCCGCCGCTGCTGCTGCTGCTACTGTTGTCATTGTCACCTTCTTCTCTTCCTCCTCAATCAACTCCTGCTTTTTCAAGAGGAAAGAAGAGCCAATGTGGCCAAAAGGGAAGGTGCAACTGCCACCAAATGGAAGAAACTGGCTGGAGGGGGGAGAGAGAAGGTGAGTGTGTGGGCCGGCAGAGCAGATATTAATGTCAGAAGTAGCAGAGCTTCATTCTGACTTGCTCCCCCACCTCAGCACTGCTGGTTTCACAGCACAATCCTATGCACTCCGTCCAATGGTGGCGTGCCTCCTGCGCTGGCGCTGACTGCCGTAAAGCAGTAAACGCCAGTTGCAAATGCCTCCCCAACAGTGCACTGACCAGTGAACTGCCGACAGCACCGGCAGGAAGGCCTCTTGCCTTCCCAGCTGCGCTGGAGGACATTCGGATGCGTGCTGGGAAAGGTAAGCCGGCGGAAAGGTGGGGGGAGGGCAGAACGGGGACAGTGAAGGGGTGTAGTTGGGTGGGGAGGCTGTGTGAGGGGGAGGATCCATCGTGGAAGGCCCACGCCAGATCCTATCCCCTTCCCTGCAACCTCCCCATCCCTTTTCTTTCCTCAGATTTACGCTAGCAAAATTGCTAGTGTAGGTCCGAGGAGACCCATTGCGGGCGTTGGGGCTTACGCATGGGTAAGGTGATTAAACATCCCTTTTCCCTGCAGAAGCCTTCTGGTCTTGCCCCCCCCCACCTCCCAGGATGCAGTGGTTGCCATTTTGGCGCTGCTGCATCAGCAAGGGGTATACAGGATAGGATTGGATTCTCAGTCACATATTACTATCCTATCACCTGGTAATATGTCTACTGTGGCAAAATACCACTTGCTGAATAGTCTTCTGTATCCACCTTCAGCCACCTTGGAGCTTAGGGGTTAATGCTCTCTTTACTCCTTTTCCCCATGACATATCTTGATTCCTCCTCAACCATCTCCAAAGTCTGCCCCATGGTTTCTACCTCTACTGCTAAAACCCTCATCCATACCCTACTTTTGTGCACTGACTTCATAATAGCCTTTCAGTTGGCCGTTGTTTTTCTGTTGTTTCATTCCTGTTCAGTCAGTTCAAGATACCTCTGCTAATATCACCTTTCTGTCCCTTCACTATGATCCTCATGTCACCTCTCCCTTCATGTCTCTGCACTGGCTTCCTGTCCATATCAAACTTTCATGAGTGCAAATCTTGACTTGAAAGAGAACTTTTGAATTTGTGTTGCTTTGCTGTCAGGCAGGGATTTTCCCCTCTCAGCAATGAACAAACTGTAAAAGAAGCCTTGGGCTACTGTCATCCTAAAACCATGGTGCCTGAGGTTTGAGGTGGGCTTCCCTAAAGGGGCATGGTCAGATCCAAGCAGTGGCCAAAAATGAAGACAGTAAAGGGAGGGGGGTGGAATGCAGGAGACTTGAAACACAGATAGAGAATGAAAAGAAAATGTGAAAAGAACAGGAATCAAAGTGGGATGGAGATAAAGAACCCTTTTGGGTATGCAAAATGACATCAGTTTATCTTGTGTGAGGAATCCTATTTGCAGAGTTACTGATCTGCTTGTAAAGGAAATGGTAAAAACAGTCCTTAGGACTTCACAGTCTAAATTTTTAAAAATGGGCTCTCTGATTCACAGCCCAATCCTATCCAATGCTCCTTTCAGCAATCCCGGGCAATGCTGTATCCTGAGCAGAGTAGGCAGGGTTGGAGGTCTCCTCCCCCTGGGTAAAGCCCCAGTCCTTGCAACCAGTGGCATAGGAATGAAGGGGTGGGGGCGGACCACCCCCGGGTGGCACAGAAGGGTGCACAAGCCACTGGGTGGCGGCACAAGCTGGTGGCAGAAAAAAGGTGCTTTTTCGACATGGCGGGGGGAAAGAAGTACCCCCCCCCGCCTGCCTGGGCCCCAAGTAGCTGTTTTCCGGCGAAAAAACACCGGAGGCATTTTTTGCCCGAAAACCCACTAGAGGGGTGGGGCTTGTGACATCTCAAGCAAGGGGCATGGGCTTGTGACGACACGGGGTGCGACATGGGTGCCGCAACCCCGGCGACGCTTGCAACGGACCTCCTTGGATCTGCACCTGCCATTTTGGCGGTACAAATCAAGGCTCCCCGTGTTGGGAGAAAGGAGCCTGAGAGGGAGATAGGATATGGCGTATGCCGCTGCTCCTGATCCCACCGCACTCCCAGGCCTGATCTGCCCACTCCCTGCCCCTGGAACACCCCACCCCTATGCTGCACATCCATATCTGCTCTGCAGGGCCAGTGCAGACCTCTGCACCAGCCTAGGGCCTGTGCAACTGCTTTATGGCAGCTTTTTGCTGGATCCATGCAGACTTGCACCAGTTGCAGAGGCTTAACCTCAAGGAGGCCTCCAGAGTCTGGAACATCCCTGTGGGATGCAATGGGTGCCACTTTGACGCAGCTGCATCGCTGCGTGGGGAGTTGCATTGGATTGGGCTGTAAACATAGATTTTCCCCACACATTTTGAGGTGTTGAACGAGTATTCCTTTTTCATCTTTCCCATAGCTCCAATTCATTGGAAAAATTACACCAGCAATTCTGCACAATTATCAAACGATGCAGGATCAGCATGAACAAAATCAGGCAAGAGGGAGCCAGAATCCAACACAATGACGCAACCAACAAAGGGGACACTGCATGGTCAGAGGGTGACGGGCTCAATATCTAAATAATGGCAAGACAGAGTGACAAACTCAAGGTCAAGCTTGTGTTTGCACAATCATTTTTTTTTTAAACCAGGAAACACACAACATGGTGACTTGTACTTGTTGTTGTTGTTTCATGGTTAAAAAACGTATGAAGTTTTCCCCACGTGGTCAAGTTTGCAGCAGCATGTTGTGGAAAGTAGTTCACAACCTAATGCATTTTGGTCTAAATCAGACCACATCTGGTGGCAGAAATGTCGGGCGCCCTCCCGGCGCCTGGCGTGTGGGGGCGGGGCCTGCATCGCGTGACGTCGACGCGCCCCTCACGTCACGTCGACGTGCCCCCCGCCCGTTTTCCGCTCATTTTGGAGCGTAACAGGCTCCAGGGAGGGTGGGTGGGCTGACACAACGTCAGTGACTGCCCCGCCCGCCCGCCCGAGCGCCTGGTTCGAGTGAACCACGCACTCCACCGTAGTTACGTCTCTGTCTGGTGGCACCTCCACTAAGCTGCTTAGGGGTCCCTACATTTCCACATTCATGCTTCTTCCTCAGAGGTGCTCACGTCTATTCTTCACATATTCTCAATAATTTGAAATTATTATTGCACATTTCTCCATGGCTGGAGGAATGAGGAGTGTCCATTAAAAGTGAATTTCCTCACAATTTACAGGGTGTCCCCTTTGAGTGGTTTTCCATGATATGTGATATGCTCATTTACTTCTGCTTCTCTGACCTTAATCCTGTCACTTTTCAAGTAGTTTAGAACTTCCCCTTTGGTTACTTACTAACCCTGTGTCCAGTCCTCAATGTACAAGCATAAAAGCTATCTCGATGTCCAAGTCGATTATGTTTGTTGCTTCACCCCTGTCAGGTCTCATTGTCACCTCCTCAAACAAGTTAATAACATTTGTCAAGCATGGCCTCCCCTTTATACATGTCATGGTTGTCTTTGACTAGCTGCACCTGTCCAAGTATTTGTCTGTTTTGTCTCTAAGCAATGACCCCAGATTTTTTTTCCACCAATATCTTTAGTGTTTATGCAGGGTGTTTCTTAAAAAACAAAAAAGAACTTTTATAAAATTCAATAGCTTTACACTGCTGTTCCAGAATGATGGAATAGGTGCTTCTTCCCCTATAGATTTTTGCACAAATCAAGATAAACATTTGTTTTGAGGGGAAAGGGGATCATTTCACAAGCTATATAAGATGCCAGCCCAGCCCCAATGCCATACTTGTCAAGAAACCTGTATTTTATTAAACACCTTCTGAGCCTCCTCTCCCACTCCATCCACACTAGAAATATTTGATTGTTATACTGTATATACATGCTGGAGTAGCCAGTGAAGTAGTGAGATGGGTAGGAAGAGGCCACCAATGAGTGACTGAGTAGGAAGGGAGTTCTATGCCAGTATAGGCCAATGATGTAGACTTGAGTCTATTGACTCAGACTTGAGTTGGACTCAAGTCGCGTCAATGACTTGACATGGACTTGACTCGGGGATTGTAAAAGACTTGAAAGACTCAACTCGAGACTTGGAGCCTTTTATGTCAAGTCGAAATTTATTCAGGTTTAAACCTGTTTTCCCCATTAAAATAGATAGGGACTTGCAACTCGCAACCAAAGACTCGGGACTTGGGGGCAAAGACTTGGGACTTGACTGGAGACTTGGAGTCAGAGACTTGATCCACATCCCTCCTTCTTATGATGAAAGGCACTTATCCCCAAACAGGATGGGTAGGAAGAGGCCACCAATGAGTGACTGAGTAGGAAGGGAGTTCTATGCCAGTATAGGCCAATGATGTAGACTTGAGTCTATTGACTCAACTCGAGTTGGACTCAAGTCGCATCAATGACTTGACTCGGACTTGACTCGGCAATTGTAAAAGACACAACTCAAGACTTGGAGCCTTTTATGACAAGTTGAATTTTATTCAGGTTTAAGCCCGTTTTCCCCATTAAAAAGATAGGCAGCGCAATCCTGTGTAACCTTGCACCGGTGTGACAGTAGATGCACCGGTGTAACAGCAGATGCACCAGTGTAAGTGCAATTACACTGGCATAAGTGCACTTACACCAGTGCATCTACTGTTACACCGGTGCAGGTTTACATAGGATTGTAAATGCTCCAACAACATATCAGCAAATTGAAACATTCTACACATCAAGGATCACACAAGTTGTTTTTCCTGCCTGCCTTTTCTAACATAAATGTGTGATCTCGATATGGACAACCCTTGTTTGATGCACTTTTGTACTCCCTTTGGGACAAAATGTTTGAAGGAATGCCACTACATGGCCTCTTTAGGGAGGAAATCGGATTATATAGGAAGCCTGTACAGTTTGCAGGAGGAAACGTCTGCTGAAGGAAGCCAGTGCTCAGCATATGTACCTGTGATGAACCAGAGCATCTTGCGCATAAGACCCTTGTCTATTAGACACTTTTGCAAGATGTGCAAAATGAAGAATCACCTGCTTGGAAAGTGAAGAAATAAGAGCTCCATTTACTCAGAAAAAGTTTTGCTATGATTATAGCCCCAAATTTAAACCCAATCCTATGGTTAACTGGCTTAGGTTATGAGCAGGGAGATATTCACAAGGTATACACAATACATTTGGGAAATTGACATGTTAAAGAACCACAACACTTCTCTCCACCTACTTTGCTGTATATTATAAGTAACAATCAAGATGAGAACCTGACAGCAAGAGAAAGAAGAAAGTCAGATTCAAATGTATCATCTAACCCCTGAGCAAATAGGAAAGGCAGAGCATTGTTCCCAGAGGATTTAACACAGAAGGTGCCTAACAGCTCGGCAACATGATTTCAACGGAAATCGAACTAACTCTCTACCTAGAGTGTGTTTTAAATAAATCACCTGTATGGTTGTATGCAATGAAAGTAATGCTGTGTCTTTTTCTGGGAAAACAAGAGCTCAGGGGAAGCTCAGACAAAATGTGAAAAGTCTAAAATGCCTAACTTAAACATTGATTAGATTTCTTGGTCGGATATTAGAACTTTATCTCTAAATGACCTAGTATTCAAGAATTCTTAGGACTGAATCCTAAGGGCGCCTTCCACTGACAGAACTAGCGTTCCATCAGCAGAAGGCCCTCTCTATTAGCACTGCAGATGCAGGGACAATACATGCCCTGCAGGACCACCAGCGCGGATGGCTGGTGACCGTGTGGCGCACACACCACTGGAGCAGCCAGACACCTCCAGAGGAGGTACATTGGTGGCGGGGGTGGGCAGTGGGAGGGGAGGGGGAGTAACAGAGCATTTCCAGAGAGAATCCGGGGGGCATGTCAGGGGAAGGAGAGGTTGGATCCAGTGGCAGTTGTACACTCTGGATCTTATCCCCCGTTTTTCTGCCCAACCCACCCCCTGGCTTCCCTTAGATTTACACCAGCTACATATAGCTGGCATAGGTCCAAGGAGACCCATATAAGCCATTGGGGGGGAGGGGGCTATGCAGAAGTAAAAGAAATAATTTTCCCTTACCTCTGTATAGATGGGGGGCTCCTGATTGCCCCCCATAGCATACAGCACACACCTCCATGATACCCCTACATGCTGAAGCATGGTGGGGGATATGATTGGGCAGTCAATGTTATTCCAACTACAGTGCAACTAAATTGATGTTTTCCCTCTTGCTCTTTTGGTGCAATATTGAATCTAGCCCGATGTGCAAGCTCTATCCAGTACACTCCCCCCCCCTGGAAAAAATCTGGCTTTTACCTTGGGGAAGGGGCTAACAAGCAGAAGGGAGTCAACCAAGAGTTACCATTAGCTCCATGATTGCCAATACAATTTCCAGCTAAGGACAGACTTACAGGGCCTCTCTCTCCTATGTGGAACTGGGTTGTCCTTGCTGTCTTTAACATGCAATCTCTGCCTCAAATTGACTACTTTGCTTAGGCTGCAATCCAGCCTAGAAATAAGGCACTTTCACGCCACCTCACATGTAAGCAGCACTGGCACAGAGGCTGGCACTGCTCACAATGCCATCCTCCACAACCCACACCACCAGACACAGGTAAGCTCTGAGCTGGGTGGCAGGAGGGCGTGGGGAGGGAAGGCCAGGGTGGTGGGGGAGGGAACCATTGTCTGGCCATGCCTGGGAGGGGGCAGGGATATCGGTGCCGATATCCCAAGCCCCTTCCAGGGTCGGGCCGGCCTTACGCTGCCTCCCCAGTTGTGAACCAGCTAAATAGCTTTAGGCCGGCCACCGCATCTTAGGTAGGATTGGGCTGCCCAGGAAGGAGGAGGGACTGGAAAGGGGAAGTGGATAGTGGTGAGGGCAGGTTCAAACCCTATCTCAGGTTCGGTCAAGCTCAAAGTGATAACATTCCTGCTCAGTCCACGAAAATGCTGACTAGCTAATCTCACACAAAGCTTTGCTCCCCCCCAAAAAAGAAAAAGGGTCCAATGAAGCAGTCTTATATAACTTTTCTGGGCATAAAGACAACTTTCAGCCTTTCCAAGATACAGCTTGAAAAGAAAAGAAAAAAAGGGGGGGGGGGGAAAGCCCAATCAATTTGACCAGAGACCATGGTGAGACAGGAAAAGAAGAAGAAAATAACTATAGGCAAAAATGACTCTACAGTAGCTACTCCAAGTCTCTGAAAAGCTATTTGACCACAATCCAGCACAGAATCAGACAAGCATAATCCTTCTGAAATCAAAAGGGCTTAAATCCAACTAACTCTGTGCTGGATTGTGGCCATGTTCTATACATGGCCAAAGTCCTGAGATTGAGATATTATCCATACTGCTGCCCCAAAACAAAGGAATAAAGACTATACAATCTATGAAATCTTGACCATTATGATTCTTTTCCTTCAAAGATCCTTGTCAACATTACAATTCTGCACAATGTGGGTCCAAAAAATGCCCTGTGGCTTAATCAGATTTTCTCTTTGCCAGAATGGCACTCATACCCCTGAAATTTACTTCGTAAAAAGCTATTTTGGCTAGCAGAATCCCCAGTTTGCTTGTTATTATCAGAAAAGAAACAATGACCTGTTTTTTAAAAGCAAGTAAAGATTTGCCATATTCCGTGCAATAACAAGCGTGGCAGAAACATAAAGAAAGAATGGGAAAGTTGATGTTTGGAAAAAATAGAACTGAAAAAGCATACTCCATTACAGAGAACCCCTACATTTGTATTCTGAAACATCCCTGCAAAAAGCTGGGTAAATTAGCTGAAGAGGGTGTAATGTAAACAAACTTTTATAGCTAAAGTAGAACCACATAGAACTACAGATAGCAAGTACCTCCTAGTGAAACCAATTAGAAATGAATTTCTACACTTTCAGAAATCCAAGAGGCCTTGATACAATTTGGATATATGAGCTGGAGTACAGAATTTAGGCACTCTGCTTGCATAGCTTAAAACCAAATGGATAAAAATGGCACCCCAAAGATGAATGAATTGCATGGAAATAAATTAAATTTGAAATGACTGTTGGAACATATGCATTATACAAAAGATCATGAAATTCATTTTGTCTGACATATTGCACAATGAGCTACATGAACATTTGCAACTGATAAGAAGTATGTAAGATCTCATTTATTATTCTAACAATAAAGATTACACCACGAAACCACAGTACAATACTTCATGCCGTGTTCTAGCAACCTGAAGGTCAGGGACATCCTGAACTCTTGGCTTGCTGGGTGTCTTGGGATGCAATTGTATGCTATGAACTGAAAACCAAATGATTGTTCTGTGCCAAATACAGAGAATGAAGGAAGCACAAAAGTCCCATTGAAAAGAAATATGTATTGGAATTGTCCAGATTCACCCAACTGGCAGGTCTACATTGAAAAATTATGAAACAGTCATGACAAAGACAACTAAACTTTACTTTGAAGAACTGATTTTAGAAAATTATGTGAAATTAAAAAAGATTACACACAGACGCACGCACGCACGTGCGCGCGCACACACACACACACACACACACACACACACACCCCACACACACACCCTACCCTTTGCCGCTATCAAAACTCTAAGGTGAAATTATGGTTGGATTTATATTAAGTATACAATCTATTTCTGCCATTTTTCTGCAAGAGCATTTAGAGCTGGCATTTAATTATGGAAGTATAGGCAGGTATAAAAATAGAATAGACTTTTGAATACTTAGTTGTTGTTTTTAATTAGAATCCCTGTGCTAATTGCTATTTGGTTTGTACTGATTTTTCTCTACTGGGAAAACAGTGCCGGGCTAGCAGGGGTGATAAAGACCAAGGGAGTGAGAGAAGGACGCATACTGAAGGGGGGGGAGGCAGAATATTGATAAGTTATCCTATCCTATTTTCACTTAGCATGCGTAAGCATGGTATACAGTAACTGTGACTTTTCTCTCTATGTGGTATGTATATGATGTCCATTGCTTCATCTAACCATAGTAAATAGCACATTTACTATGTATAGCACATTTACTATCTGTTTGGACGGATTCATGGAGGAAAAGACCATCACAGGTTACAGGCCATAAGCAACCTCCTGGTTATAGAAGTGGGTTTTCTCTGTGCCAGGTGCAAGGGAGTGGCGACTGGACACAGGTATCTTGTTGTCTTGTGTGCTCCCTGAGGCATCTGGTGGGGCCACTGTGTGATACAGGAAGCTGGACTAGATGGGCTTTTGGCCTGATCCAGCAGGGCTCTTCTTATGTTCTTATTTCTGCATATTATTCCAGTGGAGCATCAGGTTGGCCATTTTTGACAGAAGTGGTACGTGGTGACATGAGATAGCATGCTTAGCATGTATGCATCTCTGTGTGGTAGAGAGCACAGCTCTAAATGCCTTGTTCACAGAAAGGCAGCTTGCTTAATGGACAACAGTCACATTCATACAGTCTTTTACAACCACTTGGACACCATTTTGTTTCATCATTATGAATGGCCAGATTCTGCCACTGTTCTGAAAGAATCCCAACAAATTAAAAATAGGGTTTAAATGAATGGATGTTACCTAAATCTTACTTTCTAATGTTTTAATGTGAGATAATTCTCTGACTTTTAAAAAATCTAATTGCAGTTATTATGTGATACTAGTGCTATAGCAAATGTTCAAACATTGCATGATGGGGTAATATAAATAACTTAAGTACTGTAATAAAATATGGCAAAAAGAGTAAATTCATCCATTTAAAACATTTTTGCATATTGTGATACACAGTTGGCAATATTGTGTCAAATACCTCAATGCTCTAGTAGTTTGAAAAACAAAACACACCTCAGTGAATCTATATTACCGTAATTTTTCAGACAGACCTTTCAACATTTTTATAGTTTAGCATATAATCTTGAAAGTGGAAACAGAAAGAAAGAAAAACTGAAGAACAGGATGTAAGATAAAAGGAACTAAACATGTTTCTTCTCACAGATCTGCCCTTCCAGATCAAGGCAACCATCTAGTTCTCATTATCATTTTACCCGAGTGTGCTCTGTCTAGGTACTGAATATTTTTCAGAATATCAGACTCATGGAAAATACAGAAATGGCACTAAGGTGCAGTGGGCAGGTGATTGCTCTGCTTTGCACCCGGGCAGTGAGTATCCTGCCACAGCTCAATTCACTGATGAGGTGACCTACTCATCATGAGCATATGATGGAGCAACGAACATGAGCATATAAGCATATGATGAGCATATGAGCATATGATGGAGCAACGAAGTGACTGCTTTAGTGCAAACCAGTCCACTCCTAGACACAAACATTCCCTGTAAGCCCACTAATCCACATTTTGGCATTTTGTAAGTACATGACTCTGTCCCAAATGTAAGTAATCAATGGTGGAGCAGGTGGGAGGAGCCTTGGATGACTGGAACAGAAGGAAAGCATGGAAGTGCCTTGCTAGGATGGTTGGAACTTACACGATCCCATTTTGAGGGGAGGCATCAGTTCCCATTGAAACTGGATTCACTGCTTCCAGGTATGATCTGGTTTTGATCTGAGCCTGGGCCATAAACAGCCTGAACTCAGTGTACCTTTGGGAACTTCTTCCAATGTGTAGAACCAACCTCAACACTTGGAAGAATCTGGAGAAAGTCCAAGTACATGTCCTGGGGGAGGGTGCAATCCTACCTGGCACTGGGCCGATGTAGCGCATCCTGCAAAAGCTGCCATAAGGCAGTTGTGCCGACTTCAGGCTGGCTCAAAGGCCAACACTGGCCCCAGAGCACCAGATCCACGTGGGCGGCAAGGAGCTAGTAAAGCGGAGATGTTCCAGGGCAGGGGGAAGGGCAGGTGAGGTGGGGAGGGGGCATTCCAGGCAGGTGAGTGAAGCAACAGGGGTGGACTGGACCAGGCAGGGCATAAGATTGGCAGCAGCGGTGCATGCCGAATCCTACCCCCCTTCCCTGACTGGTTTGCCCTACACAGGGCTCCCGGATTTGTGCCACCGGAATAGCTGGCACAGATCAAAGAAGTCCCACTCAGGCAGCTGGGGCTTTACACGGGGTAAGGGAATGAACATTCCCTTTCCCCAAGGTGACCTCCAGCCCGCCTCTTTGTGCCCTGGATGCAGTGTTGGCTACACTGGCCTCACTGCATCACAGGGCGTAAAGTTGGGTAGCCTAACTGGGACAAAGGATGTTCAGAAAACTGAGGCAGGCAGGCAGGCAGGCAGGCAGATAGATAGATTTCCAATCCAATTAAACAGAATGAAATCTGTGAATCATAAAATTGGAAGGAACCTTGGAGGTCATCTAGCCCAGTTCCCTGTTCAGTAAAGTAGTTGTGAAGGTAAGGTTGAAATCAAGGTTGAAATGTATGTACTTATTTGCACTCCATGGAACTCAGTGCTGTTTATTCCTGAGTACAAATGCATAGAAATGGGCTGCAAATCTCCTTAAATGAATCAAACAAAACTTAAATGAATGGATATATGCATATTTTTGGTACACAAACAACAATAGTGCAATGTGCCCCCACATTTACACTTCTTGGGAAATAGCATGGTCAGTAAACATCTTTTCGCAAACTATTTGTTTTCCCGTTGATAATGTATTTTTAAATCCTGGGGTTAGAAGAAAATGATTTTTCCCCCCTCTTGACATTGTTTGACAGCTGAAACTAAACAAAACCTATTGAAGTACAAAGCTAATAGAAGGTTTACTATGTGTGTCATTAGCACCCTCCATACAAGGAAGCAGAAGATATGAGGTGTGGATTTTTAAACTATGATAAAATGAGAGCGCGGTTAGAAGCACATGAAGGTGCGACTTCAGGCCAGGCATTTCCTTCTTACACAATCAGATTGTCTCCCTCTTACTTTAGTAAATAATCACCATTGTATGATTCAAGTTGACGTCTTTCAAATTATTTTCAAAAATATAGACCACAGCTGAAATATGGTTTAAATATTGTGTCATTTAGGACCTAAAATTATTCACAGCGTGCTGCTAAACAATTTTTTTATGTGCATCTTAGCAAAAGCAAAAAGGAGAAACCTAATTTATATGCCAGAATGTTTTTTGAGCTCTCACTTTGATGTGGAATTCTGTAGAAATATAGGACAATGGACTGCTACCTGCTCTGTATGCTTTGAACGTTTTTTGGATCTGAAGATAATCTTTTCAAAATCAGAGAATGAAGTGAGTGGTTGGCACTTGAGCTAGGATCACCTCTGTTTACATATCAAATCAAACAACTTCATCCAATATCACGATTAAAGGTTTTTGCTAGCCCAGGATGAGAAAGTATGGGAATCTGGAACAGTTAATACCTAGAAAGGTGCTTTTGCTTGCTTCAGAGGCGTTCCTCAAAAACAAATGAAAGCCCAAATCCTATCCAAATTTCCAATGCTGATGTAGCCGTGCCAACGGGGCATGCACTGCATTCTGCTGGGGGGGGGGGCAGTCACAGAGGCCTCCTCAAGGTAAAGGAATGTTTGTTTGCTTACTACTGGGTTTCATTGCGGCTGCATTGGCACTGGAAGGTTGGATAGGATTGGGTCCAAAATAAAGACTGACTTCATTAATTAATTTAGTGGCCTTTAATTTGATCCCGGTGGACTTACTCCGTTTGTAGAGTCTATTAACAAGACTTTGCCCTTTCTGAAAGGGTGCTAGATGGCTATTGCTAAAAAAAAAAACGAAATTGTAGCTATTTCTCTGAAAGAACTTTTATGTGAGCACCATCTCCCTATCTCTAAAGTTGAGATCTGTCTCCCTTTTAATGATACCAAATGTTCTTCATCAGACAGAAACAAACAAAAAAACATTTCCATACAATAAATGGCAAAAGAAGTGCAAAAGGAATAATTTTGGCCAGATGATATTAAACCCTAACCTGATACTGATTTTATCATCTTCCAAGCTCTGAATTAGAATGTTCTAAACACCTCAGAGAGATCAGGCCGGGGGGGGGGGGGACAGAAGAAGGAATTCTCCCACCTCTAATGAAAATTGGTGAAAGAGTGCAATATAAATCTGACAGATAGGATTGATTAAAAGTGGAATGCATACTTTTTGAATAAAACCTTAGGAAGCAACTGGTTCAGCATCTCTGCTAATCAATGTCATTCATGCGTGTTCAAGTTATTGAAAGTTATGCCATCTTCCAGTAGTAATGTCATTTGATACCTGACAAAAATTCCTGCTGCTGTTATTGATAGAGATAAGCCTAATATACTCCTGCGAGTGCACAGTCTGAAGTAGGAGCAGCTGAAAACAGACACATAATTTACACACAATAAAAGGTAAAGGTATCCCCTGACAATTAAGTCCAGTCGTGTCCGACTCTAGGGTGTGGTGCTCATCTCCATTTCAAAGCCGAAGAGCCAGCGTTGTCCGAAGACGCATCCGTGGTCATGTGGCTGGCATGACTCTCCTTGCCGCAGCGCGTAGCATGCAGCTGGAACACGGAGCACTGTTTACCTTCCCGCAAGCAAGCGGTACCTATTTATCTACTCGCATTGACATGCTTTGGAACTGCTAGGTTGGCAGGAGCTGGCCAAGCAACGAGTGCTCACACACAATAGCAAACTATTAAAATCAAACTTTCTCCATGCCTAAGAAGTAACAATGGCAAATTGTGTTTATCTGTGTAACAGCGCAATCCAGCGCAAGGATCCAGCTGGCGGCCCAGGGCTGCCCACCGGATCCTGCGCCCGGGCTGCCCGTCAACCACCGGGCTGGAGATCTACTCGGGGAAGGGGACGCTCGTCTTCCCCAGATGTAAACCGGGGCCAGCCCGATAGACCTCCTCGGATTACACGGACCTCCTCCTAGCTGGCAGAGGTAGAGGAGGCTGTGTAACGGACAAGCCAGCCTGGCGGGGACATGGCCAACGCCATCCCCTTTCCCCCTCCCAGGCCGGCTAGGCCAATGGCCCCCTCCCTCGCCCGCCGAACCACCCCCGCGCCCGCCAGTTCCCGACTCACCTCCTCTGGCGGACACATGGGCACTCCGGCAAAGGAGACCAGCCTCTGCGCCGACCTCCCTTGCTCCCAAGTAGTAGCAAACGTGCTTTCTGGAATGTTTACGACTGCTTCCGGCGACGGAACGCTCGTTCCGGCGACGGCACGACCTACAGGATTGCGCCCTAAGTGAGGTTTTACTGTATTTGCTGTACCCCCATTCATACTTTTATTAATTTTACTAGATGATTTGAAGGTTTCTTGTGAATTTGCTATACACTGCCTTGGGCTTCTTGTTTGGAAGAAAAGGTGAGGTACACATTGTAAAAATAAACACAAGTCTTTCTTTTAGAAAATAAGTGCTTTGATTTAGAACAATATCATTTTGGCTGTAATCCTAAGCACACTTTCTTGGGAGTCAATATCACTGAACACAGGAATTTACTTCTGAGCAGACATGCATAGGATTACATTGTCAGTTTTCAGGTGCTCAACATTGTAAAGGCCAGTAAAAGTGTGTACCTTAACGTCTGGCGGTGGTCTAGATTATCCCAGATACCTATCACCCATTTGCGGTGCAATCCTGTGTAACTTTCTGCGGCCAGCCAAAAACAGGCCTAAAAAGCCCGGGGGGGCTTTTGCGCCACCGTTTTGCTGCTGAATTTCGGCAGCGGTGCAAAAGTGACATCACGCCCAAGGAGGTGGGGCTTGTGACGTCACGTCCCAAGGAGGCGGAGCTTGTAACATCATGAGGGGTACACGGCGAGCGGGGCCCCCATGGGGGTGTAGCTACGCCCCAGAGTAAGGACTACCGGCCTTCGTGCCGGCAGCCCTTACTCTAGAGTCATTGAATGTGCCCCGCTGCCCTAGCACTTACACTGGATTGGGCTGCCCACATCAAGATTCTAATCTCTAAATGCAACTGTAAGGCATCCAGGCCAATGTGACCAGTCGCGTCGCTAGGACGCGCGTCACCCCAGAGCGGGGACGCGCGTCACCTTTAAGGGAGAGGCTCCGCCCCCGCATGTGACGTCACGTGCAGGAGCAGAGCACCCTCCCCGCTCCGTTTTCGGCTCATTTTGGAGCCAAACGAACGCGAGGGCGGGCGGGCGGGCCCAACTTAAACATCAAAAATGTAAGTACGGGGGGGCGCGCAACACCCTTGTGCGCGCGTCGCCCCCGGGCGGCCCGCCCCGCGCACTTCCCTCCGTCGACGCCCATGAATTTGACCAGTGTGGTCAGGAGTCTAAGAGTACCATAGACAAGTCTTTAACTTCCTAACCTGAGCAATACAAGCAGATCTGGCATAGGCAAGCTAGCTGCATTGGCTGTGCAGCCTAACCTTCAAGCTACATTTCCTTCCAGGGATATGAGCTACAGTCCCTTTTGGGCTCCAGTAACCCTCGTTGTGATCGTCATATTGATAAGCCTCATCGCTGCACTCTGACTCAGCTTGGCTTGCTCAGTTCCGAGCCAAGTTGCCAAGTCAGTGTGGGCAAAAGTGGCCAAGATGTTTTCGACAGTTCCAAACCCGCAACTCTGCTTGGAGTCGAGCATGCCAAGCCAAGTTAGAGCAGCAGCCGAGCAACGGCAACACACAGCCTCAGGGAGAGGTGTCTCCCTTGCTCAGCCACTTTCACCTGCTCTGATTCATCAACCCGGCTTGGAGCGAAGCTGAAGCAGAGCAGGTGACTCTGCTCATCAACCTGGCTCAGAGTGAAGCCGAGTTGAAGCAGGTGAAAGCAGCCGAGCCTGGGTGGCGCGGCAGGCTGCACGGGCTTCTCCATCATGTGTGTCAGCCCTCAAATCTGCATCACCCAGTGCACGCCACACCCTTAACACCCCCATAGTATTGCCAGTGACCAGCAGAACCAATGGTGTTCCCCAATCCATACAAGGGTGAGGAGTCAGAGTCAAACTAAATGTTACAAGGAATGAACGAGTTGGATCAAGTTTTCTTTTCTTTTTAAAACTTGCACAGAGGGCTCACAAAATAGGGGGACAGCATAGCAGGAGTGGATGTAGGGGACATTTTGTTCTCCCAGCATAGCAGGAGTGGATGTAGGGGACATTTTGTTCTCCCAAGACACATGTCCCAAACACATGTCCCTTGTACGTATGTAGAAAAAAGTTCCATTGGCTTTCAAATGAAGATTTCTTTTCTGTTGGAGATAATTTGTGGGGTGTGGGCAGTTAGGATCAGAACCACAATGGTAGCAAAGTGATAAAGCCCCCCCCCTCCTGCCACAGTGGTACCTGTTTGTTGTAACCCCTTATGTACCATTTTGAACAGAAAAGGGGAAAGCTCCAGAGTCCAGGCCAACTCACAGGTTTCTCATAACATGTGGTTTATCTCATAACATGTGGTTTATGGCCAATCTCATAACATGTGGTTTGTTTACTTATCCCCCGCCATGCTGTAACAAGCAGCCATGCCAAAAGGGCATGTGCTGCATGCTATGATGGAGGGATGGGTCCTGAAGGTGGCATATGGGAGGTAAGTAAAAAACTATTTTACATACCTCCACGTAAGCCTACAGGCCACCTATGGGTCTCCTCAGACATTTTGGTTGTGTATGTCCTAGGAGAGAAATGGGGCAAGGAGGTTTTGAAAAGAGGGGATAAGGTCCAGCATGTGTGTCTGGATCCACACCCTCCCTCCCCGACATGCCCCCAGTTCCTCTCCAGCATGGCTTGTTACTTGTTACATGGCCCGCCCACAAGCTGTTCCCTGCCACCAGCTTACCTGCATCAGAGCAGGTTGCTGGTTGTGGTAGTGGGCTGCCATTGCTGCCACCTCTTTGCAACAGCAGCTCAAAACAGGTGGCGGCAGTGCGCACCATGCCTTTTTGGAAGCCTCTTTACAACCGTGGGATTGTAAAGAGCCTGACAGCCCATTCCAACCCAAGTGCTAAGCAGCCCAAGTCAGACCTAAAGTCAGCCTAAGTCGTTTAGGTCGAAGTTAGGCCTGGAATGCAACCATTTAGGGCGAAGTTAGGTCAAAGTTAGGTCAAAGTTACGACCGATGGACTAAGAACAGCCCATTCCAACCCAAGGGCTAAGCAGCACAAGTCAGACCTAAAGTTGACCTAAAAGTGGGCGGAACATGGGCGGACCGTGGGTGTAACGGGGGCGGCAACCAATTAACGTTGGATTCCAGACCCTGGCAAGCACAGACACGCCCCCTCCAACACAAATGCTGACACAAAATTTAGGTCGACCAAAAAGGTGGACCCAAATTCGAGGAGACCCATAGGAGCCATTTTACCTTACCCAAGCCAGCCCTCTCCTGAAAATTTCTAACACCCTACTCCTGAGTTAGGTCAGAGTTAGGACGGAGTTGGGCCTGCTAGGTCTGGAAACCGACAGAGTTATGCCTAAGATAGGGAGCCTATCAGCACCCAGCCCCACCCAGCCTCATTCCCACAAAAGCCCAGCCCCAGACCTCCAGTCACTCTCTCTCTCTCTGATCACGTGGCGTGGGGTTCTGTCCCCCACAGCCACAAAGTGGGACTTTGTCGGTGGAGGGCAAAATTCACAAACACCCCACTTCTCTCTTCTCCTCTCTGCCTCCCTCTAGGGCAGAGAGGGCTGTTCTGGCTGTGGCCAACCTGTTTACAGCTGTGCCTGGGCAGCTGCCTCCATGCAAGTGTTTGCTAACCCATGTCTTTCTCCCAGCCCCTCTTCCCCCCCCCCACAGGCAACAACACCAGCAGGTAAGAGCAGGTAAGAGCAGGGTTTGTGCTGACATGTGGTCTGACTGCTGCCTCTTTGCATTTAGAAATATAGGAAGGATACATGCCTCTCTACCAATGTCTTGTCTCATAGCTGTCTGCATAGCCTGCCATGATATGCCTCTCTACCAATGTCTTGTCTCATAACTGCCTGCATAGCCTGCTATGATATGCCTCTTTACCAATGTGTTGTCTCATAGCTGCCTGCTTTGCCTGCTATGATATATAGGATACATGCCTCTTTACCACTGTTGTGTCTGATTGCTGCCTGTAGTCATGTGAGCAGACAATGCCACAAGTGTGGAACTGTTAGCCTTATGTAGACACCAGCTGTCCCCCCCGCCTTTTCTCCACAGGGTCTACTGACAGGTCAGTATTGCTAGGTTTGCCATGGTTGTGACCCCCAAGTTGTGTTGTTGTCTCTCTCTTTGACCCTTTCCCCTTACAGGATCATGCTCTCCTTACACCCAGGTAAGCAGCTCAGACCATGCTATGTGTGTCACACCTATCAGCTGTGTTTTATTTCTCTCCCTGCAGGCCTTTGCAACCGGCACACTGGCTTGTCGTCAATGGTGACTGCTTCCACATACCAGCTGACATGTAACTCCCCCTTGTTTTTTGTCTCCCCAGGAACGTCCACTACCACCTACCTTCCTGGGAGCACGCCTGGGGCTGCAGGCAGGGTGTACATCTGTGCACCCCACATCTGCCTTGATGCTGCCAGATGTCAGGGAGCCAGCCCTGCAACCCTCCTCAGCTGCCGGCACTGCTGCTGCTCCACCTCCCTGGCTGTTGTTCTTGCTGCCCCTCCCCTTTCTATGGAGCAGGCTGTGGTTCCACAGGGGAAGAGCCTGCATCTCCAGGTCCATGGGGCAGGTGTGCTGCTGCTTTCAGATTGGCTGCTGTGACTACCCCTGGCAGCCTTGCCTGGCCATCTCTGCTAACGTTCCAGAACAATAAAGACGCCCCTCGGGCAGAGCCCCAGTGAAACATATGTGCCCAGTGTTTACACAAGCATTGCCCCACACCCACAGACAGCCCCCAGCACTGAAGAACCTACATGAGTCCCAGCCAGGGACTGCCACGGCCTTCCCTGGGAGAACCCAGCAGGGGCGCTGCCAGACCCCCATGGCACAGAGGGGAGGGGGGAGTCAGGGGGGGCCTCTGAGGCAGGCAAACAGTGACAGCGTCCGCCCGTAATGCAGGCGCCTCTGTCGAAGGTCCGCCCGTAATGCAGGCGCCTCTGTCGAAGGTCCGCCCGTAATGCAGCCACTTCCGCCCAAAGCCTGTCTGCATAAGAGGCGACTGTTTATGCATCACCTTCATCTGCAGAGCGCCCCCTGTGTCCCTATTGGTCTCTGCAGACCCCTCTCTCGGAATCTGTCTCCCACCAGCCTTGTTGTCTGTCTGTCTCTGACCCACCCATGCCCCTCCCCAGCACCCCCTGTCTGCCTGCCTGTGTGTCTGCCTCTCCTCCCACTCCCTGATGATGGCTGCTGGCCACCCCCCACCCTGCCAGAGCGCCTGCCGCGAGGCGCCGTCGTCGCCCCATCTGGGGGTGTGATGAGCTGCGTGAGCCCTTCACGCTCGCAGCAGACAAGCCCAAGGCATCTCTCGGTCTTGGCCGGGGCACAGAGCAGCAGGCACGCCGGGATGCCTTCTTTGTGGGCATTGCCCCGGCCTTGGAGGCCCAGGGCTTCAGGCAGCGCACGGGCGAGTCATGTCAGAGGCAGTTCCAGACATCATGAGACCCCCCTTGCGTGTGACGTTCCCACCCCCCTCCCCTTCCCTCCCCCGCTCACCCCCCAGTGCAGCCTCAACGTGGCTTGGGGGTGGCATCGCCTTCTGCAGGAGGGAGGGGACGGCCACTCTCCCCTGCAGCAGGTGGCTGATGCACAGGGTGCCCTGTGGCGGCTGGGCTCAGGCACCTCGCTCACCTGTCACCTGCCCTGCGCCCACCACATGACTGGCGCAACCCCCATGCCTGCGGTCAGCCCCTTTGCGACCGGGCTGCGACAGACCCTGCGGCAGCTGCCATGGATGGACGCTGACACATACAGACAGAGGCCTGCACATGCCTGAGCCAGACACAGAGCCTGGAGAAGAGCCTGCCTGCCTGGGAGGTAAGTGTTGCCTGGATCCTGGGGTGGTGCTGGGCCACAGAAACTGCAGCCTGCCTAACTCAGGCATAACTCTGACCTACCTCAGGCATAACTTCTGCCTAACTTAGGCTGCACTTAGGCCACACTTATGCCTGACTTGGAGAGGAGTTGGGTTGGAATGGGCTGTTAGGGCCTTATTTATGTATGTGTTGCATTTCCACCCAAGTGACCAAAGCTGTGCTTGGCCCTTAGAGATGCTACCTCTGTATACCAGCAACTGCCACAAGACCCTCATTCCCCAGAGGCACTGCCAAGGGGTGGAGAATAGAAAGGCCCCTTTTGACGGTGGAAGCTGAACATGTGATACTGCAGAACTGCATTGCGATATCTCATTGTTGACATTGTGATGGTTTAGCTGCATCTGTAGTTTGACTAAGGAGGACACTTGTTAAGTTCTTAAATAGTGTGGCATAAAGATTAAATTGTACCCTGGGGCTAACTTTCTTGGAAAAACAATTGTGAACATTTGAATTAGTGCGGCTGCTGTTAGTGAAGAAAACTAATATTGTTCCATAAATTTTAAAATGTTAAACATAATCTCCAAGTCTGAAGAAGGAAGAAAATATTTTTATGAAAGGACTCGAAAGAACATTTAATTACATCTAAGTATATTTGCTGTGATTCATGATGGCTATTTGCATCAAATGATTTTTAAATATTAAATATTAAATCCATTTAAATGTAATAACTTTTAGGATGAATTTTCATCTTTATTTCAGAGTCATGCTATTTTAAAATTTGTCATTAGAGCTAATAAGGAATGATGTTGGAACTGCTCTGTACATTTAAATGAAGCATAAATCAATTATTGAAGCAAAGGATTTTTTTTCATCATTGTAATGATTATTGGAATAAATTTAGTCCTTAGATGTTCCTTAATGATATCCTCAGTAGCGAAAGAGGAAAATTACACGGACTTAATTTTGACTACATACTGTTTAAATGTGCTTGTAATGTTTTCCTCTGGCAAAACCATGTAAATCAGAGGCTCTGAAATCACTGGTTCATATGGCATTCTTATGCAGCCAAGCATCGGCCAGGTGGCCTGTTTCATTCGTAACACCACGGATATGTGCATGTTGCCTGCCTCTATCTCAAACAGAAGAGCGACTGCAAACAAGATTGACTTTTTCCACATCTAGCCACCCAGGAATCTTGGTGAAGATATTCTGCTTGCCATCCTGAGTTTACTACCATTACACTAAGAAAAGGAATGTCCTTGTAAATTCAAAATTGTATCACTCTGTTCCCTATCTTTTCCATCTTACTGCTCTGTAATACATAGTCTACCAATTTGTTATCATGTTAGGACAGTAATGCAAATACTTTGCAAAGCAACATAAACAAAACAACAAGCAGGTCCCTGCCCCGAGGAACATACAGCCCAATCCTTTCTCCTGCTACACTATCACATGCAGCCATGCCAACAGAGCATGTACTGCATGCTATGGGGGGGGGGGGATGAACCAGAAGGTCAATGAGAGGTAAGTAAAAAAACTTTTTCCTTACCTCTCAGTAGGCCTTCTCTACCTATGGGTTCCCCCTTTCCAGCGCTTGTTGTCCCCCTTTCCAGCCCTTGTTGTCTCCCCGTAACCCACTTTCTGCCTGGTTCCGCCCCCTACCTGCCTCTCTCCCGTCCCCCATGCTGACTTAATGGTTTCAGGGGACACAACGGCTCAGCTGGCGGGCTGCCACTGATGCTTGTGACTTGTGGCGGCTGCACGGCTCCTCCCCATGGCAGGTCATGTTTGTGACCACTGCAAAGTGCCTTATGCCACCAGAACACGAGTTCCAGCGGCTTAGGGGCAGCCTAAGATTGGGCTGTAAGAGATCACACCAGAGATTTCACAGAAAAAGTGAGCTTTATGGTTGAATTTGAGGAAAGAATGAGTAGTAACAATTTGTAGAAATTCTAGAAACGAATTTCAAACAGAAAGGGCAGCAAGATACAATGGGAAGGGTGATTTTTTAAAAAGCACACGAGTTTTGGGCAGCTGAGGATAATGGATTTGAAGGAGTCAAAGTCATAGCCCTGAATATTTTGAGAAATAAGGACAGAGAAATACTAAAGTAAGGCCACAGACAATTTTAAATATAAGGGCAAAAATGTTTTGTGTGTGTGCTAGTTTTAAGGCTTGTGTCAGTTCAGGTCATCTTAAAATGCATATGCGCATGTATATTCGGAACTTGATTAAAGTACATATCAACATATAATCAGATAGGTCTATATCGTAATGGACAAATGCAGTAGAATCACATGTGAGACTGTTCATAACAAAGGGGGTGGAAGCATTTATCCATTCATCTTAAACATTTCTAAATGTGCTGGAGGAAAAAATCCTAGACATAATAGATATAGGCACAGGTGCAACAAAGCACTAAAAGAAGCATTTTCTGATTATATTTTAGATCTCCTGCTTGAAGGAATTGACTCTGCTCTTCCCCTATAGGCACTGGCATTGCTGCAGGGGGGGCGGAGCTCTAAGTTCCGCCGAGGTTCCGACCCTCCGTGACATCACGGGGACCGGAAAAATAAACATAAATTAAAATATAATAAATAAATAAATAAAGTTGCTGCCTCTGCTGCTGCACTGTGTCTTCGTCGGGGACTCCTGGTGCCCGTACCATCTCCTCTTCGTACTGGCTGGCCGGTTGCACGGTCTTTGCGGCCAACCGGGACTGCCCCCGCTGCAGCACATTTCTCAAAGTTCTCCCCATGAGGTGGGGAGAACTTACAGTGCTTGCAGAGGTGGGGCCAGCGGTGGCACGAATACCAGGTAGTCTAAAATTGCCGGGGGGGTTGCGATCCAAACATCGGGGAGGCCTGCGGAAGGTTGTGCAGGTCTCCCCACACAGCCCCAAAACTCCAGTGAGTAAAAAACCGCCATTTTCGGGTGCTTTTTCCCGGCGTCAGCAATCCCCGGGATTACCACCGCCACTGTCCCCGCCCCCGCAACCACTCCGGCCGGCTGCCCAACCGGGCTGGCTGGCCGGGGCCAGGACTATGGTAAGGCTAGGGTTGACCTCATATGGGGATAAGGTAGCCCAAACAGGGAAGTTCATATTCTGGACTCTTCCTGTTTGGATTTCACAACCACAAACTTGGCATTAAGGTAATTTGAGAAGGATGCCAGAGTACCAGATATCAGGGACCATTATTGCTGAGTTAGTCCAGCAAGTTAATGATGTCCTTGGATACCGGAAGTGTCTAAGGGTCAGCAAAGAGTAGGCCTGAAATTCTAACCATCTGTGGTTCTTTTGTGGATATTGTTATACATTCCACATCTTTATGTTGGAGCAAGATTAGATCAAAATAAATAAGTAGTAAGAAGTATCTCTGCATAATAAAATAAAACAGGACGATATAAAAATGACTATAATGAAAGCAAGACAAATTCTAGAGACAACGCCTCGATCTTTATGCAGGCAAAAAACCCTTGAAAACTTAAAAGTAACTTTAGATACTAAGAATGAAACACTGCAAATAAAGTTATACCAGCTTCCAACCCTGTCTCATTACCTTGCATTTTAAAATACTTAATTTTTCATATAAAACAAAGTTCTCTTCTATGATATATAAACCCAGAGGGATCCGAAAATGGTTTTAAGAGTGAAGCGTTTAAGACATCAGTGCTGTATATTTTATTGATTTATTTGGCAGGTGAAAATATATCTCTGTTGCATGTCTGCTCTTGACAAAAAGTGTAGGATTGCTCACAATAATTTCAATGTAATGTAAAACTGTGATCCTAAGGCAATTGAAGCTCTTCACTTTTGAGTGCACAGTGAGTCTCCTTTGACATTACTTGTTTTCAGTCTAGTTTCAAAATGTGTTCCTGGTGAGCAGTAGGGATGAGGCACTCTGAAATGGGAAGACAGGAGGAGGGTTGGACACTGGATTTTCGGCATCCTCAACCACCCCACCCCAGGCCAGGCTACGTTTCCAGCCTCATCTGAAATGGATTTGTGATTTATCTCAGTCCCTAGAGTGGTGTCTCTGGGAGCTCTCCTTGCTATCTCCACTTCATTTTGTGGAAGTTGCTGTAATGGGGAATGCTGTGGCAGAAACTGGGGTCCTGATGCTATGGCTGGCATGTACACTAGCATCCAAGGATTCTGGGAGCTATAGCAATGATACCTTCAGAAGGCTGAGTGGTGTTTGTTTGTTTTTTCAGTGCTGTTGCAAAATTGTAATCTGTGCTCCTGACAATCAGTTCACAAAACATTACAGTAGGGCCCCTGTACCTGCTGATTCGGCATTAGCGGTTTCACTAAATCCGGGGATGCCAAATCCCCCCCCCACAGGCCATTACCTTATTTAACAGCCCAATCCTATCCTTCTCCCCCACTGGCTGCACCAGGATTGGGCTGTGAGTTGATATCGCTGGTGCCAAGCTGGTGTGGGTCTTGTTTAAACCAAATGCTATAAGCTTATAGCACAGCTTTTGACTGAGTAGAGTTGGCAGCCTCAGTGCTAGAGAGGTTCTGACACGGGAAGTTCCTACTGCCTTGTCCCTAATACTAGTTCTGCACCAGCTCTTTGGCTGATGTAAATCCAAGTTAATCCAAGACCAGGCTGGGGGCATAGGATAATCGTTGCCACTGCCGTCACTGATATCCACCACCAGCTCACACGCCGCATCCCCATGCCTGGGTCGGACCCCTGCCTTGATTCTCCCCCAGAATGCCCCGTCTGCTGACTTTCCTGCTCCAGTGGGAGGTCTAGAGGTAATTGGCATCACAGCTGCTGCCGCGCCAGCGTCTTGGCCTTGCGCTGACAGAACAAGAGTTCCGCCAGTGCAAGGCTTGGATAGGATTGGGCTGTAAGTTAGGCAATTACACTGGTTCTCCAAATCTAGGACTCAACTTTTTAGTTTGTCATGTTCCTGATAAAATCAAAAGGCCTTTTAAAAGATAAAACAAAAGTGTAATTTTTTTGTGAAGTCAAGCACTGGACAAATATGAATCTTCAACTGAGTAGGAGGTGACATGGGGAGAGCAGTCCTGGAGTTTGTTGCCCCCTTCCTAGAGCTTTGCAACATGTCCTTGGAAGAAACAGTTATATTTTGATTTGTGCCAGGAAACAGAGCTGGAATTCAATTTAGAATATTTGGGCCAAAATGTTCCTTTGCCATCTGTGTCCCAGGTCTGAGGCAGAGTCTCCTGGGAAGACATCTGCTGGTGTGGAATTTTTTTAGCACTTATTGGGACATTACTGCATGGAAGTATGATCAAAACTCCAAGACTGCAAGGGAGTTTTGCACTGGAAGCATACATTAAAAACATTTGTATTTAATTAAACAGTCTATAAATTGAAGCACTTTCTGATGGATTTTTTTTTCAGATTTCCACACAAACAAACCCATTAATTATGAACTAAAGTAGGTTTTAAATGGGTCATCACAGTATTATATATTCTCCTTGCATATGTTGAAGTATTTTAACATCAGAAATTTTTAAAAGAGCAGAATCATTCAAATTTCACAGGAAATGGAAATTGTTTTTCCTTTTTTTTTCTTTTTTTTTCTTTTCTTGAAAACTGAATAGCATGGCTCCTAAGAATAATAAGAAAGAATGGCTTTACTAGACCAGGGCAAGGTCTACCTAGTCCATCATCACCTGTCTATTTCTGGAGCCCCCAGCCCCACTTGATAGCTTTGCAGCCAAAACAGGACCACCCACAAAGGAGATGGGGGTTTCTGGACACTCACTGCATGTCAGAGGTTTGCGGATCTGCGGAATTAAAAAAGAACAAATAAGCCCCCAAATGCTTTGCTTCTAATTTCATATTGTGTGGTACTGTCAGTACTGGGCCATAGGCAACCAAAGAACAAGAGGCCAGCGCCACAAGTCATAAGCTGTGTGGATGCTCTTGTTACTCTGACTTGACCTGGAAGCCTTTATAGTCTTTCCAGGTCAGTGGGAGACAATGGCCAACCTAGGTGATGCGGGGAGTTACCTAGGAACACTTTTGGCACAATCCTACCTTATCTCTGCACCAGCACAGCGCACACTGTGCCAATGCTTGCCATTACAAACATGCTGTAAAGCATTTTGCAATGACTGGACAAAGGCCAGTGCTGACCCATGTGCACTGGCAGAAGAAGCGGCATGCCCCAGAAAAGGTAGGATCTACACTGAGCGCGGAGGCGGTGGAAGGGCTGGGTGGACGAGGAGGGGTGAAATGAAGTGGGGGAGGGGCGGCAACAGGGAAGGGGTGGACCGGGCCCAGGAGGGGCTGGGATCAGCAGTGCTGGTGCACACCACATCCTATCCCCCTTCCTGGGCCTGACCTGCCAATACAAATCAACTCGGACTTGCACCAGTGATTTAGATGATGAAGGTTTGATTAGATCCATTGCTGCAGCTGGGGCTTTCACCGGTGCAAGGGTACGAATGTTTGCTTACCTCGAGGCCCTGTTGTGTTGCTGCGAAGGAACTTAGGTTGGATTGGACTGCCCATCACTCAAGAAGCACTTTGCACTGTAGCTCACTGTAACTCACATGGGGGTAGAAGAATTCAGGTCTAGGGGTTTCAGGTTGTAGCCTTGGTGGTTTCTGACAGGTTCTTTCAGTGCAGCATTAGCTTCTGGCATATTATCAACAGCCTTTCTTTTATATTTGTCTGTGTATCAGCATCATACATGGTCTTTAAAAGTTGCTGTGAATATAGCAATGGTACATCTGACCTCTCCACGGCCACACAATGAGCTTTATGGCTGAGTAGATGCTAACTCTGGTTCTTCCACATCCAAACTCTCATTATTCTAACTGTTTTGAACTATTAAAAAAGTATAAAAATGACTTGAAAAATACTTCTTAAAAATACAGAATTATAAAAAAGGGTATATTGCCCATGCATCACCCAATACCATATGCAGCACTATGCCTTGAGGCTGGCCAACGTCACCTGCAATTTCTGATATGGATTAGGTTTTTCAAATTTTGGTTTCATGTGTGTTTTTCAGCTGAGCGTGTTCCTTTTTTTAAGGACATCCTAACTGATTCTTCTTATTGTCTGGGTTATAATCTCTTTATTAAGAAAATCCATTCTGTAGGTCTGTCAATGGAACTCCTAGGCTCAGTCACTTTGACTTCTGCCATTAGGGTCGCACTTTACAGACTTATTGATATTGAGAGACAGGACGTTTTTGCGGCAGCTGCTAAAAGTTGCTCACCTTTACATCTACAATTGCCCTGTGCCCTCAGTAAAACCCAACAGTATCTTTTTCTGGTTGACAACGCTCAAGTAGGACGTGCATTAACCTTAGCTAGATGTAACATCTTACCATCCAGCTTGATGGATTATAGATTTGATAGATCTTCTAAGACCCAGGGCCGTTGTCCATGTAATTTGACAGATATAGAATCTTTACCACATGCACTTCTATACTGTTCATGGTATAATGACTTACGACAAGATATTCTCAATCCATTGTTGGCAAATCTGCAAGGGAAATTTGATTCAGAGATCATCTCGATTCTCCTCTCATCTGTTGATAAATGGTCAATTAATCGGCTAGCTAATTTTCTTTATTTAATTACTCAACGAAGAGCTTCTATGGTGGCCAATCCAGTGGAATCTAATGAAAATGGTTACTGACTGTTTACTCCTTTACAGCCTCTTGCCCTCTCCTTTGCTTGCTCTCTGTACTATGTATCACTTGTTTTAATTTATTTGTATATATGCTGTGTTTATATCTTTTTGTGTTATGCCAATAAAGGTATTTTTGACAAGTTGCTTGGAATATAAATATTGAAAGCCAATCACATGCTTGGGCATTCCTGCAGTGGGTCCAGCCTCACAACTTCTCCCCCCTTTAGTGTGGGCATCTAACCTAGAGGAGACAGCAAACCACCATTTGGGCATTCCCACCTTAATTTAAAGCTGCAGTGCAGCCCATCCATTGACAGCCCAAGCTTCTCTGCGCCAACCCCAAAGGGTCGAGGAAGCTGGACTGCAGTACCTCCCCAAAGCTGGAAAGCCTCTGAAGTTGACTTTGTAATCTAAAGCTGAGGACTCACCAGCCAGCAATGAGCCTCTAGGGATCCAAACTGGCTCACTCACTGACTTCTGCTCTATAAGCCACCAGTGACTCTCAGACTGTACTATGGGTGACTGGGTGGAGGTCAGCAAGCTGGAGCACATTGAGGTGGATCAGCACGGATGCCAAAAAGCAGCCAAGGAAGCTCCACCCCCAACAAAGCGAGCACCCAATAGGGTGCCAGAATTTTCCTGCCCTTGCCCCTTGTGACAGCAGGGTTCGGCAAGGAACCCCCATTTGTGAAGTGGCCACAGCAGAGCACCAGTTTCTCAACTTTAAGCTGTTCACTGCAAAGCGTTGCTCTGGCTAA
The DNA here is from genome assembly GCA_026170595.1 of Plestiodon gilberti rubricaudatus. Taxonomy (NCBI): domain Eukaryota; kingdom Metazoa; phylum Chordata; class Lepidosauria; order Squamata; family Scincidae; genus Plestiodon; species Plestiodon gilberti. The sequence goes on from JANXHW010000001.1 coordinate 267,186,598, forward strand.
ATAAAAAATCTTGCAGAGAAACCCATTAAATGCTTCAAGTGTATATATTTTTTCCTCTAGGCTCACAGAGTCTTTTTTGTCTGTGTCACTGCATTGCCCCCTCGCCGACAAAACAAGCAAATGTAGAAATATTGGCAGCTTTCATACTTAATTTTTTTTCCCAAGACTTAGTGGATAAACAGCAATGAGATTCCTCCTTTGTTACCTTTTCCACAGAAAACAGTGAAATTTGACCAGTGGAACCAGCCAAGACTAGACCACAGTTTGCATGCAACTATACTAGGTGCATCAATTCATGTACATAGGTTCAGATGAAAAGTCTTATATAAAACAAAGAAGACTGTTCCCCCAGTAGCAAATATAGAGGTATGGAGAATTTTCACCTGCTAAAAGAGAATTAAAAGTAGTGTCTGACCTATCTTTGACAGATAGGCTTGGTGTTATGGCAATATACAGCTGGCTTTTATGTCAAGAGGTGAATGGAAATGTGTAATGGCTCTCCGAAGGCCTGGATAAAGAGACTCAGTAGAAGTCTTGACTGCAAGAGGGAAGAAAAACTAAACTGCCGATGGCAAGGAAAAGAGCGGGGAAATGGAGGTCTGTTAGGGACCACATAGGGGACTAGGAGCAAGCACACTCTACCATTAAATGTGGGTATGGTTCTATAAATATGCTTTTGCTTGAGAGCACAGTTAGGGTTGCCATCTCTTGGAACAGTAACAAGAGCAGCCATCTTGATGCATATTCAATATTTTGTTACCACCTTGGTTAATGATTTATGGAAGTAAGAGATGAAAAAGAATCAATTTCACAAAGTGAGGCATTTCAGCATTCAAAAAAAAAGGTAGATTTCAAACAAGGAGGAAATGTTTCTTTTGCAGAAGCCAATTTACTCATAATAGAAAATAGAAGATGAAATTTGAGAAGCTACTGATTGTCTCTTCACTCAGCTCCCCCACTTTGTGAGCTTAATTTGTTTCATAACCCTTCATGAATTGCTTGTATAAGTGCAACAGTTTCCCAGTTTTTTACTTCCTTCTTAAACAACATAAGAAGTGTATATCTGTTTTTACTTATTTGTCAGGATTTATCTCAGTCCCGTCACAAGGGTCTGCGGCTGATAACAACTGAAACAAACGTGATATAGAAAATAAATAAAACAGCATGCCATGAAATATAGTATCAGGCAAAGCACCCTTCTCCTCCCCAAGATTTAATTCTGGCGCCAAAAAGCCAAACAATAAAGTATTTCAAAAGATTGTTGGACTTGGATATAGGTATAAAAACCTTAAGAGTTGTGGAACAACCACTGAAAGTACTTCACCAGACACCCATGTTCATTTACCTCCATGCAAAGATAATATAGGCAGGAGAGTGTTTTCCATGACTGATCATAGCAATTATGTTTGAGACACGGGGGGGGGGGGGTGTCTTAAGCCTGTGACACACTGGGCATGTCTCACATGCGTCATGCCCGGCACATTGCCAGGCCCAGGACAAGCAGCGAAAACCGCAAGGAGAAAGGGAAGATGTTCTGCCCTGCCCCCTCTCTCTTTTTGGCCAATCAGAATCGAGACTCTTCAGACTTGATTCTGATTTGCTACCGCGTTTGCTCTGCATCCCGCCCCCAGGTTCAAGAAAAGGGCTCCGATTGGTTGAATGACAATGCGACGTCACAAACGCTGGAAAACCTTGGCATCGGGCAAGGGAGGCGTGACCCAGAATGTCCCTCCTGGAGGGCAGCCAGAGGAACATCACACTGCAAGAAAGCGGCCGCCACTGAACACACCAGATGCAATGCACACGGGATGTGCCTGCTGTGTCTCGGCCTTTACTCAAAGGCCTTGACGCATTTATTTGCCCTGTTCCCAAACAATGAGGGGGGCACCCCCTTCAACCAAAGAACAAAATGCAAACAACATGGCCTTCCTGTCCTACGGGCAACCTGGCGCAGCATTCGTCCTCTTCCCCCGGTGTAGGGCTGCCCGGCACCAATGGGCCTCCTCGAATGTACGCCTGCTCTCGAGCTGACGTACATTCGGGGCATCAGAGAAAGGACCGCCGAGCCCGGGAATGGGAACGGGGATATCGCCGCTGACATCCCCACCCCCTTCAGGGTAGGCCACCCTCCTTTTGTTCCTGGAACTGGGCTTACCCAACTCACAATTCCCATCGCAGCCGCCTGCACTCCCTAACAATCTGTTCCTGAAGGTTGGGGACTCTCTGCAACAGGACATGGATGTGGATCAAGTCTCTGACTCCAAGTCTCAAGTCAAGTCCCAAGTCTCTGGGTCCAAGACTCAAGTCTTTGCCCCCAAGTCCTAAGTCTTTGGTTGCGAGTCGTGAGTCCCTATCTATTTAATGGGGAAAACGGGTTTAAACTGAATAAAATTTGACTTGTTGTAAAAGGTAAGTCTCGAGTTGAGTCTTTCGAGTCTTTTACAATCACCGAGTCAAGTTCTAATCAAGTCATTGATGTGATTTGAGTCCAACTCGAGTTCAAGTCAATAGACTCAAGTCTACATCACTGCATCAGGGTAGTATGTGGTGCAAGGTCGTGCCACAGGGTAGGGATGGCTAAAATGTGTGAGTATGTTCCATTCACATAGAGCACTTCAGAAGCCAAACCATTGTGACAGTAGCACAATATTGTGATGCCCCAGCTGCACAATCTAGGTTAGATGAGCAGTGTATTGTGTAAATACATTCTTCAGTCTATCATATTACTGAACTGTGTAGAAAATCTCTTAGGAATGTAAGAAGGAATGTTGGACAAAAGGATAGGGCATTATTGTCTTCCTTCTGCAGAGTTCTGTAGTACTTGAGTTACAACCAAGTTTATCTTACTTGTTTACTTTTGCTTATCTTGCATTCTAGAAAACAATTAAATCCAATGAATGTAATTCTGGACATATTGCTGCCATTAGTATGCAGGTGGGTAATTGAAGCGTGCTTGTCCTGCAATATTTTAGAAGAGTTATCAAATTTTATGCCAGACAAAATGTCCATACAGCATCATCTAATTTGCAAAGAATTCTGCCTTCTGAGTAAGGAGGATGAAACACCTGTCAATCAGGAGCAGCAGCAACTCTAGACCTAGGTAGACTCTGAGCCTCAGGAAAAAGACGAAAATCAGTTTGTATCCACATATAGAATCATAGCTCCTCAATCCTACACATACTTACATGGGAGTAAGTTGTCCTGAATCCAGTGGGATTTCACACTACACATCTGGGCCCTGAATAGCATAGCAATGATAGGAATCCAACTCAAAGCATGTCCAGCATGATGGTAATATATTATGGGTAGATAATCATATATTTTGCAAAAGTTATATTGATTATATGATACTGCATAGCTCCACAGAACCACACGCTACTTTCCAGGAACGGATGATCTGACCCCATTTGTTAAATTATCAATTTTTTTAAAGTCCCATTGTTTTGCCACCATCTAGAAACCAAAACCTGATAGCTCTGGAATGACAAGGTTTTGGCATCATCTTTTAACTTTGCAATGTGTTCTCAATCATTTCGATAACATTGTTTTTCCACTTTCTCGACACAGAAAGTGGTCTCTATAGGCTTACGTTGGCATAATTTTGCCATCGTCTTGACATAGTAATATGGTCTCCGCAGACTTGAAAAGGAAATTTTGTCACTGCCTTAATATCATAATGTCCTTCACAGATGGATCTTCAGATGCATCATACTCACCATATGCCTGCACCTTAGCCTCAGCACAGAAACTGCAGGAAACTTTATCTTCCTGCGTGAAAAGAATTTTTGCATGCGGAATGGGGGAGGGCAACGATGTATTGAATACGATCAGCAACTCTATCTTGTGTCATATTTCTGCAGTTAAACTATTTCAAATGCATCTTTTTAATGAATGCTGAACATGTGAGACCAAAGCAAAGCATTCAGAAGTTTGGGTGTTCCTCCTCCCACTGGATTTGAAAGGTACTGAGATCTTCAAAGAGGAGCTAAGATTTCTGTTCTTTTCACCAGGCTACGGAACAGCTTAAAAGCCCTTGATAAGATTGAAAATCAAAGGAAATTATAAGAACAAAGTTTAAATTTAAAAGACTCTGTGTGTGCTTTAACCAGATGCAAGAGAGTCAGCTAGTCCTCTCACGTAGCTCAATGAACTGGAGACCCCAGGGTATGATGCAGTGTAAAAACCATCAATTGCTTTTAGTCAGAATCTGTCTAAAGAGAATTCTCTGGTCAAGGTTAATGATATAGAATGACCTAGCAGATTTAGGCAGAATGAACATTTACTGGATATGTGTTGCACTCATACCCAAGGCGGTGCCCGTAAGCAACACTGTTGAAGTACTGCTTGTTGGGAGATGTAGTCTGGCAGCATAGGAAATGGGAAGTAAGAAGGAGAAGATCCAGCTTGGGCCTAGAATGACTTACTGAGTAGTACAGCAATAACTGTGCATGTTTTGCCTATAAAAACAAACCCTATTTGAGTTTAGCTTGTGGCTCGGTTGCTTGACACAGTGTATATTAGCTCTGGTCAGAAGAACCACAAGTTTCTAGCGAAAGGGAAGAATTAGAATTCAAGTAACTTCTCTTTTGTTCAGTATACATTTCAGATATCTTAATACAAAGGTTCCAAATTTAGCAACACTATGTAACAGCAGAGTTGGAATCTAATAAAAGCAAAAATCTATATTATCGGTTCGTACGGCCCAGTAGCCTAACCAGCAATGGAAAGATGAGAGTGGTACGAATATGTCTATAAAATATACAGTCCAGCAGATCATGTTTGATAGTTTCTATTTGTTCTGTCCCACAAGGACATAGCCGCTCAATGGGACCTTTCTGTAGCAACCCTCTAGGACTGCTGAGGGCAATCCATTACAACCAGCCAGTGTGAACGCCCGCCCTGAGCTAGCTAAGTAGCTAGCTCAGGTCCACATGGACCCATGCCATGGGATTGGGTCAGGATTTGGCCGCTGCTGCCAAACCCACCCCTTTCCTGGACACAATCCTCCCATCCTCATCCCTGCACCGCCATCCCACCACCCCTCCCTCCTCTCCCACCATCTTACCTGGATTGGCGGGTGACTCCGGATCTGCTGGCACCAGCAGGAAGGCTCCGGTCTTCCTGCCAGTGTCCCTGGCAGTGTGCTGAGTAGAATGCTGCTGGAGCGCCTTTTACAAATGACGCTGACTGCTTTATGACAGTCAGTGCCAGCGGAAGAGGAGCAAAGAAAATGGCCGGTAAGTATAGGATTGGGGCAATAAGACACAATTAAAGACATCCCTCGAGGAAGCATATCCCATCTTGTGTCCACTAAAGTCACTATTTTAGAAAAGTTTGTAGAAAATTCTTCAAATAGGGAAACTTAGTCCACCATTACTATAGGTTCGCACTAACCATCAGTTACACATATGGTCTGGAATTAGTTTTGCCCTTTAAATGTCAACTTCCACGTTTCATCACAGGACCCCTAAGTGTGTTACATTAAATTGTAATAAGATGTTAAGTGAATTGTTCTGATGAAATAGAGTTAACAAATGAAGAGAGAAATTATGGTGTGTGTTTTTCCCAGTTAGACATATCACTAATTATTGTTTGGGTTGTTTTGAGGTCTTGGTATGATCCATATAAAACAAAATTCAGGTTCTTATACTGAGCACAATCCATTGGGAAGTTTTAAAGTACAAAACCAGCTGGAATGAATGGGAGCTGCTGTCGTTCCCCACAAGCATCTCATGGCAATTTCCAGGCCCAAACTCTCCTTCAAGTTTGTTTGGCTCAGTAGCACTGGGGAAGGGGCAGCGTAGTGTTGACTACCACGGAGTCAGTTCACTTCATGAAACTGCCAGTAGCTGCTGCATGACAGTCAAGGGAGAAAATAGATTCCCACCCTTACCTCTAGGTGTTAGGAGATGCAACTGAAGGCAGTAGTGTTACAGCTAGCACCACACATAAGCACACAGTTTCGGACAGTAGCCCAGTGTGGGCCGCTCATGTCAGCAGGGGTGGATGCCCAGTCAGCAAGCATGAGCTTGCATGGTGCTGCTGTGAACTCTCATCTCCACTGCCACCACCTAGTCACTAGGTGGTTTCCCAAACATTTTTGACCATGCGGTTCCCTTGACCATTGGCAACCATTGACCGTGGCTCCCTATTACATTATGTTGATGCCTGCCAATTGACATTGCACTGTTTTCCAAGAGGATTCTGTGGCACTCCGTGGCTCCCCTGGTTGGTTTCCGTGGCTCCCCTGGGAGTCGCACTTCCCAGTTTGGGAACAACTTTAAAGGTAAGGGCAGAATTCCTCTCCCCCGTGATTGCCACACAGTGACCACCAACAAGTGTTGTCTAGCAAACCACCCTACTAGTTTCCAGTGAAGATGGTTGTTTAAATCTTTCAACTAAAACCAGTTCTTCAATCTAAATGGAGGAAAATACAGTTGTAGTATCTAATTTGCAGGTACCTGCACCTGTTTTCAAGGGGTTTTTTGTTTCTTATTAAAGGAGGTCCAATCACAGATCTCCTGCATTGTGGTTTGGCTCTAAATCACCAGTACATTTGACTGAACTTGGATTTGAAAGCATGAGGTTCTCATTGGGCATGATGAGACGCACATCATACTAACAGTAGGGCCCAATCCTAACTGGGCTGTGTGACGTCATAAAACAGTGATCTTCAACCTTTACCCAAAGGCAAAGGTCGGTGTACGTTTTTGCGATTCGGCGGTGGTGGCGGTAACAGCACTTCTGGGTTCGTGCTGCCGCTGACTAAGTAAAAAAGGGGGGTTGGAGTTACCCATCTGCAGCGGCGCTGGCAAGAACCCGGGTTGTACGGTGTCTCCAGCCACCAGATAAGTACTAAACCCCCTTTTTTTTACTTGGGCGGCAGCAACACAAACCCAGCAGTGCCATCGCCACTGTCCTGACGTCACCGTCGAATTGCCACTTATTGGGAAAGACGTTGTCTCCCTCTGGACCTTGAGATCACAATCCCAAGGTTGAAGATCACTGTCATAAAACAATGTACAACACTGTACAGGTATCCCCCGGTTAACGACCAGGATACGTTCCATAATCTTCGTCATAACACGGGGGCGTCATTAAGCGAGGCAACTTGACAAAACGTGTTTTTAAAAGTTTTAAAAATCATCTTGCTTACTTTTGGCTGAAACCAATCCGTTTTCGAGGCTGGAATTATCTTGCTTAACTTGCTGCAGAGGGGAAGCCTCCTCTGGGTCATGCGACACCTTTGTTCAGGGAAAAGCTGCAGATCTCTCTCTCTCTCTCTCTGTGCATGTGTGTCTGCATAGGAAGAATGGTGTCTTGTCAGCTCAGCTCATTAACAAGCTGCTCTGCTCCTCCCCCTTGCCGCCTCATGTCCCTGCCGGCTTCTCTCTGCCCGCGCACACTCTGCAAAACCGGAGAAGTGCAGAGCAGCCAGTGCGAGCCGTTAGCAACAACCCGGAACATGAGGCAGCAGGGGGAGGGGCAGAGCAGCTTGTTAATGACCTGAGCCAACGAGACGACATTCTTCCTCTGCAGACACACAAAGAACTCTGCCGCTTCGCCCTGAGCAAAGGGAGGGGGGAGTCGCAAGGCCCAGAGGAGGCTTCCCTCTGCAGCAAGTTAAGCAAAATTATTCCAGCCTTGAAAACGGAGCGGTTTCAGCCAAAAGTAAGCAAGGTGATTTTTAAAACTTTGTTTACTTTAGGGGATCTTCATCGTATATGCGGATTCGGCGATCCAGTGGTATGCAAGGGATACCTGTACATGTCTTTACGGCATCTCAAATAGCACAATACTGGCAGCCAGGGGAGGGGGAGGAATAGAGGAGTTTCTGGGAGGGGAGGAGGCAGGTGGGAGGCGGAATGTGGGAGGGAGGGGATGGAACTCTGTTCCTTCCCCCACTACTTCTCCCTTACTCTCTTTGGTTCTGAGCCAGTTAAATGGTGCAGAACCCCTGCAGGATGCAGTGTGCACTCTGTTGGCGTGGCTGCATAGACGGGGGGGGGAGCTAGAATTGGGTTGCAAGACCTAGTTCTTAGAGTAATGATAAACCATGTCCAGGCTATGCCACTTCAGATGGAATGTGGAGGCTACACAAAAAAACAAGAAGTCAGGGAGAATGGTTCTAGCATAGCTTTCTGTTACTGTATATTGTCCAGGTCTTTCTTAGGGTGGATTCAGATTGTAGCAATTTCCCCAAAGTAGCCTGCTCCTTTATAGGCTTTATCACATGCCAAGATAATTTTTTTCCACTACAGGCCATACCTGTAATAATAATAATAAAGCTGCTATATGGTAAAAACTAACACCACATGAATGGGTTGCAAACAGGTTGTCTGAATCCAAGCTTATCCACTAACCACTCAACTGGTGTATGTTGTGCCCAATGAGTAAGCAGCCCACATACATTCCAGTTGTTTGAGAATGATGGGCTCTATTTATTCATTTATATCCTTTCCACATATACATTTTTAAATATATTTTTCAGTGAAAATAAACAAATTAACGCACTATGAATAGACAACTCATCAATAAAATCAGCAAGTCAATGGCTCCGATCCATTGACATTCTTACATATGTACATCCCGCTCACGGAACTTACATAGGTAGAAGAGATGTTGCAGGTGCTATAGCAATTAGCTTTGCTATCCATGAAAATAACTGAGCATGAGTAGTCTTCCTGCACGAGCCATATTATGTCAGAGAAGAAGTATTTTTTTTCCAAAGAAAAGAAAAGAAAAAAGAGTTGCAACCTTCCCCTTTTCTGACATAAGACTTCTCATGTGAGTAAACTAGTTGCAGTGCTTTGTGAAAGTAAGCCAGTTGCAGTAACTTCTGCACCAGTTTTGTGCATAGGATTATATAATGAGATTGCTACAAAAAAAGACTCTTATTCATGAAATATATTTCCTATAGCTAAATATGCATTCTTATAGGATCCCGTCAATGATAAACAGTTGTTATGATTAATTCATTCCCTCTGGCAGTCACATGTAGCAAAATATTTACCCATTTTTAGTCTTTTCAAAAACATTATAGCTGTTCTTTCTTATGTGATGTAGCCTCTTTTCTATTATTAGCTTTTTGCGCATTATGTTGTCTGTGGTGACTTCTGGGAAGTCTGATCCAGAACCCAGTCTAACGGAGGTGTGGAAATTACGGTAGGTTGATTTTGCTCCATTGACATCAGCATAGCTCAACAAGATAATATTCAAACCATGTTGTTTGACTGAGTTGTGGCTTGTAAGACTGTGGTCTTCAACTCAGTAATTGTACAGTATTTCCTTGAAACAAATGGAACTTACTTCTAGATACATGTATTGAGCAGCACTTTTCTAGGTTTACTCAGAAGTAAACATCAGTGAGTTCAGTGGGGTTTGCCCACAAGGAAGTGTACATAAGATAGAAACCTGAGAGGAGACTGATGTTTTAAACTAACACATTATTTACTCTAAACGATAATCTCATATTGTATATTTTGTTGCTTTATTATTAAAAGTGAGAGCTTCCAATGCTACATTAAGACTGTTGTGGTTTTCCTGTGGCGAGCTTTTTGGTATTTTATATTGTCGTAACTAATAATTCCTCAAGCTTTGTGCAAAAGAGGGATAGAGATCTCTTGGATCCACAGTCCTTTACTACTCATATCTGTTATTCCAATTAAAGGAAAATAGAGATTTGATTCTTTGCTTCATGGTTTTGTTGAAAGGTTGTATAACCAAAAAATGGATCTTCACTCCCTTTTTCAGAAACGGTACAGGAAAAAGCATAGCAATCTGTAATTCTGCTTTGGTTTAACAATGTAATGTTGAGATAACACTTAAGTAGTCTGTAATAATATATGAAATATCAGAGAAAGAAGTATTTGCCCAGTTGTATAACACCATGATGTTAAGGCATTGTTTTTTGTCTGTACCGATATTTTGAAGATATTTCCCCCTTTAAAAAGGTGCAAATTTACAATTATTTGGGTATTCCTTTGTTTTTGATTTCACAACATGTAGTTTTGCTTCATTTTAACAGATACTGTCAGAAAAGGTGAGGATGACCCTAACTGCAAAAATCACCAAAAGCAATATTAAAACTGCTTAAGAATGATGCAAACATGAAAAGCTGGCTTCTTTTCACTCTCTCCATGCCTTCCTCTCTGTCTGTCTGGGTTCTTTCCTCTTTTTCTTCTTAATGCCATGTTGGAGTAGATCCTGCTTAGCCTCCAATCAACATTTCAAGCACTGGGATCATGTTTGATATTGTCAGATGGCCTGGAAAATTAAAAACCCAATTAAAGGCTCAGCACGCGGGTCAGCTCGTCTGCATATCAAAAGGCCTCCTCTGGCTATTCTGCTCAAATTGTATCTGTTAACAGCTCACTTTGCAGAAAGTGAAATAGCACAGCATTTATGAGTAATAAGTACCTTCCAGCTGATACATTTCAAACATAAACCACTTTCATGGCCCCGGCAAAAAGTACAAGTCATAATCAAATTGTCAATTTTTTCCTGTGAGATGCATAGATCTATTGTAACTGTGATTGTTAAAGAAGGAAATGCATTTTATTCACATGTTGGAAAAAAAAGATGCACAATTTCCCTACAATTAAAGATTTTTTTTGTCACATTTTTACTGCCTTTCCTTTACATTTCTAAATAGTTACTATAATTGATTTTCGGGTTGCATTCATTTTTTTTTCTTTTTGTAGAAGAATCATTTATAGTTTTTATGTAGTGGAAGAAATGGTTGAAGTGAATAGCATTTTTGTTTAGCTGGGGTATTAATGTTCACCCAAATGTTTATAATGTGAATGTGCAAAGCACTAAAAGCTTTCGAGCGAAATGCAAATTAGTAGAGCACTTAAATGACATTTTTAGAAGGAGTTTTCATCTGTCAATGTGGCATAATATTAAGTCAAACTAAAGTCACTACTTCAGCTACTGGCCATTTGAAAAAATTTCATAAGATACTAGGCTTGACAGAAAAGAAAACAAACTACATAAATATTTTTCATCATATTATATTAACCAAGCAGCTGCTTCAAGATTCCACAAGTTAGCATATAATGTCTCCCTTTAGAATATATTTTGAGTATATGCAGTGTCAAAAATCTAAATCCCTGGGTTTTGCATAATGCATTAAGGTCCACATCTGAGACGGAAAAGATTTTTCAAAGCAATGTCATGTGATGTAATAGCACAAGCCCTGCTAGAGGGGGAAAATTCCAGGGAATTTTATGTGGGAGGGAAGAAAATAATGCATTTTGGATTTGTGCTGTAGAATATGAAGACAAATAGATTTTTTTAAAAATATATATATATATATATATATCTTTCAGTTCTAATATATGCTAAATAGCTGTATTTCTCCAAACAAGTGTCCTCTTGATTAAAGCAATTTTAGGCATTAAGAACTCAGAAAAACAAAGACATTGGCACCTAGCTCGACAAGATCAAAATTTCAGACTTTGAGAACATGGTTCCATAGACAGTGCAATATATTCTGAAAACAGATCTCTCCCACATGGGCCTGTGACATTCTGTAACAAGGATCTACTTGCTCCTATTAGTAATTCCTATTCTAAGCTGACTAGTACCTAGTCTGGTTTGACTGGAGAATGGATAGTTTTAATTCAATGAAATAGTTTCGTAATTAATATTTTAATTGGTATCGGATTTATGGGTGGTGGCGTGGGAACTTTTCATTCTCCATTGGGTTGTGGCAGATTATAAATGAAACACAAATAAATAATAGTCCAATCCCATACACATATAGCCAGTGGGTGGCGCAGTGGGTTAAGCCACTGAACCATGAGCTGTCGATCGAAAGGTCGGCAGTTCGATTCCGCGCGACGGCTCCTGCCAACCTAGCAGTTCGAAAGCAAGAAATTGCAAGTAGATTAATAGGTACCGCGTCAGTGGGACGGTAACAGCGTTCCATGCGCCTCGGTGTTGAGTCATGCCGGCCACATGACCATGGAAACGTCTTCGGACAGCGCTGGCTCTTCGGCTTTGAAACGGAGATGAGCACCGCTCCCTAGAGTCGGACACGACTGGACTTAATTGTCAAGGGATACCTTTACCTTATACACATATACTCGGAAGTACGTTCTTTCTGTTCAGTGGAACTTACTCCAAAGTAAGTCAGCATGGGTCTGCAGTTGTGCAGCCAAGTCCCATACTTGGAAGTAAGCCCAACTGAGTTCAATACGGTATTAGTGTATTTATCTATTTATTTCAAATATTTACATCCCACCCAATTATATTCCCAATGAAATGGGCACAAGAAGAATTGCAGCATTACAGTGTAATCTTATGCATGTTTACTCAGAACTAAGTCCCACTGTAGACAATAGAGTTTATAACCTGGAAAGGGTTATAGGATTGCACAGTAGAATCCTACGCATGTCTACTCAGAAGTAGGGACTTCTTCAGAAGCAGGGCCTGGACAGCGGATTGGATAGATTTATGGAGGAAAAGTTCATCACAGGTTACAAGCCATGATGGGTATATGCAACTTCCTGGTTTTAGTAGTAGGCTAGACTATCTCTTAATGCCAGAGGCAAGGAAGTGGCCACAGGATACATGTATCTTGTTGTCTTGTGTGCTCTCTGAGGCCTCTGGTGGGGCCACTGTGAGATACAGGAGGCTGGACTAGACGGTCAATTGGCCTGATCCAACAGGGCTCTTCTTATGTTCTTATGTCTTAAAGTTAAATGGGACTGATTCCCAGGAAAGTGTATTTAGGATTTAGGACATCTGCAAACCTATGCACACTTTCCTCAGAATAAGCTCTGCTGAACACAGCGGGGTTTACTTCTGACTACACATTCATAGGATTGTGCTGTAAGTGTCTTAAAATCAGGGCACATTTCATAAAGACCCATGGGAATGCATACATAGAACATGCCCTAATGCGGCAGCAAATGGGGCAGCCTCCATTTCTACTTTGTGTTTATATCAGAGCCCTGTGGACTCATGAAAACTGCTGAATTGAATTGTTTCTCTCTTAGGGACTTGTTTCTTGATGTGATGTTGGTTCATAACTAGGACACAAGGTCCTGTGCCCTTTTCTGAAGCCTTTTGTTACGCAAAGACAGGTCTATCTTGCTAAAATGAATTTAAAAAAAAGAAAAAAGCATAGTCCTTCAAATGAATCGTAGTGTAAACATTCTCCCTCATTTAGAACAGCAATTGGAGATTCAAAGACAAGAGGGGTTTTTGTGTATGTTTTTTAAAGAAGGTAAAACACTTTTAAATATGCTTTCCTCTAACGGCTTGACACTGTAGCTTTGAAAGTAATAATTTATCATCTTTAATAGAGCAACTGAGATTTAACAGAATTTTATTCCATCTTCACGTGCCTCTTTCTTTCTTTCTTTTTTTAAGTCTACTGGAGTGTTGTATCCCATCATGGCCACTTTGGGAATAATTGAATTACTGACAGACCTTATAGACAACGTGACACTAGTGGGCGCCATCATAAGGACTTCAGATAGACTGCAACTTATTCATATTAAAAGGCAGCATATTGCATATTAATAGACCATTAAAAGTATTTACAGGCTTTAATATTGTTCATGCCGCAGTTGCTTGTCTCCTGAAAGTTTTACACTTCTTATAGAACAGAAAGCAAACACACTTTTTTTTCCGCAGAGAAACAATGTATAATAATATGTCAGTAAAGATTGAGCAATTTTGAGTAGTGATGGGTGAAAAGGACATTATGTTCTTTTTTTCTTGTCATGGTCGGTATTTTTCTGTCAGTTGGCAAAGGCTGCACTCAGCAAGAAGAAGCTAAAGACCTGCACTGAGAGACGGGAGGCTGACAGCCAACCTGACAGGTCAGAAGATGACTGCAGAATTAGCCTTACTTTAATTCTCACTAAAATTCACAGCTTCTGACGAGGAAATGGGGAAAAGAAATTTCCTTACACATTTTCTTTTCATTTCGTGTGCAGATTATACATATTCTGCTTCCATTAACAAGATGGAGATTGTGCTTTGTGCAGCTCTATATTTAAGGGCAAAAGACCAAGAAGATGACAGGAATGACCCCTCTCTTGTCTTATGATCACTGCCAGTTTGACATGACACTAATTAGACTGCCTTAATCTAAACCCAGTTAGTTCTGCATGCTTGCAGCAAAACCACTGCAAAACCCGAACATAAATTGCCTTAGGCCTTTGTCTTCGTACACACACACACACACACACACACACACACACACACACACACACACACACACACACACACAAAGACTTTATCTTTCATAATGCTATCACAATATTCTTAATGTCTGAGTGCCCAAACAATCTTAATTTGCTTCTCCTAAAATTTCCATTGCATCTGATAGTATAATAAAAAGAAATGAATAAGCTCTTGCTTAACATATGTGAATTTGGTTGAAGCAGATTTTTTTTTTTCATGTGCCACAGAATGCTGTGGATGAACTGAAAATCTTGTGGGTAAATATAGGTAACATTTAGATACACTATAATTGTGCCAATTGGTTAAAAAATGTATTTATGCAATGCACACACAAAAAAAACTATGTTAAATGACCACTCATTAAAAACAAATGTCATAGGACAATTTATTAAGAGAAAATTGTACATCTCGCCATTGTGTGAAAGCATCATAAACAAAGAAATTGTGGCTTACATACTATACACACTTTCCTGGGAGTAAGCTGCTTTGAACACATTGGAACTTACTTCTGAGTAAACATGCGTAGGATTGTAGCCTGCATGAATGCGGTTTCAAGAATATTCAGTATCAAAAACCACAGGGGCCACAGTCTAATATTGAGTAGCATGTTTAAATCCATTGATTTAAATGGGTTTAAAGATATTTAACTCAGTGCTGGATTCTAGCCAGGAAAAACAGCCATTGAAAGGGCAAGGTACACTGGCTATAACACTCACCTGCAGTCTTCAGTGTCTCCTTGACAGTTTTCATTTTTAGAAGTTCAGTATTCATTCACAGGATTGTGAACGACGGACCCAGACGGACATTTCCCTGTGCTGCCATGGGATCAAACGTATAGTGTGAAGCTGCCAATATTGCTGATCATGAGCTGAACTCAGCCCTCCGCAGCCATTTGTACTCCATTGCAAGCCCAGTTTTACAAGTGGTTGCAATCAAGTGTAAACAACCAGCTCAGGCTGAGCTCAGCATGCATGTGCTCAGTAGCAGTAAACAGTTCTACTGGATACGTGAGAACAGCAGCACGTTCAAGACATCTTCTAATAACTCCAACTCATAAGATCCAGGGCAGAAACATTACATTGGAGAAATAACAGGTACAACCTATGTGAGGACTATCTCGAATCATGGGTCCATCTAGTTGTAGGAGTGTTCGGGCCTTGCAGACCATACAGACTCCCATCACTGATACAGGACTCTGCTGCAAAAATAAAAAATGATACCTCCAGTTCCTCGCATGGCTATCCCATCCTGAGATCTTCTGGGCCGGCCTCTTAAAGTCTAGAGGTGGCACACAGCAGCTTCTATATACAAAGCTGTGGTGGTTACATGTTTACTTTCTAGCGGGTTTCCTGCCATTTTTTTCCTATTCCTGCCATTTTTTTTCCTACAGTTGCGGGTGGCTTTTAATATAAATGGATAAAATCAATGATTTTGTAAAGCTTTGAATGCAATTCTAAGCACTGAATTAATTAACCTTCTGGGCAAGAAGTGATGCTTGGTGGATTGCATTGGCTGTGTTTTAAAAAGCTGCCTGCACAGCTTAATCCTCCATTTGGCTACAGCGGAGAACAAGGTGTTCAAGTTATTCCACAGCCATCAAGAAAGCCCAACCTACACCCACACTACGTACATGCTGAAAATTGGTATCTGTCACTTTGTTACAATATTCCATACCCATTTGTAAACTGTTTTAATAGTTGCAGTCAATCATCTGTATATAAAAGACTGCCAGCATTTCAGTTGACTTTAGTTGACCAGAGATGGGGTGATGGGGCCAGGGGTATGATGGTGGCTATTATAATTGTAATGGGTTTTCAGTATTGTTACTTACCCATAGCATTTGGAATGGATGATTATGAATTAAATAAATAAACAAATGAAATCACTCGGTGAAATGCAATGGTCCACGCAAACCACAGTGTAGCAGATGTATTTTGCATAGCAGTGATGCCTCATAGATTGTGCTCTTCTCTTTCATTTCCTCACCGTTTGCCTGCCTTCCCCCCCCCCCAACATCTATTACTTCTCCATTTAAAAATAAAATAAAATCCCTGCACATAAGAGACTAGAATCAAGGAGATGTCAAGCTTAGCCTCCTCCCTAACATGCTAGCTTTCTGTATTTGGGGTATTCTATTTTTGGTATGAAGGAATATTCAATTCAAGTGAGCTCCCATCTGCAGCCTGGAGTGGTATTGCCCAGAAACAGGTTTATTACCTCATCTGCTGTTTGTGGCAAACTAGATCTGTGACTTTGTCTGTTGATGGCAAATACATTGGAGAACAGATTAAAAAAAAAACTGGTTAATGCCTTTATTCTGCATTCCATGCCATTTCAGGCTCAAATGCATTGTGACAGTGGTAGACTCATTTGTTCAAATCCAGATCTGCCTCCAAGGTTTTAATTTATGATAGAAACCATTTTTAGTTGCTGCTGGTTTTATTCTGCTGCTTGTTTATTATTTATTGTGATTTTGTTTGTATGTTATCATGTGAAACTCACTGGGAATGCTTTTACATTGAAGGGTTGATATAAACTGATAAAATAATGGACCAATCCTATCCAGGACCATCGGTAAAACATACTTTCCACTGGTGAAAGCATCAGGATCCAGGTGGAAATGCCTGGATCCGGTGCAAGTTGTGCGACATCATCACGCTCGCCAATGTTTCTGGTAATGCAGCGAAGCCACCAGCATAGTTACTGACGACTGCACATGTTCACTGGCGGCGAAGATACCGTCTGCCGGCACCAGGTAAAGCAGCATTGGGGGTGGCAGTGGGAGGGGCGAGGAGGGAGTGGGAGGAATGGGATGTTTTGGGGTGGGGAGGGAAGAGGGTTGGCAGCACTCGCTCATGGCCATATCCTATCCACTTTCCCTCTCCCGTTCCCTTGCCCTCACAGGAAAACAGGTGACACAGAAATTAGAAGACTCATAGGGAATGTGGAGGCTTTCCCCAGAGTAAGGAATGAAAGTTCTCTTACCTTGAGGAGTTCTCTGCAATTGCCCCCCCCCCATTACAGGATGCAGAGCACACCTTCTTGGCACAAGTGCATTGGCAGGGAGGGGGGTGATTTGGATAGGATTGGTCTATTAATAAATGAACTTGGAAGTGGTCCAATTTTTAGAGCCAAAGTGTGCACAGGTTGGGGGCTGCTAAACCCTCCTTTCACCCACAGCTCACCTCCCCATAGTTTCTCTCCCAAATGCCACTTTTATCCCAGTTTGTCTCTAAACACAGTTCACTAGCTGGGAGGCCATAGGCACAGAGACGTAACACAGCTGAAGAGCGCCCGGGGTAAGGCAGCATGCGGCGCACCCCCTGCGCTCCGAACCCAGACGTGAGTGGCGGTGATGTCACCACCCACTCCCTTCTGGGATCGGAGTGCCCAGCATGAGCTTCCACATACCAGTAAGAGGCTGGAGGTGAGCGGGAGGGCTTTCCCCAGCATGCGTTTTTCACTTGCTGCAACTCTCCCCACTGCGCCGAGCCTCCTGCTGCCATTTGGAGGCTTGCATGCGCCCTCCTCGGCAGAGCGCCTGGAGCAGCTGCTCCTCAGGTTCTGCTGTTGTGACGGCGCTGCATAGGGAGCTCAATGACGTGTATAGGTAAAGTTCCCTTCCCTTCATCCTTAGTTTTTTTTTTCATTTCAGTGTTATTCATGATTGGTATAGACCTGGATTTAAACAAATGAATATGGTGCCATCATCTGGTAATGATACCATCTCTCCCTAGTTGCTTAGAAAATCAAAGTTTCTCTTTCTGATGGAAGTTCAGAATTATGAACTTCACAGAGAGATGGTGAATGAGGCTATAAGCTATTCAGTGTGCTCCTTAGTTCAGGGACCAAGTTGTTTTGTGAGGAAGTTGGGGAGAGAAGTGAGGTAATATTATTCAACAAGTAACAGTCCATTCCTATCGAAACACACACACCCCACTGATGCAGTCACCAGAGCACATGCTGCATCCTGTGGGGGGGGGGTCCTGAAAGTCTCCTCTGGGCAAGGAAACATTTGTTCCCTTGCCTGTGGGTATGCCCTCAGTGCCCAGCTAGGTCTACTCAGATCTGCGGCAACTATATAGTTAGCGCAACTCTAAGTGGACCCAGGAAGACAGATCAAGGCTGGGAAGGGGGATAGGATATCTGCCGTGCCGATACTGCCCCCTTCCCGGCCTTGATTCACCCCTTCCCTTCCCAGGTCTCCTCCTCATTCTTCTCTCCCTGCCCTGCTCCATCCACCCTATGCCTCCCTCCCACACCCACCCCACACTGACTTCTAGGCTACTGGTGTGCAGCTGCGGCTGCTTGCGGCAGTGGCCCAGCCACACTGAATGGCGTATCACCTTTTGCAACAGCCGTCAAGGACCTTGCACTGCCCGAGTGCTAGTTCCAGCAGCACAAGCTCCTCATAGGATTGGGCTGTTAGTCTTAAAGCAGCTCCTGGGAAATATGTATTGGTTAAATGCTGAGATGTTATGGGAACAGAGAAGTAATGGGAACTGCGGGAGATATAGGGAGAAGTGGCAGATATTGGAGGACCTATCCATGCAACTCCTGTCTTATGAGGATTGACTGAGCTCAGTCCACATGTGGTGGGTCACCATAAAGCTGCTAAAAGTAGGTTGAGGGATGACTTGGTAAATTGGGTTTGCTGCAATGCTTCACTTACATGCTGTTCTGAGGTCAGATCTGCTAAGCCCCTATCAGTTTGACTGCGTGAATTAGCCCAGATAATCCTACCATCAGTCACAATGAAATGGTTACCACTGCCAAATAAGATTGGCTTGAAATTGATTGAGGGGCTAAAAGATGTATAAGACAGAAGTAAGAAAGAGGGATACTCTGTTTCTTACTACCCAATCTTATCCTCCGCCACGTTATAGCATGTAGCCATGCCAATAGAGGCCATGCTACATGCTATGGTGGGGCAGGGGCAATCGGACAGTCTGCAGGAGTTAAGTAAATATTTTTTACTTACCCCCTGCCTATGGGTCTACTTGGACATGTACCAGCTCTTTTGCTGGTGTGTGTCCAAGGAGAGAAAGGGGTCAGGGTGGCGTGTGCAAGTGCCGCTGGATCTGCCTCTCCATCCCCGACACACAACCCAATTCCTCCCCAACATGTCCCATTACTCCTCCCTGCCCACAGCCCCCCCACACACACCACAACTTATCAGCACCTGCAGAACCTCCTGGAGCTGCTGCTATGTGTGCTATACCTCCTGCTGTTTGCAGCAACAGCCCGGCAGCACACGACAGTGGCCTGGCCTTCACACTGCCGTAAAGGGCCTTCTGCTGCAAGAACACTAGGATAGCAGTTGGGGGTCCTAAGCTGCAATCCTATACACTTTCCTGGGAGTAAGCCCCACTGGATACAATGGGACTTACTTCTGAGTAGACTCACTTTAAAAGTCCACATTTGTCCCACGTATCCACTTACCACATGCTTGTCCACTTACCGCCCACCGTTCATAAACTATGAATTGAGTGTCTAGAAGACCTGAAATGCTTCTTTTCTTTTTAAGATCTGGGGGGGGGGGGGAAAATATATTTAATAATCAGAAGAATTTATGTTAGATTAAAAGAAAAGAGCTGCTATAGGCATATATTTTAGATAAATGTTTCCATTAAATGGAGAACAAAGAGACAAAATAAATTTTGCAAACTAAACGGGCACTGCAGAAATGGAGGCAAACCAAGCTGTGCCTTCTTGGAACTTATCGAAAAGTCCTAAATTCTTCATTTCGCCACTGACTGTTAGCGTGCAGAATTCTAGAAATGCACCCTGCAGTTTGCACTAATTGGTGGGAAAAGTAGGTTCTGTGTCAAAGGCAACTAATTGTTTGATGGGAATAGCAAGCTTTCACATGTGTGTATACTGCACTACCACTATATCACTTCATTCTTTCCATTCAGGGATTTATAAGAAGGTGTTATATTATGCCATGATTAATTGTAATTGGAATGATAGGATATGATGATGCCCATATACATCTCGTTTGCACATGTTCGAGGCGGTGCTGTACATGGAGGCCTTCCAAATGAGCTTGTGCGGCATTTAACCAAACACTTGCGTCCTGTGTATGAAGCAGACATAAAAGTGTACATTATGCAGATTTTTGAAACCTGTGTGTCCAAGAAGACACTATTTTGACCATAATGCATTCTGTCATGTGAGATAAAATGCAGGGAACATTTACATTTCTCCCACTCACTGAGCTTCTACCACACGGCTTGCATTTTTCTCACATCAATAGACATCTTTTTAAACATTATATTTGTGTCTGTCTCTCTTGATGGCAAATAAAATTCAATAAATAAAATTCCTTGTGATAAATAATGTTAGATTTACAAAGTGGCTTTGATAAAGCGTACCGTGTTTCAGGAACGATTTGTTAAAAACAAATAAATTTAACAAGACATGCACACAAGCTCAAAATGTATTAATAGATTGTAGATGATGCACAATAACATAATGACCCAAAAGACCATTTGCACAGTTGTTCCCTCTGCTTAACGTACTGCCAAATCAGACAATTATTCAGCAGAACCTCGGCCCATTGGCTAGACTATGCAGAGCAGATCTTCATCTGACACGGCAGTAGCATTTTGGCTTGGCTGGGTTATCAAACCAGCAGCTTTTATGGATCTTCTCTATAACAGGAGAGTTGTTCACAGCAAAAGCATCAAATAGCAGGCTGCATTTATAAAAGACACTACAGAGCATTAAAATGTGTAAAAATTCTAAACTGCATGGTACAATGTAGTCAGTATCACTGGCGTCGTTTGGGAGGTGCGATAAGTGCAAAGCGCACCGGGTAACACCACATTTGGGGGGGGGGTGACACCACAGAGCAGCCCGCACTGCACAGCACCCCCAGGCAGTCAGTGGCCATTTTCAGCTGAGTGGCTAAAAATGGCTGAGCCACACACCCTCTGATGCTGGGAAAGACTGAAGGCAAAAGGAGAAGGGGAAGGCCAAGGATGAGATGGTTAGACAGCATCACCGATGCAACGAACATGAAAATGAGCGAACTCAGGAAGATAGTGGAGGATAGGAAGGCCTGGCGGGATATGGTTCATGGGATCACGAAGGGTCGGACACGACTTAACGACTGAACAACAACAACAACAACACACCCTTGGCTTGTTCAGCGGTTGGAAAAAAGGCTGTTGTGAGTTGCCAGAGCAGCACTGCCACCAATGTGACTGGCACGAAGAAGGGTGGAGTGACATTACTCACTCAGTGGGAGGAGTGTGATGTGGCAGGACAGGAGCGGAGAGCGCAGAGCCCAAGAAAGCAAACAGTGTGCATGCAACGATTTGGCCGAAGAACAGGGAGGTGAGTCTGATCTTGCTCTGTGCCTACAGCCAACTGTTGCCAGTTGGTCTCTAGTTTGGAAGGAGAGGAAACGGCTGAGAGGAGAGGAGAAACAGAGCTGCCTGCCATTGCTGCTGCCAGCAGCAACTCGCTCATCACCCACCCGCCGCATGGATGGTGGCCAGGTCAGCTGGGCCATAGCAGAAGCAGCTTGATATGTCTGCCTAGTTATTCCCCCTGGTCATCAAGAACAGAGGTAAGATAGCATTGATTGATCAGGGCCGACCCCTGCATGTCGCTAACAATGCAGTACACATCAAGCAGCGGGTTGCGGAGAGTGGCTGACAGACTTGGGATACCTTTTTACCCCGAGTCTGCTGCTGCCTTCCTCCAGCCCACCATCGACAGAGCAACTTTGATCCACTTCCCACTTGCTAAAAGTGAATGGGAAGCAGATCAGGAGACAGCAATCCCCCCCCCCATTTCTCAACTTGCTCCTTCTTTGTGTGGTCCCATTAAATAAAGCAAGATGTGCACGACATGCTGGGAGCACTGAGCATTGTCAAAAGTACAGGTGTGAAGTTTAGCTTGTGTCACTCACAGAAGAGGATGTTCACCCCCCAAGCCTGTCTGGAACAATAGGATTAGAGATGCTGAGGTGTCCAAGGTATTGGACCTCAGTGAGGAAGGGTCTTTTTCCTACTGTTTCTTGTACAAAGGAAAAGCCTTTTGTTTAACTGCCACTACCCAGTAGTGGTCCTACACCCCCTGTGGAGGGGCGCCACTGTGACACCCCCCACAGGACACCACCCGCCACCCGCCCCGCCTCTGGAGGGCGTGACATCATCTTTGCACGCAGTGGCACCGTGGAAACACACACACCCCGACGCTTTTCAGCCCCCTTTTGGAGCCAAACGGTGCCTGGGAAAGTGGGAGGGCCAAACTTGCAGCCAGGAACAGCTGCACGAAGAGGACCCAGTGGCAGAACGAGCCACGGATCCAGCGCCAGATACACTTGGGGCCCACCAGCCCCACCGTCATGACGCCTCTGCCATTACCACCACCAAGGATTTTTTAAAAATCAGACATTAAGAGCTATGGAAGCTCAGTCTTTCAGCTAGGGGCTTCCGGGCCCTTCTCTTCCTCCTTTGTACCTCCCCAGATCTCTCTTGCTATTAAGCCTAAGAAGGACATGTGAAGTTGAATAAAAAATATATCCAAAATGGTGTTCTTCTGGGGTCTGCAAACATTACTGGTTAGCATGATGGGTAGTCCAATCCTGTCTAGGTAGGCTGCAGCGCGGAAATAGAGCCTGTGCTGTATTCTATCTAGATAGGACGCAGCACTGGCGTAGCTGGAGCACTCCTTGGGGGAAGGGAATGTTCATCCCTTTAACCCGAGCAGAGCCCCAGCAGGCCTATTTTGCTGGTGCACATTCGATAGGGCTGTGTAACAGTGGCCAGGCCCGGAAAGGGGGATAGGATTTCGCCAGAACCACCGCCACAATCCCTCCCGCTTCCCGGGCCTGGCTGACCAATCCCCCCTCCTGGAATGCCTCATTCCACACTCCTCATGTCTCACCGCCACCCAGCAGGGAACGTACCTTTCTCAGTGGGTGCTCCACTGCATCTGCAGTAGGTAGAGCAGCGCCGACCTTGGTGCCGGCGCTGCCTACTCACCGGGTGCTGCAAACGTGCCCTATGGCACATTTGTGATGCCCTAGACTGGCAGAGTCTAATTTCTACACAGGATTGCACCATAAGTCTGGACACATAAAGGGTTACAGACAAACCACAAAATAAAAAAGCAGTTTGTCTTTTTATTTTTATTTTAAACACATGGTTTTTCTTTTGGAAGTAGTTGAACCAGCATTCACATATACAACCTCTGCACAAAAGAAGAATTAAAAATAGGGAATACAGAAGGAATCCTTCTGTTCCTGATTCATTACATAACATGTGGTTGATGAGGTTTCCTACATCATACCAAAGTTTAAGTAGTCAGAATCCTTATTACATCCAGTCTATGAGAATAAGACTTGGGGTCTCCATTTGCTCTTTCACAAAGACAAGCCTGTGGCATTTATCCGCTTTTACCCCTTTTCCTTATGTCTAGACTGTCCAAGTTCCCCCCAAATTCCCATTGAATTCCTGAGATTTTGTTCCAGAAAAAAAATCTGTTTTCATCCAGAGTTGCATACATGTCTCCAGCTCTTTTCTTCCTCAAAAAGGGAATTGCTTAACAATAGAATTAAGTTCCTCTCTGAAAAGCTGAGGTTGCTGCCTTTAACAAGGCACTGCAATGTTTGCTTAGAACAGTTTCTGCTTAGAAACCCAACAGACACAGGACAATTAAAGAGATCGTATGTGAGATGTTTCACCAAACCTCGTAACAGAGGTCAGCCTTTCAGCCGAGCACAAGCCAAGTCACATGTGATGCAGACTGTTTCACCATGGAAGTTCTGTAGTCTCTTCAGAATGATATTTTTGGGAATAAGCCCAACAATGGGGAACTTTGTCCTTGCAGAGCCTTGCTTTGCAAGACCAGCTCTGATGTAGACTCCTGCAGAAGGACCATCCTGTACCATGCACACTGTTCTTCACACTAAACATTGAAAGGTAGCTTATTGAAAGTTGCTCTGACAGGAATGTCAGAAAAATTAAATTTGAAATACCATACTGCACGTGTTAAGACCATCCCTTTTTACTCATACCAAGATTTTCAATATAAAGTCCGGGCATGGTGGAGATAAATAAGGACAAAAGTCCCTCATGGAGGCAAGGTCTACCTCTCATTTTACTCAATAGGTAGACCTCTCCACTCTGAACTCCAGAGACAGGGAAAGGGACAAATTTGCCTAGTTCAAGGCGGTCAGATCAAATTTTGGATCTCTCCCCTGATAGGACATAGGTCCAGAAAGGCTCCCTTTCTCAGGTGTGCTCCTCCAGGCTTTAGGGGAAGCGCTCTTCAGGAACTTCAGAGGACAGAGAAGAGGTGCCCTCCTTTGTGTGAGACACACTGTCTGATCGGTTGTGCATCCCCAAGCTTTCAAAACACATGCATTACACACTCCCTTTAACAGTGTATCTGTTTTTGTGCTGTGTCTCTACAAATTACTGTGAATATGGATCCTAAAAAAACAGAAGATGAAAAATATCATGGGGAAAATGGAAAAACAGGTGAAATGTAAGACAGCTGCTCATAGTTTACAACTATGCCGTGGGGGGGGCGGAGATCAAGGAGGTGCCTGGCACTGACGCTGATACACACTCGGTGGTTCCTGGACTGGGGCAATAGACTGGCCTCAAGGCCGCTGGAGCTCTGCGAGCGCTGAGGCTGAAGCAAGGCCTGCAGAGCAGAGGCTGGAGAGACCTCCGGGTGTGCCAGTGGAAGAGTGGGAGGCGGGTGAGCGATGGACCCACAGCCCCACTTGAAGAGAATCCCCTGGCCTCGAATCGAGGCGAGACAGGCTAGGCGGCACCCAGATGGGAGAAGTCAGTGACTCCATCAGAGGTGGTGGTGGAGACGAATGCAAGAAAAGACAGGGCAGGGGTGAGTTTTGAAGAGTGCTGGGGAGGGACCTGGGAGGCAGAAGTGGGTGGAGCCCATAGAATCATGAGCATTATAAAAAAACTCTTCAATGGCCAATGACAAGGCTCAATAGGTGGTAGGCAGCTGAAGGGCAAGGAGCTCCAAGCTGCCCAGGACCACGGAGAAGAGCCAAGGGCAAGGAGAAGGAAGTCGGGTGTAGTAACCCTCTTCCCTGCCCCATCTGAGGCCTGAACCAGAAAGGCAGGTTTCCGGCACTCATCCCCTCAACCCTCTATCTGTCTCCACATGTTTGTCCGAGGTCCAAAACACGGGCACCCTGCTGCATGAGTAATCCCACTGCGGGGACCTGAGTTTCATGATGGAGCAAAGATTTGAACTCCTATCTTCCCAGGCTCAATCCAATATTCTATTCATTATAGCACACGCGCACACACACACACACACACACACACACACACACACACACACACACAAATGATAATTAATCCATCTTTCCAATCCAGTGACCTATTATAGGTGCAAAGGTGCAAATATTTGAGAGACCGCCTACTTCTATATAGTCCGGCCCATCTCCTTAGGTCATCAGAGAAGGCCCTTTTGCAGATACTGTCGCCCAGGGAGGTGCGAGGGGCGGCGGCCAGAAATAGGAGCTTCTTTGTACACTTTCCGGCGAGGCCTAAAAACCTTCCTGTTCAAAGAAGCCTTCTGAGTCCTTGCCTTTTTAATATCCTGCTGGTACAGGTGGGACGCTGCTGTTTTTATGCTCTGGTTTTTAATTGTAATAATGACCTTTCAAATCAATTTTTAGATGTTGTTTTATTAGTTCATCAACTGTTTGTAATTGTTTTAAAATGTGACTTTTGTATTGTATCTTTTTTGTATGTATTTTCTTTTGTTGTAAGCCGCCTTGGGTCCCTTCGGGGAGAAAGGAGGGATAAAAATACTGTAAATAAATAAAAATAAATAAAATACAAAGATTTGCACCTACAAGTCTTTTCCATTCATTTCAAATAACTCCTGTGCATACCTTAGGACACTTGGATTCTGGAGTGGTGGTCGGTTCACTGGGTGAAACTGCCAGAAGCCAACCATGACAGGTGAGGGATCAGGACCGATGCTACTGATGTCAGCAGTGGTGACTGTCCAGCTGCCTCCTGGACCTCCTCTTTCTTTCACAGTAGCATCTCAGGGGAGAATCATGGTTGCCAAACTTCTCCATTGTTATCTCTTCTGACCTCAGACCCCAGGCATACCAAAGATTTCCACAAACTATGTTTCTAGAACCTAGACAGCTTCGTGGTCATAGCCAATGTAAAATACATGTTGATGCCAGTAAGAGTATTTTACTGAGTTCTTTCTTTCTGCTGACACATTTGAGACAGTGTACACTCTGCTTTTGCCATATAAATGGTTAAAACATTGAAATGAATTGAAGAACTTATATGCTAACACGTCAGCCCAGTTATAATTTGGAGACAATGAATAATATATTTCAGACAAAGTGAAGGCAGCTATAGAATTAAACTAAAATAGAAAAATTACGCCCACAAGGCATTTAAATTTAGGAGCTGAATAAGTTATCCGCACATTAAAAGGTTCATATATTTCAAAGAAAGCATAAGAAAGTTTCTTTGTAAGGAAAAAAAAACCTGGAAAAACTAACAAAAATTAGTATCATTCTAAACAAGATCAAAGCTGAGGTAAAAACTTATCAAATGAGTTTTATCGTGGCTGTGGAATATGACATACTTTTCTGATATGCTTTTAAGAATTATTCACTTAATGGCCCGGTCTTAAAACTTGTTGCACCAGAAATATACATGTGAAATTTTATGTACAAATTGTTCATGATGTTGATGAGGAAATTCATAATGTATTGCTCATCCCATAATGCTCAGCTGTGTTATGAATCAAGTACCAATTCCCCCCAGAAGTTCTTCTCCAGCTTGGAATGTTAAACAAGCAAGTTCCTTTCCATGCACAGTCAACCTGAAAGCTTCATCCTATTTAAATTATCTGCTGGCAGAATATGTATTGCACCAGTGGAGTCAGCAGGATCCAGGCAGAAGGGCCTGGATCCTGCCGGAAGTAGCACAATGGTGTCACATGCTCTGGCGCCGCTGGCCAGCACAACAAAGCCGCCAATGCAGTTTCTGGTGACCATGCACACAGGCTGGCGGCCAGGCCACTGTCCACTGGTGAGAGGTAAGGTGGTTGGTGGTGAGGGCGGATGGTGGGAGGAAGGGGGTGGAGAGGGGGGCAGAACAAAGGAGGGAGAGAGCGGTTCAATGGCAAGAGAGTGCAGCCAAATCCTCTCCCTCTCCCTCTCTGTCACTTTTACAGGCCTTGGTCCTGCACCAGCAAAATAGTTTGCACAGGACTGAAGAGTCTGATAGGCACTATGGGAGCTTTCCCCAGGGCAGGAGAACAAAAGTTCACTTACCCCCAGGAGACCTCTGCCACCCACCATAGGATGCAGAATGCACCTCCTTGGCATACCTGCATTGATGGGGGGGGGGGATTTAGGCTGGGCTCTGAGTTGTAAAGTACATGCGCAGATATGGTTTCATATTAACCCTTTGCTCTCAATGAATCTCTCATTGATTGCTGTGAAACCATGTGAAATACAAAGCTTGCTGCTTCATACGTGCATCGTGTGGAGAAGTTCTGTAATGTTAAGCCCTTACTTCATTGCTCTCATTGATTACTATGATGTAATGATTACAATAATCTCTCACTGATGATGCTCTCATTGATTACTATCAACTAGTTGGCTAGAACATCTGACTAACCACCTGTTTTCTACCTGAATCAGCATCCATGAATGGCTGATGCTGTGAAGTCAGTGTAGGGCAAGTGAAACCAATCTCACAAAGCAAATGAGTATTTTTCCAAAGGGGAAATGCAAGCTGATTCTGAATCAAGCCAAAGGGAGCCCTTCACAAACTGTTTCACCAGCTCAGCATTCAAAAAGTGAAGCACTGGCAATAATGTAACTAGGGTGGAGCGCGTGGTTCAGTCGAACCAGGTGCCCACCCTGCGGGGGCGGCGCGCGGGGTGGAGCGCGTGGTTCCGTTGGACCAGGCGCCCACCCTGCGGGAGCGCTGCACACCCGTGCCCGACTCGGACACTCGAGTCTCCGAGTCGGGCCGGCCCCCTCAATTGGGAGAGCCGGCTGGGGACGTCCTCCCCGGCCGGCTGCCTGGGGCCTTCTAAGGAAGGCCCGCGCGAGAACGGTATTTACACCATTCTTTTCGCGCATGCTCAGACTGTTACTGAGGGAAAAGGGCGCCCGGTTAATTATAGGGGCGGGGTGGGCGCCCGGGGCGCCCACCCCGCCCCTTGAACCAGGCGCTAGAAGAGGCTGTTACGCCGCTGGCAGTGATGGTATGTTGGCTGAGAGACCTGTGCCATTGCTGTGCTCAGAATCCTCATCTACAAATGGGAGTGTCCCCCCCCCAAAGGCCCCTATGTCATCTCAGGACTGCTTAGGATGCTCCTGTGGGTTGGTGGGAAGACAGGAGGCCTTTGCTGTCTGTCTCCCATTACCTGCCACCTGTACGCTGAGGGGACAGGGACACAGAAGCCTGATGCTCCACACAGTTCCTAGTTCAGGCTTGCCCAAATGCCAAATGGCAGCACCTGGGAGAGCCGGGAGATGGTTCCACAGCAACAGGGCAGGCACTGTGCAAGAAGGGTGTCATGACCACTGTAAGTTTGGGAACCGCTGCTGTATATCATACTGAACTCAGTGAGCAAATGGTCTGACTCAATATAGGGCAGCTTCATATGCTCATATGTAGGTAAACTGCCTTACTTTGGTTGAATCGTGCCCTTGTCTTGTCTGTGCTTCTTTGGATATCTATATCCTCCTATCATACTTTGTGAAAGGATATGCAATTCTCTTAACATTTTACCACTTTCATTATCCTGCCCCCTTTCCTAAGTTGGTTCTGTGATTTTATACTGTATATAATTTGGAGGATTTCCATCGCACCTCTTCAACAAATGGCCTCGAGGTGTCTTACAAGGAATTGCAGTAATCATACATTAAAAACAAACACAAAACCACCCGTTTCTTCAGAAAATGCATGTGCTGTTCAGGACCGCCACATTCACAGCCTAGGTCAGGGGTGGCCAAACCTGCTTACTGTAGGAGCCACATATGATAAACGTCAGATGTTTGAGAGCCGGAAGAGAGATGTTTGAGAGCCACAATATTGAAGAAGTATTTAAATTCTTAAATATACAGTATTTATTTACCATGAACACTAAATTTATGTTTTAATCCAGTGGACTCTCAGTTAATACCTAGTAAATAATTATAAAGCTTGAAAATGTCTTATTTACCTTTTATATTAAGTGTCATGCAAAAAGGAGCTCAGCCAACATATTTCCGAGAGCCGCACATTGTACGTCGAGCCATGTGTGGTTCACGAGCCGCATTTTGGCCACCCCTGCTATAGATGTACTATTGGTTTTGCTCCCACAGCAGTGGTTTATTATAATTCTTGCCTTCCAAAATTTGCACTGCCCTAATTTGGAACTGCCTTATAATTACATCTCTCTGATTTCACATTAACTGAAATCAGCCATTTGGAGAAAATGTGTAAGACTCGTTCATTGGCCTTTCTGAATCTCTTTTTCACAATTGCAAACTCCTGGTCAAACAAATTAAATTACTGCAGCAATATGTAACTAATTTTATGCAAATTAAGATATTAATGTTCTGAATCATATCCATGAAAATCGTCTGTTTTCTCTTGTAGCTTTCTGCCATCAGTACTACTACGAACTGGAACTTAATGTCCAAAAAAACACTAATTTGACTAGATAGGGTGTTAACATTTGGGATCTAAAAGAAGGATATCTACATAAATATTTTTCATAATTCTATACTTTTCAGAAGCTTAATCAGCATGTCTATCTGTATACAATAATAAGCTAAGTCAGTTACTTGCATAGTGAGGGCAGTAAACTCAAGCAGCTGCAAAAACAAAAGCAATCAAAGCACTAATAATTCAAAATGTTACAATTATAAACTTGAAGTAACAATGAAAAACAATGCATAGCAACATAATTTAAAACAATGAATTAGTATTTGTTACTAGGGAATTAAATTGTCTTAAGACCAGTCAGCCACCAGGAGACCACGGCAGCAATCCTATGCACACTTTCCTGGAAGTAAGCCCCACTGAACACAGTGAGACTTACTTCTGAGTAAACATGCATAGGATTGTGCTGTTAAAGGAGGAAGGCGGATGAACTGACCTGAGGAGAAAATGTCAGAGCCTGGAGACACCATTGAAAAGTCCAATTTGTATGTAAACCCCTGCCCCACCTCAGAGGGCAGGGGAACATGGAACAGGGCCATGTCCAATTACTATCCAAATACTTCAGCAGGCCCGTATTGAGAAGCCTGGGTCAAGACAAAGGTAGATTAAAGGTCAATACCAGCATTTTGAATACCAGCACAAACGAATCTGAATCCAGTAAAGCATTGGAGCCGCGTGCTTCCCACAAAGGACCCCAATGAGCACCCATGCAGCTGGATGCTGTCGAGCTGAAGTTTCCCAATACTCTTCAAAGCAGTCCCATATAGAGCTTGTTACAGTAGCCCAATCCGGATATCACCAAGGCAAGTATCTTTGGACCTCTCAAGGAAAGTGCTTAACTGGCATACAAACCCCCAGAGGCGTCGCTCCGGTAGGGGCGGGGCTGTAAGTATCGCTCCGGTCATAGTCTCTTTACCGAGCGAGGAGGAGGCAGCCCCGCCCCTCCTCGCTCGGAGCCTCCTCCACTGTCGGAGCCATTCCCGTGCGGAGAAAGTAGCAGGCAAGAGACCCTGCCTGCTGCTTTCTCCTCAGGGGACTGGCTCGGACAGTGAGGGGGCGGGGCTGCCTCCTCCTCGCTCGGTAAAGAGACTATGACCGGAGCGATACTTACAGCCCCGCCCCTACCGGAGCGACGCCTCTGCAAACCCCCTCCCACTGATGCAGCTGTGCCACTGGAGCACATGCTGCATCCTTCAGGGAGCAGTTCCAGAGGTCTCCAGGTAAGGGAACATTTGTTCCCTTGCCCAGGAGTAAGCCTCCACTGCCCGAATGGGTCTATTCAGACCTGCACCAGCTCTTTTGCTGGTGCAAGTCCAAGTGGACCTGGGAAGGTGTATCGAAGCTGGGAAGGGAGATAGGATATCGCTGGTGTTGCTGTTGCTGCCGCCCTTCCCAGCTTTGATCCACCTCATTCCTTCCTCTGCCCATCCCATTCTGCCCACCCCCACAGCCTGCCCCCCACGCTGACTTACTAGCACCGGGGCTGTTCCTGGCTCTACTGTTGCACAGCCATAGCCACTTGCGGTGGCAACCCAGCTACACTTTATGGCATGCTGCCTTTTGCAGCAGCCATAAAGCATGCTGCACCACTGGATGAGAGTTCTGGCAGCCTAGAAGCCAATAGGATTGGACAGAGGCGTAACAAGGGTGGAGCGAAGGCAAGTAGTTCTGCAAGACTCCGTTACACTGGAGTCAGCGGCCCCTCCCCCTTGCTGTTGGAGCCATTCTGGCAGCAAAGGCAACACGCAGGACACTCCCTTGCCTTTGCTACCAGAATGGCTCCAACAGCAAGGGGGAGGGGCCGCTGACTCCAGTGTAACGGAGTCTTGCAGAACTACTTGCCTTCGCTCCACCCTTGTTTCACCACTGGGACTGGACCGTAAGTTGGAGAGAGGCAACCTTGGCCACTGTAGCTACATTCTCAAACTGTGAATTTGATTTTTAAAATATGCTGAATTGTTTTAGAATAGCAAATATTGATCAGTGTTGATATCATCTTAGACCTATTCTGTATTATCTCTTAGCCACATGTTAAGTATGATGTGAGGGGTCCTACATGTGTACATATACTGAACATGCAAACACTCAGGACAAGAGGAGTGGGCCTGATCCCCCATGTGTTCATTTTACACATGGGGGCAATGACTATATAGGACTAGTGTTGTGTCCATAAGCACATAGAACTGATTACCATATTGGGAATCATATCTCTCTCTCTCTCTCTCTCTCTCTCTCTCTCTCTCTCTCTCTCTCTCTCTCTCTCTCTCTCTCTCTCTCAATGGATGCAGCAGGTCTATATTGTTGCATTGCTAAATTCTGTCCATTGCACCTATGCACAAAGCTTGCATGCACTCACTACCAAGCTTTGCATGTTGAAGTCCATTTCCATATGTGTGGTTTGCATTAGCTGAATTAGAGCATATGTTGAATAGAAACAGTTCACAAACCATGTGGGAAGTTGGTGATGCTAAATTTCAGTGCTTTCAAACAGTAAAGCTATTTTAATACAGTGTATGCTGCATCACAGATCTCGCTGTAATCCAATGAGGTTGCTCCTCCGTTTGTTGCAGTCAAGTACGTTTGTTTCCCCAGTGCTAGTTATTGTGGGCCTTAATGTCATGAACAGAAGCTGGAGGATGACTACTGCCCTCCCTCTTTGTTCTGCGCTCAGTTGCTCAGTGGACTGGTTAAAATCCTCCCATGCAATTGCAACCATGTGGACTCACCCACATGGAGAAGTAATTTATGGGCCAGCGCAATGAGGTGGCCAGATTATAACTTGCCATTTATTATTACCGGTATTTCCTAAACCAATTCACAAAGCAGATTACCGGTAAGCATTTCCAGCTTATCTGCTGCTCTTATGAATTGTAACCAAGAACATAGTTTTTGGTCATGTTCTTATGTTACTTCTTCCACTCAACTGTGTCTAGGGTGGGCTTCCATATGGAAGATTGTAGAGCTCATGAATAAGCCTCATATGTTCTTATGTCACCATGTTATGCCACAGGTGGTGTGACTGAGACCAAACTAAGCAAGGAGCTCTGGACTCTCCTCCTCTGATTGACTCAGGGGGCCAGATTGGAGGTGACACTGCTGCAAATGGAAGGGACAAATTGGAGGCTCTCAGGGGCTGGATCTGGCCTGCAGGTCATAGTTTGCCCGTGTCAGTTCTATACACCATCAATGTAGCAGAGTTCCCAGGTATGGAAATGAAAGTTAACCCATCCAAGAGGAAACAGACACAAAGACAGTTATTGAATATTTATATTATTGTTGATCACTGTCCAATCTCTTTTCAGTAAAGGGATCACATGGCACAATATTCATTTACAGCCTGATCCAGTGTAGGTTTAGAGTGGCAGAGCACATGCTCCGCCGCTCTAAGCATTGCAAATGTGCCGTAAAGCATGTTTGCGGCAACTTTAGAGTAAGGGCCGCTAGCGTGGACGCTGGCAGCTCTTACTCCGCCACCCTCCAGACCCAGCACCAACTGGCAGAGGTAAGTCCTGCACCGGTCAGTGAAAGGGCGGGGGAGGGCAGGCAGGGGTGTGGAGGGAGGGGCCAATTGGCCAGCCCGGCCCAGGAGGGGGGTGGGGATATCGGCGGCATGCTCCATCAATATCCTAGGCCCATTCCTGAGCCTGGTCAGCCTTACACCCCGGCTCAAATGTATGCCAGCTTCATAGCTGGTGCACTTCCGAGGAGGCCCATAAGGCCGCAGCTGGCTTGTCCCCTTCTCCCGAGGTGCTTCCGGGCTGTTCCTGGGCAGCCTGGGAACAGAATAGGATGTGGCATCTTACAAAGCATTGCACCATTAACCCCCTTTTTTCAGTACCAGGCACAATTATCGTTTAAAAAAAACATACAAGATTCGTCTGGTTATTGCTTTGTATTATAGAACTGGCACACTTGTGTAGTTGAAGCCCAAATGACAGTGATGTTTTCCCCCATGAAATCAACATCAGTGTCTCATTTTCAAGTCCAACTGTTTGTGCATCCCCATGTTCAATTTTATAGAGATCTTAATTGTTATTAGTATTACTGAATGCAAAGTTAAACCAACTTTTGCAGATGAGCCATGACTTTCAAATCGCAGCTGTAAAATATAGTAAAGTTACTATATGTAAAGTTACTTTTGTGAAATTATTGGAAAATCAACCTCTTTTATTTATTTTTTTAAACAAAAGGAAAGTACAGTCAGCCTGAGCTTTACACCTGATTTGTGTTATACTAATCTTTGAAATTAAGAAGTGTATCCTTGCATTTCATTAAATTCCAGCTAATGAGATAACTGTCTTTTCCAAGGAGGGAGTGATGAAGTACTCATGCCATAAAGCATAAATTAATGCTGCAAGGTTAAACACTGGAACTAACTCATGTTTCAACAAAGGCCCCTACCAGCAGTTAAATTAACTGACATAAATACCATAAAATCTGTCTTTATTTTAGTCTCAGATGATGCTTCTTTTTACACCCCTGCTTTCAGTTTGTATAACTCATTTTTGCACATTACTGCATGCACCATTTGCCGTTGAAAGAATCAGCTACAACTGGGGGGGGGGGACGAGGAGGAGGAATCAAGTATTGGGGGTGGGACCAAAGGGTATAAGGGATACCTCTATCAGTACTCTGTAGTGCCAAAGCTCTTTCTTTTAAAAAAAAAATGCAACAGTAGACAACTGCAGTTCAAAGCCATGGATAATTACAAGAAAGCCAGATCCAAGAAGTCTACTTTTTTCAGGGATTTTGATAGACATCTTGAAAAAAATGATAAAGAAAACCTGTGGTGATAATAGGTTTGATATATATATTCTAGCAAAAATTATATCACATTAATGAGGTGGCTTAAAGGGCTCATGCATTTTGTAGGAGGCATTTCAATGTATTAGTATAATTAGCAGTGATGAGAAAACTGTTTGGAACTGAATTACCTCTCATGAGTTCATTTGAGCTATATGAAATTACACCATGCAAGAAGGAAAATTATGGAGCCATCCAGAGAGAGTTCATGCCTGATTTGATCATAGCCACTAATTGGATGATCATTTTCCTAAAGCTTTTCAAATGGTTGACAGCTTTCTGCCTCTCATTTTTTTTAATGGACTGGGTCTTTATTTCTTGTTCTAAGCAACCAAACATACGCTTGTGTGTGATTTTGGTATTTCTACAGAGACCTACAGGTGTAATTGTCACAATCTGAGCAACCTTTGTCCCTTAATTAGCTGCTTTTGGGGAACCCCTAATGAGAGTTGCTGTTCTTGTTAACAATCTTAGAGGATACCTGATGGGTAAAACTCTCCAAAGTCTGAGGCATGTCAGCAGACACCATATGACAGCAATTTAATGAAGTTAAAAACTGCCCTGATTCAGATCGCTGGAGTAGCATCTGTGTTGTATAGCTTTTGATTCCTGTTAGTCTATTTAGAAAACACACACACACACACACACACACACACACACACACACCATGAATAGAGTGTTCCGGTGAAGGATAACAGAAAGGTGAAGGATACAGGAAGGAGAGCTTATTAATGGAAATATTTTACGAGCTCTATTTCTGTGCCTCCTAATATCCAATACCGCAGAGGGAATTGAAACCATGGTAGCCTTCTTCAGATAATTTACTTTAAATGGAGAGCATAATGTATAAAACCTGGGAGTTGGGTGGTTAAATATTTGGATCAGTTGGTATTTCCCCGGGGTTTGTTTATATATATATATATAAAGTCTTGCAATATTTTGGTTTTGGGATGTTGTTGTTGTTTTAAATAGAAAAAGTCATTTTCTTTCCTTTATCATAAGCATATTGCCACCAGATTCAAGGTTGGTGTCATCCTGAATGGAAATCACTGTTACCTAAAAATAGTACTTCCACAAAGAGAGAGCTTGACCCAGAAAGCCATGAAGAAACATCACCGAAGAAAACTAAGTGCTATCCAGGTTCGGGTTTTTTTCCTAAGGAGAAAGATGCAGCAGTAAGGCCTATGCTGCATCTTTCTCCTTAGGAGAAAAAACCCCTAACCTGGATAGCACTTAGTTTTCTTCGGTGATGTTCCTTCATGGCTTTCTGGGTCAAGCTCTCTCTTTGTGGAAGTACTATTTTCATATTCTTGTTATTTTCAAAGGTTAACATATTCTTGTTTATAATATTCATTTCTATTAAAAGGTTGAGGGCAACGTTCATGTGAACTTTTAAAATGTGTTCATTCTTCTACACTAACTGCAATCATAATTGGCAACTAAGTTGGCAGGAGAGCCAAATTAAGGTTGGTGGGCCACATCTCTTTAGGAAATGTATTTCTCGCGCCAGCAGCAGACCCTTTCAGATGTTTAACAGGCAGGCAGAGGGGGTCATAAATGCGCCATAAAGCGGCGGAACGGACCTGGTCAAGAGCCAGCAGACATCCAAGGAGGCCCATCGGGACCTTCCAGCTCTAATGAATGAACATCCCCTTCCCCCGAGGAGACCTTGGACCATGCCGTAGCTGCCCAGGAAGAGCATAGGATCCAGGGCCGGCCGCAGATTTTTACACAGGTTTGTGTGGCAAAAGTCAGGAAGGTCACACTTTTCATTGAACCATGTAATCACCCCCTTAATTAATCCATGCAATCCAATGCTCCAAATTTGAATATCTGAATGACCTGCTTACTCCTTAAAGGTAAATGGAGTTTTCACTCCTCCAAAATGTAGGTGAACCCTACCAGCTCCCAAACCAGCTGGAACAGCATTTTTGGGGTCTTGTGACCTTAGCCACCTCCCTGGACTCCTGAGTTTGGAAAACACAGCATTTGAAAAACAAAAGTATGCTGAAGCACAGTCATGTGACTCTCACATATGAACATAAGAAGAGCCCTGCTGGATCTATTAAGATCCACCTAACTATTAAGTAATTTAACTGTGCTCCTGCAAATCCACAGGTCTTGCCATAACCTTTTGGTCTAGGCAACCACTTTCCAGGGCAGATATTGCCCAAGAGTTTCTGGTCTTGACACAATTGACTTGTTTCTGACTCATCTGGGCTATAATGTACTACCTCCATAACAGTGCAGATACTTGTTGTGCTATGTTGGTTTTGACCTGATAGATCCATTGGAGCTGTGCCCAAGAAAAAAGCGTCGTACCACTGGGGGCAGTTGGGGCGGTGTGCCCCAGGGCGCCGGCCACTCTTACCTGTGGATCTGCCGCTCCACCGCCCCATCGCTTCCTCTTCGCAGCCAAGAATGGCTGCATTTCGGCCCTCCCACCCTCCCTTGTGCTGTTTGGCTCCAAAAAGGAGCCAAAAAGCGCCCGTGGGCGTGTCCGCGCGGGGGGCGCACTACGCTGCCATTACACGCCGCAGGGGCGGGGCGTGTGGTGGCCATGGGGGCGTGTCGGCAGCGGCCCCACCCCCACTACTGGCCCAAGATAGTTTTTGCACTTGAGTTTTCCCTTTCTGTTTAACAAGTAGAATGCCTCTGAAGAGATCAAAAGGTATACAGGGTAATTGGGGGAGGAAGTGAAGAGTATGGGTTCCGTGTTTAGTTTTTTAGCCTAATTGTAACTAACACACACACACAAGGCTTTACATTCTCGTTTGAATTAGGTGAACCTACAGTATTCTGAGGTAGTCTAGAGTCAATTGTCACACTCAATAATGTATGCATGCCACACTCAGTACAGTTGTAAGTAGATCTGAGAACAAAGGATGCAATGAAATAATCCAAAAGGCAACAGATGTAAAGGAACTGCTGGATACTTTTGGTTATGTTTGAAACATAAGACAGAAGGCTGCCAACTGGGAATATAACATATCTTGTGACAGGACAGCATGTCACTAGCGATAAGGTGTCAATAATATTCATCCAAGTAACTTCCAAGTGTATTTCATCAGTATAATGTAATGTCATTGCCCGTGATAAAAGATTATGGTCGTCTTAAACCATGACCTCATACTAGAGGTAGCAATCTTAAATATCCTTTCGTAATTAATCAGCTTAATATTAATATAGCAGAACCTTGGCAACAAACTGCTCTAATGCTGAGGAACGCACCACTTCATAGCTTAACTGTACTATAGATATTCATGTTTCAACAGTCCACTTATAATTCACCGTAACCTTAGGCCAGCGGAGCAAGTGCTCCGCCAGCCTAAGGTGCCACAAAAGTGCTGTAAGGCAGTTTTGCGGCACCGGGAGAGTAAGCGGGGCCAGCATGGAGGCGCCACTCACTCTGCCGCCCTCCTCTTCCTGCACCAGCTGACCCAAATAAGGCCTATGCCGGTTGGTGGGAGGGCATGGGGAGGGTGGGTGGGCCGGGGAAGGGGCCAATGGCCGGCCCGACCTGGGCGGGGGCGGGGTAATCGGTGCTGGGTTCTGCCGATATCCGGGCCGAGCCCCTTCCCGGGCCAGGCTTGGCCAGCCTTACACAGCCTCCCAGGACGCACGCCAGCTAAATAGCTGGCGTGCATCTGAGGAGGACCATTGGGGCCTCTGGCACTTACACTGTCCTAGGTGCACCGTCGCTGCATTCTAGACAGGATTGGGCTGTTAGTTACACTTAAGGGTCAACTCTTTGTATTCCAATTGAATATTAAAAATCAGCACTGTTTTAAAGCTGCAGGGGAAAGTAATTAGGCGTAATAGAAGCTGCAGCTTTTCCAAGAAGGCATAAAAAAATATACAGTGTAGATGAATGTATCTTCATCAATGGATAACACTGCTGGATGCAACTTATGTGATTGCTGATGTTTATGTCTCTCTCTCATTTTGTCCTTTATTTACAGGATTTAATCGCATTTGTATCTGTATTGGAGAGGAAATTTGATTTTAACTAGGAGTGATTGTCAATGTCTTCGGTGCTTTATTTCTTGCTAATCGATTTATAATTCTTAATCAATTCTGGAGTGGTGCTAGGACTGTAATGTTCATATCTATTTGTCTCTCTGGTGATAGTTTAGTCACATGTGCTGTAAAGCGGGCCTAACACCCGTGTCATAGAAAATAAACTATATCACATTGCAAAGCTGATTCTAGATGTTATCCTATGCATTTTGGTGGAAGGTTGTTGGGCACAATATCAACAAAGTGATCAGACTGAGCATGAAAATCAGGTTACATTTCATCCCTTGATGATCATTGCTCTGTCACGCTCTTATATACTCAATGTGGCATCACCAAAGCGAACACATTCTGGCAGGTCTAGTAATGATGATGCAGTCATAATCTGCGTCTGACATTGTTGTTCATGCTCTGAGCTCAGCTAGGTGATCTTGTTACTTCAGTGTAGGATTCATTCTGTACTCATCTGCTTTTAAGACGGCAGAATGCGCATCTTCTTAATATCTGTTATTAAGAGGACATTCAAGGATATTCTGTATGATATTGCTAGTGTATGTATTTATTTTGTGTAAGTTTTCACTGCTGTGCAATCCAATGTAGAGGTTATGCGAAGCACGGGCAATCTTTATCATGGATCTTTTATCAGGAAGTTATTTGCTTTCATTCTGTGTAGTCTGCTGGGGAAAGTTTCAGAACTGAAGGCAGGACCTCAGGATCCCGGAACAACAAGAAAGCTAGGAATCTTACGATTAGTGTTTGATGCAGTAAAAACAGTAAAGCATACCATTAGCATACTCAGACCATAGCATGCAACGCCACTGCCAGAGCGTGTGCTGCATGCTATGTTGGGGGGCTCCGTAAAGCTCCGTAAAGGAGGGTAGGTAAATGTGTTTGTGATTTAAAAGCCCTGCATATATAACAGAGCTGCTGGGTCACAGCATCATATGGCAATAAATTGTACTGCAAGCAGTCAATAGAGATAAATATTTACATTTATAACTGGCCTTTCATCTCACAGGAGTCAAGGAATCGAATGAACTGTACTTATGGCCCAATCCTATCCCCTGTCAGCCCAGAGCATGCAGCACTGCTGATGGAGCATGCACTACATGCTATGATGGGGGGACACAAGACATCCCAGGAGAGGAAAATATTTTTACTCTCCATACGCCATCTGGCCTCCAATGGGTCGGATCTACGCCTATTATTTTGCTTGTGTGAGTCCGAGGAACCTCAGGGGGCATATTGGGCCAGAAAAAGGGGGATAGGATCTTGCCATGCACCACTGCTTCCGTGATCCTCCCCCTCCTGCCCCCGGTTTGGTCTGCTCCCTACCCCGATCCTCCCCCAAACCACCCTTACCTGTTCCAGTGGGGCATCCTGGAGCTACTGGTTTGGGGGGGGGGCCTCTGACCATTTGCTCCAAAGAGCTCCAAAGAGCACATTGGTGGCGAAGCTTTTGTAACGCCAGAACGTTACAAATCGCAATCGCAGGATCCATCCGCATAAGCCCAGCAAGATCATAAGCCCAGCAAGAATCGCAAGATCCATCCGCATAAGAATCGCAAGATCCATCCGCATTGGATTGGGCTGCCTGAACAATGAAAAAACTCTGCCTGATCTCGAACCAGTAGCCAAGTTGAAATGGATCGTTTGTGAGTCATCACTTTATATTGTAGCTGTATAAGGAAAGGTGGCATTTATATGTATGAAATGCTGCCAAAATCGTGGACCTAGAATGTTTTATACTGTGTTTCCAACACTGGCACATTATAGAAAGTTGTAATCACAAAAGTCTTTGTATTTTAAATAACTTCATTGCACTATATGCTTTTATAATGTAACATTACATTAACCATTTTATTTACAGAGCATGATTCCAATGGTACAAGTCAATGTACAAGCTTGTATATATCAAGGATAGTGTTACTATGAGAAGACTTATTATTGTTTACTGCATGGTGTCATGTGCTATTTTAGCTTGCTATCTTATGTGCATCCAGCTGCCAGAAGTGCTCTTTTTCATATAAATACCTGTCACTGTCATATAAGAGTAACATAATTTTGAATTCTTCATAATAGGTAATACTGCACAGCAGGTTCTGATAATGCCTGACCTGATACTGAAAATGCAGTTTGTGGCTACATTTATTTAAGATGTAAATCCCATTCTGCCCTGACGGTGCTATATTCATTAGTGTCTCAATTTTTTTAAACAAAACTGCAAAAAGTCTC
Source organism: Plestiodon gilberti rubricaudatus (assembly GCA_026170595.1). NCBI lineage: Eukaryota > Metazoa > Chordata > Lepidosauria > Squamata > Scincidae > Plestiodon > Plestiodon gilberti. The sequence goes on from JANXHW010000001.1 coordinate 267,227,568, forward strand.
TTTTGTTCCCATTTGATAGATTGGGAAGCTGAGGCTGAGAGCTGCAGAAAGGTTCCTGGTAGTGCCCTGACTGAGCTGAAATTTAGTCATAAATTTCCCAGGGAAAATATAACAAGGGGGTGGGAGAAATCCACCCTAAATTTCCGGCGCCGGAGCGAGCGCTCTGGTGCCAGAAGCTGTCACAAACTTTAGAGTTTGTGCACAAGACCGGCCTCCCTCACTCTACCGCCAGGAGGACCATGCAGGAACCAGAGACAGGTAAGGCTCCCACCAGCATCCGCATGGGCAGTCCGGGCAGTGAGGGAGGGGGACCATTGGCAGAGCCAGCCTGGGAGGGGGCAGGGATGGCGTCGACCATATCCCTGTCCCCGCCGCCCAGCTCGACCGTTACACGGCCTTCTCCTACTTCCGCCAGCTATTTAGCTGGTGGAAATCTGGGGAGACCGATAGGGCCAGCCCCGGTTTACACCCGGGAGGTCTACTCTGGGAATATCCCCTTCCCCGAGTAGACCTCCGGCCCTCTGAATGACGGGCTGCAGCAGGGGATGGCATCCAGCAGGCGACCCTGGGCCGCCTGCCAGATACGGTGGATTTAGCTGGATAGGAGGAGAGGCAGGAGCAGCAATGGTTAATTGTGAATAAATGAAATTACACATACTTCAGTTTCTTGGTTTCAGTTGGGTGACATTTAAAGGGTTAAAGGAGGTCATGTGGAGAAGGTGCGACTTTTGAGGAAAAATTTGAAGGAAGAGAGGGAGATGACTTATGTAGAATTTCAATCATAGTGAGGTAGAAGAAAGAAGTTATGTAAATGTAGATTAGGCCACTTCCAGATTACTTCTTCTGCCAGGATCTAACCCAGAATGGTACACATAAGAACATAAGGCCTACTGGATCAGGCCAAAGGCCCATCTCGTCCAGCTTCCTGTATCTCACAGTGGCCCCAACAGATATCTCAGGGGGCACAAACGACAACAAGATACAGTACATGTATCCTGTTGCCACTCCTTTGCATCTGGCATTCAGAGATAGGCTACCTCTAAAACTTAGAGGTTGCATATACCCATCATGGCTTGTAACCTGTGATGGACTTTTCCTCCATAAATCTGTCCAATCCCCTTTTAAAGGCATCCAGGCCAGGTGCCATCACCACATCCTATGGCAAGGAGTTCCACAGACTAATTACACGCTGGGTAAAGAAATACTGTATTTTCTTTTATCCATTCTAATTTTCCCACCACTCAATTTTAGTGGATGTCCCCTAGTTCTGGTGTTGTGCGAGAGGGAAAAGAACTTCTCGCTGTCCACAATCTCCATCCCATGCATAAAGAGGTGCCTCAAAGAAGAGGTTAGCACTACACTGACCAGTTTGCTGCTACCACTGAACCAACCTTGGTGATCCTGCGAGTCTGTTTAGATGAGGAGCAATAACCACAGCAATGAGCAGAAGGAGACAAACTGAGAAGTAAGCCTAGGGGCATATATTAATGCCAAGGCCATTGTCTTTCCTGAGGACTACAGTATGTAGCTCTTCTTACCTCAAGGGCCTGATCCTATCTGTGCAGTATGCACAGTATTGCACAGTTACCCTGCTAACCTTTGGTGTAAATTTACCTAGAACTCAGGCCTGTTGAACACAGACTGAAGCCTGAGTAAAAATGCATAGACTACCACTCTGATGTACCTTTTATATTTATTTGGGATAGTTTAATCTCATTTTTTTAGTTGCAACCCACTTCAGGAGTTTGGGGTGAAATGAGCTCTATCTTTCAATGAAATATAATACGTTTAGTGGCAGGAGAAGAAAACACTCTAATGAAAAAAGTTTGAAGTTGGTTTTCTGGTTGTCTAAATGGGGCATGTTAATGGGGTAGGGTGTGATGAGGCCTTCTGCACTTCAAAATTATTGTGCCTGCCACTTTTAGGAGTGAAATGCCCCCCAAATAGGCAACTCTCCACAATATAAATGGATGCATCATATGGACCACATAACTACTTCCAGATGGATAGACTCTGCTTGGCGTTCCATACTTTTAAAAGCAAAACTAAACAAACGTTAGCACTGTTGTTCTCTCACACTGTTCTGTTCCCAAATAGACATGTAATCTATCTGCCCTCTGGGAATTACCTCGGAAACAATGCACCTCCCCATTCCCTCTCCATTCCCCAATGTCAAGAACATTGGCTCGGTAGATACTTGAGTGGCTTTCTTTTAGGTTTTAAGGGAAATTCTATAGGCAGGTATAGACATTTATGGTTAGGAAAACAAAACATTTATAGTGTAGATAGCTAATAAAAAGTTATAAATACATTTCAAGAGCCACGTAGGACTTCACCTGCCTTCTGGAAATGAAGTCCTTTCTATGCAGTTGTGGAGAAGCTTTTATTTGGTAAGGACTATATAATTCATGGGGATTAATTGTCTCAAGAAACTAGATCCAATTATAATGTAACTCCCTTAACACAGGAATTCTTCAAATGGTTTATAAATAGCCTTACCATAGTCCCGGCCCTGGACGGAAAGCTGGCTGGCCAGCTGGCCGGAGTGTTTGTGGGGGTGGGTCCAGAGGTGGCGATCCCAGGGATCTCCGCTGCCGGCAGGAAAAAAGCACCTGAAAATGATGGTTTCTTTTACTCACCGGGGCTTAGGGGGGTGCGGGAAGTCTTGTGCAGCCCTCCGAAGGCCTCCCCGATGTTTAGATCGCCGAAAAATGGCTATTCTAGACCACATCCAGTTTTCTCCGCAGGCCTCCTCGCACCCCCCCCCCGAATCCCTAGGGACTACAAAACTGCCATTTTCAGGGGCCCGTCTACACAAGCACTCTAAGTTCTCCCCACCTTTATTTTGAGAATTTGAGTCAGAATTTCCTTTCCTACCCCAAATCATTAATCTTTTTCTTTCTCAGGAAGAAAGTCTTAGAATTGAATATGAAGGTACTTTCCAGGAAATTATGGTGTTCGGAAATAAATTTAACTTTCAAAAGATACTTCATTGACAGCGTAATCCTGGCGCCGGCAGCTGTTTGCGCCTACTTTGGAGTAAGTACCGCTACACACTCCACCGCTAGGAAGAGCATGTGGTCGCCAGAGGCAGGTAAGGCTCCCGCCGGTGGCTGCATGGGCAGTCCAGGCGGTAAGGGAGGCGGGCCATTGGCCTATCCAGTCCAGGAGGGGGCGGGGATGGCATCAGACATATCCCCATCCCCGCCGGGCCGGCTTGGCCATTACACAGCCGCCTTCTAAATCCAAGGAGGCCGATAGGGCCGGCCCTGGTTTACACCTGGGGAAGGGGTTCCCTTCCCCGTGTAGACCTCCGGCTGCCGCATGGCAGTCCGGAGCGTGGATGGGATCCAGTGGGCGGGCCTGGGCCACCTGCCAGATACTTAGTTAGGATTTCACCCTGACTGACCATGCAATCCTGTCTAGCAGGATGCAGCGAACACATAAGGCACCCGCCACATAAGGCACCCGCCTGAACAGGATTAGGCCTGCACCAGCGCAGCCGTAGTCCTCCTCGGGGTAAAAGGAAGTTTGCCCCTTTACCCCGAGTAACATGCCAGCCACTGCAATGGGGCTACTCCGATGTGTGCCAGCTATTTTGCTGGAGCAAGTCCGAAAGCCCTGTGTAACACCAGCCAAGCCCAGGAAGGGGGATAGGTTAAGGCAGAAGAGGCCGCCAACAATCCCTCCCCCTTCCCGGGCCTGGACAACCAATATCACCCCCCCCCCCAGAATGCACCGTTCTTCCCTCCCCACACCCCTCCACCACCCAGCAGGGACTTCCCGACTTGGCTCTGCTCCGCTCTGAGGCGCTGGAGGAGCAGTGCAAGCCTCTCCGCTGGAACCGCTTACTCACCGGGTGCCACAAATTTGCTTTACGGCACATTTGTTACAACTTAGACTGGTGGAGTGACATTCTGCCAGTCTAAAATGTAGACTGGATTGGGCTGCCCAGTTTAATACTCATAAACTATGAGTATTAGCACAAGCAAACCCCAAAAATGAATGAAGGAATGCAATAATTCTGCTCATAGAATTTCCGCAGTCCAATTAAATATCTAAAACTGTGAGAGAAATTTCTCCCAAAATGCATTTCAATCCTAACATGAACAAAATATGTGTTTTGTCTTCCTTTTCTTTCACTTTCCAATTGTGCACAACAGATTAGATAATTCACTACGAAAGGTGATAAAACAGGTTCATTGCTAGGGACATGGAATGTGGCGAGTATAATACACATCAAACAGTAATAAGGAGATAATTAACTGAAGGGTTACATATATCGCACTATACTTCCTGCTTAGGAATGCCAATAAAAGGGGGCAAAAGCATGCAACAATGCATTGGTTTGACAATACAATAGTCGAGTAAATGTTCACAACGTATTTGCATTTCCTCTGAAGAGCTCTTGACATGAAAGTGTCATGTTTCTAACCCTTTCAAATATGATCTGCTGACAGAAGCTCTGCATTCGCCATACAGGGCTGCTGCGTCGTCCTGAGTCATCCATCCACTTTGATTATGCTCAATTGACAGATAATTCTGTAGTTTTCTGGGGTAGCATTAACAAGGCAGGACACAACTGGGCCGGCTTCTCAACTGCTTTAATTCCAGATATCTCTCATGGATACAACAGAGTTACACCCATTCACACCGCTGAGCTCCTTCCAGAGCATTCTCGACTAGTTGGTTCTTTTATAGCTTGGCGTACTTTGATCTCAGTACAACGAGATTAATATTATTAATGTCTTATTCATGAACATGAAAAAAGATTTTTCAGGAAAAATCTGTGATTTTTCTGTGTTGGTGAAGTGCCATAGAAAAACTACAGGAAGAGATGACAAGCAGTAGTCTAAATATTGCCACAAGTGATCGGGTAACTCCAAGACTCATCCTTGGGAATTTTGTGGGTTGTGTGTTACTAGAGAGGTGACAAGAGGCAGTTTCCCAACGTTGTGCCCACCTCTTAAAAGATTATTTCTGCTTTGGGTGAATTAGATTTCCAGAGATCTACTCTCCCAACTATCCATAATAAGCTACAGTTGCCTGAAAATCAGGACTAAACACAGAGACATCAAACCCTCCTCCGTATTTCCAGCATTAACCTTTCTGCCAATACATGTGAAGGGGATGACTACTGATTAGCTTGTTTGGAGCTAATCCCTGAGATTCTGATGCTTTCCTACTAAGCCTGCTTTTGTTGTGGCCCTATTACATTTTTCCAGGCTCAGTGCCCAAAAGCCATTTTCATGTGTATAGTAGCCCTGGGGACACCATGACAGAAGGTACAAGAAATGATTCTAAACTCAGCCAAGGAGGTTTAGGATTAATGTTAAGAAATACTCCTTGACTATAATTTAGCTATAAGAGCAGTTTAGCCTATGAGCAACGGCCTGCAAAGGGAGGTGGCCAATTTCCTGCCTCATTGGTAATTATGAAAAAGCTGGAGACAATACATTGATATAGATCAGGCCAGCTGTGCTCAATGAATCCTAACCTCCTTCCTGGGCCTGATCCACATGAACGGCTCAACGCAGACTTGCACCAGCTATCAAGCTGGCACAGGTCCGAGTTGACTCATAGCGGCTGCTGGGCCCTGAGTCAAAGGAACAAATGTTCCCTTACCCCAAGGAGGCCTCTAGAGGCCAAAAGTCCCCTGCGGGATACAGCAGTCGCCACGTTGGTGCTGCTTCATCACCGCGCAACGAGTTAGGATTTGGCTGTGTGACGCTTTTAGAGTAGGTGCTTGAGATCTTCAAAAACTACAATCCACCAAACAGTTCAGTCAACTAACTTGGTCCTGCATTAGCTCTGGCCTTGAAGGTTAATAGGACTAAACTGGCTTACATGTCATACATGCTTAAGAGTGCAATCCTGAAAAAAAGCAGGCGACGGAACGAGCGTTCCATCGCCGGAAGACGTCACGAACGTGCCATAAAGCACGTTCACTATGCCTCAGGAGTAAGGGAGGCCGGTGCAAGGCCAGCCTCCCTCATTCTGGTGCCGCATCTCCACACGGACAGCGGTGGAAGGTAAGTGCTCCGTCGCCGGCTTCATGGGCAGTCTGGCCGGGCGAGGGAGGGGGGCCATTGGCCTAGCCGGCCCGGGAGGAGGATGGCGTCGGCCATATCCCGTCCCTGCTAGGCCGGCTACGCCGTTACATGGCCTCCTCTACTTCCGCCCAGCTATTTAGCTGGCGGAAGTCCGAGGAGGCCGATAGGGCCGGCCCGAGTTTACAGTCGGGGAAGGGGACGAGCATCCACTGCCCCGAGTAGACCTCCGGCCTGCCAGTCAATGGGCAGCCTGTGCACAGGATCCGGCGGGCGGCCCAGGGCTGCCCGCCGGATCCTTAGTCATGATTGTGCTGTAAGTGTTTTTGGGATTATAACAATTTGCCAGAATTCAAGAGCTCTTTTAAGAGAACCCAAGATCTTGTGCCTGGTGACAAATCTAGAATGGCAAATCTTACTGGTCTATGAAGCACTTTTTAAGAAGTTGTTCTCTTATCTCTAGCAGGGGGGAAACAACTGTTCCTCCTCACCCCAGCATAGCATATTTTCCAGTGGCTGCTTGCTGGATGTCTCTTTTGTGTCTTTTTTTTTTAATCATGAGTCAATTTGGGACAGGGAACCCTTTTTTCATTTAATTGCTATGTAAACTGCTTTGCGATTTGCTTTTTGTGGTTCAAAAGTGATATATAAATATTTTTTCTAATAAAAATGTTTTTAAAAATCCCCAGATCACATCTCACGTTGAAACTGATTAAACTCCCCTCAGTTTCGAATGAAGCATGTTATGTGGCAAGGGGTGGAAGGGGTTGCTGTTCAAGAAACATAAGCTCAAAGATCCCTTGGGCATAAAGAGCCAGTCCTGTGATTCTTTTGATCCAGGGCCCAATATTTACTGAGAGATTTCTGTTTCTGATTGACACAGTTTTAACGGTTCCACCAAAGCAAAGTTACAAGCAAACTCATTAGTTGAAAATAGTTTCCAAAACAAGTTTGAAAAAGAGCAGACAAGGTGTGTGTGTGCATGTGTGTGTGTGTGTGTGTGTGTGTGTGCGTGTGTGTGCACGCGCGCGTGTGTGCATGTGCACTTGCTTTTGTGTGAGTACCATGTTACTCATAGTGGATATGTGAAAAGCAGTTACTAAAATAAAATGAGAAAAGTTAAGATATTCTGTAAAAGCTATTTTGCAAAATGGTTTTCATTTTGAAAGAAAATGAGAAACACTTTTGACTATGAGAAATTTCGGGTTGTTGCTACAATATATATGTTTTTCAGCTTTACTTTTCTTCCAAATTACATTTACAATTGCATGTGCATGGAGAAGAAAATATACCCCAAATTGCACGTGAACTCTGGAGATTAGTGCTTCATTTCATGCACTGTTGAAATTGTCTCCTGCCTCCTATATATATACCTTCCTACAGCAAAAGCACAGACTATTTCCATGCTGTCTCCTAAATAGTTTTCAGGTCTATGTTGCCACCCAACTTGTCATTAAAGAAAATGAGAGTAACAGGGCTAAAAAGCAAATCTTTGAAAATATAAAAGGTGTGTTTTATTGTTTAGATGTGAATATTTAGCCTTGTTGCTCTGTCAGAGTACTTCAATGTTGAACTCTGAAGTGAACAAAATGGCTCCAAACCATTTTGACCTTTAAAAAAAGGATCGAAGACTGTTATAACCGGTTACAATGTACACAGAACGAATCATCTCCGGGATTCAGGTTATAAAATGGCTTTATAAAATGTAAAAACTGTATGCTACTGATGATTTCAAAAGTCAATTAAAACACATATGTGTATAAGTACCTTTAAAATTCTACAATAAAATACAATAAAACATTTTAAAAGGCTACTTTCGCATGACGTTTCGTTCATTTCCCATGAACTTTATCAAATGCAAACACTGCCTCAGTAGACAGGAAGATGGAAATGGAATCCCCATCACAGTCCTGTCACTTTTAAAGAGGATTCTGGCACGCAAACAGTCATTTGTAATGGAAACTCTGCATTTACAGGGACATGACCCCAGGTAGCCCTATCCATGCTGCCCCTGGTGGTAACCTAGATAATAGCAGCCAGGGTATAAAAACTATTTAAAAGGCTTGCTATTCTTGCTTAATACAGGGGTCCAAATTTTATTGATAAAGGACAATTCCTGCTTGCGGTTAAGAACATGGGACCCATGTTTGAATATTTCTATGGCTTCTAAACTTAGCCTAGCCAAATAGTTGTTTTCATTGCACTTGACAGTATTGTTAAATCTGATCTCATGTCCTGACTCCTCTTTATGTTGAGCCAGGGCAGATTTCTCATTCTGTCCCAATTTGCACGCACGCTCGTGCTCTTTTATTCTGGTACTAATAAAATGTTTCGTAGTCCCCACATACACCTTCCCACAACTACATGGCACCCTGTATATGCCTGGGGTGCTCAAAGGGGGTCTGGGGTCTTTAGGGTTCCTTAAAAGTTGACTAATTTTATTCGTTGGTTTAAAAATTGTTTTAAAATTATATTTAATCTTTTTCTGTATCTTTCATGGCCCGAAATTACTGCACAATGAGACACATATACGGGTTTAGATGCCATGTAATAAAAGAAAGACTTGTCCTTTACCCGTTCTCCAATACCGCTGACGGATCTCCTTCCAGGCAGCCGTCACAGGCATAAAAAACACATAAAATCCAAGGTTTTGCAGACCCCAACGTTTCGCTCCGACCTCGGAGCCTCTTCTGGGGGAAACGAAATCACGAAGATTGCGATGTTGTTGTCCTGAGTTGACCTCTGTCTGTATATATTGTGAGAGCACGGGAGTCCGCTAAAGCGGAAGTAATTAATTAAACCGGCATCAGCTGTCCTTTCGCTGCTGCCGGCTGGATCTCATCTGCAGCTTGTAGTTTCCATTTGTACTTTCTCTTAAAGTTGTATTACTATGTCCCTCTGTATCCAGCTGACATCCATTGGCTGTCAGGCAGGTTTCTGCCGGCTTTTCATTGTTAATAGTCCCTGTGTGTGTTCTAATAGTAGCATTTCCTTCTCCGCGTAAGATCGGCATCCAAATGCGATTTGCAAAAGCCAGGTCCTGCTGACGGTTCCCCAGTTCCCCAGTTCTCCGTCTGCTTATTTCCAATGCTTCTAAATGGCGTAGGATTTAGCGGACTCCCGGGCTCTCACAATATATACAGACAGAGGTCAACTCAGGACAACAACATCGCAATCTTCGTGATTTCGTTTCCCCCAGAAGAGGCTCCGAGGTCGGAGCGAAACGTTGGGGTCTGCAAAACCTTGGATTTTATGTGTTTTTTATGCCTGTGACGGCTGCCTGGAAGGAGATCCGTCAGCGGTATTGGAGAACGGGTAAAGGACAAGTCTTTCTTTTATTACATGGCATCTAAACCCGTATATGTGTCTCATTGTGCAGCAAAATTATATTTCCCCATTATTCTACCAATTTTATCAGTAGTCCCTTTCACATATGGTAGGTACACCGGGGGCCTGATTTCTTCATCTGTTAGTTCCTTTACCACTTTCCCATTCTGTTTAATATAAATTTGTTTTTCCCAGGCTCTACTGATTTGAGACTCCGTATATCCATTATTTAATAGTGATTCCGTCACCTTTATTTTCTCCTGTTGTAAGGATGCTGGATCACATAAATTAAGAGCCCTGTACATGAGTGAAGTCATGACAGAGTTCTTTTGCCCGGGGTGGTGCTTAGATGTATTATCCAGGTACCGCCCCGTGTGTGTGGGTTTGCGATACACTGAGCATGCACACTTTAGGTCTTCTTTTCTAGATATTAAAACATCTAAAAAGGGTAAAACTCCATCCACTTCCAGTTCCATAGTAAACTGGATAGCAGGACAATGACCATTCAAATGATTTAAAAATTCCTCCAATTCTGTATCCCCATATTCCCAAATGCACAAAATATCATCGACATAGCGTAACCATAAGTCTAGTTTCAGTTTTGCAGTACTCAAAACCTCTTGTTCGAATTTTCCATGAAGAGATTGGCGGCCACAGGGCTCAAAGGATTCCCCATGGCGACCCCATCATACTGCTCTCGGAAAGTCCCGTTCCAGATGAAGTATGTCGAAGTCAGGCAATGCTGAAATAATTTTGTCAGATCTTCTGGCATTATTCCCTTGATGATTTCCAAGGTCTCCCCTAAGGGGACATTGGTAAAGAGGGATACAACATCAAAGCCTATTAGTCTGGATTGTGGAGTTAAAAACACATACTTTACAGCCCATTCCAACCCAACTCCTCTCCAAGTCAGGCATAAGTGTGGCCTAAGTGCAGCCTAAGTTAGGCAGAAGTTATGCCTGAGGTAGGTCAGAGTTATGCCTGAGTTAGGCAGGCTGCAGTTTCTGTGGCCCAGCACCACCCCAGGATCCAGGCAACACTTACCTCCCAGGCAGGCAGGCTCTTCTCCAGGCTCCGTGTCTGGCTCGGGCATGTGCAGGCCTCTGTCTGCATGTGTCAGCGTCCATCCATGGCAGCTGCCACAGGGTCTGTCGCAGCCCGGTCGCAAAGGGGCTGACCGCAGGCAGGGGGGTTGCGCCAGTCATGTGGTGGGCGCAGGGCAGGTGACAGGTGAGCGAGGTGCCTGAGCCCAGCCGCCACAGGGCACCCTGTGCATCAGCCACCTGCTGCAGGGGAGAGTGGCCGTCCCCTCCCTCCTGCAGAAGGCGATGCCACCCCCAAGCCACGTTGAGGCTGCACTGGGGGGTGAGCGGGGGAAGAAAGGGAAGGGGGTGGGAACGTCACACACAAGGGGGGTCTCATGAGGACTGGAACTGCCTCTGACATGACTTGCCCGTGCGCTGCCTGAAGCCCTGGGCCTCCAAGGCCGGGGCAATGTCCACAAAGAAGGCATCCTGGCGTGCCTGCTGCTCTGTGCCCCGGCCAAGACCAAGAGATGCCTTGGGCTTGTCTGCTGCGAGCGTGAAGGGCTCACACAGCTTATCACACCCCCAGATGGGGCGACGATGGCGCCTCACGGCAGGCGCTCTGGCAGGGTGGGGGGTGGCCAGCAGCCATCATCAGGGAGTGGGAGGAGAGGCAGACACACAGGCAGGCAGACAGGGGGTGCTGGGGAGGGGCATGGGTGGGTCAAAGACAGACAGACAGACAACAAGGCTGGTGGGAGACAGATTCCGAGAGAGGGGTCTGCAGAGACCGATAGGGACACAGGGGGCGCTCCGCAGATGAAGGTGATGCATAAACAGGCGCCTCTTATGCAGACAGACTTTGGGCAGAAGTGGCTGCATTACGGGCGGACCTTCGACGGAAGCGCCTTCATTACGGGCAGACCTTCGACGGAAGCGCCTTCATTACGGGCGGACCTTCGACGGAGGCGCCTGCATTACTGGCGGACCTTCGACAGAGGCGCCTGCATTATGGGCAGACGCCCTGGCTGTCACTGTTTGCCTGCCTGAGAGGCCCCCCTGACTCCCCCCTCCCCTCTGTGCCATAGGGGTCTCGCAGTGCCCCTGATGGGTTCTCCCAGGGAAGGCCGTGGCAGTCCCTGGATGGGACTCATGTAGGGGCTTCACTGCTGGGGGCTGTCTGTGTGTGTGGAGGGTAATGCTTGTGTAAACACTGGGCACATATGTTTCACTGGGGCTCTGCCCAAGGGGCATCTTTATTGTTCTGGAACGTTAGCAGAGATGGCCAGGCGAGGCTGGCAGGGGTAGTCACAGAAACCAATCTGAAAGCAGCAGCAGCAGCACACCTGCCCCATGGACCTGGACCTGCAGGCTCTTCCCCTGTGGAACCACAGCCTGCTCCATAGAAAGGGGAGGGGCAGCAAGAACGACAGCCAGGGAGGTGGAGCAGCAGCAGCACCGGCAGCTGAGGAGGGTTGCAGGGCTGGCTCCCTGACCTCTGGCAGCATCGAGGCAGAGGACCGTGGGGCAACCAGACTGCAGCCCCAGGGGTGCTCCCAGGAAGGTAGGTGGTAGTGGACTTTCCTGGGGAGACAAAAAACAAGGGGGAGTTACATGTCAGCTGGTATGTGGAAGCAGTCACCATTGACGACAAGCCAGTGTGCCGGTTGCAAAGGCCTGCAGGGAGAGAAATAAAACACAGCTGATAGGTGTGACACACATAGCATGGTCTGAGCTGCTTACCTGGGTGTAAGGAGAGCATGATCCTGTAAGGGAAAAGGGTCAAAGAGAGAGAGACAACAACACAACTTGGGGGTCACAACCATGGCAAACCTAGCAATACTGACCTGTCAGTTGACCCTGTGGAGAAAAGGGGGGGGGGGAGAAAACAGCTGGTGTCTACATAGGGCTAACAGTTCCACACTTGTGGCATTGTCTGCTCACATTACTACAGGCAGCAATCAGACACAAGTGGTAAAGAGGCATGTATCCTATATATCATAGCAGGCAAAGCAGGCAGCTATGAGACAAGACATTGGTAGAGAGGCATATCATGGCAGGCTATGCAGACAGCTATGAGACAAGACATTGGTAGAGAGGCATATCATGGCAGGGTATGCAGACAGCTATGAGACAACACATTGGTAGAGAGGCATGTCATGGCAGGCTATGCAGACAGCTATGAGACAACGCATTGGTAAAGAGGCATGTATCCTTCCTATATTTCTAAATGCAAAGAGGCAGCAGTCAGACCACATGTCAGCACAAACCCTGCTCTTACCTGCTGGTGTTGTTGCCTGTGGGGGGGGGGGGAAGAGGGGCTGGGAGAAAGACATGGGTTAGCAAACACTTGCATGGAGGCAGCTGCCCAGGCACAGCTGTAAACAGGTTGGCCACAGCCAGAACAGCCCTCTCTGCCCTAGAGGGAGGCAGAGAGGAGAAGAGAGAAGTGGGGTGTTTGTGAATTTTGCCCTCCACCAACAAAGTCCCACTTTGTGGCTGTGAGGGACAGAACCCCACGCCACGTGCTCAGAGAGAGAGAGTGACTGGAGGTCTGGGGCTGGGCTTTTGTGGGAATGAGGCTGGGTGGGGCTGGGTGCTGATAGGCTCCCTATCTTAGGCATAACTCTGTCGGTTTCCAGACCTAGCAGGCCCAACTCCATCCTAACTCTGACCTAACTCAGGAGTAGGGTGTTAGAAATTTTCAGGAGAGGGCTGGCTTAGGTAAGGTAAAATGGCTCCTATGGGTCTCCTCGAATTTGGGTCCACCTTTTTGGTCGACCTAAATTTTGTGTCAGCATTTGTGTTGGAGGGGGCGTGTCTGTGCTTGCCAGGGTCTGGAATCCAACATTAATTGGTTGCCGCCCCGGTTACACCCACGGTCCGCCCATGTTCCGCCCACTTTTAGGTCAACTTTAGGTCTGACTTGTGCTGCTTAGCCCTTGGGTTGGAATGGGCTGTTCTTAGTCCATTGGTCGTAACTTCGACCTAACTTTGACCTAACTTCGCCCTAAATGGTTGCATTCCAGACCTAACTTCGACCTAAACGACTTAGGCTGACTTTAGGTCTGACTTGGGCTGCTTAGCACTTGGGTTGGAATGGGCTGTTAATTTCTCAACTAGATCATATGAATTCTTTACGAAGCTGTTGGTGTTTCCCATGTAAGATTGCAGTAGTCCGGCTAGATATTTAGACAGTTCATATTTTAAAGGTACTTACACACATATGTGTTTTAATTGACTTTTGAAATCATCAGTAGCATACAGTTTTTACATTTTATAAAGCCATTTTATAACCTGAATCCCGGAGATGATTCATTCTGTGTACATTTTGACCTTGTTTTTCCGTATGAGTATATATAATTTCCACAGAAAACCTACACACTCTTGTTTGTTTGAATGGAAGAAGACATTTTGGAAAAAAGATAGTACTATTGGGTTTTATTCTCATCTCTGATTTTAGATATATTTTGTAGCTTTATCCTCCCCCCCCCCCCCGCAGTATATTAATTTCAGCCCAATCCTATTAATGTCCTTTATGGCTGTCACAAAACGCAACAAGCCATTCAGCACAGCCTGGCTGCCATCACAAGGGGCAAGCAGCCAGGTCCATGCACCATCTGACCGGGTAAAACTGTTGGTGCTGGTAAGTCAGTGCAGAGGTTTGGTGGGAGGTAGGGAGGGGGCAGAACAGGGCAGCAATGGGGTGGATAAGGGCCAGAAAGGGGGCAGTATCAGCGGCAATGGTACACGTCAATATCCTAACCTCCTTCCCGGCCTCGATCCTCCAACCCAGGTCCATGCGGACTATAGAGGTGGTGTCGGTCCAAGTAGAACAAATGTTCCCTTACCCCAAGGAGGCCTCCAGCTGCAAAAGCTCCCCTGTGGATTCAGTGGGCACCATGTTGGCGCTGCTGCATCGCCACACAAGGACTTAAGTAGGATTGGGCTATTTGTCATATGATTGTGTTTTCAGTTAATTGTTAGCTGCCTGGAATGGTTCCAGAAAGACATGTATAAATTATTTTATAGATAAAAATAAAAAATAAGAAAGTGGAATTTTCTGTAAACAAATGAATATAATGGGCTATACCCAAGAGTGCCTTGCACAAGCAGAACATCAGTTTGGCCCTCCTAATTTCTACTAATTCTTCCCTCCTGCTGCAGCCGCCATGCCCTGTTTTGCAGGATCCCTTGAAATGAAGTGCAATGGGGAAGAGAGGGTGGGAAAGCCCCACTGCATGAGCAGAACTGCTTACACTCCTTTTGAATACACTACAACATCATGGTTTTCATCATATGGCCTGTGAGTGATGTTATATTCATGAAATGAGGCTTTTTCAGCTCCTCCTTTCCACTGACGTTTCCTGTAAACCCCCAAAAAGATCCTTCCAGAATGACATTCAGTGTAGCTGGAGGGAGGAGGCTTCAGCAGTGTGGGCAATTGCCAGAAATTAGAACATACATACCTTTTGTTTGTGTTGAAGTGCTCCACTGTATTCAATTCAATGATTAGAATTTAAACCAGCTAAATTATAATATCATATATGAAACAGTTATTTATATGTACCTGTTGTGTAGTTGGTATTCCCTATATTATAAAACTCCTTCTGGAACAATATGGAAAGTAGCAGTGAACACACCTTGCAGAAACATCTGTGAATAACTCGAGCAGGCATTAAACATTACAAACAATTATATAATGTTACCATAACAGAAAGTGAATGATTATTGAATCAAGCATGAAAGAAGGTTTCTTGTTTCATGCTTGGTTCTACATGTGCGAGATGTCTGGACTCCAGAAGTAAATGCTAAACTTTGCGGGGGAAATGTAGGAATATGGTAGAATTGAGGAGCACGTTCAAAATCAGGGTTCATAGAACTGGACTGAGAAATCTGGGAACTCCTGGAACTTAAAACATATTTTAAAACCAACAAAACAATTTAAAAGGGGGGGGGATTTTCAGCTGTCTTTCTGTCCACCATCAAAGGGAGTATCAAGGCATCAAGGCAGCTTGCAATAATTTAATATAGCAACACATTTAAAAAAACAACAAATATACAGTAAAATAATGCAACAGAGAGCAGATCAAGAAACAATAGAATGAGCAAAAGAATTAATAAAGATTCATGGAAAGTGTAAACAGAAAACTCTTCACTGCCCTTTTAAAAATGAGCAGTGTGGGGGCTAGTAAGGCCTTCCAAGGGAAGGAATTTCACAAGCAGGGAGTGCCACTGAAAGGGCCCTGACCCACATCTCCAAACGGCACCTCAAATGGTAGTACAGTAGTATATAAACTAAAGCAAGGCCTCAGCTAAAGAATGCAGAGTGCTGGCATGTTGATTTGGGAGAAGAAGGTCCAAGTATTCCAGTCCCAAACTATGAAGGACTTTATAGATAATAGAACTTATGTATACCTAGTGACAATTATGTTTCCTGCCTCATCCATCTGAATCCAGCCTAAAATAGGTATGAAACAAGGAAACGATAACAGAAATGTGATTATCAATCCTAGCAGGTTAAATGGATGAACTCATCTTGAAAAGAAAAATGTAATCTATGTCCAGCTTCTTGGTGAATGTTTGATCCATGGCCTTTTCTTGTCCCAAACCTAGAAATATTTTTTAAAACTCATATAAACAAGTCCGTGTGTGTGTGTGTGTTGTTGTTGTTTGCAGTCTTTACTAAGATGCAATCAGTGAACAAGATGCTTATATAGAGTGATTGTGGATTAAATTACAGATACATGCTGAAGACAGTTTAGGGTAGTCATCACAACAATACGTATACTCATTTTTATGATCAATCAAATCTGAATCATCAGCCCATTAAAATTAAACTTCTTGCATGTACTCGGTCTGTAATTAAATTAAACTAATTAACATGTTCTCTTTGTATTACACATTCTTCTATTCGAATATATCTCACTTCTCCTATGAAACATCTGCATGGATGTCTTTGAATGTGTAATCTTTCTTTTATCATATATATTTTGTGATACATTTTAAATTACTATGTAAAGCAATGTATGCTTCTCTACTAAAGAATATTTTCCTTATTTAGGAACAAACGAGGGACACCATACTGTCAACTAACTCTTATCTCCTAGTCAAAGATTGATTTTTGTTTGCAAGCCATATATTTTATATCTAAATCATGTTCACTGGCTTTCATTCATGATTGAAGATTGATACAGCCCTCTATAAAGAATGTATTTATCTTTTGCAACACTCACTGAACACTAAATAGCAAACTAGGTCACACGAAGAATCTTTAATTCCATCATTTTATGTGGGTAATTGCTTTTGCTTCCTTATGTTTAACCACAGTAAATGAACTATAATTTTAAACGTCGTTTGACACTTGCTATCAGCCATTGCATAAAACACAAGGAAGGTAGCAAATGGTAAAACTGTAGCCATTCTCCAGTAGAATAATACAAATGCAATCCACAAAGAACTGCTGCTGTGTATCTTCCCTTCCTTTTAAAGAACATTTGAACAAAGAACAACAGGGATATCCCAGGGCCTCTGAAATACAATCGTACCCAGGCCCAGGGCCCAAAAAGGGGTCAAAAGGGGGGCCCGGAGCAAAAAAAGGGGGCCCCGGAGCCAAATTCACATGAAGGGAAAGGCCCCAAAAGAAACTTTGTACCCCCGTGATAAAATTCTTCTGAGTGGCCCTGGGATATCCCTAATGTTGCTTGCATGCTGGACTGAAAGTCACTGCTAATATTTAAAGGAGCTTTAAGTTCCATTCCTGGATGGGATAATCTGATTTTAGATTCAGGCAAAGGGAGAAACGTCCCAAACTTAGGAGCCCAGATCTGAATTTGCAGCAGCATCTTTGCTCAGAATGGTATGAAATGAGCTTTGGTTCTTGCTTATATTGGGCAAGTATTTGTCAAGTGATGACTTATGGTATGCCTGTAGTAACCATTTGGAAAACTGGTCATCTGTAATGCCCTGTCAAATGGTGAGAATTTCACCACAAATCCATACATGATAATAAAGGCAGGAAAGAAGAGTAATAAATAGCACAATCCACTGTTACAGTAACTTTCCACACAGCAATGTAGCGGTGCCAATGTGGTGCCCGCTGCATCCTGCGGGGACGTTTTGGCCTCCAAAGGCCTCCTTGGGGCAAGGGAACATTGCGGTAAGTCCATGCCAGCACAGTGGGTCTACTCAGACCTTTGCCAGCGATAATGCTGGCGCAGGTCAATGTGGACCCACGAAGGTGGATTGAGCCCAAGAAGGGGGTTAGGTTTCAGAGTGCACTGCTGCCGCCAAAACCACCCCCTGCCCTGTTCCCGTTCCTCCCTCTTTCCGACTCCCATTACCCAGTTTTGCCCACCCCAGCCCCATTCTGCCCACTCCCTGCCACTCGTACACAACCTGCAACACTTGTCCTTCCTCTGCCAGTCACAACCAGTTGGACCAAACTGGATTTAATGAAGAGAGCAACTGTGGTCCCTTTGTTTTAGTTTTCTGAACATCATCTCCCTTGCCACTCTGCCATTGTCATTGGTGTTTTTGTGTCTCAAGAAACTTCATCTGACACTGGTTTGTAGTTATTGCATATGGTTTCTGCAGATCACAAACAGAATGAAATGGATTCAGCTCATTACATTGACGGTTTGTCTGAAACAAACACGTTCCTAATCTGTGTTCACTTCTGAGGTCCAAGAAAGTAAGGGAGAAGCAGTAAAATACGAAGACTCATGCCTATTTAGACTAAAAGTGTATCTGATCCTGCGTCCTATTTCCCACAGAGGAAATCCACAAGGAGGGAATGAAGGCAACAGACCTCTCCTGCATGGGATGTTTTGCATCAAACAGGTTTTCAGAGAGATTTTGTTCCATTTAGTTATCATGGCTGATAATCATTAATTGACCATGTGCTTCATTAATCTAAGCTCAACCAGTAGCTATTGCATCATCAGATGACTTAAATACCATCTTTTGTCAGTCTTGAAAGTCCTTTCACACAAAACACAATTCACTTATGGAATGTCTCCTCCTCCTTTGACAGAGTGTGATTGGCTTACCAAATGGTTACATGCACATGGAGTTTATCCTGAGTTCCTCTTCCGCATATAAAAGGTGCTTTGGTTCATGCAAGAAAGGGCACGTGGTTTTTGCTGAGCTCCCCTTAACTCTGCAGCCCTCTGCACTCCATAGAATCCTGTTCGGGGGGAGGGGGTGTCCCCGAAGCCATAGAGCACATTTTCAGTGGGTTTTGAGATGCTGTGCTGAGGAGGTACATGAGTTTCTTCCACACATCCTCCTTGGGGTACAGCTCTCTATATTCACCCATGAAATTACATTCATTTATGTCAGGACAAAGCTTTTGCCTTTATGGGGACAGCTTTCTTAACCAGAGGTTTCTCACAATGAAGGAAGCAATCTAGGGGGCAAAGGCTAAAAGGTTAAAAGGCAGATGTTTACAAAATCTGATATGTAATTACCTAAGTTTGATCCTAGTTGCTATAATCATTATGAACCATAGTACTTTAAAACCCTCAAACCAGTATTGTAGAATAACCCCACTGAGGTCAATGGACCTACATCTTTTAAAGATTGTGATTGTAATTTCTGAAATGCATGCTAATGTACGGACGATAATCACTAATTAATATTGTCCTTTAGGCTGCCCGGTCCGTAGTGCAATCCTTTTCTAACTAATTCTCGATTATTAATGTTTGAAACTGTTTAGTCTATAGTGAAATGGCATTTCAAAATAAACAACTGGTGTCTGCTTTATAATTTTATCAGGACCTTCAAAGTCAACAGCTCTCTTTGTGCCCCATGCAGAGAAGAACTCTTGGGCATAATTTTGGTGTGAATAATTGATGATGATCATAAACTGGAGTATTCATATGGTAATTAGAGGCCTATGCCCCATGTGCAATATTTAATAGCATAACCTTAAAAATGGATGATACTATTAAAAAAAAATAGCAAAATACCTTGACCCTTCTTACATTGCTGAGAAAACGAACAAATTTCTACAATTGTCGTTAGTTCTTATCACATCCCCATTTAGTTCAAGGTACAAATCTGTCCACCACTTATTTTCTCACCAGGGATGAAACTTAGCACATTTTGTTTCCAGAATTTTAAAATTGAGCTGCTTTGTCAAATCTGTATAGTATATGTTTTCTGTCATCTGCAAGGACAGTAAGGAATATGGATCACAGTTATGGCATCTTAACGCAGAGTTGTATCTACTGCAGCTAGTCTACAGAAACTCTTTTACAATCTGCAGATATTAAAGATTGAGATGTGGGAATAGAATCATATGAACAGGTCTGCTTTTTAAATATATCATTGAAATATAGTTTTAAAATATATAGCTGCTGCCAGCCTCGCTGCCTCCTCGTGCGCTCTACGGAACCAGGAAGAGGAAATTAACAATTCACAAGCACAGCCTCGGCTGCTGTGAGAACCAAAACATCTGGGTCTCACTGCAAACTGAGGAGTTGCCAAATACTACTAGGGAGGCAGGAGAGGTTGTGCCTTTCATGGTTGGACAATTTGCAGAGACCCAGTTTGGTGGATCGAGGCTAGAAAGGGGGATAGAATATCGGTGGCACTGCTGGCGCTGATACTGCCCCCACCCTCGACACACTCCCCTCCCTGCCTCAGTCTCTGCCACATTCCTCCCACCCCCCCACCCACCCACCGCGCCGACTTACTGGCACTGAGGTTTCTCCAGAGGCCCCTGGCATGCGACCACAGCCACTCATCACCTGCAGCAGTGGCCCAGCTGCACAGAATGGTGGGTCTCATTTTGCGACCACCGTAAAGCACACTGTGTTCCAACGGTGGTGGCTAAATAGGATTGGGCCCTAAGACATGTACTTGAGCACATGTGGTAACGAGAGGGACTGACAAGGTTGAGACAATGGAGGAATTGGTGATTGGTTAAGGTGGGTTCAAGTGTCATGGGGGAAGGGAATTTAAAAGGTGTTTAAACAAGGGGCATAATTTTATGGACGGTCCCTCACAGAATTGTACTTAAGAGTAAAATGCCACTCTGGATAAATGTAACATAAATAAATCAAGCTCCTGGTAAGAATTTTTTTCTCTCCCTTTTTCCTGGTTATCTGTGGTTTGAACACAGCATGTAGGAGCAACGGAATGGGTTTTTTTGTTTTTGTTTTTAATAGATGGCCATCCCATTCTCATTTTGTCAAAACTATGCTACACAACATTCTCCTAGGCCAATATGGATTTACAATTATCTTAATACATTTCCTTGAGTTGCTATATTATGAACAGTAGGCATCAATATTATATATTATTAATTGACAGCACATAGTTCCTACAGTAGTGCTTGGGGCACAGATTCCACAATTAAGAAAGAGGGTAAGGCGAGAAGGAAAAATGGAGACTGCACACTGCATTTGCTCCAGCCTAAAGGAAATGGATGAATAGTAAGGCATGCTGAAAAAGAAGTGGATTCAGATGAGAAATCTAAGAAACAGGAAGCAATGCACACATTCAGGAGAAATGGTCCACATTTAAAAAAAAAAACATGCAAAAGGGCTTGTAGCTTAGGAAAAAGAAAGGATTTTTTTTTTGCATTTGCTTTTTTTGCACCTATAGTCCACTGCTTTGAATATTTATGCCATATGATTTGCCATTAATACATATTCCTAGAGAATTTGTATTTGAAATGTATTACAATCTTTCTTTCATTCAGTCCTACAAGATCCCTGTATTTTATTTATCATTTTAAGAATACCTTAGGGCCCTAAACTTTCTGCCTCACCTACAGGCTCAGAAGGGAAGAGGACTGGGACTGGCTGAGAAACAATTGCCCACTGAGAGTATCTTTGGGTATCTTCAGTAAGTGTGAGAAGAAGTATCCTCTTCCTGCACATTTGGTAGTGTGGGGCTCCCTGGGACCTGACCCAGGTTGGAGGGGGCTCCTCCCATTAAAATCCTTGTTTGATGATTTCACAAGACTTTTAACTATCATCTTTTAATGTGATAGATTACTTTGCTCTCCTGCTATTACTGTATTCTAATGTTATGATGATTTGTCTTGTTTATTTTTGTGTATTTTATTTTCATTTTACTTCATTTGTTAGCCACCTTGTGATGATATCCATGAAGGTGGGGTATAAAACCATTAAATAAACAAATAACTCACAGGTTTGCATAGCTCTTCAGAGTACTTACTGAAATACAGCTGACAGTATTGTTTCTGACAGAGAAATGGGTTTATAAATTGGGTTTTTATGGGGAAATATGGAATCTCTGGTGCTGGAGTTATTGTTGAGGCTTGGACTATAAAAGGTTCCACCAGAATATAACATTTAATCTCAGCTTTTGGAAAAAAAAACACAAAGCTTTAGAGATGCACATTTAAGGAAGCAATTTTGAAATGTACTTTGCAATGTTCATTTCATCTTTTAATTCTGAGTTGTATGCATAACAATTATTTGTAATGCTTTTTATATGTGTTTTATTCCTTTTACCTTGTTGCATTGCTTTACTGTTGCCATTGCCATGAAACTGGAGTATCTGTGACTGTCTGAGCATTAAAAATGAAGAATGCATACTCTGTAAAAATCCAATATCTTTATATTAGCCATTAATTTATTCCAGCAGTGATTGTGTGTTATTGTTTTTGTTCTGTTTGAAGCCCTCTTCAGTCATTCCCTTCCACATGTTCACAAAACATTTTCAGAGTGGGACTGACTATGCCTGCTGGCTACACCCGCAACCTTTCACTCACTCAGCTCAGTTGTGAAAAGGAACTCTATACACAGATAGCTCTACACAGGAAAGGGTCTCTATTCCATGTGTTCAGTTGAACATGTGGAGGTCAGGGACATGGTCAGCTGGTGCACCCATATTGGACGCATGGCCTGCAGCGCAAGGTATTTGCTTTCCCCCTTCAAGGGTTTGGTGGACACATGGAGGGGAACAACTGAATAGGGTTTAGGTCTCTGTATTTGTGCATTTAGATGAACTGACACAATAAACACACGAGACAAATGATTTGGAGTCATATTTGGCCACAATAATGCATCTCCACAAATCAGCAGTGGGTCCTGCCTCAAACTCCTCCCTTCTTTAATGTGGGCCTCGAACCTAGATGAGGCCAAACAATTGCCTCTTCCCTTATCGGGCTTTCCCACTGTGACTCCAAGCTGTGGTCTGGCAATAGACAGCCTGAGCTTATCAACTCCAACTCTGAGGGTTTGAGGAAGCTGAACTGCACCACCTCCCCAGCCCAGGAAGCATTTTTGGTCAGCTTGGAAATCCAAATCTGAGGCATTACAGCCAACATTCCTAAGTCAGACAACATCTAGGGGATCGGTACTGGTCCCCCCTCTGACCCTGCTTATGCCAGGGTGCACACCAAAAACCCCTACTTGTACTCCCTGGCCCGCACCATACCTGTCAGATATGACCACAATGGCTAAGATGAAATCCAACCCAAAGGCAGCAGTCTGACATGGGGGGGGGGGGGGACCATCAATCAAGGCCAATCAGGTAGGTGGCAAAAAATTCCTACCTGGGCTGCAAAAGCAACCAGCTAATCTCAGGCTGCCCCTGGGAATGGCAGGTGGGGGCTAGGATACATGGCCCACTGACGAGGATGATGGCGGGCCACAGCAATGGCCACTAAGCTCCACCCACTCCCTCAAAGCACCCAATAGGGTACAGAGAACCTTTTTTCTGCCACACATGACAGCGGGGGGCACGGCAGGGAATACTCCCACTGCCTAGAAAGGGGGGAGCAGCATTCTTCAAATGTACAGCCAAAGGGGCTGTGCACGGCATTGATTAGCTGACCCTTGCAATAAACGCAAAGTGACATGTGAGTCTTCCCCAAAGTAGATTTTAAAATGTTTAAAAAACTGTGGTTTTTTAAATCAACAATAAGGACTAGATGGGCTTTTGGCCTGATCCAGCAGGGCTCTTCTTATGTTCTTATGTCCTTAGTTGGAGAAACATGTAAGGTGCTTGAATAAATTCAGGAAGAAAGTTGGACGTCCCACCTGAAGTATGAGGAAGAGGGGTAAAAAGAAAGAGGAAGTCAACATTGTTTTCACAGGCAAGTTCATGTATCATTTGCGGAGAAGAGGCCAAGGAAGCTGAACTGACCCGTCTTTATACTGAACCAGGGGACATGCACTAAAATTGAGTCGAGGGAGAGTTAGAACAGACAAAAGAAAATACTTCTTCACCCAGCATGTAATTCATCTGTGGAACTCCTTGCCACAAGATGTGGTGATGGCACCTGGCCTAGATGTCTTTAAAAGGGGATTGGACAGATTCATGGAGTAAAAGTCCGTCACAGGTTACAAGCCATAAGCAACCTCCTGGTTTTAGAAGTAGGTTTTCTCTGTATGCCAGGTGCAAGGGAACAGGTTATCTTGTTGGCTGTGTGCTCTCGGAGGCATCTGGTGGGGCCACTGTGAGATACAGGAAGCTGGACTAGATGGGCCTTTGGCCTGATCCAGCAGGGCTCTTCTGATGTTCTAACATCCATACAGGCAGTGACCACAAAGGGGAAGGCAAACAGCAAGAAAAAAAAAAAGCTAGATACAACTTGGTAAAAGTTACTTTTTCATTAGAGCATTTTTGAGGCTTGAAATCATTTGACTTGAGCTCTTTTCCATTGTCTGCACTTTTATTTCTCAGGATATAAATCCATTTTGTAATTACTCCACTAGTCTTATCTCAGAAACTTTGCCTGACACACCATTCCATATGTTTATGATTCTCTGAATGAAAAAGTGCTCCCTGACAACCGCTCAAATTTTTCCTTTAATTTCCATTTATGCCTTATTGTCTTAGAATGTTGAACTGGAAATATATGTTGCAATATTGTGTGACATTATCTGTATTACTTAAGATTTTATATACCCATACATCAACCAAACATCAGATAAATCTCATGGTTGCTCTTTTTCCCCCCTTCATCTTCTTCTCCAGAGCTCCATAGGTAATAGATTCAATTTAGTCTCTGTGACAAGTTAACTTTAAGGATTTCTCACAAAAGTAGGAGAGAATACATCTACATTTGGGATTGAATTATTCAGAAATGGCTCCAAGCTCATCTCCAAGTATATTTTTGTTCTGCAATTGTGGGATCGGAAAATGTGAGTTTGGATTTAATAAAGTGCTCATTTGCTTATAAAGTGTCACTGATTTACAAATTACAGTCAATCCGCAAGCCTGATATATGTTTGGATTTAAGATCATTTACCCCTATGAAAAAGAATTAAACTTTGAATTAGCTGTTTTGTGAAATGGAGATTATTTCTGCCATCTTTCTTTTGAAAAAAAAAACACAGAATCAAATAAATACCAACACAACCAAATATTCAACTTAATAAGGATTCCAAGAATTGATCCATAGTAATGTAGCAGCTGCTGGCAGACTGCGTAGGATTCCTACAGCCCAATCCTACGCAGGTCTGCTCAGAAGTAAGTCCCATTGTGTTCAATGGGGCTTACTCCCAGGAAAATGTGCATAGGATTGTAGTCCTAATAAATGTTGTAATTTACAATCTTCACATCATGAGTGCTGTACTCCCCTCAGCATAACTACTCCAGATTAAGTAGCTGGAGATTTCCAGTGCACACTTCAATTGGTTAAATAGAATTCAGTTCCAATGATATAAATGGGACTTACTTCCCTGTCACTTTTTGTGATCAGGGTGTTAAGCAGTTAAACTACATAACAAAGACATAATGAAATAATGGCTTCTAAATACTTATGGTTATGTTCAGAGATGAGGCACAACATCCCCCCCCCTTCTATGTCATCTACCAACATAGGAACAAAATCAGTCTTCTGAAGATCCTGATTACTTGTGGGCAGGTTTCTTGTCAGCAGTTTCAAAATGTGCGATAGAATTAATCTTCGGCAAGATGGTCCATCAATGAAGCATCTCTCCCTACCCTTCTCCCACACCCGTTTAGCTTTGTGTGCAGCATATGGTTGTGATAAATTCCGAGGAGATGGGGAGAAAATAAAAGACTCACTAGTACAGCCATTTTCATTTTTGTTCTTATTTCATTTTCCTTCAATCAATGCAGAAGGACAATGGGACCAATTTCTGTGTTGCTCAAAAAAAAAAAGGTGCAACTTTTAGGAGTAAAAATAATTAAAGATTGATGTGTATCTTTGTTAGTTTCAAATGAACTGCTGTTTATTTGGTTATACGTAATTGACCAATCTGGATAAAGAACAGAAAATAGCTGTGCACTTTCAGTTGGGCAAATTCTCAATACAGTATAAGCAGCAGAGTCACAGATCTAGCAGGTTTTCATTTCTGGTACAATATTGCGCAATATCATTGTAGTGGTCTATCCTAGAAGGACAACATAGTTAACATTCTGTCAGGGCTAGCGCCAGGCTGCTCCAAGCCTCGGGAAGTGGCTTATTTTAGTGCCCTGTGTGTTTGTGAAGCACATACACATTCAAGACCCTCCCCCCAGCACAGGTC
This sequence comes from Plestiodon gilberti rubricaudatus, assembly GCA_026170595.1. Classification (NCBI taxonomy): domain Eukaryota; kingdom Metazoa; phylum Chordata; class Lepidosauria; order Squamata; family Scincidae; genus Plestiodon; species Plestiodon gilberti. The sequence continues at coordinate 267,253,455 of JANXHW010000001.1, forward strand.
TCTCCTTCCTTCCCTAGATGTGGGTCTCTTCCCCTTCTTCCCCTTGAAGCTCATCTCTCTTCCATTTCCTCCCCCATCTCTCTTTCCTTCTCCCTCCAGCTTGTATGTCTCTCTTTCCCCTCCTCCCCCAAGACACAGGGCTCCACCCGTTTACCAAGTTGGCAGACAGGCAACTTAAAGAAGCTCCTCTGCCCCCTACCCTTGGAAGGTGCAAAAGTAGAAATTGTCAGTGCCCTTCCTGACTTCCTGCAGGGGATGCCTAGGAAGAAGCCTGATTTTGGACAGTGGTGGGGGACTTTGGATGAAATCCTGTTGCTCAAATCCTGAGCCTGTGCTGATCTAGAATGGTTCGTGCCTGGTGTGATAGCCAAAACACAACAGGTTATCTGTTTTATTGCTTTAAACCTCAGCTGGGAGTGAGACAGATCGGAAGCTGCAAAGCAAGTCCTGTGTCTGCCCTACAAGGTGCAACATTTATACAGCAAGTTGTTACTGTATCTCTGTAACTAGGCAGAACTTCTACCAAATAATGCTTTTTCTCTTTCTGGAAACTTTCATTTCAGAATGTTTCAACTTATTTTATTCTCTCACAGGTTCTGCTTAAAGTTAAGCCGGTTCTTATCATTTTAGCAGTGTAACAGTCAGAATTCCCCTCCTCCCTGCATAGGCTACGTGCAGGATACAAAGTTCACCATGACTGGTTGTTTTATATCAATCCTATATACACATTCCTGAGAATAAGCCCCACTGAACACAATAGAACTTGCATCTGAGTAAGCATGCATAGAAATGTGCTGTTTGAGTTGCATATAGAGGTAATAAAATGTAGAGTCACCATCTACATTTTCTTTCTAGACGTCTAGGCCAGGGGTTCCCAACGTTCGGAGACCCGCATATCTGCTACGCACAGCTGATCACAGCAGCTGATAAGGGACAGTGTCTTGCGTACCCCCAGCCTACGGCCCACGTACGCCTAGGTTGGGAATGCCTGGTCTAGGCTACTACAACTCACATGGCAACTCCCTAAAAGGACATGTGGGTCCTTGTGTGGGCATGGGCCCTGGTGCTTGTACTGCAAGGCCCCACTTGCGATGCTGCTCCTGCCTTGTGGAAAACCAGTCTACCCAAATACAAATATACCTACACATATGAATAATTAATCCCCTAAAGCTGATGCCATCAGCAATCCAGCTAAAGACTCTTCCTTTATCTGGGAAAGAAAGGCAAGACAAACATTTGGGGGGGGGGGGAATCAGCCACCCTAGAGTTAAACAAGTTAACTGTTTAGAATATTGATTTCAACTGAACTATCAAGATTTGATATCCATATTATCAATGTCCACTTTTTATTTCATTTCTAACACACATCCAATAACACACCCAGCCACAGATGGTGCAATGGATCTACATTTGACATTGTGAATGCAGAACAAAAGATATATCCTGGAGCGCTATCTGGAGGTGGCTGAGAACTGGATGTGAGTGAATAAGCTGAAATTAAATCTGTCAAAACAGAGATCCTCTCTGATCCATAAATCCACAATGTATGGGCTAGACCAGGGGTCTCCAGAGTTTTCTTGCCATGATTGACAGGTCCATCCAGCCTGCGGCCCCACCCCTTCCGGCAGCCCCGCCCCTTCAGGCCGTTAAGGGGAACGCATCAGTGAAGCATGAGCGGCCATTGGGGACCTACTCACCGGCTGTAGCAGCCGGTGGAGAGCCACTTGCCTGCCATGGCAGCCTCCCGCGGCCTTCACAGGTATGTGCGGGGAGCCGACAGGGGGAGTTGGAGGCTGCCGCAGGCCACACTGGAGACCCCTGTGCTAGACCACTGACCTGTTCTAAATGGGGTTGCACTCCCTCTTCAGAAACAGGTGAGCAACTTGAGACTCTTCCTGGATCCACAGCTACTCCTAGATCACCAATGGCGCAAGGTGGTTGGAAAATGGGGCTCAGGTGAGAGAGTTCTATAACTGGGCTCCCTAACTTAAAGCTGACTGAAATTTGTTTCCATACTCATAAAGTAGCATATTTAACATTTTTGACTTTCCATGTCAAATCCAGCTAAAAGTCACCTCATCTTCATTAAGTGGCAGATGCCCCAATTCACAACCCTGTGGGATCTTGCACACATAAGAGCTCTGGCATGGAATCCCCATATGAACAAGGGTTTGTTTGTTTATTCTGGTGATGAGAACAGCTACACTCTCACCATTGCCCTCATGCAGCTGCTCCACATACTGAAGAGAAGGCAAGTCCTCACTTGTGCAAAAACTCCATGGGGACATATAAACTCCTGGAAAGCTTTGAAGGCCCACAATGTACATGATTATGGGCGCAATCCTATCCAACTTATGCCACAGGTTGAGCTCTGCTCAATCCTATCCAATTTATGCCACCGGTGTAACCCGAGAACGGGAGGCCCCAGAACGGAAAGGGGATTCAAATCCCCTTTGAATTCCCCTTTTGAAGTTCTGGGGCCTCCCGTTCTCGCTGCACCGCTGGTTACATTGCTGGCATAAGTTGGATAGGATTGAGCAGAGCTCAGCCGGTGGCATAAATTGGATAGGATTGCGCGCTGTCAGTCAGACAAAATCAAAGGGTTCAATGGGACTTACTTTAGAATGAAAACGCTAAGAATCTCTGTATAATATAGTGAAGTGAGAAGGAATTAGTTTAGATCACTGTCTACTTGTAGATCAGAAACAAGTTAGTGTAGCTAAGCTGCTTCCCGAACTTGAGATGCCTGCATCTAACTTGTAATTAGGAAAATGAGTAGCTTCCTCACATGTGACTATTTTCAGCAGGGGAATGACTTGGGAATAAAAACCATAATGTGAACCGTGTCCTAGAGCCTCACAATATGTCTTTGGGTAGCTTTGTAAAATGGGGTGGATGGAGAAATAGTCGCAAGGAAGGTATGAGTGATTCCCCCAAAGCTATGAATCAAATTATGGATAGACTCAAGAGATTAACCTGGTTACTCCACCTCCATGCTCATAAAGCTCTGTCCATTAGATCACTGTGCCTCTCGAGAGACAAGCCTCAGCAAGACAGAGAGGCATGCACCAAAGTAAGCAATATTTTAAACAAGGTCCTGCCTGAAGTCATATTTGTGGAAAGGTGAAGCATTTGTTCATTTATCAGTGTTTGGTTACTCATCTGGCTGGCTTGATCTTTATTCTTTATGTGCAGATAGAATTTCAAAAAGAGCTAAATCATTCTCTTTGAAATCTGGCATAATTTGCTCCAAGGCTGAAATTTTACTTGACTAGTTCCGGCTCAGGGACCTAACATGAAAATCCTGGGACAACGTTAATTTCAGCAGTATAATAAACTGGCTTTTCCTGAACTTTGTGACCTCATTATTTCCAACCAGTTTACTTCATATACTCCTCTTTCTCCTCTTGGAATTTAAAATATTTTGGACTATTTTTGTAGTGAAGTGAACGAAGTCTTGAATGTACGTGAACAAATGAGAAGAGATCTATTCCTGCCTCCCAGCAGTGTCTCCAAAACATTTTATTTACATTGCATTGTAAATAAACATTGTAATAAATGTAATAAACATTGGACAGTATTAACATCTAACATGGATTAAGACACATGAGCTTGCATACAATTCCTTATAAATGAGTTATTATATAAGTTTCCATATATGATGGATTACAAAGTATAGTCTGAGTGCACAACATGACACCTTGCTCAAGCTAAGTCTCAGCAATGTCTGGAGAGGTATCCGATTGAGAACCCTGTGCATGGTGCCTTGAGTTCCACCATGGACTATAAATGGGCAGCTCAATCCTATGGGGTGGTGCCATTTGCTCTGTCCCACTGTTGTAAATGGCTTGGTGACAGCTCACACAGTGCGCCATCAGCAGATCATTCAGAGCTGCTGCAGCCAGCGAACTGCACTGGAGCAGGTAGGCTAGTGTGGGGGGTTTTCATGGGTGGGGAGGGGCGCAGCAGGGGGAGTAACTGGGCGATTCAGGGAGAGGGCAAGAGGCATGGAGTGGGGCAGAGAGAGCGGACCTCAGTGTGAATGTGAATACCAGATCCTATCCCAAAATTCAGACTATGCTGCCTCCTTACTCTCCTCGGACTTACTCCAGCTATAGAACTGATATAGGTCCAAGGACACCCATAGGCCATCAGTGGACTTAAGCAAAAGTTCCCTTACCTCGAGGAGGCCTCCTCACCCACCATAGCATGCATCAAGCACTTCCATGGCACGGCTGCATCGGCGCCGGTGGTGGGGGATAGGATTAGGCTGTAAATAAATAAACAAATGTGCATATACACAGTAAGGAAACACAAAGTTATGGCACAATCCTATGGCCAGCACAGCAACTGCTGCGCCAACCTAGGGTGTCGCAAATGTGCCGTAAAGCACATTGCGACACCTGGAGAAGAAGCAGGAGCCAGCAAGAAGAACTGAGTGATGGAGCAGGTAAGGTTTGCTCTGAGCAGCACAGGCACTGGAGGGTAGGGGCGAAGCAGGGTGGGGATGGGGTGGATCAGACCTGGTGGTGTGGGATCAGCGGTGCTGGTGCACACCAAATCCTATGCCCCCTTCCAGGCACTTTCTGTCTGTATGGGGTTTCTTGGATCTGCGCCAGACATAAGGTTCACACAGATCTGAGTAGCCCCATTGCGGAGGCTGGGGCTTTACTTGGGGTAAGGGGATGAATTTCCCCTTACCCCAAGGAGACCTCCAGCCTGCTCTTCCCCAGCACTGGATACAGCTTGGGCCGCACAGCCCCGCAGATCTAGCGCTGGTTAGGATTGGGCTGTTAGAAGGGTTGAAATTACATAATTATATGGGTACACTAATAAGTTCTAGGTTGTTATTACTATTGCAAATTATTGTTATCATTGATAATACAAAAAATAATAATTCTGCCAAAGTTAAGCACTTTTAAGGTTCATTAATTTCAGCTCTTCCTTATGAATCAGAGAGGCTTCAAAGTGCTTAACATTCCCTGAATATTTGAAATGGCCTTATATTGCCTCAGGCCCTCAGTCTATCAAACCCTGTCTACTCTGACTGGCACCTGTCAGAAACTCTTAAGAACGTAAGAACAACATAAGGAGAGCCCCGCTGGATCAGGCCAAAGGCCCATCTAGTCCAGCTTCCTGTATCTCACAGTGGCCCCACCAGATGCCTCGGGGAGCACACGAGACAACAAGATACCTGTATCCTGTTGCCACTCCCTTGCACCTGGTACAGAGAAAACCTAATTCTAAAAACAGAACTCTTGAAGGTCTTAGGTAGAGGACTTTTCCAACCCTGCCGTAAGAGGGCCAAGTCGTGAGTTGAGTTGGGCCAGCTGCTTGCAGCTGCCGAGTCAAGTCCAAGTCAAGTTGCTGCTGCGACTTAAGTTGGACTCACGGGCAAGTCACGAGACTTGAGTTCCCATCACTTGGACCTTCTCAATAAAAGCATGAACTCTACTGCTGTGTTATGCCTCTTCTGTGATTTATGGAGAGGAATTACATACCCTTCCCATTCCCAGTAATAAGCCCACAAGCACTGCCACTTTATGTATCAACAACATGTTTTGTGGTACAGAGACTATGGGCGCAATCCTACCTAACTGAACACTGATGGAGCTCCCGCTCCGCTGGCATTGGGTGTCGCAAAAGTGCCATAAAGCACTTTTGAGGCACACTTGGAGTAAGTGGCGCTGGCGTGGAGGTCTGCGCCGCTCACTCCGTCGTTGTCCCCGGACCCAGTCACCAGATGCAGGTAAGTGCTGCGCCGGCGGAGGGCGTGGGGAGGGTGTGCCGAGGCGGCGGGGGAGGAGGCGATTGGCTGGCCAGGCCAGGGAAGGGGCAGAGGTATCAGCGGCACACTCCGTCGATATCCTAACCCCCTTCCTGGGCCTGGCTGGCCTTACACGACCTTACACAACCTCCCCGGATGTGTGCCAGCTAAATAGCTGGAGCGCATCCGAGGAGGTCCATTTGGGCCGCCAGGGCTTACACTGGGGGAAAGGGACAAACATCCCTTTCCCCCCCAAGTGTGCCCCGGCCCCTTCTGCGTAGGCCAGCCAGTGCATCTTAGGCAGGATTGGGCTGCCCAACAGTGACTTTGTTCCCATGCAGATGGCCTATAATTGCACAAATGATCAGGAGAAAAGTGAAGGAACAGGGGAGGATTTGACAAAGGCTAGCAGGGATGGAGATTGGGGAGAGCTGATGGCAGCAAAAATATAACAACGATGTCCTATTAATTAAATGTGCAGCATGAAAAGTGAAAGAAGGGTTGAGAAGAGAAAAGGGAGATGGCATGGTTAGTGAAGAAGGGGAGACTGTTCCAGGCATAGCAGCTAAGAAGGAAGGATGTGGAAGGAACAAATACAGAAGAGAAGAGAAAAAAGAGTAGCGATAGATGATGATATTGCAAATAGTGGAAGGAAGGAATCAGACGATGGAAAGGAGAGGCTTATCAACTCCATTCCACAATCCATTTATTCCAGAATAGTCCAGGTAAATTTGGCAAAGTTCCAGAGCAAACATGCTGTGAATCAGGATCATCATTAGAAATAGTGGGGTTGAGAAGCCTTAAATGCACAGAGGAGACACTTGAAGATGACGTGGCAAACAGTTAGGCACCAGCAGAGGACTCCAGGTCAGAGCACTGGTGAAGAAAGAAGCTTTCAGAGGAGGAAGCTTGTCTCAGCAGAGGCATTTGGGATTGAAGACAGAAGGAGAAATGGATAGAGAGGACAAGATTGGAATAGCCACAAGTTTACTAGAGCATGGAAAATACAGTATACTGCTCTTACAGCCCAATCCTATCTAACAGCCCAATACTAAATAACTCTCTGTGCGCCAATGCAGCTACTGCTGTATCCTGCGGAGGGGGGGGGAGGTTCGCATGTTGAGCCCTCCTCGGGATAAGGGAACTGGGAAGCCCCAGCAACCGCCATGGCTGGGCCTGTGCTTGCTCTGTAGTGGCGCACGTCCATGTTGACATGCGAAGGCAGATCAGGCCTGAGAAGGGGGTTAGGATTTGGCAGGCACCACTACCACCAAACTCACCCCCTTCCCAGCCCCATCACCTCCGCTTTCTGCCCACCCCTCCCCGTTCCACTCTTTCCCCACCTCCCTCCCGACACCTGCACTGCCTTACCTGCTCCAACTAATGTCTGGCATCCGTCTTCGCCTGGACACCACTTACGTGCAGTCAGGCTGCGCACACTGGCACTGTCACATTCGCAACATCCATAACACTTCTTACACCAGCGGAACACGCGTTCTACTGGTGTAAAAACAGCCATTAGAATTGGGCTGCAAACCACCCCTCGCAGATGCAGCCATACCACCAGAGTGTACACTGCATCCTGCAGGGGAGGGGGCAGTCCCGGAAGTCTCCTCCAGGGAAAGGAACATTTGTTCCCTTGCCCCAGAGTAAGCCTCTGCTGCTATGGAAACTGACGATCTCAGGCTTAGGCCTCAGTTATCTCATGCCCTTGCTAACTTTTACTGAATGAATATCAATTTGGTGATACCAGAAAACAATGGCACCACTTATATGTGACCACATTTTATTTAATTCATTCATTCCTCTGAATAAATATAAGCAAAATTATAGATGAAATATGATTGGTTCTTTCAAGTTCATCTACACCTGCTACATCTTTGTTTTATGTTACCCACTTTGGGCAACTGCTATAGCACAGAAACAGTGGGATATACTGTAAATGTACAAAGAAACAATGTTTATGGGGTTTCCAGTAACAAGCCATGAAAATCTGCATGTCTCTTTATACTGTAAATGTCTACAATAATAGTAAATTCAGCTATCTTTCTACTAACTGTATTGTTAATACTATTGTTCTGTTAATACTATTGTACTGTATTGTTAAAACTATTGTTAATACTATTGTATTGTAAAGTTAATATCTTTGGGGTGGGGTGGGGGAGGTATTCAGGGATAGCTACTTTTTGCTTAGTTTACCCTGCAACATAACAACTGCAGCTCTGAAATGTTAGGAGAATACCATGTATCAGATCAGAGACTACTGGATAATGGCAAACTGGTTTTTGCTTTGAGTCAGAAAAAGTTGTGTTATAGAGAGAGCTAGCAGCCTATCACGTAATACTGTTGTGTACTTGTGTCCAGCTTTACCTCCTCAATATGCGGTAGTAAGGTTTAGAAATATTGGTAGTTTTTTCCATGTTAAAACCAATTCAAAAGAACACCATCTTCATTTGGCTCAAATCATTGACTGTGGTCTCCATTGGCTGTCTGGAGGTACCTCCTTCTTACCCACTAGAAGATCTACATGCCAGTATTGTTATGCCAAGTAAGGTGTCATCATAATGGAACAATGATAAGTTGGGTGGTAACATTTTATGTATTTGTTAGGAGGGGCAAGCAGGTCTGGCTCAGTTGGGAGAGTTGCTGCCTCATAAGCCTGAAGATTGGTGAACGGCAGTTCGAGACACGCTGCTGACAAAAAGCTGTGAAACCCTCTGTGAGGAGAGATAAAGCTACCAGCTGTGTTGTTCAAGTGTGGGAGGCGAAGGTCAGAGTGAGGCCAGACTGCAAAGGATACCATCCGGAATGCAGTTGTTCATGAAAGATTGGACATTTATATATTGTAAAGACCCCCATTTGGGGGTTTGAGGAATCCTGCCCATGTAAGCCGCCTTGGATTAAAGTCTGAGGAGAAATCCAAATACCAAGAAAGGCGGTATATAAATACTGTATATTATATATTGTTGTTGTTGTTGTTCAATTTCTATCCCACCTCTTTTCCCAATGGAAGCTTAAATGGCATGGACCGCAGCAGAACATAGGCAATTGCAGTTCAGTGTGAGGGTTGAACAGCTGAAATGCAGTTGTCTAGGAAACTGGAGGAGTAGCATTTCGCTCACCTCTAGCTATATCTGCAGTCATCAAGGTCATGTGATAAAGGTTTGATGGGAAAAGGAAAAAAAATGGAGAAATGGTGTGGAAGAGAGGCTCATTCCAAATGTAGAGATAGGTGAAGTCCTGCTCATTAAGACAGCCTGGAAAAAAGATAGAAAGAAAAGCACCCTAACTTCCTTGGAATGAAGTTGTGCATATAGAGGTTATGAGGAATAGAGCAGTATTCTTTTTTCTGTACAATCACCATCACATTCCTGACCCACCTCCAAACCCAACCCAAAAAGTATAAAATTGAAGATGATCTCTGGTTCACTCAAATCAGGTCAGGGTACTTAAACTGCAGAATAGCAATCAATTAGTTTATCATTAATCAGATAATTTTGGGTTTCTTGAATAATATGAAGTGAAAAGTAGAAATAACTTGCAGTATCATTTTCAGGAACCATCTCTCAGCTTTATAAACTAATCCTTCTCTAATGGCCCTTTTTAATGTAATTTATAGGTTCATCATTACCCTTTTTGTATTAGTAATTATTTCTAAAATACCAAAGAACCATCTTTTCTCTCAAGGTTCTTCTATGTGCCTGATTTACAGCTAGTCTCATGTTGGGCTCTGTCTTTCTGAGGTTTGACATTTCAAAATATTTATAGCTCTTTTACATTAATGCCTTTCTCATGAATCTGAAGGTGACCGTTATTTCTTTCATCTTGTTGCAATTAAATGGATCAACTTTGGCTTTATTATTTCCACTATTTATCTGTACAGCACATTAAAAAAAATTCAAATTAGCAAATGACATGGTGCAATGTGTGAAGAACAATTGCATATTTCTTAAAAACACAGGCCACCCTTGATGCATTGGCTAAGAAACTGTTCCAAGCGAAAGCGCAAAATCTTTAATATTTTATTGATCAGATCTAAACCTTCTGCCCAAAGTGGCAATTAAATTTCAATTAAACTGACTGAAAGCATCATATTAAATTTCAGCACTTTACGAGCTATCAGATAATGCTGCAGGACAAATCTTTAGTATGATCACACTCTTTTCAAATTATATTATCCTGTTCATTCACAATAAAAGTGACAGTTTTAGGTATACTTTCAATATTTCTTAAATATAAGCTCTCTAATGAACACATTTTATTGCCTTTAAATCAATTATTATTGGATATTTTAATAAAGTGAATTGAGCACTTTGTTTTACACACTGCTTAGAAGTTATTATATTTTGCAGACAGCACAGCAAAGGACTGTACTGGGATGATAGAAATATCCAAATACCTAACATTGCATTATAAATTTAATCAGCTGCTTACAATGGCGAATATGCTGCCTTGCATTTCACCACACTTCACCATGCAATATATTAATTAATAACAGATTAGCTCTTCAAGATTTGGATCTCAAGCCTTCCAGTACACCTCTTGCATTAATGAGATAAGGTTAAGATAATATAACTGAATTACTGAAATAAAACACTGAAGAGGCTTTAAAGATATTATTGCATATTAAGTCTCACACTTTATTACTGTATCAACCCTTAGTCCCATGGCTATGTGCAATGTATCAGCATTTAACCTATCTAATAAAGACCTAGCTGTAGAGAGAAGGTGCTCTACATTGCTTTTAATTGAACATATACATAAGGTCAATAAAGTTTGAAAAATACAGGAAATGTACAATGCAGCTAAAATGAGGCATCAGGCAAATTTTCAGAAACAATCAGGTTCTGCAGATACTGGAGATGCAGAAAAGAACAAAATTCTATTACTTTTGTCAGTGGAATACACAGCGTGTTGACAAGATGTTCTGATTTTAAAGATGACGCTAAAAACAATTACGCACGCACACACATACGCACGCACACACAGAAGAGCACAGTATTGATTTGCAATATTTTCCCATTACATTAATGTCATCCTATGTGGGTGTTGCCACACTCTCCTCTCGTCCATTGGAGGTTCTCAGAAAGGGCACCACTTGCAGAATAGCTGCTTCCCCTACAGGGGTACAGAACATACCAGTCAGTGCCATGCTAAGGCTAAAATATAATAGAACAGCAGGTCAGATGAAAAATACCACGACAGGGAGTGTCTAGCTCTCCAGGGAAGCTTCCCTGTTTCTTTCATTCCAACATCCTTTGTGTCTTTTGTTGTCTTTTTAAAAGTACTGCAAATTTTTCAAGAATCAAAAAGTCACCCTCCCCTACTTTTGAAGTTAATGAAAGTCAAAGAACAGCAATGGATATAAATGGGGGACTGTGTTAAGACATTCCTTGTTGCTGTCACGTTAGAGAAAGATTCCAAACTAAGGTGTATATTTTGTTGATAACAATCACAGCTTTTCAAAGATAAGATTACTTTGTGTGAATAAGTATGTTTTGTTTTCATTATCAGTAAACATCTCTTTTTCACTCCACTATATTTCACCCTTGGGAACAGAGTGAAGAAAATCAGACATTTCAGAGAACAGGAAAAGGGACTTTTCAACCTAGTGAAGCTGTGCAGTATAACTGGCTGCAGTGAAGGGCATTTTCGCACATGACTCTAAAAGCACTTCTTGCAGTTCCCGCATCTGAAAAGTGGATGTAAATCCCACATGGACTAAATAAACATTCACTTGAAAAATGGCACACCGTTTCATTCTGTCCCTCTTTAATTGAATTCACACATGCACACCAATAGAGTAATTGGAGGGGGGGGTCTAAAAACTTTCCTTTTTCATTTCCTTCTTAGTTCTACTGTTTGTTTTAGCTTGAGTTACTTCGTTTATATTTTTCACTCTTCTGTGGGACGTTAAATGTGTTTATTGTTAATAAACAATACTTCTGTTCATTTTTTTTTTAATTTTTGTGCTGCCGTTATTTGTGATTGTATGAATTTTGTAAGCCACCTTAGGTGCCGCAGTAATGGGGGGGGCAAGGTATAAATACTTAAAATGAAAAAAATACAGTTGTGGTGGCACTGCCAGCGTGAGATGTGAAACTGCCTTGTTTTGATGGTTGCGTTGTAGGAGGCCAGCCCTTCAAATTCTTAGTCCTCAAAACGTGGAATCCATTCCCACTGATTTCAGTGGAACTCACTTCCTAGTTAGAGATGCCAGTAATCTGGATAACATCAACATCATGTTGCCCCTTTCAGACACAGAAATTATATATGGATGAACCGCAGTGTTGCCCTCACTGAAAAACTCCAGTACATATGCAGAGAGCTCTATATGAGGAGGGGTGTCCCATTTTCTTCAGTTTTGGGAAATTCTCCCTGCATGCAGTCTGGATGCTGTTGGCATTAGTGCTTGTTATTCTAAGATATAAGATAGTTTCTTAGGAATTCTAAGACAAAAGCCACACACTGCTGAATTCCTAAAGAAACTACTACAGAAACTCGGCCCCATTGATTTGCCGTGTAGCAAATCTTTTTTGGATGCAACATAATAGCCACATTTCTGCCATCTTCCCTTAGGAGTCCTAAAACTGCATCTGACACCCACCTCCCCTTCCCACTTCCTATGTAGGAAGTGTCATTGAAATCAATGGGACATCCTTCAACGTAAATATGTGTAGGACTGGAGTATTAATCAGAAAAGCTAAACTGAGACCAACATCAATCGTACTGCAATTATGCATCTCTGGTGAGCATGCAAGATTTCTTGCTGATACCAAAGAAAGAGCTATGAATACTGGTCAGGTATCTGTATTTGAATTCGCCTCTGTTCTACACACACTGCATCACAAAGGCTGATCCACAGTCCCACAGTGCAGAATGCAATCCATCAGTTTCTCTATAAACTCAAGAATATATATCTGGCTAAACCTATCTGAAATGAGATGCAGCATTAGCCATATGGAAGGCCTCAGCAAGGCGGGCAATAAAAGGAGATATACTATAGTACCTGACATCAGATTGTTTCAAGCTTAATTTCAGTAAAGTAATAAGGTCAGGGAGAGAAATGTTCAGTGATGCACAGATTGATAGTAAGAAATGGAAAGGATGGAATTCTGTGTGGATTTAAACCTTTTTTTTTCCAACTTCCATTGAGGCCAAAGAGGTGTACCCAGACCATAATCTCTGCAGATCTGTACACATAATGGGGTGGTGGAAAAGGGGAGAACAGGGCAGCATGCTTAAAATATGAGAAAACATGCTTTGCTGTTGGCGTTTAAGGGAGTTGTCTTTCCTCTTCAAGAATAAATGCGATGTGCATTGATTAAAATGCATGGCCTGTGCGTGTGTACACATGCATGTGCACATACAGTACAGATTGTATTCTGCAATTATGGCTATATTGTTTGCTGCCACTGGAAATGTGCATGCACTCTAAAGCCTCTAAATGAGCTCTATGTGCGCACACTCGTCTAAATGCACTCTAAAGCCTGTTAAAAAGTAAAGGACTTCTCGTACACCACTAAACTGTCCCAAGTCATATGCATTCTTCACTAGTCCAGCAGATCGTCCACTCTCCAACTGAGGCTGCTTCAAACCTGGGAATTTCCAGTGCCTGTCAGTATGCCTGGTTTCCAAATGACGTTGAGGAAAGGGAATTCATCTGAGAGGTTTCATACATTTCTGAGTGAATGTTCAGAGTCTCCAGATGACAATATGTTAAATATGTGGTTAATGCTGTCAACTCGTGCACATTCTGCATGCCTTCACATGAATACGCTCAATTGCCAGAGTTTATACACAAGCTTCATTCAACTCATACTTTCACCATACATGTATGAATTCATGGACACACATCACTGTACTCTGTACGACAAGGTGCCATCATGTCCTCTCTAGTTTTTATTATCTAAATGCATCTCCTGAGGTCCAAAGATTTGGAGAATGAATCAATAACTGATCAAACCCAACTATATTTTCCTTTACCAATTGCGTAGCTAGCCCGCCGCAACGGGTGAGCCAATGACGCGTTTCACGTCATCATCCCGTCCCCTGCACTCCTGGAAGGCTTTATTTCAAGCCATCCGGGACTCAGGGTGGGCAGGAGGGCCCCAAAACCATGCCGTTTTCAGCACGTCTATGCTCCGTGGCTGCAAACGCAGCCCTCCGGTTGCAAAAAAGCAGCTGCAGAGCACAAAAATCCCACCACAGCTCCTCCTCACAAGGAGACCATGGCTGTCACCCAGGGGCAAAGCATCCCCCCGGTCCTCCCTTAGCGATGCCATTGTCCTTTACTGCAAGTTTGCGAGCAATCGTTGAAATACAAATTAGTAACTAGCTGCTATCATGGAACAGTTCAGGGCAAATACATTGAAATTGAAATTGAATTCAATACATTGAAATCCTGATAAAAGTGTTCATGGTAGGAAAGCTGAGAGATGAAGGGATGGTTGGGTTTCACCTGTCCTTCAAAGTATTACATTCCCACTGAAGGAGTAGGTGCATGGTCTTGGAATACTCCTGAACTCTGTGGCAGCAGTGGCAAGGAGTGATTTTTTTTACCATCTCACGGCCCAATCCTATGGATAGTTTACGCCATCAGAGTGAGTGTTCCAGCAGCATAAACAGCTTAACAGCTGTCGCAAATGCAACAGCGCCAGCGCAAGTAGTGTCTCGCTGCAAGTGGCAAGCAGCCATGTCCACATGACAATGGACAGCAGTCACCCGTCAGATCACACAGGGGTCGGGATGGAGGGTGGGGAGGGTGTGGAATGGAGTGGGCAGAATGGGGAGGCAATGGGGGGAGGAGGGCAGATAAGGCCCGGGAAGGAGGCAGGTTCAGCGGCAGCAGCGCCTGCCAAATCTTAACCCCCTTCTCAGGCCGAAATGCCTTCATTGGTCAATGCAGACTTGCGCCAGTGATATCGCTGGTGCAGGTCCCATGGTGGCAGAATGGGCTTACCCAGGGGGAAGGTAACAAATGTTCCCTTCCCTCGAAGAGGCCTCAACATGCCAAGACTGCCCCACAGGATATAGCGGACGCCATGTTGGTGTTGCTGAATCGCCATGTAGGAGTTAGGTAGGATTGGGCTTTTAGAAGGGTAAGCCAGCAGAGGTCTTTCCTCTCTGATAAGCATTCAACCATCATCATCCACGACTTGCAACTGCCTGTTTAGATTGTTGTTGTTCAGTCGTTAAGTCGTGTCCGACCCTTCGTGATCCCATGAACCATATCCCGCCAGGCCTTCCTGTCCTCCACTATCTTCCTGAGTTCGCTCATTTTCATGTTTGTTGCATCGGTGATGCTGTCTAACCATCTCATCCTCGGCCTTCCCCTTCTCCTTTTGCCTTCAATCTTTCCCAGCATCAGCGTCTTCTCCAGAGAGTCCTCTCTTCGCATTAGGTGGCCAAAATATTTGAGTTTCAGCCTTAGTACCTGTCCTTCCAGGGAACAGTCAGGCTTGATTTCATTTAGAATTGACTGATTTGATCTCCTAGCAGTCCAAGGGACTCTCAGGAGTCTTCTCCAGCACCACAGTTCAAAAACTGTTTAGATTACTATGCACTTTTGAAAATGAACCAGACCAGGGGTATTGGCTGCTGCCACAGATACTACCCCATTCCTGGTCTCAAGCTGCCCCCTCCCCACACCATTCTCTACCCCGTTCCTCCCCCTCATTCTGCCCACTCCCGCCCACCGCCTGCACTGACTAACCAGCGCCGGGACTCCTTTCCAGGCCACTGGAGCGCAGCTACGGCCACTCGTGGTGGCGGCCCAGCCAGGCTGAACGGCATGTTGCATTTCAATGGCTTATCGGTAAATATACACCCTCCCGCACTCACAGGGGATTCAATATACACCAGCTGGGGGTCTTTTATCTTTCACAGAATGTAGTACAACCAAAGGAAGTGTGGCTACTAGGGTGAAAGAGCATGAACGCCACTGCCGGCTGGAGCAAAATGACAAATCAGCAGTGGCAGAACATGCAGTAAAAGCAGGGCACCAAATAAAATGTGAGAAAACTCAGGTACTCTCTTTTGATCAATCATATTACATCAGAATTTACAGAGAAGCCATTGAAATACAAAAGAACCATTTTAACATCAATAGGGGAAAAAAGAGACGCTTAGTATCAGCAATACGCTCGAACACACAAAAATCTTGAATTTTGACAGTGGCAGAAGCAGCCCAAGAAAAGAGAATAATAACGAAGAGGGGCAGGCAAAGAAATGTGTGTGCACCTTTAAGAAACTGAAGGAAGGTGAGCATTCAGTTACATAGGCAGTTGACACCTGGGGTTAACTGAACAGAGGATAGCTACTTGTACCCTTGGCAATGCTTCCCAGAGATGGAGGCGAAACGTTGGATTTCTTGATGGTTTTTTAATGAACCCGAGTAATGCTTTAAACTCTCTTGATTCTTCCAGCCGCAAAAGCCTTAGCACAAGAATGGAATCCATCTCCACTCTCATGCTTTCTGAAGCATCAGCCTGTTTGGCATGTAACAGTGATAAAAAAAAAAAAAATCTGTCCACAACAGTGTTTACTTCTAGATGGTAGGCCATTACTGAAGCCCAATGTTAGATGGGATGCATGTCATATCTACATCATGGGAAGCCTTTAAGGGCATGTGGTAAAACTCTTTTAAGAACCATAAGAAGAAAATGAACTCCAACACAACAGGAAAAAAATATACCACCAAGATGGGCAGATGATTGTTTTCCCCTTCTTCTCTAAAATGTTTTTGTGATGTATGAAACTTGTGCAGTTGAAAGCTTTGATGCACACATGAAGGTCTTCTGTCCATGCATCCCCATGCCCCTTCCATTTCAGTGGAAGGGGCAACATTGTGCAGGATTCGCTTTTTATGTGCACTTCTTTCTCTACTGAAAGAATTGAGGAAACTTGCTCGTGATTTGAATATAAGGCAGATCAGAATATGTGTAAGTATTACTCTGCTAAATAAAAACTGCACATGGTTGTCGCTGGTTGTTGCTTTCCAGCTCATGACTCACATTTGTTATTTCTCTGACCTCTCCAGTTTCATATCCATCGCAGATGTAGAACAGGTGCCAGGAGTTTAATTTTTGTATCATGCCTTTATACCTATTTGCCAAATCATTTTTAAGAATGTAATTTACATACATGGGCAGGCTTTCCTAACCCCCCTAATGTTTTTTTTTTTTACAATATATAAATGTAACCTTTAATTGTACTTACTTGGAAGAAAATGTTATCCCTTCCTTTGTTGTCTCTGTCTCCCTTGCCTGACTCTCTTCTCTCTTTGTTGTCTTCCATGCTGTTAAAATTCAGATTGTGAGTTTCTTGGGGGAAGGATCTTTCCTTTTTGCTCTAGTTTGTACAGCACCATGTATTGTTGATGGTGAAATCATCAGCATCAATGAGTTTTATTTCTTGGTAAATGTGTTTAGGTCTGGAGTATTATTTGGAAGCAAGTCCCATTGAAATCAATGGGATTTACTCCCAAGTAGATGTGTTTAAGATCTGATCTGAATGGTAGTCATAACATCAATGGGAAGATACACTTCAATTTCTGCTGTACAAGTTCATGTCTGTTTTCTTTTCAGGAGAAGACCAATGTTTGCCTATTTATTGCAAGCCATTTGACCATATATTTCCTCCCACTTAATCCAATTGTAAAGTAAGGCAATTTCCTGGGTTAATCCTAATTTTCAAATGCAAAGATCCAAGCAGTTTAACTCAGTGTGCCATGTTTTAAAAGGTTTTTTTCAGTCTTTTGCTCATAATAAATTACATGCATCCTCATCCCTTATCATTCCACCTGTTCTGAACTAAAGCTAAGGTGTTCATGTTAGAGGATTTCTCACACACACACACACACACACACACACACACACACACACACACACACACACACACACACACACACACACAAAACATCTAAATGATTGGTGACAAATTAATGTTCACATTATTAATAGTCACATCCTAAAGCTATTTTGGGGAAAACATTACACTTTCCTCTATTTATATCCCATGTGTCTGTCCTCTGTCATTGTCTTCCTCTTTAATCTTGTTTGAGTGTATGGCTCATTCGTCCTTATTTTATTGACTCAATCACAGGCACACTGTCACTTTTTATAAAATGGTCACTGCAGAATCACATCAAGCAAATTCTTGATTCCTCAGTCAGTAATTTAGTGCCTTTATGGAATTGCAATTTCAGGGCTCACTGCTTGTTTTTCTAAAATGTACTTTAGGAATTAGTTACTCCAGCCACAAATCAGTTGAATTTATGCACAGTTGTAATACAGTTTATGGCCTCATGGTACATTGCTTCAAAAACAGCAGATGTGAAATTATGATAAATATAATGAGTGTTTTTTTTGCCTGATCTACTGGAGTAGAGAAGGATCTGGAGCGTGTTTACCTATCCCATACAGTACATTTAATGTCTTAGTCAGGACTCCTGACAAAGGCTGATTAATGTCCTCATCTCTTTTATTAAAGATAAGAGTAGCGCTGCAGTCAGGAGATAGAAAGCACACCATAAATCTTCGTAAAATGAGCAGTCAAATAATCACTCATCAGAAATAAAATCTACATACATTAACACTAACACTCAGTCTACCGTGTGCACAGCCATATAAAGAAGAAGAAGCAGCAGCAAAACGAGAACGGTTTCTTGAAGTTCTAATCTCAAGTAGTCCTTTAAGTATAATGTTACCATTCCCGTAACCTGGATGCAAAAGCTGGCATTTGAAAGCACATGTGAAAGGACCAGATGCTTCGTCATTACATTAAGAGCATGAAGCAGGCAACAATTAAGCGATTCACTGGGAAGACATAATGCTGATCTATGCTCGCAATTAATCACGGAATACATTAGACAATGATGGGTGACCTACAAATTTTTGACAAAATAATTTTTCATCATGTTGGCGATTTCTTAGCCTAATATGCCTGCAAGCCACAGAGTCCAAACCTGTCATTTATTCCATCTCTCCTTGACAGGCAGCAACCTGTCTTCCAGACAAAATGAACATTATCTGGGCTCACTAGACATTTAGTGCAGGGCTTAGCTTATGACTAATGATAATAGGCAGACAGCAATGTTAGAGTCTGAAATAATGTTCTCTTTGTTAAAGAAATTTCTTGAGGTAGATTTTTTTTCCTGAAGACACAGAAAGATAAAAACTAATTTCCCATGTTTTTTAAAATATATATGTAACGCATCTTTTAAAAATACACTTGTGCCCCCTAAAAAGATGCTATTCGGTTTTTCGTTAGTACAGAATATTATTAGAATCTGGGCTTTGGATGATGCACAGAGATGAGGACTCAATTGTAAAAGGAATTTCATTGATTCATAGAGTTTGAAATCTGCATAGCTGGCCTTTGAGTTTGCAGGATCAGAGGCAACATCTCGGCACTGGGCATCTTTGAAACATTAATGAGCATGGCAAATCAATAAAATCTTTTGGCGCTTTGCCATATCCTGAAGCAAGCCCAAAATGGGAGCAAGGGAAATGCTGCATTAACCATCTGCTTGCCAAGCTCCTTCGAGAAGTATTGGTCCCTTGGAGGAAACCAAAGATCCTGCAATGCAGGACCCTCCTGCAGGTTCAGTTATTGCAGAGGTTCTCAACCAGTTGTACTGGTACTACCAGTGGTACTTCAGTCGACTGCTGGTGGTACTCAGACTGCTGGAGTACCAAACCCCTGCTCCGATGTGGCGCTTTCAGCGGTGCATTTTCACTCCCGAGAGGCTCCTGCCTTTGGCCAAGCCTCTCGGGAATGCTGAGAAGGTCTCATCCACCTGACTAAAGTCTCCTCCCTGTGTTTTCTGACCTCTGAAAACCTGAAAACCTGGAAGTAACTGGTGATGATGTCATCGCCAGTCACTTGGCCAGGAAGGGGTTGAGAACCCCTGAGCTATTGCATTCCCGCTAACAATATGTTTCTGAACCAACCTGTTTGCATTTCCTTTTCCAGTCAGAGAGAGAGAGAGAGAGAGAGAGAGAGAGAGAGAGAGAGAGAGGTTAAACATGGATTTTTCATCTGTGCAGAGTGTTTAGATGTTCACTGTAACATTTTGTTTATTGGACTGTTGTGCAGTTCTGCCCAGCACTCTCTGTTTAGTGGTGGCAAATGTAAACAACTTGGCTATCCTGGACAAGTGAAGGTGGAGGAGAAGCAATAAAGTTTATTCCCAGGAAAGGCAATGCTGCTCATTTGGTCTTGCAACCTGCTACCTGCAGTAAGATAGAGAAGATGGAATACTTAGGCCCACCAAAGGGTCAGCAGAGACATGAGAAGCAGAAACTCAGGCTTCTTGGGAAGGGTAACTGGAAGGTAACTGGAGATCAAAAGTCTGGTGAAAAGCTAGGAGCCACAGAGGAAGGGGAATAAACAAGAATAGGCTGTAGTGTAGACTATGGCCCCAAAACACTTTTGGGATGCACAAATAATTGTTACTATACTCTTCTTTGGAGAACTTGGGACTTATTTATTTGAGAATGTTTATTTTATGTTGCTTTATTACATTTCATTCAATGTTAAGACTATTATTATTATTATTATTATTATTATTATTCATTTATAGCACCATCCATGTACACGGCACTTTACACAAAACGAGAAGACAGATCCCCCATGCAAGTAACTCTGTGCAATACTAGACATGTGCCTAAACATGCAACACCTAAAGAGAGATTTTTTTAATTACACATGTGGGGGGGGGCTGCAAACCCCAGCAAAATCCTGGTAGGGTGGGGGCTTCAATACTTTGCCCCTGCCATAGATTTGATCCCAATTGCAGGCCCCCATGGTCTATTTTTAGTTTTAAAGACCTTTCATTAGCATTTTTAAACCAAAAACATGGGACTCAAAACCACTCCAGGGGCAAAGTATTAAATCCTCCCTACCCCCTGCCATACTTTTGCTAGACATTGCACACATACCTCACATGCACTATTATTACCAACAAACTTTCCCCTATCCTCTTTGACTTTCTTGCATGTTGACCACCTATCTAGTTTGACCCTTACAGTCCAGTTAGAGACAAAAGGAGACAACACAGTAAGCAGCAAGAAATAGGGACAAGACAAAGCGGGGATTAACATGTGGTTACTTCAATTGCATGTACTTAAACTTAGTTACAGTGTGAACAAGGTCTTAAGTGAAAAGAGGGTTGTATTAGGGTCAAAGCACATGCTTTCAACTGAAGTTTTTTTCCTATGCACATAGTGCAGGGGGCGTGGCCTGTATTGCAACCATGGTGGGGTAACTTGTTAAAGCTCCCCTCCCCATCATCAACACAGTTTTGCTGTACAGGTACCCCCCCCCCATCTGCGTTCCTTGAAACCACAGTTTCACTTACCTGCGGTTCTCAAATCACAAATCCCCCCTCCCCCTTGTACTAATAAATCACCTCTCATCATCTGCAAACGCTGTGCAAAAGGTAGCATTTTCTTCCTTTCACTTTGGAACAGGAAACAAAGAACAAGAACCTAGACTCATGCACTACGTAGACTCAATAGCCACAGGGGGTAGTTGTGAGAACGCTTACAGGAAGTGGACAGCAGAGAATTGTATTATTGTTATTGTTGAAACCAGAGGTTGTGTTTTATAATTCAAAACTTCTCCAAAAATGGGGAGGGAAGAGGTTCTTGGTGACATCATGAGGAACCAGCCAATCAGCTCTGTGTACAACCAGCTTCTGCTGAAAACTTGGTTTTGTAAGAGCAAAACAGGTCTGGAAAGTTTGTGTCTGTCTCTTTCACCGCAAAAAGCTTCTCACAGCATCTGAGAATGAAGCAGTAAGCACCCAGACTGAAACTAAAACAACCTGACTCTCATCTTCCTTCTCTAGGTCCCAACTAATAGCCTGGGCTTAGGTGCTTGTTTCCTTTGAAAATTCCAGCCTACACATAAAACCAAACATTGAGACTATTACTACTAGGTAAGAATAAAAGCACAGAAAAAGCACGGTTTCAGTGCTTCACAGAGTTCACAGAGTTTAATGCCATACTGCTCCACACTGAAAGAATCACCATTTAAGAATCAACTTCTGCTTCTGTTTCACTTTGGTCAACAGGAGGTCATCATAACCTGTCATGGAAGACCACTATGTGGTTTTATTTTTGGTTATGGCCTTGATATCAATGAGTAATGGTGTCCAAATTATCTTTGTTCTTATTCTTATGAAGAACATTTACAGTATATCGGTATACCCCTTTTCAGTGATGTGGTTTTGGCTCTGAGTCTTGAGTCAAGTCTCAAGTCTTTGGCTCCGAGTCTCGAGTCTAAGTCTCGAGTCAATTAAAAAAAAATCTTGTTTTTACCTTTGGGCGCCTCTGCATGCCAAACTGCTGTGTTTTCTTGCAAAGCAAAATCACACTCCAGGAGGCACTTCCTGGTTGCACGACTCCCTCCCTTCCCCCAGATTCATGCTAGAATGCATTGCATAATGCATTCTGGGTCGACCTTAGGGGAAGGGAGGAATTGCGCAACCAGGAAGTGCCTCCTGGAGCATGATTTCATTTTGTAAAAGCAAGAAAACACAGCAAAGGTAAAAACAAGATTAAAAAAAAAACTTTTAAAAACTCCCTATTGCCCCCCCGGTGACTAGAATCGCGACTCACTCAAAAAGGGGCCAAGTCGCGCATCCGAGTCAGTCGCTCGTGGGACCCGAGTTGAGTCAGAGTCAAGTTGCAGCATCAACTTAAGTCGAACTTGAGAACAAGTCCCGCGACCCTACCACTTTTCAACAAAAAGCAATTCACAGAGCAGTTTAAATAAACAAGTAAATAAATGGTTCCCTGTCCACAAAGGGCTCACAATCTAAAAAAATCATCTGCAGACTTGCTCTCATTTTGCTCAACATCCTGATACACCATTGATGGGCTTTCCCATCTTTATTGCTACCATTCCTTTTCTCTGTTATATCCGTCTTTGCATTGGGAAATGGTGTTGCAATGAATGTTATAGAACGTCTACAACTGAAATGGGAGCCAAAGAGCGTACCCACCAAGCCAAAGGCGGTTTCGCCAATGACTGCCTCCACATGTTCAGCTTTGTACCCTGAGCATGCAGAGAGAGCAAGAGCTACTCATCTGACAGCAATGTGTGCACAGACTGCATATACTTGTCATCACATTGGCAACGAGCGCAAATCAAGGACATCCTTCAGACAATGAAATAGCTAAAGTGGCTATGGGCCAGCAATGTCATAAAACATGAACTTGTGGAACGTGAGCTGTCATTTATTTCATACCAATTTGCATCCTTATTTATTTATTTATCTCCCCGAAACCCAGTACAATGGAAACAATAAGAGGAAGATTCAACTGGCAGAGGTCTCACCTCTATTTTGTATAATTTGATGCTTAAAAGCCTACAAGTAAAACATGTAAATATATGCAGACCTGAGAGTAGGCCCTCCGTATGGAAATTATTGAGAAGAATGGAGGAAACCACAGGCCATAAAGAACATCGTAATGGCTATAAACACTTAGGAATGGACTGAAGATACATGTAGTCTCCTTGAATAAATGCAGTTGTTGGTATTCTGGAAGATACACAGTTTCGTTCCACATGAGAAGGGTTTATGCTGGCATTTGATCACAGGAATCTTCTTATGTCCATGCCTTCTCACCAATTCTGGAAGCTGCTGCTGGTTCAAGCAGACTTACTCCCCATACTATTTACGCACATGTATAGAGCTTTGATTCCTTGTCAGTTGCACTTCTGAACCAAGAGTCATTTTCAAGCCACTGCCCTTTGCTATCCATTAAGCACCACTGTGAAGGAGCACAGGTATGTTCTGGCTAAGTACTAATTTTCCTCAGCAGCTGAAGGTGAGAGGAAAGAGATGACATGAAAATACCAAAATTATAGTCAGTAGAGATGCACAAGAATAAAAGGTGGAAAGACAAGGCATGCAAGTTCAGTGGGAATGTCAAGAAAATGTGTATGAAATCACACGAAGGGACAAGAAAATGTTAAAGTGTTATTAGGGATTTGCATGTCACTGGCAATATTTTAGCATAGCTGTGTGTATCATCCATGTGAATTTCTCAGCTTTCTTTCTGAACTAATTGTGTTAGACTGTCCTCTAACAATTCTGGAGAGCAATTTTGCCTTCTCGTTTTTATTTAACACACACACACACACACACACACACACACACACACACACACAAATCTGAGCTAAACATACTTGGGTTGCTGAAGTCTGTAGAGATAACCAGCTCTTGTCTAAAGCAGGAGCGATATTCAGAGGCATGCTTCTCTTTTGCATATCCAATGCCAGCCATTCCTCAGTCCTAAAGTAGGGATAGTATACATATGTCTGTCAAATACTGTAGGGGCCACTATAAAAGCTCCCAGTGGCACGTGACTGCACATAGTAGACCACACGTGCTTGCCATACCAGCCAAGTGACTTTCTCCACTATTATGTTTGTTGTTGTTGTTCAGTCGTTAAGTCGTGTCCGACCCTTCGTGATCCCATGAACCATATCCTGCCAGGCCTTCCTGTCCTCCACTATCTTCCTGAGTTCGCTCATTTTCATGTTTGTTGCATCGGTGATGCTGTCTAACCATCTCATCCTTGGCCTTCCCCTTCTCCTTTTGCCTTCAATCTTTCCTAGCATCAGAGTCTTTTCCAGAGAGTCCTCTCTTCGCATTAGGTGGCCAAAATATTTGAGTTTCAGCCTTAGTACCTGTCCTTCCAGGGAACAGTCAGGGTTGATTTCATTTAGAATTGACTGATTTGATCTCCTAGCAGTCCAAGGGACTCTCAGGAGTCTTCTCCAGCACCACAGTTCAAAAGCATCTATTCTTCGGCGCTCAGCCTTCCTTATGGTCCAACTCTCGCAACCATACATTGCTACTGGGAACACCATCGCCCTGACTATGCGAACTTTTGTTGGCATGGTGATATCTCTGCTTTTTATTATGCTGTCTAAGTTTGCCATAGCTTTCCTTCCAAGGAGTAAGCGTCTTTTAATTTCATGGCTGCTGTCTCCGTCTGCAGTGATCTTGGAGCCCAGAAAAGTAAAATCTGTTACTGCTTCCATTTCTGCCCCTTCTATTTGCCAGGAATTGATGGGACCCGATGCCATGATCTTAGTTTTATTAATGTTGAGTTTCAAGCCAACTTTTGCACTGTCCTCTTTCACTCTCATCAAGAGGCTCTTTAGTTCTTCTTCACTTTCTGCCATTAGGGTGGTATCGTCTGCATATCTGAGGTTGTTGATATTTCTCCCGGCAATCTTGATTCCGGCTTGCGATTCATTCAGCCCTGCATTTCTCATAATGTACTCTGCATATAAGTTAAATAAGCAGGGTGACAATATACAGCCTTGTCGTACTCCCTTCCCAATTTTGAACCAATCAGTTGTTCCATGGCCGGTTCGAACTGTTGCTTCTTGACCCGCATACAGGTTTCTCAGGAGACAGGTAAGGTGGTCTGGTACCCCCATCTCTTTAAGAATTTGCCACAGTTTGTTGTGATCCACACAATCAAAGGCTTTTGCGTAGTCAATGAAGCAGAAGTAGGTGTTTTTTTGGAACTCTCGTGCTTTCTCCATGATCCACCGCATGTTGGCAATTTGATCTCTAGTTCCTCTGCCTCTTCGAAACCCAGCTTGTACGTCCGGTAGTTCTCGGTCCACGTACTGCTGAAGCCTAGCTTGTAGGATTTTGAGCATAACCTTGCTAGCATGTGAAATGAGTGCAATTGTACGGTAGTTTGAACACTCTTTGGCACTGCCCTTCTTTGGAATTGGAACGTAAACTGACCTTTTCCAATCCTTTGGCCACTGCTGAGTTTTCCAAATTTGTTGGCATATTGAGTGCAGCACTTTCACAGCATCATCATTTAGGATTTTAAGTAGCTCAGCTGGGATATTATCATCTCCACTAGCTTTGTTGTTAGTAATGCTACCTAAGGCCCACTTGACTTCACTCTCTAGGATGTCCGGCTCTGGGTCAGTGACCACACCAGCGTGGTCATCAGGAACATTCAGATCTTTCTTGTATAGTTCTTCTGTGTATTCTTGCCATCTCTTCTTAATCTCTTCTGCTTCTGTTAGGTCCTTGCCTTTTTTGTCCTTTATCATGCCCATCTTTGCACAAAACGTTCCCTTGATATCTCCAATTTTCTTGAACAGATCTCTAGTCCTCCCCATTCTGTTGTTTTCCTCGATTTCCTTGCATTGTTCATTTAAGAAGGCCTTCTTATCTCTCCTTGCTATTCTCTGGAACTCTGCATTCAGTTGTTTATATCTTTCCCTTTCACCCTTGCTTTTTGCATTCCTTCTTTCCACAGCTATTTGTAAAGCCTCATCTGACAGCCACTTTGCTTTCTTGCATTTCTTTTTCTTTGGGATGGTTTTCGTTGCTGCCTCCTGTACAATGTTACAAACTTCCGTCCATAGTTCTTCAGGCACTCTGTCTACCAGGTCTAATGCCCTAAATCTATTCTTCACCTCCACTGTATACTCATAAGGGATATGGTTTAGGTCATATCTGACTGGTCTAGTGGTGTTCCCTACATTCTTCAGTTTAAGTCTGAATTTTGCAATAAGAAGCTCATGATCTGAGCCACAGTCAGCTCCAGGTCTTGTTTTTACTGATTGTATAGAGCTTCTCCATCTTTGGCTGCAAAGCACCACTATTATGAGGAGCCCCAAATTACTCTGTCTGGCAGCCCTGTTGTGCGCACTGCCCTTCATTCTAGGTATGCACAGGTATCCATATAGAGTTAGACAGAAAGACCATCACATTCTAGTCATAGTGTTGTTGGGTCATTAATTCTCACAGCTGTGTTGCGGATGGCTTTCAACACTTGCATGCGGGAATAGGTTTACGCAATTTTCACAGGGACACAAAACTCAGGGCAGGTCTTGCCATCTTCTCCTTTACTGTCAATCTGAACTATTACAACACTGGGAGGACGAGTGCCCCCCTACTTTTACTCAATGGATTGAGGACCTTTTAACCTTATCAATATTTGAACATATGGCATATAGACAGCAACTATGGATAGATATATTTCTGGATGTTTGGAAGTCTTTTTTAGAGATTTATGCCACAGTCCTATCCCCCCCCCCCCACATGCACCAATGCAACCAAGCCATGGAGGTGTGCCCTGCATTCTATGATGGTGGGGAGATCAAAAGGCCTCCTTGAAGTAAGGGTACTTTATTCCATATGGGTCTACTCAGATCTGTATCAGCTCTTAACATGATATGCCCCAAGGCAAATTTCTCAGTTTGCCTCCTGCTGAGCCTGATGCTTCTTCTTAGCTAAGGTGGTTCGGAAAAAGATTCAAAGGCCACACCTGGGCACTTCATTATATTATAATGGTAGTGTAGTGGTTAAGAGAGCGAGGTGTAAACCAGGACCTCCCTAATTGGAATCTGACTTCTTCACTGAGCTTAAGAATATCAGGAATTCTTGATATTCTTGACGGTAAGCGGGTAAGGGTGATTCGGCAGTGGAACAGATTGCCAAGGGAGGCAGTGGATTCTCTCTCACCGAAGATCTTCAAGCAGAGGCTTGACAGGCACCTGCTGGAGATGCTCTAGGAGGATTTCCTGCTACGGGCAGGGGGTTGGACTAGATGGCCTTGTGGGTCCCTTCCAACTCTATGATTCTATTATTCATTTGACAGACCATTCACTTTCAGTTCTAAGGGGAAATGTGTGGATAATAATGCTTACTTTACCTTACAGGATTGTTGTAAGAATAACAACAGGATCTTAGATGTGGGATACTTCCTATGCTTAGAAAGCTTGCTACAGTGCTAATTATTATGATTGAGTCATATTTGAACCTGGTGTGCAGGCAGGGCAACACTGGAAGTTCCTTCTGCTCCCGGTAGGACCTTCCAGCAACACTCCATGCTCTGCGGACCATGTAAGCTAATGCTGACTAAACAAAAGAAGCATCTAGGAACAAGGGAAGAGCTTCCACAGTGTGATTTTCAGGCAAACCTGAATCTCCACATGTTTCACTTTTGAAACGGCACGGAAAAAAAGATATTGTGCATCAATTAGCCTGACTCCACTTATTCACTGTCAAGTGTCCTCTCCCAAACAATCCTGCTAAGAGATCATTTTCATAAAGATCTGGAGATTTAAAAAAAAAAAGCAAGCATGAAAGACAAGCCAGTGGGACATTACACCAACCATGCTATTACAGTATGCATCCTGACAAACCTGAGTAAATCATACTACACATTACACTGGACTCCTGCATATCTGAAATGCATGGTTATCTGAACCACCTACCTGCTGTAATCACAGTATTGTAAAATGGGTGGGTGCGCAGTGTTCAGCCTGCTGAGATCTATTTCATGACTCCCAATGCATACCAGATTCCAGACTGGCAGATTACTATATCTGTGTTCTGCTGCCTGCCTGTCAGAGTGAATAAGTGGTTTAATTTACTGTTACAGGTCTCAGACTTGGAAAAAAAATTAAAAGAAAGTAATGGGAGGGGGGAACCTGCATATATCCCAATGAACTTTCACGTTGCCAAACTGTTGCACTTTTGAGTAATTTGAAATGATTTGTTTAATATATACAGTATTTATATACCGCCTTTCTTGATCATTGGATTTTTCCTCCGACTTTAATCCAAGGCGGTGTACATGGGCAGGCTGTCCTAACCCCCCTAATGTTTTTTTTTACAATATATAAATGTCCAATCTTTCGTGATCAGCTACATCTCAGGTGGTATCCTTTTGCAGTCTGGCCTCCACTGGCTGTCGCCTCCCACACTCAACCGACGCAGCTAGCAGCTCTTATCTCTCCTCACAGAGGCTTTTCACAGCTTCTTGTCGGTGGCATGTCTCGAACTTGCCATTTGCCGATCTTCGGGCTTTGCAAGCCGACAGCTCTACCGACGGAGCCACGACCCCTTTGCCCTAGTTTACCACTACCACTGTAAACCTATCTACTGTGAGAAACAACTGAGGCATCCATGTACACCACAAGGCTCCTCACATGTTGCCATACATGGTTATTATGGAAAGCTATGTATTGTTAACTGTTTACCATGGAAGGCAGTGCTTGGCAGCCAAATGCTTTGGGGAAGCAGGCTCCCCAAACCAGCCTTTGACAGGGAATTGAGGGGGAGCATTATCCTGCCACAGGAAGTGGTGATGGCACCTGGCCTGGATGCCTTTAAAAGGGGATTGGACAGATTTATGGAGGAAAAGTCCATCACAGGTTACAAGCCATGATGGGCATAAGTAACCTCCTGGTCTTAGTAATAGGCTATCTCTTAATGCCAGATGCAAGGGAGTGGCAACAGAATACAGGTATTTTGTTGTCTTGTGTGCTCCCTGAGGCATCTGGTGGGGCCACTATGAGATACAGGAAGCTGGACTAGATGGGTCTTTGGCCTGATCCAGCAGGGCTCATCTTATGTTCTTATGTTCCTGTGGCTTGGATATGTGAAAAACCTGCAGGAAATATGTTTCTTCTGGTCCTCAGTTGCAGATTATTTAAATATAATTTAAATATAAAATATCAATATTGTGTCTTCTACTTTCTACTTTCATTAGTATGTCTGGCACTTCAGACATAAAGTAGGGTTCTTTTGGCAGTCCTGTGCCATTCTCTTCCCACATCTTCGCCATTCTCTTCCCAATTAGGCTCCCCCTTTTGGTGTTTTAAAATGGCATTTGAAGACCTATCTTTTTTCATAAGGACCTCTGAAAAACACCTTTTTATCAGTAAAACTGTGACTGGATTTAAATTGCTGCCTTTATATTGATTTTTAGTGTCGTATTTTATATTGTGTTTTATTGTTCTTTCATATGTAGTGATTCCTTGTACTGGTTTTTAATGGGGAAAGGCAGGTAGTAGAAATCAATCTTGTGACAATAACAGCACTTTGTACATTCAGTGGTAGAATAGTTGCAATTCCTTTGATAGTTTTCCCATCCACACATGATCATGTATCTGTTTGTGAAGTACATGCATGGGGCATGCAGATAGCCCTGTGTAGGGGGGATCACTCAGGTAATCCAAGTGTTCCTATTTAGGGTAGAAATTCATGTTGGCCACTAATCTCTCAATCTCTTCCTGAAGCCCTCCAACCATCCACAACTAGCCCACATCTGCTGATCTCAGGCTAATGCAGTAGTTTCGTAAGGAGGGCGTTGGGCCACCGGCGGCGGGGGCTGGGCTGCAGGTGGGTGGGGGGTGTCGAAGTGGCCTGTGGGGGTGAATTGGGCAGTTTCAACGGCGTGAGTGGGCGGCGGCGGGTTTGGCCCTCCAGCCCTCCCTGCACCTCTGTAGCATGGAAAAACGGCGGCAGTGGTGATGTCACTTCCAGCACGGGGGGGGGGCAGTCGTAGCTTTGCTATTCAGCTAATGAGATAGCTCCAGCAATACTAGCCCTGGACCAGGAGGGATAGAAAAGGTTGTTAATTAGTGAGAACCCATGAAACATTACAGTGTGGCTGGGTTGAGACAGAACAACATTCCCTTAATGTTGCCCCTTCTCCCATATGTATCCAGGATTCCAGCAGAGGGAGAGGAGACTCTCTCTGTCCCTCTTTCCTTCCCTTGGGGAGATATGAAGGAAAGAGGAACTCCTTGTCCTCTGCTACATCTCATCTTCACCATGATAGTTTGTGACTCCCCATTTGTTCCACACGTTTAATGCTATTGTTACCAGCTATGTGAGAAATGCAGGCGGATTTAGAAACAAGACATGTAAGAAGAAAAATATGATGGGCAGCCCAATCCTGTGTAAGGATACCCAGTCAGCCTAAAGGGCCGGTCACGGTATCCTGTGATCATCCTGGGCTGCCCTGGGGCAGCCTGGGAGGACCGCGGAAGAAGGGGACGCTCGTTCCCTTCCCCGCGTGTAAGGCGGCCGAGGCCCTATGGGACTACTTGAATGTATACCAGTTCTGAAGCAGGCGTACATTTGAGCCTGGGGAGGTAGGCCAAACCGGGCCGAGAGAGGACTTGGGATATCGACGGAGCTCGCCGCTGATATTCCCTCCCCCTTCCCACCCAGGTCGCCCAAAGGCTACCCTCCCTCACTGCCTGGTCCGCCCTCCCTCTGCCCCTGCCGATGCATGGCATACCTTGCCCGATGGGCACAGGGATAGTCCCCAGGAGGAGTGAGGACTGCCAACCTTTGCCCTGGCGGCCCTTACTCACCGGGAGTCGCAACCGCATTTTACGGCGCATTTGCGACAACTTCGAGCAGCAGAACACCACTCTGCAGCTTGAAGTCTAGGTGGGATTGCGCCATAAAGCATCACGAGTTTTCCAGAATAAAATTAACTACCTGATAGAATAATTAAATGCTTAGTGAAAGTACCAAGTAACTGAGCTGTAGTAACACAATTGCGTATACCCTTATTAAACGCAGGAGGAAGTTAGTTGCACAGAGCTATAGAAAACATTGACTACGCTGGTGTATTAATGTGTCTTTCTTATTCTTGCCTTATTATGGGCTTAACCTCTAAGAAGCACCTGAGAACTTGAAGTACTCACTCCTTAACATCTCTACCACCTACTTAACACATTTGCATATGTCAGTTATCGTAGTACCTACTCATCAAATACAGCACTTGTTATAGGCTGATTGGCACTTTGATCCTAAGGGGAATTATGTTTCAGTCCTCAAACCAGGTACATCTGAGGTAGTTCCACTGACTCTGATGGGATCACTCCGGAGTAAGTTGTTTGAGGAATGCAGTTCAAATCCCTTTAGGAATTCCGCTAAGAAAGACATGTTTCGTAGAGTCTTGAGGGAATCAGTATCTTTGGGATTAAATTTTAACAGCAATAGCTATTAAATTAAATTAGTTTGTACCAGTCTACCAAGTACACTGCACAATCTTCTTGGAATCATTGGAGTTATTCGTATTGAACATGCCTGTGGAAAAACTTGAAAAAAAATGAGGAAGAACAGGTTTCCCAATCCAGATCAGAGTGAAAAGAGAAGACTGTGCTTTGAGGTTAGAAAGCACTCATTCAGTGCATTTGACCCCTGCAGTTCACAGTACCAGAACTTCAGCTACAATAATGAATGGTCAACCTTTATTGGCTTATAAAAACACAATGCAGTAACACCACAATAACAAAATAAATCAAACAGACATACATACATACATACATACATACATACATACATACATACATACATACATACATACATACATACATACATACATACATACATACATACATACATACATACATACATACATACATACTTAGTTAACTGCCAAGCTTAGACCATATTCATGGCTACGATGCGTCAAAAGATATTTTAGGAAAGTTCCCACTGTCTCAATTATACCAGAATCCTCACATGAGAAGATGTTCCTTAATACAATACAATCTGAACAACTTACTCAGCAGGGGAGCTAAAAGTTTCTTACAGAGAACCAGATGGAGTCAGCAATGTAGGATCATATGAGGAAGAAACTCAATCATACCCAGCTCACATGAACAATATCTCTCCGAATAGGGTATCCTATTATATCTTCCATATAACACAGCAAAAGGGAAAACATTGCACCTGGCCAGAATGTAAGCCCTACATTCGATAGGACACGTCAGCTGGGCAAGATACTCTGAGAGGTGACCAGCTCTGGTCAAAATCTGGAAGCATATCAGAGAGCAATGCTTACTCACTGCACCCTGTAACTCCTGGGCCTGAATATCCAAAAGCCTCCTTTTAAATACCTGAAACGCAGCCATAAAGGGCAATGAACCCAAAGTGGTAGTATCGATACCAATCAATCTAATCTTATGAAGAAAATCTGCAGATCCTACTGCAGCTACAACAACAACAATAATAATAAACCAGTATTTATATACCGCCTTTTCTTTGGACATCGGATTTCTCCTCTGACTTTAATTCAAAGGCAATTTAGATGGGCAAGCTTTTCTAACCCCCAAGGGGTTTTTACAATACAATAAAGTTCTAATCTTTCATAGAACCCTACATTCTAGATGGTTTCTTTCATAGTCCAGAACCATTCCACGGAATGGCTCTGACGGAGAGGCGGCAGGCCGCCTCATGCCGGCTTGTAAACGGGGACTAGGACGGAGCGCAACTTACAGTACTACCCCCACTGTAGGAACGCCTCTGGAGGTGGTCAAGTTTGCGGATGACACTATACTTTTCCAGGTGGTAAAGACCAGCAGGGATTGTGAAGATCTCCAGAAGGATTTCTCCAAACTGGGAGAATGGGCAGCAAAATGGCAGATGCACTTCAATGTAAGTAAGTGTAAAGTTATGCACAAGAAATCAAAACTTCACATATACGCTAATGGGTTCTGAGCTGTAAAACAGTTGAAATTTACGTTAAATGTTAATATTAAGGAAAATATGTATAAAATGATGTATAGATGGTATATACGTAACCCCAGTCAAGTTAGTGAGAAGGTATGAGAAGGTGTCGAATAGCTGTTGGAAATGTAAAAAGCAAGAGGGAACTTTTTATCATATGTGTTGGACATGTTCTCAAACAAAGAAGTATTGGAAGATTAAAGTTCAAATGAAACCGGAAAACGTTTTGTTGGGTATGAGGGATGATCATGTAGGCGAAAAATTTCAAACTTTGTTTTTATATATGATAAGTGCGGCAAGAATTTTATACACACAATATTGGAAGAATTCAGAGATAGCTTCGCTGGAAGATTGGTGGTTGAAAGTTTTGGATTATGCTGAAATGGATAAACTTACAATTTTAATTAAGGAAAATCAGTTAATCTTTTTGTGAATAATTGGAAACCATTTATTGATTTTTTTAAGAGAGAGGGAGAAGAATGACGTGATGATATGCAGATTTAATGAATAGAATGTTGGTGATATTTTGGCTTAGTTGGATATTATATGTAGAAAATAGTGAATAGTATGCTAGCAGGATGTATTGTTTCGAGCTTGCTAACACCTTACAAAATATGTATTTTTATGTTTTAATGGTATTAATAAAATACAAATATATACAAAAAGAAAAAAGAAAACCATTGCTTTGAAAGTTCATCCTTGTCATCTTTAACATTAAGCAGTAGCTGGATCAGGACCATGGTGGAGGAAGGGGGGCATACTCCACAACATAGTCCTGATCTGGATTTACACACACACACACACACACACACACACACACACACAAGTGTTGGCAAAGAGCTGGCAGATTCAGGATGCCCTTCGCCCCGAGTCTGCCACTCCCACCAGCTCCCTCCAGCCCGCCACACAAGCAAGCTGGCATTAATCTACTTCCCACTCACTAAAAGTGAGTCCTCCTGTGCTTCCTGTTTGGGAAAACTGGGAAACAGAGCACAGTGAGGGACGTTTTTTAAAGCTCCACGGCAGAGGCAGCAGTGGGAGACAGCTTTGGGTGGCATCTCTTGTTGTGCCATCCCTGAGTGATGGCACTCCTTTGTCATCCTGTCCCCCAACGTGTTTTTGTGCCTTGGTTCATCCTCTTTTAGAAGAAATGCTCCCCCTTTTCTGGATAGCTGAATCTCCCAGGATCCTTCTCTTTTTCTACTCCAACCAGACACCAAAGCACGGTTGCCCACCGTGCAATATCCAACACCTTTCTTAATGGTGGGATTCCAACAGGTTTGTTTTCTTGATGCAAAAAAAGCTCAAAGACAAAGTTCTGAGGTGCATTTTTCTTGCATGTACCCAAAAAGATTTTTTTTACCTATTTTGCCTTATTTCAAATTTCCCTGTGGCTGTTTGTCTGTATCTCTTGTCTATTTAATGCAAGTGAAAACTGCAAAATGAGATTGAATCATTCTGGCATCCTAAGAAAGTGCAAGGAGACACTCTTGAACAGCCAGAGGACATGAAGGCCCTCCTGCCATCTTATAATGCTCTTTGTCATTTCAATGTGAACAACAGCAATAAGCATCTGAATCATAAGCAGATATGAATTCAGGTATGCCATGGTCTATAATTAGCTCCCCAATTTGGTAGTGAAATTAGTGTGTGTTTGAGTGTCCCCACCATTGTGGGCTGTTAAGGTTGGTGCAAGTATGTGCGGGAGAACCCACTGGAAATGTTTAGCTTGGCTTTCTTTGTTTATTTGTTCTTGTACTTGCACTTCTGCTGCGTTAACTCATGGAAATTGCTCAGGGACAGATTTAAATCAAAACAGACAGTTTCCATTTTTGCTCTATAACTAGAATGGTGACATTGGTTTCAAATGTGCTGCTGGTGAAAGGCAGGCAGGCTTGTAATATTTGTTTACCTTTTGCATGGAGTGCGGCACCCCTCCGTGAAAATAAGAAGGCTTTCTTGGCAGTGGGATCAGATGTGTGTCTTTAAATAATGTAGTATAATTGAAGATTATTATTTTTTTGCTCCGTTATGTTCTTTTTGAAATATAGGTGCACAAGCCCTCTTTGCTTTGGGGGCTTCAAATATTAACCACACACTAATCGGTCATTAAAATCCTTCCCAAGTATTCAGTGCACAAGCATAAATGGTCCCTGGGATTATGCTCCAGCAACTTGAAAGTGTTTGTATTTCTTCTGTATTGGGCATCTTTTGCTTACCCAAGCAGACAAGTCCCTTTTTTTGGTTAATCCTCTCTTTTTTGTGACTTGCCCATCCCTGTGGGATTTGGTGCATGAAGGCTATTTGTTCCATTAGTTAGGAGGTTCCTAAATTCTAATCCCTAGTAAAGCACTAGCTCCCTGCCTGACCCTGGCAAGTTGCTTGACCTCCCTTTGCCTCAGTCAATCCAGCTGGAAAATTGGGTAAAAAGCAGGACTTTAGAGAAAACCAGATGCCATATCTGAAATGTAATGTACAATGGTATGTAATACACAAAGTGAGCAATTTCATTTGGGGAAGAAAAATATTAATGTTACCTTTTTGTTGCATTTTATATATTACGTCTAGGAAGGTATTTTAACAAAACAAAAAATAATGGCTCGAAATGGAATGGCTTGGGTAGCTTGCCATGTATCAGAGTTCCACTGTATGCTCTTGTACATGTCATGCATTGCACATCTTATTTGTTCTAATTGACTTTAGAGGCAGATTGGAGACTTTATTCTCATTTTCACTATTAGCTTTTATAATGATTTTAAAAAAGACTTTAAACTTATTGGCAAAGAATGCCTTATAAATTGAAAGCTATATGTTGACACAGAAAATGTTCTTTGACCAAAATATTACATGTACCTTCTTCTATTAAATACACTCTAGGCTGATCCAGCCCATTTTGCATATGCAACATACTGTTGCTCTCACCCTGTCACTATTCTTGCCTCATGGGCTCATGGTCAGTCAAAGTCTAGGTAAGTTAGAGGCCGGATCTATCTGATCATGGGGAGAAGCTGGTGGAGATGGGGCAAACTGGCTTTTTTTCCTGGTCCAATGCTGGTTACTTACCAAAGTGCAATTTCTTCGTTTAGACCAGTAAAATATTTAATCGTTGAGAAAAAAGATACAGTTTATCTGATGAATAGGATCCATTTCAATATAAACCAAAGACAAGAATGATTGGTTTATATTCCTCACTTTCAGCTCACTTCCTCCTCTGATTAATCTTTTGGCCCTGTAAATAAATCAGACTGATGAAATGAGTTAAAATCTATGTTTCAAAGATAGGTTGAATCATTTACTGTTTCTTGCGCTTCCTCAGTTGCCTCCAGTTTCTTTTTTTCTATTGAATGGCTGGAGGTCCCTTTGCACAGCTGTTCAGCATTTGCTCGATATGTGTAGTACCTGTTTTCAACCAATAGATGAAAGACGATAATCTTGATCTAGTCATGTTTCATGAGCACAGAGGTCTGATGTGAAGACAGAGCTGCTATGGTCCACAACATCTGCCTCATCCACACAAATTTAGGATGCAGCCTGAGATGCACAGCAGCTACATGAATGCATGCAACCCTGGTTAGCTATGACTGGTACAATCCAGAAAATGTATTTAGGCATTGACAGTGCTTTAATTTTGGCATTTTCATTGCTGAATTCTCCTTGACTTCAATTATGTCTACGCGTGCCCAGCTTTCTCTGGATTGTGTCCTATGGCCCTGATCCAACTGAACTTAACTGTGTTTAACAGTGCAATCCTATCCAATTTACACCACCGGTGTAACCAGTGGTGCAGCAAGAACGGGAGGCCCCAGAACAGAAAGGGGATTCAAAGGGAATTTAAATATCCCTCCAAAGCCTCCCGCCCTGCCCTCCCCCACTGGTTACATCAGTGGTGTAAGTTGGATAGGATTGCGCTGTAAGTTCCTATAAGTCTAAAATTAACTTCTCCTGTGTATTGAATGCAACAGGTGCAAGTAGCTTTATCTGGATCAAGATCAATATGATTTACAGGTATGATTTATCTCCACACCATTCATATCGCCTCCTTCCTTTTTTTACAATTCATGCCAATGTCTGGAGTACCCATATTCTTTGTTAGCTCAAGAGCTTAAAGAAAAGAGATGGTAGGAAATCAAAGAACTCAGTGCAGAAGAGCTGTGACATCATGTTCTGGATGTTGTTTCTGTTTTTCAATCTGCCAGAGAATCCCAATTACTAATGTGCCATTTTTAAATGCAGCTTCATCATCATTATTGCTACCATTGTTTGTGCTGGACCTTATATGAAAATGATGTTTATTTTATCCTTCCTGGTTTATTGTCTTAACAAAGGAGGCCTTTATGAGCAATCAAGCCAGTCAAGCCACATCAAGCAAGGAAACAGAGAGGAATTGTAACCTTTTCTCAAACAACAAAGATGACTTGTAGCAAAAGCATTACCATATTCTGTGGGCCTGCAGCGGACAGAGGGATCGGAGTCAGGCTGCCTTCTGCTTGCCGCTTGCACTTAAACACTGGAATTGACCTTTTAATGCCTTCCCAAATGCTTGTGACCCACGTCCCTAACTCCACTTTGTAAGCCTGATACGTTTTTTCAGCTCCAGTAGGAGATCCCCATCATTTCCCTTCTTTCCCCCTGACCTATGCTAATTTCTGTTGAAATTCTAAACTCAGAAGCAAACACTGGCGTATTTTACAGGCTGGGAAACACTGTTGATTGATTTATTATTGTTGTTTATATTCGAAGTGATTAGTTACAGTACCTTTTAACCAAAGCATTCAAGGCAATTTACTAAATAAAGTTAGAAATAAATGTAATAACTATGCCATGTACTGTATGTGCTTTGGTCATTGCTAGCAACTCTGTGATAGAAAATGCATTATTATTATTATTATTATTATTATAAAATATATTATGGACACAATTTAGTCCCACCTGGGTTTGGAGGACTCCCACGAGCTCAAAGTGATGGTCTTGTATGCATGAACCAACTCATAGCATCAGCACTCTGTCCAAGTGCAATTTATAACTAAGGATGTTTTCTTGTTGTTGATGGTAATGGCTATGGCTCCAATCAAAGGACTGCATGAGTATCATGGCCTCCAAGTGTCCTTGCTCCAACACAAACATGTCACAATGTGCCACTCATTAAAGGCCCAATCCTATTCACATGCTGCACTGACATCACAGAGTCACCAGCGTGACGTCCATCATATCCTAAGCCCATCCTAGCAACACCACACCAATGGCAGACTGATGCTGGCACAACAAGGTCTAGATGCCAAGCCAGTCCTGGCATTGGCAAAGTAAAGCCAGAGCTACACTGCACATGTGCACGTTCCATATGTGTCTGGTGTCGCGCCCCCAGGTTCAAACAACAGGCCCTGATTGGCTGAACGAAACGCAAACATGGGCAAAGTCGAGCTGGACTCAAGCTGGTGTAGCTCCGGCTTAACACAGGCATAGCCCTTCCCAGTATCATCTCCAATGTCCATGGAAACACCAACACAACCCGTTATCCATGGAGCGGCGTCTTGATGGCAGAGATTATCAACATGACATCGTCTTATCACCCATATGACATCTGTCATCACAGTGAAGTCAACGCATCATCTACAGTATGTGTCATCAATGTGATGTCCAAGGAGCCAATCACTGCATCCAATCATCCCCAACTTTGGCAAGCCATTGAAGTGCCACCAGGGTGAACTGAACACGGTGCAGGGGTGGGGGCAGGGCCAATGAGTGGCCAATGCTGGGGGATACCACCCCTACCAGCGACTAGGAATAAATAACACTGCCACAGGCACCAACCATGGGGAGATGCACCAAGAACACCACACACAAACATACACACACGCACGCGCGCGCACATGCACACGCACACACAACATGACACCAGGATGCCACAACACCCCTTCTGCCCCACAGTGGCATCAGCAGCCGTGGAGCAAAAGCAAAGAGCTTCTAGGGATTTCTGTACCCTGGGTTCAAGTCCTTTCATCCCACCCATATGAACACATACATATGAAAACATGTATCCAAGGAATACCTTTTGGGCAGAGCAGAGCACAGGTGGAAAATAGTGTCCCTGGAAAGGACAGCCATGTGAAACGATCACACAAACCCCTCCATGGGAAGGGTAAAAGTTCCCATGGGGGCATCGCCCACCTGGAAGAAGACCTTTTACCAAGAGAGGTACAAGGGAAGCCTCAACAGCATTCAGGGAAAGCAGGGTGCTGGTGTTGCCAACACTGCTCATATCATGCACATGCACAATGTCAGTTCCTACATGTGTCATGCACACACACAATAACTCAAATTGAACCAAATTGTGGGAATTAGCAATATTTCTAGAGCCATAGGTCAAATTCAGCAGTGTCTGACAGTTTGGGGATTGTTGGTATGAGTGAGCAGTACAAACAACCTCAAAGTGCCTCAAAACAATTTGCTTTCCTCCCCATGAAAATTCAAAGATGTTTTGAACTAACTGGCTGACTGGCAAAATTATAATGAAAACTTGCTTTTAAAAGAGTTGAAATTAGACTCTTTAAAAAAAAAGTATCTTTGCTATAATAGGATTATATTCCAGTTGCCAAACTACCTTTCCAAAATGACTGTCAATCAAAAACTTTCCTGCTGTCATCTCAGTGCAAAACAAATATATGAAGGGCAAACGGTAGAGTCCTTGCATCCAACCTTAAGAAAGACTTCTGCAAGTTTTGCACACACTGAAAATAGTATAAAGAGAAATATATCTCCTTGTGTTGCTGCTGTGACATTCACATTATAGCTGGTATCACGTCTGTCACCAGTACAGTTCTTTCCGTGCAATTGCTGGACCCAGTTGTTAAAGTGAATAGTTATAAAAGACGTATTCAGGCAGAAGAGTTGTACAGTACTGCAATATATCTGAGAAGAAGCAGGATGGTTCTGCTGCTCCACTTGCCATGCTTACAATGGTGCTTTAGCTTCAGTGACGCCAGTGGATCCAGAAGTTTATTAATGCTTCCTTAGATTAGGATATTTTTAGTGGTTAGATTCTTATTGTAAAAATCTTCTCTCCAGAGCAATTACTAATCTTCCTTTCATAGTCAAGGTTCTGGAGCAGACACTGTAGCTAGGCAGCTCCAGGTTCTCTGAATGAAGTGGATTTTCTAGATCAGAGTTTCTCAACCAGTGGCACTAGTACTCGGCCCACGGGACCACTGGAACCCCGCTCTGACGTGGTGCTTTTGGAGGCACATTTTCGCTCCTGTGAGGCTCCTGCCTTTGGCCAAGCCTCTTCGGAATGCTGAGAAGGGCCTTCACACCCGCCCAGAGTCTACTACCTGCATTTTCTGGACTCTGAAAACCTGGAAGTAACTGGCAATGATGTCATCACCAGTCACTTACGGTGGTACACAGCAGGAGAGTGGCGCTGGAGGCGGTACATGGCGGGCAAGGGGTTGAGAACCCCTGTTCTAGATCCATTTCACTCTGCCTTTCAGATAGGATGCTCTGGTCACTGTGGTTGGCAATCTGGTGACTCTCCTGGAGCTTTTGGCAGTGTTCTCTAGTGTTGACCATAGTAGTCTGGGTCAACTTTGGGGTCGGGGACACTGCCGTGGTTTTGCTCTTACTTGGCAGAGAGATTCCAGAAGATGGTGCTGGAGATTATTGTTTGATGTTATAGCAATTGGTTTGCAGGATCTGCTCCTCAGGCTATTCAACATCTACATGAAACTGCTTGGAGAAATCATATGTTGGAGTTGCTGATGATCCTTAACTCTATTTTTCCTCTTCACTGGTGGTGTATCAGTGTATCTGGTTGAAATCAGAAATGGACTGCCTAAAGGAGAATAAACTGCAACTTAAACCAGACAGTATAGATTATGATGCAAGACCAAAAGCTCCAAGGATATCATAGAACAAAAGCTTTCATGGCCAGCTACTAGAATACAAGACACAGGTTTTATGGGTGAAGTAGCCATGTAATTAAATATAAATACAACCGAAGTTTCGTCTTATTTCCTAAGAAATATCAAAACAAGGATATCGGAACATGAACGCGCAGTTCGTCTGCGACATAAGGATGTCTCAGCTCTCGCAGAACATTCAATGACAACCAACCATAGTATTTTGTTCAATGAGACTAAATGTCTGGCTAATGATCCTAACAATATGTCTTAGGAAATAAGACGAAACGTTGGTTGTATTTATATTTAATTACATGGCTACTTCACCCATAAAACCTGTGTCTTGTACTCCAAGGATATATTTGCCTGGGGTCACACTGCGTTTTAGAGCTTGTCTGTGCTCTTGGATCCAAATTTGCTCCTAGATTTTCAAGCGCTCCTAGATGCTACAGTCAGCAATAGGGATGTGCAAAGATATGACCATTTCAGATTTGCTTCATTTCTTCATTTGGTAGCCTGCTTGGTTTCATTGGCTCATTTCAACAATTTGCTTCATTTCATGCCCAATTTGGATGGTTGCTTCATTTCAATGTTGGTTTGTTTTTCAGTTGTTTCCCATTGATTTCATGGGGCAAAATTCAATTCAACATCCATGGCAACTTTTTAATAATTTTCAGAATTGGATGAATTTGCAGGGATGTTAGTCCTCCATAAAGTAACAAATCCAGCTAAATTTCACCCAGATGGGTGCTGGGGTTTTCATTTTAGGAACAATTGAAGTTTGATTATTTCAAAAACTTTCTGCTGGTCCTGCCACATGTTTTTGTAATCAATTTGCATGAAATGTAAGGTTATAAACAGATGCCCCAGGCAAGGTCCCTGCTAAATTTCAAAAATATACAAGCAGGATTTCAAGAGTTCTCAGAAAAACAGTATTCAAGGTTTGAATTTATCAGTTATTCTGATAAAATTCCCATATTCCAGGTTTTCAGATCAGTTTATTATTAAAACAATTCAAACAGTTAAAAACCACTTAAAAGTATAATCCTTTACATTTTGCCAGCCTTACTGCTGGCTTCTTCATAGTTATTCTGTTTTGTGCCCAAATTGTCAAAGGTAATGTTAAGCTGACCCAGGAAAGTTCCCTTAAAAATTTCAGAATGATAGATGCTGGAGTTCCCACGGAAATATAATACATCTCAGTTTAAATGCTGAGTCAAAGCAAAACGAATACAAGCACAGAGATGGGGAATGTTCTGGGACTGTTGGGTTGAACTAGCTGCTGGGAGAATGTGTCTAGGTCCTGGGAACAAAGTACAAGAGAAAAATATAAATGAATCAAAGTACAAGAAAAAAAGAAACTTTGATGGAGAAGAATGGATGTTTGAGGAACAATCAAATGGGAAAGAATGTATTGTTTAAAAAACACACCACACCAAAAGCTTCCTGGAAACATCCATTCCAAGACAGAAGTCACACAGGACAGAGAAAACAGCCCAAAACCTATATGTTTTCATATTTTCATAGTTGCCTCCCAAGAATCAAACTGATTGGAAGATGAAGGAAAGAAAGCACCAATTAGCAGCTTTCATTCAACTGCTCTGTGCTTCACTGACTCCTCAGAACTGTCAATCACATAGTCCCTTGCCTGACCTCTCCCTCTTCTCCCTAACTGCTTGGAAGCTATATGGAAGAAAAGACTTCAGGCAGTTAGAGACAGATAGGCAAAGGAAAGCAGGGAAAGAGAGACTCAGTGAAGCAGTCAGTCATCTGAAGCTGCTTGTGATGACTTTGTTTCTGTATGGAGGGCTTTGAAGGGACTTCATTCAGGCTTTCTCTCAAGGAAATGAAACCCTCCTTCCAGTTCCCTTCTTGCTGCCCTATCAAAAAGCAACGAAGGCAGGAGAAGGAGAGAGGAAGTGGGGAGAAGAGCCAAGTGTGGTGACCCTGAGGGTCTCCTCTTTCCTCCCACCATCCTCTCTACCTTTTGAAATGATGGTAGACGATGAGGAGGGAGAATGAGTGGTCCCTGGTGGAGATCAGGAGACCCATTAAGAGAAGCAGCTCAGCCACTCTCCCAATAAGCCACGTGTACTGGAGAACTCAGTAGGGCTCATTGTAGGGCCAGCCATGTTCCCCCTAGAACAGTGGTTCTCAAACTGGTGGGTCACAACCCACAAGGAAAACCGAATGCAGTCGCTACCCCCTTAAGGAGGGAGTGACATGCGGTGGCTTCAGCAACATCCGACCAATGCTAATGCCAGGAAAAAGGGTTTTCTTAAACTTACCAGAGGTCGTGCCAGCCCTTTGGAGGGTGGGGGCTCGCTGCCCCCTCTGTGGGCCTCCCCACACTTCAGATGAAAACCGGAAGTGGGTCTCGATCACTTCAGGGAGCTGATCTGAAGCACAGGGAGGTCTGCAGAGGGGCACA
This sequence comes from Plestiodon gilberti rubricaudatus, assembly GCA_026170595.1. Lineage (NCBI taxonomy): Eukaryota > Metazoa > Chordata > Lepidosauria > Squamata > Scincidae > Plestiodon > Plestiodon gilberti. Next base: position 267,296,873 of record JANXHW010000001.1, read on the forward strand.
GCCCCTGCGCACCCTCTGGAAGGCCAGTGCAACCCCTGATACATTAAAAAAAACCCCAACTTATTCCCACCCACAGCACGATCCTGGGAATGCCACCATCGGCCTGCCCCCGCAAAGACTTACAACTTCCCCAACTCATGGGGAGAACTTTGAGAACCACTGCTCTTGAAGGAAGCTTTCCAGATTCATGCCACTGACCTTCTTAAAAGGACAGTTAAGACTTTTTATTCTGCTAGCCCTTTTGTGTTTGATGCAGCTGATTTTGTGTTCTTGTGTATATTATACTGATGATTGTATATTTTATTTTATTTTGCAAATGGTATTAATATTTATTATTTTAATTGTCAACTGTTTTGAGGACCATTTGGATAAAAAGTGGTATAATTAGAAATAAATGAATAAATGATGTTTCTGCACATTGCTGCCACTAAAGCTGCTCCATAGACAAATTATCCTTTCCCAAAACTTTGCTGCATGTGGCACACTCTCTTCAGGAAAGGTTGCCAAGCTGCTATGCTTTTAGGTGGCTGGTAAAATGCTTCTATTTACAAAGTCATTTAAAATTATTTAATTCATTCTGACTGATTTGTCTTCCAGCAGTTTTTAGCTGTGACTGTTGGTTCTTTTGATGTTTGTTTGCTTCATTTTTATATGCTCTTATTGTTTGATTGTGCGTGTTGCTTTTAGTATTTTATAGAAATGCAGTGTGGAAACGTCTTAAATAAATGAATAATCTTTTACTCTGCAGCATCCTTTTTTCTTCACTGATGTGAACAGTAGCTGAAATCCACAGCACTTTATCCCCAATTAAAGATGTATAGTAGTTTCAATCTGCTTGGGATGTGCTTCTTTAATTGGTGCGGGTGGGGGTGGTGGTGATGGTGGTGTGTGTGTGTGTGTGTGTGTGTGTGTGTGTGTGTGTGTGTGTGTGTGGTTTGTATGTCTAGCCACATACCATTCTTACCACAGATGACAATAAACAGAATAAAGTAAGATTTGAAAAATAGGCAGTCACATGAAGGGCAAGGGAACCTCAACTCATGTTATCTTCAAAACGCAGTTGAAGGTGTTTATCACCTCTTGGAATGGGGCTTTGAAAGATGAGTCATGTGGTGAATTTTAATATTCAGCTTCCCTTCATCCCTGTAAGATCATGACAGCACCTTGCCCTGGAAAACAAACTCAAAAGCTTTGTGTTAAAGGCTCTTTCGTACTCATAGTCAGATTTATGTATCTTTAGCAGATAAAATACAGTGGTTGGATTTTTTTTTACCTGATGAACAATGAACTTTGTACAGTTTCTCTGTTTTACAAAAACTTATTGATGCTTTGACCTTGATCCATCAGGCTAGAGTGGAATACAAATAAAATAAATAAATTCATATACTCGCATGCATGTGCGCGTGTACATTTATGTATGTATTATAAATGCATTTATAAATAAAATATTTTAACAAAGTCATTTCCTTTGCTAAGGAATAGTCATGTGAAATAATTGAAATCTGAATTTTACCTGTAAAGATCTCTTTTATCTCAAGTAGGCTTTCTGTTTTTTACCCACTTTCTTTCAACTACACTTATATGTGTAGTACGGTAGTATAAGAAATTCTAGTTTATGCTTGCAATCTTTTCAAGTTCATTTGTGTTCCCAATTCAGACCAGGGTATGCTATTAAAGTCTCTTGGCCTGATTAAAAATAGCTTGTCGGAACTCTGGTAAGAGCATCTTCATGTTTGGCCTTTTTATGTCATGTAAAGGGGGGGCTGTGGATAACTATTTCATAGAGTTTATTATGGAGTGATCTTGTATCCATTGGATGATCTTAATTTGAAAATTTGGTGCATGATCTATTGAAAGAAGATATGATGCAGCGGTGAATATTATTTTAGTTATCTTTCAGAATTAGCAAGAATTTCATGTATATAGAGATCTTTATTCAGCTTGGTTTGGATCCACCTATAAGTGATAGAGAAGCAAAAATTTCCCACTAAGAGGTTTGGAAGAGAGGCTTTGCGTGTGGTCACCTCTCCCTTTCCAGACCAGTATTGTCAGAAGTCTCCTTACTAGGGACAGAAGATGTGGTTCTAACAGCCTGATTGCTAAAGCTGTCAAATATACTGTATTGCTGAATAAACTTAAGTTCCTTGGGAAGTAAATAGATCTCTCTCTCTCTCTCTCTCTCTCTCTCTCTCTCTCTCTCTCTCTCTCTCTCTCTCGCGCACACACACACACACACACACACACACACAGATTGAGTATTAATGAGTTGCAAATTTGACAAATGTCATGATTTATAAACTGTGAAACTGAACTGAAGCATTCATTCACCATTCACAGTTTATCTCTGATTAGAAAATCAAGATGCTCGTAACAACGCCAGTTCACTGTGGCTAGACAAAATCCACCATTACTAGGCACAAGCCCCACTGCAAGTAATAGGCATCATGTTAAAGCAGTGCTCAGTGATGTTGCAGTGAATGTTTGAGCAATATTCATGGTAGGGTCATGATGATGAGTATTTTTCAGCATCTGGGTCAGGTTCCCATTTTAGCCCCTTAGGCGTGAGGTCAAACTATTTCCTCTGGTATAAACAGAGTTATTCCCTTTAGTTAGCCTAAGCAGGGTAAATGAATTTAGAATCTTGCTGTATATGTTCATCTGGCCAGACAGGAGGAAGAATAATTATGCTAAAATGGTGCGCATAACTGTATGGACAATAGTGAAGCACACAGGTTGCTCAGCATCCTTTTTCTTAGCGTTCTCAGTATTTAAATATAACTCCTTATGTTGTCAAAGCAAATTAACTTATTCTTTGAAAATCAGTCTTCATTTTTTGTAGGTGCATCCCGTGCATCCTTACACATTTTTCCCCACTGATAGCTTGACACATTTTTATCTCCATGAACAACAAAGACATGTATAATTCCATGCAATTGTCTTTTAAGAAATAGAAAAACCTAATTTACAATACAAATATATTAGGGGCTTTTTAATGTAAAAAGCATCACATGTGTTGATCAAAATGACTTACTTTACAATATTTGATGCTCAAAAGAGAACTAATTGTATTGCATGTTATAAATGTATATTATCTCCCATTCAAGCTGTGCTAAGGTGGAAAATTGACAGTAGACATCCTGCTACGTTATTAATACAGCAGTAGCATTATTCTGGCAGCCTTTATAGAATTCAGCACAAGAAATTACTTTATTAAATTACTAACCTTGATGTAGACTAGAGATCACCTACACATATATTTTGCATTAGTTATACTTTGAGTGTCCCAGATATATTCACTAAAACTATGCAATCCCTCTACGAAATGAAACTGTTTTTCATATCATTCTAAATTCCAGCTTTGGTAGGGCAGTTACTGTGGAGTGTGTGTGTGTGTGTGTGTGTATGCGCACGCACACACACATTTGCAAATGCTACATGATGAAAACATAATTGTCATGTATGCATACCAGGTGTACATGTGTATGTGTACAGTATGTATATTGAAATAAACTCTTCCTAATCAGTTGCGGGCTTTATAAAACAATGCAAGAGAAATGACAATGCTGTCATTTGTATATGCTATTTCAGTTCTGTAATGGAAATCTTTTTTTTTCCTTGCCAACTCATTCCTGACAATGTTAATGATTCACTATAAAGCAGCTTCTGTGCTATGATTTGTGACATTCGTACTGGTTAGATGGGAGGACTAGGCAGGTTTCTAGGGAGTGTTTTGGATGCAGAAATGCCTTGAAGATAGCACTTTATTATATTTAGGACAAGTATGACATCCCACTTCAAGGAAAAGGCCCCTATACATATTGAGAAGGGATTTCTGTGGTTTAAGTGGGGAGGAGAAGGTTAGTTTAAAAGAATGCCTCTGTGTTTTTTTGAGACGACATGAAGATAGGAGGTAGAGAAATGGAGGCAGGAGGCAGAAGGATTATGGATAATGGAAGAATTTTGCCTGAGGGTATGTGCCTGCTTTGCCTATTCCTGTATAACTAGAATATTTATAATTCAAATACTTATCTTTAATAATTAAAAACCAAGGAATATTAAAGACAAAAGGTAGAGAATATTACGTACACATATGTAGGCATCATGCACTAAATCCCTACAATTGCAAAATATAGCCCAGAGTAGTTTTAAAGGTTTAAAAAGTGAATGTTTTAAAAATGTCTCAAAAATAGAATTTCTAATTCACTCTCGTTCTGCCAGAATTGATACACCCTCACTGCTTATTTCTACACATACAACTAGTCCTGGAGAGAGCAACTAAAAATACACTGCTTGGTGATTTGACATCAGTGCACAACAATTAAAAAGTGGAATGCAAAAATTGCAGGGGGGGTGGTTCAGCCTCATAAAAGTTTTTGTCACGATTTATGAAAACACTGGATATAGCAGAGAAATTGGGTGGGGGGGCACCCTCAGGACATGGTTGTTACATAGCTTAAGTAAACTGCTAGTTAGGGTGGAATGTCACAGTCTACTACGTTGAGTGCCAGCCTCTGATCTGCTTTCCGTAGACAGCAAAGAAACAAAGAAAAACAGCCCTTGCTCTGGATAGAGAAGAATGTTTGAAAGAAAAAAGAGACCTCAAATGTGCCCCCAGGTATTATAAAGCTGTCAGTTACAACCAGAAAACAATGCAAAGCCTTCAACAAATAATTTATAAAGAGAAACTACAAAATATATTGATATATACACTAATGAAAAAACATTGTCCCTATCTCTGTTTTTTTAAAGGGGCTTTTTAATCATTTTTCCCCAAAGTTTAAATAATAAATAAACGTAAGAAATTAGGGCAATGCAATCAGATTGCTACTACTAACAAATCTTAGTTTGTCAGATTGCTACTACTAACAAAACGTAGTAGCCAAAATATGGGTAAATCATAGACCTGAGTCAAATTATTCAGTGTGGGCAAGAAAGCTCCATTATTGAAGCATGTGGCCTTTAGGAAAGTGAATTTATGGATGGTAGCTTAAACTGATGTTTGAAAATCAGAGGTGTTAATATTTACACCTTTATTCATTATGGCAAGGAAAAGATTAATAAAGAATTAAACATCCACATCTCTTTGCTCCTCCATCAAGCAAAGTAATCCCTAGTTGAACATTAACTCAACCTGACAATAATGGGAAGAACCTCCTCTCTCCTACATCTAGCATGTGAAAGAAATGCAACCACATCTGATTGCCAGATTAATATATTTATGCTAATGTAACTATTGCTAATGAATTAAACCAGTGGATTTTTTTTAATTCAAGAGAGATAAGTGTACACAGTCTGAAAATATGTCTTGAGGCAGAGGCGAACAACAGTATTAAGCAATAATGTTAATAATGTATATCCTGTATAATGACTCTTTGGCACCTTCCGGTTTACATAACATAAGAACATAAGAAGAGCCCTGCTGGATCAGGCCAAAAGCCCATCTAGTCCAGCTTCCTGTGTCACACAGTGGCCCCACCAGATGCCTCAGGGAGCACACAAGACAACAAGGTACCTGTGTCCAGTCGCCACTCCCTTGCACCTGGCACAGAGAAAACCCACTTCTAAAACCAGGAGGTTGCTTATGGCTTGTAACCTGTGATGGTCTTTTCCTCCATGAATCTGTCCAAACCCCTTTTAAAGGCATCTAGGCCAGATGCCATCACCACATCCTGTGGCAAGGAGTTCCACAGATGAATTACACGCTAGGTAAAGAAATATTTTCTTTTGTCTGTTCTAACTCTCCCTCCACTCAATTTTAGTGCATGTCCCCTGGTTCTGGTGTTGTGCGAGAGGGAGAAGAATTTCCCTCTATCCACTCTCTCCATCCCATGCATAATTTTATAAGTCTCAATCATGTCCCCCCTCAGGCACCTTTTTTCTAGGCTGAAATGCCCCAGATGCTGTAGCCTTTCCTCATAAGGGAGGTGCTCCAGCCCACAAATCATTCTGGTCGCTCTTTTCTGCACCTTTTCCAATTCAGCTATATCCTTTTTGAGGTGTGGTGACCAGAACTGGACACAATACTCCTGATGTGGCCTTACCATCGATTTGTACAAAGGCAGAATGATATTGGCCGTTTTATTCTCAATCCCTTTTTTAATGATCCCGAGCATGAAATTGGCCTTCTTCACAGCCGCCGCACACTGGGTCGACACTTTCATCGACCTGTCCACCAGCACCCCAAGATCTCTCTCTTGATCCGTCACAGACAACTCAGAACCCATTAGCATATATGTGAAATTTTGGTTTCTTGCCCCAATGTGCATCACTTTGCACTTACTTACATTGAAGCGCATCTGCCATTTTGCTGCCCATTCTCCCAGTTTGGAGAGATCCTTCTGGAGCTCTTCACAATCCCTGCTGGTCTTCACCACCCGGAAAAGTTTAGTGTCATCTGCAAACTTGGCCACCTCACTGCCTATCCCCGACTCCAGGTCATTTATGAATAAGTTGAAAAGCACCGATCCTTGGGGCACACCGCTTTTCACCTCTCGCCATTGTGAAAATTGCCCATTGACTCCCACTCACTGTTTCCTGGTCTTCAACCAGTTCCTAATCCACAAGAGGACCTGCCCTCTTATTCCCTGACTGTGGAGTTTTCTCAGGAGCCTTTCCGTAGGGACCGTGTCAAACGCCTTCTGAAAATCCAGATATATAATATCCACGGGTTCGCTCGCATCCACATGCCTGTTGACCTTTTCAAAAAATTCTAACAGGTTTGTGAGGCAAGACTTCCCTTTGCAGAAGCCATGCTGACTCTACCTCAGCAGAGCTTGTTCTTCTATGTATTTTAAGATTTTATCCTTAATGAGACTTTCCACCATCTTCCCTGGAACAGATGTTAGGCTGACAGGCCTGTAGTTTCCCGGGTCCCCCCTCCTTCCTTTTTTAAAGATTGGCGTGACATTAGCTTTCCTCCAATCCTCTGGCACAGTGGCCATTTTAAGGGACAAGTTGCATATTTTGGTCAAGAGGTCAGCAACTTCATTCTTGAGTTCCTTCAGAACTCTTGGGTGGATGCCATCCGGGCCTGGTGATTTATTGATCTTTATTTTGTCAATTAAGTCTGAGACGTCTTCTCTTTTAACCTTAATTCTTTAGTCAGGGGAGACCGTTCCGGCAGCGGTATTTGCACAAGGTCTTCTGCCGTGAAGACAGATGTAAAGAACTCATTTAATTTCTCTGCAGTCTCCAAGTCCCCTTTTATCACCCCTTTCTCTCCCTCACCATCCAGTGGACCAACCGTTTCCCTGGCAAGTTTCCTGCTTCTAACATATTTGAAGAAGCTTTTATTATTCCCTTTTATGTTGCCTGCCATACGTTCCTCAAAGTCTTGCTTGGCCTCCCGTATCATCTTTTTACATTTCTTTTGCCACAGTTTGTGCTCCTGTTTATTTTCCTCATTAGGGCAAGACATCCATTTATGGAAGGAAGCTTCCTTGCCTTTTATAGCCTCCTTAACTGTGCTTGTTAGCCATGCCGGCACCCTCCTGGACTTGGTCGAGCCCTTCCTCCTTTGTGGGATACACTCCCGCTGGGCCTCTATGACTGTCGTTTTAAACAGCCTCCATGCACTCTGGAGCGATTGGACTCTTTTTACCTTCCCTTTCAGCTTTTTTTTAACTAGTCTCCTCATTTTGGGGAAGTCAGCCCTTCGGAAGTCAAGGGTTTTCGTGTCAGATTTGCTCGGCCCTCTCCCTCCGACATGCATGGCGAAACAGATCGCAGCATGGTCACTGTTCCCCAACGGTTCGGTAACATTTACCTCCCTGACCAGATCTTGAGTGCCACACAATATCAAGTCCAGAGTCACCTGTCCTCTGGTCGGTTCCGTGACAAGCTGCTCTAAGGCACAGTCATTTAACATATCCAGAAATCCAGTCTCTCTTTCATGACCTGAGCATGAATTGACCCAGTCGATGTGAGGATAATTGATGTCCCCCATGACTACAACCCTGTCTCTCATTGACACCTCCCTGATTTGCTTCCTCATTTCAAGTTCCCCTTCAGGTTTTTGATCTGGAGGACGGTAGCATGCCCCTACTATTACATCACTCTTTGAGCCTGGTAATCTAACCCACAGTGATTCTACAGAGGAGTCAGAGCCCCCCTCCAGCTCTACTCTGGTGGATTCTACCCCCTCTTTGACATAGATGGCCACCCCACCTCCAACACGCCCCTCTCTGTCCCTCCTATAGAGTTTATATCCTGGAATTGCAGTATCCCACTGGTTCTCCGCATTCCACCAGGTTTCTGTTATACCTACTATGTCAATGTTTTCCCTAGCCACCAAACATTCCAGTTCTCCCATCTTTGCCCGTAGACTTCGGGCATTTGCATAAAAGCACTTATATACCTGGTCCCCCAAAAAGGGCTGCATGTTTGCCCCTTTATTCCTGCAGCCTTCTGTCCTGCTAGACTGGCTGTCATGTCCCATCACGCTACCACTCCCAATTTTTACTCTGCTATTACTTGACTATTCCCCATTCTCTGCACCCTCATTCCCTAGGGATGAGGAGTCCCGAACCGGATGCCCCTCGGCTCCTGTCGGCTTTCCCCCAGGAGTCAGTTTAAAAGCTGCTCTGCCACCTTCTTAATGTTACGCGCCAGCAGTCTGGTTCCGTTTTGGTTCAAGTGAAGCCCGTCCCTCTTGTACAGGCCCGGCTTGTCCCAAAATATTCCCCAGTGCCTAACAAACTTAAACCCCTCCTCCTGACACCAGTGTCTCATCCACGCATTGAGACCCCTGAGCTCCACCTGCCTAGCTGGCCCTGCGCGTGGAACAGGTAGCACTTCTGAGAACACTACCTTTGGGGTCCTGGATTTGAGCTTCCTACCTAGCAACCTAAATTTGGCCTCCAGGACCGCCCGGCTACATTTCCCCACATCGTTGGTGCCAACATGCACCACAACCGCTACCTCCTCCCCAGCACTCTCTACCAGCCTATCTAGACGAGAGGTGATGTCCGCAACCTTCGCACCAGGTAGGCAAGTCCTCACATCCGTCACAGACCCCCCTCTCTATGTTCCTGACTATAGAGTCACCCACGACAAGAAGCCCCCTTCGCCCCCTCCCCAGAGGAGTATCCATAGTGCGACTGGATACGGGCCCATCACGTGAAGAAGGGGTCCCCACTGTGGGATTGTTTCCCTCTTTTCCAGAGCGATGTCCTCCAGCCCTGAGACTCCCTTTCCTGGCAGCTGAGGAGCTGGCCAACTGAGGGTGGGACGATGCTTCCACGTCCCTAGAAGTCTCACCCTGGTTCCTCTCTACCTGTCTCTGCTTCTCCAGGTCAGCAACCGTGGCTTCAAGGGAGCGAACCCGTTCCCTGAGAGCCTGGAGCTCTTTGCACCGAGAACACACCCATGACTTGTGCCCAAGAGGCAGATAGTCATACATGTGACACTCAATGCAAAACACTGGATAGCCCCCACCCTTCTGCTGGCTGTCTGACTGCATAGCTTTTGAGTGTAAGTTATGGATTTATCAAAGTTTGGGTACCTTAATGTTGTTGGAGCTCTCCTCTCTTCAAGGTTGTTGGAGCTCTCCTCTCTTCAAGGGAAGTGCTGGGCAGAGTGTGGTGCCTGGCTTCCTCGCCCCGCTGCTGAACTCGCCCAGCTGCTTAACTTGCTGTGTCTTTTTTACCTTGCCACTTTGTCCCAGTGAGCCACTGCGTCCCAGTGAGGCCACTCGCTGCTCCTGAAAGGGCTCACTCGTAAACCAGCCCCAGATTTAAACTGTTGTGTAGCTCCTCCCCCTGCCTACCTGAAAGTTTGAAAAGATTGACTTCTAAGGGGGGTGGGGCCTGATGGGGTTTACTGGCAGGAAATTCCTGTTGCTATGGTTCCTGAGCCACCTTAATTTACATCTGGCCTACTATACCATGCGGTCTGTATGTTTTAAACTGTATGTTTTAAATTCTGCTTAAGTTTAACTCTGCTTAAGGTGTAGTTTAGCTTGCTTTCTCCCCTTCTTTTAGCCTCCTCCTGTTTTGTTTTGGGCTTCTACTCTAAAGTAGACTCAGGTCTCTGCCCTGGGCTTTTACTCTTGAGTAAACACTGGTTTTACTCAGAGTAGAGTAAGGGTTTACAACAGCCTCACTGTTAGATTGTGTTTCTAATGGCTGCCTGAAATGGTATTGACCTGCAAGAAACTTATATAGATATATTTTTAAGAATTAATATCCAAACAATAGCAGAGGGACCTATGGTCATGCTGTAAGAAGCAATACAGCTATGCCCATTAAATGTTCATCGTCATAAAGATCTCACAGCTAGATGCTGTGAAAGATTCTCTAGTTACTATGAGATGCCTGTAGCCACTAACAATACCAAAATGGCATCTTAGTTCTAAATGCTACTTAAACTCAATTCCACATTTTTAAATTTAAACATGTACATAGCTAATCCGTGCTAACAGAATTTTCCAGAGGCCTTTACTGTGTTCTTTACTGGTCCAGAGTAAACAGATATTAGCCTTCCCAAGTGCATTCTAATGGTCAATTCAAATATTCAAGCTGTCTAGGTGTCTGTGTGTATACCCACACAAACCCTCCCAACTTACCCTGAATATGGAATTATATTGACTCTCATATTTCTGCTGCCAAAATCATTCACCTATCTCACTACTCAATGCAGGGCTGGCCCAAGTCCTCCTGACGCAGCACAAATGCTAACCCTCTTACCTGATGTGATGCTCCTCTTCAAATCTCTACACTACCTTCCCATCCTTTTCTGCATCTAACACATGGCCCAACCCTATTGGCACATTGCACTGGTGGACCAGCGCACTGTGCAGGCCACTAGCGCAACAGCCTTTCCATCCTGCAGAGCGTTTCCTCTGGCATGAGACCCAGAAGGCTGCATGCCACCAAAAGCAGTCCACAGGTCGGCTATTGACGGACCCCAGTCATCGGAGAGGTACGTTCGGGGGTGGATTGGAGCAAGGATTGGGCAAGGTCAGGGGCAGAACAGGGGCAAATCTCAGTGGCAGCAGTGTCCATGAGATCCGGAGCCCCCATCGTGGGCCTGACACATGCCCCCTGTGGTGGTTCAGATCTACACCAGCAAGATAGCTGGCATAGATCTGAGTAGGCCCATAGGGGACCAGGGAGTGGCACAAGTAAAAATTTTGTTTACTTACCTCTCCCAGCCGGCCTGGTCTCCAGCCAGCCCGCAAGATGCAGTAGAGGCTACATCAGTAGCACTGCATCCTGCAGGCCACCCTGCATAGGAGTGGACTGACAGACTCCTGATCTGATCTTGTCCCACTATATTTTTTTCTGCCCTCATTTGCCATCATATGTAGGCTTACCATACGTCTAGGAATGGCCGGGACCCTCACAGATTTCGGGGTGAAGTCCTGGCATCCCAGGAGGTATGGTGGCCATCCTGAATTGCTGCCGCCATTTTTCCTTGTGAGACTCACGAGCCTCGCACACACCACAGCCTGGAAAAAGTTTTTGCAAACCACACACATGCGGACAAGCGGCCTGGAAGCCATTATGAATGAAAGGCTTCCAGGCCGCATTGTGTGTGAGGCTTGCGAGCCTCGCACACATCGCAACCTGAAAGCCCTTAGTTCATAAGGGCTTTCAGGCTGCTTGTGAGCATCCGTGCGGTTCACGAACATTTTTTTGCAAGCCACACACGTGCGCACAAGCTGCCTGGAAGCCCTTATGAACTAAGGGCTTTCAGGTTGCGATGTGTGCGAGGCTCACAAGAAAAAATGGTGACGGTGGCAATCCAAGATGGCTAGGAAAATTGCGGCAGCGGTGGAGACAGCGGCACTGGATTTCGCAAGGCTGGACAAAAATCGGCGGCCACAGTAAGGGGGTGAAAGAACAGTGGGGGGTAAATAAATAAATTCGGCCAGACTTACGGCCAGCAAAAAAAACAAAAAGTTTTTTTAAAAACTTCAAATCAAGACCAAAAAACAAAACAAAAAATTGGGGGGTCCCGGATTGGGTCACCAAAAATATGGTAACCCTAATCATATATGACATCATGAATCCTGTGACTTTAGCTCACCACCATGCCAAAATCACCTTCTGTCTATAATAATTATGCCCATTCTCTCCTGCTGTCCCTAATTTCCAGAATAAACCCCTTCTCAAAACCAACTTGTTGAATGAAGCATTTAGCCTAACCCCTTAATTGTCATTCTCAACTACAATGAAGGCTAAAAATAAATGACAGCATTTGTTCACATTTCCCCCTAGTTACCCTTACTTTACCCATTCCTCCTCTCTCCTTGTTCCTCCTTTCCCCTCTCCCTGTGCAATTTAGATTGTAAGCTCCTTGGGATAGGGACCTGCCTTCTTTGTTTATGTTACTCTGTAAAATGCAATGCTTGTTCTGTATAAATAAATATTTACATAATAATGTGTGGTTCACTTTTTGGAGCTATCTGCTCTGCATGCACATCCTTCCTTCTTGTTTTTCAATTGTAGCACAGCGTCTGGCTTATATTATGATTGTAGGAGGCTTTATATGCCTGAATTTTATTGTATTTGTACCCCAAAAGCCCCCCCCCCAGGAACTGCAGCTAGGCTCTGGTTTAATATGTTTCCATTTTTCCCTAGTCCTAATTCTCCCCAAATTTTAATCCCTTCTGTTTTAGCTGTTACATTATGCAACAGACACATAACATGTGTATGTTGGGGGTATTTTTTTCCTTACGCCCTACTTCTTTCCCCTGCTCCTTCTACCAGCTTTTCACTTCCAGCTAACTTTAGAATTTCACAAACCTGCTCCTCAAACTGGAAACTGAACAAAAGAAGAGGGTGGGGAGAGTAGAGTTTCTAATACAGGGTACAGTGGAGAGGGCTTCTGGCATGACCTGTCAGATTTATAACTTCATATCCTCCAGCACTGCACATAGGGACATGCCTCTGCTTTCCTTACGGCCCAATCCTACCTGGGGCAGGCGATGGCAGCGTTTCTCTTCCACTAGCGCTGACTACCATAAAGTAGTCAATGCCAGTCGTAAAAGGCACTCCAGCATCTGGTGGATCAGGTCCAAGAAGGGGGCAGGTTTGGCAGCAGTAGCAGCCACCAAATCCTAATCCCCTTCCCAGACCAAATCCCACAGCACTAGTCCACGTGGACCTGCACAAGCTATTTAGCTAGCTCAGGTCCAAGTAGACCCCTGTGCCACAGAGACTTACACCCTGGTAAGGGAACAATTGTTCCCTTACCCAGAGGAGACCTCCACAACTGCCCCCTGTTAGGATGCAGTGGTAGCCATTTCACAGCTGCTGCATCAGCGAGGGGAACAATAGGATTGGGCTCTTATTCTCATATCAAGGATGGTGGCCTGATTTCCTCACTTGCTCCATACATACTGTTGAAAAGTCTATGTCATATTCTTTATTCATTCATATTAACCTTGCAAGAGCCTCTCTGCTAAAAAAAAAAGTTGTTTTTTCCCATTAAGGATTTGTTCTCTCTCTCTCTCTCTCTCTCTCTCTCTCTCACACACACACACACACACACACACACACACACACACACACACACACACACACACACTTGACTGGTAGATACACATACAGGTAGATACAATCTCTTACAAGAGGCTCAAAATGAGCCTCACTTGCATATGAAATGGCAGACTGTGCAATCCATGGTGACTTCATGTTGTTGTTTCTTCCTCCATTTTTAAAGACTCTCAGGAGAGGGTTGAACCCTGAAGAATGAGAATCCTAGCAACGAACTCACGCTAACAAAATTTAAACAAGGCATCTCTAAAAGGCAAAAAGAGGAACCTTGATTGGCCAGGGACAGGAACAAGAAAATATGGTAAATAGGGAAAGATGGAGCATTTGTAACATTTGACTTCAAAGTCAAAGGTCATATTTAAGGCCCTTTGCAAGCAATGTTTTTCCTCACCCACCTTTTTGTGGGTATATTTAACATCCAGTCTGAGTAGGAGATGGCAAGAGACTGTGCTGGCAGAGGTGGTGAGAGTGAAAACAGGGGGAACAAACAGTTTGTGTGTGTGTGCGTGTGCGTGTGTGTGTGCACGCGTGTGCGTTTGTGTGTGCGTGTGTGTGTGCATTGCTAATGCGCACGCACACACACACACACGTATGTGGGAGAGGGGGGAAAGAAATAACAGTGCGTGTACATGAATGGAGGTGGAGGGATACCATCTTGTTGTTCATTTCAAGGTGTATGGATTAGTCCCTGGAATAGCATCAATAATCTAGAACAGGGATACCTTCATTTAGTTAATTCACGTTGGGGAATTTGCCACTTGCCTTTTAATCTCCTTGACCTTGATGACCCTTTTGCAACCACCCCTTCTTTGGCATGTACCTGCCTCAGTTCTCTCACATGTTTCACTATGTAACAAATCCCTTATATTTTTACTGATTCACCTGCCTCATCCAAGTTCACACAGGAGAGACTGTGTTTTCCACACCTACTCAGACCACTCAAGGTTTTATCTGACCCCTCAGATTTTAGTGGCTAACCTGATAAGAAGGCTTTCATAAGCCAGTATCCCTCTGTCTGGGCTTCCTAGCCTTGGGTGGTGCCATCCTAGTCTAACTGGTCAAAAAATAGGGAGCCCGAGGGAACGGCTCATCGCTAACTGCTAGAGATTCTGTGCCTGTTTGACTCTCCACCCATCCCCACTTCTGTTCTTCCATCACAAATGCTTGAGCACATTTTCACATTTTCAGAATGTGTGAATCATAACCAAAAGTTTCAGAGGCTTTCATTAATACTAATTTGATGTAATAAAAATCCAAAATTCACTATGCTTGTTAATTTTGCTTAAAACTTGTTTCAAGTATAGCACACGGTCTAATATTCCTTTTCAGCGTCTAACTGCAATCAGAAGATCCTGTGTACTTTTCGTCACAGCACAGAGGGGTAAAATACATAGCCTAAATAACACTTCATAATGGTTTTTCTTTTATAACACACAGGAAGGAAGTAGTTGTTGTTTGCCAAATTAGAGACCCCTGTTTGAATGAAATCTCTCTACCTAGGGATTCTTCCCACCTCTTTGGATATTTGCATTTATCTTCCAAATCTATTTTAATGAGCTCTGTATAAAAACTAGTGCTCATACCTCTTGAGCTGATGAACGGGTAATTACTGTTTCGATTCCCAGGAGAGGTCTTTGAAAACCCATCTTGTCACAGAAGTTACGGGCATAATATTTTAATTGTGGATAGGATAGTATTGAGATATTTCTCAAGTTGAATGTTCTATCCAATATAATGATGTCCTAAATACCCTCCATCTATGAACACAAAATTTCCCCCATATTTTACAGGGGAGATAAACATTTTGCCAGGAGGTGAAACTGGGCAGGGAGGGGTGAGGAACTGTGGGATGGGGAGGCTGCGGGAGGGGGTTCCTATCCCCTTTTTTGCGAGCTTCCCTGCCCCCTTCTCTCCTTGGACGTGCACCTGCTACAGAGCTGGCACAGGTTCAAGGAGACCCATTGCAGAGGCTTACGGAGAGGTAAGGGGAAATTATTCTCCTTACACACACACACACTCACACACACACACACACACACGTATACACACGTATACACACGTATACACACGTATACAGCTCACCTGTTTTTGGTGTGACTGCATCAGTGGGAAGGGGAGAGGATTGGGCCCTAAGTACACTCCTGCACATTTTCATACCTGATTGTCAATGAAATATTTTTTTGCCTTTTTTGCGCAGAGTGCATTCGGAGTACATTTGAATGGATACTGCTACTGCCCCTTTCAAAGTACCCAAACACTACTGCTGAGTCTAGTACTCTAGATTCATCTGGAGAATCACAGGATTGGCAAACCTCTCTTCCCTTTCATGTAATGAAAAATAACAGGCAGAGATTAATGCTGTTCCGAAAGTAGCAGGATCAATTTCAAAATGCCTGAGTATGTCCCTGGGAGCTGTCACCAACATAATTAATCTCTGGACACAGTCTGTTCTACACCTGTACGTTTGGCCCTAGGTTTTAGAAGTTCAAAATATAGGTGCTGGACACCACTCTTCCATTAGTTTATTTCCCAGGCCTGGCAGCCGCTGCTTGACTCACTTGCTGAAAGCCAGGTCAACACTGGCACAAGCTGAGAAGTCAGGTGGCAAACAAGCTCCTTCACAGTTGATTTTCTCTTTGCTGGGCTTTTTAAAGGGTTAGCAATGTTCAGTCCAATCCTACACTAAGCCTGGTGCCAACATAATGTTTATTCACAGTTTCTGTTGCCCTTTGCATGTAAATGAACACTCACACCTGGTTTGCATGCAAATAAACGCTCTAGCTCTGACATACATACATCATAGTTGGAAAGATCACTTGAATGTGGCCCAGTAAATTGTCTGGCACTGGTGGAATTTGGTCTTGACGGGTGGAGCAGTGGGTTAAACCGCTGAACCATGAGCTGGAGATTGAAAGGTTGGCAGTTCGAATCCGCAACGGAGTGAGCTCTCGTTGCTTGGCCAGCTCCTGCCAACCTAGCAGTTCCAAAGCATGTTAATGCAAGTAGATAAATAGGTACCGCTTGCGGGAAGGTAAACAGCGCTCCGTGTTCCAGCCGTATGCTACGCGCTGCGGCAAGGAGAGTCATGCCGGCCACAAGACCACAGAGGCGTCTTCGGACAATGCTGGCTCTTCGGCTTTGAAATGGGGATGAGCACCACACCCTAGAGTCGGACACGACCGGACTTAATTGTCAGGGGTCACCTTTACCTTCACCTAGGGCAAAGGGAAGACCACAAAAAAACCCTATCAAAGGGACCTAGCTCTTCCTGAGAGGATAGACCTGTGTCTGGGCTGTGCCACTTTAGGCAACAGGTAAGCGCTCATGGGGCTGAAAAATCCCACATATAGAAAATTACATGTCAAGGAAAAGCACTCTAACCTAGCTTTCTTTCTGATAGTGTGTGTGTGTGTGTGTGTGTGTGTGTGTGTGTGTGTGTGTGTGTGTGTGTGTGTTTTTCGCAGAGGAATTTTCTTGTTGTATAGAAAAGCACTCAGACACTTTTACTGTGCTACTGCTCAGACAGGGCTTTACCAGCTCGGTGAAATCTAAGCCACAGCCTTCTCCTGCCTTCCCTTCCCCATTCCACCCAACCCTGCCCACCCCCATGCTGACTTAACAGGACCAGGGAATCATTAGTGGGCCACTGGTACATGGCCATGGCCGCTCACCACTTGCAGCGGCGGCCCATCTTCGCTAAATGGCATGTCGCCATTTGCAACAGACGTAAAGAAACGTGCGCTGCCAGAATGCTAGTTCCAGCAGCACAAGGCCCCAATAGAATTGGACTGTAAGTCTAACTGCCCAGTGGACAGGCCTCCTGGACAGTTTTTTCAGACTCCTTCTCCAGGGTGTCTCTCCCAGCAGTGACCTAAGCAGTGGTGCTGCATTTCGGCCAGCCGCCATAACTTGCGCAGGATTGCGCTGTGTATGTGTATATACTTTTGTGTAAACATAGGGGCAGTATGTGTAAACATAGGGGCAGTGTTGACAACTTGATATTTGCCAATCCAGTTGATATTTGAAGACAACTATCATATCTCTCTTTAGTCATGACCCTGACCAGTCACACCTTGATCAGCCCACCAAAGAATATAAAATCATAGTGTATGCACTTGATATTATTACCAGATATGATAAGGCCCAAACAGATTTCACTTTTTTTTTTTAATGTCAGAATACTTTCAGGTGATCTAAGTCTGGCTTGGCATTGAAGGCATCCAGGTTTTAAAACTGCAACCAAATCAAATCAACTGGGTGCAGCTGTGCGAAGATTCCAAACACATCTAAAATGTCAGGACCGACATTGTGACATATCTTGGAGCAAGGCAAGAATGTGGCACCCTGTGTGAGTGCCGTCCCCCCCAATGATATGGCTTCCCTTCTCTACCAAGTCTTCCAAGTTGGCTGGTGACTAGCAGGGGCAATTCCTGTCCCATTCATCCTTGGAGAGTGGGAGGAGCTGATGCCATCCTGTCTTGCTCCCAGGAAGCTTCTGCATAACACAAGGGACCTTGAGGGCAAGTGTAATTAGCCAGTGGAGTGTGGTCAACAATCGCCCCCCCCCCATTGGATGCAACGCATGCTCCATCAGTACAGCTGCATCATCATTAATGGTGGGGGATAGGCCTACGTTTCTTCATCTCAAGAGTCAACATTTGCCTCAATTCACCTCAAATATAGAAATTTACTCTTTATCAATGGAATTTCACTTCTCATGTCACACCATAAAAAAAAAAATCCATTGTTCTTTGCAGGCAGATAGCCATGCAGGATATAAAGTTGGCGTTCTGTTTTGTGCTGTATAGAAGGTTTTCTCCAGAATAGTACATCTTGTGATCTACATCAAGGGTTCTCAACCTGTGATAGGCAGGGGTACCGAGCCAACAGGTGGGGAGAAGCAGCTTGCTCTGTCTTATCAGCGGCAAGTGGGCATCAGCTCCTGACACCAACTCACAGCTGATAAAGCACAGACTAAAAAAAAACTCTGTCAAATCTCTATATAACCCATTTTCTAGCATTTACATCCAAGTTAGGGTGACTCTGACTAAATAGTCCCTAATTTCTTACTGAAAAGAGAAGCATAATTGACAGTGAACAGAAGAGATTCTTGTGCAACAAAACCACCCCTTCTCTCCCTCCAGACTGTGTTCCCAAAAGGGTTTGACTGGAATGCAAACTAAGTGCTTTCCTACTGACTAGTTCAATTTATATGCTGGATTTTACAATACATTGTTTATTCTACTTAAAGAAGGAAGCTCTTGTGGCAGATTGAGCTGGTTCTCTGCCTTGTTAAGAAAGCTAAGAAAGAATTATTTTGGTTTGTTTGTGGATGGGAGACCTGTGGTGATATTTTCTTTAAAAATAAAAAGGGGTGGCAAAAATTGGGGCAAAAGGGGTGGCTAGCAGTGTAAGCTGAGTAATTTTAATGATTAGATTTTACATCTCAATAATTAATTAAATTAATTAATGCTAATTAATTAATTGGCACAGGGGGTACTTTAAAAAAAATGACCGTGCCAGGGATACACTTGAAGGTTGAGAACCCCTGATCTAGATCTTATGGCTTTTTTCAAGTGACAGCAGATATTTTAAGGAAAGTGGATGGTTCAAAAATGTACCAAGTCATTTTTCAGACAATCATCTGGATAATTCTGGGCATTGCCTATCTTCTTGTAAAAAGTAAAATTATCAGTTTGTGACAAGGATGTCTGTATGAGAGACCAGTTTCTCAAACTGTAAATGAGTTTCCATTAATAATGAAATAATCATACAATAAGCAATATCAGAGTCAAGTTTGGAGAATGGAACTGATTTCCTAGCCTGTCAGATACATACAGATCAAAGAAATATTTATTGTGGAGTAATTTTTTCTATGTGTGAAAACTGTCTAAAAATGATAAAATAAGATGCAGTTTTTATATTAGGTTGTTTACACAAGTGTTAGGACAAGTAAAAATGTTATTTGAAAATTTCTTCTTGACGTTATTTTATAAAGTAGTTACAGGAATTAACACACACACACACACACACACACACACACACACACACACACACACACACACTGCTGTATTTGCAAATCAATGAAAAAAGAGCATTTGTTCATTGAAAATTACAAATGTCCTATTGTTACAATGGGTTAGATTCTAACTTAGTGCTCCATGAATGGAAGCTCCTTCCATTCACAGAAGAAGAGTTGTACTTATGGAAAGACCCCTTTCATGTGCAGAAGGGGGTCCTTCCATGAGCGCAAATCTCCTTCTGAGAATGGATTCCATTCACGGACTGCTAAGATAGGACCCAATTTTTGAAATGTTGACTCTTCTATGGACGACATCTTGCTCCAAATGAAGAGCTAAGGATTAAATTGGATATATTGGCTTCTCACACTTGGCATGCCATTGTCATTATTGAGGAAGATCATTCCTGAAGAGTTATCTCAAGAGCATTATGTTGAGATGGCCTCTTTTCTGATTTTACACAAGCACAGTAGGACAACCAGATTGCCCTACTCATGGCAACCCTAAGCATACATACTAGAAACTAACAGTGGGACTTACTTCTGAGTGCACACGCATAGAACTGAGATATAACTAATTTCTAAAACTGTCCTGGCCCAGGCTGACGACCTTCCAGAAGAGCATATCTTGTTCAAAAAATCAAGCTTTTAGTGGTCCTCCCAGATATAATGTATATACAGTATAATGTATACTGCTATGTAAAAAATGTTGTGATGAAAACTTTGCTAGACAGAAAACGTATTGTGCCTTTCAGGGAGAGTAGCTGATTCACAGTAGCTACCTTAGATGCAGATATACCCGACAGACGGGTAGATACAAATATCCTCATGTTGTACACCTGCACAGAAAGCTCTGCTACTGTAAAGGTCATGAGGCAAAGAGCAATCCAGAACATCAGATGTGGATGTTAATGCTGAAATGAACCTCTAGAAACATGTTCAAAAACACAGTTTCACACTGCAGTGTCATAAAATCAAACTATACATTACAACGAAGATCCAAAAATGTGGTGATTGTTGACATTTACATGTGCATGCCAACAATCCTAGGAGATGGTTAAATTGATGTGCATCCAAAATTAGATATCCTATAATTACCCCAATTTTTGGACACACACTAGCAAATGCTGAGATTATATTGGCATGTCTGCAAAATTCACCAGTGAATCTCTCATGTTTTTTAACATTCATGATCATGTGTGCCACTGAACTCCTTGGAAGATGAGTGGGATTTTTAAAAAACCCTATATAAATATTGGAAATATTATAGATAACTAAACTGTTGTTTTAAAATTACTGTAAGCCTCTTTGTGCATCTCCCTGTGGGAGGGAAAAGGCTGGGTACAAATATTTTTAATAAATAAATATGATGAGTCAGGAGGTCTGGCTCAGTTGTGTAGGAGGTCTGGATCAGTTGGTAGAGCGACCATCTCATATGTCTGAAGATCTGAAGGATGTGCTGTCAGAGAGCTGTTGCCGATGACAAGCTGCAGAGACTCTGTGAGGGAGAGAAGCTGCAGCCGGCACTCTGTGAGAGGGAGTTGCCTGGCAGTCAAAGTGTGGGAGGTGAATGCCAGTGAGAGGCCAGACCGTGAAAGGAAAACACCTGGAAAGAAGCGTTCTATGGAAGACTAAAAAACCTTGGGGTTTAGAAAGTGTGGATTTAGGATCTGGCACTAATCCTAAATCTACCTCCCAGCCAACATCCACTTCCTGTTTCCTTCTCAGTCAATGCCCACCCAGTGGCGTCGCTCCAGTAGGGGCGGGGCCGTAAGTATCGCTCCGTCCTAGACCCTTTACCAAGCGAGCAGGAGGCGGCCCCACCCCCTCACTGTCGGAGCCATTCCTGTGCAGAGAAAGCAGCAGGCAGGGTTTCTTGCCTGCTGCTTTCTCCGCACTGGAAAGGCTCTGACAGTGAGGGGGCGGGGCCACCTCCTGCTCACTCGGTAAAGGGTCTAGGACGGAGCAATACTTACGGCCCCGCCCCTACTGGAGCGACGCCACTGTGCCCACCTCCAGTTTCCTTCCTGATTCCCTTGAGTGCCATGTCTCAACTCAGTGGACACAAAACAAGTCTCTGAAACCTGGCAACTGGGCCGGCATTCCTCTGTTATCATCACTATGGTGGGCAGGGTTTTTCAATCAGAATGTAGCACACTGCCTCTCAGCTCATAGGCTCCCCCAACCTCAACTCCTGAGGCATCCCAATAGAATTGAATTTTTTCAATTATATTAAAAAGTGGGCTATAAATAACCTAAATCAGTGGTTCTCAAACCTGCTAGGGCAATGACCCACCTCTGTCCTCCGGGGGTGGCAGAGGCGTCGCCAGGCACCCCCGCTAATGGGGCCGCCGCCCCCGATGGCCCCCCCAATAAAACTGTCAAAAATTTTAGGTTTCGGTTTCGGGGGGGGTTTAAGTTCGCATAGTCAGGGCGATGGTGTTCCCAGTAGCAATGTATGGTTGCGAGAGTTGGACCATAAGGAAGGCTGAGCGCCGAAGAATAGATGCTTTTGAACTGTGGTGCTGGCGAAGACTCCTGAGAGTCCCTTGGACTGCTAGGAGATCAAATCAGTCAATCCTAAATGAAATCAACCCTGACTGTTCCCTGGAAGGACAGATACTAAGGCTGAAACTCAAATATTTTGGCCACCTAATACGAAGAGAGGAGTCTCTGGAGAAGACTCTGATGCTGGGAAAAATTGAAGGCAAAAGGAGAAGGGGAAGGCAAAGGATGAGATGGTTAGACAGCATCACCGATGCAACGAACATGAAAATGAGCGAACTCAGGAAGATAGTGGAGGACAGGAAGGCCTGGCAGGATATGGTTCATGGGATCACGAAGGGTCGGACACGACTTAACGACTGAACAACAACAAAAATGTTTTTCCGTGATTTTAAGTTTTAAAATGGCATGTATGTGTGTATGTGTGCTTTGCCGGTACTTAGCTTGAATATGGGGCGTTCCAGCGACGATCTTCTTCCTGCTCCCGGGCTTCTCCCTGCGCCCGAGTGCGGACTCCGTAACACCCCCAGCAGCGCTTTCGGGAGTTTGCACATGCGCAGAACGTCCCTGGAAACTCCGTGGCTCTGCACATGCGCAAACTCCGGAAAGCGCTGCTGGGGGCATTACGGAGTCCGCGCCCGGGCGCTGGGAGAGGCTGCACCCGGGAGCAGGAAGAAGATCGTCGCTAGAATGCCCCATATTCAAGCTAAGTACCGGCAAAGCACACATACACACATACATGCCATTTTAAAATCACGGAAAAACTGTTAAAAAAAAAGTGGGAAAAAGCAAAAAAAAATGTGATTTGAAGGAGGCCCGCGCCCCCCCCCAGAGCCTCAGCGCCCTGGGGCCCGCCGCCCCACCGCCCCATATCAGGCGATGCTTCTGGGGGGTGGGTCACAACCCACCTCCTGGCGCTGTTCCCTCATCGCTCCAGCCCAGGGACAGCCTCTGGAGGCCTCCGCAGGTCTCCCGACACAACCAGGTCACATCAGCAAAACTGGAAGTGAACTCCAGATCACTTCCGGAGGCCTGCAGAGGCCTCCGGGGGGCGTCTCTGGGCCAGAACAATAAGGGAGCAGTGCCAGGAGGTTTGTCTCGTGTCAGAAGTGGGTTCTGGTAGCTTTCGTTCGGCTCCAAATTGGAGCCAAATGGAGGTAAGGGCAGGCGGGTGGGCCCAATTCACGACCCAGCTCCGTCTCGGGCTGCAACCCACCAAGTGGGTTGCAACCCACGCTTTGAGAAGCCCTGAGCTAAATATTAAATACACATTCATTGAGAAGTCTATGCTTGACTAAAGTGAAGTGATTAAAGATTCTTAAGAAATAACTAATCTTGAGCTGAGTCATCTTGAGTTTGTATCCAAAGTGGCTAGTAATAGGTTCGTCACATTCAGGTTATCAAAGATGTGAATTTCTGAAAGCCCTCTATACATGGGATTGCATTAATGTGAGGAGCAAATGTGAAGAACAAAGGCAGAATTTGGTTCAAAAGACAGTTCATGTAGAGGAGAATATGAAATGGGCAATTTGCACCAAATTTAACAAATTATTAAATTTCATTAAAGCTATTTTAACATGAAAATGAGCGAACTCAGGAAGATAGTGGAGGACAGGAAGGCCTGGCGGGATGTGGTTCATGGGATTACAAAGGGTCGGACACGACTTAACTACTGAACAACAACAACAAAATTTTAACTGCTTTAATGAAATGCAGCTATTTAATAACTGAACATCTTCATTGTATCCCTTTATTGCTACACTGCCACAGGTAGGATGCCCTCAAAATGTAAGGGGGAAAGCACATTCAAACAAATTTTAGTTTGACCTCTTAAGATATTCTTTGGAAATATAACCACTTGCCTCTCATGGAGTACTTCAAAAACATGACGTAACAGTGAGCAAGGATGCAGAGCATTCAGGCAGCTACTACAAGTGCATTTGAAAGGCTTTGTACTGTAAACCCAGAATAATTCGCAATGATGTCTCCAGCTTCTCCAAGCTGAAGAACCTCTTTTAACATGAAAAGAATAATTTTACAATCTTGTCAGTGGCTTCCAAAGAAGCATTGGTAGAGTTTCATGTTTATAGAAACCAGTCCAAAGTTCCCTTTTCTTCTCTGCTGTACGTATTGCAGGACTTGACTCAGGATTGTAACAGCAAAGAGTTCAGACTGTAGGCTTTAAGTTCTATTTTCTCCAGTAGATGTCACTTGCAGTACATAATAATTTATGTAAAAAAATAAGAGCACATAGTATTTCACCCTTCTGTATTTGAATGCCAAATTTAAAAAATGTATGTGTTCTCCTATATAGGCATTTGGGGGCTTTAAACACCAAAAAGTGAAGCAAAATAGTTTGTTTTCAGTTTGATCTGGAGAAGATTATGTCTAGAGCTGCCTTAGCTGGGAAAAAAAACCAGCGATACCTAAATTCACTTTGAAAACATGACAGCTGAAGTACATGATACATAATCCGCAAACTAATCCAGAGAACCTGGATGTAAAGAAATACAGATATTCAATTTTAACACATTTTAGGACAAAAATGCTGATAGGCACATGAGAATTCATTGTTTCACTGACAACTTGGAATTAGAAGTTTTAACCTAGAGAGCAAATGGAACGTTTTAAAAAAAATCAAAATGAATGTGGCCAGCAGTTGAGGTTGTAGTAAAAAGGATATGTGTTTCTTCCTTGTCACTTTCCCTAACTGGCAAAGTTCAACAGTGGCACGTTTCCTGTGGCTGGTCAAGGGAAAGGCCGATCAGAGGACTATAACTCTGTAAAATAAATGTGAAAGGAGGGGAAAGGGCCAAGCTGCATCATTCTGAATGTGTGGTGGTCAAAACGTGTCTGAGCAGACGTTGTGTAAAGGCACATGGCAAAACTTCCTTGGGGTGACCTACAGGTTATCCCTTGAGTCATCGTTGCTACATAGGTTACTGTGCAGGTTGTACAACAGAAGATGTAACTACCACTTTCAGAGGAAGGGCTAAATCCTTCCTTCTGAAATCTATCTGTCAATGAAAGATTTACAGACATGCTTGGAGATGCTGGATTTGATTCTTCTTTCACAGATCCTCACTTTGCACCAGGGTACTTCTATTTTTATAAGCACCGTGATAAAAGGAGGAAAGGATCAGGCAATACACATGAAGTATTGGTGCTAAATCATTCTTAAAATAAAGCCTGTTACTCCAGTCAGTTTTTAAACTGTGATCTATTTTAATCTGACACACACTGCTATGTTTTTAACTTTATATTGCTGTCTGTCCTTATTGATCTGTTTTCTTGATTAGTGCCTTCTTGCTGTTTTCTTGATTAGTGCCTTCTTCCTGTTATTATTGATTTCTTTATTTTAACTTTATTCTGCTCTATTGTATGTATATCTGCTGTATTTTCTTTATTTGTGAGCAGCGTTGATTACTTTGCATAGAAAAGCTAAACTGAATTAAGCTACATCTTTTCTTTTTCCCTCCCATAATTCATCAACAATTTCTGCATTGCATGAAACTACTGTACAGTAGTTTGTTAGGGTGAAAAAAGGAAAAGAACTTCTACTGCCTCTTATTTCTCAGTAGGAATCTGACAGGTAGGGCTTTTGCGTCCTTTTCTAGTAAGGCTTCTGTGTTTGAAACAGCTGTGGGACATGTTAAAATTCAGCACATGGAGGTACTGGAATGAGAAAAGTTTCATCTGTTGAATTCAGTCCTGCCATGCAGCTGTTAAAACCATAGGAGCCTTCTAGAGAAAAAAAGTTGGCAAACTTGACAGGAAAATAATTACTGAAATTTCTAGCCAGTATTTGATCATTATTAATAACTTGTTTCCAAGGTAGTTTGCATGACACTTGTGACAAATCTGAGGGTCAACCCATAATTTATGCCATGCCAAATTCATGTTGGCATTCATAAGTGTGGGGGGGGGATATATATATATATATATATATATATATATATATATATATATATATATATATATATATATATATATATATATATATATATATATATAAATGCTTTTTTTGTCACATGCATACAACTACCGGTATATCTGTGTAGAGATAAAACATTTTACATTTAACTGTATAAAGCAAAGGCTCCAATTTAGAGAAAAATATTTACATTTGTCACATTGAAATCAGTGGGAAAATTACTCATTAATCTAATTAAACTAATTTAAGTTTCATTAATTTCAGTGGGCTGTAAACTTAACTTTATTTGGACTAAGGCCAAACTATGTGATACAGCCTTAAAGCACACTAAGGATTGCCTTAGGGCCACCTATAGATCTTCCTTTTGTGGCCTCTGCACTATCATACAGTTTATATACAGGTGAAACTGCAACCTACAGTTAGGGCCTAAACCCTATATGAAACTTTTTATATAAACCTTTTTTTGAAAAAACAAATGCACTATTTTAGACCATATTCAGATTTTAACTGCAAATTTCCCTGGTTGATGTGATGGAGCATTTTACCTGGTATAATAATATTTGCATTTTTCCCTATTATGTAATTGTTATCAACCACTATTTTCCACAACTGTGAGAGTAAATATGTAATTTTGGCTTATAAAATATGTTTGTCACATCCCCTCCCAGGGGAACCGGTCCCCGGGTGGGAGCGATACGTGGAAAGGGTTGGGGCTTGGCATACCTTTGATCAGACGTTGCAGACTGGGATAGAGAGGCAGAGGCAGCTTTGTTCTTACAATAAAAAAGGGTCTTTTATTCCAAATGTGTTACAGAAATACAGACGTCCTGCCCCCGTTACTCCACTGGGTTCACCCTGGCCTTTCTTGGCCCGTGGAGCAGAAGTCTGGTTACCTCAGGAAAAGGGGGGATGTAGCAATGCCGGGTATGGGGAGGCAGGGCACCGATGCCTCCTTCTTCTGCATCTTTGTCCATGGAGGGGTTGTCTGGTCCCTCAGAAGAATCCTCACCCCCTGCCGATCCAGCAAGGGCAAGGAGAGCTCCTCCAAGGGTTGCCGGACTTCTTTTCTCCATCAGGAATGACCAAGTAAGGGCAGTGAGTCTGGCCGCAGGGGGTCAGTATCTCCTTAGGGAGGGAGGACCTGATGGCCCTGCCGATTGGAGAGAGTTTTATGGGCCAGGGCGGCCCCCCTGAGCTCGGGCTCCAAAGCAAGGGCAGTGACCTGGACCTGGTACCGGCCAGAGAGGTAGGGGTTGCCCCTGGTCCGGGGTTGCCTTGGAGCCCAGGTGTTCCTCCCTCCATTATCTCTCCCCAGTTCTCCTTAAGAAGGCTGCTTATGACCTCTGCCCTTCCTTTGTCCCCCAGCTGTCCTCCTTTACCCCTAATTGAGTCATTCCGGGCCGGTCCTGGTCGACACACTCCCCTCCCCTGGGGTTGATCCTGGCAGTACTCAGGGCTTCGCTGGTGTGGGTCCTGCAAGTACGAGTCTTGGTGATGGCTCGGGGTCTGGGGATGGGCGTTGTGGAGTGAGCCCTGGCTGGGGATCACAATGTTGTTCATTGGTGCTGGGCCTTACTTTTGATTTCACATTATGGACTCCATTTAGTACAATGAGGAATGAAATTCTTCTTCGTTGTTAATTTTTCCTTACCTTATGTTTCCTTATGTTAATTTCATTCAAGATAAGTTACCCCATTACCAGCAGAAGGCCATCTAATGCAGCCATTTTTATATGAAACGGATGGAAAATGCAGCTAGACTATACCAAGGAAACCAAAAGGCACATTGGTCAGATGCAAATTTTTGTTGTGTTATTTTAAATCAGCAAAAAATGGCCTGTAATTTTTCAAATGTAATATTTATTTTATTTTTTTATTTACAATATTTTTATCCCGCTTTTCTCCCCAAAGGGACCCAAGGCAGCTTACAAAAACAGGAAAACACAATTACAAAAACCAACCACATTTAAAAACAATAAAACAGTTAATTAAAAACTTATAAACACAATCTAATAACAATAAAAAGACCATTATTACATTTTAAAAGGCAAGAGTACAAGAACAGCAGCACCACACCTGTAACCGCTGGGTGTTAAAAAAGGCAAGGACTCAGAATGCTTCTTTGAACAAGAAGGTTTTCAGGCCTCGCCGGAAAGTCTCCAAGGAGAGAGCAGTTCATCAGAGGTGTCGCACCACCAGGGGTGATTGGGACGGTGGGCCCCAGGGCGCGGGCCGGTCTTATCTACCGCCTTGTCGCTTCCTCGTCCTCTTCGCAGCCGAGAACGGCTGCAGTTCGGCCTTCCCACCCTCCCTTGCGCCCGTTTGGCTCCAAAAAGGAGCCAAAAAGCGCCGAGGGGCGTGTCCACGCCCACGGAGGCGCACTACGCTACCGACACACACCCCAGGGATGGGGCGTGTAGTGGCCATGGGGGGTGTCGGCAGCGGCCCCCACCCACGGGGGGCCTGGAGACTCTTCTGCAGTTCATAAGTCAAAAGGGAGGGAATTCCATAAGGTTGGTGCCACTACTGAGAAGGCCCTATTTCTGGCCGCCGCCCCTCTCACCTCCCAGGGCGATGGTACCCGCAAAAGGGCCTTCTCTGATGATCTAAGGAGATGAGCCAGACTATATAGAAGTAGGCGGTCTCTCAAATATCCTGGCCCCAGGCAGTATAGGGCTTTAAAGGTCAAAACCAACAATTTGAATTAGGCCCGGAAATGAATTGGCAACCATTGCAGCTGTCAGAGGAGCGGCCCGATAGAGTCGAACCGTCTACTTCCAGTGACCACACGGGCCGCCGCATTCTGCACTAATTGCAGTTTCCGAACCGTCTTCAAGGGCATCACAGAATTGGCATGTATAATCAAACTGTGACACTTAATCGTTTCTCTGTGTGTATTTTCTTTGTGTTACTTCTTGTTTTCTGAATTTTATATCCACAATGCCCATGTTTCCAAAGAATTGATACACATAATTTTCTCTAATGCAGCAGTTCTCAAACTTATCGGAGCAGCGATCCACCTCGTCCTCCAGTGCTGAAGTCAAGACCCACCCCAGGAGGCTGCTCCCGCGTCATGCCAGGTCTGGGATGGCCTCCAGAAGCCTCCGTGGGCTTCAGAAATGTCTCCGGATGCATCCGGAAGCCAGGTTCACAAAACTGAAAGTAACACGGAAGTCCCAGGTCCGTCCCAGGCTCGGCGTGATGCAAGAGTGGCCTCTGGAGGCGGGTTGTGACCCAGAAATGGTCTCCCATTGCATCCGTTTGGCTCCAATTTGGAGTCAAACAGAGGCAAGGCATGGGCATGTGGGTCCAACATGTGACCCACCTCAGCATCAGGCTGTGACTAGGTGGGTGACTGGGTGTCATCAGGCCGTGACAAATCTACAGTTTGAGAAGTGCTGCTCTAATGTATTAAACAATTTGGAGCCCAATCCTATCCATTCCCCCACCACCACCAATGCAGCCGCACCAAAAGGCACCCACTGTATCCAGTGGGGGGGGCATGGATTGGGAAGCTTCAGAGGAGAAAGGGGAATTATGTTCCCTTACTCCTCCATAAGCATCTTGCTCCACAATGGGTCTCCTCGGACCTGCACCAGCTCTTTAACTTTCCACACAGTCGGAATATCTTTTGCAACTGCCATAAGGAACTGCCGTCTCCTGCTAACTGGGCAAGAGGCAATTTTTCAATTGGTGCTCCTCTTATATTTATCAGGGGGAGAGTAACTGCTCCCTTTTCACCCCAGCACAGTGTCTTTTCTGGTGGCTGTTTGCTGGTGGTGTTCTGCATCTTTTTTAGAATGTGAGCCCTTTTGGGACAGGGAGCCGTTTAATCATTTGATTTTGTCTATAAACCGCTTTGTGAACTTTTTGTTGAAAAGCGGTATATAAATACTGTTAATAATAATAATAATAATAATAATAATAATAATGCTGGTGGAACGCTCATTCCACCAGCTGTGAGCTATTGTTTTTCTAAGATGAATGTTATGATTCTCATGTAATGACATCCAGCTCAGATCTGTGGATGCTTCTTTTATAAACATTCACAAAAATTCTGTAAAATAGAAAAAACTGGCAACAAGCTGAATAGCTTTGGTATCTTCAGTGTTATTCTTCTTGTGGGGGTTCTTTGGAGAAAAAAAACCCGCAGTCAATCTCCTTCCATGATGTGCTAAATGAAGATGCTGAAATGTTCTAAGCAATTCGTCTTGCATTTCTATAAAAATGTTACAAAATGTCTCAGAATTCTTCTGCTAAAAGTCTAACAGCAGAGTATCACCAGTGACCCATTTTCACTGTTCATGCAATAGCGACTCTCAGAGTTCCACTCTCCACAAAAACCTTAATAGAATGGTAAAACACTGTATATCTTTCACATTTCTGTGCCCTTTTCCAAAGTTGCCATCAATTCCTAGTCAAACAAAGCAATAATGTTCTTGTTCAGAAGCCACCACAATCTACCAAATGTGACAAAAGGCACCAGTCTTCCGCTCCCCTTTTCCTCCATCTCCCCAACCCAGTAAAATTGTTTATTTTGAGAATTACAGCAAGATTTGAGTAAAAGTGCATCAGGCAATGCTTCACACAGGGATTTCTAATGCATCTAATTCTTAAATGCAGCACACTTTGAGTACCTCTTTCCCAAATGATGATAATATTGCTTTGTTTTCTAACTATCGTTCAACTAACACCTTGATCTTACCAATCAGTTTAAACTGTACTAGCACTAAAAAGAAGAGGCTTTTACCATTGCAGCTGATCTGATCAGCCTTGGGGGAACAGAACTGGCTCTGGTCTACTTTGAAGAAAACTCTTTTCACCTCTCTGATAATAATAAGAGCCTCTGTAACTCCTCAAATAAAAAGACCCCACATGTCCCCCACCACAGCAACTCAGTGGTCCTTGCTTGTTTTATGTAAACATTTGTGGTGAAAATGAATTTCTTCCCTGACACTGATGATGTGAATAAAAGCTCTTGGTTTTGTATGTTTTTTTTCTCCCTTTGGTTGCAGTGCAGAATTTACAAATAAGAGATGTTTTCCACAGAAATCTGTTTGGAATTTTGAACAGGGAGCACAGAAGTATCTTTTGGTATTACAGAAGCACAAGAGACGTTTCAGCTTCTGACAGGCCCATCTTGGGGATTGGTGAGGACACAAGGTTATCCTTTTCCAAAGTTATTTGACATCCGGGTTTCCCCTTCTGCTGTGTTTTGACATGGGTTAATTGCCAGCCTCACCCACGTGAGTAGAAGCTATTAAACACAATGCTGCAAGAAGTTATGTGATTCTCTTGCTTCAAGAACCAAATACCACTTCCCATTTAGTTTGGTTTTGCTATTAGTGTCAGAGTTTGGAATGATTGACCATATTTTATTTTATTTTAAATATTTGTATCTCGCCTTTCCAGCCAAAACATGCCTAAGGTGCAGAGAATATATAAAATATTACAATAAAAGCATAAATCCATAAGACAGATTAAAATCAAAGACTACCATGTAAGCAATAAAAGGCAAGAAAAAATGCAGCAATAAACATATTTTAAAAAACCCATAAAGAAACTGCACCTAGCAAGGAAACAATCTTGAACACCAAGCAACTGAGAAAAAGCAAAGTAATATATTACAGTGTGTTGTTTTTTAGAGAGAAAGATATTAAGACCTAAGAAAAATAAATCCAATTATTGGTAAATCAGAGCCGTGTATTAAGCAGAATTCCCTTCTGATTCTATGGGCTCATCAGTATTTTTAAACTATTCTGTTTCAAATGTCCAACACCATTCATAAATCATACACAAGCACCTATGCTTTATTGATGCTTAGAACTGGGCAATATGAAATAGCTTTGATTTAAATGGCTATCTTGGCTGTCTATCAAGATATAATTCCTTCCAATCCCTCCTGTACTCCTGCAACCTGCATTTAACACTTGCAACTCATTGGATTGTCTTGCTATTAAAAATACCATATGGATCATTTTCAAAAGACAGGGTTTTACGACAGTACCTTGATCAGCATGTGAGCCATCAACTGAAGTGATGTGAAAATCAGTACTGTATTGAGCTTTACAATAATGGGGCTCAATGCAGTCTATTGCAGACATTGCCTCTACCCACATGGATACAATAGAGCAGGGGTTCTCAACCTTTGGAGGCCCGGATACCCCCTATCACAGTCCAATTTTCTGAAGTACCCCTGGTAATTAACTGCTAATTAATTGGATTAATCAATTACTTAATTAGGTAATTAATCGTTAAATAAAAAGTAGTAAAACAATTTTAAATGTGAAAAATGTCTTATTTAACTCTCTCTCTCTCTCTCTCTCTCTCTCTCTCTCTCTCTCTCTCTCTCTCTCTCTCTCTCTCTCTGTGAGAGAGAGAGAGAGAGAGAGGGGAAGGGAGAGAGAGGGAGGGAGAGGGAGAGGGAGAAGCAAGGTTCTCTTTTTTTTTCTCCAAGTCACACTTCCCAAAATCTGCTCCTCCCTCCCCCACCCCACCAAAGTACATTTTCCAAAGTACAAAAATAATCAGAGAGACAGAAGGGCTCCGAAAATAATTACAATTTAAAATCCATGTTAATTAACACTTAATTAGCTGCTGATGGGGCAGATAAGGGGCAGGGCTTGGCGTACTCCCAGCAAGAGGTCTGCGTACCCCTAGGGGTACCCGTACCACAGGTTGAGAACCTCTGCAATAGAGTCCTGTTTTCTTTCCTTGACCATGTAGAGAGGGAGAGCTGGGTGGAGATATGGAAGGTGCACACAGCCTGATGCACTGAAAGCCCATGTGCTGAAGGAGAGAGGGGCAATACAGAACTCTGTTATCTGGGAATCCCTCGTTCTGGATGCTGCACCCACAGTGAACTGGATCAAGTCTGTGATGTTTAAGTATTGTTGAAAATTGATATTTTTTAATTTGCTTTAATTGTAGCACATAAAGGTCATACAAGAACTTGGATAGTCATCATGGTAACATTCAATGTTTTAAAAATAAATTGAAACATAATATCTGTTTCCTTCCTCTACAGGCTAAATCGGACAAAAATACATATGCATGTACTTACCACATATATGTTTTTCTCTTCTATCACAAAAACTGTAACCACAATTTTCACATATATGCCCAATCAAAATTGTATTGATTTGGCAGTGTTCCTTTGATATGTGTTTGCCTTGAACTCATTCATAAAGCTGTTTTGCATTATTTCGAACTGTCAGTGGTTTGTGACTCATAAATATTCAACTCAAATTTGCACTTTTTTTGCATTCATGCTTACTTGCATTACGTCTCTGCATTTGCCTCTTTGTTGTATATTATTTGCACACACACACACATGCACATATGCACACGTCATGATAAGGAGTCCTGTTGGCTCCATTTGCTAGTTTTCCTGTTAGCACATGCATCAGGTCTCAGGCGTTTCCCTCAGCCTTGCAAGTTATCATTCTGTTCTTAGACTTAAATGCAATTACATTAAACTAATTAGTCCCATGGATTTCAACAGGACTTACTTCCACCTAAGTGTGTTTAGGAGTGCTGCCTTAATTAACATTCCTTCCAACTGAACATGAGTAGGTTAAAGTTCAATAGTATAAAGGATGGTGTGGTTAATCTGAAGTAAGGATGTTTTAATTTATGCCTCCTATTGTTTCAATCAGTCAAATGGGACAGAAGGGTTCTAAGTGTGATTTAACTATAAACTCAGGGAACTGTCATGATCTGGACAGTTTATGGGACGAAATTCTTTTTGTGGTGAGTAACCAAAGTAAAATGGATGCCATAATCCTTTTAACTGTCTCCTGTGGATGCACATTTAAAGCCATTCTACCCATTACACATGACAAGAGAATAAACTGAGGTGGTGGAATTCAGAACTGTACTAGCATATCAAGAGAAAATCTCTCTCTCTCTCTCTCTCTCTCTCTCTCTCTCTCTCTCACACACACACACACACACACACACACACACACACACACACACACACACACACACACACAAGTTTCCTACAGACCGACAGCTTTTCACATATAAAGAGCATTCAAAAATACGATGTACAATATGCAGTGACCAGAAAAATGCCCACATGAAAAAAAAACCACAGGAAAATTGCACACAGGAAAAAAAAAAAAAACCACTGTCATAAATGCCCACAAGAAAAAAGCCCACACCGAAAAGAGCCCACACAGAAAACTACGCACATATAATGAGGAATTATTGAATTGTGACTGTAAAGGTCACTTCAGCCTAGCTTAGTGTGTGAAAACGACGTGATCTGTTTTGTTTTCTGTTTGGAAGCAAACAGCATATTTGTTTAAAAACTTTTATTCAACAACCAACAAATTATGAATATTGAATATTGAATTCATGTATTTGGAGCACAGTAGTAACGTCTTTTTCTTGACGTGGTCAGAATGAGTCTCTTTCAGGGCACCACCATACCTCTTTTATATCGGCACACGGCACTGTGGTGCACTGATTTGCGCACTGATGACTAGCAGCTAGGCTAAAACGTGTCAATGAGTACCTTTCCTTTTAATTATAAATACCCATGGTTACGTCAAGCATAAAACTTAGGGGTCTATGAACTTCTTTGAATTCTTGAAGACAACCAGTGATTGTTCTGAGGCAGCAACAGAAATCTTCCAAACAGGAAGAAAGAGAACTATTTTACCTTGTTCTGAAGCAGCACAGAACTGGGGCTATTTTCCAAACAGGAAGAAAGGTAGTGAGTGAAGGAGCTTCTGGGAAGTGTAGGTTTTGTGAGATGTACAGTGCAGTATCTCCATAGCAGGAGCCCTCAGAAAGCCTACCTACACTCCAAGAAGCTCCTTCACCTACCTTTCTTCTTGTTTGGAAAACAGCTGCTGCTGCTGCTGCTGCTGCTGCTGCTGCTGCTGCTGCTGCTGCTGCTGCTGCTATGGAGATGGGCATTTTTCTTGTGGGCATTTCTGGACTTTTTTCTGTGTGCAATTTTCCTGTGGCTTTTTTCATAGAACCACATGATGCATATCTACATTCTGAAGCGGTCCAGTTCAGAATTCCACCCCTTCATCCTGCATGATATTTAGAACAGCTCTTATGCTGGACATACACCTGCAGCAGAATGAGATTGGAATGAGGTGTCAAAAGAGACCATATCCCTTCAGATTGCTACTGAGGCATACATTTTTGAATGGTGTTCTACATTAACAGCGCAATCCACCGGAACTTTGAAATGGTGGAGCGCTCGTGGTCCACCACGAATGGTCTAAGTCGTCGTGAACGTGCTGTAAAGCACATTCGCGATGACCAGAGATTAAGGGCAGCCGGCAGGAGGCCGGCCGCCCTCACTCTACCGCCAGATCATCTATGCGGCCACAGGAGGACGTAAATGATCCCCCGGTGGGCACGGGAGGCCAGGGGTTGGCAGATCTGGCCCGGGGGGGCAGGGATGGTGGCCACCATATCCCCGTCCCCTTCTTGGGACAGATCCACCATTACACAGCCTCCTCGGACTTGCGCCAGCTAAATAGCTGGCGGATATCTGAGAAGGCCCATTGGGGCCTACCCGCGTTACACCAGGGGAAGGGGATGAATGTCCCCTTCTCCCGAGGTGACTGAGTAGACCCCAGGAAATGGGGATAGGATCCAGCGGGCAGCCCAGGCTGCCTGCTGGATAGTTAGGCAGGATTGGGCTGTAAAACATACAAACAAATCACTACCGGCAAGTAAAACACCTGCACACCAAGGAACCACCTTTCTTCTTTCTGCCTGAACCTGCATGACACCTGCATGGTGCCTGTTCCCACATCATAAAGTCACATTTTTAGACGTGGAGGAGTTCATTGTTTCCCCCAAATTAGCAGCTTTCCTAACAGAACAGTGTTTGTATCCAGTATAGCAAAGATATACCTGAATTCCTGTGCATGCACACATTGAGTGAATACAACCCTTCACCAGTCCTTTAACCTAAGCAATCCATCTAATCATAAACATGCATAGAATTGACATCTGTAAATAGCTCAACATGCTAGATAATGAACATTAGCTACTCTGTGTGAATATTTTACAAGGACCTCATGGACTGTAAACTTAGTTTTTTCCAGTACTCTAAATAATAATTTTCCAGTATTCTAAATAACAACACTTTTGATGTTTTGTTTCCCTATTTACCACCTCTGAGCTACTTGTTTGTTGAGCTATGATCAACATATGGTAATTGTTGTTAGCGTAGTTGTTATTCATAATTGTACAATATGTGAATTGATAGAATATTGTAAGAAGTTTGAATGTCATTTCATCTTAAATGTATTACCATTATTTCATACATAATGATGACTGAACTTACCATTTATCATTAATATAGCACTTAACTATTCACAGCATGTCACATAATTTGGCTGGAATCCTGTTCCATTAAAATCAATGGAACTTTTGCTACCCAGTTCAATATAAGAGTCTACCACTTCATCTTGGTTGCCTGCACAACAGCCCTATAAGGTAGGTTACTCATGGACCTCATTTACAGATGAGTGACTGAGGTCCAGTTTATAAAATTGGCAGAACTTAGTACAGTAATACAGCTATTCCTGGATGGTACCGCTTTAGATTGTGGATACAAGGAAAAATCACGTTTGAATACCCAAAAACATCTACAAATAAAAGTGACTGGATTCTCTTTAACAAGTCTCAGACTCAGTGTTCCCATCTGTAAAATGGGGGATGTAATTACCTGCTTGACAGGACTGGTGTATGCATTAATGAAATGAATATTTAAAGCATGCTGCGCATTGAAATGTTCTACAGGCATGTTTCAACATCATCTTCTGAACCTTGCTTTGCTTAGTGGAAGCTCATTGTCTGTGTCATTTGTCCAGTCAATGAAAACTATATGAAAATGACACCTCTATTTAGCAAAATGTCTGTATGTTTTTGAATATCATCAGAACAAAGAGGTTATATAGAACTAAATGATGTGAGAAGAAAAGCTGGGTTACAACAGGTATTATGAGCAACCAGCCAACCGTGCACTGACTAGATGAAGCTACATTATATTGAAACAGACCATTGATCCATCTAGCTCAGCATGATCACCTATCCTACACCCTTCAGGAGTTTTGATGGGGCGGGGGGGGGACCAGCCTTACCTGGAATGGAACCTGTGATCTTCTGCATGCAATGCATGTGCACCACCACAATGCTACAGCCCCTCCCTGCTCTAAAGAATGTGGGAGAGTTCCATTAAGAGTGACAACTATGTCTCAGTCTGTGCTCACCTTGTAAGGCTTCTTCTGGTGCATCTCAGAAAAGATGTAATCTGTTGTCCCTTTCCTGAAGCACTGATAACAGTAAGCCTGGAATGAATAAGGCTGCAGTACTGCACACTGTTGAGCACACAGTGGGATTCTTCAGGCAGTGTGTGTGCACAATTGTAGCCTAATATTTTATTCTTACACACTTTCCCTTAAATAAGTAGGATATGTTTGCAAGTTCTGGTGCTTGAGACTGCATTTCAAGGCACAGATATGCGGAAGGAAGGTTCACTGAAATCAGTGCAACATCTTTCTCCAAAAATGTGCTTTGGATGGAAGAGAACACACACACACACACACACACACACACACACACACACACACACACACACACACCAAAAAAAAGCCCACCCCCTTTCCAATCAGTAGACTATTATAACTACCCATAATAACATCACTCTCTGAGAAATGGCTTACATTGACTTCATTTCTTGGTCCCTTGTTTCTACTGAGAAATCAGAGGAGATTTTTGTAAAAATTAAAAAAAACACCCAGAAGTTTTGTTGTTGTTGTTGTTGTTGTTGTTGTTGTTGTTGTTGTTGTTTTAAGCTGGCATCCTGGCTCCGCTCTTCTCTGATGAATCTGTGCCAAGCAAAATACCAGGTTGAAACTTTATGGAAAGAATAACATTACAGGAAAAAGCAGTGAATAATTTAACTGCAGAGGAAAACGAAACATATGTTTATAGGTAGCGAAAAAAGTTCCGAATCTGTATTCATTATCCCACAGAGGTAACAGGGTTGCAACGATTCTCAGTTCTGACTAACACCAGCAGATAGCAGCAAACGTGAGAGCTCCCAGTCATTCGTCATAGCTGTTGGCTTGTTTTGTTTGCAATCGTAAATGTGGTTGGGGGGAATTTGTCTCCCCCCCGTCTGTTTGCTGTAGTTATAGGATCAGGTTTCTCTGATCTTCCTTTACTGGAGACAGCCTAACAGGCCAGATAAAAACTGAGGCCGGGAGGGGGAGAGAACTTGCGCCTCTTCAGTGTCATGAGACGTTTAATAAAAGGGAAAGGTTAATTCAAGGTTTTGGGCTTTTTTTTTCCACATGCATGTTTATCTGAGGACACAGTCCTTTCATCAGGAGTCATTAGGAAGGTGGCGAGGCACTGAGGCAATAAACCACCTTTGCCTTACAGGAGGAGGTGGGGGGGGGGGAGACTTTGTACTTTAGTCACTCTCCTAAGTAAATAGATTGGAGGGGGGGGGGGAGTTGCCCAAATTTGTTGATATCGTTTTTCCAGTTCCTAGAAAGAAGGAAAGCGGCAAAGCCGGGGGCTTGAGGAATGAGGAATCCGTGCAGAATGAGAAGAAGGCTGCTTTGGGGGAACCCTGCCATTGAAGGCCATGGCGACCGCGGGGGGGGGGGTCTTCCCAGGACTTTGCTTACTGCGAAATAGGAAGCCGCTCAAGTGTATACTATATTACATTGTTGAGTTTGTATCCGCTTACTTCTCACTCCTGGCCAACTGTAGGTTCTGAAAAGTCCTTGCTCGTGAAGGCTTGTTGCAAGCCCATGCACCCTTCCTTCCTTGAGAGTAAGCGCCACTGAATTCATCGGGACTCCCTTGCGAGTAAACCTGCGCAAGGTTTGGGCGGCGTGTCGGTCGGCCACCCTTGGGTCAACTCAGGGGGACCAGCTGATCTCTGCACCAAGACTCCCCAACTCCGGAGGAGGACAGGCTGCTGCGCGCCTGCAACAAGGTGCTCGACTCTGTGGAGTTTGTCAGGGATCATAAAATGCACATTGATTTTTCCAACAGCCATTGATTATCACGGAATGCTTACTGCAGCAATGGGAAAGGTTAAAAAGGAAACTGACCTCCTGCCTACGTGACACAAAGTCATTAGGTAAATGAGGGATTCATACAGGTTATAATCAAGGTCAGGCGGATTTTATTTGGGGGATTAAACTCCGCCTTGAGTGGGGGGGGGGAGAAACAGTGAATTGGATGCCTCAGCAACACAGCAAAAGCACCCAAACCTACCACTATCAAGCCATCCTCATGGTAAGAAGAAAATAGTCCCATCTATCTTGCAGGTTTCCTTTGGGTTTCAGTGATGTGATGCGACCTTCAACAGAGGTTTTTGGGTGGTGGTGGAAGGAAACTTTTTTGGTACCCCGCCACCCCCCGAAACCTCTCCGGTCACTGATAACTAAAGTTGCAGGCAAAGTTAAAGCCCGCCCTCGCTCGTCGGAAAAGAATCCGTCAGATTAAGAAAAGGGTGGGGAGAGAGATATTTATGCACATATTTATCCCCTCTAATTAGAGAAATTAATCCTCTTATGGCTAAA
Source organism: Plestiodon gilberti rubricaudatus (assembly GCA_026170595.1). Classification (NCBI taxonomy): domain Eukaryota; kingdom Metazoa; phylum Chordata; class Lepidosauria; order Squamata; family Scincidae; genus Plestiodon; species Plestiodon gilberti. Next base: position 267,336,421 of record JANXHW010000001.1, read on the forward strand.
AGGTAACGTCTGAGGCATCCCTTTGATGTTTAATAATATCATTTGTAGCCAACATTCCAGCTGATTAAGGCATAATTGTTGTTAAATGCTTCACAAGTGGCTCGGAGTTGGAAACGGAAGGACGGACGAGGCTGGAGGAGGAGAACTGCTCTTTGGGGCCGCCGCCGCCACCACCCAAAGCAACGGAACTGAAAAGATGCTAGACGGCTTGTTTTCGATGCCAGGATCTTTATTCATTCATTTTCATAGCTATGCCATTTATTGTTGTTGTTACATAATACGATGATGGGGCTTATTTCACCCTTCCCTCCCCCGACGTGTCGTGAACCAGGCAAGAGTTTGTAGCTTGCTACGGTCCACTGGATGCGTCCCATCCCACTTTTTCAGGAACTGAGACTTCTTCCCCCCCCTTTCCGTTGTGCATCCCGCAACACCTATGAAGGAGGTAGAGGTGATGGAATGAGAGAAAACACTGGCTGGGCGGCCGGGCGGTAGCATCTCCCAGGCTCTGGCCGGTCCTTTGCGCGCAGTAATTGTCCGGGGCTGGGTGAGTTTCTGGAAGCCGCGCCACGCACGGCGGAAACCGTCTCCTTGCGGGGGGGTCACCAACCAAAGTCAACAAAGCACCCCATGGGGCCAGAGCCTTCCCCCCCCACCCCACCCCTCGTGAACCACGCCTTACTTCTTAATTTACACACAGGTGGGACGGGAGATTCGTTTCCAAGATTAAATCTAACGCTCTGTTTGGAGAGAGGGAACACAAAACCTTACTCTTCGCTTTTTCGTAACCTGAATATTGGGTCTCCAAAAACGCCCGCGATTGCCAGCCCAGTCCAGCCTGCCCGCTCTCTGTATGTGCAGATGCCTGAAAGTCAAGAGGAAACGCCGCCACCAGCCGCAGCTTGAAATAAAGCAGTTTGAGCTTAATACGTAGATTTGAGCCGAGACCTTTGCGCCTCGGGAGGGAAGCGTTGGTTGGTTATATACCTGGCTCTGCAAGAAAATGGGAGAAAAGTTCACCAAGAGATTATTTTGCAACTTCGTGATTTAGATCTTTATGTGCCCCAGATTGATATCCATGCAGTGAGTCGTGATCTCGCCTTGCTTGAATCCAGTCAGAGCCTAGGTATATTTACTTGGAAGTAAGCTCTGCTGATTTCAGTAGGAGTAGGACTTCCTCCGAAAGGCGTGTGCCTAGGGCTTAAAGGGTTCTTTTGAACACTGGAGCTTTTGCGAGGAAAGCCGACGCCTCAAGAAGACAGGCAGGCGCAAATAAACTCGCATCCTTTTTATTTCCTTGCTTCCTTTATGACCGTAGCATCCCCATCCCTTCCTCTCTTACGCCTTTCAGACTTCACACATGTGTACCTGGGCTGACCCAGTCCTGCTTGCGCGCCCAGTCCTTACACACACACACACACACACACACACACACACACACCTCTTCTCTGAAATAGTTTTAAAGATCGATTAGGCTCATTTAGCCAGGTTCGACTAAGACAAAATAACGTGAAATGTCACCAATATGCAACCCAGGACCCAACTCAGCGAAGCAGAAGCATTTTGGTTTAAGACCAACTCGGCGGTTTTAAACCATTTTCAGTGCAAACACTTGAACTTCGCTGAGCTGTGTGGATCGGCCGGGGAGTCAGACAGTCGCTAAAGCGGCTTGGATTCCAGTAATCCCGTTTCCAGGCACTGTGAATCGGGTTGGGTTGTGTGTTTTTTTAATTCAGGTAGGAAAGACAAGAGCGACGGGACTCCCTTTTGCAAGTTAGGCGCGGGGACCCAGGAAGGAAAGCGGTGGACAGGGTGGGGTTGAGGGGCTTGATGGAATTGTGCGGGATCTCTGCTTGCTTCTGCTTCAGCAAAGGAGCCCTGACTCCTTTGATTAAACTGACAGGGTTTTCTTCCCCCTTCTCCCTAGAGATGGGAAAAGGCATGTGGGAGTTGGGGGGGGAAGAGGCAAACTGGAGGGGGGATTTTATGTAAATGAGCAACTCCGAAATGTATTACAAATCCACTGTAATAAACCTGACAGTTTTGACAGTATTGACAACATAAATATATGTTGGAACACTGCACTTTCAGACACTTAAACCGATGAAGCAATAAAAAGATTCGACTACAATATTTCAAATAATCGACATTGATGTTTTGATACATCATTTTTATACCTTCAATCGATCTCTTCCCCTTTACCCACCCACCCCCGTGTGACCGGTCAATTTTAAGTAAAAATCTACCGCAATTATTTACGTTATTGCCAATGACGACCTAATAACTGTTTTCAATTAATTACAGCAGAACTAAGCATTGGGAACTCCGCGGCCATATATATTGTGCCATAAGGCCCTTTTACAGGGAGAACAAAACTAACCAGCCCGTCTATGGCATTCCCTTTGTGGCGATAGGGGAGGGGGGATCAAAAAGAAAGACGCGTGAAGCAGGCGACCCGCTTGGTGGAGACAGAACAATCGGAGTCGTTCGGGGTTGCGCCGGGCTGCGTGGTCGCCTGAGCGCCAGGCACAGAAAATCTCTCGCCAGCAACCCCGACGTGTGTACTTTTGACAGCTCTCGCTTAGGGGAGGAAGGAAGGAAGACCCCGCGCTTTCCCGCGCTTACTTCTCATGCTCCGAGTTGAGCTGGGAGGCTTGTATGGAGCAGCCCCAGAACTGCAGCTTCGCTTCAGCGTCTGGGCACTGGTAGGGGCTCCTCCTGGCGTTTGCCACGCTCCAGGGCCTGTCCAAATGGGGAAAGGTTGGGAGGGCGGCAGAGGGGGATGAAAGTTAGCAGCATCCACACCTCGGCTGGCTGAACTGACTTCAGACCCAACTGAGGGCCGGGGAGAAAAATCTCTTCCATCCTAGTATTTCGGCTTAACAAGGCAGGCTGTTATAGAGAAGGACACCGCCCTTAGGAACAGTGTAAAATCCGGCTAAACCCGAGCCAATTTTCCCATGTATTTTTAAAATAAAGATCCTTATTCTTTAAACTCGGCTCGCAAAAGAACCAAACCAACCGAAAAAGGAAATGAAGCTACGACCTAACCTAGGGCTAGATGCCTTCACGACAGCCCTCTTGTTTTCCTTCCTGCCCTCCGTGTAAACACACAAGTTGGAGGCGCTTGTTTGTAAAGAGGCGAGGGCTAGTCTCTGCGCTCTCTCTTCTTAGGAGCTACAAAACAAAAGGATGGATTGTACATTCGCATCCAGCCTTAGGATGCGATTCCGTTTTTAAGGAAGTTGGGCAATGCAGGACTGGAATGTGGCACGCTGTGGAAACGTGAGCAAAACAGGATGCCTTCCACTGAACACAGGAGGGGTGTCTCCAAGACGCACATCCTTTAGCATCGGAGTTTTATCCTACGGTTTCTCGCTTCGCAGAACTCTTACATCGAGTTTAGGATTACTAGAAAATATGAGAGAGAGAGAGAGAGAGAGAGAGAGGAATTAAAGATGGGGAAAGATTAGAGAAACTGTCCCTTGATCTCCTGACTTTCAGAAGTTGTGAACTCGTGATTTGGAACCTTCTAAAAACTACTTTCGGTAATACGGCCAGATCTCATTTAACTAGAGAGAGAGAGAGAGAGAGAGAGAGACGCAATCTTTAAGGGCTAGGTGGAAGCAGCAGATTCTGAGAGTGTTGGAGTCCCGCCAGATAGCGCTAGAGGGCTGTTTATCGAATCGCTTCTTCAGTTCAGTGGGATCTTTACAGAATAAACAGGAGAGATAAAGAAATAAGGGAAAGAGGGGAGGGACCCACTCCACAAGTGCCATTTTAATTCCTAGAGGTGTTTGGGGAGTATAATAGAGGCTTGCAAGTGAATAAAGAACCTGGAGTTCATGTTGATTTTGAAAAAGGGGGGAGAAAAGAAAGGGAGGGTGCGAGAAGTTAACAGGTAACTAAATGGAACGTCCTCCTAATCCAACTTTCAAAGATCGCAATCATATAGCGCGAGGTCAAGAAAAGTTCACCCTGATGGGTTAGCATTGACTTTCTGGAGGGAAAGGCTTTTGAAAAGTAAGTAATAGGTTGCTGAAAAAAAGGAAAAGGAGAAAAAGAAGGGGGGGGTAGAAAGTGCGCGAAATTCATTCTAAGTCCTTCGCGGTCCAGAGTAAATGAGTGTCTTCATTCATTTCAGTGGACTATATGGTCCCATATTTATGATTATGCATTTGACAACATTGAAGGGTCTTGGAAGGATGGGGGCGAGAGTTAAGGAGGAAAATAAAAATATAACACTGCTCATCAAACACTTTACAGAAACCTAAAGAAAATCACCAAACATTCCGATTACAGACCACTTAAATTAAGCCAAAATACTAGATTTCAGCCGAAGAGAAAGAATTTAAGATAAACCAGGCGAGTCTCTCTTTTTTTAAGTCGATAGCGTTCACAGCCAAGTATTTTTTGGATTGAATAGGCTACGGATCAGACTGAAATAGCATTTTTAGGATTTGGAGAATATAATTTTAAAAAATCTTGCGTTAAAATAAAACGCTGCCTTTCTCACCTTCCTGATTAATAAAGAAAGGGAACTTCTAATATAAATATAAAAATCATAGTGAGGTTACTTAAACAGAAAGCGTGTGAGTTAATGTTTTCTTTCACTAGCAAGTCTGCTGCAGTTCTCCCAACATATTCCCAGGCCAACATTTAAATATTCTCACATTTTCCTTACAGTAAAGTGGGGGTACCTATCCCGATCCAGTTTCTAGAATCCAGAAACGATAAAGAAACCTCACCCTTCATCTCAGCAAACAAACAAACACTAAATAAAGTTACAAACAAGATTACGGCTGAAGTTATTTGTCCCTCCAGCGAGGCGTCGATTGTTCTAACAGATGTAGAAAAGCTAAGAGGATTTAAACCACGCGAATTTAATAAAACCAGATTAGCGACATGTACTTTCCACACTGTTAGAGACCCCCAGTTAATGGGACCAGAGTATCTATTCGAATAGATAGATAAATATATCTATCAAGGGAGGAAACGGAGGATTTCCGGATAGTGATCAATAGCAAGATTTGGGATTTGTGTCCCTGCCCCCACCCCCAACATGTTCTTCTCCGTAAAGCTTACAGGGTGGAAATTATAGGAATTTACTTGTGGAAGTCTAAGATATTACCTGTTGTGCAAATCCGCTCTATCAAAGAGAGGCAACATTTAAAAGATACCCAGCTGGCAAAGATGACAACCTTCGGAAAGTCTTGCTGTTGGAAATAGACCCTGGAGATTCTAGAGGATTTTCGCACCCATTCCTAACTCAGGCAAGGAAGCTATTTGGGAGTTTGAAGAGAATAGGTTTCAGCATCCATATTTGTTCTGGCGCACTTGTAAAATGCGATTTGGAGAGGATCTTTCGCCTGCTGATTGTCTCTGTATTGTTTTTCTTGAAACGGATCTTTTGCCCTTAATGAATCCTCACACAGCTGGACAGCTCCTTCTCGGACACTGAGAACCCTAACCCCCAACTGACCCCAATTTGACACCACAAGATGAAATTTTACCGCCTGTTAAAACCATTTCCAGCCTGGGCCAAAAAAAGGGGGGAGGGGGAAGCTGACTGTTGTCGGAGATGCATTTCCACACCGGACACCCCATTTCTTTCCGGACTTTTGTCGGCAGTAGAAAAAGAAAAGCCACAGATGATTCGCGTCTCTTACACTTTGCATTAGGACAAGCCTTTGATGGGGCAAGAGATGTAGAAATCGCACTGAATTCACCATTTCAAGAAGGATCGTCTCCTACCGGCTCAGGGCAGCAGACCGACCACCTCCCACTCGCCTTCGGAATTCCGAGGGCATTCTTTGCTAAGTTCAGATTTGTAGCAGCAGGGCTCTCTCAACTAGCCACCCTGAGATTGCGTGCCTAGTTCCGTCTCTCTTTTCTTCGGGGTCTTCACAGACCCGAAGTGTGAGAGTGTGAAACTGACCGCGTTCTGTTTCGACATTCTCCCAGGTAACCTCAAAAGGCGGGTGGCATTATTCCAGCAGCAGAGAAAGACAACACACCAGTGCCTCGTGTGAACGGGAGTAGGAGCACCCGCAGAAATAAAAGATGAAGCAGCATTTGAGATTGCAAATATTTCGCGGCTTAGTTTTCAGATTTATTTTTTAAAGATTATTTAGTTGTTTCAGACAAACGCTAAGCTCTGTTTGGAATGATATTCACTTCAGCTCAAAAGTGTCGTCGTGTTTAATGTTATAGAAACCTAGTAGGATAGGAATCAAGGAGTTAGGGTTGCAAGTAAATGCAAAAACTTTCTTCCCAATACATACACCCCACCAAGTCTGCCGTGGAACTGGATTGTTTGTACAAACAACTCCCCTCTCCATCTCATCCTAAAGCTATCTGAACGGAGACATATTTATATATGTATATGGGATATATATATATGTATGGGATATATATATCCCCTGCAGGGTAGATTCTTGCTGCTCTTATTAGAAAACAAGTTGAAAATGTGTCCTAGAAGGCGGGATTGTGTTGGCTGCATTACAACAAAGCGATTCCCAAGGAATTTAAGAAACTGACATTTTCGGAAGAAGGGGGGAAAAAGCCTCAGTAAGCACCATTCATCGATGAGTAGATCTCCTTTAAAGCAATCTGTTGGAAGAGTCCAGCTGCAAAAGTAGGAAAGGATTTGCATAACCTACTGCTCTGTAGGTCTCCGGGCACCCAAAGGATTAACCAAGTATTCATTACCATGAATATCTTGAACTGCGTTACCGATTTATACGACAGAGTAGAAAATACTGCACCACAACAAAACCGTTCCCCTCCCCCCACCCTAAAGACGTCCTTTGCCAAAGGAACCGACTTAAGCACTGCTTGAAAGAGATCTACATACTGAGGGCGGTTTTACTCACCTTTCTGTATAGTCCCGGGCAAGTCAGCCACAGAGTATAGCAGTTGCTCTTAAGAATAGCTTTAATCTTGGAAGAGGTCCTCTAGAGGAAAGGGGGGGGGGGAGAGAGAGGGAGAGAAGAAAAAGCAGCAGCACTTGGTCTAGCTCTGGCTGCTCAACTTTCAGATGGAGTTAAAGGCGAGCGAGCGCGCAAGGTGGGCTCGAAGTCTGGGCGACACTTTTCTGCCTCTCTCGCCCTGCTGTGGGTGAACCGCGCGCACTCTGCAGCTTGCCTGACTGAGTGCTCTCGCGGAAGGCGAAGAAATGCCCAGTGGCGTTTGTCAGCCTCTCGCCACGCTATCTTTCTTTATATGTGAGGGCTGATTTCCCGCAGACATCATTGTTATGATGGCTCATTTAATCAAACTGTTTAATTGCTCCGGTAATCACTATCATCATCACAGGTACTCAATCATTCATCATTTTGGAGGGCTTTATTGACCTCTGGAGCACATTCGCTTTGCCCATTAAAATCTGGCCAAATTTCTAGAGCCACCCTCTCCCTTTGGTGCTTTCGCCTTTCCTCTCCAACTTTCCTGCACTCCCACGAAGAACACTACTAGCTCCTCCAGTTCTCTCCCTCTCTCCAGTTTTAGCAGTGTATTTTTTTAAAAGCCAAATCTGTGCGAGGCCATATTCACAAGTAGATACATAATCATTGAGAAAGCCCACTATTAACGGGATAGCCTGCTTTAGATTTTATGTGCAGGGAGCAGGGACGAGAGAGAGAGGGAGAAAAAAGGAGGGGGAGTACAAAACTGCAGCAATCAATAGTTTGACCATTGCTCCTCCCCTAAACTTCAAGCATTCCCCATGATTGATGATCTCGGGTAGCTTTGGTAATTGACTGCTCTGAGGTAAGGCATGTTTTAGTTCCAGCAAAGTGATTGGACGAGACTATATACACACACCAAAATTAACGTGGTAGGCAACGTGTGTGCGTGAGAAAGAGGGTGGTGAGAGAAAGTGTGTGTGTGTGTGTGTTTTCAAAAGTTCATTTGATCCTTGGGAACGGAGGGGCGCCATCTCACTTGATCTGCCGAATAACTTTACTGTAATTAACACAACTGTAAAAAGGCATTACCCAGACAATACTTGAGCAGAAGTTTCACAAAACACAGGTAAAGCGTGCAAGATCAAAATCACAGGATTGCACCAGGCGATGGGATTGGCCCCTAAATAAACGTACATCCAAGAATCTACATCACCGTGGTATGACTGAAAAAATAATGATAGTGACTTTGTTTTCCAGCCCTCTGGCAGCCTCAGCCTCAGCGCAAAACCGAAAGGATTTGCTTTTCTCATACCCCCCCCCCAGCCTCCCTCCCCAGACATCATACAACGTGGTTGATGGAAGCGATCACTTAATGAAGAACGATGCCAAATGGGATTAGTTTCTCTCTTCTCCTCCTGGAAAATTAATTTCAGCAGCAGCAACAACAAAAAGGTACTAAATTCACAAGAGAGAGAGAGAGAGAGAGAGAGAGAGAGAGAGAGAGAGAGCTCTTTGAATGCAAGATTCTGGCAAGGACGGCGGACTTTGTTAAAGCAGGCCAGTTTCCGCTGGCAGATCAACTTTGCATGCTCCCCTTTTAAAACATTTTCAACTGCCTGGGTTCCTTCGGCTCGCACACTGGCCATTGAATCGCTGCTAAAAGTGACCTCAGAAGAGAAAAACAATGCGAAGCGTTGGCTAAAGAACGCAGTTAGGCAAGAAAGGAGGTTGAAGGGTAAAATAATCTTATAAAAAGCAAACCAGATCTAGGCTTCTATGGTATTTTTTCTTCTGGCTTTTTGCAGTTCCCTCACACGCACGCAGCCAGCCAGCCAGCCTCTTTTTCTCCCTCTCTCTTTCTCTCTCTCCCTCTCTTTCTTCCTCCTTCTGTGCCTCCCTCTTTATCCCACACTCTCCCTTTCCTATCTGAAAAGGCACGTTGATTTGCTATGCGTATGAATCTGCTGTGTAGCTCTCCCCCCCCCCATGTGGCGTGGAAGCAGCCCTGATTGCATACTCTGCATATCACAGGCTGTAAGCGCTCGGCTCGCTCGCTCGCTCGCTCGCTCTGTGTGCGCGCTCGCTCTCTCTCGCTCTCCTCTCCCTCTCCCTCTCCCCTCTCCCTTGTATGTGTCTCTGTTGTAGGACTGGCTATGGCCACCACTACTTCCGGGTTCCGTCATTTCATTCTCCCGCCGATCAGCGCTGCAAAACTGAGCCTCTTCTATAAGCCAGCCAGCAGCCAACCTGCCAACACTTACTGACACTCACTCATCTCAGAGGGAGAGGTGAAGAGGGAGACAAAATACCTACCGGGAAAAAAAAAAGAACGGAGGAAGTCCACGTTTTGCAAACTATTCCATTTTTCTTCGCATCCTACCCCACCCTCCCCCTCCCGGTACTTAAAAAAAAACCTATAGCTTTCCTACAAGGCAAACCCCAAACGCGGAGTTACTGAGAGAAGAAACCGAGGTTAAAAAGATCCCTCTTTTCTTCTTCTTCATCATCAGCCATCATTCATTCACTACCTTGACATTCCATGGCTTTGATTGACAGCTGGAGTGGCAAAAAGCCATGAGACACGACAGTTTGGTTACATGTGGGTTGCTGACGGGCCGATCGTAACCTTCAGTTTGGGGGCTTGACGATTTTTAATTTTTTAATTATTTTTTACGTAAAAGAAGAAAAAAAAGGAAAGACAGAGAAAGGGGAAATAGAGAAGAGAGCGCGGGAAAAAAGAAGAAATATCACAAAGTCGACGTGGTGCTTTGCCTACTTTTTATTGTTATTGCTTTATCTTTATGATTATTCACGCGTATTGGAGAAGTCTATAAGTGGGTCGGAGAGACAAGGGGAAAAAGGGATTCTGCTTCTTCACTCAATCACTTTTTTGTTGTTGTTGTTGCTGGACTGGGATATTAAATATAGGACACATCCAGGAGTTTATTGGAGCGCAGACTGATGGCGCAAAGGGTAGGTTTAAATCTCCAACACTTACCTTACGTATAAATCCTCTCTTAAGAGGGGCCTGTCGGATTTGCTCTCCTCCGTTGCTGCTGCTCATGGCGGCCACTATTTTTTTAAAAAACAAAAACAAATAGCAGCGAAAATTATTCACCAGTTTTGTGTGTGCGTGTGTGTGTGTGTCTCTCTCTCCCTCTGTGTGTATGTGCGTGCGTGTGCGCGTGTGTGTGCGTGTGTGTGTGTGTGTGTGTGTCTCTCTCTCTCTGCAATTGTTCCACGCTTCTTTCCTCTCTAGCTTTTCCCCCAGCAGCGCGATTTCCCTGCTCCTCTGTAGCTGCTCAGTGGCGCGGGGTTCACAGGGGGGGAAGGCTTGTCTGCTGCCGCCGCCGCCGCCGCTGTTGCTGTGGCTGTTGCTGCCGCCGCCGCCGCTGCCTGGGAAATACAGCTACATTTGCTGCTTGGTTTGTCTCTGATTTTGACAAGAACAAGGGGGAATTGCTACTAAATAATGTTTCTGGTAACTTTCAGATTATTCCCCCCCCTTCGCGCTCTTCTTTTCTCTTCTGCTTCCCACCCCCACCCTCAGTATTAATCTGTTTACTTGTGGGTTGCTTGTGCCCTCTTCATTCTGAGAACATTTTAGCTTCTCTTTTAGCCACCTCGTTTCCTTTTTTTATTTTCTCCCCACGACCACCACACACACACACACTCCTTGACCCCTTACTCCTTTGCCCTTCCCCCAGCTCTATAGCCTGCACTTAAAAAAAAAAGATTTAAGTTTGTATAGCTTTCCTCTCTGTTGTGGCTGGTCCTGGTTTGTAGTTTTGCTCTGTTTTGTCTGACTTGTCTGGGTGCTTTACTCTCTTCTGACTTTTGTTGTTGTTGTGTTTTTTTTTCTTCCTCTCTCTCTCTCTCTTTCTCCCCCCCCCCCTTTCGCTCTTTCTCTTTCTTCTCGCCCTCTCTTTCTCCCTGGTTCTTTTTCTTCCTCTTCTGGCCCATTTTCTTTTTGACAGTACGATGAGCTGCCTCATTACGGCGGGATGGACGGAGTAGGGGTACCTGCTTCCATGTACGGAGACCCTCACGCCCCCAGGCCGATCCCCCCAGTCCACCACTTGAACCATGGGCCGCCACTCCATGCCAGCCAGCATTATGGAGCCCACGCCCCGCACCCCAATGTCATGCCGGCCAGCATGGGATCGGCTGTCAACGACGCCCTGAAGCGGGACAAGGATGCAATCTACGGGTAGGTACAAGGCAGGGCAAGCCAGGCGCCATGGCCCTTTCCCTGCAGCAGCGAATGTGTGTTTCAGTCGGGAAGTGCAAAGGGCTCAGAGATTCTCTCTAGCGGAGAGCTTCGAAGGGTAGGTCTGCTTCATTTGGAGGAAAAAAGGCATAGGGAGGGTGCTTTTAAACAGACTCTCCCTTCCTCAGATCCACACAGATTTCTGATTTGGACACATGCAATTTGTCATTATATATCTACCCATGTTTTTAAGAGATAATTTTAGATTGATGTTGTAGGAATGCCAGGAGCAGTCAGGGGGAAACTACAGGGTAGAAATTCATCCAGGATGCAGATACTTCGGATGGGCACGAATTGTGACACAGGAGGTAAACTTGAGCTGCATGTTGCTCAGGCACACCACTTCCAAGGCACACTAACTTGCAAGTAAATTCATCTGAGATTACTGCCTTCTAAGTACTGTAACTGAACTTAGAATCGGGGAGGAAGGCTAGTTTCCCCAAGCACATTTGCATGGAAGTAAGTTCTACTGAAATCAGTAGGAATTCCTGATTTAGGACTGAGATGCTAGTTAGTAAATGCTAACTAACTAAATGCTAAATGCTCAAATGCAAGAGCAAGGATTTGGGGTTATTCCTTGAAAACGTCTCCCCTTTGGAATGGGCAAAAATAAATTGGAAAGGGGGAGGCGTTATTGACAACATCCTTAGCAAAACAAACCTAAGCATTGTGACTGGGCGAATGTACTAACTCTCTTTACTACACTTTTGTTTGGAAGGTGGGCGATCGTTACATTTCTCGAAGGCAGGATCTAATTCTCTTGTGTCATAACCCTTTGAGCCGAGATAAAGAAGGAAAATAGAGAGAAAGGCATACTGTATTTACTCCTTTTACACACAGACTAGCCTCCCGCCGTCTCTCTTCGCTTCCAAAGTCTGCTAGGAGGACAATGGGGAAAAATATTCTTCCAAATATTTGCTTCTCCAGCTCACTTGTGACTGGGCAAGTTGGTATTTTATCTGGGTGCGCTTCTTCAGTCTTAAGAAACTTTACTGACATTCCTCTCCCTCTCTTCTGCCCCCCCCCCACTACCCACACCACAAACAAAACAATTCTGGCTCCTGCTAGCAGTCACCTTCTTTCTCGAAAATATTAAGCAGAAAGAACAAGCAAGAGTAAAGTTTCCCCTTTCAGGTTCTAGCTTGGGGGCAGGACGGGGGTTCTCCTGTTTTCCCACTTATTTGAAAAGCCGTGGAAACTTCCCAGCTGAGCGAGGAGGGCTCGCTTGCCTCGGTGTGTCATTGTGTCGCTTACAGGTTTGTCAGGCAGGAGTGGGGCGCTTGGTTTTTTTGGGGGGGAGGGGGGGAGGATGTGTATATGTGTGTTGCTTCCCTCTCTGTTCTTGGCCTCGCTTCCCAGTGCTTCCCCCCCTTTTTTTTCTTCTTGATGGAAAGGTTGAGGCGTGTGTGAAGTGCGTAAATGTGGATGGATCTTTTTGAAAAATATTTTGGGGGAAAGAAGACTTGTTGATCAGAGTTGTTTTTTCTCTCCTCTTTCTCCTCATTTCTCAATTTCCCCCTTCACCCCCCCTCTTTCTTTGTGTGTCACTGCCCGGCAGGCACCCGTTGTTCCCCCTGTTAGCTCTGGTCTTTGAGAAGTGCGAGCTGGCGACCTGTACTCCCCGAGAGCCTGGGGTGGCCGGCGGAGACGTCTGCTCCTCAGACTCCTTCAATGAGGACATCGCCGTCTTCGCCAAACAGGTCGAAGGATTTTTAACCTGCCTTTTTCCCCCTCCACACACCCTGCCCCTGCCCTCTGTGCCCAACATCTTCTTCAGGAGAAACCCCCCCCCTTCCCCAGGCCAAGACAACTTTCAGGTTTCCATTGAAGTTGAGAGGGAGAACTGGAGTGGGCTCCTGCATACATAACGTGGTGTATTTGTGTGGAAAATGCCCCTGCCAAATCCGCCTCATCCAAATACAGTACTATCTCTTTCCAACTCATCCCTTCTCTCTCCCCTCTCTCTGTCCAGTGGTGGACACTGGGAGAAATTCATTGGTAGCTAGCTCCAAGCTAGGAAGGGGGCATTTATCAAGGGGACGAGGGGAATAAAATTCTAGGGAGGTTGAAGTCGTCACCCCTCTGTTTAAAGGGGGGAGGGGCGGTGTGGGACAGAAACAGTGAAGCCTGCACTGTGTTGCTTGCAGTTTGCAGTCATATCTTCAGTTTCGGCCACTGAATGCAGTCACATTTTAAACTGACCTGCCACTATCCCACTTTTTTAAAACCCTGTATTCACTTGGGAGTGGGGGGGGGGAGCGAATGGAGGAGGGGAGGGTTATTGAAGGCACTTTAAATACATACTGATTCCTTCTCCCCCCCCCGCCTCCCTTTCTTCTTCATTAGGTTCGGGCAGAAAAGCCACTTTTTTCTTCAAACCCAGAGTTGGACAATTTGGTAAGGATCTCCTTCTCTCCCCCACCCACCCACCCCAATTGTGCCCTTCATCCCTTTTCTCCACTTCGCTTGCTCTCTTTTAAAATAAGGTGACTGTTGTAAGGAGAAAGGGAAGGGGCCCAAACAGAAATTGATCCAGGAACGTGGGGGAAGAAATCCCCAACCAGGGGGCTTCAAAGAACTCCACTTCCTCACATGGCAAAAGGACAACAAACACTTGAGTCCCTACTGCATTCCAAAGCTGGGTTTAAGCCCTGGGAAGTACAAGGGAAGGAAATCAAGGATAGAGTTTTGGAGCTGCCCAATCCAATTCTTTTGCTAATGTGGCCGATTTCAATATTAAAGGTGCTAGAAATCCACTTGCAAAAGAGGCAAAGGCAAACCATTCATCTGGAGCATTTCACCTTCTTTTCTTCCTTTTTTTCTTTTTTTCAAAAGTGGCTGGGGTGATGAGTGGCTGTTTAGCTGTTTGGTATGCTTTGCGGACTTTCAGAAACCACTGGGGGAGGACATCTCAGCAAACCACTAATAGCTGCTTCTCTTTAGAAAAAAAAAATATGATTTTTCTAAAATGCAAGTGCTTTAGGTTAAAGTTGATCAAAATTACCCAAGCTTGTCCAATGAGCTAAAATCCTGGATAATGAGGGTACGTCCTGACAATCCCCCCCTCCTTGCTTGTGTTCTTATCTTCCCTCCCTCAGTGACAACGCCTTTGCTCCCAACTTTCTTTCAGATGATCCAAGCAATACAAGTCTTAAGGTTTCACCTTTTGGAATTAGAAAAGGTAAGAGCAAAGAAGCATTCCCTCCCCTCTTTATTCTCCTCTCCTTTCCTCTCCCCTCCCCCCCTTCAAGCATACCTTAAATGTTGCCAGGGGCTTTAAGGGAAGCTCAGCTGGACACTGTAACTAGTACTACAAAGCAGGGAGTGACATCCGACAAAACAACCACTCCGCCTTCCTTCTTCCCTCTTCTCCCCATCCCCCACATCTGGAACTTCTTTATTATTTTCAATCATCTTTTCAGACATTTCCCAATAGCTTTTATCTCCTTCCTTTCTCTGTCTTCCAACCCTCTTGCAATTTTCTTGAACCCGGGACTATTTTAAAATAAAATGCCTTCTCAGTACAGCTCTGATCTTCCCATCCCATTATCTCCGGGCAAACATTAAGATTACAAAGAGAGTCACATTTCCTATGGAAAAGCTAAGGTGCTACAAGGAAATGATTTTATGATAAAGATTCCCACACAGTTCCTATAGAAGGTTCGACATGTGCACTGCTCTCCCAGTTCTTTCCCACCTTCACTGTTCTTGGCTGAACTGTCTGTACTTCTAGGATTTTATTTACCTTGGTCCAGAGTTCAATGCTTTTGATATTATCCCCAAATCGGATTTTCTTCTATCTATAGAGGAGCTCAAGCTCAGTATCTCTTCCCCCCCCCCTCTTTCTAACTTGTTGCTCAGGCAAGTCTCCAGGGAATAATATGTGCTGTAACAATTTCTCTATTGTTTCCTTGCCTTCAACTATTATGCCCCTTAATTAGAGCTACTCTTGGAATAGATCACAGTATTTCTTTTGCAACTGAAAAAAAATCCTCTCAAGTTGCAATTTGATATATTTGCCTTCCCCCTCTCTCTTTTTTTAATTCTCTTTTTCTTTCCCTGTATTTCAACATTATATTCAGGTTCATGAGTTGTGTGATAATTTCTGCCACCGGTACATTAGCTGTTTGAAAGGCAAAATGCCTATAGATCTAGTTATTGATGAAAGAGATGGCAGCTCCAAATCCGACCATGAAGAACTCTCAGGATCATCCACAAATTTAGCCGACCATGTAAGTCCTTTTGATAATTTGTAAAGGTCCTTACCTGTTTGGTAGTCTCCTGAGCTGTTGTTACTTGAGGATTTTCCCTTCCCCTGCATTTTGTTATCATCTACGTTATGTCATTCTTCATTCTTTCTGGGATAATTTAAAGTTATGTGTGTGTGTGGGGGGGTTGCTTCGGGTTGGGCTGTAATTTTATTTTATTGTTTTGACTTTTCCTTTGCATTCAGTCACTGAGAATTTTAACTTTGACTCTCAGAGTTCACAATCTACTTGAAGAGTTAGTGAATTGTCTACATGATATGGAGCCTTTTCTGCATTTATAGTAAAAGAATAGGAAAACCAAAATGATAGTGATTAGCAAAAAGTTTGTCAATTTGTCCCCTCCCTCTCTAGATGACAAGTACTGAGAATAATTGGCAATTGCACATTTCATTAAAACAAACTTAGAGTCTCCAGTGCTTTTTCTCTGTTGCAACTTATTGTCAGTATATGGAGTGATTGCCAAGTGCCTGAAGCATCTTCATAATAAATGGCAATATCTGTGATGAGCCAATGATTAACAATGTATTACAGAAGTTGGAGGAAGTTATGATTTAGTAACCACAGGTTAGTGGTTGGTTTTAACACTTTAGTAGTTGGTGAATTAGTTGTTGTTGAATGTGCACAAGTGGATCATGCATGTGTGGAAGACTGGCTTTTCTACAGAAAATTTTAGTACTGTATGCTTCAGAAAAAGGCTTTTGAAACATTTAACATAGGTACATATGCTGATAAGAATAGAAAAATGTATGGAAGAAAATAAACCATACAGTTAATAGAGCAGAAACAAGGCAAAAAGCTATGTGTGAACAATAGCTTATTATCAAGAATGCATGGCGGGGGGGGGGGAGTTTACATAGGTTGTCAATGAGCTCATAAAATGAATGGCATAGAATATAATAGCAGGAATATGGCTTTAACATGTGGGACGCCAACTAAGGATTCCTATGCTATGCACAGACATCTTGAAGCAGTCTTGAAAGTGCGTTGAAAAGTAGATATAACAGTAAAGAATCAGTTTTCTGTGTGTTTTCCTTTGCTTTTGAAAATACACTCTCAGGTAGTTTAATATTTGCCTCTTTTGCTTATTATATATCTTCATAAGACTATAATAGCAACAACAGTAGTTTTGAAAAGGAAAAAACACCTTGACTGCATAAGTTATAGGACATTGACTTAATTTTTTAATAAAAACATTTAGTCCTCATGCCATTCAAAACCGCTGTAGGATCCAAATTTTAATTGTATTTTGATTTTTATAATTATTACTCAAGAAAAAATGATAAACATATTGAAACTATCCTTATGACTATGCAATTTTTAGATAAATTTTATGGAGCATGATAATAGTTTCAAAAATATTTATTGTATGCCGTTTTTCAAACCTTAAGATACTGTGCATGAGAGAATATATGGAAATTAGAAAAGAACCTGAATGACAGGCCTCCTGAAAGATCAGTATCCACAACACAAAACATTGCATGTGTTCCCAGTACAGTTTCATTATAAAAGTTTGTTTCATGTGTAAGTGTAGAAATGAAGCATGCTGATGTTTATATTGAGGAGATTAGATAAAGTAGCCTGTTTTGGGCTCCGGCAGATGAACGCTCAAGCCAATTTGAAGACCTCTATAGTAATATTTAAATTCACCCACAGTGATAGGACAAGGTTGGAGGGGGCATGCAATCTGAAATGTTATAACTAGTATTATCACGGAAAACAATGTTCGCTTACCTTTTTGAGTCTCCAAACAACAAACTTAAGGAAATCTGTCAATCTGTTTATGTTAGACCCGTTGTGGTTTACCACTTCATTGGGTATTATAATTTAAAGCCTTTTATTTCCTGGAGATTTGAGCTATAACATTTTTACTTTAGCCCCCTGCTATTTGTTTTGAAAGGAAGCAATAATTTGTGCAACAAGAACGCCAACTGGGAAATGAAGAGTTGTATCACGTAGTTGCTTTTGGGGATTGTGTCTTATTAGACATGTGTGTTAACATCATCATCCAGCACAAAACTTTCAGCTAATAGATATAGCTACAGATAGTTCCATCTGTCTTGTCTATTGTACTGTACTACACGTCTTTAAATAGCAGTTCACTACGAATAACGCTGTTTGGAATTTAAATATGCATACGCAAAGGTTAAAATTAAACAACTCATTTGTGAATGAGTACCTGAGAACTGGACTGGTTAAGCATGAACACTTCTTCAGTTTGATACTCAAGGCTTATTTTTTTCTCTCTCCATTTGCTTTGATATGCATATTTAATATACAGCCCCAGGCTAAATCTCATTTGGTGAAAGTTGGTGCAGGGCTGATGATGAACCACTTCAGAAGGACACATTCAGCATGTAGTTTCCTCTGTTTTATCTCTTGGCTCACTGTTCTGATCCATGGATTCTCCTCATACTTTTATTTGTACAGTACGTGAAATAGTGAGAGCATTTCAACTGATTGGCTATGAATATAATGACAGCTTTTAAAGAAGTGTACTTTAATTTGTTCTGTACCAGAGCTTTTCTTGTGGAGATGACAGTTTGTGACATATAGTTGACCCCCCAAAATCCCTACACCTCTCTTCAGCAAGCTTGTGTATATTTATGGGTATAGGATCAGAGCAGTGGCAGCAATGGCGGCAGCAGTATATTGGGTGACTCTCAATTTTATACTTTTTTATCCAGCTTGAAAATATAGCTGAAGCAAAGTAACTGGAAAAATGTGAGAATAGCTAATATTTACAGTAGGCCTCCTGAATGTGCGATATTCAAATACTGTATATTTTCTTTATGGGACTACACTGCTATGATATTTCTATAACTGAATTTGGGAGGAGAAAAGGGCTTGGTCTCTGCAAAAGCAATAGCTTTGCTAGAAAAGCCAGACAGTCCTGCTATAGAGTTGTTGGCAATAAATGCATATATTGAATTTTATTTTATTGTACTGTTAATTCTTATATAACACGCTAAGGGTAAGTGGGCCAGGAAGTCTGTTAATCAAATAGGATATTGCTAACCACTGAAAAGCTGCAACTTTTGTTATATACTGTGCTATATTTAGTAAATATAACAGCCCATAATTAGTGTTTGAATTTTTAACACCCTCGTATAGTTTTATTGCTCTAAGGTATTAGCTGTAGATGGGTAAAAGGTAATTACAACCATGCCCTGGTTGAACCAGACCAGTGAAACAACTGCTGCAGCTATAGTTTGCCATAGCTGGAGCAGTTGTGTTTGTCTGGAAGAATCATTTATCAATATCTGTGCAACTCATATAATTTTTGTTTATTTTTCAACCTTTACAATGCCAGGTATTATAAGCATAACTAACAATTTAGAATTTTTACTACATAATCACAAAAGTACACAGTTTCGGCCACAATCCTATGCACACTTTCCTGGGAGTAAGCCCCACTGAACTCAATGGGACTTACTTTTGAGTAGACATGCATAGGATTTGGCTGTTAGTGTAGTTCTAATAAAACCTATGTGACTGGAAATGCATGACACAAAGTTATACGTGTGGAAATCTGGCTGATTTTAAGGGGTCTTACGTGCATGTAATTGCTGACATTTTGGCCTTAATTAATTAATAGTTCTCTGAGACAAGGCATGCCACTTTTTCTCCAAGCCTATATCTCATTTCAAGCTGAGTTGTTTCTTCACAAGCTCAAAACTGACTCTCCTGTCAAGAACACTAGATTAGTTGGGCCTTGTCTTGCGTGAGCTGTGCCTGTATATACGACTATGGGATAATAAATATTAATTATCAGGATATGGGAAATATTCCTGACCATAGTTCACAAGTATTTTTAATACAATAATGCTTAGTATTTGTGTAGCACCTTTACTAAGTGTTCAGAGCACTTTGTATATATTGTCTCAGTAAGAAAGTTTATATTATCCCCATATTACATACGGAGGACTGAGGCTGAGATACAATTACTTTCTCAGACCACCCAATGAGTGCATGCTGCAATCCTAAGCACACTTACCTGGGAGTAAGCATCATTGAACAAAATGGGACTTACTTCTGAGTAAACATGTATAGGATCGTGCTGTTTGGGATCATTTCCCACATTATACTTTTTAAGGTATATGCTTACTTGGAGGGAGGTGTAGACATAAAAATGTAAAGTTTGAATGCAACAAGTAGATCTTGGAAAATATCTGTATCATACACTTGTCAAGGAGCCAGAACCTGCTGTGGCTCCTGTTGAGTGTGCAGTACACACAGTGGGTTGGTTGCTCTGTAATGTGTGAAACTCCCATCACATTTGAACCAGGGAGTTCTCAACTCATTACTCACAGCCAGCCACTATGCTATGTCTGCTGTAAATATAGGAAAAATAGTTACATGTGCACTTGAAAAAGAAATTTTAACAATAATTTGGTTTCATAGTGACAAAGTGACATGAGAGCTGTTATTTCTTGTCCAATAAAGTATTGTTGGTATACATGGTTTGCATTTCTGGACATGAAAATGCTGCACAACTTTCTAATGTTCTTAAACAGGGTTATGGCAAATAAATAAATAAATTACATAGGATCAACCATTATTTATTTATAACAGCTTTGTATACTTTTTGTTAGAAAGTGGTGTGTAAACAACAACATACCTTTTCCTGGTGACTCTGTTTTGTCTTACATCTTTGTTAACTAAGAAGTAAGCAGCGAATTATTCAAAAAGGCTTTATTCTCAATGGGCCACAGGGTCTGTGGAATTTTAAACTTGTCAGGAATGCAAGATCAAGCCATAAAGTTGTTCTGTTGGGGTGAGAAACTGAGGCCCAGTTCACACATGCAACTGTCCATATGTGTGAACTTCTGCAATGTGTGGCAGGCAGTTTATGTGAAGTTGCTGCCCCATGTACAAGCCCTTGGGGTAAAAGGGGTGGGAGTTACTTGAATGTAACATGCATTCAGTAGGGCTGCTTAGGAGTAGATTGTTCCAAGAGTGTGACTGTTGTTTTCTAGTGGCCATCCTAATATCAAAAAGGAAAACTAATCTCCTATCACAGTACTAGTAACAATATGTCACTTAATTCTATAGTTTGGAATTTGAAGATGGTAAAATTACAAGCTGTTGCATATGTCATACCAGGGTTTTATCTCGACTAAGGACTAACAGACTTTGATAGCTGACACCTATTCTGACTATTTTTATATGAATGTCAGTTGATAATTTTAATTTTGCTAAAATCCATTGTGTTCATTATATTTAAGATAACAGTGCTGTTCAATGCTGGCTCCAATTATGTCACTGGAAGTTAGTCATTGACTTAAATGAAGTCAGGATTGGACACCCTGTGGTGTCCAATTGTCTCTTTGGGTAAGGTGTTATCAATTTAACCTAAAGTCAAACAGGCACTTACATTGCTTTTCGTTCCTGTTTTTGCTTAGGATGTTTTGTTTTGTTTTTTGACTTGTACCATTTTATGGTGTTGGACATAGCCTTCTAATATTATAAGTTCTGTTCAGAATAACGATAATAATGTAAAAGGCATAATACATATGCCCAAGAAAGAAAAATGGTTGAATAGAAATAAAAGCAGATACCTTTAATGAATTAGCTACCTTGCAGATTTGTACCAACAGGTGGTTATAAATTAGATGAAAAATTTAGCTACAAAATAAAAAGCACAAAAACACACCTTTTAAGAGAAATAAATAGACATGCTAAAAGTCAAAAGCTTATTAAAATGTCACTACTGTGGGAAATTATGTAGTCAGCAATTCAAAATTATTTTAAAATACTTAAACATTAGATTGAGAGGGATGTCAACATAAACAAATTACTCGTCTTCTCAAAACAACGCCTAATTTCTTGAATTATTTATGCAATGCTGTGTACAACATGTACCATTTTTATTAAATCATGGCATACAAGCTAGGTAGAGACGTGTTACCATATTGTTTGCTTTTTAATTATATAAAAGCAAACTTCAGTGCTAGAGAGCCTTGGTTTATATCCTTGGGTTGCTTCTTCTTGGATTCTTCTAGTATTGGTTTGCATCTACTCATGGATGAAGCTTTGTTTATGCAAGGGAGAGAGGGGTGATTTTCAAGCTTTATTTATGCAAGGGAGAGAGGGGTGATTTTCACCAATCTCCCCTTCTCTCTGCACCCCCCTGCA
The DNA here is from genome assembly GCA_026170595.1 of Plestiodon gilberti rubricaudatus. Taxonomy (NCBI): domain Eukaryota; kingdom Metazoa; phylum Chordata; class Lepidosauria; order Squamata; family Scincidae; genus Plestiodon; species Plestiodon gilberti. The sequence goes on from JANXHW010000001.1 coordinate 267,358,002, forward strand.
CCACCTGAAAATTTGTTCCTGAGGGATAGGGGACCATCGGGAGCAGATATTGGGAGGTGCAAGGGGGCTGCAGAGGGAAAAGGAAATATTTGAAAATCATCTCCCTCCAACTGAGAATGGGGGAGATTCTGCAAACAGAACTACAGGTTGCAACCATTGTGTTCAATATATGTTGTATATGTGTGTACATTCTTTACCTATATATATATATATATATATATATATATATATATATATATATATATATATATATATATATATATATATATATATATATATATATACACCTTTATACAGTACCTTTATATACTGTATATATAAAGCAAAATTATATATATTAAACCAAATAATTTAAATATAAAGCTTCATTTACTTATTGGAGTTTCTATTTGCTACTATTCACCACAACCCACTCTTTAATTTAATATGTTGAACTATTTTACAATACTGGGTGCAGATTACATGCTCATCTGGTATTGGGTCTTGTAATATACTAGTATATGGGACCAAATTGAATGCTATAGTAACGTGTGTAGTTTATCTGGTTGCTGCAGTAGTACTTGGGTGACTTAAGATCTCATCTTCTTTATGGCTATGCCACAGATGAGATGAAATGAGATGAGATGAAATGAGATGGATTTGGTCTATAGCCATCATGCCATGCCAGATTTTCCATGCTCACATATGTGAAACTGATTTATAAGAACTACCTTCAATCCAATGCACAAGATGTTTTATACATCTTTTTAATGGGAATCCAGAGGTGGAAGTTCCTTTCTGTTACGAAACAGAATGCTTTATGTATTCACTGAGTATGGGAGGGTGTGTTTCGTAGTCTTGTATACATTTGAAATGCCCATCAAAATCAATGGGTTCTGTTTTCTTAATTTTACTCACCTGTATGTGTCCCTGAAGTACATACAGTGTACATATATAGTCGTTTTGATCTTGCATATATTGTTGTGAAATACAAGTAACTTCATTATGGTAAATTGAGTTGTACCACTGTAAAAACAGTATGAGATGAGAATCAGTCCCACAGGGGTCCCGTGCATAATTAAAGTGATTTGGCCCAGTGGAAGTCTGGGCTGCATAAAGAATGCACAGTTAATCCATCTGTATCTGTGTAATCTGTCATTTACACAGAAGTATGAGGCTTGTTAAACCACTATCCTTGGAAAGTACAGTACAAGATGAGTGACCAGTACTCGAGCAATCACATGCCTGTGTGGAATTTGAACAAATGGTTATTCTGCAGCCAGCAGCTATGACTTGGAAAGTAATTCTTTCTATTTTTTTAAGTCCAAAATGCTGGTAGTAGTTAAACATGCTTAAAACTTCCACTAGATTTGTAGCAGCAACAAAACAGTAACACAGCAGATTTGCTTCATACGCCTAGAGACTCTTGTCCTTTCTATGCTCTTTTCTAGATTTAGCAAAATTCAGTGATGGTGCTAAATCAATTTTTTTTAACTTTCAAGGGAAAAACACTGGCAAAATTGTGTTTCTGTGGAAGGCTGTGTGCATAAATGAGAAACAGTGGATAGCTGCAGAGTGATCTCCTGTGGCCCTGCTAGTACAAGCCTTCCCCATATTGTCTCCTGCTTTTATATTAATTACAACTTGCATTATCAGCTGTGAGTCTGTAGCCCAGCAAATAGAAAATACTGCCCCTAGAGACCTAGCTTCTTGTATCTATTTTCCATCTCCTTCTATTGTGCGCCACTCAGTATTCACTGCTTTTCTCCTGGTAACACTGCTCTTTAACACAATTAAGTAAGAGCAAGAAGAGCGCCATATTTGACTCCCAATTATTAAAACTACTGGGAATAGATACATGTGCACTCTGCCTTCTATGGTACATTGCACTTTAGCTAGTGATTAAATACAGCATCTTCATACCTTGTACACTTTGTGTCTACATGGTAACTGTGTATGTGATGTTAAGGAATCAGTTGTGTGTTTTGTGTATATTTTTATGCATTATTTCACTTTACAGTCTGCCACATTTCTAGGACTCAGGGTGGGCACCAACTGTTAAATTTTTATCTATTTAAAGAATTTATATCCCGCCTTTCTCCCAGCGAGGGCACTCAAGGCAATTTATATGAATTAAATAAATTCATATAGAAAACATATTTTAAAGTCAGATAAGAGAACAAATCTCTGCACCTCTGATAGCTTAACTGCAGACTTTATCCACAATAAAAAGTATGACAGTATTTCTAAAATATACATAGGACTACATAGGGTGGGGGGTTAACTCACACTGAAGTCAATGTGAGTTAACCTTTCCAGTGGATTTCACATGCTGACATCGGTTTTGGAATGATTCAACATGTGTCTATACTGGTTATATACCCACAACAGTTTAAGCCTCTGATTGCTGCAATTTTCAGTCAGCCAATGCTATTTGCCTTTCACGTTAGCAGAGCTCATGGTGGTGGATCCATGTTGATTTCATTCATGCTGAATTCAGTCAGGTGTTTTGCACATCACTACACCAAAAAGTGCTTGTGGGGTGTTACATGAAAAATGGACTCCAACTAAATTTGATGCATAGACAACCAACTTGCCATGGACTGGCATGTGTTGACAACCATGGTATCAAATGGTTATTAGAATAAGCTCTGAAACACAGCACATTCTGGGAAATCTTGAAAAAGTGGGTACAACCAGACTGTGCAGCACCATGGTACATGAACACCAAGAACCATCCAGAAAATTGGTTCAGTAAATAAAGACCAATGAAAAATTCAGCCTTTTTTGAAAAAAAAAAGCTTGCGTAACATCTTAATGTGACTTACGGCCCAATCCAACATAACCTTGTGCCTGCGGAGTGCACGCTCTGCAGGCGCCAGGTGTCATAAACATTTTCTTGTAAAATGTAAAGTGTATTTTCGACACCCGGAGAGTAAAGGCAGCCGACGTGGAGACCAGCAGCCCTTACTCCGCCTCCCCCCGGACCTTGCAGCCGCCGGAGCACGTAAGATCTGCACTGATTGGTGCGGGGGTGGGGTGGAGGGCAGTGTAGGCGGCCATTGGCTGGCCCAGGCCGGGAGGGGTGGGGATATCGCCAACGAGCTCTGCCAATATCCTTTGCCCTCTCTCGGCCTGGGTCACCCTTACCCTAACACCCCGAATGTATGCCAGCTTGAGATCCAATGTACATCCGAGGAGGCCCATTGGGGCCAGGCAGCCCTACACCCAGGAAAGGAGACAAACATCCCCTTCTCCTGAGGTGTTCCCAGACCACGCTGACGCAGCCCAGGAAGGGTGCAGGATATTGTGGCCGGCCCTACGGGGCTGGCCGCGTATCCTTACGCAGGATTGGGCTGCCCCATCCTTATCTCCAATAAAATAACATTTAACAGTTGTTAGATACCCATAGAGAACACTGCTGTGTGTCTTTCAGTGTAAATTAGCAGGTTGAGGAACAACCCTGGTTGATCTGACATAATGACAGAACAACTTAGGACAAGAGGCAGTCTCATGTACATGGGGCCCAATTCACAACGCAAGAGACTGTCAGACTACGACATTTAATTTGGAAAGTTATTTTTCTCTTAACAAAACACTTAACTTGAACATGTTTTTTTTCTAAAAACTAAGACATAAATGAAAGTTTATTTAGTTTCAGTCATATAAATATCTGTATAGAGATACTATGGGTGTAATGTAAAACACACAGAGTTCAGTGGAAACTTCCACTGACTTCAGTGATCCCTGGATTAGGTTCTCATATACGTAATAAATTAAACTGATTACATTCCTCATGAATAGTACTCCCAAATAAGCTCTATTTGGTTGCCATTTTGGTTACAATATTCATGAATGATTGTATACAATTGGGCATGCTACCAGGACATTTTTCTTCAGGGATGTAAAATTGTAGTCTATATGGAAAAAAAAATGAAGCTGAATTATAGGCACAGACATTTTATCCTAAAGGAAAATAAGTATGATGCCTTTATGGTTGACAGATTTGGAGTGTCAAAGAGCAGTTGTTTTTCCATTCTTAATTTTTTTTTTTAACCACAATGTGACAACTTCTGAGGGTACGTCTCTGGCTATTATTTTTAGTTGCTGAGAAAATGGTGCCAGATTATTATCTTCCAGAAAACTGTAATGCAAGCTATACCTTATATTTAAACCATTGTAAACTGTCCAGGATCTGAGACTGACAACTGAGGTGAAACGCAACACAGGCTGGTAAGAAGAGCAAGTGTTTTGAAGCTGCAGGAAGCCTCACTCATTGATCTATTCCAAGTCATTATGATTTAGAAACAAAAAGACTGGCCTGGCTTTTGAAATACTGCATGATAGGTTTTGGTTGACATTTGCCTTAAAACGTAGCCAAGGTGTTACTGGCTAATTATTGAAATTTTCATATGTGAACTACGGGGCTTTAACAGAAGCCAGCTTAAGGGAGCCTGAAGTGCATAGAATTAACATAACTTGCTGTACATCCTGAAAAGTTTAGCCTAAGTGAACATGTTGCAATTATTACATTTTCTAAAAGTAGGTTCCAGCATGATGTTGGAGAGTTAAGCTCATGCCATGCTATTGTTTCTTTGCCTTTTCATGTATTTCTTCTAGCTCTTTATCTGATTACCATCCGGCAAACAGCTGACGCTAAGAGGCTGCAGAGGGCTGAAGAGCTCCTGTCTGCTGTTTGCCTTCAGCTTGAAGCTATTTGAGTGGTTTCCTAACTCAGAGATAAAAAGAGGAGCTCATAAGCACAATCCGTTTAATCGAGACTGCACAGAAACTTGCTTGATCATGGCGTTTTATTTCCATATGAGTTTCCCTGAAATCTCTTCAGTACTGATTTGATTTTTATATATAAATAATTTGAGTCTTTTTGTCTATTTCAACTTTTTCCTTTCTCCTTTTGTTTTATATCTACATGACTTTGCAGAACGATGGTATTATTTTTTTTTAGTATATTGTTGGGAGAAAAATGATTAGCCTCCTGTAGTTTTAATTGAAGTACTGATTTCAGCAACTTTGTAATTGTGTTGCCATTATTTTTTATTGTGATTCAGCTATTTCTTTTTGAAATTGCATGACAAAAAATGTATAGGCTGCTTTGACTTACATTTGAATTTTAAATGCTGTTTTTCAGGTCAGATTTGATTTCATAGATAGTTCCCGTGACCCCAGTGAGAGGGTATGATTATTATTGGCAGGCTGTTACTCCCTATGCATTTTCTGCTGCTCAGGCCTTGTTTTGTGAAGGTAGTGAGATGTTTTGCACTGATTATTGTGGAGAGTTTAGCTTGAGTTTGATGGTAGAATGTGATTATGCAGTTTACTTGATGTTGTGGCAAGACAAGTGGCACTTGTCAAATGTTTGTAGATGATAGCTTGAGATAGTGCCTACATGCAACCCAAAACTAGCCCTGTGATTAGGCGCTTGCCTTAGACACCAAAAGTTGGGCTCCATTGAAGGGAAGCAAGTGGTCAATTACTTAATATATAGGAGAGAATTATCCAGCTCCATTTCTATTGTGTGTAATGAGTGGACATTTGAGTTGTCTCTCTATATACCGTATTTTATTGAAGAAATACTGTTTGGATACCTGTGTGTGTGTGTGTGTGTGTGTGTGTGTGTGTGTGTTGTGTCAGAGGTGTTATTTGGATTGTCCACCTAAGGCACACATTATTTTTGACTGGAATTGACATAGGTTGTTTCTGACTACTTTCTATACTCTGTAGACTTCAGTGTATTTTTGATAGCTAGTGGTATAAAGAGGTCATAGGGTACATGTTTGTTTGCATACGTGTGTGTTTACGAAATATAGATGTATACATACATGAAGATTTACTATATTGTGTACACACACACACACAGAATCCTGTATGCTGTTTAAATTGAAACAGTTTAGGATTTACACTATTTTCTTGAACCTGGATTTTTTTTACAAAAAATGTTTCTTGTTAGGATGTGTTTTAATTTAAGTTGTCATATATAGGTGACAAGTAATGCAGGTCCAGCCCCAAGTCTGATCTATTGCATGTGTTCTTGCTCTCCTTTTCTGCCAGAGGAAATTCCATCCCTTGCCTGCCTTCATGTGGTGCTGATAAAGCTTTTCCTGTACAGTAGAATTCCTGTTTTCCTTTAAGCAACAGCAGGGTATTGGGAATGATCAGGAAAGGGGAGGAGGATCAGGAGGAAAATACACTTAACAAAGTAGCACTTAGCTGTAACTTTCAGTTTTCTTCACTTACCCTTTTTAAATATAGCAGTCTTCTTTCCAGGAAAACCAATACTCAATAAATTAAAAGCTACTGGGACTTATGGACTAAACTACTGTAACAGAAGTCTCACTTAGCCAACTCTTGCCAAATCTCATATGGTTATTACCTCATGCATTCTCTTTTATTGAATTTTATGTATGTTCATGTAGAAATAATATAGCCCTATACAGAGACAGAGATAAAGCTAAGTTACCTGTTGGTTAATATTGGACAATATTGGACATCTAAATATATCGTCTGTTTTTGAAAAGCTAAAATTATCTCACCTTCCCATCCCCCATCAAATATACATTTGTTTGAAATGTTGTTTTTATGTGAGCATATGGTAGCGAGAGAAGATTTTTCTATAGGTATTAAATTATCTCCAAATATTGGAAGTGAAAAGTGGGTTGAGGGAAAAGGGAGAGCGAAAAATAGCATAGCTACCTGTTAATGTATTAATAATACCTTTTAATTGTTTTAGTTTGATTACTATTTCTATGGCAAATGTATAGCTTGCTTTTCAAGAGTTGTTCTCAAAGTGGGTTACAATTAAAAGGAATAAAATATCAGTAACATTATAGTAATAACAATAAAACAGGTGAACTGTTTTAATTTATTTACTGCAACCCAAACTCATAAATAAAAGCACAAAGTGTTCAAAAAGATAACTCAAAAGTTGTTGAAAGTATTTTGCTGATGCATTGAATTTGGATCAGATAGTTGCTGAGTAGTATATAAAAAGTCCCAAATGTGGGTGTGTTTTTTAAACAAAATACGGAAAAACCTTAAACTGTTGTTCTAAGCACACATACTTTGGAATAAACTACTGTACATTTAAATCAATGTGACTTACTTCCAAGTACTGGTATGTGTTCCTAGGATTGTTTTGTTCATATGTTCTCTGCTTCTAAACAGCATCTATGTTTTGAGATTTATTTATTTTTTTGCAAATGCTAACATGCCAACTTCTTTCTGATTCCCCACCTCCTTCCTCTAATCTGCTATTGGAATGATAACTGGGAAAAATGACATTCTGACACCAGAATCCTTCCTCTTGGAGAGACCACGATGATGCAACCTCAACGCACTCGGCAGGCACACCGGGGCCTTCCAGCGGGGGCCATGCCTCCCAGAGTGGAGACAACAGCAGTGAGCAAGGTAAAAGGTCAAGCTTTTTTTCCCTGTGCAAAGTAGGCATGACTAAAATAACTTCAGTGTCTTTTATTATATCAGTACATCTGCCTTAGTGTAAACACAGAGTGGCAGGCTTGCAGTGTAATCAGCTGTAACTTAGGGAGACACTTATTTCCTTTTCTCAACCTACTTAGCTGTATTTTATTATTATTTCAAAGCTAAATATCTAATCTTCAAACAAGCTTTGCAATAACAATTGATTAGTTCTGCCAATTCCTTTACAAATTTGGTTATCTTCAGTTTATTTTTGTGTGGTGTAAGTAAATATCATGGCAGACATACACCACAGCTGTGATGCAGCAGTTTGTACTAGTCTCTAAATAGAAAATTTAATTTGTACTGTCAGCTAAAAAAGAGCTTCACTAGCCTGTTGAAACGCTTTTAAGTCACAAAAGAAACAACTTACCATTCTTAACTTGCTTAAAATATATATCTCGCATACAATCATTGTCTGGGCTACAATTCATAGCAAATTTTACTTTAGAGTAGCCTCATTAGACATTATTTACATTTGCAGTAAGCACCTGATGCCTCTACCTGAACTGCTTTAATTGGAGGTACGTCCTATTAAAATCAGTGGGATTTGTTCTCAAGTAACATGTTTAGGATATGCAAGACAACTATTCTGTGCTGTTTCCCACCACTGTTACAGATTGGTCTTAAATATGTTTACTTGAAAGTAAGTCCCACTAAATTCAATGGTATTTCAACCCCAAGTCAGATGGATTTACTTCCAAGAAAATACGATTAAGATGGCTGGGGCTATTAATCTCGTATAACTGGATATAACTATCCAACCCCTCCCCCCATTTATATTTAATGGTTTAAAAATCATTAGAAGCAATTTTTAACTCTAGGTTCAGAACTCAGAAGTCCCTGCTCCCCTTACAAAAAAAAGATTAGATTTTCCATGCCCTTTCATTTATACAGTTTTAATAGTCACCTCTGCATTTACAGTGGTAAATTATCTTTAAAAAAATAATTAAATGGAAATTTGTTGTACTGGTCTGTAAAGACCAAAATCTCAAATGCTTGGAGATGCAGTGTGGTTGTCTGCTGTGCACAAGTGGGTTTGTCTTTAGTCATTGCTGCAAACTATTTTGATTCCAGAAGCTCCTGTTGAAGGTGGGTCATCATACCAAATGTAATGGACTGTGCTCATACCTATATGATTGATTTGTATATTTTTTGTAATCTCTTTTAACCACATGACAATTAGTAAATCAGAGTAATAGTGCTAGTGGTTTTATCAGGAATAAGTCCTCTTTCTGTTTAACTAATACAAGCTCGGTGCTTGTTTAACATTCTTTCCAAGACTTTGAGCATGGATATAGAAACATTCACAGAGATTAAGTACAACTGACCATTCTCAAGGGTGATTTTACACACACACACACACACACACACACACACACCTTATTGCCCCAAGTATAGGACACTCCTGATTATAAGCCGCATTTGGTGCTATTTTTAAAAAAATAGTTTGGTGCTATTTTTTAAAAAATACATTTTTAACTTTTTTTAACTTAAAGAAAATATACATATTAGTAGAATAGTAAAACAGTACAGCTTTAGTACAGTTAAAGGCATAGGCACCCTGTCCCTTATTGAATCTGGGCACCCTAGTATTCCCAGATCCAAAGGGGGACAGAGTGCCTACCTTTAACCTTTGGAATTTGGGCAGGTGCAGCTTGTTGCACCCTTCCATGATGATGAGCTGCACCTGCCCAAATTTCAATGGTTAACAGCACAATCCTATGCATGTCTACTCAGAAGTCCTGTTGCATTCAATGGGGCTTACTCCCAGGAAGGTGTGCATAGGATTGCAGCCTAAAGGTTGGCACTCTGTCCCCCTTTGTATGAGCCTATGCAGGAGCTCTTGCTCTCAACTTTCAAACTGCAGGATCAATAAATATCTTAGTTTCCACAGAGTCCTGGGGCTGGAACTTAAGGGTTAATTTTTTCAAATGCCTCTAAGGCTAGAGGTTGCTAGAGAGATCCTGGCCATTTAGCAAGTGAGTAAGAGCTGAAAACACAGCTTTTGCAGTTTAAAAAAAGAAAAAGCTTTTTACCTTTGAAAGAGACTTGGAGAGGCTTGAAAAAGGGAGGCTTTGCAGAAAACTCTAGGCAGAAAACCCTGGACTTTGATTGTAGGCCGCACCCCAACTTTAAAGACTTGCCTTAGGGGGACAAAAGTGAGTCTTATACTCAGGTCAGTACGGTGTGTGTGTGTGTGTGTATATATATATATATATATATATATATGTGTGTGTGTGTGTGAAATACACACACACACACACACACACACACACCCTCTGTTTCCCTGAAAATAAGACCTAGCTAGGATCATCAGCCAGATGGACATGAGCCCCCCGGCATGTACTTTGACCGATTTAAGCTTCATTCTTTCCCGAGGGTGTAAGGCTCTGCAAGGCCTGGAAGGCCTACACTTGGGTCCTCCACCATAGAGACGATGTGCTAGAGAGGCCTGCAAGGAGGCTGCAACCTTGCAGAGTTTCTCTAGCACGTCGTCTCCATGGTGGAGAGCCTTGTAGAGCCTTGCACCCTCGGGAAAGAATGAAGCTTTAATTGGTCAAAGTAAGTGCTGGGGGGGGGGGTCGTGCCACAGGTTGGGGAAATAAGACCTCCCTGAAAATATGACCTACTGTATTTTTGGAGCCAACATTAATATAAGACACTGTCTAATTTTTGGGGAAACACGGGGTGTGTGTGTGATTTCTTAAAACATGTATGTGTAAAAATGTAATTTGTGAATAGGACAAAGGCATGTTTTGGAAACGTGTATCCTACTCAAAAGAAAGCTCTTTGCAGCTCCTTGTTGTATAAACCTGGGTTTGCAGCTGTGTAATGTCTGAAAAAGAAATCTTAGATGCGTGGTTAAGAACTGAAATCCTACTGTTTTCACTGAAAATGAAATGCAGTTAGCATTACTGCTTTGGGCCCATAGACTTCTGTATGATATCTTAAGTAAGAGCCCTTTGGATATCTTCACTATGGCTGGGTCCAAGGAAGTACATGTATAGCTGGGCTTGTGGATCCTCTTCTTCCAACAACAAGCTCCCATGCTGCTCACCAAGCTGCATTGGAAACGCTAGGCTGCTTCACCAATATCTTCTAGTGCAGCTCAAGAAATTGCTGTTGAAGACAGGAAAATGAGAAGCTTGCTGGTCATGTGAAAGCCATTGCATAAATCTAAAAGGCCTCTTTGGACCCCAGTAAATATATGATGTGTTTTTCAGCTTTAGTACCTTTGTTAGCACTAACATTTTCATTTGGAGTATTGGATATGACTGGATAGAACAGTGTCTGTATGAATTGCCATTCAAATTACCAGAAGAGGTTTTATCAGGCCGTATATCATAATAACTATATTTTCAGTTGTATATGACCACAACCATAGATAGTGCCAGGTGCAAGGGAGTGGCGACAGGATACAAGTATCTTGTTGTCTTGTGCTCCCTGAGGCATCTGGTGGGGCCACTGTGTGATATAGGAAGCTGGACTAGATGGGCCTTTGGCCTGATCCAGCAGGGCTCTTCTTATGTTCTTATGTAGTGCTATTACTTAACAGAAAAAAATAGTGCTCTTTGTAGTAATAATAATAGTTTTCAAAATATGTATGATAGTCCCATTGTCACTTGTCAAAAACAGATAATTCTGAGATGACTGATATAAAAACAATCCTTCTCCAAAACACCTCATGTTAGAGTTAGAAAAGCTAGATCATTTAAGAGTGCTGGTCAAAAGCAAAACTATGTGCTCTTCACTGACATGGAGAGGTGAAGCCCTCCAGTTCTTACTCATGAAAATACACTGGTTCACAGAAATGCACATATGTTAATTCCATAAAATGCTATATAGGGGCTAGGGAACCCTAAAGTTAGGAAATGTATAATGCTCAAAAGTACATTGTAGGACATGTGGCTGTCTCTTTAAAGCACTGATAGGCCTCAAAGGTCAGACTCATAGACTGCTCAACAATGTTTACATTATGTTCACAAGCAGATTCTTTTGGCCAATCAGTGTGCGCTTACAAGTCCAGTTAATCACCTTCACTGCTGCTTACTTTAGTAGAGCAACAATATATTTCTGGCATGCATTCTTTTGAAGAGCTAGTTTCCCAAGTGAATACGGACATTCTGGTGAGCAGTTAGCACTTTAAAAGTTGGCAGTCATACTTTACGTAGGCAAAACTCTATGTGAAGGCTTTGATGGTCACAATCCTCTTCCCTTCTCAGGAAGTGCTAGCAAAAGAAGGGAAGCTCTGAAAGGGGCTTTGTATTGAATTTGTCTTTAGTGTATTATTTGGTGGAGGCAATACTTTCAAGCAGCTACAATGATAAAGCTCAGCAATTCAACTGAGACCCATGGAGAGCAATGTGAAGGTTTGGGGGACTCTTTGTGTGCGCACGCACGTGTGTGTACCTGCACATGTACCCTCCAATTCTCCTTTCCCTCCCATCCTTCTGTCTTTGCGAATCCATCCCCATCTTTAGGCTCTGCTATAGAGGGACAAATATGAAGCTGTTTCTGTCTGGGTTGTGACATTGTTAGGTATAACCTAGTAGGCAGAAACTACTCCTTGGCTCATCCCAGCCTTCCCTTGCTCAACCATTTGGCAAAGGAAGGAAAGGATGCCCTCTCCACAATACCCCTTCTGTATCAGTTGTGCTTTCACATCAACACTGTGTTCCTCCCATACCTCTATGTGGTTCCCTAACTTTGTTCCATAATAGAATGTTTTCCTAGATCCCTGTAGGATTCTGCTACTAAAGTAAAATTTCACAGGCATGTAGGCATACATAAAAGAGTTAGTGCTACCTCAAACTATATTAACATCCCGCTGAAGAGTAAGTACAACCTGCTTACGCTTACTGAGTGAGTGTAAGTAGTGGCTTATCATTGTCTCTCAAAGCGCTTGTATGATTACTCTGAAGTAAGTTCCATTGTGTTCAGTGGGCCTACTCCTATGTTTAACATGCATAGGATCACAACCTCACAGCCCAATCCTAACTAACTATCTGGCGAGTGGCCCTGGGCCACCCGCCGGATCCCATGCTTGCTCCGGACCACTCTGGAGCGGCCCGGAGTTCTACTTGAGGAAAGGAGACATTCGTCCCCTTCCCCTGGTGTAGAGCTGGGAACCTCCTCGGATTTCCACCAGCTATTTAGCCGGCCCAGCGGGAAACGGGGATATGGTGGATGCCATCCCTACCCCCTCCTGGGCCATCTCGGCCAATGTCCCCTGCCTCGCTGCCTGGACTGCCCCCCCCGGGATCAGCGGGGACTCCGGCGGCAGTGGGGACGTCCCGGTGGTGGAGTAAGGGCTGCCGGCCTAGCGCTGGTGGCCCTTATTCTAAAGTAGTCACAAATGTGCTTTACGGTATGTTTGCGACACTGTAGAAAGGCGGGGCGCATGCTCCGCCATTCTAAAGCTATGGAGGCATGCGCTCTTAGTCTCTTTTTTCATTTAAGCATTATTTTGCCCTCCTCCAATATAACACAAGTGATTTGAGATCATTTACCAGTTGCATGCATGCACCAGGGTTGATTCTGACTATTCTTGTATTGTTAAGACGTGCATCGTCAGTCATGTTTTTCCTGCTTCCATATGTTTGTCTTAAAGTTACAAACAAGGGAAAACAGTGTCAGACCTTTCCGCTCTATCTGTCTTACAGCGTAATCCTGACTAAGGATCCGGCCGTCGACCCAGGGCCGCCCACCGGATCCTGTACACAGGCTGTCTGGAATGCGCCGTCCCCTTTCTCGGGTGTAAACCGGGACTGGCCCTATCGGCCTCCTCGGCTTTCTGCCAGCTAAATAGCTGGCGGAAGTAGAGGAGGCCATGTAATGGCATAGCTGGCCAGACGGGGACGGGGATATGGCCGATGCCCTCCTCCTCCTGGACCGAACCGCCCATGCGGCCAACGACGGAGGACTCTCCTTCTGCTGGACTCACCTTCTGCTGCTGGCCGCATGGAGATCCGGTGCCAGAGTGAGGGAGGCCAGACTTGCACTGGCCTCCCTTACTCCAGAGTTGTCGCAAACATGCTTTTTGGCACATTTGCGACATCTTCCAGCGACAAAACACTCGTTCCAGTGCCGGATTGTTCCAGTGGATTGCGCCCTTACTTATGCACAAGTCAATTTCAGCCCTTGGATTCTTCCTTTCTAGTAGCCTTAGATGGTTCTTTCTTTCACTTCTTCTGCATCCCATTCCTCCTATAAGAGCATGAAGGGATAACAAATATTCTGTTATAGTCACTTTTAGAATGTGGAGGAGAGAAGTCAATAATATTTATGTTTGCTGAAATGCATTCATCCGTGGGAGGGCTAATGGACAGTAAAAGTAGAAAACGTTTGGAAGATTCAGTCCCCCTACATTTATTTTCTGGAGTGCTTGTGGGCATATTTGGCACTTAAACAGGGACCAGACTGCAACAAAGGCTATAGCTCAGATTCTTGCACTTCCTAGAATGAGTAAATCCACATACAGGCTTTGACCCAGAGCATTCTGACTGAAAAGAGAGTGACGATAAATGCTACAAAAAAATACTTTTTGTAGAACGACCATGTGGCTTTAGAACTGCTTAGAAAGTGCTAATGTTGTCAAAGTTATGAGAGAGTGGAAATGCTGGCACTGAAATAGTTAACACCCCATGGGCAATGTTCAGTGAAAGATAATCCTAATTATATTAGCTGGGCTCAGTGTTGTTTTTAGCTTGTCATCTTGGTTGTACAAGAGAAAACTAAGCTATATTATACATTGTACTATACTAGACTAATATCGGTATTACTGTGCTCCAAAGCAATTATTACCTTAATTGTGGTGCAGATCCACTGAGGCAAGTTTTGTGTCGGAAAATAAATATTGAAGTACAGAGCAAAAAGTAAATATGCTCAGCTTTCTGTTGTTGTGTTATTCATTTATTATTATTTGTTAAAGACAGGAAGGATTAACAATCTATTAATAGAAATGAAATACTAAAAACATTTTACAAAGGGAGAAAAGGGGGTGGGTGGGAGAAGCCGATTTAATGGTCTAATGAGGCCATCTTCCAGATACTTGTTTTGTGTAAGGCTTGCTTTGACCTTTCACTTTGCTCAGGAGCCCAACGCTTCATTTTTCACATTCTTGCAATTACGTTAACGCTTCGAGCATTTCTGACTTCAAGTCAGCTAGCAACACCAGGCATAACTCAACACTGTGAGTTTTTCCTCCTCTCTGTAGATTCATTAACAGGTCACTGGGGTCCGAACTGAAATTTAAAACTGACTGGTTCTGTTGGGTTAGTTGAGTTATGGCAAGAGAGATACCAGGAAGGAAAGGGGCTGAGAGAAGGGGAGGAGAGAAAGAAGAACTCTAGGGTTTTGCCAGGCAGTATATGTGTAAAAGCCTAATCAGCACATTAAAAGGTATGTGCAGCTTTATCATCCAACCATTTGTCTGGAGAAAGAGTCTGTAAGTCTTTTCGGGTACTACAATTTCCTTATTCTATATAAAATGAAGTGAAAAATACCATTGAAAAACCATAGCCTTAAATTGCGAATAACTTCTGATGTTTTATGCCATGGTGATGAATATGTATTTCAGACTTTTCAATCTTTCATAATCTCCTTTTCGGGCATTTCAGATAGTGAATAGGATTATGCATAAAAATGTAAAATTAATCTTATTTAACACTTAAAATCATGTGGCCTGTACAAAATTATGAAGGAATGCTTGTTTTATACTGAATAAGTAAATAGTGAGATGGGTGGAGAGTGGGAGAGAGGACCTTTCAGTTGTTGCTCTTTCCCCAGGAGGCTTGCCTGCCCTGCTACCTCCTTGATGTCATTTTGGTGCCAGGTGAAGACCTTTTTATTTTCCCAGGATTTTAACTTGTGAGGAGATTGTCCTGCTACTGCTGTTTTATTCTTGTAAACAATTCTATTGTTTTTATTCTCATATTATGAAGTTGCCCTGGAAATATTACTGAAGGACAGCATT
The DNA here is from genome assembly GCA_026170595.1 of Plestiodon gilberti rubricaudatus. Classification (NCBI taxonomy): domain Eukaryota; kingdom Metazoa; phylum Chordata; class Lepidosauria; order Squamata; family Scincidae; genus Plestiodon; species Plestiodon gilberti. The sequence goes on from JANXHW010000001.1 coordinate 267,373,453, forward strand.
CAAATTTATAAACAAATAAAATGGTATACGTTGTACTAGTTTGATACTCAGAAGGCCTGATTCCAAGAGGTGCTTGGGCCCTTTAAAAATTTAACAAACTCTGTCTTCAACAGTCGTCCAATGTGAATAATTGTTCTGCTTGGGTTCTGCAACAGAAGCTTTCAGAGCATCACTCTCAGACAAGGAAGGCAGAGGTAGGTTGGGGAAAATAGATTGTAATTATAGTGGCCCCAGTCCAGTAAGGGAAATAAGCCTGCTTATACAGTACATGTTTAGCTACACACAACTGTATATGTATATGGATGTGTATTTGTTTGACACATCAACATTCTCATCTGGAGTTCACTGAAATGACTGGATGACTTTTGATGCTCATAGGAATTTGTATTCAGGGCTGTGTCCAGGTCTAGTTGCCCACACAACTATAAGCCAGATCAGGGCCAACGTAAGTTAAGGCTCCCTTGGATAACGAGTGCAGTTATAGAAATCCAAGGGTGGTATCAGGCAAGAAAGAGGGGGGAAAAGTGAGAAACTAGCCACTGAGATCATCAGTTGTCTTGAATTACTAGGAGGACAGGCAGAGACATTGTTACAACTAATGTCTAAACCAGGGGTTCTCAACCGGTGGTGCGCGTACCACCAGTGGTACTTCAGCCAACCGGTGGTGGTACACAGGCCACCAGGTCGCCAGAACCCCACTCCAACAGTGCTCAGTAAAGCACCAGCAAGAGGCCCTGCCGGCAAATGGAGGTGAAGCGTGCGAGTTTTGTGTGCTGAGAAAGGCCCTCTTGCTTGCCCTGACCCTTTTACTGAACCCCGCAGTGCCCAAAACCCGGAAGTACATGTACTTCCTGTGGTATGTGGAGTGATCCCGGTTGCGGCAGTGGTACGTGGCAGGGGAGGGGTTGAGAACACCTGGTCTAAACTATTGCCTCAACTAGAGGTGCTAATCTGGGAAGTATTTAAAGGGGCAGATGCCAGCTTGGAGCTGTGGGTTGGTACTGGGTGACTAGTTATGGGGTATTGAATGGTAGAATGTTGAGAAAGCTATAAGGATTGCTTTACTTCTACAATTGGGGCCAGGGTATTTTCTCCTGCTGCTGCTGCTGCTCAGGTGGGGGGATATCTTCAAAGGACTAGATACCTGACATTACTTCCCTCTCCTTTGCTAAGGCCTCCTGTAGCTTTCAGATACTGAGAAGTACAAGTTCTGTAGTTTTGCTCTCTTGTTTATCATCATTCATATAAAAGTCCTTTGCACCTGTACCATCAACTAGGGTTTGTAGCATGACAACTGCAAACTTCAAAGCAAAGAAAATTTATTTTAAAATTTAGAGCACCAACATGCTGGGCCAAATTCTGATCATTCTGAATAAGGTCCCTTGTAGTTAATAAGGAGAGACCAATCAGTGGAAGTGATATGATCACACTTGTTATCTAAAACAGGCTTTTAAACATTGTTCTTTCTGATAGCCTGATGTTTTATCCTACTGACTTGTCCTAAGTAGTTTTCTGTGAGAAAGATTAATTATCTGCTCCAGGGCAAAGTCAACAGAGATATTGACTGAAATCACACATTTATCCTATGTTACATCTTTGAGCTAATGCTTATTGGGAATGTTAGGTTGAATGTGTTTATAGGATGAATTTAAACCTATAACTATGTGGAACTGTTCTTAATCACACAAACAATATTAACACAGTAGGCATATGTAACATGACTGTTTTCCAAATCCACCCAGGGAATGAATGATATGTGGGGGGCAGGACCTTAAAATAGTCTGTTATTTGTAAACACGTGTACCCCCATATTCATGGGGGATAGGTTCCTGCTCTCACCATGGTTAAGTGAAACCGCGGATAAGAGTGAACACTATCTCCCCGCTATCTTTGAGGTCCCTGCAAGTGCCCCCAGCCATTACCTTTGTTGTGTGTGTCTTGCTTTAACCAAATGCTATAAGAAGCAGCGTGCTCCTTATAACACAGAAGCAGACAAGCTGACTGAGTGCTAGAGAGGCTCAGCCGAAGGTTTATAGGAAGCAGGAACTGGAAACAGGAACATGCTGCTGCTTATAGTGTTTGGTCAAAGCAAGATACACACACAACAAAGGTAATGCCCGTGGAGAACCGGGGTTACTGAATCAGTGGATATGGGAGTACTCCTGTATTGATATTTTTATTAGACATCGAAAGTTCAAGATTTTGTACTTTCCCACCCAAATGAACTAGGGCAGGGGTTCCCAACCCCTTCCCGGCCGAGCATCGCCTCCGGCGCCACTCTCCTTCTGAGTACCACCAGAAGTGACTGGCGATGACGTCATCACCAGTTACTTCCGGGTTTTCAGAGGCCAGAAAACACAGAGAGGAGGCTCTGGGCAGGTAGGAGAGCCCTTCTCAGTGTTCCTGAGAGGCTCGGCCAAAGGCAGGAGCTTCTTGGGAACAAAAAGCGCCGTGTCAGAGTGGAGTTCCAGCGGTCCAAGTACCACCAGCAGTCAGCCGAAGTACCACTGGTGGTACTAGTAGTACCATAGGTTGGGAACCCTTGAACTAGGGGTTTCTTGGTGCAAAATGGTAGTTTTGTGGAAGGGTGCCCAAATTCAGACTTTTTATATTGTATCACAATTACTAAGAAGAGAGAGACTTGAATTCTAATTATAGTTTTATCATAAACGTACAAGATGCAACATTTTAAAAGTTTTAAAAATCTTACTTCAGATTTTCATGTTAGTTAAAGGTTTGTACAGCAATTAGCACTGTGTTCCCCTAGCTCTAGGGGTGCTATCCGCATAGCACTCTATTGTGGATGTGGGCCTCATCCAGCAAGGAAATTCACATGTAGAAACCACTTATGTGCAAAATTCCCTTGCTGGATCAGGGCAAATGCCTTATTTTCAACAGAATAAGATACAGCATAAAGCAGGTTTTATTAATTCATCTTTTTCTTTTAGGTGTTTAGAGCCTATCCTTATGTTGATGTGCATGACTGATCTCTATTAGCATGGTGGGTGGGAGTTACAGCAGGATAGACCTTCTCAATGTTTAAGGCACACAAAATGTATATTTCCTCCCTATTGCTGTAACTGAAATGTTGACAAATTGTAGAATATTGATGAACCTTTTGGTTTAAGTATTTCTTGCCAAGCTTGTTTTGTTTTTTACTGGTTTGAACAATAGTGTGGGTTCAGCAGCAATGAATAAAAAAGGATAAAAACAACTTTGTATTTCAATATTTTGATGTGCCAATATGAAATAAATTGTCTTAAGCAAATGGAATATGCTGTTTTAATCATTAGATATGCATGAGAGAAAAATTGATGTTGACATCTTTGCTGTAAAATCATTGTAATGGGGCTTTCCTTGCAATTCATTTTTGTAAAATTCATTTTGTACATTTTTGCAGCAATTGAACAATTCCTGCACTGTGAATAGGCAGAATTCCCAGAAATACTGAGACAGTTGGCCCAGTAACTGCTGAGCTCACACTACACACACTGCATGCATATTAACCATAAAATTGCCAGCCCAAACTGAGCTTGCCAGCCCAAACTCAGCAAACTGATAGTAGTAACAATTTATTATCCATCCATTTCCCCTTTCTTTCAACCTCCTATTTGAAAAAGTACTTACTAGATTTTAAAATTATTATTACTATTATTTTTGTTACTGTGTATGTCCCTCTCTATTAACTAGTCTATGGGGCTAGAATTTCATAGTAAATCTCTTTTATTTATTGTACAGTTTTCTAGTCATTATACTGGTGAAAACTGCAGATTCCCATCTTTTATTGAATTTAAAGCTTAGAGGTGAGTGAGCTCTTAAAATATTATAATACATCTTAAGACTTGCATCTTACTCCCTTAGTTTCCACACACTCTCTACAAAAATGTGGTTTCTTAAAATAAATTAAAAATTAAAATACAAGTTATTAGATGACATTTACTATGTGTTCTAAATATGTTGTGTTCAGATTTTGGGTGCAGTCTATGAAATCTCTGTCAATGGAATGTTTTCATAGAAGTGGGAGTTTTCCTTTCTTTTAAAAAAAACCCTCTAAATACGATATGACAGATGCCATCTGGAATAATCTCTTGCAAGTTGCTTTTAACTTTGTATTTTTCCTACAGCTAAGTTCATCCCAAACTGGTCGCTTACTGTCAGGGTAAAGAACACAAAGAACTTAAGTTCTCTCTCTCTCTCACTCCCCCCCCCCCTCTACATAGCTTCTCAAAGGAAATAATTGAACAATATTAGTGAAGAGAGGGCAATTAGTAGGATCTTTGACGTTATCACTGGCATTTTTGTTTTGGAAGACAAGACCCATCTTCCAACATATTTAATTTGCCCCTTGTGCCCAGAACTGTTTGCCACTTTTGCATTTGTCTAATTACAGTTGTATATGCTAGCTAGAATATGAATGATGCTTCTGTGATTCAGTGCTCTCAAACCTGACAAGCAAGAGTTTAAATGGTTTTCTGAGTTGGTAGAGTCTGACTAATATCTTCCTATATATGTTAAATTATTTGAAAGGTCTAGTGTTAGAGTCTCTAGATTTTTTTTAACTTAACTTGAGTAAAGGGATGTCTCCTGGTGCCTGTTAGGGTTTAATTTAGAGTAGTAATTAAACTTGAATACTGCCTCATAAACAAAAGATAAACAATAAACCAGCCACGTTCCCTGCTGTTTCATAGCTTTCTTTCCCAGATGTTTCAGCCTGATAATTTTTACACAGTGAACTACCTAGCATGTAATGTTGTGGACAGAGGTCAAAGACTAGGTCTTTATAATATACTATTTTTTAACCTTAAAACCCCCTCAAATGTATCCTTCCCTGGATTAAATTCTGAGATAACAAAGTTAACATTTTGATTTTTTTCTTTTACATATTTAACAAGGCTATGTAGGTTTTTATAAACTACTTTTTATAATTTTTACTTTCAGAAGTCTAAAGCTCTTATAATTAGAATTTTTACTAATAATGTCTCGACAAGGCATGTTAAAATGTTCTGTTTTAAAAAGAGAGAGAAGCTATTTCTTTTTGTATTGTGTTGATCCTAGGCAACTAAAGAAATCTTGACAATGGAACTTTTTTTCCCAAACCTTCCCTCAGGCTACTTGGGCTCTGTCCATTTTTTGGACCATTCCACTGTCAGCCATGATCTTTCTAATTGTCAGGTAGTAGTAGGCCGTTCAAATGCAGAAGCCATGTTATTTTTCACTGGGTGGGGTAATTACTGAAAGCTGAGAATAGCTGCACTAAAGACAGAGGGATACTTTCATGATCCCATTAGCATAAGAGTGGGTAAATTATTCATGCCAAGTGAGGATTCTATGGGGAAAAGTATAGTTAATGCACATAGTTTTTAAATGTATCCCTTTCTGCTCTGAGACTAAATTCTTGTTGGATTCAGTTCTCAGACATTTACGGGAAAGCTCTAGTGGCATGTTAGACGCAGTTCATCTCTCTCTGTTTGCAGCGCTCTCAATAGAGACCATCTGGCAAAGATCCAAAAGGTGATTAAACAAAATGATCAGCTCTTGTTGCTGTGTTACATGTCCAATACTCTGGATTAAAAACATGACCCACGACAGTCGGCTAACGTCATTCTTTTTCTTTTTTTCTCCCATCCCCCCTTCCCCCCCCCCTTTCTGGCTAAGAATTCAGATGGTCCACAAATGTCTATGCCATCTTTTTGTCCTTATGGCCCATAATCACAAACAGGTTGTGCAAATGATTGTTTCTGTAGTTTGGTCCATTCCAACTGCATAGAAACATTTCATATTAATTGGGCCAGTCTAATGTTCCTAATGAAAGTGGGAAAATTACTAACATTAATCGTTGTAGCAGTAAACATTTGGAAAGCATAGTTTCTGTAATAAGAAAAGGTGAGATTCACTATAAATTGATACAATTGATGCAGTTTGAGGCTTGAGCATGTCATAGCATGACACTGTTGTCTGCTTAAAAAATTGTGCTGGGACTCTCACAACCAAGCAAAAGGGGGAGATATGAGCTCTGTTTTTAACATCACAATCAGGGATGAATTTACAGTGCCATTCAAAAGAGTACTCCCTTATCATAAACAAGCTGATAATCACACTGAATCTAACTCCCAATTAGCTCTTCTTTCACTCACAGAGATCAGTGTGCGTGTCCTCCTTAAGCCATGATTTGTTGCTATTGAGTCAGACAGAACATTTGTATACCTTATGTCATATTCAAAATTTAAGGATTAACACCATACTTTACCAGAAAGCCCAGTAAGGCTTTCAGCAAGGTAATTTCCTAAGCACTCGCTTAGATGACGGGGGGGGGGGGGGGTTAAGGTGAAAATGCTTAGACTTTATGTATGTTATCCTTAGGGTTGTACCAAATGCCAAAGCTGTAGCACCAATTCAACAGATAGAACATTGTTGCAAAGTAATTAGCATAATATTGACATGAAATATCACATGAGAATTTATTGGAACAACAGATTTTATTCAAGAACACGAAGTAGCACGTTTTAGCCCCTCTCCATTTAAACATGAGATGTATACTGTACAAATGTAAACCAAATGTGAATCCTATTGTGCTACAAAAGAAATATTGATTCATAACAGTAGCTATACATTAGCTTTTAGAAGTGAGTGCTTATATTCAGTAATCAATTAGTAGATTATAAGGAGGAAAACACTAAGTGGAGAAAGAGAACGTTGGCAACAAATTGTGACCTTTCAAAGTTTTCTCAGTTTATGACAGCTGTCATTTGCTCTTTCTAAGTATGCGGTGAAGGCAGTAGGTAAAAGACACACAGACATGTCTAAAGTGATCATGAAGGTGAAATGAGGTGCCCCTAGTATGATATGGTAGATGAAAGGCACCCATATAGCCTTGGGGGTCCTGTGGCTATTATAGTAGGGCAACTTATGTTCTGTTAGCATGCTGATTTCCAATTGATTTTTGACTATAAAATAAAAGGGTTTTATATAAACCTATAAAATAAAAGGGTTTTATATAAACTATAAAAGGGTCTATGTATGTAGAGTTGTGCTTGCATGTGTAAATGATGATGAGAAGAGGGTTAGAGATAATATACTGTATTTCCACAAATGGAATTTCTATATGTGCATGAGACCTTCTTTGGAGCAATGAGAACTCGTAAGTCAGAGTAATGGCCTCTGAAAGTGAAATCCGGAGAATCTTAGTACATGTTCAGAAGTGTTTGAGCATGCAAATGGGATGCCTGGATCATGGGCATGTAGATATGATTAAGGTTTACTATTATATGATTGCTTGGTCATCTATTTATTTTATTTACAGTATTTTTATCCCGCCTTTCTCCCCGAAGGGACCGAAGGCGGCTATTTCTGTGAATGCAGTATAATATTTTTTCTGCCACACAATCTGGTAAAGATTGGGCTCTTTACCCAAGTTTTAAGGTTTTTTGACACTCCTCACATGGTTGGCCTTACACAAATATTAGTAATTTGTGGCTGGTGATATGGAATAGGGAAAGATATTTCCCTGAACTGTAGTGTAATGGCAAGAGTCTTCTTTTAAGGAATGGCTTCTCTGCTCTTTCCCTATCATTTCAGATTTCACAATTACAAGTCTGTATGTACATTAAAAGATTTAAATACTTGTTGATTTGTGAGTGTTTTTTTAAAAAATCATTTGATGTATTTGAGAGTTTTTTCTTTACCGAGAAACCATACTGTGATGGCTTGAAGTTTGTCTGTTGTGTGACGAAGACTTGGATGGTGTGGTTATATAAATGACTGGTTTATCTTCATCTTAATGTGTGAAGTGAACTTGGCAGAGTCCTCAGTATTCTTTTTCATTTCTCAGAGGTTATGTGCATGTGCACATATATATTTGACAGATAATCAATTAAAAAATAAATGAATGGGAAAATGCTTTCATATTTGGAAACCAATGGAAACAAACATTATCTGAATGAGTAGGAACAAAATATCTACTTCCATTTAAAAAACAAAACTACAAAGTGGTAGGAAAAAAGGCTACAGCAATGAAGGATAGGAAGAATCACCGTATTTTTCGCTCCATAGGACGCACCGCACCATAGGACGCATGCGTCATATGGAGCTAAAAGTACGCTAAAACCTTGCTTTAAACAGTTTTACTTACCTTGTTGTTGTTTTTTCAGGTCCAATCCTTGAGGGGCCCCAGCCAGCTCCTGGTCGCGTCCGGCACCTGGGCTAAGTTCCCAGGCGCAGGACGCGACCTGGGAGCCCAACGCAAACATCGGAGCAACTGCGATGTTTGCGCAGGGCTCCTGGTCTCGTCCGGCGCCTGCGCTAAGTTGCCTGACGCTGGACGCGATCAGTTAGAGCCCTGCGCAAACATCGCAGTTGCTGCAACGTTTGCGTAGGGCTCCCAGGTCGTGTCCTGTGCCTGGGAACTTGGGCCTGGGAACGCGACCAGGAGCCCTGCGCAGCGGCTGAACTGAAGATGGGGAGGCCAGCGCGAGCCTCTGCAGGCCTCCCTGATCTTCAGTACGGCCGAAAATGGCTATTTTCGGCCATTTCTGGTTTTCGCTAAAACCGGAAATGGCCGAAAATCGCTGTTTTCGGCCAAACTGAAGATCGGGGAGGCCTGCAGAGGCTTGCGCAGGCCTCCCCGAAAAGCCCCAGTAAGTATTTTTTTTTCAGGCTTCGCACGATAGGACGCACACTTTTTCCCCCTATGTTTTTTGGGGAAAAAGTGCGTCTTATCGTGCGAAAAATACGGTAACATCTCCACTCCAAAGCAACAGAATGAATAACTAGGGATGGAGCAACCATAGCTATGGAATACTTCAAAACCAACCGTTTCTATCATTGAGAACGGATTAAGAAATGAACAGATATTTTATGTTCTGAGGTTTTCACGATCGGTACATATATTTTTTTTCCCATATTTGTCGTGATCAGCAGTGATCTGTATTCATTCATACAGATACAGGAAGAAAAAGTGCTATATTATAGAACTGATGGCGCAATCCTGTATAACTTTCCGCTGGTGCTGGGTGTCATAAACGTGCTGTAAGGCATGTTTTCAGCACCCAGTGAGTAAGTGGCACTGGTGGAGAGGCCGGCGCAGCTCACTTCGCCTGGGGCTGCAACCACCGCTGGCGGACGCAGGTATATCCTGTGCTGGTTGGGACATGGGGAGGGAGGACCGGGGTGATTGGCCACCCAGGCCAGGGATGGGGGAGACATCATCGGCAACACGCTCTGCTGAATCCTGTCCTCTATCCCAGGCCTGACTGACCTTACACCATCGCCTTGGATTGCTGCTGCAATCCTTGCAAATGCCAGTGTGGGGGATTTATGTCAGTGCAGCAGCGACTACTTTTACAACTAAAATGTAAAAAAAAAAAAAAGTGTGCACAGCACGTCCTCACTCACTCACACTCTCTCTCACTCTCTCTCACTCTCACTCACACACATACCCCCTGAGGATGTCTGGCGTGGCACCTGGGGACACAGCACCACCGGTCTCCCCTGAGCTATGCCAGTGCAGAGGAGTGCTGATGTGACATCTGAGCATATCCAATAATTCTGTTGATACATTGGCATAGTGGTCTGTCACATGTATGTGATAAAAAAAAATTGATACTGCAGACGGTGTGAGGTTAACAGCTGGGATAAATACTAGCACTTCAGACTAATCTTAATTACTACTAGTGTTAATCTACTGTTTTATTAACCTTTGTAGCTCTGACATATTTACTAGCATCCAATAATTGGTATTATACCCCTAATTGCTCTTAGTTCAGTGCAAAAGTTAAGCTAAAGTGCTCAGATTAAAAAAATACATTAACTAAATCAGTTTAATTGTGTCATGGATTAAGATGCCCACATAAGCATTTACTAACTTTTTTTAAAGTGTAAATTGCCTTAGTGGATTTTTTATAGTCATGAGTAAGAATCCACCGATTAATATTTTAATTCATATGTCTTTAATTCAATTAAATAAAACTGTACAGTATATTCTTAAAATCTTGCTATTAGGTATCCCTTTTAAGTGTATTGAGAGAGGTGTAATCACTTTTTAATTTTTTAAGCAATCATTAATGAGTAGAATGAAAGACCAATATTCCTTATTACAATAACACATCAGAATCAAAATGGCTGTAAAACATAAACAAATGTGCTTCTCTGTTTTCTCCACCAGTAAAAATTTGGCTCTAGTTGATTAATACTATTGATTTAAATCAATTCAACCTTGCAACCTTAGTAATAAGGCCATCATTTTTACTTCTCAATCAGCATTTATGAAGTCAATAATGAAGGATGACATGCATCTTGGCACCAACACAAGGGCAAACTTTGCACAGGAATGAAATGCTCTTGAAAAATGCTTTCAGTATATTAGGCACAACAGACTTTCATTTGTCATTTATGCACACGTGCTTTTGTATCATAAATATTTTCTCTTGAACAAATGTGCTTAATATAGACAATTCTGGAAAATCCCATTCTGCATTGATGTTTGAATTCCCTTTTGCATATCAAAACATCCAAGGGTCAATAAAACAGTTCTGGATGTTGTTGGAAACAGTATCTTCACCCCCCACCCCAGGATTCCTTCTTGGACTCAGTAAGAGCTATAGGGTTTAGTGACCTCGCATTTCTATCTTATAGACTCTTGACATTGATTTATCTCAGCTTGGCATGTGCAGATCTCGTGTGCCTCTTTCTCCATTGCCTAAGAGTCTGCAGTGAGTGCCGAGACAGCCGTGGCTCAGATAGCAGGTTCAGGGCATCAAAATTGGCAGCAGTGACATGAACAGTTACTTCCTATTTGGAAGGTGTTTTTTTTTCCAGTTCTCACATGGAAAACAACTATATTTCTTTGTGGGAAAAGAATTGTTTAATGTTCAGCCTGATCATATTCACATTCACTTGGAAGCAAGTTCAGTGGGGCTTACTTCCAAGTGAGCATAGGACTGAATAATTTATTATGAATGAGATCCAAAGAAGGTGTTGTTGTGTGACTAGAAGGTGCATCTGCTTTATAATTTCCACTGGTATCATCCTGCACCACCCCCTCAACATTTTGGAGGATTTCTCTTGACCTTCAAAGAGTGGCGTTTGGAGAGGTACAGGGGCTATAGTGGGGAATAAGGGGTGAGACTACAAAAGCAGGTTTCTTTTTGCAGAACTTAGCATCCAAACCATTATGTTTAAGATTTTGTAAGCTGGTTTGCGGCTTTATAGTGGAAAAAACAGATAAAAATGCATGAAGTAAATTTGCAAGGTACAGTATTCAAGACCATGCTCGGAAACCCATAACATAGTTTACTTCTTAGTCTGTACTTGGTGATAGAGTTGGAAAGCTATGAGGGAGCAGAAGCTTCCTATAATTTCATACTCCCAACTCCTTAAAATTACCCTACAATTCAGTGAGATCATTTCCCACAGCAGCACATTAGAGAGAGTGACTGGAGCTGTCTCCCAACAGGCAACCATGGACTGGTGATCTCACAGGATTCATTGTAGGGTCAGCCCTGGGAGTAGTTCAGAGTGCTAGACTGTCTTGTATACCAAGAGACTACCATCTGTACCAGGTATTCTGTATGAAATAGGTACAGTATTGAATTATGTAAATTGTATAGAATACGAAGTTGGAACAAGGGACAGGCCAAGGGTTCTGCTTATGTTCAGGATACTTTCCTGGTTAACAAAAGCCTTAGCTAAGTTCTGGAGGTGGTCTTGGATCTGGTGTTGAACTTGTCTAGCATTGTCCTGAGTGACACTGTGATATCCACATTGTGGAAACGTTGTCAGTGACAGCTCCAACCTTTATGCTCACCATAACAAGCATGGCATGGGACTTTCCCAATTTATTTTTGCTGCTGGTCACATGACCGATAACTTTGCACAGACCTAGAATATTGGAACCTTCCAGTTTGAGCCAGACAGAAGTTGCAGCTTGTGAAATTTACCCTTCTGTTCTGCACAACCTGGGCAGAGCAATACTGTGTAAGGATCCGGCCGGCGGCCCATGGCTGCCCGCTGGATCCGGAGCCCCGGCGGTCGTTTTGCTGCCAGGTCAGAGGGCTATTCAGGGAAGGGGACACTCGTCCCCTTCCCCGGGTGTAACTCCAGGCTGGCCCGATCAGCCTCCTCGGATTTCTGCCAGCTAAATAGCTGGCGGAATTCGGAGGACGCCGTGTAATGGCCTAGCCGCCCGGCAGGGACAGGGTTATAGCTGAGGTCATTCCCTGCTCCCTCTTGGGCTGGCTAGGTCAATGGCCCCCCTCCCTCGCCTGCCGAACCGCCCCGCCGGATCATTACCTGCCTTCTCTGGCAGACACACGGGTGTTCCAGCGACGGAGCAAGGTAGGCCGGCTTCTGCGCCGGCCTCCCTTGCTCCAAATTAGTCGTGAACGTGCTTTACGGCACGTTCGCGACTGCTTCCAGCTACAGAATGCTCGTTCCATCGCCGACGCAATCCTCAGGATTGTGCTGTTAATGTTACAAGTGCTCTCTGAATTTGCACCTGGTAATTCTAATTCTGGTCTACATCGTAGCTATAGGCTCAACCACCTGTGCTTTAAGCTTCTCCAGAGCTTCAGCTGTTTAAAGAAGACTGCTTTACTTTGTCTAATATTTGACCTTACAACACTGACAATGCAATCCTAACCAACTTTCCAGCACCGGTGCAACCTCAATGCAAGCCCAAGGTAAGGGAACAAATGTTCTCTCACCTTTGAAGAGGCCTTCATGACTGCCCCTGCACTGCAAAATGCAATGTGCGCCCTGTTGGCACGGCTAAACCGGCGCTAGAAGGTTGGTTAGGATTGCGCTGTGAAAAGCATATCTTCAATGCATAAAAAAAAAACGCTGAAAATTAGCCTGGCACAAATCCATACACGGATTATTATTGCAAAATTAAACTCTTTCAATTATATTTGTACGTATGATTTAGAAACTTGCACAAATTTTCAGTCCAGCTTCACAGCCTTGGACAAGAGCCTAACGTTCTCCATAAATACGATAAATAAGGTTCATTTATTTCATAAATCCAGTTTATTTCTTTTTGCTCAGTATACCACTTTATGTTCTCCTTTATGGAAGCTATATAGGTCCTCATCTAAAGCTTATTGAAGTCCATAGCGTACTGACCTGAATGAATTTTGCACCAGTCTTTTGAATTGCCATAAGAGCAGAATTTAGCTTTATTTTACTCTGTAATTGCTTGTTCTGATTCTTTTTTCCTGTACTTATAATCTAAAATTACAACACTTTAGTGGTATTATGCTATAGCTGTGAACCTCAAGCCTTATAAACCATGATATTTGCACTTACCCAGGCTAAAGTTCAGCCACTTCAGTAGAACAAGTGCAAGAATTTAGTGGGTTTTGGTTTATACTATATGTTGACCTTTCCCAACCTACTTCTGCATTTCATGTTTCAATATCCAAGGCTAAAGCCTGTTTTGCATAAAAGAGTACTTAGTTCACAAATCATGTAAAATTTAAAACATGTAGCTTTTATTGTGTCAGTTCATTGCCTTGAGAAAATCATTAATGCCCCATGACTTCTTTACAATCTGAAGCTACCACCTTTTTACTATTTCTTTATTGCTACCTTTTATTTTTATTTCTTGGAGTTAAACTGAAATCTGAACTATGGTTTGGCACTCATTAAGGTTTTTTAATGTAATAATTTGCATTTTCTAGAGGGCAAATATTTTTCTTCAAGAAACGGCAAGGGATATGGCATTAAGCTAAAATTGCTGAAACTGATGCACTTGCGAACCACCTTAAGTCTTTCATCTTCTGTTCATGTGCATGAAAGTTAAGGATGTTTGAGAAGTATGTTCTAATAAATTTGTAAATGTTAAGGTATTGATTTTGTTCCTTTAAAAACCAAGGGTATCTTTCAGAATATCAGTAGGGCAAATGCATTTGGTTTTTGACTACTGTTGAAAACTTCATTTGTTCTGCATTACTTATGAAGATGAAACACTGTAGGCATTACCTTAAGGCAGGAGTGGAGAAAGGTGATATGCCACCTTCACTGTGTGTCCCTCCACCCCCCCCATCCACCATGTGAAAGTCAAGGAGCCTGCTTCCTACCCCCCCCCCCCCGTGGGAGAGGTCCCAGTGCATCTCGCACTTCTTGCTTTACTTTAAAGGGACTGCAAAGAAAGAGAAAGGTAAGGGGGTAGGTGGCAGGCTCACTGCATTGTGATTTACTTTCCAGTCACTTTTAGTGATTGTATATGGACCGGAGCAGCTCTGTTTTTGGTGGGCAGCAGGGATGCAGCAGCAGACTTGGGTTAAAAAGCACCCTGAGCCTCACCACAGCTCAATGCGAGCCACATCAGTCAACTCACCTGTAGACTTCCACTGCCTTAAGGGGCCACTGTAGGAGAAGCAGAGCTAACAATGGGGCAGAAGGAAAACACTGGTTTCTGAAGCTGGATTCTGGCAATGGTGCGAAGACATTAGTTATGGCCATGTATTGGTATTGGGACCCTATTGTCTGATCCCTTTAAACTACTGTGCTCTTACAGCTGCTTATACCTTAAGGCTCAATTGTATATTTATTAAAAAAAAATTGCTCCCCTTCCTTTCCCTTGACAAGTCAAATGCATTTTAATTTAATTTTAAGATTAAAGCTGGATTCTGTTTAAGTAAATGACTGAACTCTAACAGAGAAAGCCTGTCTGAAACCCTTGAGAGGCACCACTACCTTGGTTTGGGCAATGCTAACCATGATAGACCAATGGTATAAATATAAGGCAGTCATGTGTGTTTTTAGTGTGGAAATTCTGCTCTATAATTTGGACTGTGCCACGGACACTAATTTTGGTAGACTTCAATTTGCTGTTTGGATGAATAGTAAGAAACAAAGGGACCTGTACATTCCCCATGTGACTGACTTGCGGCAGTCAGTTGCACTGAATGGTTGGAAGTACCCCTAGAAAAATCTGAGCTTTTTGTTAGACTCCATACATTGGGATGTGTGTGTTTTTAGTTTAGTACCACAATCCCATAGGATTACCATTTGGGTAACCCTATTGCAAGATCAAACCCTCGAACCTTAGCATACACTTATTACTTGTTTAGCATAATGACAGCAAACATTTCCCAAAATTTCTAGAGAACATCTTGCTGCTTATGCCTTGTTTCATCTTCCATTTCTAGTTCGATCTTACACCAAAAAAAGTTGCACTTTTGTTTGTTTTACTCCTTTAGATCTTTGACTCATGGCCTTTTCATACTCTTGGAAGTAATACAAATCAGTATCCTTTTCAAATACTCCTGAAATAATAATTTTTTTCTGTTGAACCATCTTCTCTCAGCCATGACAGCAAACAAGATTGTTAGATGTTAATCTGTCTAAAACATAAAGCGTGAATAACTGGAACAACGTTTCTGGTTTTACTAGAGATGCATGTTCTTTTAATTCAAAAAGTATGACAGATTAAGTATACTGTTACAGATAAGAATTTGACCATTATTTTCAGAATTCTCTTATTTCAATATACAACTATTCATGAACTATATAAGTGACAGCGCAATCCTGTGTAAGGAGCCGGCCGGCGGCCCAGGGTCGTCTGACGGATCCGGAGCCCGGGCTGCCCGTCCGATGGCGGGCCGGAGGTCTACACGGGGAAGGGGATGCTTGTCCCCTTCCCCGGTGTAAATCGGGGCTGGCTCGATAGGCCTCCCCAGATTTCCACCAGCTAAATAGCTGGTGGAAGTCAGAGGAGACCGGCCAACACCATCACCCACCTCCTTCTGGGCTGGCTAGACGAATGGCCCCCCTCCCTCGCCCGCCGGACTGCCCACGTGGCCGCCGGCAGGAGCTCTTACATTCCGCTTGCAGCCGCGTTGGAATGAGGGTGGCTGGCCTTGCGCCGGCCTCCCTTACTCCAATGTTGTCGCGAATGTGCTTTATGGCACGTTTTCCTTTCTTCTGGAGGATTGCACCCTGACTTTTCTTTAAACATACAGTAATAGGAAAAATGCCTGAGATACAGCTCCCTAGATTGCACAAGGCTATGCCAGCATTAGGAGCTCTGGGGCTCTGTGAGCCTTATTACCGAGCACAAGGTGGTCGTGGTGGCATTATCCTTTCCTGACTCCATAGAAACTCACTCCACATTCCCTTCCTCCAAAGCTCTTTGTGCGACTCCTTGCTCTGGATCAGTACTACTAATAATTTTTGTTGCTTTAATGCAGGGTAAATGTTGGCTTCCAGCATTGGTGTAAAACAGAGGTTCTCAACCCCTTCCCGGCTGTGTACCAGCTTCGGTGCGGTGGTGCCACTCTCTTGCTGCATACCACTGGAAGTGACTGGCAATGATATCATCGCCAGTTACTTCTGGGTTTTCAGGTTATTGGAGGCCAGAAAATGCAGACAGAAGGCTCTGGGGCGGGTGGGAGGACCCTTCTCATTGTTCCCGAGAGGTTCGGCCAAAGACAGGAGCTTTTTGGGAGCGAAAACACACTGCTGAAAGTGCCGTGTCAGAGCAGAGTTCCAGCAGTCCAAGTACCACCAGCAATCGGCAGAGTACCACTGGTGGTACTAGTACCACTGGTTGAGAACCCCTGGTGTAAAAGAATACCTTGCAACAGTGCTGGGAATTCTGCACTACGTTCTTTGTTGTTCCTGCATTGGAGAACTTGGGACTGGGCTCTTAGATTTTATATTCCTCTTATACATTTTTCATAACATGCGTCAGTACAGTGTTGGATGTGGACCCGGGTGCAAATCCCCACTAAAGCATGAAGGTCACTGGGTAGCCTTGGTTATGTCACTATCCTTCAGCTGAAACCTACCCACAGGTTGTTGTGAGAAGGGGATGTGTATATTGACCATAGCTCCTTGAAGAAACAGTAAGGTAAAGTGAGCTCAAAACAAGGCTCGAAAAATCTTCTTTGGGTGGTGGTTCACTTAAAGAGTCAATGCTAGTGTTTCTTAAACCTTGGATTTTTTTCTAGACGAGTAATACACTTAGGCCGAAATTCACACTAAGTTTCCGGTGCCGGAGCGAGCGTTCCAGCGCTGGAAGCAGTTGCAAACATGCCGTAAGGCGTGTTTGTGCCTACTTTGGAGTAAGGGAGGCCAGCCTCCCCCACTCCACCACCGGGATGAACATGCGGCTGCCGGAGGCTGGTGAGGCTCCTGCCGGTGGCCGCATGGACATTCCGGGCGGCAACGGAGGGGGCCATTGGGCAAGCTGGACCGGGAGGGGGCAGGGATGGCGTCTGCAGTATCCCTGTTCCTGCCGGGCCAGCTCGGCCATTACACAGCCTCCTCTTACTTCCGCCAGCTATTAGTTGGTGGAAATCCGAGGAGGCTGATCGGCCGGATCCTTACACAGGATTTCGCCGATAGGGTCACATCCACATTAATATTTCTGTGAATGGAAGCGTACTCTATGAACAGAAGCATACTTTGAGAATGGAAGGAACTAGTGCAAAGGAACCCCTTCTGCTTGCACAGGTTCCATTGTGTGAATGGAATGCTCTTTCCAGTCTTCAAGGGAGTTTGTATTCACAGAGTAAATTCCCATTCTCTAAGCATTGAGACCCATAGTTTCTAAATGTTTGTTAGTTTTTAAAATGTGATGTCCGTGCCTAGTAATGTAATACTACTTCTTGCCTTGCAAAATATATGATAGACCAAGCATACGTTTTGTGCATAGGTGTGATTGTAGATAAGAAGGTGCATGCCAGGGTGATCCGGATATGCTTGGTAATACAAGGCATATAGTTTGGGAAACCTAGGTGATAAAGGTAATCCCATTGTTTACGTTGCTTGTTCTGGGTCCTTTTATAATCATCATCGTCATCATCACTACCATCGTCATCATCACTACCATCATCTTTATTATAAAGATTAATATTATTAATCTCTAAAAAAATCTGTGTGCAGGTGATACGCCATATACCACTTTTCTGTCTTTTTACATATTATCATGCTCTTGCTTTGCTCTACGAAAGAAGATACAGACACACTTACCGTTATTTAGAGTTAAATTGAGAATATTATGAATTTTAACTTGGTGGACTTGAATGCAGTAACAAACCTGTCCCATCAACATCTATGAGGTAATAAAAAATGAACCACATTTACCACTCATCCAAACAAGAACATTATTTTCAGTGGAATTTACTTCCAAGTAAATGTGTTTTGGATTGCTTTGTTCTCATTCAGAGTGTTTCCCTTGCTAGAGGTTCTGCTTTTAACCACAAGAATGTTGGCTAGAGCTACATCTACATTTAAGAGCCTTCATTTTGTCCAAAAAGAATTCAGTTTATTGCTCATTTCTAGTCTTGTGCCTTAGAAGTAGTAACCAGTTTTGAGATAAAAAAGAATTAACCTTTTATCTAAACTCATAGTAATAGTAGTACTGTATATTCCTACATTTAAAATATTACTGGGAACAACAATAACAAAAACCCCACCAGCGTATGTCATTTCAAATGGTATTTTGAACCCCTTGTATTGCTTTCCAAGAAATATTAGAATCTGAATTAAAAGAAAACAAATATATTTTGCCATCCGTCATATGTAGAAGTGAATTAGTGTAAAATATGCATTGTTCTGCACTTATATGGAGAGGCATTGATAAATGACACTCTTCTTGCATGTGTTTAGTGATTTTTTTTTGTCCTAGATGGAAATTATTAAGGGGATTGTTTATATGAGTATTGGGAAATACTTGAGAATTTGGTACTGAATTTTTATTTAGGAAGAACAATGCACATTCTATTCTGTTCTTATTTATTTTGCTTGTTCTTCATAGTTGATCATGCTTGCTTTTCTTTGCTTTTACTGCTCAGGAAGTTCCCTAGAAGCTACTGTCTTTTTCAGTCCTGTTCCGAAAACTCAATCCATGCTGGGTATAGTATAATGACACAAATGGACCCCCATAATGGAACAGTGACAGTTGTGGTAGGCGATCCTGCATTGCTTCTTGTACTGTCCATAGTGTATCAGTGCTATCCAAGAGAAGGGAAGATCCTAGAGGCCTTTCAGATATTAGAAACCAATTTTTTACCACAACTTGTGATTATGATGGTGGTGGCAAAGAGTTGAAGCTTCTCTCCCCTCCATGTCATGGTGCTGATTGAGCTCCCTGCAGCTGCTATCTAGAGGGCAAAACACAAACAAGTCAGCTCCAACCATGAGCTTGACCCCTGGTTTTACAGAACTGAGAAGAAAGCTCACAAAAAGTAGGTATTTAAGGTTCAGAGGTCAACATCCAATCCTATCTAGTAGTTAGAATAGATAGATCTCTCAGTTTGGAGAGATCCTTCTGGAGCTCTTCACAATCCCTGCTGGTCTTTACCACCCAGAAAAGTTTAGTGTCATCCGCAAACTTGGTCACCTCACTGCTTATCCCCAACTCCAGGTCATTTTATGGAGGAAAAGTCCATCACAGGTTACAAGCCATGATGGGTATAAGCAACCTCCTGGCTTTAGAAGTAGGCTATCTCTGAATGCCAAATGCAAGGGAGTGGCAACAGAATACAGGTATCTTGTTGTCTTACATGCTCCCTGAGGCATCTGGTGGGGCCACTGAGCTACAGGAAGCTGGACTAGATGGGCCTTTGGCTTGATCCAGCCAGGCTCTTCTTATGCTCTTATCCATCACCACTGGTCCAATGCAGCTGCACTGATGGAGTATATGCTGCATTCAATGGGGGGGGGGGCGATCAGACAGGCAGCAGGAGGTAAAAATATTTTTTACTTAACCCCCAGTAGGCTGTCCGATTGTCTATGGGTCTCCATTTTGCTGGCATAAATCTGAGGAGAGAAAAGGGGTGGGGAGGGATCAAAAAGAGGGAATTGCATGCTGGTGCCACTCCCTCCCCCCTCCCCCAAAACTCCCCCTCCCTGCCCACGACATGCCTCTGTTGCCAACTTACTGGTACTAGTGGAGGCTTCTGGAGTCACTGCAGTATGTGTCGTGCTGCTGCCTGTTTGCAGCAGTGGACCAGAAGCATACGACAGCAGCCCAGCTTTTGCACCGTAGTAAAGGGCCTTGTGCTGCCAGAAAGCTAGTTTTGGCAGCGCAGTGCCCATTAGGGCCTAAGCCCGGCCTAAACCAATGGAACTACAGATGGTTTTAGAATGTGAATGCTCATTGGTTCCTGAAAGTATAAACTTCCTTTTTGAGGGTGCTTAGGTGAGCATTTTACAGTATATTTTTATGCTCTTTCTTCCCCCTCCCATTCTATTATGTATGATAGATTGGGTTGAACAATTGAAATATAACCAGTTATTTTTCTTCACATGTAATATTCCAGTCATTTCTATTTTATATCACACCACCTAATGATATGGTATATTAACAGAGAACTGCAGTGATAAGAATGAATATCTTCTGGAAAAATTGTCTTTTGGGGCTATGGGCTAATACAACAAGAACTTACTTGCAAGCGATCTTGAATTATGCTATGTAGTACGTTCTGGTTTTTGAACATAAGCAAGCTATCAAGTATAAAAATTATACTTTGCACATGGTTTCCCTCGCATAAAGTTAGTTTGAAATGTAAAGTGTGGAAAAAAATTAATTTGAAAATGTTCAAAGCAGACTTCTCTTCTACAATTAGGGCTTTCGGGATAGATTTTGGCTTTTGAGGGCATAGGAAAGTTATTAATATTTAAAGACTAATTGTTTTCTGTTTTCCTTTTTAATTGAATTGCATTTGCCTTCAAACTACTTTAAGGTTAGATTTTTTACATGTGAAATCTAAAACAGTAACAGAGTAGAATCCTACAGATCACTACTAACATGGAAAGTGGAAGGAGCAAAAAGTAAATATGATATTTATATAATTGGGGGAGAACTTTGCTATTTTCCTCACACTGGTCCATATATACAGTATATATATATTTATAACAAAATATTGTAGAAGACACAATTTGAGTGTTTTTCCCCCACAACAAGGAAACTGTTTATAAGTAAGTGTGTGTGTGTGTGTGTGTGTGTGTGTGTGTGTGTGTGTGTGTGTGTGAGAATAGTGCATTGTTAACAGTGACTGAAAGCATCACATGATACAACCTTTTGACAACGGAGTGTCTGCTGGAGACATCTGTGTAGGGTGACTTTTGACCTAAGAAAGAATGAAGGTGGGGGGGGGGGAATGCAGCTATCAGTCCTGGCCTAGGAAACGCTGAATAAGCTCCTTGAGACTCTGGCACTTTCCTAATCTACGATTCCATTTGAACACATACCCTGCATGCCAGAACTTAGCAGATATCCTAAAACATAACTGATCTAAAGTTCGGATGAAGATCCTAACCTGTGTAAATCAGGAAGTTAAAATCAGTAGGGCAATACTGATAGGAAACCGATATAGCGTGTGTGATCAGGATCAGAATCAGACCTTTTAAATAGTTGCGTCAACTGAGTTGATGATGGAAGAAGAAGCATTCCTGATACTGATATCATAAATGCCTGCTGTCCTGGCAGATATTATTTTCATAGCTCTCAAGCAGAGTTGGTCCAAAGCCTCCTGATACCTGAGGTGGGATGCCTAATGCTGCCCTCCTTGTGCAATTATGTACCAGGCTCTGCTACTCCCACTCTCCAATGTTCTAGCTCAGGATTCTCTTCCCCTCCACATTTTCCCTTCCTACCTGTCCTGCTGCAATCCAGGGATTGGAAGGAGGAGGAGCAGTGGAGGTGAGTAGACAGACAGATGGGCTCTCCATACCAATTTACTGCCTGAGGTGACTGCTTCAGTTGGCCTCATGGACGGGCTGGCCGTGCTCTCAAGTTTCTGCAAGCAATGCATAGGGTACCACACACAATGGCACAAACCTGTTTGCATAAGGGTGATAGGTTTATATAAGGGTGATAGGTTTATACTGCAACAGACAGACACACAGCGCAATCCTGTGTAAGGATCCAGTCGGCGGCCCAGGGCTGCCCGCTGGATCCTGAGCCAAAGCTGCCCATCGAATGGCGGGCCAGAGGTATACTTGGAGAAGGGGACGCTCGTCCCCTTCCCCGGATGTAAACTGGGGCTGGCCCGATAAGGCCTCTTTGGATTTCCATCAGCTAAATAGCTGGTGGAAGTCTGAGGAGGCCATGTAATGGCCTAGCCGCCCGGTGGGGACAGGGATATGGCAAGCAGCATCCCCTGCCCCCTCCCGGGCCGGCTAGACCAATGGCCCCCTCCCTTGCCCGCCTTATCACCCACGCGGCTGCCGGGGGAGCACTTACCTTCCTCCCGCGGCCACTTGTCCGGTCCGGCGACGGAGTGAGGGAGGCTGGCCTTGCGCCAGCTTCCCTTACTCCAGAGGCGTCACAAACGTGCTTTACAGCACGTTCGCGACGTCTTGGAACGGCAGAGTGCTCGCTCCACCGTATCCAGACTTGCGCAGGATTACACCCACAGTGAGGTTAGTTGGGTTTCATTCTTTTCCTTTTATGTGTTGAACAGTGAACTGTTGCTCTAAAAGCACTTCCAGTAGCACTGATGTTCACAGTAAAAATACAAATAAAAAAATTCCATTGCACAGCCAGTAATCCCAGAAAACGTTCTGTTGTCCTTGCTCTTATTCACTAGCATTCATCCTCCACTACACATGACCCTTTGAAAGTGGCAACATGTTGATGCTGCCTCTTCTAAAATGCTGTCATGTTTATAATAGTCACTCACAGGCAACTATAGGTTGCCTGTTGGTCAACAGGCATGGATTGCCTTTTGTTGTCATAGGTGCTGTGATTACCTTGTTTGTAAGCATTATGTCACTTTTTACTAAATGTTATTGTGGAAATCTATAACTTCTGAAAAGACAGCAGCAAATATTCCATCCAGAAAGGTGGAGCAGTCTTGAAGAAAACAGGTTACATTTTCTTTTTTAACCTTAGTTCTCCAATGTGTCTGCATGCCTCAGTACTGATTTCTCAGCTAGTTGGGTCCCAGGAGGCCTTATTGAGTGTTGCACTGCTCAGGGAGTTGCAGCTGTATAAAATGAGGGAAAAAATGTAGTTTGTATGAATTGTTCTTTACCTTGGTTTGGGTTCAGAATGGCAGCTGCACTCCGACTTTGTGTGACAGCACAAAGGACAGCAAAAGTGAAAAGCAAGTCAGCAAGTAGAGAGACAAAAGCAACGATCAGCTAATACAGCTCCACATGGCCTGACTAATTTATGAGAAAAAACTGTTCTGTTCATTGGATCAGCACTCTGAGGAGGCAGGTGGAATTGTAGGAAGTTTTCATTGACTCTCTTGAGCAAGTAAGGAAGCCACTAGAGATTCTTCTCAGTTTGAACTTTATCAGGGTCTACGCTTAATCAATAAGGTATTGGAAAAAGAATTAATTACTAAAGCAGAATAAAACAGCTGCATTTTAAACTAAGGATCTATCAATTCAGTAATCTTCCAGTTACAGGCTAGGTGCCATGAGGATCATTTTGACTTCATGTAATGAGGAACTGAGGGAGTTTCCTCATGAACAGGCTGGGAATTCACATTAGCCTATTTCAGCTATTTGTCATCAGTACAACTCATTTCTCCCCTTCTGAATTATAGTTTGTGTGTGTTATACTGTCAAACCCACAGAATCCCCATATTCATGGGACTGCAAGCATTAATGCGGAAATCATTATCACCATGAGAAAAAGTCTTAACCTTCCTGAGCCTCTTTATTCTAAAGCCTGTGGCCTGAGTGGTTTCATGCCGGACATACCTCTATTGTGCTCATTGTGAGGGTCAGGGACCTGCCTGTTGAAGAAGCAGTAATTTGAACACAGCCTGTAAATGTTTCATCTGTAATTTCCATAATGGTGAATTTCAAGGAGGGCCGAGAAGGGTTATGGGAGATGAATTAGGTTTTTAGTGAGCTCATTAGGAAGCCAAACAGAGTTTAGACAGCAAGGCGGTGAGTGTGGCTGTAATCAGTTCTGCTCGCTTTGTTCCCTGCCTTCGGGACATTTTTTCAAAAACTTCATGGCAGGGGATGATGAGAATATAGTGAGCAGAGGCTTCAATCTGATGGTTGACTTGTTGACTTGTAAACCTCTTAATTCATTTTTTGTTCAATTTAATCTTTTCTTTCTTAAGGAAAATTAGTCGAATGTTAGCCCTCTTTGCACTATTCACCTCTTAAATTATGCTCATTTTGAAGAGCTTGTTATGCCTGAATAAACATGAAATGACTTGGCATTTTCCCATAAGAGGCACACCCATTTTAACACCATGTATTTACCATTCCTGGAAATGTCTCATTAACTTCTGAAAATCTGTGAGCATGATATTTTTGGGCTACTGTAACACACCTCTTGGCAGTCACAGAAGGCAGTTTGGTTAATGCCTCATAATATCCATTTTTATTCTCAACATGAAGAAAGGCTCTCTATAGAAAATTGATGCAGTTTGCTCAGCTAATTTTCATGCTCATTCCAATTAATTTAACATGACCCAGATTTTCTTCCTCGGGCTGATCCTGACTAATTAGTAAGGCAACACCTAGAACAAGTTCTGTTTAATAACATTGAGGAATGCTAGTTGTGAGTGATTTTGATGCTAATAAAGATATTCACTGGTGGGACAGATATTTGATGTCAATTATGGTATGTAATTTAGAAGTCCCAATGTGCTACAGAGAGTATAGGAAGGCTAGCGAATCACTATGGGGAGATAATGGTGTTTTTAAGTCTTCCACAGCACCTAACTACCCTGTGGGACCAATTAGGGTGCAGGGTTATTTTTTTATTATTTTTTTGGTACAAGTCATAAGATTGCCAACTAATTCTAAGTAATGAATGTGGAGGTGCCGTTAAGGAGTTACATTCTGTGAATCATCAAAATAGGTGCAGGCCTAGTATTTATTTTACTTTTATCACATAAGGGAAATGTGATCATAGATATCAAAAAGACCTACTGACTCCTGGAATGATTCAGAAACTCCAATTTGTTGTTACTCATGAATCAATTACTATAAGAAATAAGAGAGGTTTGGCTATGTTTTACTTTTCAAAGGGTACCTCCTTTCATATGACTATTTGAATAACTGCAAAATAACTGAAGATTCACAGATTGCAAAAATAATCCAATACATAGCCACTTGACATATAACTGATGTTGGTTTTGCAAGTTATTTTTTTTTTCAGTCTGCAAACATGATACACCTGTTCAAACAGGACCTGACTCTCCTGCTTCACACCTCCACCTCAGATAGATTTTTACCAGTATTTCAAGTTACCGTATTGTCCCGAGTATAAGACGCACCTGATTATAAGACGCACCCTTAAAGTTTGGTGCTATTAAATTTTTTTAATTAAATCACTGGCATTAAATTGCAACAGCCTGATTATAAGACGCACCCCTAGTTTAAAAACTTCAATTAGGAGAAAAAAGTGAGTCTTATACTCAGACCAATACGGTATTTTAAAAGGTGAGATAAAATAAAAGGAGTAAGACAGTGGAATTCTACCATAATTTCTTATGAACATTGGTGTTGGTGGAGGCTAACGTGTAACTTCTCTTGTTTAAAAACTTTAATATATTCCTTTGGCTCTTCTACTAAAAATGAGTTGCTGGTACAAGTCTGCCTTTATCAATAGGCACACATATACAATGTCCTGCTGTGGCACCTTTGCAAAATGTTGAGCTATACACTGGAGTTCAAAACCACTAACTTGAGGCGTATGGAATGTCTATGGCTAGGCTATCATGAACTGAGATAAAAGCAAGTCAGATAAAATGGCCCCATTGAATCTTGCACCAAATCATTGGGCCAATTAAGTGAGAAGGGCCTTTAGTGTCGGGGTCCTGGACAGTTTTTCACATGCACATCCAAAAAATTGAAGGCTAATACTAGGCATTGATTTTTGTAAGGACTGTGCTACTAGATGATTGGAACTGTACAGTCTGACACTATGTTTACTCGGAATTAAAGCTCCAGTGATTTCAGTGTGACTTACTCCTAAGTAAGTATGCATAGTACTGAAGTCTTAAGCCTGTGACACACCGGCCACGGTGCGTTGCATAGAACAGCGTCCGTGTGCAGCTGGAAAAACTGTGTGTTTTGTCTTTTACAAGCTTGCAATTCAGGAGTGTTGTGTTGCAGTGCGAGAAAAGTTCAACAAATTGAACTTTGGCCACGTTCAGCCAATGAGAGGCCGCATTTAGTACTGTGGGGGCAGGACGCAGAACAACGTGTTGGCCAATCAGAATCGAGTCTGAAAAGACTACAGGTATTCTGATTGGCTAACAGAGTGCAGGGGGCGGGGCAGGACATCTTACCCTTCTCTGCAGCTTCCTTCGGTGTAGACAGAATGTGTTGTGTTGTGGCACATCAGCTACTCTCACGCTGTAATGGGACTCACCGCACTGAGACGTAGGCAATGTGTCACAGGCTTTAGACTCTTTCTGCATTTATCCCAAGTGAACAGGAATACTGATATTTCCTTCAGCGAAATCCAGTATCATCAAATACAAATCTCTCATGTCTGATAGCTTTCTATTTCTCTAAATGCAAACAAGGAAATGATGATCCTTTTCTCCATATGTTCACTCTTTGTAAAGAGTATTCGCAACACTTTTCTACTGCTGGAAGACGTGGGATGGTAGCGTGAGAATAAAACGTAACAGTGCAATCCTAGGCAAGTCTGCTTAGAAGTAATTCCCACTACATTCACTTAAATGTCTATTGCAGCCTAAGTGCAGTCCTGTGGAGTAAGCCCCACTGAACACAGTGGGAATTACTTCCAAACAGACACGCGGAGGACTAGTCTGCACCAAATGTATTGGTAACACCATCCATATAAGTAAAATGGCCAATGGGTATGGCATTAAATTACTCTGGCTCAGTAATCTCAGACCACTTTACAAAAACGACCACCTTGAGTCAAGAGGTTAAACTATTTCTACCCTTGACTTAAGTGGAGTGAGAATGTCATCTATATATTATAGGGGATTGTGAGGTGCAATCATATAGGAATTTTGTTTTCACCATAATGACTTTGGTCCTAGCACTTTACTGAGTTGCTCATTGTCTGATAGAAGTGGATATAACCCACAAATCTTGCAGTGATACTGACTCAATATTTTATAATAACTCTGAGTTGCTATGTTGGTAAAGAATTCATTTAGAACATTGATGGTAATAGCTTCTTTCAGGTATTTATTCATTTTCTGTCTCTTGGTCTGAAAGAGTCTTGTCATTAAACATAGAGGTGACCAGACTACTTCTGTGGTGATTTCTGTCTGGTGTCAGAGCATGACAATCCTGGCCTGGTCAGCAGTGAAATGGAGCAAAGTCAGCCGGTTCTTAATTTTTTTTATCTCCTCAGGAGTGTATTCACTGACTTTATCACTGAGTGGAATGACTCCCTTGCCTAGCATGATCATGAACTGGAAATTTGCAGCATCAGCATATTTAGCTGAGAATGTCACTTGATTGGTGGGGCGCTCAGATCTGATCTTGCAGCAAAGTGATCAGTTCTTCTGAACCTTTAAAATAGTTGCCTGAGGAATGTATTTCCCCTTGAAACCAGTGGCGTAGCTAGCCCAAAATCTATTGGGGGCCCACCCTCAAATTGTCGCCCGCCTCTTTTTCACTCTCCTATACTCCCCCACACCGCCTAAGGCGTCGTGGCGATTTTTTTTTTTTGAGAGGGTGTAAAAATTGTGATTTATTTATTTTTCCCCTATACAAACATTGTAAATCCTTGTTACTGTTTCGGCGCATCCATGATGAGGGCGAGGAGGAGAAGCAGCTGCCTGGGTGGGTGAGGGGTATCGGCCGGTGCGGGGCTGGCCGACGAGAAACTAAAGGAAGCAAGCAGCGGCAGCGCGATGACTCCGACGATGAGGGCGACTCACTCAGGCGACTCCGGAAGAGGAAGTGCCTCTCTAGGCACCTCTCCACTCTCACTGGAGGAAGTGCCTCTCTAGGTGCCTCTCCACTCTCGCTGGTCACCAGAGAGGCACTTCCTCTTCCAGAGTCGCCTGAGTGAGTTGCCCTCATCGTCGGAGTCATCGTGCTGCCGCTGCTTGCTTGCTTTAGTTTCTCGCCGGCCAGCCCCGCACCCGGCCGATACCCCACCCAGGCAGCTGCTTTGCCCCCTTTTCACCCTTCCAATGGCGCACGAAGCAGCTGCCTCCCGTGGCACGCTGCTGTGTGGCTATTGAAAGGGCAAAAAGGGGGTGAAAACAAAATGTTAAAAAAAATCCTGGACCTTTTTTGGCGCCCCTTTGGCGCCTCCCAGAACCTGGTGCCCGGGGCCCAGCGCCTCAGGGCCCTGTATTATAGAATGCCGCTGCTTGAAACTTAGGAAAGTTTCTCAGGAACTAAGAAAACTTAGGAAAGTCTGTAAATTCATGTATGTCTTATTATTATTTATTATAAACTGCTCTATTCTGAAGGCTTGGTCCAACAAATAAAACATCCAATTTAACTCTATAAGCATAATGCATGTTTTTAAAACTCTAACTTTCTGTTGGTCTATTTGCGGAAAGTCAGAATGAATTTGAAAGTTTTTTGCATTCTCAAAAGATATTCAGGGGAAAGATTTCAGTAGCTGTGGGGCAGCCATTGACAGAGCCTATATAATCACCCTAGCACTTTAAGGCCACAATCCAACACAAAGCCCGCCTAATTCTATGTTAATTTTTGGCCTAAATGCATATACAGGGGTCTGGTATTCGCGGGGGTTTTCCTGCCCCCCCGTGGATACCGGGAACCTGCAGATAGTGGTGAATGTTATCTTCCGCAGCCCTCCTGCACCCCTGAAGCCATTACTGTACCTTATAGATGCGCAAATGCGCCAATGGCTCAAAACAAGCAAGCACAGTGTAAACGCAACAATGGCTCGAAATGGACCAGGGGGGATCTTCAGTAGAGCCAAGTCTCAAGCTCTGCGCCCCCGCCCCCCGTGCGCGCTCCCCTGGCAATTCTTTTACCTTAAAATGGTGTTCATGTCTTGCTTTCAACAAATGCTATAAGTAGCATAGGTACAGGTTCAGCTGAAGACCAGGAAATAACTGAAACTGCTTCCTGCTCTTTTGAAGAGCCTGCATCTGTACTATAAAGCAGTAGCATGCTACTTATAGCGTTTGTTGAAAGCAAGACACGAACACCATTCTAAGGTAAATAATCGCCAGGGGAGTGCGCGGGGGGATCCCACCATCCGCGGGTAAGCGAATCTGCAGGTATCTGAATCAACGAATACGGGGGGCCCCTGTAATCACTGCTTAGGCAATGTCCTCAATTTTAGACACTAGGGAGAAAAAGGAAGAGTAAATGGCCTTGGCTATGCTGTTCCCAACCATTTAATTCAAATTGGGGGCAAAGCATATCGGTGATCTCTGTTTCTGGTCTTCTGTCCAGCATAGGTACCAAAAGCCAAACAAAGTGAAGAAGCTGGGTATCACTGATTGGATACCTCGCTTTCTCCGACTCTGCTGTGGCGGGGTGGGGAAAGAGGGAAGAGTCATATTTGTGCCATAGTATCAGGGTGCTAATCCTTCCCTCTACTATGCTATTTTCCTGTTCTTAAACACTTTTTCCAAAGCCGCTATTGCCATGTGATAAAAAACATACGAGTACTTGTACAGGGCAAATAGCTGTATTTGCCCCTGCCCCCCAAAAACAACAGTGGGCCACTTGTGCAAGGATCTTGAAAAATGTTGTCTAGTTTTGCCATCGAAAAGCCAGGGGTGTGGATCAAGTCCCTGGGTCTGAGTCTCAAGTCAAGTCCCAAGTCTTTGACCCCAAGTCCCAAGTCTTTTGTTGCAAGTTACGAGTCCCTATCTATTTAATGGGGGAAAACAGGTTTAAATTCAACTTGTTGTAAAAGGCTCAAAGTCTCAAGTAGAGTCTTTCAAGTTTTTTACAATCACCGAGTCATGTCCGAGTCAAGTCATTGAGTCCGGCTCGGGTCTGAGTCAATAGACTCAAGTCTACATCGTTGCGAAAAGCCAACTGACTTCAGCATGAAGTAGGAAAATGAACTAGTTGCAAGTCACACTGGGAAAATGGTCTTTGATGTGACTTCTTGAATCCCTGTGGTGGTTTTTCTGGTTAAAGATTTCTTCATACACATTAAACTTCTGTCACAAATAAGGCACATTTTGTGACCAATGATGACAGACATTCTTATTCTTCCCCTCTTCAGCATGTGTGTTTCAATTACCTCGAATTTTAACGGATGCTGACTATTTTAGTGTGGGACTATAACCAGGTTTAAAGGTGTCATTACCTGTATTCAGTTGCCAGATGTATCCAGTATTTGTAGGGATGTCTGTTCTCCATGCAGCAATAACTCTTAAGTTCAAATTCAAGAAATATGGTTACTGTCTTATCTTCCATTGCCTTCAGCAGCTTTTGGATAACAATGTACTTTCTAAAGCCAAAATATATATACATATATTTTTTAAAGTTAAAAGGTTGAAATAAAACCTGCAAAAACATGTCAGTGTTCCACCTTAACCCTTCACATTCTGGCATTTTCCAGACTGCCAGCCAAACGAACACTTTAGGAGGAGGTGCATAAATATGTCTGCAGCACCCAGAGAGTTAATCCACCCCATTGTGCATAGGTGTTGGAGCTCTTATGGTATGTAAGATCATACAAAATTCAGAGTTGTTTTGTATTCTCCTTTAATATATACGTTTTCCAAATAAGCACCTTCTGAAAACTGTTCTCTTGCTGGCAATATCAGATATGCATATATGTGGGGCTATAATGAAATGGGACTGAGATACTTTTGGTACAGGTCTTCCACCTCTAAATGTAAGGTAGGAGATCCTTCCCTCCTTGGTGTCCCAGATTGACTCGCAATCCTGCGCAGATTTAGCCCGGTGGACCAAGTGCTCCTCCAGCCTAAGGAGTCGCAAACGTGCCATAAAGCACATTTGCGGCTCCTCAGGAGTAAGCGGCTCTGGTGTGGAGGCAGGTGCCGCTCACTCCACTGCCTAACCGGACCTGCACTTGCCGCCACAGGTGAGTCCCATGCCAGTCGGCGCAGGGGCGGAGAGAGGGCAGGCAGGGGCGGTGGGGGAGGGGACCATTGGCTGGGCCGGGTTGGGAGAGGGCAGGGATATTGGTGCTGAGTTGCGCTGATATTCTGAGCCCCTTCCCAGTCCGGGCCAGCTTTACACGGCTTCCCTGGGCACACACCAACTCCAGAACTGACATGCATCTGAGGAGGCCCATTGCGGCCTGCGCTGCTTGCACTGGGGAAAGGGGACAAACGTCCCCTTCCCCTGAAGTGAGCCTGGACCTAGGATGCAGTGGCCAGCCCTTTAGGCCAGCCGCCGCATCTTA
This sequence comes from Plestiodon gilberti rubricaudatus, assembly GCA_026170595.1. Classification (NCBI taxonomy): domain Eukaryota; kingdom Metazoa; phylum Chordata; class Lepidosauria; order Squamata; family Scincidae; genus Plestiodon; species Plestiodon gilberti. The sequence goes on from JANXHW010000001.1 coordinate 267,404,702, forward strand.
GGAAGAATTGGGCTGTGGCTGTCAGGTTCTTAATACTTTCAGAGGGGTAGTCATGGTAGTCTGTAGCAGCAAAAACAACCAAGAGCATGTGTATATTGCAGACTAACATTTTGTAGTATAAGCTACAGTACTGTAGTCTACAAAAGTTTATAGAATGTAAATTGGTTAGTCTTTAAGGGGTGCCCCAAGACCCTTCTTGTTTTTATTTTTAATATTGACTTCTAGCCACGATTTATACACTGAAACATTACAAACAAATGGATTTGGGGCAAGCCAGCCCCTAGAAACAAGGCTAACACTGGTGGTCTGAGGTGTCTATTCAGATTGGGAGAGAGGTGTTAACTCATTATTAAAATGAAAGCTGTGTCTAAAGCAAGTCGTGCAAACCTAATTAACCTTGATGAAGAGGATGGGCCTAGTGAAGAGAGCTATCTGTTCCCCTACTGTTTATATGCATGTATACTTTTAAATGCATCTGTGGACTTATAAAGGGTTGTTGGTAAGGCCCTAAATTAAGTCATGACTAGGGTTATCATATTTTGAGGGACCCAAACTGGGACCCACCCACCTCCTATTTTTTTTCTTCCCACTTTTTTCTTCCCACCATTTTTTTAAATTAATTTTCTGGCTGGGCTGCTGCTGTCTTATTTTTGTATTTTTGCACTGCTGCTACTGTTGCTGTGTCGTCCACAACTGCCGTGACCCCCCCGCTGCCAGCCAGGGCTCCTCATGAGCTGGATGCTTCAGCTGGGAACCGTGCGAGTCTGAAGTCTCCAGCCACGCCGTGCGCACAGTGCGGCTGGGCGCTTCGGCCTAGCCTGGTTCCCAGCTGGAAACTGGGCATGGCCGAAGCGTCAAGCCATACGCATGTGCAGCTGGGCGCTTTGGACTCACCTGGTTCCCAGCTGCAACTGAGCCTCTTCACGATGCTCCTGCCGTGCGCCTGCATGGCTGGAAGCTTCCAGCCGTGTAGGCGCATGGCACAAGCATCACTAAGAGGCCCGGTAGCGGCAGCAAGACTCCAGGAAGTCTTCTATACATCCCAGGTCCCCAGGACAGGACCCTAAAATCTGGGTCTGGCCCGGCCATTCTGGGACGTATGGTAAGCCTAGTCATGTCTACAACTCACTGTGTTGTACTGATTAAGAACCACCACTGAAATCTGCAGCATCACCACCAGACACCCTTAGGCTATGAGGTTAGGGTGACCAGATACAATGGAGGACAACGTGCCTATAACTTTAACCCTTGTATAGAAGAGGGAATTTTGGCAGGTACAGCTCATCATGGAAGGATGCAAAAAGCTGAACCTGCCAAAATTATAGGTATAGGTACTTTGTCCTCCATTGTATCTGGTCACCCTGTATGAGGTATGGCACTACATGACCTAGCAGCCATGTAGCAATCACTAAAGCTTTTGTGACTCGCTCACTTATAACAGATCTTAGCCAGGCCCACACTCAGTCTTGTGAGGAACAAGACAGTGCAGGCTCACTGTTCCTGTTGCAGCCTCTCTGACCAATTCAGAGGCGTTGCTACGGTGAGGGCGGCGGTACTGTAGGTTCTGCGCTGTCCTAGTCCCCGTTTACTCCCCGGTACGAGGTGGCCCTGTCCCCTCTCCATCAGAGCCATTCAGTGCGGCACAGACAATGGGCAGGAGGCTCCCTGCTTGTTGCCTTCGCCGCACTGAATGGCTCTGTCAGCAAAGGGCGGGCCCACCTCATACTGGGGAGTAAATGGGGACTAGGACGGTGCAGAACTTACAGTACCGCCCCCCACCGTAGCGACGCCTCTGGACCAATTACTGCAGTGTTGTCAGTTATTGCACAGCTTCTGAGCTGTCAGGTATCCCTAGGGTATGTCTATTGTTTGCTTAGCTTCCCTTTCCAGTACCGGTATTGGCAGCTCAATAAATTCAGTGCAGTAGGGTTGTGGATCACATCCTTTGATTGGTGTTTGCACTCATGCATGTACTTAAAAAAGGTCCTGAGTTTAGACATGCATCCTTATTTAGAATGGGTAGCATAGCTTTTCAATTATGCTCTTGTTAATAAACAATAGCTATTATTATCCCTCCTAAAAGAAACGGTTTGTATGTGTTTTGTCTTACTGCATTTTCAGCTGTATTTTTGGAGGACAGAATGCTGCACTCAGCATGGCTATGTAAAAACTATTTTATTGCATGTTTTGCAGCACTTGAACTCCATTAATGTACATGCTGCTTTCAGACAATAGTTGCTTCATCGTCACCTCAGAGACCGAGGTGTTGGGGCTAAATTGAGAGACAGCAGCCCTCTTCTTATGTAATCCCCTGCACCGTTACTGAACATGAGGGGGAAGCAAGGCCACACCTTCTGGCCCCGTCCTCCTGTTAGCTATTTACTTAAGTGTAACAGCCCGATCCTCACTAAGTCCTAGAGCAGCGGAACGCATGCTCCGCAGATCTAGACCGTCGCAAACTTGCTATAAGACGCGAAGGCCGGCAGCCCTTATTCCCTCCAAACCCTGCAGCCACCAGTGAGTGTAAGTCATGCACCGGTTGGTGAAGGGGCAGGGGGAGGGCGGGCTGGGCAGCGAGGGAGGGGGGTCATTGGCTGAACCGGGCCAGGAGAGGGCAGGGATATCGGTGGTGCACTCTGCCGATATCCCTGGTCCATTCCTGACCTGGTTCGGCCTTACTCCACTCGGCCTGCCTCGGATGCACGCCAGCTTCATAGCTGGCATACATCTGAGGAGGCCCATAGGGCCTCACTGGCTTGTACCTGTAGAAGGGAATGGGATAGGATGGGGCGGCCAACCATTTAGGCTGACCGCTGCATCTTACACAGGATTGTGATGTATGTTTCTGTCCTAGATTCTTCCAGAGATTTTTATAATTAATAACTCCTGGTTTTATGATAACATACTCGGAATGCTCTGCTGCTGTCACAATGCAAAACTGTGGACATATGGATTGTTAAATTTTGTCAGATAAAGTAACATCTGTAAACAACTGTTATAAAATAGGGCGGAAAGGAGAATAAATATCTCTCCTTAATAATTTCAAGGACTATCATTTTTCTAGAAGTGGCTCAGAGTGCTCTTACATGCCATTTTTAGGTGGTTAAAATTTTATACCTTACTAATGAAACCTTTAAAATCAAGATTTCTAATGAGAATATTAATAGACCACTAGTGGTATTGCTGTACTAGGTACCATTTTAACAGCGATGGCTATTATATAAAGAAGGCAGTGCTACTTAACTGCATGTTTAACAATGCCTTCTGTTGTAAACTGCTCTTCATTAAAATGTTCCATTGTCTGATTCTCCAGTGATTGTAGGAATTGGAAAGATGTTCAAAAGCTTAATTCTCCTAAAAAAAGAAAATATATATTTTCACTATTAAAGATGAAATAAAAAGACCTGTTTTTCTTCATGGGACAATACAGTTTTGAATATTAGAAATTATCCACTAATTAAAAAGACACATACGCCACATTATTGTATGGGAATAGCAATTCTAGAATGTCAAAGGTCAAAGATGTATGCAGAAACACTATGCATTAGGCAACTGACCACTTACTGGTTGGGTATTATTGGTAGTTATGCTTGCAGTCTTAGGCCTATTTGTGCACTTGTGTGTGAAGGTGAAAACATAAGCAGACACATGAAAGACCAAATGCATGTTATGACAAATGGTAGTTTGGCCCCACATGTTTTGTTTCTTTTACGCTAAATGCAGTCACTGGGGGTCCCAATCAGCATTTTGAATATGGGACATGGGGCAGGGATATTTAACATTTTCCCACCATGCTGTGTTCACAACAAAAATCATGCTTCCGACTGGTATAAGTCCATTACTGCCAATTGAAGCTTTCCTCACAGGGCAAATAGCAGCTTTGGACCTAGCAGCTGGTGTTTAGCTTTAAAACAATAAAAATACAGTGCAAAACTACACATTTATCAGAGCTTTGTAGTTTGGTCTGAAAATAGCAATGAGTCTACAGTACTCTGACTCTGAAGGGAGGGGGTTGTGCATGTGTAGTGGGATTTTTGAGGGGTTTTTAAAAACAGCTAACCTCTCCATCATATTAATAACTGGCTAGGGGTCAGTAATAAGAATATGAGTCTCCTTGGTTTCAAAAATGTGTTTGCCATGTGGTATTGAGGGGGGGGAGGTGTAGGCTAAAGGTCAAGAACTGCATCCAAGCCTCTTTAGGTTTGCAGAACTAGTTGTAAGGTTCTTTGGATTCTGGCCTAGGAAAGTTATTGTGGCACAGGGTTTTGTTTGCAAGGCCTTAGTTAAAACAGATGTGAACAGAACCACAGTAAAATAATATTCTTCCCTTCATCAGGTAAGGAAAATAAGACACAAAGTCAAAACAAACTTAAAACCAAGGCACAGTTCTTCATTTAAAAACTGGTCTAATTGAAATTATTTTAATCAGAAAATTATCTCTAATTTCTACTTTAAAATGTTGATGCAGAAACTTGATTTAAAACATTGATGATGAGGCATAAACTAATTCTGTTTAACTCTTTGCTAACATTTGCTAACATTTTTGATTGCATTTTTCGTCCTAAAATTGTTAAAGGTAGGCTTGCCAGATTTTCCCGGCTGTGAACCGGAAACCCCCCCCCCACAAGCAATAAATTAAATAAATAATTTTAAATTTTAAAAAGCTTTTTTGGGGGGTGGCCAAATTTTTAATTTATTTATTTTGGACCATGAAAATGGCCGTTTTGCCGCCGCCGCCACCATTGCCGCCGTCCTCTTGGCACTGCTGTCCCTCCGTCGCCATTGTCCTTCCTCCGTTGCTGCTGTCCCTCGCTGTCATCCCTTGCCGTCACCGTCGTCCCTTGCTGTCGCCTTGGAGCCTGGCTGGTTACATCCAAGCCAGCCAGGACTCCTGCTGCCCCCACCGGGCCTGGAAAGCCCGGGTCCGACCCAAGATCAGAGCCCGGAACAGTCCTGGGCGTTCCGGGATGGATGGTAAGCCTAGTTAAAGGGCATGTTGGTTCACAGGAAGCAATAATATAGACTGTATGGACTCTTTTTTTATACAAAAGTGTGTAGATAACTAGAAGGGGTTAGGTCTGCTGAATGCAGCAATGTCACACCAGTGTAAATTGTCAGTGAATTATTCTCTCAAGATAAAAGAAGAATGATTTAAAGAGGATCTCAGTGACAGAGCAGTAGAATGGCATAGGGTGATACACATACTTTTAGTTATTTGAGGATAATTGCTCAAGCAGACAAAAAACTAACAGTAACTTATTAAAGTTTATGTCAACCTATTTACCAAATATATACCGAGATATATATAAAATGTGTTATAGCCTATATACCGGTATGTGCTAAGACATAGCATAAAATAGCAAAGAGAGACCACATTTCTAACCTCTACCAGAATTTCAGTTTTGAGCAAGATATCATGTCATCATAAGCTACAAACAATTTGTTAGTTTATCTGTTATGCATTGCTTGCAGTGTTATTTGCTTGTACAACATGCGTCTCTGTGCTTTGTCTCTTTACTTGAGTAAAATTGTCATTAATCAATGGGAGTTCCATTTGAATATGAAAAGCAAAATTGGACCCTGGTGACGTACGGTCTCTAAAACATGTACTCTTGATTTCTGAGGATATGTTCATCCTTGGCTTTGAAGGACTTAATTATAACATTCAGTGACATTCTGGGAAAGGCTTTATGGATTTTAGTAATCTGATCACTATAGTCTTCTCCCGCCTTTTGGTCTTTTCCTCTTTTTGTTTGTTCGTGCTTCAACAGGAGCAATGATAGTATCTGTCACATTCTTTGGATGACTTAAAGATAGCAGTCTCCTGTGTTGGGGCTGAAAACTATGAACTCTATGTTAGCAGAAATGCCACACAGGGGAGGTGAGCAGCACATTAAGAAGCTTTCCCATTAGGCAGTGCAGTACAAGCAGAGTCAAGTTTGAGAGCTGGGACTTAAGTGGACATTTGTCCCTGCTTTCCTCCTTAATAAAATCCGAGCTGTAACTGTGGTTAAGGGCATCTGAGAGCTCACTAAAAATGAATCATTAGGGTGCTTGGAAGAGCTTTATTATGATCTCTGTGAAGGACTATTATATACTTATCAGAGATATATGTTTGTTGTTGTTGTAGTAGTAGTAGTAGTAGTAGTAGTAGTAGTAGGTTTTTATTGATTGCTTCAGAACCCAAGCAATTTGTGAATTTTTAAAAAATCAAATTTTCCATTGTTTCATGGGGAGAATACTCCCCCCCGAGACATTAGTAGATTTAGCCTCTGTGCAATTTGTGTGTATATGAAAAAAAAAACATTTTGTATAAAAAGATAATTTACCAGAGATTATTCTAAAATTAAAATTCTTGTCTCAAAGTAATTCAGTCACATGTTATGATGTACAAGCAGCATGTCCATAGTTTTTCCCACATGGTAGTGATATTCATGTAGAAAATAATCTTGTGTGAAGTGACCCTCTGATACTAAATTTCGGCATTCATACCTTACAAGTGGAGTCTAAAAGATATAATTGATCACTGTAGGAGCAAATCAGTGTGAATGAGTATATTCCATCCTACACTAACACTAAGCTGTTGCTGATGACTAGTTTAACCAAAATGAATTAACAGAGGAAAAAATGCTTAAACTATACTATTACATTAACTTGCCAGAAACAAGGAGAAAAATGGCACCACATTTACATATGTGTCCATCTGTCTGCTTTTACACTTTTTGTCTTCAGCCAGTGGGTGAAATGATTTTAATCCAAGTAGCAGTCTGAATATACACTTTCATTCCCCTATTTATTGTGGATTGGGGTGGAGGGATGGCAGCATTTTCCTTGACAATAGCTAGTTCTTAACAGTTCTTTTAAGAAATCTCATCTCTATGACCACATTAGTTATATAATGTGAGTGGCAGAAAAATCTCCATGGATAATTTTGGTTAGTTAGTAGATTGTTACCATCTCAATGTTGCTGAAATCCCTAATCTCAGGTCAGCATGAAGCTGCAGTGGTTAGAATCCTGTTGCCTGATGCAGTATGAATGAAAGTGCTTTCTGTCAGAAACATGTGGTCTCTTCAGTAGAGGGCTTGTGTAAATCCTGTGTAAATAGAGGGAGGCGGACAAAGGATGGGCCCCTGCAGCTCAGAGCATTTGGAGCCATTTGGGGACTGAATTTGCTAAATGCTGCTTATACCGCCTGAAAAGTTGAAGAGAAAGGAGCATAAAATCCCTTCTTTTTTCTCTTTCTACTATACCCTGGGGGAAGGGTGTTCAGGGCCAGAGAATCTTGAGGTAAGCAGCCTATGAAGACTGTGTTTTTTCAATGCTCTCTTGAGTGTGAAAAAGGTGCCATGGGTCACTGTCCCTTCTCTAATGTCGGAAAACCCACACAGTTAGTAAATGTTGCATGTAAACTAAAGTATTTCATCTCTTCTCCTCGCTCCACAGCACTGGGCCATGAACTAGTTGCTAGGAAAATGGAGAATATTTTTTTTACTTTAACATGTCTAAATGGTTTAGTACAGCACTAATAGAGTACAGTAATTAGCAGATTTCCTTAATTTTCCATATTGGAACCGTTCGTAGGAAAAGTATGTTACTTTGGAAAAAACTACTAAGAAAATTAAAATAGGACTCAAACTTTACACTAGCGCCAGCTGGTCTTGTGCTAGGGAAAAAACCCAGAAAAATGACTACTTTTTCAGTTTAGATTGCAGGTCTTGATCAGCTGCAGGGTGTGGTTCACATGGGGTCCATAGGTAAATTGAAGAAACAGAAATCTAACAGTTGCAGGTGACAAACTTATTGATCCAAGCAGTATAAATCCCAATACATTTTGCACAATTAGCTCTTAATCAAGAAGTTGTCAAAAGAAAAAAAAATAGCTCAACTCTATTGCAATAGTTTTCACAGACAAGCTTCAAAAGGAGCTACGATCCTATTAACCCATAAAGTGGTAGCATAGAGTGGAGCACTGGTAATAGGGCATTGAGTAGAGCACTGTTCTTCACCCTTGGGGTCAAGACCCCAATGGGGGTCACAAAGCCTCATTTGTGGGGTCATGGCAACTTATGGGAACCAAAATGGCCACTGGAGAGTAATGATGGGGGTGGTGGGGAACCTGCTGGGGGGGGACTCACAGAGATTTCATCCCTTCCTCCTCTTCTCTCATTCGATTTTCTGGGGAGGTGTCTGAGAACCGCTGCTCAGGCTCAGCTGTCCTGTTCCAGAATGAACCTGCTGGTGGTGGTGTGGGCCAGGCGAGCTCAGCAGGACGAGGCTGCCAATATCGGGGTGGATGGTGGGGGTGGGCGGATTTGATCCCAGGAGGGGGACGGAATCAATGGTGGGTCCCCAGGCTCATACTTTATTTTCTTTCTTACTTGGGTTTGTGGCACGAAAAAGGTTGAAGACCACTGGAGTAGAGTATACCAATGCAACTATGGAAGCATCTTACTATAATGTATAGGGAAGGGATTGTAGCTCAGTGGTAGAGCACATATTATGCATGCAGATAGTCTCGAGTTAAATCCCTGCTGCTACTGTATGTTGAGGTAGGGCTAGGAATAGGGAAGGCACCTTTCTGGACTGCTGGATAGCAGCCAGCGAGCTAGATGGACCACTGGTCTGCCTTTGTATAAGGCAACATCATTTGTTTATATGTATATCAATTGCAGTCAAATTGAAATACCTTACTACCATAGCTTGGGCAGATATATGCAGAGGGAGTGAATACTGAAAAACCTTTTGGATGTTGTATAGAACTCATTTTCAACCTTGTTTTAACCACACCTTGTGTTTTCCTAAGTCTGTTCATGTGGTGGTGCTGCTACATTTGGTGGGGAGGATGCATGTTAGTGGCAAAGCAGCATTAGACTGCATTGCTATACCAGATTGTCCTGCAGCTGCCATGATATTGTGCTGGAGCACCAGTTGTTACACCCTCATTCCTTCCATTTATTTCCTGGCACAGCCATTCATAGTGTTAAGACTGTAAGGCTTCAAACTGCAAGCCTGTTTGTTGCACATACAGACTGAGCCAGGAAGGTTTTCAGCAAAAGTTGTGCAAATATATTCTTGATACCAAATTTGTATTTTGCAGGGGTCTCCTCGGGATACATGGCTGCCATGGAAAATGGGGTCACTTCTTATACTCACTAAGTATGAGTGAATTCATTTCAGAGTCCCAATTTATACAGTAAAAATCACCAGTGTGGGCAATTGCTGTAACAGTCCTAAATACCATAGTATGTATCATTAGCTGTTGTATGAATAAGTGGTCACATGGTTTAGGACAACGATATCCATGTTTCTGAAGAGTTTTCTCAATTCCATATTATGTGGCTGCCTTTTCATATAGCAGCTAAACACATGCAAAGAGACAATTCAATTGTTCAAAATAGCTGTGGCAACAATCACCACCATGTAAAATTGTGGGCAACAAATATACTGTATGGGACTGAAAGTTAGAGATAGATGGAGCAGTGTTTCTTTATATGGGAGAGATTGTCTGTTTTATAATTCTGTGGCATTCAGAGGGTCTGTGCCTACGAACCAGTGTGGCACAGTAGAAATGGGTTTGATTTGGCAAATGTGGGTCTGTTGTTGTTGTTCAGTCGTTAAGTCGTGTCCAACCCTTCGTGATCCCATGAACCATATCCCGCCAGGCTTTCCTGTCCTCTACTATCTTCCTGAGTTCGCTCATTTTCATGTTCGTTGCATCGGTGATGCTGTCTAACCATCTCATCCTTTGCCTTCCCCTTCTCCTTTTGCCTTCAATTTTTCCCAGCATCAGAGTCTTCTCCAGAGAGTCCTCTCTTCGCATTAGGTGTCCAAAATATTTGAGTTTCTGCCTTAGTATCTGTCCTTCCAGGGAACAGTCAGGGTTGATTTCATTTAGGATTGACTGATTTGATCTCCTAGCAGTCCAAGGGACTCTCAGGAGTCTTCTCCAGCACCACAGTTCGAAAGCATCTATTCTTCGGCGCTCAGCCTTCCTTATGGTCCAACTCTCGCAACCATACATTGCTACTGGGAACACCATCGCCCTGACTATGCGAACTTTTGTTGGGTCTACATTTCAGATTACCCACAGAGTTTTCTGTATCCTTGGGCAAATGACTATAATTCTACTGTAATTTGCTATCCGTAATCTTCCTTACAGGGTTATTCTGTGGATCATATGAGAGCAAGCATAGTATTGCCTACTCTCATAGATTGTGAATCTAAATAATAAGCTAAATAATATGCTCATCTAAAGAATTCACTTAGGTCTCTTCATTGTGTTAAAAACAAAAACACCTTGCCCTGAGTGTTCCCATAGAGTTTTAGTTTAAAATCTACACTTTTACAGAATAGGCATGCATGAATCAATTTCCTCCTCTTTTTTTTTTACCTTTTAAACTAGCTGCATTATTTTTAGAATAATGGCAAATTATGTTCTCTTGTAGAAAATACAAGCAAATGTGATGTGCCTGCTCTCTCTCCCTCTTCCCAGTCTTCTATATACAATATAGAATATTATATAATATATAAAAAGGATGGCAGCTGTAGGCTCGGCTTACATGAGGATGGTAACACTCAGATGCTATGACTGGAATGAATGTTTGCAGAACTATGGTTCCTGCTGTCTTTTTGATCATTTTGATGCCAGTGGTACTGTTTCCAGAGTCCAGACATGTGGTAGTGTGGTGGTTCTTTTTAAATTATTGTCAGTATTGTCAGGTTTTGTGCTTTGGCGTGTTTGCCAAAGTGAATTATCCTTTACAGATCTCTAAATTACTGTTTTTCATGTTCAACTATGAATTATAAGCTCTCTTAAGATGCCAAATGGGCAATCATGTTTGCACAGTAGAGCTTCTATTTTTATTAAGGTCTTTGCAAAAATTTAATTCAAAATAACCCATGGACTCTAAGTAGAGAATAATTGGTGCCCTTTCGTGCCCCCCCCAATGGCCGCCCTCACTGCCCAGTCTGCCCTCCCCCCTTCCCTGCACCAGCCGGTGCAGGACTTACTTTGCCCAGCAGGCGCAGGGACAATCCGCCAGGGGAGAAAGGGCTGCCGGCCTCTGCACTGGTGGCCCTTACTCTCTGGGTGCCGTGAAAGTGCTTTGTCACTTTCACAACATCTGTCGCCAGGGGAGCAAGCGCTCCCCTGGTGCTTTTTTACACATAATTGCACCGTTAGTCTACTCTAGAAGTTCCCTGGACCTTGAGAGCCCACCACAGGCAACTGTCACTGAGGTCTGCAATTTTAAGATGAAGGAGCATGTTATGAAGGGGCCCCTTTAGATGTTGGTTACTGTCCTTGGAAGTTTACTGAATGAGAATCCGAGAGCCAGTGGGAGATAATGCTGCCAGGAACAACATTAAATATATGTGCTCTGTTCTGTCCTTGGGGAGTGGTATACTATATAGTAGGACTGGACCAAGGCTTCCCGACACCAGGAAGCATCCCCCCTCGGCATGATGTAAATCCCCCAATGCCGCCTGTCATGGATGTGGGTGGAGGGCAGGTGGCCGGGTGAATGAGTGTGTGCACCCACATCCCCCCTTCTCTTTCCTTACAAAGAGTACAGTGCAACCTCCTTGCTCCACACTGTTTTTGTTTGATATGAATGGAAGTGGTGCAGTCTGGGTTCCCAGCCTGAACCACTTCTGTTTATATTGAACAGAAGTGGCATGGAGCAGAGAGGCTCTATGCCATGCTCCTGGTAAGTAAGTATCTGGTAATGGGGTGGCATCCAAATCGCCTGTCCCTGTCTACCTGGTGTTTCATAAGGACAGTACCAACTAGGTGGGGAGAGATGATCCTAGGAAGCATGGCAATCCTTTTTCCATGGGGGGGGAGGAAGGGGAGAAGAGCTGCCTTGGCTCTAGATTATTTCTCTGTACCTGCTTAGTGTTTCAGCACAAGTAAGCGAGGAGAATTGCAGCCACAGCAAATGGCATTTTTCCTTCCCCCAGGACTGGTCCAATGAAGCTGCTGCTAGCCATGGCCACCTTTTGCGGGGGGACGGGGGGACGGACGGACATGTGTACCCCCTCTAAAATATTTTTTGTTCTCACTGTGCTTCATCTTTGCATGAGCTTTAAAACTCCATGTGAGTATGAAGGAAGGGAAGGTCAGGGGGTGATCCAATTCTTGCTTGTATTTAGCAAGAAGGGGGCAGATCGATGTGACTTGAGTCCGCGGTGGGCTGGAGGGAGGCGGTGGCAGACTTGGGGCACCCCGAATTCACCACTCCTACCACCTGCCCTGATTCAATCTGTATCAGGTTGCTTCATGGCTGGGACTGCCTTATGTGTAGCATACAGTGATTGAATTCAGGGGGACGTAGACAGCATTGTGCCTCGCTGCTGAAGGGATGGGGTGGAGAAATGAGAACATGAAAAGTAATGTAGAGATCAATCCCTCTGTAGGGTTGGGTCTTCCGTTCCCTGAAGATTCCTGAAATGTGTGGACTTTGAAAGCTAAATCCCAGAGTACAAATGAGTGACATTTCTTACACACAGATAGACACACTCGTATAAACGTTTCCTTTTGGGGGAATGTGTTTTTTGTCAGGTGATTCTGAGATTCACTTTCTGTGTGTTCAGTTTCTCTTCAGTGCATTTCCATATGGGAGGGAAGAACATATTGTTTTGAACCTGACTGGTCTGTCTTTGCTTATCTCTGCCTTGGCTTAGACCTTTATATGTGCAAATGCACATACTGTATGTAAAAAGGATGTTGCAACCCCCCCCTCCCCAAGGAATTCAGCAGCTGGTCAGAATGGCAGAGACATAAATGACTACATAGTTCAAAAGACAATGAATATCAGGCAAAAAAAAAATTCCCATCCCCTATCTATCCCCATTCCGGTATGTGTTAAAGTAGCCTGGTTGCAAAAATAAGTTTTGTGAGTATTGTATTGTATCAAACTCTCAACAGCTAAGACTTGATTCTGTTCCTCAGCCTGTAGCTTTCATTCAGTACAGAAAGATTGATTAGGGATGGTAGGATTTACTTCAAATATATCCCCCCTTTTCGTACTATTTTGCATATAATCTATCTTGTTCCACTGATTTCAGACAAACTGAATTCCAGTTCAGATCTTGCTTGCACTGAAGTAGCTCCAGTGATTACCTTAGAATTAATTTTTATTTTTACTGGAGTCCAAAATCAGAGCACAAATTCTGATAAACATTATTTCATTCTTCATGCAGTTGTCATGTCTGGGTTCAGTATTACAGGTTATACTATTTTTAACTGTGGCAAATTCTTAAAGAGATGGGGGTACCAGACCACCTTACCTGTCTCCTGAGAAACCTGTATGCGGGTCAAGAAGCAACAGTTCGAACCGGCCATGGAACAACTGATTGGTTCAAAATTGGGAAGGGAGTACGACAAGGCTGTATATTGTCACCCTGCTTATTTAACTTATATGCAGAGTACATTATGAGAAATGCAGGGCTAAATGAATCACAAGCCGGAATCAAGATTGCCGGGAGAAATATCAACAACCTCAGATATGCAGACGATACCACCCTAATGGCAGAAAGTGAAGAAGAACTAAAGAGCCTCTTGATGAGAGTGAAAGAGGAGAGTGCAAAAGTTGGCTTGAAACTCAACATTAATAAAACTAAGATCATGGCATCTGGTCCCATCAATTCCTGGGAAATAGAAGGGGCAGAAATGGAAGCAGTAACAGATTTTACTTTTTTGGGTTCCAAGATCACTGCAGACGGAGACAGCAGCCATGAAATTAAAAGACGCTTACTCCTTGGAAGGAAAGCTATGGCAAACTTAGACAGCATAATAAAAAGCAGAGATATCACCATGCCAACAAAAGTTCGTATAGTCAGGGCGATGGTGTTCCCAGTAGCAATGTATGGTTGCGAGAGTTGGACCATAAAGAAGGCTGAGCGCCGAAGAATAGATGCTTTTGAACTGTGGTGCTGGAGAAGACTCCTGAGAGTCCCTTGGACTGCTAGGAGATCAAATCAGTCAATTCTAAATGAAATCAAGCCTGACTGTTCCCTGGAAGGACAGGTACTAAGGCTGAAACTCAAATATTTTGGCCACCTAATGCGAAGAGAGGACTCTCTGGAGAAGACTCTGATGCTGGGAAAGATTGAAGGCAAAAGGAGAAGGGGAAGGCCAAGGATGAGATGGTTAGACAGCATCACCAATGCAACGAACATGAAAATGAGCGAACTCAGGAAGATAGTGGAGGACAGGAAGGCCTGGCGGGATATGGTTCATGGGATCACGAAGGGTCGGACACGACTTAACGACTGAACAACAACTATTTTTACAGTAGTATGGCTAGTCCCATTAAAACCCTGTTCTAGATGACAAGCAAAATTTTCATTTGAATGTTGCCCCCAGTGAATACAGTACAGTACTTTTGTTCACGAGGACAATTTATATATTAAAATATTTTTAATGGTGTAAATTCAGAGTGCCAACACTGGTAATTAGGCTGCAATCCTCACACAGTTACTATGTAGTAAGCCCCATTGAACACAGTGGAACTTCTGAGTAAAAATGCATTGCACTGTTAATCTCTAATGTTTTGCACTAGAGGTGTCCAATTGATTATGCAAACTTTAGCTAAACTCTTGTAGGATAACTCTAAATAAGAATTTCTAATCACTTACTAGCTCATTCAAAAAGACACTGTTGGAAATATAAATTCTCCAAATTATGCTTTATTAGAAAACCTCACCAAGATATTCTTGAGTACGTACATACCATATGCCTAGAAAAAAAAGGATTGTTCATTCTCGAGTTTCTGTAGTTTTTGTGTTCCTAACTGAAAAAAGGAGACAGGCTGGGGAAAGTTTTTATATCTACATGCGTTATATGCATACATCCATAGGTTTTAGAGAAGAAGACAAAGATATCTTTATCTAGACAATAGATAAGCAAACAGACTGATTTCAAACTTGCACTTTTGGCGTGGATTGTTCTTTCCCCTCCATCTCCGGGTACTGCTTTTCAAAAATTGCCTGAGGCTACAGTACAGCACCTCAGATCCCCAAGGCCCATTGCCTAGCTCCTAATAGCCACTCTCCATCTGTGTCACATGAACAGCTGATGAGATAGCTCCAGTGTCTGTATTTTGGAGAGCACATCTTCCCAGGTTAAAATGCTGGGGTTGCCAAGGAGCAGTCAGAAGCCATTAGTGTTTGTGAGAATTTGCCTTGCAGCAGTTCCTTGGCATAGTGGAAAGTAAGTGTGTGTGTGTGTGTGTGTGTGTGTGTGTGTGTGTGTGTGCTTGCACACATGTGTAGGGTGGTGGACCACTAGGATGAAGCCCTTCCAAATAATAATTCTCCAAAATAGTTGGCTTTTGATAAGCTGTGTAGGCTAGTGTATTCCCCCCCCCTTGATCGCTCTTCACCCTTTAATTCACCTTTTAGTTGTCACAAGTTTTTTAAAAAAGAAAACAGCAACTTAGGGGTCTGGCTCAAGTCCTTGGGCAGATGGAAGGGAGCTGCTCAGCCTTGGGGCAGGGTTGTTGTTGTAATGAAGTGGCCTGTCATTCTGTAAATAGTGAGGACCATCTCTTCTATGTGATGGAGAGTATCACATTGCAGTGAAAATGGAAATGTCAATAAAATTAATCTGCAAGCTCTTTGCACTGGCTTTTCTGTTCCTCTTGTTAGAGAAGGTTGAGTGGTGTGCTTTTTTCCTTCTTGTTTTTGCTTTGTGCAAGAGGCACCAAAGGAAAGGTGTAGGGGCAGCACAGAGGTAGGTGAAATAGAAATTAAAGTTTTGACGTAAACAGTCTCTATGTCACAGTAATGTGTTTGTCTTAGTCGTACTAAATAGCCAGAAGAGGCTATAGGAATTAGTTCTTGGGTCTATAGCATTCCTCAGGAAGCTATGGAGCGCCTATCTCAGGCTACATTGAGCACAGAGTTTATTGTTTTAGGCTTTCTTGGACAAGGTTTTTACTTAGCATGGGATTTATGGCATTTACTGCTAATGAATGTCTATTCTTAAATTACAAAAACCACAGTCTCAGTGCAATTCCCAGATGTCCTTCCAGGACCTCGGCTTCTTAAACACCAGCAGGGAGCATAAACTCTCCACTTCTCTGTTTTCCTCTTTCGTGTGGCTCCGGGCTAATGATGTGTAAGGAAAACACAGCAATCTCTAAAGTCTCAGTGCTGTCCCAGTATTCTTCATTTATTTTGCATTTGATTATGCCACAAGTCGGATCTTGTTTCTTTCCTTTTTTAAAAGTTATTAGTTCAAATATTAATGTAGGAATATGGCATATATTGCTGCTCTTGATTGATGCCTTCCCAAAAACAGGAAGACGTGCTCGTATGAATTTTAAGAAAGTAGGGGTCCTGCAATGCCTTGCCAGAAGAGTTTTTCAGATACATAATTTAGATGCCCTCCAGGCAGGCTTTCAAGGCATTTTTGCTGGAGGGCAAGAAAAAATAACCATGACTGTTAAAAGTAAATGATTTTTGCTAATGCACAATTAATGCCAGGGTAAAGCACTGAAGAGAGAGATGTTGATGGAAAGTTCTGATTAAGCAAGCACCCTACCTTGATGTGCATCTTTTTTAAAGAAAGAGGATAATGATCACTGATGCAGACATAGTAGTTTTCATGTCTTGCAGATACTGTGTTCAGGGTCATACAAGGTATACGTGTGTGCACGTGCGTGTGTGTTTGTAGGCAGATGATAGTAATAGGGAGGGGTTCAGCTGCCAGTGTGTTATGTGCACTGAACAGTGACACATTTACTGTCACCTATGCAGAGGGCCTAGAATATATAGACCACAGAACATTTAACTTGATTACCTCCACCATGTATTCAGCACAGTTGCAGGGAACACATTTAACAGTAAACAGGATTTCTTGTGGCAAGTTTTCCCACACTGCATCCCATAATTGAAAAAGAGATATTGCACTATGTCAAGCACACAATTATAATTGAATTAATGACTTGGGCATGCATGAGGCACAAAACTACTATTTGGACAGACATGCTTTCTAATGTTTATATATCTAGATCAGCAATCATATTTAATAAGTTGAACATGCCTGGATTTTTTCATGTACAAATGAAGCTCCATTACTATTTCAAAAGTTAACTTGATTATTCTGATTGGTTTCTATTTCTTATTCTCCTTTTCACTTTTTTCTTCTTAGGGGATGGTTTAGACAACAGTGTAGCCTCACCTGGCACAGGGGATGATGATGACCCAGACAAGGATAAAAAGCGGCAGAAGAAAAGAGGAATTTTCCCCAAAGTAGCAACAAATATCATGAGAGCGTGGCTCTTTCAACATCTCACAGTAAGTGAAAGCAAAAAAGTTTTTGTTTGCAAGTCTCGTTATATATCATATTCCTTTCAGATATAAACATGTCCACTTACAATTGTAGAATAAGGTTTGAGTGGCTAAAGTTTGATTCTTTGCTACGGAGAGGATTTTGAAATCATTACATGTTATGGGTCAACACGTATTTACAAGTACAGTTGTAAATACAAAATGGGATTCATCCAGAGGAGTGACCCTTTACTTTGTTGTCTGGCAATGGGAGCATTGAATAAAATGATTTGCAGCGAGATCATATGTACGCACATGTGCACATATATGCCCACAGAAAGGTATCATGTAATCAGAGGTGTTGACAGAGCCTGGCGGGGGGGGGGACTGCCAGGGGGTGACGCGCGCAAAGGGGTGACGTCACCCGCGCGTCACCGTCGGACGCTCCGAGGCCAGGGAGCAAGCCTTGGAGCGTTCGCCGCCGCCGGTGCTCCAAGGCCTTTTGAAGGCCCGCTGGCTCAAAACGTAAAGTTTTATGTTTTCGCGCATGCCTTTGCCCTCAGAAAACGTAGTAATGCGCGAAAAACGTAAAACTTTACGTTTTGAGCCAGCGGGCTTTCAGAAGGCCCTGGAGCGCCGGCGAAGCCAGTCGTTCCAAGGCCGGCTCCCCGGCCTCCTGTTGGGGGGGTGACACCCTAGGCCGGGGGGGGTGACGCGTACCCCCCAGCCCTAGGGTGTCGCGCGTCTAGCGACGCTACTGCATGTAATCGTCGTGGGATGCCTGCAAGGTTAAATAACTTTCCTGAAGCCCACCTCAACCAAGCAACTATAGGCTGATCATGTTGGTCAGGTATGAAATTTAAACGCTCCCAGAATTAGTGCATGTAAAAAGTCCTGATATAGGACTTTGACCTAGGTCCTCTGAATGTTGTATTAAGTTGGTTTTGGGATAGACTGTACTGTAGACTTGTCTTCCAACACACATTGCAAAATGTCAGTGATGTCAGAGAATTCACTTGAACATTTTCCCTATGTTGCTTTACATGAAAAATATAGATGGTTTATAGGTTTTCTAATTCTTCAGTTCTATAGGAGACGAAGCACCTATTTAAGCTGCTCTTCAAGTCCATTATCTTAAAAGCTAGCCATATTCACTTCTGGGGGAAAGAGATTAAATATGTGAAAAAGCAACACTTATAGTAACAATCTATCTTTATCCTCCTGTTTGCAATTGGTTTTATGTGTTGGTGTTCTGTTGACTATTACAGCTTTACTTAGACATCAAAATACATTTTTGCAAAAGAAGTAGTAGTTCTCTTAATTTCACACGGAAATGGTAGAAAATGGTAAAATTATCAGTTCACTTTTCCTCCCATTTTGTTTGGGCTAATGCTTAAAAGGATAGCTTGCTTAATTATTGCGCACAAGGGCTTATTTGTGATTACTCAAGTTGTACATTTCTGCGGTGGTGGTAGATGTTAGTTACACTGCCATGTTTTTTGCACTGGGTACCTGTTTTATTCATGATGGTGACTGTTGAGTATCTCTGCTAGTAGAACAGTAAAAGAGTGGGGGGTAGCAAGAGATCCAAAGTTCTAAACCATCATTTTGATGTAAGGCATTATTAGCAGGCTAAGGTGCATTGATCTGGCCTGTAGGGTCAGGATTAGTTGGAATAGCCAATGCCTCTGCTAGAGCAGTGGTTATTTTTGCCTTCCAGCAATGGCCATTTCAAAGGTCAGGTGCCCTGTAGTACCCACTTGGCTCAGAGGAATTAGACAGAACATGAGTCTCTGGGCTGATTACTTAACCAAAGACAAAATAATGAGTCCTAAGCAAATACTGACTAATTGAAAGGGCTGTAAATCCATTACATATTGGTCAGGGATAATCAGGAGTATTTAATCACTTTTATCTATTCAGGAGCACTGAAGCTGCAACAGCAAAGCCCTGAACCTTGCCATGTGCTTATTATTCTCATCATTATCAAAATTACTTCACAGCTGTTCTTTGCTACATCACCTCAGCTGGAGATTTACTAACCTGTAAAATGTTTTTAATTTGGAAGTTGAGTGAGTGTGAGGGGAAGGGTGTGTGTGTGTGTGTGTGTGTGTGTGTGTGTGTGTGTGTGTGTGTTAACTGAAGGAAGTGGTTAGAAGAGCAGCACAATGAAAATGAAAAGAGAAACTTGGGACCACAAATCCACTTTATTTCACACAATCTTGCATGTTAATTTGTCTCACACTCGCTAAGTTGCCTGCATCCCCCATAGATTTTTGTCACTGGCTTTTCTTTCTAAATAAATGTGTGTGTAGAAAGCATTCAATGTAAGCTTGCAAAAAAAAAAAAAGGTGTGTATTCCATGTATCTTGAATAACATCTTCATGCTTTTAAACCTTCCTGAAATTCCACCCAGTTCCTCCAAATTAAGGAAATTCAGTAGCTTTGATGAGGATGGTCCTTGCAGGAACTTAAATAAAAAAAAGGGGGGGGGGACTTTACCTTCTAGGTTAAATAAGTTTGCAGGTGTTGAAAGATTTACTGTGCTATAATTCCCAGACCTGAGAACTGATAATGGAGACTTCTGATTAGTGCAAGGAAAATTCAAAATTATTTTTGCTGTAAACACATGCAGAAAAAGAAAGCAACTCTTTTCTTAAATAGTCCTTCATTCTTCTCCTCGGATTAGCTTGTTCATACAAAATATAACATTGGTTTAACCACAAAGAAAAAAAAACTATATGGAATGAATATTGTTTCAAGCAAATGTCTTTAGGAAAAGAGTCTATAATTTTTAAGGGTATTCCTTCACCACTACTCTAACCTTATTTCAAATAGGTTTGTCCACCCTTTTGTGCTCGGTGACCTGGTCTTGTATTACAATAATCCCACAATGTACCCTTTTCTCTCTCTCTTTTTAAAAAGAAACTAATTGAATTATCTCATTATTTTAATTTGTTAAGCAAATGTATTTTACATCTCAGGATGTGTTCTTAAAGAAGGGGCTGCTGAGGCTTTGCCCCCTGAATGGCCCATTGGTGCATTTTGACATTCATGCATTCTCATTAATGAAAGGGACATAAAAGAACTCTGGTTGTATTTTTTTTTTCAAACACCCAACCAGCATGGAACAACTTTTTCCATAAGCCACAGGGGTCTCTCTACATATGTTCTCAACTGCAAGCTATTGTCACCTATTCTGAATACCTCAAAAGAACAAATAAAATACTAAAGGCCAACTGTAGCAATTGTTAGTTGTTAGTCTCAATATGACAAAAATCATTAACCTCTGCTTTGCCTGGGAGGCAAGGCCCTTTTCCTTTAAGCTTAAACTAAGTTCAAAAATTTCTGTAGGATGTCAAATATATGGGTAATAATGTACTATTTACTTTCATTTAATTATGTTTACTTATTATTTAGGGAAAAAACATGATTTGGGCAATTCAAAATATTTTACGAAACGTTTGTGCAGTTCAATTTAAGAATAATTTGCCACTATATAAGTTTTGTGACATTTTAAACTTGGATTATAACCTTGTGTGAATTAATTTGTCCTATTGACTCCCATTTCATAATTTTATTTATTACACTCCACTATTTATAATTTGGAACAATTTCCACAATAGGCTGCATCATACAAAGCATTTTGTTGATGGAAATGTCCGGTACTTGCATGATAGTTCTGTCATGTTCTCATTCTGCAACTGGTATCTGCCTTACGTTTGGTATTACAATGGTACAGGAAGATGAAAGGATCTGAGGATGAATTGCTTGGAAACGTGCATGCTTTTTCTGGATAATATCCAGCATTTGAGTGGGTAAAGGAAATCCTAGCCTGGTAGTATAAGCTTTTCAGTAGTACATAAAGATTATGATATCAGAAAGGTAAACCTGACATTAAGGCTGTTGTTGTTTAACTTCAAAGATAGTTAAAGAAAAGGAACAGCAAGAAATCTGACCCATGCAGCCTTTATTCGTAGCCTTGGAAAACTCCTTTTCCCTCCATGCCAAACAGCCCTTTAGTACACTCAATTAGCCTCTCAGACATCTCTGCTTTCCTCCCTCAAGTGCTCCCCTATTTGCCCTGCAAAGAACATATTTGATCATGGAATGAAAACAGGAAGTGCTTGTGTACAAAGACACCTCTTGCTCACACTGGTTTTGAGCTAAAGGTTTTCTTATCATAGCAGCCACAGAAAAACTTACTGCATGGCGTAGAACTCTTTGAAAATAGATGTACATAATCAGAACAGGCAGCAGTCATAAAGGAAGGAACTATGTAATTCGTGGGTTTTTTACCTTAGTCATCCAACCTTTCCTGCTGCAAAGACAACAGACGTGAGACGTGCACACTTCATTCCAGTCAATCTGCTTCCTTTTATATGGTGTCATATATAGATTTTAGATCTATACATATATAATTTAAAAAAAACACAAATTGGGAAAACTCCCTTTGATCCCACTCATCCTCTTTAATTTTTTCTGTTACGTTTAGCTGCTTTTGGTTAGTTTTTAAAAAATATTTTTATTATGCAAACTAGAACTGCAATCTTGCCCCAGTTATGAGAGGGTAATTACTGTTGAACTTATGTGGACTTGTATATGTATCCAATATGACTGCATGCTGGATTGTAGCCTACAATTTTTACCACATGTGATACAAAGTTAGCATTGCACACGTAATATGTAGAATTTGCTATAACTCTAACGGAATTGATGGAATTTCCCTAATTTGTACTATTACATAATTGATTCTAAAAATCAAGACCAGTTCACACATAAAGTCAGGGTTGGCTTTAAGAACTAAATGATGGAGACCTCCTAATCAAAGTAGGGGAGGAAGAAATAAAATTAAAGATAACTGCATCAGCTAGTCTGTTTGATTTGGTCTCCAAATTACTACAAATTACTCTTCAGCTCAGGCATGTGATAATTAGGCTGCCTCATCACATTTTGACCCACCTATTGGGTCAGCTTTCTCCCAGCACAGGCTTTGCACACTGCCTATTGGCTGGTTGGTAGCACTTCCTCCTCCTCTCCTTATGTCATGACAGGGCAATTATTCTTTGGCTGATGGGAAGAGCCTATCATAGGGACATGCCTTTCATTGAGTCAGACTGTTGGTTCATCTCTAGAAGTATTGTTGACACCAGTAGTGTAGAGAGGTAAATATTGAAGTGCAGGAGCTCAGAACAACCACCTAGCCACATCCTAGTACAACAACAAAAAACAACTTTAATTTTTTTCATTAGAGCATTTTATTCTCCTGCCACTTATATCTGCTTTGAAACTTATACTGTACTTTATTTTAAGATCTAGCTCATTTCATCTCAAACTCTTGAAGTAAGTTGCAACCAAATGTATAAAACTTGAAAAAATCAATTTAACATTATCTTAGATATAGAAATTATAATAGGGTGCTAGCGTCTGCCTGTTTACTTGGAAGTTAGTCCAACTATGTTAAGTATGATTTACTTTCAGGTAAACTCACATAGGATTTGTAGCCTTGATTATAGCTAACATACCCTCTCTTGGGCAGTCTTTGAGAAAGATGCTGGCCTTATTAGCTTATGGCCCTCAGCAAATTTCTACCCTGCTGAGACTGGTGCTTCTTCTTGGCTAAGGGCCTTAGAAAAAAAAGTGTTAAGGGCAGTACCGGCGTGCTCCTACTAATGGCAGCACTGTTCCTGCTGTGGGCAGGTCCTGGAGCTCTGCTTCTTGACTATATTCATCATGGTTGACATTGTCTGGCAGCAGCTCTCCAAGGATTCAGGCAGTATTTTTTCTCTGTTCCACATGAAGATGCAAGAAATTAAGGATGAAATCCTGTGTTTGTCCCCTTCCCCGGATGTAAATCGGGGCTGGCCCTATCAGCCTCCTCGGATTTCCACTAGCTAAATAGCTGGTGGAAGTAGGAGGAGGCTGTGTAACGGCCGAGCCGGCCCGGCGGGGACGGGGATATGGCCAACACCATCCCCCCCTCCCAGGCCAGCTCGCCTAATGGCCCCCCTCCCTGACCACCCATGCGGCCGCTGGCGGGAGCATTACCTGTCTCTAGAGGCCGCATGCTCGTTCTGGTGGTGGAGTGAGGGAGGCCAGCCTTACTCCAAAATAGGCACAAACTTACCTTACGGCACGTTTATGACTGCTTCCGGCGCTGGAGCGCTTGCTCTGGCGTCGGAAATTTACACTGGATCTCGCTGCCCATCGGATACCTTCTTCATGCAAAGCATATGCTCCTCCACTCGACTACAACTCCTCCCTATGGTCCCTCTCTCTACATGTGGGAGGAGCTTGTTACGTGGCTGTGCCCAGAGAGAGGTGGAGTATCCTGCACACTCGTACTTCCCCACTCTGTGCCTGAGTTTGGTCTTTATATTAATGCTTGTCTCAACCCAGTTGTGGCTTATCAGCAATAGCAAGCAAGGCACCAACTTAGCACTTCTTTTTTATTACCTGGCTTTCATGTGGGTTTGTTTTAAGTAACGGTCAGTGAATGTTTAAAATAAAAACTGTGGGGTCTTAAACTTGCCTAGATGTCACTGGCTGACTGCTTATTCTTGACCCGCCCTTCCCCCAAACCTGGAAGATGTTGTCCTTAATCCCAGACACATGGGCTCTGGTTGTGATTATTGGGAATGAAGCCATAGTTCAGTAGGTAATTGTGCAAGCTGTGCATACAATATGTCCCAGATTCAATACCTAGTATTTCTGGTAGGGCTGGGAAAGATACCTGCCTGAAACCCTGGAAAGCTCTGCCAGTCACTGCAGACAATACTGAACTAATTGGGCCAAGAATAGTACGGAGATTCTTATGACATGTTACAATTTGTACAAAAATAGGATATATGGGATTATATGGGTTTATAATATGGGATAATATGGGATTATCAGCCATGTAAACTTTTTTTGAAATAAAACTTTATTTCTTCAACAAATTTTTTTACATGGCTGATAATCCCATATATCCTATTTCTGTACTAATTGGGCCAATAATATAAGGAGGCTTTATATGTTCACTTAGTGGTGAGAGAACCTCTAGTGATGAGGTGGGTATGTTACTTCATGTGTTCAGGACTGACCCATTCCATTAAAAATAGGTGTTAATACTCAACCTTGTGGTTTTTTCTTTTTTTTTTCTATGTGGCTGAAATTAGTGATTTCAGAAACATGTGTCCCCTGCCCTTTTAAAAATGTGTTGTGTTGGCTTTTGGCCACGTACGTGCGCTTCTAAGAACTCATGTCATACGGTACAGCCAAATTTCTGAATGAGAGGGGGCTTAACTTTGGAATTCATGCCCATGTCCTCTTTGTAGAAGCTAGCTTATGTAACAATTGGATTTTACATGGATTTCCTTACTAATTAGATTGGATGGGTAGATGATGATTGGTTTCTCAGTGGCAGTGGTGTAGTGGAACATTTTGATCCTGTCATATCTTCTCCCGCCCTGCCATCTATCTGTCTCTTTCCCTCCCATCTAGGGACAGGGCAAATTACTGCTCATGACCCTTGGCAATTTTTGCAGTTTGCCTCCTGCTAAGTCTGCTGCATCTTCCCAAGCTAAGGATTTTTGAAAAGTGTTAAAGGCAACATCTGAGCATGCTTGCTGGTGACATCATGTCTCCTGCTGTAGGAGAAGTCCCGGAACTTCACTCCCCGTCATTTCTCCTCGACTACACCTGTGCTCAGTGGGAAGAACTTGATGCTTTGTACATGCTTAAAGAAGATTCTCTTTCTGTTATAAGTTCTATACAAGTGCTGGTGGTGTGAAGGGGCAGGGTTCTCTAATATTGAAGCATTGCCAGCTCAAAAAGTATTGAGCTGCAACTGTGTGCATAATATGTATCTGGTTGGATGTGATCACTATAATTGTTTGGTTCCTTGTTCATTTGTTCTTAAGGCCTAGCACAATTCTGTTCTGTCCTCTTAGCTTTACTACAAGAAGTTCTAAGGATAGACCATAGCTCTTTTCAGTGGAAGGGAACATTTGAAGGTCAGTTTGTCAGAATATTTTGCTCTTCTTTGTGCTTTCTTTGTGGCAGGTACAGAATGCAAACTTTTTGTTTTCATATATACTTGAGTGAAGGTATGTAAGCTGGAGATCCAAAATCCTGACAACTATGAAGTTATTTTGAAGATACGTCTTGAGACCAATACAATCTTGAGACCCATCCAGAATTAATTTAGGGATGTGTCAGCATGTGTGGCACTTACCAAGATCAGTGGCTGTACATTTGAACATAATCATCAATTATCAATGGAGGAAAGGAAATTACAGTACATAAGAACATAAGAAGAGCCCTGCTGGATCAGGCCAAAAGGCCCATCTAGTCCAGCTTCCTGTATCACACAATGGCCCCACCAGATGCCTCAGGGAGCACACAAGACAACAAGATACCTGTATCCCGTTACCACTCCCTTGCACCTGGCATACAGAGAACCTACTCCTACAAACAGGAGGTTGCTTATGGCTTGTAACTTGTGATGGACTTTTCCTCCATGAATCTATCCAATCCCCCTCTTTAAAAAACACTCCCTCCACTCAATTTTAGTGGATATCCCCTGTTTCTGGTGTTGTGCAAGAGGGAAAAGAACTTCCCTCTATCCACTCTCTCCATCCTATGCATAATTTTATACACCTCAATCATGTCCCCCCCTCAGGCATCTGCACCTAATTCACCTGAATTGTTATGTTTGTGTATATATCATGATTCATCAAACCTCTGCAGAAAGTCATCTCAGACTTGAATTAGATAGTTAATAGTTCTAGTTAATAGTTAGATAATAGTTAGATAGTTAATAGTTAATAGTAAATAGGGCAATGATGGCCATTTTTCTTCATTTGGGGTAGTGCTAGGGGTGGATGAGAGAGAGAAGAACTCTCACCACCTATGTTGCTGGGGACCAGAGCAGCCTGGCTCTGAATGGTCTAGGATGGTGAACTTGATAGTTAATTCTCTTCGTAAAATGAGAGGATGCCACTTTGTTGACACAGAAACCTCTGGAAAGTCTTCTCATTTCATGCGAAAGAAGTGGCTGCCAGATTTGAAGTGGCATGCAAGATTCAGTGCCACTTCAGTGCAGCACTGGGAGGAAAAGAGGCCACAAGGAATGGAGGTGTGTGAAGCCCCAGTGTCAGTAGTTGACATGGTGGGTCATCTGCAGGGACCCATGCACCAGAACCAGTCGCCTACTGGAGCCATTCTGCCCTTGCTGCTTACCCTTGTCACAAAGTACCCAAACAGTATTTGGTGTCACTGAGGGAGAAGGGATATATATAGTCATCTTGTTGTCAATCTTTCCTCATAAAAACGACAACAGCATAAAGAAGACAGAAGCAGAATTTACTTGGATGTCAAAGCAACCCTCATTTTTAGAGATTCAGGACATAGAGAGGAGAAGGAAGGCACTATTAATTTCACTACTAGCAAGATAAATTGAAATTGTGTGCATAACATCAAGGAGGATGAGGAGCAGGTAATTGCTATTTTGATGCTGTGGGAGGCAGTGGCCATGGGTGATACCTCAGCCTTCTTCACATTTCTCTTATTTTAAGGGGATTCACTGAGCATCTCATTCCCAAATCGGCACTGAGATAGGGGCCAGTTGTAGTCCATGGATCACCCGTTGGCTATTCTTGTCCTAAATAAGTAGTTTTCCAACTTTGTTCTGGGGAATCTGGTGGTTCCATGGAAAATTACCTGGGGTTCCTCAAAGAGAAGATTAATAATGACAGACATGATGTAGGATCCAATGACAGACATACTTCTAATGACAGACATGCTTCTCTGAAAGACAAATGAGCACCTTCAAAACTGAACACCTTTTGAAGGGTGGATCAATATCTTCCATCTCTACCTATGTAACAGCTGTACTACTACTTTTCTGGCAATGCAATCTTGTGTAACTCTTGCACCGGTGTAACAGGAGATCCACCGGTGTAAGTGCACTTATGCCAGTGTAACTTGTCCCCAGAATGCCCCCTGCACGGGCAGAGTTGTGCTGGCGTCTGTCCAGCGTCTGAACTGCATCTGAGAGGGATTACGCTAGTGTCCGGTCTGTGTTCGTCGATGTACGGCAAGTTACACTGGCATAAGTGCACTTACACTGGTGGATTGCGCTGTGAATCTGTGTACAGATTGGTGATGTGTACTGAATTTGTACCTAGTACTGGCGTTTACTTAACAGTGGCACATGGTGACTGTGTCTCCTACCTTTGCTTAGTGAATTTTAACATTTTGAACATTTTAGTATTCTGTAAACAAGATGTGTTATACGGTACCATCTAGATATATCCATATATGTTCTATGGACTGTATAGAAATCTACAGTACATTCTGAAGTTAGAATTTCATGCCTAAATACTCCTCCACAAAGGCTTGCACTCCTTTTGGCTTTTTCAGTACTGTGTTACAAATCCTTTTATTTATTTATTCATTTAATTTCCAGTAATTCTGGGAAATGGATTACATTTTTTTTTGCTATCAACCATTGCACTATTAATAAGATTTTAAAATTGGTGTATAGGAACACATATGTGAAAGTTATTTAGAAGTCTTTCATTTCACAGTACTTCAAAAAGAATTGCATCTGTGGGACAAAGTGCTATTTGTGTCATGCAGCAGCCTTGTTGAGAGAGAAACAGACAGATGCATAGAATGAATGTGTTCTTTAATCTTTGTACTGTATTGATTTCTTCTAGATAGAGGGAAACATCTGTGAATTGTTTGAGATGAAATTTGCTTAGAACTGTCTGAATCTGTGTCATCTCTGTTTAATTCCAGGAAATGATGTCACAGTGCATGAAATAACAATGTTACTTGATTTATTTTTTACTTTGCACATGGACATGGCAATCCTGTGTAACCTTGCACCGGTGTAACAGTAGATGCACTGGTGTAACAGCAGATGCACCAGTGTAAGTGCACTTAAACTGGCATAAGTGCACTTACACCGGTGCATCTACTGTTACACCGGTGCATGGTTACACCGGATGGTGCTGGGAGTCTTGTTACACTTCGACATTTCTAATAACCTGTAATTTTGAATTTAATTTAAAATGTAATGTGTGTATATATAGTAAGTTTAATGCATAAATGTAGGCATTTAAATGTTTTAATGCCTAAATATTTCTTAAAGACTGGGAGGCATGGAGGTTGATGTTTCCAGGTTTCAGAGCCCTCTATTGGCTCATCTGTAATCCCATGTATATGGGATTCCCATCATTGATTTGTAGCTGATTTGCTGCAAAGAATCTCTGGAAGCAAACAATGGAGTCAAGTGTTGACTCAATATGGAGAAGCCCCCCATTTCTCCTTGCCAGTGTGAGTACACTGGTGAAGGAGCATGACAGGGAATGGGTGGTCCTTGCATGCCTCCCACAACCTCACCCAGCCCTAGTGCAAGCAACTTGCACGGTAGACAGAGGAAGAGTTACGGCACAATCTTACTCAAAGCCCCGCACTGCAATGCAGTAGCACCGGGGCAGGTTCCACTATATCTAGAGCAGGACTGGAAGCTGCTGGAGGTCTCTTTGAGGTAAAGGGACGTTCATCTCCTTACCCCGTGTCGAGCCCCAGCAGCCTCTATGGGGCTTCTCTGCTCTGTGCCAACTAAATGAGCAGCGCAATCTGAGCATCTCTGTGTTGGGCTTTCAAGCCTGGGAAGGGGGCTAGGATTCAGCGGAGGCCTCTGTTGAGCCCGCCACCCTCCTCTCTGCCCTGAAATGCCTCCTCCCCACCCCTGTTCCACCCTCCCCCCACCGCTTGGCGCGGAGTTAACCTGCCCCGGCAGGCGCTGTTCCTATGCTAGCAGAGGCCTCCTGGCACTGGCCTCTCTGCTGGTGGGACTTGCCACCACACCGGTGCAACATGCTTTACGGCACATTTGCAACAGTGTGGAGCCTAGTACCGCCAGTGGAGGCCAGTTTAGGATTAGTCTCAGCGTATTCCTGTGTAACCTTGCACCAGTGTAATAGTAGAAAGCACAGGTGTAAGTGCACTTATGTTAGATAAGATAATGGGGAGTGCATATGGATCACTGATTCTCAGTCATGGTAATCAGTGCACCCACTTCAGTGAGGGGAGAATACGCATATGGTATGTATGAGTTTGTGAAAGGGAACTAGAAGAAAAATGCTCTGTTAAATTCTATGAATGTGGTACCTGTGCTCAACTGCATCAAACACCTAATGTGTTAAACTCAATTAAAAGAATAACTAGGTCAATAACTAGTAGAGGTATGTATATCAGGGCTCATTGTCAAAGTTTCTCCACTTCCCATTTTCTATAAAGAATATGGATGTGTCAATTCTATTTACCATCTGTTCTCTCTTTTTCTGTTCCTCATATAAAAGACTGAGTTCAAAATTTAAAGGATTTAATTAAATTTTAAAAGCCTTATTTGGACATATTAAATTTGTATTTAATATGTTGTAGATGGGAGAAATCATTATACTACTTCAGACACTACATATGTCTGCTTTAATATCAACATTACTAGAAATCACGGTTTTCAGTGGAACAGTTCTTTAGTAAAATTCAAAGCTTTACAGAAACTTTTTTCCTAGCCTTGCTTCCAGTAGCAAAATACAAACACACAGTCTCTCAGAATATGTTGCGCATGCACCTTCAGAGGGATATAAGTAGATAAAATATACAGTAACTGCAAATGCAAACCAAGGCTTTGTATATATATTTTGTCTAGAAATATTTTACATGTGGTGGCATCTTTCTCTATAGCCAACTTCCCTAATTAATTTTTTTTGGCCGTACTGTCTAGTTTAAACATTTTCAGTGCAGCTAAGGAAAATCTGGTTGGGTTTTTTTTTGGGGGGGGGGAGTTCACATCTGCCTTGTTTCTTGCATGCATCCAATATCACTGTTCTACAGAAGGGGATTGCTTGGGAGACATGTTTCTTTTAAAAAAGATGTGGTGGGAGCCACTACTCCTTTTTGACTTTGTCCGTGATTTCCAGCACAATCCTGCGCAAGTTGCCAGCCTAAATGGTCGGCCACTGCATCCTGTGCACACTGCAGGCTGTGCCGGCATGCCCCAGGCTCACCTTGGGGGAAGGGGACATTCATCTCCTTCCCCCACTGTAAGTGGCGGAGGCCCCGATGGGCCTCCTCAGATGCGTGCCAGCTCTTTAACAGGGGAGGCCGTGCAAGGCTGGCCCGGGAAGGGATATCGGTGCCAATATCCCTGCCCCCTTCCAGGCTGGGTCGGCCAGTGCCCCCCTCCCCTGCCACCCCAGCCTTCCCTCCTGCTGACTGGCCTAGAACTTACCTGGGTCGGCCGGTGCAGGTCCTGGGCAACAGTGGAGTGAACAGATCCGACTTCTGCGCTGGAGTCGATTACTCCTGAGGAGCCGCAAAAGTGTCTTATGGCACTTTTGCGACGCTCCACTGGCCTATATTTAGGCAGGATCGGGCTGCCCTACTTCTTTCTGTTTTGTGAATGGATACAATAAACCACTTTCTAGATTAATTCACTGAAGTGGATTACTGCTGGGATGAATTTTAACCATGGCACACAACATCATTAGGCACTAACCAGTTTTTTAAATTCACTAAACTGGTTTGATTAAAATTGTAGCAGTGATTGTAGTGACCTAATTGAAATTACTACAAACTTTTAAGATATATAATAAATCAGAAGTGCTGAATATTTGGTTCCTAACTCCAGGTTACGAATGCCATGTAGAATCAGGAATCTAGTGCCTGGTTTAATAGAGAAAGAGAGAGAATGTGTAGATCCAAGAGTTCATGTATTAAACACTCTAGCAAGTATTAAAAATAGCCACAAGAATTCATTTTTAGTCTGTAAGGTAAATGGGGATTCAAATAAAGCAGCTGTGAACGTAACTGTCCAGTTGCTTTAAACTCCAGGAATGTTGTATTATTAAATGTTGTGCAATACTATTCATGCATGATCAAGTCGCAACAAACCAAGGATCAAAGTTCAGTTGTGGCTTGGGATATATTAATTTAAAACATTGTTTTTGATTCTTAGGAACATTTTATATTTGAATTAGCAATGGTACTGTACTATGCATGGGTTCACCTCTACAGCCTGTTTGTGATACTGAGATGACCAATCATACTGGGGAATACTGTAATTTGTGGGCAAACATTGGTTTCATAGGCTCTGCATTAAGTTGCAGTCAAAATATCATCGTGAGGTTCCTAAAGGCAGGTTCACATTCAACATGACCACATGTGTCATCTCTGCAATAGGTTGCAGACAGGATCCTCAGGTTTGCATACCCTTCCCCACTGCACACCCTTCCCCCTGCCGCCTTGGTTGCCCTTGTGGGAGAAAAAAAAGGTAAAGGTATCCCCTGACAATTAAGTCCAGTCATAAAAAAAATAATAAATATATAACCTGTAGTGCGAACTGGTGCCTATGCACGGCCACTGGTTCTCATTGCAGGTTACATCCATGGTGAGGAGGGTAGATACCTCAGAGCTCTCTCCTGCATCCTGCCTTGACTCCACACCCTATGTGTGCTTAGGCAGCAGACTCGCCCATACAGTATTGTATTGTTTCATTCGTACAATTTGTTGCTTTATTGGGACGCATGATATAGAAGTTGAAAGATAAAGAGTGGAAAGAAAGATGTCAATAGGATATTTGCGTCTTGGGCTAAAAACAGAGTGGGAGGATAGATGAGTCGTTAGTGATACAATAAGAGAGTGATACCTAATAAACTCCAAAGATTATTGCTACTTCTGAAAGCTACCATTCTGTGAGTTATAATATTCTATGCCTTTTCTGTTATTATAATATTCTATGCCTGGGAAAGATTGAAGACAAAAGGAGAAGGGGAAGGCAAAGGATGAGATGGTTAGAGAGCATCACCGATGCAACGAACATGAAAATGAGCGAACTCAGGAAGATAGTGGAGGACAGGAAGGCCTGGCGGGATATGGTTCATGGGATCACGAAGGGTCGGACACGACTTAACGACTGAACAACAACAATGCCTTTTCCAAGGGCTTGTGCTGGTTATCTAGCTTAGAAATATATGAAGGCCTTGAAAGTGAAGCTAAATGTGTCATGTCCCACTTTTACCGCTATTCTACAAAAAGGAAATAAGAATGTTCTTTTTTTACTTACTTTTTTTTTTTGGTTGGCTACTTAAATACCTGATTCCACTACCATCAGTCCATTTTTCTGGAGACTGCTATGGTATACATTTTGGGTAGGATAGTAAACATAATGGGATAAGTGGATTTTCAAAATCATTTTCACCACATGATTTCTGTGGTGGCATGTATATCACAAATGTAACTTTTGAATTGGACTTTTATATGGGATTTTCAGAAAAAAAAAATCTGTAGCCAGTATATTATTGCCAGTATATTATTGTCCAGCAGTCGCCTTGCTTCATGCCTTGCTTCATCAGAAGGGATGAAGCAAGAAGAAAAGGTGTCACCATTTTATTGGAGGGACATTGAGGGGAGAAGCTCTGCTAGTTGACTGAGGTGATCCTCTTTGTTTGTAGCATCATCTGCTGCTGTTTGGATGACCGCTGCCTTAGCTGGTTGCCAGCAGGGACAAAGTAGGAATTTTTTTTTGCTCCTTACTTGATTATCTTGTGGTAGAATTTTCACCTACTTTAGACTGATGGACAGACTGATGAATAGGTTAGATCGGATTGCTAGTTGGCAGGTTCAGTGTGATTGGGGAGGTTAACAGGAAGGAACTTGGTGTACAATCTAAGGCAAGTGGATTGATCAAAAGGGAGGGTCACAAGGCCAGAGACTATGCCCGGGATGTTGGATGGGATCCCCTTGAGCAATGGGTGTAAAGTCTGCCACAAAGGCTGATCGATGGAGTAGTAGATGATGCAACCATGAACTGACTTGACTCCTTCAGGGATGGTAGTGATAAGCTGAGTTCATTAGGAGAAGATCTGCAGCTCAAAGCCAAGATGGGAACACCCAAACAAAAAGGGAAGAGGTGTGTGTGTGTGTGTGTGTGTGTGTGTGTGTAACTGACCCATTTCCCCCAAGATAGGAAATGGCACTGAATGTGGTGTTTTTTTTTAATGTTTGTAAGATATTAAAGCCTGTTGGAGTTCTTGTTGTTATCTAATAAAGATGTGGTCATTTATACTCCAAATTTATATTGCATTCAAACACAATACGCATTCAAATTCAAAACGGAGACATTCTGCCGTGGGGGAGGCTGCCCGCAGCGGAGCACGGGATCCAGTGGGTGGCCTCGGCCGCCCGGTGGATCCTTAGGTAGGATTGGGCTGCCCATTAGATAGGGCTGAACAACTTGTACCACACCCTTTATAGGGCTGCTGAGGCAAAAAAGAGGTGGAGACAACTGGGAACAATGGAGAGGAGGAGAAGAGACAGAAGGAGGTTGAGCACAAAGCAAGGAGCTAGAGAATACAAGTAGGAGAATGAGGGGGAGAAGAAGGCAGCAAGCAGGCAGGAGGGAGTTATTTGGAATCTTGGAGAACTGGAGGGCTGCCCTTGGGGGGGGCAAAAAAGAAGGGGAGGACATCAGCCTACCCTCAAGAAATGGAGAGCAGGTATCAAGGAGAGACAAAGGCAAAGAAATAAAGGGGTCAGAGAATAAGCTGAGAGAAGAGAGGGACAGGAAACAACATAACATGAAAGGGGAGGCTTTTAAGTTACTCCACTGGAGAAGAGGGCAAGTCTCCAATCACTACCCCAATTTCTTTGAAGTGAGGAACAATGAGGATGAGCCCCCCCCCTTTGTATGCCGTCCACCTTGGAGCTGGGTAGACCCTTCCCAAACTGATCCTGGACCAAGGCTAGGCAGGCAATTTTAGATGCGTCCTATGCTTCCCCCACTTGCCCTGAAGAACCTGCCTGAGCTAGATCCCTGTGTCTGGGGTGATGTACCGTAACTGCTTGGTGAAGCTGGCATTGAACAGAGCTGTGAAGTAACCTTGTTTCTGTTGATGCCTTTCCTTATGCATTCATTGTTATATAGTTCAATAAACCTCTGCTGGCCGCAGTGCCTGTCTGCCTGTTATTTGCCCCTCCCCCCTTCCTTCTCTGATATCTGGTGGCTAGTTGTAGAGCCCCTCGCATGGGACGAATGTGAAGAGGGCATATTTCCCCCACTTTCCCCCCTACTTTGTGGTTTCAACCTCTGTCAAGCAGAGGCGTAGCTAGGCGCCCCTGCTACTGTGGCGGAAAAGCCCGCCGCCCCATTATGCAAATTAAATAATTTGCATAATTAAATAATTTGCATAATGAGTTTCGGGGTTTTTTAAAGGTTTTTTTCAAGGTTTTTAACGCTAACGGGGCTTCTAAAAGGGTATGTGTGCTTTGCCAAACTTATCTGTAGTTCTAGGAACCTCCAGCGACGATCAGGGGCGCAGATCGTCCCTCTGCAGCTCTGCTCCCGGTCGCGAACTCTGCAAAGCGTCCAGGAGCGCGCTGCAGAGTTAACGCATGCGCAGAGCGACGATGTTTCCAATCGTCACTCTGCACAAGCGTTAACTCTGCAGCTCTGCTCCCGGGCGATTTGCAAATCGCCCAGGAGCAGAGCTGCAGAGTTAACGCTTGCGCAGAGCGACGATTGGAAACATCGTCGCTCTGCGCATGCGTTAACTCTGCAGCACGCTCCTGGGCGCTTTGCAGAGTTCGCGTCCGGGAGTAGAGCTGCAGAGGGCCGATCTGCGCCCTTGATCGTCGCTGGAGAGTCCTAGAACTACAGATAAGTTTGCGCAAAGCACACATACCCTTTTAGAAGCCCCGTTAGCATTAAAAACACTTAAAAAAAAACAAAAGTTAAGGAGGCTCCCGCCCCCCACGGAGCCTTTCCGCCCCAACGCCCTGGGGCCCACCGCACCACCGCCCCATATCAGACGACGCCCCTGCTGTCAAGCCCCCCCCCCCCCCGTGGCTGTATCTTCTGGCTGCTCTAACAGAGCTGGCTGCTCTCAAGTGCATTCTGTTAAATTCATTTAATATAATGTGTAGTTTGGCCCTGAGTTATAGTTTTGCTTTCTCAGTTGCCTTGGGATATATTTTAACCACTGAGTGGTGGTGATAGTTTGTTGCCAGCTATTACTATCTTTGGTGTTTGAAATGGTTTGTGTTAGAAGCTATTTTAGGCATCTTTTTTTAATGAAAGGGTAGATTTATTTTTTAAAACAAGCAAGTAGAAATAAACAACATATTTCCATACAGGTACCTGTTAGGAAACCAAAGCAGTCCTACAGTGGAGGCAACCTCTAAGTGAGAGAACTGGGTTTAGTTTTATCTGACTATTGCTACCGTAAGTTCCTGAGGGCTATACTTTTTAGTGCAAGAAAACAGAAACATATTTGCAGTTATAAACCAACACTTTGAAAATGTATTTGAAAATAAATGTACTATGTAAGCAACCTAGGAAAAGCTCTGTGAAAACTTTAGACATTTTCTTAGACTTTTTTGGTATCTTTTTTCTTTTTGCATGCTTCTTTTCATTGTGTTTTTTCTCTACTAATTTACACATTAGAATTCCATTACATGCACCTGAAAAGGCTTTTTAAAAAAAGGCTTATTTATACTTTTCAGTATACTTGATGGGTTGGTTGTGAATGTGTTAAAATTTATGACACTAACCTCATATTCTTCTTACTTAAGTTTTTGTATGATTCTATGACTATGACTATCACATACCGTTCAAAATGTTAAATAAATCTTTCACAAAAATTAGGAGAAAATCCCATTGTTTTTGTTTAGTGTGTGCCTGAACTGCAGATAGTTTGCCAGTAGTATAATTAATCTTTACTGTTTTGCCTTTTTGAACAAACTTCAAAGAAAAAAAAACCCACTAACAGATCATCCTGTTTTTTTCCAAGCATGATCCATTCAGAGAATGATAAAGTTTGCAGGGTGCAGTAAATACTCAAGTGCTAACAACTTCAAAACAATCAGTTGTATGTCCTGCACAAAAATACCTTCAAAGAAACAGCACAACACAAAGAAATACGTTGCTTATGTGTAAAAGCTACACTGGAAGTAGAACTGATATTTAACACATTTCAGATTTGGCTTTTTAAGATAACAATGCAATTCAAAACAGTAATTGAATTAGATATTGATGCACACTCAACATGGTTTATCATTCCAAGCCCCTATTTCATCCTAAAAAAAGTAGAGCCCTAGCAAACTTTTTCTGAAGACTTCATACTCTATCAAACAAGCCCTCAGGGCTGATGAGCTTTCTACTCTTTGCCCTGTAGGTTTCCTGTAGGAAGAGCTAGCTAGCCTAAAAGAGGCCAAATATCACACAACTGAGCTGGTGGGAAATTCAAACTGTTTCAAGCAAAGGAGTCAATAGATCTGCTGTAATGAAAGGTACTGTTCAGAGTGAGATCACTGTGTTATGGATCTCATGCTGAATATCAGTTTTTTGTTTTGTTTTGTTTTGTTATTATGAAACTAGCCTGAGGCCAAACTGGTAAGAGTCTGAAAGAGACAGAGAAGGAAAGAGAGCATGTTTGGAGTATCGGGACCTTTAAGGACTTTATTCCCTAAAAATGTAGAAGAGGCTCAAGAGAAGGAGTGAAACGTGGTCTGAGAGAGCCCCTGCAGTAAGCTTTTCAACTGCTCCCCCTCATTCTACAATGGCTACTTGTGATCTGGAGACAGAGAGGGAGGAGGGAGAGAGAGGGAGTGTATGTAATGTAAATATATGAGTAATAGCAGAAGACTGAGCAGCACATGAATGATAAGGTAGGGCAAACGTAGGAATAATAGGATGAAATTATAGGCAGAACTTCCTATTGCTGAGTTTGTGGAATAATTTAAAAGAAATGGTATGTGAAAGCTCCGTTCCTTAGAACTCTTTAAAACTAGACTAAACAAAACTATTTGATAAAATGGAAAGAATAATCCTTCATTGCCAGAGCTAAAATGAATCCCAAAGTCAAAACAGACTTTTCTCCCAGCATAGACCAAAAATTAGCTATATTAATAATGAAAATTATTCATCATGCAGCTCCTGCTTTTGTGTTTCTTTTTATGTGCCATTTATCTGTGTAGAGGTAATAAAAATATCTCCTTTATATTTGCATGAAGTGTACATAAAATTAACAGACCAAAGTATAAATATAAATGGAGTAAACACCCAAAGTAAGATTTCATCACAATAAAAATGCCATCCCACCATCAGCTGACTTTGTAAACTATTGGGAATTACAATCGTTGTCCACTTAAAAAAACAGCCTTTCACTGTTTGCATTTGTGTGACTGTATCTGTCTGACAAAACTGTAAGACGGGGTGGCCAACCTTTCAGCATGAATGCTCCTGGACCTTTAATGGTTGTACAGGTGAGGGCATTTCAGCAGGTGCAGCTGCTTTAGCAGCACCATCAGCACTTGCAGCTGCCAAGTTTCTGTCTTCTACACAACTCTTAAGAACGCAGAGGTCCTAATGGTGGAAGGTTGGCCACCCCTGCTGTAAAATAATAAAAATTGGCATTACGACTGTTCCATCAATTATAAAAAAAGTCAAACAATATATTTTAATTATATGTATCAATTTACAAGTCTAGCATCACAAACCGTACTGGTACCCAACTTTTTATCATGTCAAGTCCAAACAGACATTGTTGCAGCCTCCTCATATGTAGCTGGTCAATGTTTTGGAGACCCTGTTGTCTCATGTACTATTGATATGTCATATGATGCAAAATGGCCACTGGCTTATGGCATGTAGTCGTATGCTCAAGATAAATTAATACATTCCAAATTATTCAGTTTCAATAGGATGTCTGTTTTCTGTGTGGAAAAGCATGAGACTAACAGACCAATCCTGTGAAAAGATCTGTGGCTGACCCGTAGGGCCAGCCGCAGGATCCTATGCTTTCCCTGGGCCGCTCTGGCGTGGCCCAGGGTCTCCTCGGGAGAAGGGAACACTCATCCCCTTCCCCCATTGTAGGGCTGAAAGGCCCCGGTGAGTCTCCTTGGATGTCCGCTGGCTCTTGAGGCGGCAGATATTCGAGGTGGCGGTGTAAGTGCCACCAAGCCAGGGAACAGGGACGGGGATATCACGACCGACATCCCCGTCCCCACCTAGGCTGGCTTGGCCAACGGCCACCCTCTCTCGACGCCCGGCCTGACTCTGTTCCCACCCGGAGGAACACTTACCTTACTCTGGTGGCTGCAGCAGGTTTCCGCCATGGAGTGAGGCCTGCCGGCCTGTGCACTGGCAGGCCTTACTCCCTGGGTGCCGAAAACGCGTTTTACAGCGCATTTATGGCACCCTCCGCCTGCGGAACACAGTTTCTCAGGATTCCGCCGTAAGCATCACAAACACTGGTCACATTCTGATGTAATGACAAATCATAGTTTTTGATTTGTTATGAGAATGTGCTGCACCTTGCACTGGCATATGGGGAGAAAAGTTGAAGTTTCTAGTTGTGGCTTGCAAC
Organism: Plestiodon gilberti rubricaudatus; assembly: GCA_026170595.1. Lineage (NCBI taxonomy): Eukaryota > Metazoa > Chordata > Lepidosauria > Squamata > Scincidae > Plestiodon > Plestiodon gilberti. The sequence continues at coordinate 267,443,402 of JANXHW010000001.1, forward strand.
AAACCACAATGTCGTGTTACATTGAATATGGAAAACTGAGATTTGTTCAAACCACAGTTTTCTTACTGGAATGAACAGGAGGCTGCAGTTTTTACAAACCATGACCAGAAGCTTTACATTTCTTCCCTCCCCCCCCTCCCCGTGAAGAGAGAGGAAAGGGGAGAGGGAGCGTGGCACATTCTTTTAACCATAATCCATGGTTTCTCCTGATGTCTCAATTGAGCCATTGAGTGGATTGAAGTGTGTGTGTGTGTGTGTGTGTGTGTGTGTGTGTGTGTGTGTGTAAAGCATATTTGATAATTGTACTGAAACAAAGGTGAAAATATTTTTGCCTCTCCCAAGCCAACATGAACATTTTAAAGTGTTTTCAATGCAAAATAATTTGAGCCAATGGAAACATGTCTCGTTATTCCTTGTTCTGAACAAATATATTTCATTTTCTTATTGCCAGCCTTGCCCAAATCACCCTGGAATAAAAAGCTCATGCTGAATGTTTTTTGTTTGTAATTCTCCTGCAAGAAACCATTTTATTTCAACTTACGATCAATTCACTCATGCCCCTGTTATCACTGGCGTTGGTCGAGGTGGAGCGGAACGGTAAGTTCTGCACTGTGCTAACCCCCGTTTACTCCCCGGCACGAGGCGGCCCCGCCCCCTCGCCATCGGAGCCATTCAGTGCGGCGAAGGCAACACACAGTAGACTCCCTGCACATTGCCTTCGCCGCACTGAATGGCTCCGACGGCGTGAGGGCGAGGCCGCCTAGTACCAGGGAGTAAACAGAAGTTAGCACATTGCGGAACTTACCGTTCCGCCCCACCTCAAGCGACGCCACTGCCTGTTATGCTTTATTAGCTGAATTTATATTAGGAAATAAGCCCCACTGTTGCCTGTAGTGCAGTGATTTTCAGCCACTATGATTGGTGTGCCGCGAATGGTCTGCAGGTGTGCCATGGAAGTTTAGGGAAGGGTCATATTATTAGTAGGACCATTGGGGGATGTGACCCCCCCCCCCAGGCCAGCAGTGCAGTGTTGCCTTGTCAATTGTAAAGAAACTGATGGTGTGCCTGGACAATTTTAGTGCCTTCTCAGTGTGCCATGAGATGAAACAGGGTTGAAAATTGCTGCTGTAAGAGGGTCAACTCCTGCAGTGTCTGCAATTTTTTTTGGCATGAAAAGGTATCCTTAGTCCCTCTCAATAGTGATAGTGATCTGCCATAGATTGGAATATACTATTTAAATTTCAGATATGGACACAGGGAGCAGTTGGTTGACCTTTGCTCTCCCCTGAAGAAGAGAGAGAGCAAGCAAACATAGAACTGACTATTCCTATTGATCCTCAGAGCTATAAATAATGTTAGCATTTCTTAATTTCAGGCTACAGCATTTTGTATTACTATTGTGTAACTTAAAATAAACAGCAGTGGAAACTGTTTGTTTTGATGTTACTATCTATCCATTTTATGTTAACAGTGATTACTTAAACTAATGGTTCTGTTCCCATAGCACTTAAGCTGGAGTTTGCTCAGTGGTTTTTTGGATTTTTAGTCAATTTTGTTACCATTATTACTGAAATTCACACTCATGGATGTTGTGCTTCAGATGCTAATAAAGGAGGGAAATTGCTACAAATTGGAATTAGTTTATATCTAGAGATCAAGATTATATCCTAAAAACATCCAGTGGCATTCATAAACATATGTATTGGAAGACAACATTTTCAAATGGTAGCATTCTCAGGGTCTTCTTAAATGAGAAACACCAAATATAACATGTAACGCAAGTGCTAAGCAATGGTCGTTAACTTTCCAACTGTAGTAGGATTTATTCTGCCAAAATTGCTTTAAGTGCATTGCATTAAAGAACTGAACCATATTATTTCTAAACAGCTTTTAAGCAAAACAGCAGAAATGGTGTACATTTGTACAGCAAAAAAAAACCACCCCAGTGAACTAAAGAATAAAATGCACAAGGTAAAATAAGAAAATTATAAAACAAATTTAATGGCAGCACCCACAGAAAATTCTGTTCATCTAAGGTGCATAGCTACCCACTGTGTGCCCAACAGGATTGGGCTGTACTGAGAAGCCCATTACGACAACGGAAGTGAGTTCTGCTGTTGTAAAATGGCTGCTGGCGGAGCACTCCATTGGTGGTCATTTTGTGTGCGCTGCTGCAGTATGCAGCAGTGCCGCAACTTTGCCGCCAGACCCCACCTCGGCTGCCGGACTAGGTAAGGCAATGGTGGTGGGGGGAACTGGGTGGGGACAGGGGAGGAATGAGGTGGGGGAGGGGGTGGATCTAGCAGCAATGGCATGTACCAGATCCTATCCCCTCTGTTCTGAGACTCCCTGCGCCTTTGTTCTCGGACTTGTGTCAGCTAAGCTAAAGTTAAAGGGCTGGTACAGGTCCAAGCGGGAGGCTTATGGCGTGGTACAGGAAATAATTTCCCTTTCCGATTTGCCCTCTCCTGCTGAATTCAGTGTGTCTTTTCGGCGTGGCTGCATTGGCAGGGGAGAAAGGATAGAATTAGGCTCCAATTCTCTTGCCACCAAGCAATGTCATCAGCACATGATATCAGACTTCCACAAATCTGTCAAACACAATCCAGACTACAATTGTGTCAGAGACACAAAACAACAAACTAAAAATGTACACAGAACAGATGATTCAAGTAGCCTTGGACTATATCACGCACATATGCAGCATACTAAGGAATGAAGCATTTAAAGGACATTATATGTTTAGATGGAAACTGCTGTGGCTGAGCTTACAATACAACTATGAGCATCACTTCTTTCTCGCTATTGGTCCCCTTTTAGAGGAGGAAAACCCTGACAGCGCAATCCTGTGTAACTTTGCACCGGTGTAACAGTAGATGCACCGGTGTAAGTGCACTTACACCGGTGTATCTATTGTTACACCAGTGCAAAGTTACACAGGATTGTGCTGTGAGGCTCATAAATAAGGACACACATGTCAGAAAGCCCATTGTACCTCCCTCCACACACAGATACTCCTTGTAAATGTTCAATTTTAACCAGAACAAAGTTCAAATTGCAAAAAAGGTGCATTTTAAAAATTTGTTGTGGTCCAGTTTTCCAGAATTTTCCAGAACCAGAAATTAAGTGATTCCGTGGATTTTTATTTATTTATTTAAAGGATTTCTATCCCAGCCTTCCCCTTGTAAATGCCACTTGTAAACGCCACTTCCCCTTGTAAACGCATCTGAGGTGGCATACAGTCTAACAATGCATAACTAAAATACAATATAACAGACCATAAGCCACAAAATAAAAATGGTAATGGAGCAGCACAATATACAACAATGTATAAATATAGTATTTTTTTCTTTTCTTTTTTAACCAAAAGCAGAAGTCAGAAATGGGACCAAAATAACAAAAGGCAAAGGAAAAAGCAGAACGAAACAAAGCAAATTTATTTATTTATTTTAAAAAATTATATCCCGCCTTTTCCTATGCCAAGGCAAATGCCCATGGCGACTTACAACAGAAGTTAAAATACATAACTTAAAAAAGACATTAAAAAGTTTAAACAATACATAACCATACATAAACAATTTTTAAAAACAATTAATTAAATGCAAATTGAAATAAAGGTTTATTACCCTGTCCAAAGGGAGACAGAGAAGCCAAAGTTCTCAGTTCCATAACTTTGGTCCTGCCACATAGAAGGCCTTAGCCGTGGTCACTGCCAGCCTAGCCTGGACAGGCATCTGAAGAAAGGTCCTTCCAGGGAATCTCATACAAGAGAAGGCGATCTCTCATATGCCTCAACCCTGACCCCAAAATCTTTACACATCAAAAGCAGCACCTTGAGTTATGCCCAGAATCGAACTGGCAGTCAGTGGTCAGACCTCCCCCTAATCACACAACAATTAATTGTTTTAGTTACCTGTTTTAATTATTTTTATTGTATTATATTTTATTATTGTATTTTTAACATGTTTTAATTTTGTAAGCCGCCTTGATTGCCCTTATCGGGAGAAAGGCAGGGTAAACATTATTTAGATAAATTAATAATAATAATAATAGAGTCTTTATGTTACCAAGGCATGAACCACTGTGATTAGGTTTGATCAACTTGGCTGTGATCACAGCTGGCACACCAGCCTAAGTTGGACAAAGGGTCTTGGCCACCACTGCAACCTGACCATCCGGGAACAGAGAACTCCCAAGCTATGAATCTGTTCCTGCAGAGGGAATGCAACATTTGTTCTGTAAAAATAATCTATCCTCCCAAAATATTGACTCTGATAGTTTTAATATGGAGTTTCAATTTGGATGTAGATGTGTGGTTTAACTATTAGGATACCTTTTGAGAAAAATGACCGCCTGGGGTTTGTTTGTCTCTAAAAAGCTACCATTCTGACCCTCTGCGTACTCATGTTACTCATAAATGTTGTACTTCATTCAATGGGACTTACTCCCAAGTAAATGTGCATAGGAATGCAGTCAAAGGTTCCAAAAGTAGGGCCTACTTTTGAGTAAACATACACAGGCTTGCAGCACAATCCTACACATACCTACTCACACATGTGTTCAATGGAACTTGCTCACAGGTAAGTGTGCATAGGATTGCAGCCTTGGGTTGTAAGACTACAAATGCTCTTAGTTTACAGTAATTTACAGCATTTCACGTAAGAGTACACTAATCCTTTCGTTGTTGGGTTAAAAAAAGAAAACTACAACAACATACAAGGTGCTTTAAAACATATGAAGTGACAATAGTTGTATTAAAAATACACTTGTAGTTCTGCTTTCAAAAAATAAGATCACCTTACTAGTCTGAGCTGTGAATTGGGACTTCCCTCGTTCAAATCTCACTTCTGTGGTGATCCCACTAGGTTGTCTAGTGATCCCACTAGGTGATCCCACTAGGTTGTCTAGGAGGACGGTCAAGCCACTCACTCTTGGCCTCATTTGCCCAGGTGCAATGAAGGGATGATAATAATTACCCTACATAGTTGTAAGGATTATATCAAATGGGAAGTATTATTATTCTCCTCACTCTTTGTAAAGTACACAAAGATTGTACTACATAAATAACAATAATTCTGTTTGCCCAGCTTCGGCTGGTGCGCCAGCTGCGACCGTACTTGGATCATGCAGCCCTGACCACGGTGATCCATGCCACGGTGACATCGCGACTAGATTATTGTAACGCGTTCTACGTGGGGCTGCCCTTGAAGACGGTTCGGAAACTGCAATTAGTGCAGAATGTGGCGGCCTGTGTGGTCACTGGAGGTAGGCGGTTCAACTCCGTCGGGCCGCTCCTCCGACAGCTGCACTGGCTGCCGATTCGTTTCCGGGCCCAATTCAAAGTGCTAGTTTTGACCTTTAAAGCCCTATACGGCTTGGGGCCAGGATATTTGAGAGACCGCCTTCTTCTATATACTCCGGCTCGTCTCCTTAGATCATCAGAGAAGGCCCTTTTGTTTGTGCCGTCACCCAAGGAGGTGCGAGGGGTGGCGGCCAGAAACGGGGCCTTCTCAGTAGTGGCACCAACCTTATGGAATTCCCTCCCCTTTGACCTACGAACTGCTCCCTCCTTGGACACTTTCCGGCGAGGCCTAAAAACCTTCTTGTTCAAAGAAGCCTTCTGAGCCCCTGCCTTTTTTAACATCGCTGGTACAGGTGGGGGTCCAGCTGTTTTTATGCTCCTGCTCTGATTGTAGCCATGATCTTTTTAATTGTTTTTAGACACTGTTTTTATTAATTTTTATTGATTGTTTTTACTGATTTTTTTTATACTGTGTTTTTTGTATGTATTTTTTTCTGTTGTAAGCCGCCTTGGGTCCCTTCGCGGAGAAAGGCGGGATAAAAATACTGTAAAATAAAAATAAATAAATAAATAAATAAATAATTCTCATCTCCAGTTTGTGTGGAACCATACTCTAGTATATTTAGACTAACTTGATTACCACCTTTACTTCTACTACTACATGTTTTATATCACCAACAGAACGCTATGTGCTATTCAGAACATAGAAATAATGCAGCTTCTGCCTAGAGTGCTTACAGTTGGAGGTTGCCTACCAGAGAATCCCCAGGCTGATCTGCATACATACACACAGACCTGCTGACTCTATATCTGCCTCCGGGCCTCCTGAAACTGCTTGGAGGAAGAGGGAGACAAAGTGGAAGAGAATCTTTTTTGCCATCATACGTCCTTCTGTTTATCTCCTCACTTGTCTTTCTGACAGTTTCCTAGAATTTTCTCCTTTGCAATTTCTTTCTGCCTCCACAGATATAAAGGAACATGTGAGGAAGACAGTTATCTTTGTTGTTTATCCCAGTGTCTCCATCTCCTCCAGCTAGAAAATGACTTAATGCAGAAGCTAGAAAAGTGTAGGAAAGAGGGAGAGAGACATGTCTTCTTTTGCTCCACTGTATAATCCATTCCTACCACCCCCATCATTTTACAAAATCCCTACCTTAGGAAAGAATTCCACCTGTCACTTCCAACTGAAAAGTGGCCCACCAGGCTAAAATATTAACAGTGCAATCCTAACCAACTTTCCAGTGCCGATGTAGCCGTGCCAACAGGGCGTAAACTGCATTTTGCGGTGTGGGGGCAGTCTTGGAGGCCTCTTCAAGGTGAGGGAACATTGGTTCCCTCAGGGCTGCATTGCGACTGCACCAGTGCTGGAAAGTTGGTTAGGATTGGGCTGCATTTGTTGTAAGGTTGGACCATCTGGCCTAGCCAGGATTCTGTGAGGTTGGCGGTTGGGGTTGGAATAGCAAGGAAATGCCCTAGTGCCCTTCTTATTAATGATTTCCCCCAGGCCATTGTTGAGTTGGGGGGCCAAATGCTTAGGGCACCAGCAAAGCAGGGGCACAAAAAAAAAGGATTTTTTTAAAAAAAGAATGTGCTATCTGATATATTTTTTAAAAAGCATCAAAGTAGTAGTCATGGGAAAAATCAGAATTTCGTTAGACTTCCTTACACTCTACTACACAGCCTTCCCCCATTTTTATGTTCTCTTTTTACTACTTACCCCCATCTAAACAAGGGTGAGGGTCAGGGGTGTCCTACTAACGTAGATTGAAATAATGCAAAATCCTTCTGAGTTATATGTACTTGGATTCATTTTATTTCTTTATACATAATGTGTACATTGTATAATTTGTTATATTTTATGGTATGTTGTTCAGTCGTTAAGTCGTGTCTGACCCTTTGTGATCCCATGAACCATATCCCGCCAGGCCTTCCTGTCCTCCACTATCCTCCTGAGTTCGCTCATTTTCATGTTCGTTGCATCGGTGATGCTGTCTAACCATCTCATCCTCTGCCTTCCCCTTCTCCTTTTGCCTTCAATCTTTCCCAGCATCAGAGTCTTCTCCAGAGAGTCCTCTCTTCGCATTAGGTGGCCAAAATATTTGAGTTTCAGCCTTAGTACCTGTCCTTCCAGGAAACAGTCAGGGTTGATTTCATTTAGGATTGACTGATTTGATCTCTTAGCAGTCCAAGGGACTCTCAGGAGTCTTCTCCAGCACCACAGTTCAAAAGCATCTATTCTTCGGCGCTCAGCCTTCCTTATGGTCCAACTCTCGCAACCATACATTGCTACTGGGAACACCATCGCCCTGACTATACGAACTTTGGTTGGCATGGTGATATCTCTGCTTTTTATTATGCTATCTAAATTTGCCATAGCTTTCCTTCCAAGGAGTAAGCGTCTTTTAATTTCATGGCTGCTGTCTCCGTCTGCAGTGACCTTGGAACCCCAAAAAGTAAAATCTGTTACTGCTTCCATTTCTGCCCCTTCTATTTGCCAGGAATTGATGGGACTAGATGCCATGATCTTAGTTTTATTAATGTTGAGTTTCAAGCCAACTTTTGCACTCTCCTCTTTCACTCTCATCAAGAGGCTCTTTAGTTCTTCTTCACTTTCTGCCATTAGGGTGGTATCGTCTGCATATCTGAGGTTGTTGATGTTTCTCCCGGCAATCTTGATTCCGGCTTGCGATTCATTCAGCCCTGCATTTCTCATAATGTACTCTGCATATAAGTTAAATAAGCAGGGTGACAATATACAGCCTTGCCGTACTCCCTTCCCAATCTTGAACCAATCAGTTGTTCCATGGCCGGTTCGAACTGTTGATTCTTGACCCGCATACAGGTTTCTCAGGAGACAGGTAAGGTGGTCTGGTACCCCCATCTCTTTAAGAATTTTCCACAGTTTGTTGTGATCCACACAATCAAAGGCTTTTGCATAGTCAATGAAGCAGAAGTAGGTGTTTTTTTGGAACTCTCGTGCTTTCTCCATGATCCAGCGCATGTTGGCAATTTGATCTCTAGTTCCTCTGCCTCTTCGAAACCCAGCTTGTACGTCCGGTAGTTCTCTGTCCACGTACTGCTGAAGCCTAGCTTGTAGGATTTTGAGCATAACCTTGCTAGCATGTGAAATGAGTGCAATTGTGCGATAGTTTGAGCACTCTTTGGCACTGCCCTTCTTTGGAATTGGAACGTAAACTGACCTTTTCCAATCCTTTGCCCACTGCTGAGTTTTCCAAATTTGTTGGCATATTGAGTGCAGCACTTTCACAGCATCATCATTTAGGATTTTAAGTAGCTCAGCTGGGATATTATCATCTCCGCTAGCTTTGTTGTTAATAATGCTACCTAAGGCCCACTTGACTTCACTCTCTAGGATGTCCGGCTCTGGGTCAGTGACCAAAAATACTATATTTTATGGTATAGTATTTTCTTTATTTTGAATTACAAAATGGGGGGCACCATAATCTTTTCAGTGCTTAGGGTCTCTAAAGGTCTTAATCCTGCTCTGGTAGGCAGAAAGCAGCTATTCTGGAAATTTTGTCAGTGGTTTTTGCATCATTATGGAAGTTGTTGTGTTTGGGATTCAAATGGAATTTCCTTCCACCTAAGTTCCATCTTTAGTTGCAACTCTGGCAGCGCAATCCTACGCAAGTTCATGGCAGCAGAGCAAGTGCTCCGCTGCCGGACGCCGGTGCAAACGTGCTGTAAAGCACGTTCATGACGACTCAGCAGTAAGGGCGGCCGGCGCGAAGCTGCATGCCCTCACTCTGCCTCCAGAGGCAGGTAAGAGATCCCCCGGCGGGGGCAGTCTGGGCAGCGAGGGAGGGAGGCCATTGGCCAAGCCGGCCTGGGACGGGGCGGAGATGGCGTCTGCCATATTCCCACCCCTGTGCGGGCCGGTGTGGCTGTTACACAGCCTCCTCTTACTTTGGGCCTTCCCCGGTTTACACTGGGGGAAGGGGATGAATGTCCCCTTTCCCCAAGTAGACCTCTGGGCCTCTCCAGAGTGGCCTGGAACGGGGATAGAATTCAGTGAGCAGCCAGGGCCGCCCGCCGGATAGTTGTGCAGGATTGTACTGTGGGTCAGTTCTGCACTTTTCTTGAAGCATGTTGATGGCCTCACGTACTCTTTCTCCTAGATTGTCTTGTATTCACTGTCCTGCAAGCACCTCTTCCTCGTTTTGCGTGCCTAATGTGCAATATAATTTCAGGGATGTGAATAAATATATGTGAGGGTTAATGTGTGAAGAATGTATGTGGATTGGCGTGTGAAGGATCCTGCCTTAGGGTAAGTTGTTGTACTAAATTACCTTGGAGTCCCTTTGAGTCATATGATTACATGTCCTTCTCCTCCTCTAACATTTACACTGTCTAAACCCTATTCTCAGCAGGACTAACCGAATAGCAATTAAGGATGAGTAAGGGCATTAGATAAAAACTACAGGTACTTTGGCCATGAGTGTTTTGTTCTGTCATTCTAAAATCTGAGGTTTGACAACATAATACACTCACATTCCCAGCCTTCATGCTCTCTGCTAAGATTTACATCTAATTTACAGAAACACAGTTGTGTTTTTCTTTTTCACTTGCTGATTACCTACTTTATAATTGCCCTGAGCAATAAAAAGCCCTATTCTTCTTCTGCTTTTCTCAAGGTGTAAAGATGTGTGGAATTTTTTTTACTCTAATACATACTGTTACATACTGTGTATTATGATCCTGTAGTACTTACCTGTAGTACTCCTTCATGGATCATTGCCTTGTCGTGGCGAAGGGGCTTGCGTAACTCAATGAAGCCATGAGCTATGCCGTGCAGGGACACCCAAGACGGACAGGTCGTAGCAGAGAGTTCTGACTAAAAGTGATCCACTGGAGAAGGAAATGGCAACCCACTCCAGTAACCTTGCCAAGAAAATCCCATGAACAGTACCAAAAGGCTAAAAGATATGACGCCGGAAGATGAGCCCCTCAGGTCGGAAGGTGTCCAATATGCTACTGAGGAAGAGCGGAGGACTATTCCAAGTAGACCCAGAAAGAGTGAAGCAGTTGGGCCAAAGCCAATAGGACGTCCAACTGTGGATGTGTCTGAGGTTGAAAGGAAAATCCAATGCTGCAAGGAGCAATACTGCTTAGGAACATGGAATGTGAGGTCTATGAATCAAGGCAAGCTGGATGTGGTCAAAAATGAGATAAGATTGAACATTGACATCTTGGGAATCAGCGAACTAAAATGGACGGGCATGGGCGAATTTAAGTCAGGTGACCATCATATCTACTACTGTGGGCATGAATCCCTTAGAAGAAATGGAGTAGCCCTCATAGTCAATAAGAGAGTGGGAAAGGCAGTACTGGGGTGCAACCTCAAAAACGACAGAATGATTTCAGTTCGAATCCAAGGCAAACCATTCAACATTACAGTAATCCAAGTGTATGCCCCAACCACTGATGCCGAAGAAGTGGGAGTTGACCGGTTCTATGAAGACCTACAACACCTTCTAGAACTAGCACCCCAAAAAGATGTCCTTTACATCATAGGAGACTGGAATGCTAAAGTAGGAAATCAAGAAATAAACAGAACAGTAGGCAAGTTTGGCCTTGGGGCGCAAAATGAAGCAGGGCAAAGGCTAACAGAGTTCTGTCAAGAGAACACGCTGGTCATAGCAAACACTCTTTTCCAACAACACAAGAGGCGACTCTACACATGGACATCACCAGATGGTCAATACCGAAACCAGATAGATTATGTGCTTTGCAGCCAAAGATGGAGACGCTCTATACAGTCAGTAAAAACAAGACCTGGAGCGGACTGTGGCTCAGATCATGAGCTTCTTATTGCAAAATTCAGACTTAAACTGAAGAATGTAGGGAACACCACTAGACCAGTCAGATATGACCTAAACCATATCCCTTATAAGTATACAGTGGAGGTGAAGAATAGATTTAGGGCATTAGACCTGGTAGACAGAGTGCCTGAAGAACTATGGACGGAAGTTTGGAACATTGTACAGGAGGCAGCAACTAAAACCATCCCAAAGAAAAAGAAATGCAAGAAAGCAAAGTGGCTGTCAGATGAGGCTTTACAAATAGCTGTGGAAAGAAGGAATGCAAAAAGCAAAGGTGAAAAGGAAAGATATAAACAACTGAATGCAGATTTCCAGAGAATAGCAAGGAGAGATAAGAAGGCCTTCTTAAATGAACAATGCAAGGAAATCGAGGAAAACAACAGAATGGGGAGGACTAGAGATCTCTTCAAGAAAATTGGAGATATCAAGGGAACGTTTTGTGCAAAGATGGGCATGATAAAGGACAAAAAAGGCAAGGACCTAACAGAAGCAGAAGAGATTAAGATGGCAAGAATACACAGAAGAACTATACAAGAAAGATCTTAATGTTCCTGATGACCACGCTGGTGTGGTCACTGACCCAGAGCCGGACATCCTAGAGAGTGAAGTCAAGTGGGCCTTAGGTAGCATCACTAACAACAAAGCTAGTGGAGATGATAATATCCCAGCTGAGCTACTGAAAATCCTAAATGATGATGCTGTGAAAGTGCTGCACTCAATATGCCAACAAATTTGGAAAACTCAGCAGTGGGCAAAGGATTGGAAAAGGTCAGTTTACGTTCCAATTCCAAAGAAGGGCAGTGCCAAAGAGTGCTCAAACTATCGCACAATTGCACTCATTTCATATGCTAGCAAGGTTATGCTCAAAATCCTACAAGCTAGGCTTCAGCAGTATGTGGACCGAGAACTACCGGACATACAAGCTGGGTTTCGAAGAGGCAGAGGAACTAGAGATCAAATTGCCAACGTGCGCTGGATCTTTGAGAAAGCCCGAGAGTTCCAAAAAACCACCTACTTCTGCTTCATTGACTACGCAAAAGCCTTTGATTGTGTGGATCACAACAAACTGTGGCAAATTCTTAAAGAGATGGGGGTACCAGACCACCTTACCTGTCTCCTGAGAAACCTGTATGCGGGTCAAGAAGCAACAGTTCGGACCGGCCATGGAACAACCGACTGGTTCAAAATTGGGAAGGGAGTACGGCAAGGCTGTATATTGTCACCCTGCCTATTTAACTTATATGCAGAGTACATTATGAGAAATGCAGGGCTGAATGAATCACAAGCCGGAATCAAGATTGCCGGGAGAAATATCAACAACCTCAGATATGCAGACGATACCACCCTAATGGCAGAAAGTGAAGAAGAACTCAAGAGCCTCTTGATGAGGGTGAAAGAGGAGAGTGCAAAAGTTGGCTTGAAACTCAACATTAATAAAACTAAGATCATGGAATCTGGGTCCATCAATTCCTGGCAAATAGAAGGGGCAGAAATGGAAGCAGTAACAGATTTTACTTTTCTGGGCTCCAAGATCACTGCAGACGGAGACAGCAGCCATGAAATTAAAAGATGCTTACTCCTTGGAAGGAAAGCTATGGCAAACTTAGACAGCATAATAAAAAGCAGAGATATCACCATGCCAACAAAAGTTCGCATAGTCAGGGCGATGGTGTTCCCAGTAGCAATGTATGGTTGCGAGAGTTGGACCATAAGGAAGGCTGAGCGCCGAAGAATAGATGCTTTTGAACTGTGGTGCTGGAGAAGACTCCTGAGAGTCCCTTGGACTGCTAAGAGATCAAATCAGTCAATCCTAAATGAAATCAACCCTGACTGTTCCCTGGAAGGACAGATACTAAGGCTGAAACTCAAATATTTTGGCCACCTAATGCGAAGAGAGTACTCTCTGGAGAAGACTCTGATGCTGGGAAAAATTGAAGGCAAAAGGAGAAGGGGAAGAGGGAAGGCAAAGGAGAAGGGGAAGGCAAAGGTTAGACAGCATCACCGAAGCAACGAACATGAAAATGAGCGAACTCAGGAAGATAGTGGAGGACAGGAAGGCCTGGCGGGATATGGTTCATGGGATCACGAAGGGTCGGACACGACTTAACGACTGAACAACCACAAAGTACTTGGCACACTATCAGTGTGATTTGCTACCAAGGTTGTTTATGCACAACCACAAAAATATACTCCTTCGCTGTTAATAAAGGTTGGCCAATTGGAATAACTACTGCTGAAATCCTCTATGCACTTACCTGAGGACAGCCCAATCCTGTGTAAGTATCCAGCGGGCGGCTTGCTGGATCCTATTCCCATTTTGTGAGCAGTCCAGAGGTCTGCTTGGGGGAAGGAGACATTCATCCCCCCGGTGTAACGTGGGGAGGCCCCAATAGGCCTCTTCGGATTTCCGTCAGCTACTTAGCTGGTGCAAGTCCGAGGAGGCCGTGTAATGGCAGAGCCGGCACGGGAATGGGACGGGGATATGGCGGCCATCATCCCCAACCCCGGGGCCAGCTCGGCCAATGCCCCCCTCCCTTGCCGCTCATACTGCCCCCGCTGGGGGATCGCTTACCTTCTCCAGTACCTTCTACTTACCTTCTCTTACTCTCAAGTCGTCGCGACAGCTTGGAATGGTGGAGTGCCCGCTCTGCTGTTTTAAGTTTGTGTGGGATTGCACTCTGAGTCAATGGGACTTACTTCTGAGTAGACATTCAGAGGATTGTGCTATAAATAACAGAAGTAGTCTGTGAGAAGATCATAATGATGTTTACAGCCCAGCCATATTCCCTGCCATGTACCAGCGGAGCACATGCTGCATACTGTGGTGGTGGAGGTGGGAGATTGGACAGCCTGCAGGAGGTAAATAACAATATTTTTATCTGGTAGGCTGCCTGATCGTCTGTGGGTCTCAGACCTATGACAGTCATTTTGCTGGGACATGTCTGAGGAGACCCAGGAGAGTATCAGGTTGGAAAGTGGGCGAAACGTTGCTGCTGCCAGATCCAATCCCTCCCACCTTCGGCACGCCTCCCAGTTCCTCCCCCTTTCTGCCCTGTTGCTCCCCCACCCCATCCATGAATCACTCACCGCGCCAGCCTCCCTGCCCTGTCGCCATCTGGGGTCCACAGCAGCAGGGACCTGCCGCTGCAGTGGCCTTGCAGCCTTGAATGGTCTGGCAGCATCGCAATCTAGTGTCTCGTTGTTGTAGACGGTCCATAGGATTGGGCTGTTTTATTACTCAGTCCCATTGACCTTATTTTCTCTGTGGGGGTCATGTCTACAAAGGAGCTTTCTATGCTTTTGGTTCTGTGTTATCAAATAATGAAACCATTTGTATACAGTGCTTAAGATGCTTGTCATACATTATCTCAATCATTCCTATAATAACCCAGTAAGGTGGGCCAATATTACTATCCCCATATTGCAGCTGGAGGGCTGAGGCTAAGAGATAGTGGTTTACTTAAGCTACTTACCGAGTTCCTGGCTGAGGTAAGATTTGAACTTTACAGTTCACCCTCTTAGCTCTATCCTGCATCAGCTCTCAGTACAGCATGTAGGCGTTTGCAACGCGGCAGGGAGTTCTAAGCACTCCGATTGGCCTTTCCAGTAGGTGACCTGTTCAATGTAAGAGCCTTTAGTTCTTCACTTCTGCCAGTAGAGAGAGGGAGGAGGAGAGGACCCACATAGGTTGTGCTGTAGAGACTAGGTACACTGAATGATTTTACTCAAATTCACCTTCTCTCCAAATGCCTGGCGTGGGCATATCCTAAAGCAGATATGTTTTCCTTGGCAGTGTACTTATTATGTGACACAAATAGAGTAAAAGGGTCAAAGGTGTTTTTTTAATGTCAAATGACAACAGCCTTATGGGCAGTCATAGTCTGAAGTACCTTGCTCATGCCTGCCTTCCGCTTGTGGCATTTTATAACCTGGAGGATATGGGCTAGTCCTCTGAGAGTGGATAAGGAGGGCCTTGCCAAAGTGATGTGGGCTGGATATCCTTCCCGCCCAACAGTTTTACAAACATTATTATTGTATGTTTACATTTCTATCCCAGTTTTCCCCCCAAAGTGTACATGGTCCCCCCCTATCCTCATAACAACCCTGTAAAGTAAATTAGATTGAGAGATGGTGATTGAGTCAGACTGACCCAAGGTCACCCACTGAGCTTCTTCTGGCTGAGTAGGGATTTGAATCTGGGACTCCTCTTTCCTAGGCCAACACCCTAACCACTACATGACACTGTTAAATGCATAACAGTGATACATTTTGTTTTCCCAAAATTGCTATCCTCATTCTCATAAAGAAATACGACTAGTTGATTGTGACAAAAGTTTTCAGACTAATTCAACAGATGCATGAATTAGAGTAGCAGCGCAATCCTATACATGTTTACCCAGAAGTAAGATGCACTGTATTCATTGGGGCTTAGTTCCAGGTAAATGTGTATAGGATTGCAGCCTAAGAAGGTGGAATATATAATACGTTGAATTGATAGGCCTGGGAGTCCCATCTCCCCCCCCCCCACCACCACCATGGCTTCATATCCTAAGAAATCTTCCCACCTCCCACTATGCACCTTGATAACTTTCTCCAAATCACAACACAAAAGGGCTTCTTACCCCCCCCCTCCTCCCCAGCATAAAACAACATAGGCTTTGCAAAAGCTACCTCTTTATGCCCTTTGGCTGCACATTCCCGTGTGCAAACTTAAACAAAGCAAGTGGGAAAGTAACTAAGATGCATCATAGGCTTTTGCCAAAGCTTTTGTGGTTCATTATACTTTGTATGAGGGGGTTAAAGAGCTCTTTGCCTTTGTCTAATTTAAAAGTGATCAAGGTGCATAATGGGGAGGTGGAAACATTTCTTAGGATAAGAAGCCTATTGCCTAAGCTTTCATGGGAGTGAGTCAGTAGGTAGAAGCGATATTACTGGCCATTCTTCCCTTACCCAGTCAAACTGTGTCCATGGTTAAAAATGAGTTGCCAGCTAACTAATTCGAAGCTCAGTGAGGAGGAGAGCTGACGAAGTTGTTGTTCAGTCGTTAAGTCGTGTCCAACCCTTCGTGATCCCATGAACCATATCCCGCCAGGCCTTCCTGTCCTCCACTATCTTCCTGAGTTCGCTCATTTTGATGTTCGTTGCATCGGTAATGCTGTTTAACCATCTCATCCTTTGCCTTCCCCTTCTTTTGCCTTCAATCTTTCCCAGCATCAGAGTCTTCTCCAGAGACTCCTCTCTTCGCATTAGGTGGCCAAAATATTTGAGCTTCAGCCTCAGTACCTTTCCTTCCAGGGAACAGTCAGGGTTGGTTTCATTTAGGATTGACTGATTTGATCTCCTAGCAGTCCAAGGGACTCTCAGGAGTCTTCTCCAGCACCACAGTTCGAAAGCATGCATTTGATCTCCTAGCAGTCCAAGGGACTCTCAGGAGTCTTCTCCAGCACCACAGTTCGAAAGCATGCATCTTTACTGTCAAGCTTTTGCCAACCCTGAAGCTTGGTTAGATATTTCAGATACTGGGGAAACTGTTGTTCATTTGATGAGACTCATATACTGCAATATCAGCAAAATCATTTGTTTTTCAGCCCCCATTCTTCTGAATATATGGGGCATAATTAAATTTTCATAAGTACAGATATGTTTATTTGGAAGTGTATTTTAAAAAATAACTTCTCAACCTTATATTCCAGTTGAAAATAGTTTCATTGTTTGGACAGCCAACTCAGGTGCAACTTTGAACTCTGATAATTCTTGTGGACATTGTCATTGTTATCATCCTGCCTCTCTAAGGCAACTCTAAGAGAGTTATTTCTGCTAATCATTGTCTGCTATGGTTGTGATTATTGATAATGTATTCTTATATATCAGAAGCTTATTAATAACACTAGTCTAGGATAAAGAAAATGTAAAGGTTTTTTTATTTATTTTAAAGAATTCTATAAATAGTCAAAGAACAAGAAGGGGGTAAAACACTGCAAAATCAAAACCAGATGCCCTTTCTGTGTGCTTTTTCATTTGCCATGGGAACAGCAAAACTATAAATCTTTGTTGTGTTTGAAAACTGAACAAGAGGTTGCTAAACTTATCAGTCATTCTTTCTTGTTTTTGAGCAGTAGCATGTTGACTTGAGTTTCTGTCCATCATGCAGCGATATTCCATTAACCCTTGATATATGAAAATCTATTTTTGCTGGATCAAATAATATCAGAGGAATTGTTAAATTCAATGCAATGGGGAGGGGAATGAATTTTCTGCTTTTAAATTACCATGCATGCTCTGTTTGAAACTGATTTTTTTTTTCATTTACTCAGTATAGATAAGCCCCCATTCTTTAAAACAACACAAAAATAAAATAAAAGATTCATTATTTGGCTAAAGACATCTTGGTATTAAGATTCAGGAGATGGAGGAAATTAAAAAAAAAAAGTTCACCACTAAGCTTTGCAAAGATTAAACCTGGAACCTAATGGAACTGCACCATCACCTTCTTTTGTTAGTACTCACATAGTCCATGTTGAACTACACCCACACACACAAAGGTAGAAAGCAAGTCTGCTACAGATGTGACTGACTATGAATATTCATGAATGCCATTGCTCCTCCTTTTCTTCTGGCATCCTAGTCATTCTCTCTCTGTCTCTTCCTTCCCTTCTCTCTGTACTGTGAAGACTGCAGCTTTATTTTGGTAACAGCCTAGCATGATACAGTTATCAGTGGCCTCAGAAGCCTTTAAAAAAAACAAAGAGAAAAAAAAAGGAAAAAATTGTAATTATCCACAGTTTTATGAATCCACCACCCCTTAATGTTCATTATTTAAACCAGCAGCAATTACAAGTTCAAAGGGGTTTAGAGGGCCAGCAACCCGCATAATCACTGCCAAATTAAGCGGGACTCATTCGTCACAGAAGAGTACACTCTGAGCAGTGAATCATGCATGCAGTGACAGGCACTGATTTACATAAAGACGAAATCTGTGCCCTCTAGGGCTGAACGTTACTTTATCTCAGTAGCCCTGTGATATATGCATTTCCTTGTGGTGCTGGGAAGGTTCAGAGTCTGATGCTGTCTAATACATGGTACTTTATTCTGTCTAAAACTAGCATCACTGCCACCAATTTGTATATGTGTGTACAGAGCTAATATTCCCTCCCCCTGTCCAGTGTAAATGATTTCATCATTAAAATGAAGTAGCATGAGGTTGTCTAACCATTTTAAGACCTTCTGAATTTTCTCTCTCTTTTGTACTGCTATTGTTTCATAAGGATTAATAATTCTTGGAAATTGATTGTTATCCTTCAAAATTTAGGTAATTTGTTTTTTGTTCTACACCATTAAACGGGTGTCTTGTTCTTTTAGAAAATCAGTAAAATTGCTGCTCCTGACAGATAAAACTGGACGTATGTAGCAGCATTTTAGCAATGGATCTACTTCAGGATATCTGCGTTACTGAGGGAAACTTTACATTTTCTGGATTAAAAGTGTACGCCGATTGTGTGCACTGTCATATTTGAGGTTTTTCCTCATCATGCATATACCGGTACATGCCAGAGAGCTATAACCAATCTTTACATCCTGCCATGGGTACATGTCCTGATATAAATGCTTGCAGCTGTGTCAAACATGATGGGAGGTGCACGAATTTACACTCTGTGAATACTTAATGTGTGATGCAGCCTTTAGCACCGCTTTGGATTTGATATAGTTCTAATCTTTGAACTGGATGGAACATTTCATATTGAACATAGTCTAGTGGAAGCTTCTGGTGTACACGCCCCATTGAAATCAATGGCAGTTACGAAGGAGCACACAGATGGTACCAGATTTGGGGAAACTGCAAGTACTTTGGAGTTTCAAAGCTTGAAACAACCCCCAAAATTGGAAAGATGGACATAAATATGCATTTAATGACAATGATTTGGATCCTAACTTCTGTTTCATTGATGGAAAAGGGCTTTCTTGCCCCACTCTTCTCTCTGTACCTTCCCAAAACGCCTGAGAGCTGGAGGACCATCTGACCAGGATGGCATACAGTGAGGAGATGCAACAGGAATGTGGGGGTGGCCAAAAACACACACCACACATCTCCTTGTGTAAATGGAAACTTCTTCTGTTTGTGCAAGACCAACTTAGGGTACAAATCACTATGTGCAAGGTATGTGCAAATCACATGTGCAAATCACCATGTGCACTTGCGAATGAATAACCAAAGGCATAACTGTTACTTGACACAATGTCTAGATATGATCCTGCACACATTTCTCTGAGGGCCAAAATATAAGTAAAGCATTCTACATGCACTTCATCACATATAAACACACTTGTTAGTTGGCTCATTTGTGGGTAGCATTAGCATGCCAGTAATTTACTGACCCAGAGCCGGACATCCTAGAGAGTGAAGTCAAGTGGGCCTTAGGTAGCATTACTAACAACAAAGCTAGTGGAGATGATAATATCCCAGCTGAGCTACTTAAAATCCTAAATGATGATGCTGTGAAAGTGCTGCACTCAATATGCCAACAAATTTGGAAAACTCAGCAGTGGCCAAAGGATTGGAAAAGGTCAGTTTACGTTCCAATTCCAAAGAAGGGCAGTGCCAAAGAGTGTTCAAACTACCGCACAATTGCACTCATTTCACATGCTAGCAAGGTTATGCTCAAAATCCTACAAGCTAGGCTTCAGCAGTACGTGGACCGAGAACTACCGGACGTACAAGCTGGGTTTCGAAGAGGCAGAGGAACTAGAGATCAAATTGCCAACATGCGGTGGATCATGGAGAAAGCACGAGAGTTCCAAAAAAACACCTACTTCTGCTTCATTGACTACGCAAAAGCCTTTGATTGTGTGGATCACAACAAAGTGTGGCAAATTCTTAAAGAGATGGGGGTACCAGACCACCTTACCTGTCTCCTGAGAAACCTGTATGCGGGTCAAGAAGCAACAGTTCGAACCGGCCATGGAACAACTGATTGGTTCAAAATTGGGAAGGGAGTACGGCAAGGCTGTATATTGTCACCCTGCCTATTTAACTTATATGCAGAGTACATTATGAGAAATGCAGGGCTGAATGAATCACAAGCCGGAATCAAAATTGCCGGGAGAAACATCAACAACCTCAGATATGCAGACGATACCACCCTAATGGCAGAAAGTGAAGAAGAACTAAAGAGCCTCTTGATGAGAGTGAAAGAGGAGAGTGCAAAAGTTGGCTTGAAACTCAACATTAATAAAACTAAGATCATGGCATCGGGTCCCATCAATTCCTGGCAAATAGAAGGGGCAGAAATGGAAGCAGTAACAGATTTTACTTTTTTGGGTTCCAAGATCACTGCAGACGGAGACAGCAGCCATGAAATTAAAAGACGCTTACTCCTTGGAAGGAAAGCTATGGCAAACTTAGACAGCATAATAAAAAGCAGAGATATCACCATGCCAACAAAAGTTCGTATAGTCAGGGCGATGGTGTTCCCAGTAGCAATGTATGGTTGCGAGAGTTGGACCATAAGGAAGGCTGAACGCCGAAGAATAGATGCTTTTGAACTGTGGTGCTGGAGAAGACTGCTGAGAGTCCCTTGGACTGCTAGGAGATCAAATCAGTCAATCCTAAATGAAATCAACCCTGACTGTTCCCTGGAAGGACAGGTACTAAGGCTGAAGCTCAAATATTTTGGCCACCTAATGCGAAGAGAGGACTCTCTGGAGAAGACTCTGATGCTGGGAAAAATTGAAGGCAAAAGGAGAAGGGGAAGGCAAAGGATGAGATGGTTAGACAGCATCACCGATGCAACGAACATGAAAATGAGCGAACTCAGGAAGATAGTGGAGGACAGAAAGGCCTGGCGGGATATGGTTCATGGGATCACGAAGGGTCGGACACGACTTAACGACTGAACAACAAAATTTACGGTAAAATGTTGGCTGAGGTTGGTTCACTCCTAGTGTGCTATGTCTACCAGTGAATTGGCCAGCTCATGTGGTAGCTTCATTTATGCAAGACAAGGCACACATAAAATGCATAAACAATTTAATGGCATACAGAATGCCTTTCTGAAGTGCTTTTATTACAGCAGTATTACCCCAAACAGCAATTGTTCTTACTCTGACTCTACAGTTCTCTTTCTCTCTCCCCCCCCCCCCACCTTTTCCTGCCTTCTTGTTTATTTGATTGAAAACTGAAGACTGGATTTTGAATACTTCCACAGAAATTAGAAACTACTCGAACAAAGGGTATCTGCTTAGCTTTTGTTTTCATTTTAGTTATTCTTGTCCATTGCTGATGCTATTATTATTATTATTATTATTATTAATAATAATAATAATAATAATGATAATAATGATTTATGGATATGAAAAAAATCAAACTATTTTCAGGACTACAGATTGGAATGCTTATGTGAGCAAATGCTTTGCCCGTGGCCTCTGTCACATCTGTTTTAGCCCTCATGGTCGTCTTGTCAATAGATTCTGGCCAGGAGCTAGCACTCTTAACTATCTTTAATCATACGCTATCTCTCTCCTTGAAACTGGACATGCTTCAAAATTACACATCTCACTCAATTAAAGTGAAGTCAGAGTTATTTGGCCTTGGGGAAAACATTTGGCCTCTTGCAGACTGTGGTGGGAAATTCTGACCCAGTGCTTATTTTTCTGCATATGTACAATGCCTTGACATATTCATATGCCACTTTATGAGCTCAAAAACAAGATACCGATAGATCAGGAAAAGCAGCAGGAGTTGGGTTTGTTTCCATCGGAGAAGTCTGAGATAAGTCTTGATAACAACCTTCAGATACATGAAGGACTACCTTGACAGGTATCATGGAGCCCTAGGCAGCATAAGAAATGATATGCTCAAACTGAACTAAAAATATTTAGGTTAGATTTGGGGGAAAACTTTCTGGGACAAAGGGTGATGACATTTCTGTCACTAGAGGCTTTAAAAGGCAACATATACAACCATTTAGTTGGATTAGTTTAGATGGATTCCATTCCTAAGGTGAGAAGACTGACTGGAGGACCTCTTGAGGCTATTTGTCCACTAATATAATTCATTAAAATTGAGGGTGCATGATCCTTTGACAAGTAGCACTAGGCAAGAAGTTAGATTCCTGCCTCTGGACTTTGATGATGCATGAAGTCCCTTCCAGCCCTCTGATTCTGGCATGGCTCTCGTTAATTTCAGTACAACTTGCCCAAGAGTTATTCTTACTGACCTGATTAGTTTATCATCAATAATATTGGAATTGTATCCAAAATAAGTGAGGATCTGCTAACACCAGATGAATGTTTACCCTGGCACCAAATGGAAATAATAATTCAATTAATTCTAGCTATGAAGAATATAGAGGCCAGCGGGTGGCGCAGTGGGTTAAACCACTGAACCATGAGCTGTCGATCGAAAGGTCGGCAGTTTGAATCTGCGACAGGGTGAGCTCTCGTTGCTTGGCCAGCTCCTGCCAACCTAGCAGTTCCAAAGCATGTTAATGCGAGTAGATAAATAGGTACCGCTTGCGGGGAAGGTAAATAGCGCTCCGTGTTCCAGCTGCATGCTACGTGCTGCGGCAAGGAGAGTCACACCGGCCACATGACCACGGAGGCGTCTTCGGACAACGGAGGCATCTTCGGACAACGCTGGCTCTTCGGCTTTGAAATGGGGATGAGCACTACACCCTAGAGTCGGACACGACCGGACTTAATTGTCAGGGGTCACCTTTACCTTATGAAGAATATATTATTTGCTTCTCCATTTATGGCACAAGAAATTCCATGAATCCACTGCCCACAGACTTGGCATCAATATATGTTAAAAGTAGTTCTTGAAATGGAACAAACATGGAAGTAAGCTAGTCTAGCAGAGTAGAAAGACAGATCATTATAAACATCCAGGGGAACTTTAGGTGATGACTAATAGTACAAACAAAAGATATACCGCTAACATCAATATCTTTTTTTTACTTATCTTTGCTGGTTAGGCAAACATCATCAGTCTGCATTATACATTATACCTTGACTTTAATCAAACATTGGCATATACCTACGAAGTATCATCCTAAGAGTGCATGGACAATGTGGACTAGAAAAAATGGCTATGGTTGAATTCATAATTGGTTCAACTTGTGACATTCTCCTTATTTTATTTCCTTAGATTTTACTCTCACTTCTATCCCTTCATGTCAAAGTAGCTATCAAAGTAGCGAACAAAATATGGCCTAGAATATAAACTATTGTACGCTATAAATTGTATTCAGTCAACTCTCAACTTAACTGTACCTACTGGTAATACGTTTTGGGATGTTTTGCCATGGTTTACATTAGCTTACAGCTTCCAATAATTAAGGACAGTATATCACGATATGGCAATGGCTGTAGAAATCCTCCAAAACTGTTAACTGAATGACCAGGTAAGACTCAGCATCACCTGCCCATTGGGGCAGGGACGAGGGAGGGATTATTGGCGTCACGCTCTGCCAAATCCTATCCCCTATCCTGGGCCTGGCCAGCCTTACACCGGCTCCTCGGATGTGCGCTGGCAATTTTCTCGCCGAGGAAAGGGACGAACAAACGTTCCTTTCCCCCGAGGTGTGCTACAGCTCCACCGGTGCTAACCCGATCCTGCTTTGCATGCTGCGGCGGGCTGTAGGTCTGTTCCTACCATGTGACAGCCCTTCAGATATTTGAAGACAGCAATTGTATCTCCCCTTAGGCTTTACTTTCTCTAGCTAAATGTACCAAGCTCTTTTAACTCTTCCTCATAGAGCTTGGTTTCCAGAACCCTCTCCATATTTTGTGCCCTCCTCCGAACTTGTTCCAGCTTGTTAATGTTCTTAAAACGTGGTGCCCAGATCTGCAGTATTCCAAGTAAGGTCTGACTAGTACAGAGTAGAGTAGAATGATTACGACACATGATCTGGACTCTATGCCTATTAATGCAGCCCAGTACTCCATTAGCCTTTTTTTTTTTTCTTCAGTTGCATCACACTGCTGGCTCATGTTCAGCTTGTGGTGGTCCACTAGGACACCTAAATCCTTTTCACACTGCTGCCAAGCCAATTTTCCTCATCCTGTATTTGTGACTCTGAGATTTACTTATGTGCAGGACTTTACATTTGTCTCCATTGAACTTATCTTGTTGGTATGGGACCAATGATTGAGCCTGTCAATAAGGTTGTTTTGAATCCTGCTCTCAAGGTGTTAGCTACCCCCCCCCCTAAATTGTGTCCTCTGCAAATTTGATAATTATAACCTTTATCCCTCATCTCATCTGGAGAGAATCATCTTTCTAGTAGAATGTGAGCCCACTCCTATGTATGTCTACTCAGAAGCAAGTCCCATTGTGTTCAATGGGGCTTACTCCTAGGAAAGTGTGCATAGGATTGCAGCCTGAGTTAGCTAATAATCTAACAATGAACACTGACCTGGTAAAAAAGAGGGGTTCAGAAATGTCCACTTCTGTAGATAAGTGGTGAGAAATCTGCTGATGGTGGGTAATAGAAATAATGGAGTTAATGCATCTAACATCATTATTTGTGGCTTTATTGTATAGAAAACAAAAAGGATAAAAAAGCACTTTGGGATTCAGATCAAGGCAGGAAAAGTACTGAGAATTTCATTGAATTCTCCAGATTCATTTAATCCTGAATGGTGAGCTGTGGGTTAATAATTATCTGTTGCAGTGCAGCTAACATTTCTACAATAGATACACAGATTCCTGAAGATATGGCAATGCCAAGAGAAAGGTTTAAAGACTTGTGAGTTTCAGTTAAATTTGTGGTAAACAAGAAATTTCCTGTTCATGGTAAAACAAGACTTTATGGCGATGCATTGCTCTTTGTAAATACTACATGAGACAACAGAAGCAGGTGTTATGGATATAACTTTCTTGGATTTAGTGCTAGTGGAAGCTTGAGGGATAGGGTTGTTTTAATAATCAAATTCCATTTTTCGTTGGTCCAGCCCATAAAAAATCTTGGTGCAATACTGAGCTAAAGTACCCATCAATGTTCCTTTTATTGGACATGCTTCATATATTGTGATGAGATTATATGCATCCATAGAGGTTGTTAGGAAAAACTTAACATGCCACTGATGTGCAATGAAGGAAAGTTAATTGTGTAGATGCTACAAGACTGCATCAACGAATAGAGCTCTCTATAGCAGCATATCAATCTGCTTTGAATAAGAATTACCAAACCAGCTTTTCAGCCAACAGCCTAAGGTAAAATCGTAGTGTTAATAAACATATACAGATGAATCAGATCTCATCTATCATTTTCACATCTTTGTGCTAAAGATCCACTGATGGGTATCTATGAAAGAGATTTAAAATAAAATGTAAGCAAATACGCAATGGGGCTTTTTAACATGCAGCAATAAGCACAGATGATTGGTTTCTAACAAAGGCTCACAATGCTCTCTGCATTTGCACATAGAATGTGCAAATTATGCATGCACATAGAATTGTGTGGGCCAGATTCTAAGCTGATACAAATCTGTGTAATTTCACATTAAGTTGCTTTATTACAATTTACTCAGAGGAATGTCATTACAGATGCCTGTCTTTATTCTATTTGTGCATTGCATATCAAATGTTGAGTCTCTAAACCTGCTTAAATTGGCTTTGAAGACTGGTGTGGGATGGTGGGGAAGCACCTTGGTTCACACTACAGTCCTATTACATACTATCCTCTGCATAAGAGCAATATAGTTGTCCCAAGTGAGCATTTGAAAGTCTTGAGGATTACAGTCACAGGAGTACAAGATTTCTAACGCACTTGCATTATACTTCACTTTTTGCCATAAGTGTTTATTGTACACAGCTACTACTTATACTGGTCAAATGGCAATTACCAAGTCTGCTTTTAATAGCATTCCCATACCGGGAAGAAATGAGCACACCCCAACCTGTCTGAAGTATAAGGAATGCTGGCAAATCCTACCTTGATGAACAAGACTGCCCTGCTGCTGCATCACCTGCTGCATCAAGCCCACCTATATAAATAAATAATTTCATTTCTGCTCATCATGGAAAGGGGCAAAGTGTTTTGCAGGCTTTACCCAGATACTTTTCAAGGTCTAGAAACCTGCTTTACATTTTTGGAAAAACTCAAAATCTCAGAATACTGTGAATTCTGTGCCCAAATATAGCTTCCATGGCTCATGCAGCCAGGGCTCTTGTTTGGTCTTTCAATTTGATTTTTTTTAATATATATATATATATATATATATATATATATATATATATATATATATATATATATATATATATATATATATATATATATATATATTATAAGAAGGACAATGTTGCAGAGGAGGAGCCAGACCATTTTTGTTCCGGTGCCCAAACCCTTGACGCCCCCCCATAAAAACGCGTGGCCGTAACCCTTTACACCCCACGGCGCAGCCGCACCGCATTTTTTTGGGATTTTTGATTTCAGTTTGGAAGCCTCCTTGTCCACTTTGTACCTCCTGTCTCCATTTCCAGCAGCACACATGATGAGGCATTCATAATGATGTGAATTTTGCTCTGCAGTATAAACTTGAAAGTGTTCCAAACATCAATTTTGTGAATTTTGCTCTGCAGAATAAACTTGAAAGTGTTCCAATTTGTTTTAACTTTTTTTCGGTTTTTTAAAAAGTTTTTTAGGGGTTTTGTAGCACTAACGGGACTTCTAATCAATTGTGTGTATGCTTTGCGCCACTTAGCTTTTGTATAGGAGCCTCCAGCGACGATCTCCTCCAGCGACGATCTCTTCCGGGGGCGATCTGCGTTCCTCTGCTCCGGGCGTGAACTCTGTAAAGCGCCCAGCAGCGCTTTACAGAGTTCACGCAGGCGCAGCACGACAATGTTTCCAATCGTTCTGCGCCTGTGTGAATTCTGTAAAGCACTGCTGGGCGCTTTACAGAGTTCGTGCCCGGAGCAGAGGAACGCAGATCGCCCCCGGAAGAGATCGTCGCTGGAGGAGATCGTCGCTGGAGGCTCCTATACAAAAGCTGTGGCGCAAAGCATACACACAATTGATTAGAAGCCCCGTTAGCGCTACAAAACCCGTTAGCGCTACAAAACCCCTAAAAAACTTTTTAAAAAACCGAAAAAAGTTAAAATAAAAACGAAAGTAAAGGAGGCCCGCGCCCCCCCCCAGAGCCTCAGCACCCCTACGCCCTGGGGCCCACCGCCCCACCGCCCCATATCAAGCAACGCTTATGCAATGTTGTTAACTATAATTTCTGGTATTCCAATCCTTTGATTTTGTTAGCTGCTGTGGCACAAAATACAGTTTGTTATGAAGGAGAAAATTGTGCAATGGTACCTGAATGGACCTTTGCATCTTTGCTGTTCCACCCTCATTCCCAGGGCCAGCCCATTCATGCAGCCACTAGAAGTGGGCTGCATCAGCAGCAGATTGTGAGGGGTCTGAAGGGGCAGCAGGCTTGGGATGTCTGTCATCCTGAGTCTCCCGTCACCACTGCCTCCCTCCAGCCGCCACTGCCTCTCTCCTTCAATCCAAGAATTGGTTTGGATTTGTCAATTGACTCCAGCTTTGTGCCAGAGTGAGCGCTTACCTGAGTGCAATGGCAGTCATCCCCCTACTTACAGGGCTCTGTGCAATTTGAAACTGGGAAGTGCTAGACTTCTGGTTTCACCACGGCACGCAAAGATCATGTTAACGGTTTCAGTTGTGTGTGTTTTATAAACTCAGGGGCGGCGAACCTGAGCCTGCATCGGGTTGTGTTTTGGATCACGCCGCCCTCTACTCATTCCCAAACAACTCATATTGGGAAAATTCAGCAGAGTTACACACCAGCTCTCACACTAGTATTTGGCCACTAGCATGCTATGTTGTGGGATCATCCATTTTCCCTGCCTCCTACCCACCCTTGCCAATAACTTTGTGTGGCACCCTTATGCCTGAGCAAGGAGCACTGGATTACCCCAATGCAACAGTGCCTATCTTCTGAGGCAGTATTGTTGTGTGTGTTTGGCAGGCTGTGGCCTTGTGTTGGTATCAGGATTGTATGAATTTTTCTGCTGGCACAGCAGCTCATATGATTAGACCTTAAGTTTATATATCATGATTTTTCAGAGGCTGACTCAGGTTTTTCACATTTGAGAGTAATGATTATAGAATATGTGCAACATGTTCATAAATTATGGTTTGGCATCAAACATGAATTTGAAAATAATATGCAAATTGTATAAAATATGGGCAACTAAACTTGCAAATTAGCCATGACCCTTCAATTCACAATGTATTTACTATGTGTGCCTCTGTTATGATCAAGTTTGTAGAATGCTTGAATAGAGCATCGTTCAAAATAACTCTTGTGGTTTTCTCAGACTGACTGATCCAAAAAGCAGTTGCCTTGGGAAAACTGCAAGAAAAATATGGAAGAGCTTGTGTTCTATTACATGTCCAGTCCAGGCACTATATTCTGATAACATACATTTTGATATTCCTTATTATACTCAAGGCAGAACATTATGTACGGTACTTCACATTCATTCTTGCAATATACAGTATGCCATCTCACACTTATGTGGTGCTTCACTTAAAAATACCTCTGTACATATGTCTAATCAGTATCTTTAATGTCTACACCACATAAACTGATATAGCTTTTATAATTTCCTATTAAGTGGCTAACTTTTCTTTTAGCAGTAAAACTTCAGAAATATTTAAAAATCAATTTGACTGTATATTAGTATGAGTGGAAGTCTTTAGCTAGCTAACTATCTCGCTTAACCTTTCATTGCACTTAAACCATTACTAGCATATTTACTGCCTTCTTGCTATTATAAAAATAAGTAGGTTTGTGTGAATAAAGTTATTTTTTCAGAAAAAAATAATTGTTCCATTTCATCTTGTGTACCTGTAGAAGTGCTATAAAATTGCGAATGAATTTGGGGCCAAACTAGACATAAGTTGTGGGGTACCCCGAGTCAAATTGTTAGCATGATGTGACTGTGAGGGAATGGGCCTTTAATAACATTTAGCCCTCACGTGGTCTCAGTCCAGATGGTAGGGATGAGCCTGTAGATGTTAGCTGCCCTTCACCCCGGGCCTGCCACCGTCTCCCTCCAGCCCGCTGTAGATGGAGCCACATTGATCCATTTCTCTATCCATTCACCTCATTCCTTCCTTGCATGGTCCTTTTAAATAAATCAGAAAGTGGTCTTCTGGATTTGTTTAAAGGGACAGTAAGGGGGAGGTGAGTGGGTAGGGAAGCAGATCAAGGGTAAGGAAGCAGATCAAGCACCCTGCCGCTTGACATGAGCTGCATCGCCCACTTCATGTGTGGGCCAGCCCTGCAGGAAATTAACAATACAGAAACATGAGTGATCCATGTGTGTTTTGGCCCTTGATCTTCCTATAGTCCAGTCTTACTAGTTCTTTGCTTTATTCTGCCTTTCTATGCTATAACTAGAGATTGTCCTTTTCTGCCCCTCAGTACACTTTTTCCTGTTGTTAGAATTTGGATTTAATCCCAGCTCATGTTTGTATGAGAACAGCATTTCCACAGGGTGTACACTGACTCCTCCATTGGAGTGCTGTGCCATAACCCCAGGCTATTCTTGTGAGTACTTTGATCCTTGGAGTCAACCTTTCAGAGGGTACTGGTGGCTGCAGGACAGAGAAAGGGGAAAGACCCATCATGCTTGAGGTTCTCTGAATTCAAGCCTATATCTATGAAACAAAGTTGTCTGCAGGTTGAATATGTTGTTTTTACCCTTGTGTGTTCCCACTTTGCTCTGGTTCCTGGTCCAGAAAGTTTTCCCCTAGTTTATCATTTCTGTCAATCCTGCTACCTACCCATTTCCCTGCACTTCCCTCCTCTGCCTTTCTGGAAGAGACCTCAGTTTGCCTCTCTACTGACCCATAGTTTCAGTTTGTCGTAAGACTGAACAGACTCAAGATCATCAATATTTGGGCATTTTGATCTCCACACATGGTAGTTACAAAAAGAGCACATTAATTATGTTAGATTAAAAGCTAAGTAGTGGGTTGAAACTGTTCTAAAATTTTAGGGACCAGGAAGGGAAATACATGATTCTTAAAACTCTGGAGGCCAAAATCTACCCTCAAGTTATTTTCTATATCAAAGTATTTTTGCATATTTAGAAGCTGTGTTGAGAAGTATTTTGGGCACTACTAGAAGAACACTAAACCATGTTGTAATGTGTTGAATATAGTGTACTCCCCAATTGTAATGAGTGTATACAGTAATACCCCTGCTAACTGGGCAAGAGGCACTTTTTCAATGGGTGCTCCTCTTATATTTAGCAGGGGGAGAGTAACTGCACCCCTTTCACCCCAGCACAGTCTCTTTTCTGGTGGCTGTTTGCTGGTGGTCTTCTGCATCTTTTTTAGATTGTGAGCCCTTTGGGGACAGGGAGCCATTTCATCATTTGATTTTGTCTGTAAACCGCTTTGGGAACTTTTTGTTGAAAAGCGGTATATAAATACTGTTAATAATTATAATAATAATAATACCTCCTATAATAAACCTCCTATAGTACTGTTTTGTTATAGTACTCTTTGCCCTGGGTGTAATTTTTACAGCATTATAAAAAGGAAAAGGTTAAAGTCCATAAAACCATTGAAATGTTTGATGCAGAAAGGTACAGCTATCTGAGCTATACTTTTGGGCGATGGAAGCTGCTTATCCTGGCTAGCACTGGACAAATGAGACCAGTGCATTCTGGGTAGCATGGACGCAATCCCTTGCTACCATGAAATGCAATTTTACATCCACAGGTATGTTATGTTGCCCATCTTAATGGCAGCTACATAGTACCATAACTTTACCATATATACTTGTGTATAAGTTGAAAATTGTATAGCTTAAAATTGACCCTGAAAACCTGGGTCAACTTATACACGGGGCTTCTGGGCTGAGAAATGGGATGCAGAAGAGTGTGTAAAAAAAAAAAAGAGAGCTATTTTACCTTGTTCTGAAGCAGCACGGAAACATAGCAATTCTCCAAACAGGAAGAAAGTTGAAGTTGTTTATGGGAGTTGTAATCTTTGTGAGGGCTGCTGCTATGGAAGTACTGTACTCCTCACAAAGCCTACAACTGCCATAAGCTTCTTTACCTTTCTGGGCTGAGAAATGGGATGCAGAAGAGTGTGTAAAAAAAAAAAAAGAGAGCTATTTTACCTTGTTCTGAAGCAGCACGGAAACATAGCAATTCTCCAAACAGGAAGAAAGTTGAAGTTGTTTATGGGAGTTGTAATCTTTGTGAGGGCTGCTGCTATGGAAGTACTGTACTCCTCACAAAGCCTACAACTGCCATAAGCTTCTTTACCTTTCTTCCTGTTTGGAAAATTTCTGTTGCTGTCTTAAAACAATTACTGGTAAGTCATTTTCAAAGAATTCAAAGAATTTCATACACCCCTAAGATACCCTCCACTTATCCATAACAAATTCCATGATTTTTGGCTTAAAACGTATCTTCTACTTATCCATGAGATTGACTTATACATGAGTATATATGATAAGTGCAGTCACAATTTGTAAGTTAACAGCCCAATCCTATCCCCCTTCCTGGGCCTGTTGGGCCTTACACGGGCCTCCCAAATGTACGCCAGCAAAATAGTTGGCATGCATTTGAGGAGAACCATCGGGGCGACTGGGGCATTACTCTGGGTAAAGAGACAAGCTTCCCTTTACCCTGAGGAGGCTTCCAGTTGCACCAGGGCAGGCCCAATCCTGCATAGGATGCAGCGGGTGCCTTATTTATGCCACCGCGTCTTGCTAGACAGGATTGGGCTGATAACTTACAAAATATTCATTCAAGAAAGAAAATCAGAATTAAAGATGCTCCCCACCTGCTAAATCTGTGCCATGAAAGGCCAAACCAAACAGAAATGTCTCGTAGCACATGCAGCAAAGAGTGCTCAGCTTCAGAGTTTTATAGGATTCTAGGGGAAGCAGAAGTTCATAGCTATGGGACCTCACTTCACTCTTTCCTATTATCCACTTGGCACACAGATGGTAACTGTGAAGACTGCTGATTTTAAAGATTGCAAGGTTTTCTGTGCAAGGCCTATTAAAGGCACGTTGAATTGAAGCCATGATGGTTGGTTTGTGCCACAGAAAGAAAAACCCTAGTATTTGTTTTAGTCGATTTGACTTCACTGGTGAGTTTAGTTGTGTATGTATTCTGAGAGAGAGAGAGAGAGAGAGAGAGAGAGAATACCTTTATTTGTTCAACTGAGACAGAAAGTAATTTCTAAGCATATGGTTGTAAAATTGACAATAAAATAATTAAAGAAACAATATTTTTTTTCACTCCCCCTGGCCAGGATAATTCTTTTATAATGTTCTTTCCTCTTATTACTCTTAAACCGATCCACAGTACTACAGAGGGTAGCTACATATTTTTCTATGCATGTAGCTAATTCGACTGCCAGTAAATAGAAGCTATTAGGAAAACTTCCATGTGTAGGAAACTATATATCTGATAAATATAAGCCTCTAAATATAATGTATTGCTAACAGATGTTAGCAGCTTGACTATGCACCTTGTCATAAAATCATTAAGGTTCAGTTTGTAATTATGGGTACTTTTAGGCAGAAGTCTCCAGGCTAAAGATATGCCTAGGTGGGACTAGGCCAAGATATTTTGAGACAATATTATGTAAGGTGTTGCTACATGGATGAAACATCTGGAATATTTCCCCCTCCTTTCCCCCCCCCCCAATCCAGCTGCTCAGTCAAAATAACTCTGCTTTACATGCATCATTTGCTGAGGATTTTTTCCCTAAATTGAAACATTAAAGACATGTTTTCAGGCTACAAAAAAACAACAAGCAAAACAATTCGTCCATGGTCTCTGCAAAATAGAAAAATTCAGTCTATAGGCTCAATCCAGCCACTTTTAAGTTCTATTGATTTTACTGAGAGAGTTAAATATGCCCTATTGGAAATCAGTGAGACGCAAGTGCTTGGGCCTACTCTCCTATACATGCTTACCTGAGAGTACGTTCCATTGAAGACAGTGTGACTTATTTCTGAGTAAACATATATAGAATTATGCTATAAACCTGCCTGGATTTAACCCATATTGATAGGCAAAAATCCTAGATTAAAAAGTAAATGAAAGGTTGACATAGAAATTGATGGGAATCGGATCCTTGTTTAAATAGAGCTGCTTCTGCTAACAGTAGGATTTTAACATGTGAACGATAACTTATTTTCATTAACAAATCAGCACATTTTAAATTATGGGGAGGATGGGGGTAATGGAGTATCAAACTTAGATTGGGGACAACTGGTCAAATTTCCACTCGGTGGTAAAGCTCACCATCTGTCAAGCTAACCTACCTCACAGGGTTGTTGTGATGATACAATTTGCAGGGAAAGACCACCACCACGTACAACATCCTGAACATCTTTAATAAAGGGCAAGATACAAAATGTACTGTAATAAAGAAATAAAAATAAACCTGTTTAGTTATGGCATAACAACAGCTTTTCCAATAACTTAATGTACTAGTCAGTAAACATGATTTCTTATTCCATCCCTTCCAGCTAAGAGTTTTTTCTGTGCTTAGTATTTTGGCCTGAGGAAACATTGCCCTGGAGAATGTTTAAACCAGTCATGCTTTAAAGTAAATTATTGGCTTCTTAAAATATTGACAACAATTTCTACGTTCTTCCAGCCACAATGGGAATTCTAGTTTTTAAGTATTTTTAAATATAAAGCCTTACTGTTGCTTCCTAAGTGAAAATCTCCTCTAGATATTGATTACTGAACCTCTAAAATGTGCCTTGAAAGTAGAACCAAGGAAGTGGCATAGCTAGGTCTTCTGGTGCCCGGGGCAATGACCCTTGAGTCACTCCCCCCCAGCACTAGAAGACCCAGAAGTAATTGGTGGTGACCTGATGACATTACCGCCAATTACTTCTGGGTTGCGAGCTGCTGGGAGAAGCCTACCCCCTTTTTCCCTTTTTCACTCTGAAAAAGTGAAACTGCTCCACTGGGGGGCTACTGCAGCAGCCTTTTTGTCATCTCCCCAGCTGGGTGGCCCGTCACCCTGGGGCAGTCCGCCCCACTGCCCCACCTAACTATGCCACTGCCGAGATCCAAATGAGGCATTCAGATCAATTGTAAGTTTGTTAAACATGTGCTTTTCCCATTTACCAATAAAGAGGTGCGAGGTGTCTACTTTTTATACCAAAAGGTGGAACCTACCACATGTACCCCGTCACTCTTGATTGCTTTAAATAATTTTGTTCCTACCTAGCCCAGTACTGGAGCCAAGCTAAGCAAAACTTATTTAAAAGCAGTAGAGTGCTGCAAGGTAAAATGAGGAACAGAGAGGGGTTTATTTCCCTCCCCCAGGCATTCCTTTTGGAATAGAAAGTAGCCCCTCGCCTCATTCCTGCTTTAGGTAAACAGGGCAAACATCTATTTCACAATTGCCCTTCATGCCTAGTTTGGTCTTGAAAATCACTATTCAACATCCATCATAAAATACTAATTACTTAGTTAATTCAGTAACACATGAGAGTCAAGGAACAGCAATACTTAATAGATCTACAAGGGGTGCTTCGGATCACTTTGTCCACTGACACCACTTATGTTATACATATCTAAATTCCAGCTACAAGATTTGATAAAGCTTGGATTGGTTCTGTCAAACAGATGGTACAATATTTTTATGTAACACTAGTTTAGCTGAGTGTTAATGTGTGCATGCATGTATTAAGCATCTAAGAATATTTTATAACAGAACTATGGTGGAATATTAGTAAACTATTCTGTAACAACTGCATTAATACAATGCCATGCATAACTGTTTTGTGACATCATACAAGTTTAATATCTATTATTGAAAGTTTCTAAATCATCATAGGTAGAAACAGGGATGGCATTGGGTTGGCCAGATCAGTGCCCTGGTGTAGATTTGAGAGGCCCGTGTAATGCCCAACAGGCCCAGAAAGGAGGATTGGATATGGCGGAGGAGGCCTCTACTGATCCCTCCCCCTTCCCAGGCCCAATCCTCCAATCTCACACACCCCCGTAACACCCTGTTCCACCCTCCCCCTGCTCCTCCGTTGCTTGGTGGGGACTTACCTCTCCACTGCGGTACTGCTGTTGTCTGCTGCACCAAAGGAGCAGCGAAAGCCTCTCCGCCAGTGCCACTTACTCTCTGGGTGCCGCAAACATGTCTTATGCCATGTTTGTGACACCTTGCCGGTCTCTACTTAGACAGAATTGTGCCATTAATGTATTATCTCAAACAGAGGTTCATGAAATTCACCAGGAAAATCTCCAGTGCCATTTTAGTCATTTCTTTGGACACTAGCACAAAATGGACACCATCCATCACATATGGACAAAATAGTATGTCGCCAAGATATAGATGCTCTTAACTTTCAGTAACAGTGCCAGTATATAAGGGCAAGGGATTAATAAGGCGTTTCAGCCATGCCCACTTTTTTTAGTTTCTTGGGTCAACTGCAGGTCACTTTGTTTTCCTGTAGAACGTGAATGCTGCCCAGCAGAATTAACAATGCCCTGTTTGTTTGATCACTTCTCCAGGAATGAAAGAGGTGCATAAAGAACCCCTGATCTTTCCAGGAATGTTTGTTTCTTTCAATTCACTTCAACTAGAAGTTGTTAGTTCTGGAGTTGTTTCATGCCAGGATATCTATCTTGGAGAATCCCTCCCCCCCTACTCATCTCCACTCTTATATCTATATGAATTCACAACTGTGCAGCAATGCCAGTGCATACTCCACTGCCAAAATCCTCTTTGTGCAGGATCTCCTCCATGTAAGGATCAAGGAAAAGGTTTATTGGTGAGCTACCAATGTCAGTACCTTGACGAACAGTTCTGATTTACATCACTGTTAGATTAAACTCAGAAGCTCACTATATCTTGTAGGAAAAGATATGTCTTTTGTTTCATGTGTTTATGAGGTTTCGAAGCTATGTGTCTTCTAGATATATACACTTTATGATTATATTCCTTAGGAAGATTGACTGTGTTTGGCCTCATAATAAAAGTACTGCAGTCTGGTTCCACAGCTCAACAGTATCTATCATTACTATGCCACTGTGGTATTTTGAGTCACTTTTGTACTATCCATGGATTGAGGCCATCATGTTACAAGTGCTCACACCTCTTTCAGTGACTGTAGGAAAATTATGCCCTTCATGTGACTATGCAGGGATTGTGCACTGTGTGGGGAGAGATGAGCATGCACTTGGTCTTCATCGTCTGTTGGGTTGGGTGGTGATTGTTCGAACAATGCCAAAGAGTGAAGGTCTGAGGTCGACAGGTCACCTGACAACATTCTTGAGGTTAGATTTTTACCACTGGTCATAGGTGGTCTCCAGTTGTTCTCTAGATTAGGTATAGCCAGTTTCTGTATTATTGAGGTCTACTGTCTGATTCTCCAGACAGTGGTCGGTCTAGGGCCACAAGTGTATTTTGCCACATAAACAGACCCTCTTGCTTGTGGCTAGGCCTTATGTTGCCAGTGTAGCCATAAGGGTTTAATAGCCATGGTGCCTGTGTGGTGGAATATCTTTTTGTTTCTTACAGCTTGAAAACTTTGTTTTCACTTGAAATTATGGACAAGCATTGTATCATACCTTGAATGAAATTTGGTAGAGCCATAAGGCCAGGTAAAATTACATGAGAGATTTAAGAGCCCAATCCTATTCTCCCCTCTCCCGCTGCTGCAGCCGTGCCAAAAAATGGGCTCTCTGTATGCAGTGGGGGGAGGGGGGATCGGGAGGCTTCAGAGACAGAAGGGGATTTAAATCCCCTTACACCTCTGTAAGCCTCCTGCTCGTAAGGTCTCCTCAGACCTGTGCCCGTGAAATCGCTGGTGCAAGTCTGAGGAGAGAAAGGGGACGGGGTGGCTGCAAAAAAACCCCTCCCTACCCCTGCCCTCATTTCCCCCCTCCTTACTCCTGCCACTGCCTTACCTGCTCCGGCAGGTGTAGGCAGCTCTGACAAAGGCAGCACTTCCAAAATGGCTGGTAACGGAGTGCTGTGTGCTCCGTTGGCAGCCATTTTACTACAGCAGGACTCGCTTCCAGTGTCGCAAAGGCTGCGTGCGACATCCCAATCCTCGATAGGATTGGGTTGTATATCTGATTGTGTCCACCACTGCTCTACATTAGGCAGTGTGTAAGTTAGGATAGATGTCTTCCAAATTCCGTTCCTACTCTCACATTGGAATAAATGTGGCCAAAAGAGAATGTTTTAAATCTTTCAAAGGGAATAAAAGAAAAAATCATTTTGTTAAGGCCAAGTACAAATTTTAATTTTACCTCCTGTCTTAACCTAAATCTCCATGTCAGCCAGCACAGAATGCCAGGGTTGTTGTAACTGCAAATTAAAGTTTCATAAATTTCATCTTTCTTAATCCCTTTACAAGTTGCCAGGTCTCATTACTGCTGGAGTGTTTTAAAACTTAAAATCATGTCGTTCACAATGAAATAACACAAATTTTAGTTTCTATGGATAATAATAACAGTGAATTCTTTCTTCAGTTTATGAAAAGCTTGCAATTTGTCTGAATTGTCCCCCTGAGCACTGTTATAAAGAGACAAATGAAAAGAACCTGGAGAATCTTCTCTTTGGGGCTTGGGGGAAGAAACAATTTTAAGGCAATTTTAATGGAGAGAGGAGGGCTGCCTCACAGTTTTATTTACTACTACTGTTATCAGACATTTATTCATTGTCAACAATGTGCTGGGTATTGTTCCAAACAAAGAAATGAGATGATCCCTGCCCAGAGGAGTTACATTTTTAAGGTGGGACAAAGTGAAGGGAGGTTATGAGACCAGTGAGAATATAAAAAAGGGTTAATCCTAGGTACACTATGAACTTCTTGAAGGAAGGATGGGATAGAAATTTAAATAAAGGAGAGGAACAAAGATCCTAGTGGCAGAACGCAGAAGAGAAATTACATTATGGTGGTACAGCAAAGAAACTTAAGGGAGGAAATAGAGATGGTTTGTTGGACTGAAATGGGAGCCTCTTCTTGGTAGGCACTGATATTGCAGAAGGCATGAAAGCAGAAGTGGCAGAAGGGAATTTGATCCTAAAGCAAGAATGATTTTTGAGGGACACATCTTCTGATGCTATGGAGAGTATTCACATACTGTTGACATGCCAAAGTATAGAACTGATAACTTGGGCAATCATTTGGGTAGCCCTACACTAAGTGCAAAGAATAGCTGGCCTTACAGTGCAATAAAGTGTGCATGCTCTATATATTGGCGAAAGAGACCTATAGCTTACCCCAGTCTGATGATTGTTTTGCATTCCTCTGATGTGGACACCAAGGGCTGCTGAAAAGAATACAGACACATGTCAACAAGGTCAAAGACTGGCCTCCATCAAAACTGTTTTAGTCACTGGGACTGATGACCTTTGGATGCTGTTTGTTTTAGCTAGAACAAGTGTCCAATTCTGAATGGTGTGAAGTGCGTCCTGTGAGGCGCTGCCTGCTCTCATATTCAACTGGAGTTGCCAGATGAGGGAAGCAGCAGCAGGCAGTCATCACATGCCAGGATGAAGAAGACACACATTACTTTAAATGTACCAGCGGTAACGGTAGTTTTCTGAAGTGTGGCAAGAGAAAAAAAAATTCAGGTCCATAGCTACACATTGTGACTAAGAAAACAAAATCGGTGTACAGAAAGGTCCGTGTTTACAGAATTCATAGTCAGAGTAGTACGCAGTATGAATTTTAATATTTAATCTTGTTTCTGTGTTAAATTTATAACACAGAACATAAAGTATTCAAATATGCATGTGATACTAGAAACAAGGCTTCCGAATTTATATTTATCTGGTATTTCAGCTTCTAACTTCTTAGCACTCGGGTCAAAGTAAGATATGCAAAGAAGTTAAAAGATTTGACACAGAGGGTCATGAACTGAGTTTCCTGCCTGCAATACAACATTTTCATGTGATTCCCAGAAAGCTGTTCTTAAAGGTTTTGGGTCACTCTACCGCAAGATGCAACATGGTGCAAAGGGCAGCAGTTGGAAAAGAAAACCAGCAACTCCCTTGCTAAGTAATGGAAGCACCTCCTGCTCACACCCATGAGATCTTTAGGTACTGACCACTGTCTGTTAAAAGCAACTTGAAAAAAGAAGACCTTAACACCACTTCTAGTTGTGGACAGGTTTCTAGATAAAAGAAATTCCGCAGTTGTGAGAGATCCATCAAGAACGCCTTCCTTGTACACGTGCTATTTAGCCTTGATGCACAAATGGTACAGCAATAAATAGAGCACTCCTGGATTATCTTAATCATGACGATAGACTAGAAGTCAGAAGGCAGTTTCCAAGGTAAACAGGCACCAAGTGATTTAGAGAGTAATAGGTCAAAATCAGTACTTTGAAATATACTCAGAAAATTAACAAGAAGTCTATGTTGACTTCTGAACACTGTTGCAATGTACAAGTTGTAAACTCACTTCTCTGTAGAGGCACGTTGCTGCATTTTGCACCAGCTGACACTACTGGACAGTAATCATGAGCAACCCTACATATAGCATGTTGCACTATAGCCTCAGGGTTGTGGACACATCAATAAGTATAAACTATAATATTTGAATCTGAAATAAAGTGTTACATTTTCTCACCAGACCAGCAGCCCAATCCTATCCTCCCCTGGCGCAGGCGATTCAGCGTGGGCTGCATGGCCCACACTCAGGAGCGTAACAAGCTCCCGTGGCACCCGGACGCCATGGGAGCTTGCTACGCCCCAGAAGTGATGTCACATGACATCACTTCCAGGTTAGCGGCACACGCTCCACAAAAGCACAGAGTCTGTACCACTGTTTCCTGGGCTGCGGAGCGGGCAGAGGAAGGAGGGTCCTGCTGCCCATGCTGCAGCCTGGGAAAAAGCAATGCGGGCTCCGTTGGTGTGGCGGGGCCTGAGGATTGCGTCCCTTCTGGGCTTGCGCCTGGAGCTCCTGCTCCTCAGGCTCTACCCCAGTTTACACCCTTGCGCACACTGAATCCTATCCGTGGAAGGGACAGGCTGGAGGTCTTCTCGGGGTAAGTGGGCACTTGCCGCCGCAATGGGGCTACTCAGTTCTCTGCCAGCTCTGTAGCTGGAAGAGAATCAAGCAACCCCGCCACTTCTCCGCCTTCTCCTCCCCCTCCCCCAGGCCTGCCGGGTGCTGCAAACGTGCCTTATGCTGTGCCAGCATAGTCGTGAGATAGGATAGTGCCATATGTAGTGTTAGTGAACATTTTTACTGTTAGTGATAAACTGGACACTTTTACAAACGGGGCTTGATGTACAGTTTTTCATGTGCTTCCAGTACAGGAGCACTCAAGGCTGCCAACATGATTGACCGGTGAGGCTGAAAACCACCTATAGTAGACATTGTTTTTCTACATATCAAAAGACATAAAGTAAGGTAGAAATCTATTTTAGGATAGAGGGCATTTTCCCATTCATTACAGCTCAAAAGAAATGAATACATATATTTGTATGTTTTTTTGAAATCGAAATTATCCTGTCTTGGTTCATATGTGTGCAGTTATACAATCTTATACCATTTATAAGATGAGCAAATGAGAAACACACATGGACACACAAATTTAATTAGACTATAAGTGTGTACAGCAAATAAACCATCAACTAATTTACTGAAATTTCAATGTTGACTTTCTTTACAACCCCATCACAGCATGGACAAGAGATACATTAGTTGCATCATTGTGGAGCAATGAGATTTCTGTAAGTCGTGATCTGCTGGCATGTAATAACTCGATCTGCTTCATGCAGACAAAATATATTAAAAGTATGGACGAGTGAAGTTTGTGCCCCAGGGAGAAGGCAAGATAATGCATTGAAATTGTTCAGAGGTAGTTAGATGCCTAATGGTCTAATATGTGAGCTATGTGAGGTCTGGGGTCTGGTTCTCATAAATTCTGGCTAGACTGATCCTGTAATTTCAAGCAAAGGATAAAAACGTTAGCCAGAGTCGTCAGTGTTCAAGGTCCATGATGCTGGATATTATTCATGTAAAGGTTCAGGAAAAGCAGTAGAAGGAAAGCTCTGGAGCACATGTGAGCTTGTAAGCATGTGTATACACATACATTCAAATAGATATTTTAAAATAGGGAGTACAGTGTGTGTGTGTGTGTGTGTGTGTGTGTGTGTGTGTGTGTGTGTGTGTGTGTGTGTGTAGACATTCATATTACTGTATATAAAGAAACAACATTTGGAACCATCTGAAATATATATGCTTATGTGTAGCTATTTGTGTCAATAGATGTGGCAAAGAATTATGCTAATAGACAGCATGCAATAGCAGCAGGAACAGAAACATAAACAGCAGGGACAAAAATGTTGAAAAACTTCAAGGTGCATGATATGGCTGATAACTGTTAACCTGCTTTGTGACAAACATATATGCATTGCTTTGTCATTGTTTCTTTACACTATATATTATATTCAATAATATAAATAGCTTGCATTCTGCAGGCATAGATATATTCCTGGTTGTCAATGGAAATGTCCCCTTGGGCTACGTGCATACCAAATTTCAGGTTTCTATCTGTTGTGGGTACCATTTGCTAGTGGGGTGAGTATCCCTTTTTCTGCCTTATCAGAAGTTATCACTGTAATGACATGCTATGTCAACATTATTGTTGCATATTTTTTCCGGATCATGCATAACAAATACCAAACAAAAATGCATCCAGAAAGACATTGTGGAAAGTAGATTTATGAGACTATTTTGACATAGTGACTGTGGGATGAAGGACTTACAGGATAATTTTTTAGGAGTGCGTTGACTGGTTATTTGAAAATTCCCACAATGTTACAGGATTTAAATAGTAGAATATCAATATTTTATTTAATACTAACCTGAATCAATAGCAGTAAAAGATCAGAGGCCCTGATGATGCGAACACCTTGAAATGGGGGAGGGGTGAGCTAGGTACATTCTGCTGGATTCCTCGTATACCTGCATATACTTGGCTAATTGATGAATGCTCTCATCATACATTTACGGCGCAATCCTATCCTACTTATGCCACCGGTGTAACCAGCGGCGCAGCAAGAACGGGAGGCCCCAGAACGGAAAGGGGATTCAAATCCCCTCCAAAAGGGGAATTCAAAGGGGATTTCAATCCCCTTTCCGTTCTGGGGCCTCCCATTCTCGCTGCACCGCTGGTTACACCAGTGGCATAAGTTGGATAAGATTGAGCAGAGCTCAGCCGGTGGCATAAGTTGGATAGGATTGCGCCCTTAGCTGGTTATTTCTTATCTTTAGGCTTACCATAGTCCCGGAGTTGAGCGCCGCTGCGGCCTGCAAAAGACACGAGCCTCTCCCAGAAGTGCACCGCGGCGGACCAATGCAAGACGCAGCTTCCGGCACTTCCGGTAAACAAGACGACCACGTTCCCCCCCCCCCCCCCCGCAGTGTACTTCTGGGAGAGGCTTATGTCTTTTGCAGGCTGCCGCGGCGCTCGATTCCGGGACTATGGTAAGCCTACTTATCCTCTCTTTCACCCCAGACCCCTGTAGTGACAACTATTATTATGAATGCCTGGACAGATACAGGGAAAATATAGTGCTGTGATTTGTTGTGACTGGAGGAAACAGAATGCTGAGCCCCTTCTTAATCCTTCCCCAACTCTGCTTCCTTCTAAAAGTACAATGGGAAAACAATCCTATCTCTATTACACGGTGACTTTTCTTTCCTGTATATCTTTCCCAATTCCTATATCTTATCTAACACCCCTTTTTTTCCAAGCCCAGCTCACACCACCAGCTTGTACTTGTGCTAAATTCTTTGGGACCAGCCTGGAGTCTGCAGGACTCAACACAGGAATCATTGAGCTCCTAGAGACTACTGAAAGTTTTAACAGGGCCTTCAGGAATTTCCAAAATTACATCAATGGGGGGGGGGGGGGCGGAGAGAAGTCTCTAGAAATAGCTTCAGTCAGGGGTGACAGCCCTACTTTGCACCTCTTGCATTAGGTGAAAAGAAAAAGGTCCCCCCCCCCTTCTGTTTGATTCCAAATGATTTATCTAAATTCTTGCTCACCAGGAGGAGCCTTCCCCATATTTACTCCTGTAATTATGTGCTTCATCATTGGCTGAAGCAGTACTGGCACCTTCATGTCCTGTGGAGGTTTTTGTGGGCACATTGCTTGTAGCCCCATAGTGACTACGGTTCCCACAGACAACCTCAGAAATGAACTGTGCTTTGATTGTACAAAAATTAAAGTTGCAGCCATGCTACTAGGAATATATATATTTTTAGGAATATAGATTTTTTTAATTTTAAAATTACTCACTACCAGCCATGCTACTAGGCCATGCACTCCTGCTGCTTTTGCAAGAATAGCAGGCATAGCAGTCAGGG
Source organism: Plestiodon gilberti rubricaudatus (assembly GCA_026170595.1). NCBI lineage: Eukaryota > Metazoa > Chordata > Lepidosauria > Squamata > Scincidae > Plestiodon > Plestiodon gilberti. The sequence continues at coordinate 267,486,929 of JANXHW010000001.1, forward strand.
AGGCCTACCAAAGATCCATTGTCTGAAGCTCACTAGAGCTGGGCTGGTAGCTAGGCAACTGCATGAGCTAGAAGTGGTGACTGGGCAATATGGGTCTTATCAAGGCCCTGATTCTCAGGGCACAAATAGATTGATATTCTCTGGTAGTGGAAGGGGGGGCATTCCTGACTGTTTGGGAAAGCCAGTCCCACTAGCAGGAGGCAGGGCGAATCAAAGATGCAGTCTCCTCCTTCAGGGTGGGCTTCCCACCTCACCAGACCAGCCCTGCCTCTGCTAAGACAGGAAGCGAATCCTCTGGGCTCAGTGTCTTTCTTTAGATTTTTCTTCTCCTTTTCCTTTTTCATCACCTTTTTTTCTCCCTCTGCCTCCCTAGTCTGGCCCTCACACAGGCAAAGGAGATTTTGTTTTTTCAGCAGACTTTCTACAGCCATGGCTGCGGCCTGTAAGAACCTTTTCCCCATGCTATTGCATGAGGGAGGCCTGCGGCCTGCATGCTGACTTAGGCCTAGCATGTTTTTTCCTTGTGCTACTGCATAAGGGAAGCCTGTGGCCTACATGCCAACCTAGATGTGGTAGGCTTTCCTCCCTGTGCTGCTGCATGAGCATGAATTGATAATTCATCCTTAAGCTATAGTATCTATTCTGGTCCCCATAATTTACAGTTTTGTTTTGTTTTTTTTTGGATTGTCTAACTCTAAAATCTAAATCAGAAGGATGTACTGATAGAGTGCAGTCGCAGCTTGAGTAGTGTGGTCCAGGGATCCGTTGGGAAGGCTAGAACTGACAACTTAGTGCAGGAGCACACTGTGAGTCATTCAGGAGCTTTTTGTTTATTGTTGTGATATGGACAGGAACAAAGGTAATCTGTGTCAGGCAATGTGTTGCCATTTTCATTAATTTTTCAAGTCATGGACCATACCCCACTTGCAGGTAACCTCTAACCCTTTAGGGAAAATGTGGAAGGAATTACAGTGGTGGGATTCTGATAAGGCTATCTTCTTCCTGAGTTCCTTGTGCATGTGTGTGCTTTAATGTGGAAAACAATAATCAAGATACAGTATTTCAGGAAAGGAAGCAAACTGCTTAACCTATAGTATAGGGGAAAAAACAGTTGACTGATAAAGACCCTGTTCTCTTCTTGCTGCACTTGTCATTGTGTACTCTACCTTTTTATTAAGCATTGATGCATATGTTTTCAATTATTTTGAAAGTTACAGATTTTTTCCAAGCTGTAATTACAGGGCAATAACACTCCCAAGTAATTTGACTGAATCATCTGGAAGATTGCTAGATAGTTAGAAAAGCAGACTCATCTGGTCATTAAAAAAAAACCAACTCTCCAAAGTAGCCTTCAGTTTGGGTCACTGGATTTGGAGCCCCGCAATCCAATTAAATATTTGCACATGTAAAGGCCATTAATACATGTACATTATGTGTCTAGAAGCTGTTTAGTAGGGCAAACACATCAGTTTGAAACAACTTATTGTAAGAAATGTAATCGTGCCACAGAGCAAAATTTGTCAGCTAGTTATGAGTAACAAGTGTATTACATATTTTCTAACTGTACATTCCTAGTTTTCAGCCATTTATGTTAATCTCTTCTTTTCAATACCATGCATTCCTTCTGTATTTTTTGTCCAGTTTCCCAAGTGAGATTTCTAACACAGATACAATTCTAAATATGTTATAGACAAATAGCTGTTTTACTAGCACAGGTATTTCCCTTGGTATTGTCTTCTCACTGTCCTTTGATTTGTATTTATAAGGAGCTCAGTTATTAAAATAGATAAGAGAAATCAGCATTCATGTACAATCTAATATTCTGCTTGCTAGGAAGAATGAATGAAACAAGCTCGCCACAGGGACAGTGGGGCCTGCGAATACTCACTAACCAAAACACAGCTGGCAGATCTAATTTTAGGTCCTCTAGCCTTGATGGTGGCCCTTTAATGTATTGAATGGAAAAAAAAGTGCTCAGGCTACAGGAAGCATCATAGAAGTTCAGTTCAAATCTCCAGTATAAATTTAGTCTCAACACGGGGGAGTTTTCCTATCCTCTTCTTGCTTAATTTTTGTGCACGTGGTTTTTTTTAGTGCCTGTGAAATTTGCCAGGTTGACAGCCCTAGAGACAGAAATCTTACCATATGAGCAGTGGCAATGATGACCATTTCCTACAGTGTCCTGCCAGAATGCCTGAGCCTTCACTCATACTGACCCCCTGTATGACTAAAAGCATACAAGTCCCACTGCCCATTCAGAGCCTCACTGTGGAGCCAATGAAAACAATAGGATTTATTTTTATTTGCCATTGAATTTCATGGGAGGAGAATGGAATCCCTCAGGTCTTGGCCTCTCTTTGTTATCATTTTGTATTACCATTGTATTTTTAAAACAGAGCAAAAGAGCGGTAGCTTCTCATGTTGAAGTTTGATAGAGAAATTGTACAAATTAGCATATTCCATTCATAGATGTAGCCATGGTCATAATCATCAATACGTTGTCAGTGGCTTACAGTCTTTTAAAATAAAACTTTATTCAGAATGTGTTTGGGGGTGAATTGTGGGCTCATACCTGTCCTTCTTGTTAACTATAATAATTAAAGGGTAAGGTTTTGATCTTCAGAATGCATGAGTTCTTGACACTATGGTATGGTCTATATTTGGTAGGCACATTAACACCTTGCTAACCTTTTTCCATTTGCAATTAAGTGACTAAACGTTTGCATATTTATTTGAATGCAGACAAAATTGTTCTATATTCGTGTAATTCCTTCCTGCTATAGTTGGAACAATGAAACCTGGTTTTAGTTCTAGTGTATGGTTATTTTCCCCTGCATTAAAAATAATTCTGTAGTGAATATTTAAGGGAATTGACCACAATGTTCATTAGTTTGCTTTTGCAACACTGCACCTGCAACTTAGCATTTCTTAATTTTAAATATTTCATTGCTGTTGCTGCATTATAAAATCTTATTCTCCACTGCATTGTAAAATCTTTTTCTCCTGTGTTCAAATAGCCTAGTGGACATAAATACATTTCTGTAGAATCCTAGTCACTTCAGCTCTTATTAAATTTTAAATACTTTTTAATAGCAGTAACTATACATTGACTTACAGAGAAAGCAAGTCAAAACATTTTTGATTGATCTGAGCATCATATTACACCCAGAAAAGGCATGTGTGTGCACACACAACGCACGCACGCACGCTAAAGATGTCCACAGAAGCTGCTTTCTCTATGAATGTGAATTAGGAAGTTTCTATAATTCAAGAGATAAGAAAATAAGAAGAGCCCTGCTGGATCAGGTCAAAGGCCCATCTAGTCCAGCTTCCTGTATCACACAGTGGCCCCACCAGATGCCTTAGGGAGCACACAAGACAACAAGATACCTGTATCCTGTCGCCACTCCCTTGCACCTAGCACAAAGAAAACCTACTCCTACAACCAGGAGGTTGCTTATCCCCATCATGGCTTGTAAGCTGTGATGGACTTTTCCCTCCATAAATCTGTCAAATCCCCTTTTAAAGGCATCCAGGCCAGGTGCCATCACCACATCCTGTGGCAAGGAGTTCCACAAACCAATTACACGCTGGGTAAAGAAATATTTTCTTTTATCTGTTTTAATCCTCCCTCCACTCAATTTGTGTGGATGTCCCCTAGTTCTAGTGTTCTGTGAGAGGGAAAAGAACTTCTCTCTATCCACTCTCTCCATCCCATACATAATTTTATACGTCTCAATCATGTCCCCCCTCAACCGCCTTTTTTCTAGACTGAAGAGCCCCAAACGCTGTAGCCTTTCCTCATAAGGGAGATGCCCCAGCCCACTAATAATTTTGGTCGCTCTCTTCTGCACTTTTTCCAGTTCCACTACAGGTGGGCCCCCTTATCCGCTGGGGATATGTTCCAGGCCCCTCTGTGGATACTTGAAACCGTGGATAAGAGCGAACACCCCCTCCATGGTTTCCTGAGGGGGCCCCCCACCCTGCCTCCCCTGCAGGCAGGCATGCTTGCCCCCCCCCCAGTTCTTATTTTTCTTTCAGCAAGCTTTGTTTCTTCCTTAAAATAAACAGAGAAGCAGCCTCCATTGCAGGCAAGTAGAACGAGACTGAGTCCTAGAGAGGCTCTGCAAGGTTTCTGTTAACCTTGCAGAGCCTCTCTAGTACTTAGTCTCATTCTACTTGCCTGTAATAAGCAGCCAGAGGCTGCTTCTCCTGTTTCTTTAAGGAAGAAACGAAGCTTACTGAGAAAAAAGTAAAAGCCTGGGGGGGGGGGTTTCCCCACGATCCGTGGATAACTGAAACCGTGGATAGCGAATCAGTGGATATGGAGGCCCACCTGTATATCCTTTTTGAGATGCAGCGACCAGAACTGGACTCAATACTCCAGATGCGGCCTTACCATCGATTTGTACAACGGCATAATAATATTGGCCGTTTTATTCTCAATCCCTTTTTTAATGATTCCAAGCATGGAATTGGCCTTCTTCACAGCCGTTGCACACTGGGTCGACACTTTCATCGACCTGTCCACCAGTACCCCAAGATCTCTCTTTCCTGATCCGTCACAGACAGCTCAGAACCCATTAGCGTGTATGTGAAGTCTTGATTTCTTGCCCCAATGTGCATCACTTTACACTTACTTACATTGAAGCGCATCTGCCATTTTGCTGCCCATTCTCCCAGTTTGGAGAGATCCTTCTGGAGCTCTTCACAATCCCTGCTGGTCTTCACCACCCGGAAATGTTTAGTGTCGTCCGCAAACTTGGCCACCTCGCTGCTTATCCCCAACTCCAGGTCATTTATGAACGTATTGAAAAGCACCGGTCCCAAGACGGATCCTTGGGGCACACCGCTTTTCACCTCTCGCCATTGTGAAAATTGCCCATTGACACCCACTCTCTGTTTCCTAGTTTTCAACCAGTTCCTAATCCATAGGAGGACTTGCCCCCTTATTCCCTGACTATGGAGTTTTTTCAGGAGCCTTTGATGAGGGACCGTGTCAAACGCCTTCTGAAAATCCAGATATATAATATCCACGGGTTCTCCCGCATCCACATGCCTGTTGACTTTTTCATAGCATTCTATATGTGTTGTGTCTCCAGCACACCAGGTCTCCATGGAGAGACTTCACTTAAAACTGCATTTCATTTGTGAATTTGAAGATTCTTCTTCAGGGTCTGAATTGTTTGAGGACTACTGAAAGAAGGGTCTATGTACTGCCAAGCTATCGCTGAGTTTTACCTAAAGTAAAATTTAAAGGGAAATGCTCACCCTTATCGGCAAATCACCCAAAAGAAAAAAAACAGTTCTGACAAGACTTAGTGAAATTTCTCATTGGTGGTTTCACACATTTATATTCCACGACTAACACTAAGTACTAAATACACTTCTGCCTTGATTTAAATTTAAAGCTTCACAAAAATATGTTGCTGGAGTGGGAAGGGAAACTTTTAAGGCTGTGGGATAAGATCTGCATTATGTGTACTATAGTACAGTGCTTCTGAAAGTGTAGTCTGTGGACCAGTGCCGGTTAGTGAGACATTGGCTGCCGATGCGTGGTGAATTTCATGCTGTGCTGAGTGGTATGTGTCCTCCCACCCAGTGCAAACAACTTTCCTCTTTATCATGCCCATTAAGCACACCAAACTTCTTCAAAGTTTTCAACTCTGTTGAACTTTCCCTCCCAGCCGACAGAGGGGAAAGAAGTGCAGTGATTGGCTGGTGCCTGGAGGCCTCTGGGGTCTGATTGGCTTGGAGCTTCATCTCCTCAGCACTAGAGCCACGCCCACTTCCTCCATCCATCACCACTTACAAGATTGACACTCTGATCTGGCCTAAGATGCGGCAAACAACCTATAGGGCCGGCTGCTGCATCTTAGGATGAGGGCCGCACCGGTGCAGTCGGGGCTCACCTTGGGGAAGGGGACGTTTGTCCACTTCCCCCAGTGTAAGCCCCGGAGGCCCCAATGGGCCTCTTCGGATGCACGCCAGCTCTGGAGCTGGTGCACGTCCGGGTAGGCTGTATAAGGCTGGCCCGGCCTGGGAAGGGGCATTGGATATTGGCGCAACCCAGTGCCGATATCCCTGCCCCCTCCCAAGCCGGGTTGGCCAATGGCCCCCTTCCTTGCCACCCCTGCTTGCCCTCCCCATCCCCTCCCGCCGCTCAGCACAGCACTCACCTGCTTCTGGTGGTGTGGAATCTCCGGCAGCCATGTGAGCGGTGTCTGCCTCCGCGCCGGCACCACTTACACTAGAGGTTGCTCCACCGACCTCTCCACCGCTCTACTCGCTCCACCGGCCTATGTTTGCACAGGATTGCGCTGTCAAACCACTAACAATGAGAAAGTGAACAAGCAGCTACTCTGTATGGAGGAGGTGAGGGCTGAGTGGCAGCAACTGCAGTTTATTGTTTTTGCATTAATGTTTCCAAAGAATTTGTAACATAAAAGAGCCTCCTTTCTCACGTGTAGATTCAATTTCTATCTGAGCAAGGCTTTTCTTGTGAATGAGTGTGCCACAACTTGATAATCTTTGCAGATGCCCAAGAGTATGCAAATATGATGATATGGCACAAATACAGTATCAGTCCTAACATACACATAGGAAAAAAATTGCTAGTCCATCGCATCAGATTGTTTGAGAAGCACTGCTCTAGTGAACTTTTGACTTCTGCAATCTCCTCTGTTTCCCAAAATCAAACATGGTCAATGTAGTGGACGCCATAAGGCTATTGTTGGCAAGAGCTACATCAGTGTGGGATTATCTCACACCACATTGCAACAATTGCCATTCCTTATTTATGTGTTGCTTCTTGGCTTTGTTGGCAAGTTGAAATATAATTATAATTATACACCCCCTCCCAACCCCCCCTTCTAATTTGCCGTATTAAAGCTGGTATGTTGCAAATGCTGATGAAGGTATTCTCTAAGATTTTAAAGAAACTAATCACAATTTTGGTTACCGTATTTTACGCTCCATAGGACGCATCGGTCCATAGGACGCTTGCATCCTATGGAACATAAAATAGAGAAAAAAAGGTTTTTACTTACCTGGGCTTGGGGGCGCTTCAGGGAGGCCTGTGGGGGCTTCGGGGAGGCCTGTGCAAGCCTCTGCAGGCCTCCCCGATGTTCAGTTCGGCCGAAAACAGCGATTTTCGGCCATTTCCGGAAATGGCCGAAAATCGCTGTTTTCGGCCGAACTGAACATCGGGGAGGCCTGCAGAGGCTCGCGCAGGCCTCCCCGAAGTCCCCACAGGCCTCCCCGAAGTGCCCCCAAGCCCAGGCTTCGCACCATAGGACGCACGCTTCCCCCCCTATGTTTTTTTGGGGGAAGTGCGTCTTATAGTGCGAAAAATATGGTATGTCTCTAATGTAGTGTCACACCAAAGTTATGCCAGAAGTTGGGGGGGGGAGGAAATTGCTTAATGGTCAGTAAAATCAATGGTTGGTTGGATTTCCCTGTGGATTTTAAATATAGAGAGAGTCTTCCACCATAAACATAAGCAATTGAATGTTGTTCTTTAGGTGAAAATCATTAGGAATCCTCTGATTCCTTTGACTTTAGTCCTCCAAGTAATATTGTTACAAAGTACAGTAAATGAAGTTTGTTTTTTTGTTTTTTTAGTCATGTAGCTGATTGTACTCAGTTTGTTGGAATACAGTGTAGCCTAGAAGCAAAGATCCTGGAATAGCTTACAGATTTGATATCTGTTTGGTTCCTGTGTTGTTTAGTGATTTGTCATCAGGATTCTGTTCCGGGAGAGCCTGGAAGCAGACCTCAGGCTCCAGCACTCCCTCCTGCACCCCTGCTCTCTTCACTGTAGGGAGAACAGGTCACAGGAACCAGAGAAATCCAGTGTTGAGATACATACAGCATTTCCTTTGCTTACTCCACTTTTTTTCCCCAGGGCTAGGAGTGGGGCAGGTAGCACACAAGCTCAATGATTGTACAATATGAAGCTGCCTTATTGTCAGTCATATTATGGGTCCATCTTGTATTGTCTACTGACTTGCAATGGGATTCCAAGGTTTCAGATAGGGTCTTTCGCACCCATGCCTGGAGATGTTAGAGATTCAACCTGGAATCTGCAGCACGCAAAACAAGTGCCCTACCACTGAGCTACAGCCTTTTTCCTTTGCCCTTCTATGGACAGCATCTCACCTGAACTATGTGTGGGTGTGATAACAATGCAGGGAAAATGCAGAACGTTGCTGGCTTAATAAGTGGACTCACAAGGAAGAATAACATTCAGGTTCCCAATGTTAGTTTTCCAAACTTCCCTTGACTAGTCAGGGCTGGCTCAAGGCTTCTGCTTTCTTAGGTGAATTACAATTGGGACAGGGAGCCATTTAATCATTTGATTTTGTCTGTAAACCGCTTTGTGAACTTTTTGTTGAAAAGTGGTATATAAATACTGTTAATAATGTCCCCTTTCCCCCTGCACAAACAGTCTATTTTGTATCTCTCCAAAAGTGCAGAAAGTGGATCTCTTCCGAATACACTTACATTGCTGAGGGCGCAATCCTATCCTACTTACACCACCGGTGTAACCAGTGGCGCAGCGACAACGGGAGGTCCCAGAATGGAAAGGGGATTCAAATCCCCTCCAAAAGGGGAATTCAAAGGGGATTTGAATCCCCTTTCCGTTCTGGGGCCTTGCATTTTTGCTGTGCTGCTGGTTACAATGGTGGCGTAAGTAGGATAGGATTGCGCCCTGAATCAGGTAGCCCTGAAATTTTTTGTAACCTGAGTTGTCTCCATGTTTGCCTCTGTTGTGGAGCTGACTCTGATTCTGTTTCAGAAAGGAGTATTGCGTAAGTATCGAAATGTACTGTTGGTGGCCAGCTTTCTGCCCACTTGGTATAGCCAGCATAGCATGCGTATCCCAGCTGTACAGGACCTAACTGACCTAACTTTGCTCCTTCCTGCTTCTCGTTCCCTGACTGCCATCCCTTCTGGTTTCCCCTTGTTCAAATCTAATTGTAGTTGTTCTATGGGGAAATGTATTGTCTGTGACCTTTTAGTGAAGGTGGAAGCAATGTGCCTACAAGAGGATGTACACATGGAGCTGTCTCCTGTGTTAAGGTGAAGGTAGAATATTTTTTTAAGAGCTCCATATGTACATTGCAGTAGCACTTGCAAGCCTTGGATCAGCACAATTACTTGAAAATAATTTCTCTAGATTTCCGTGGAAGTTTCAAAAGTAATGAATTTACAACTGAGGTGTAATGAGTTCTGCAAGTACTGTCTGGTGTAGAATTTTTGCTTAGGAAATATTGCATGTTAGCCGGAAAATAAGGGTCAGATATTTTTTCTCAGTTACAGCACTTTAAATCTGTAACGACATGGTTGAAACCAATTGATTTATGCCAGATTTATAGCAATGTAAATGAGATTTGGGATCCAGCCGAACTTCCAAGTCTGATCTTGGTAGAAATATTTTTTGGTGGTTAATATATTGCAGTAGAAATTGTTGGTGATGAGTGTGCTTTCATGTAAGGAATACTTCTGAGATCATGCCAAAGTTAGTGAGACTTTGGCAGCAGTGTACTAGCAGCAAATCATCCAGTCACACAACATAAAGCTGCCTAGGGCAGTTTCAGCATGTGTGCCCAACTTTCTAAAAATATTTCCAAGCCTTTAATTCTAGAGTCAGTGTTATTTTCTCTCTCTGGGTTGATCTCAATCTTGTTCTCCACTTTCTACATAGCCAGACTATTTCCTAATCTCATGCTTTCAGTTGAACCTGACAATGTTGCCCTTATGTTGTGAAAACTCTGAGTAGATGTACAGTTTTTTTCCCTTAGACAAGACAAGACGAGCCACATTCCATCACTTTTCTGCCCCAGTTACAGAAAAATCTAGCTTGTGCGGAGTATCTAGTCCCCTATGTATTTGTATTGAAAGTAATGATGCGTATTGCTTAGGCAGTTAAAGAAGCATTGATTTTTGACCCCTAACTAGAATTCTTACCTTTACTTTCTTCCCCCTTTTACATAAACTGTGCATATAGTGTTCCCCTTGGGAAGGACTTAAAAGCATTCTGTTTTATGATGGCTAAATTCTTTCTTATTGCTTTGGAGATGAATAAATGAAAGTCTGCTATTGCTGGAACAAGCAACTAAACTTTTTTTCCTTCTGGGCACCAGTTCTTCATACTTCATGTAGGAAACTACTTCTGAAACACTACCATGTTTACTACCTGACATACCCAGATTGTGCATAATTGAGCAAGTGTTACTTTTTAAGAATATTATGTAAAATGTACTGTAATGGGGTTTTACATAAAGTATGTTTTAACATAAGACACAGTTGTAAAGACATCCATTCTGAAAAGAGCGAGATGGATCCTCTGTCTTAGGGAACTGTGGATGGCCAAGTAAGGCCAGCTTCTCCCAAACATCTTTCACCATCCATTGTGTCTCTTCCTTAGAGCTTTGTAATAAACCTTGTTGGATATTACTTTGTGACCTGGTTCAGATGCAACAGGAAACCATGGTTTCTGCTATGTGAATGAGCCCTGGAAAGTTTGTGCATTCCATGCTTCCCCTTCCACTTTCCTCTCCCTTTGCATCCTAAAGGGCAAGATCAAAATGTTCCGTTTTTGATTTCACACTAACCACAGCTCCATGTGTTGTCTGAACTCAGGGAACTGTGGTTTGTTCACAAGCTTGCATTTGTAACCAGAGTTTGATGTGCATTTGTTTGTCAAACTTAAAGTAGAAGTTTTCAGTTTCCTCCTTTGGCACATGAAGGAGGGAGAGGGCATGAGCCTGGGACTCTCCAGGGCTCATTCATTCTCATTCACTGAAAAACAATGGTTTTCTCTTTCATCTGAACCAAGCCTCTATGTTTTGAATTGCCTGTGTCAAATCTATACTGTACTGTATCTTTGGTATCCACCACTATTCAGTCAGTGTTGCTCTGGAAGCCCACGAAAAGGCTTTGTTGCCCAACTGGAAATAGTTGTGTAGGTCATTTGGTCTTCAGCAGGTGAACTGTGACCCACAGACATGTCTTGGGCAGGGAGAAAACAAGAGAGAAGAGAGGAAAAAGAATTTGTGGCTGCATATAGTAAAGATAAAAGTAATACATAAGATGACAGTTTAAAAGTGAGCCCATTGTTGCAGGTTTATGGTTAAAAAAGTAAGTTCTGGGTTAGTAAAGGTTGAAAGCCAGTGTGCTATGGCTATTGCTGTTTACTGAAAATGCAGACATATTTTCCTAAGCAAACTGTGAACAAACTACGGGATACAAAGTGTGTTAGTTATCACTTTTGAACCATGGACTTTGTTCGACAGGCTTCTGACCCCAGAAACTATCCTGACTTGGTGAAGCCAGAAAGCCTTTTTGCTTGGCAGCTGCTCTTATACAGTAGTCATTCTTCTGAGTGCATACACATCCACCCACTAAATATATTTCCAGTTCAACTCCAGTCTCTTGACCGAGTGGCAGGCTACCTTGACTACCTTTTCTTCGGACATTTCACATCAGTCCTCCCTGAACTTTGCACCTGTGTCCAGTCCCACCTGTTCAGGTTCATCTTTTTTTCCTATGCATGCTTCCTCGTCTTTTCTTGATTTATCTCTGGATTTTTTTTTTCCAGTGTTTGGTTGGCCCCTGACTGCATTCTCACTTTAATGTTCTGAATGGTTTCCATAGCTGTATAATCATAAGTGTAAGAGTAATCTCAGTAGCTTATTTAGGTTTTTGTCCTTAGAGGACTTATTCTACTTGTTTCCACGGAGCATTTATCACCCGCTTATTATTAGGTTATTATGACAACTTCTATGCATTTTTTCTGATTTTTTTTAAATCAGAAAACTTCAGGTGGTAGTACATTTTAAGTATTTTATACTAAGATCTAAATTGGTGTGTGGCAGCTATATATACTATAGCTAGTAGAATATGGCCATGCAGGTTTTTATGGTCTAGTTACGTATATCTTTGCTTTTCAGTCACTAGCCAGGGACAAACAAATCAGCTTAGAAAATGTGTATTTGGGCTGTGATTTTATCATTGTTATCTTTTAGAAAGTATGCTTTCCCTCTTTACCTCTTCTCAGTTTCACCTGCCCTTTAGCAAATAAATATGCTAAATGTTTCTGTTTATTCACTGTGCTTTAGCTACTTACCTGTCTATGGACATATTGCATTAGAAGTGGGTTTTTTTTAAGTACTAATTAATTTAAACTGCACACACTGTAGTCTGTAACACATTTTCTGTTATATGCTCTTATGTGTTACAGGTTCCTCCCACAGCAACCTTACCATAAAGCTTTAATTGCTTTCCTCTAAGCCTCACCTCATGTTTGATTTATCTGATTTATTTGTATAAAGATTCTCTGGTTTACACTGTGTACACAAGTCGTTAAATAGGTGTTGATGTTTATCTCTCAGCTGAACTTGCCAGTTGGTTTCACCACACATCCCCTTTCTGAATTTATGACATAGGCAATAAAGACAAGGGGTCAGAAGACCTGTTGTCTCTGCTGAACCACTTTCTCAGTCTGTGTTGAACAAATCAACATGGACATTGTACTGACATACAAGAAATTGTGATGTCCATGTTAATAATAACAAAAAATAATGTTGACATAATTAAGCAGTTTATGCCCTGCCTTATATAAAAAAATAAAGCAAAATAAAATCCAATAAAAATAAGCACAGTAAAAACAAAAAAATAATTCAAAACATAACAAAAACTCAAATTCAAAGAGGAGAAACCAAAACACAATTAGAGGGAGGAGGCTTGCCTAAATAAAAAAGTCTACAGTCTCTGACGATGTTCATCTGACAATGTTCATAGCCCATGAACGAAATGTAATGCAGTTTTAAAAATTGTTTTTATTGTATTTGAAACCAGACTTTTAATGTATTTTTATTTGTACACTGTTGCATTTTAAACAAGACTTATAAGTCGTTTTAAGTAATACATTTTTTAGCTTGTGTCATTTATATGACCTGAATCCCGTGGAAGATGATTCTCTCATGTTACATTGTTGCCAGTCATAAAAGTTTTCGCTCAATTCTACAGTCTCTGTCAGGAGTACAGCAGGGAGGGGGGCATTCTTAGTTCTATTTAATGATTCTATTTATGATTAATGATTACATGTAATGATTAAAGTCATTCAGGGCACAATCCTCCGTAACGTTAGAATGGCGGAGTGCGCGCTCTGCCGTTCTAACGTGTTGCGAACAAGCCGTAAAGCACGTTCGTGACTACTCCAGAGTAAGGGAGGCCGGCGCAAGGCTGACCTCCCTCACTCCATCGCCGGACCAGGACGTGGCTGCCGGCGGAAGAAAAGAGCTCCTGCTGGCGGCCGCGTGGGCGGTTCAGCGGGCAAGGGCGGGGGGCCATTGACTTCGCTGGCCTGGGAGGGGGCTGGGAATGGCCTCGGCAATTCCCAGCCATTTTTGCCAGCTTTTAGCTGGCAGAAATCCGAGGAGGCCTATTGGGCCAGTCCCAGTTTACACCCGGGGAAGGGGACGAGCATCCCCTTCCCCAAGTAGACCTCTGGCCCGCCATCGGGCGGGTAGCCTGAGTGCAGGATCTGGCAGACGGCCCTGGGTCACTTGCCGGATCCTTACACAGGATTGTGCTGCCCATGGAACTTTTTTTCCTTTTGCTCGCTTTTAAAAATAAGATAATTTTAAAGGATGGACTTGATGATTTGAAATATCTATAGCAGCATAGCTGTTAGCGTTGACAGTAAATTCAGTTGCCAGATACAAACCTCTCAATTTGAAACGTTACTGTAACTATCTAAAGCTGCAATGCCAGCCACACTCAGTGCAATTCTATACATGTATACTCAGAGTAACGGTGCAATCCTGTGTAAGCTGCGGCGGCCGACCTAAAGGGCTGGTCGCCGCATCCTATCCCGCTTCTGGGTTGCCCCAGGGCAGCCTGGGAGCACCTCGAAAGAAGTCGAAATGAATCCCCTTTCCTCAGTGCAAGTCAGCTGGGTTCGTATGGGTCTCCTAGGATGTACAGCAGCTATGAAGCTGACGTACATCTGAGGTGGAGGAGTAAGGCCGGCCAGGCCTGGGAACAGGCTGAGGATATCGGCGGAAAATGCCGCCGATATCCCCACTCTCCCCCGGGCTGGGCCGGCCAATGGCCACTCCTTCTGGCTGCCCCGTTCCAACCTTCCTCTGCCCCTGCACCTACCGGCGCCGGCGGCCCTTACTCTAGAGTTGTTTACTTACTCTAAGTAATCTTAGAGAGTATCACTCTGTAAATGTCTCAGGTAAGCGTGTATAGGATTGCAGCCTATCTCACTTTTGAGTAAACACATAGGGTTATGCTCCTCATTTTCTTCTATCATATTTGATAAGTGGAGACAACGGGAGAAACCTCTAGGTTTCTCATAGCTACCTGAGGAAACCACTGTAAAAGTCAGATTATTCATAATTTATAAAGTGCAAGTTACTGTAGTAGTGTAGTGTATACATTCGTCAACAAGGCAGGCCTATTAAAAGGTGTATTTTTGTAATTTCTGTCCTTGGCACCAGGACAGAGCAACAACTCTACAACCGTCTAAGGCTGTAATCCTATGCAATCTGATTTGGGAGTAAGTTCTATTAAACACAATTGGACTTTCTGAGCAAACTGCATGTTTAGGAAATTCTGCAACCTTTTACAATGCAGGTTCATCTAGTTTTTGATCCAGGTCTACTTCTCTAGTATTGGTAGCTAATTTCACAAAAGGTTCAGTGATCTTTCTTTGTGATACCATATTAGAAGTATATGGACTTGTATCACCTACATGTGATCTAGACTATAATGAGTAGCAGCTTACAACTAACGAAGTCAAAGGAGAGTCTGGTTTAGCAGGTCATTTCATGTAGCCAAGAATAATTTTGGTTGCACTCCTATGCATACTTACTTCATATCCCATTGAACTCAGTGTGATTTACTTCTGAATAGACATGTATAAAACTGGGCTGCACGGTTGAATTTTCTAAGTACGGTAGGGGATTTAGGTGATATACAGCCAAATCCTGTGTAAGGATCCGGCGGCGGATCCTTACACAAGATTTGGATGTCCGGACCGCCATGCATGTCCCCTTCCCAAATGTCCTAGGGAAGGGGACATTTCCCACTGAGTACTGATTACAAAGTGACCGTAGAAGGAGAGCTGAATTAATTTACTTCTTGTACATGAGTTTTGTTAGAAGCTCCACTCATGTTTCCAGTAAGCACTCCATAAGCCCAAGTCAGCCTGTAAGCAATTTTTTTTTTATTTACTAGAAATCCATGGAAGCCAGTAGTGATGGTGGTAAATTACTGGTAATGCTTGATTCACTGCATTGCTTAAGGCTTCACAGCTACCATGCAGTAGGTTTTCAAGCAGCCTGAAACCTTCCTTCATTAGCTGAAATGGGAATATATTGGAAGTGTTTCTTCTGTTTGTTCTTTGTGTATTGTCACAGTTATATAGCTGTGAACTAAGGACAGTTTGCTTCACACAGCAGTCATATTGATTCTACAGAGCCTGTTTCTTTGCCATTTGTTACTGTTACTAAGCTTCATTCCTTTTTTAAAATGCAGTTCCTGTTGCCTTCTAGGCAAGGCAAGGGCAAGTAATTTCACTCAAGGTTCAAAATATTAAATTTTAGGATCAGAGAAAATGTGTCTTCTTATATAGATTTATTCTATTTTTAAACAAATTATTTTAAAGCGTATCAAAGTTTTCTTAAAACTTCACAAGTTTATAATACTTCAGATACTGCCATCTTGTATTCCTGAAAGCTCATTCTTGAGTCTATAGTACTGTACTTTGAGGTATAGTTTGAAGATGCAAAATCCACACTTTTTATTTTTCAACATAAATATTTTATCATGGACAATATCCTCCATGGTTTTGGAGTCTTATACAACACATGAACTTGTTTTTGGATTAATCAAGGCTACCTGACAGGAAGCTGCATGCTTTAAAGCTACAATCCTTAAACCTGTGTGTAAAAACATTCTACTGAAACCAGTGTAACTTGTACATCTATAATTGTGTGCAGCTTTTCAGTTTAATAGACCAATCCAAATATTCCTATTCAGAAGTAATTCCCTACTTATAGGATTTTTCATGGTGAATGTATTTAGGATTGCAACTTAGAAGTCCTGACATCTTAAGCATACTGTATTTACTTGAAAGTAAGTCCCACTGAAATTGGGGGCTTACTTTTGAATAAACACAGTTAGGATTGCACTGCAATCACTACAAGACTGCAACCCTATCCATAGTTTTTAGAAAGTAAATCCTTTTGAGCTCAGTGGAATTTATACACCCAAGTAAGCAAACATGTTTAGGATCAGACTGTCAGGAGGAGGTGTAATGGTTTTTTACATTACATCTCAGCTGGAAGGATGCAGCAAAGAGGTCTTTATCAAAATGTGAGATTTTGATAAATTTACTTAGAACAATTTAAGGTGGTTCAGTGTTGGTCCAGCTAGTTCCTGCAGTACTTTTCTGTGGCTGAGTACTTCTCTCAGATAAGGAAGGCAGTGATGTGGCTTTTCTGGAAAATGTTATATTGGATTTTTTTCTAATTCCTTCAATTGGGATCTGATTTAAAGTTTTTGACTGATAAATGCAACTGAAGAAGTCAATGTTAATTTTACATATGATAAAAATAAAGTATTTGAATTAAAATATTTGAGTTGCGGGGGGCATATTTATGCATACTTGAAGAAGCATAATTCAAAAAAGCATATTTAAGCTGCAATCCTATACACACTTACCTGGAAGTAAGTTCCATTAAACTCAATGGGGTAGATGTAAACTCAACTTCTGAGTAGATGTGCATAAGATTGCTCAGTAGGACTTCGTTCTCAGCAGATATGCATAGATTGCACTGCAAAATATGGTTTTATTGTTATGGTCAAACACATTCAACAATTTCCAACATTTGGAAATTATTTTTATTAGAATACTTGTAAATATTAAGGCATGACAACAGCATTCCTTACATTCATTAAATTGTCGGGGGGGGGGGGGAAGACCCTGAAAAAAGTTAATGTCTTTATTTTAGCACACCTAAAAAGTTGTGCAATTATGTTTATTATATGTATGCATACTTACTAGGGAAAGTCATCTGAAAAAGAAGAACCACTTTGAAAGTGCCTAACTTGGCTGGTTTTATATACATGCATTGTATTACTAATTAACAGACCGATCCTAACTAAATTCTCTTACGGTGATACAGCAGTGCAGGTGTGGGCCATACTACATCCCGGGGGGGAATTTCGGCTGCTGGAGGTATCCTCGGGGTAAAGGGACATTTGTCTCCTTGCTCCAGGGTAAGCCCCAGCAACTGCAATGGGTCAACTCAGACCTGCACCAGTGATATCGCTGGCGCAAGTATTTATTATTTTATTATTTATTTTATTTAAAGAATTTGTAGCCCGCCTTTCTCCCGAAGGCACTCAAGGCGGCTTACAACATATTAAAATACATATAAACAACTTTAAAACAATTAAACAAACACATTAAATAATTAAAAACACTTGAGATTAAAAACAACCCCAATGGGTCACCAGCATTTACATATATAACCATTTGTTAAAAAGTTAAAAAGTCAGCCCACCATGTCAGACATTAAAAGCAGTCCTGAATAAAAATGTCTTAAGGCCCCGCCGAAAAGCCTCTAAAGAGGGAGTCGTTCTTAATTCCAAGGGGAGGGAATTCCACAATTGGGGCGCCACCGCCGAGAAGGCCCTACTCCGCGCCGCCATCCCCCTCACTTCCGCCAATGGCGGCACGGTCAACAGGGCCCCCCCCTGATGACCTCAGAGTACGGGTCAGATTATAAGGAAGGAGGCGGTCCCTCAAATACCCTGGACCCGAGCCGTTAAGGGCTTTAAAAGTCAAAACTAGCACTTTGAATTGTGCCCGGAAACGAACCGGTAGCCAGTGTAGCCGCCGAAGCAACGGTCCGACTGAATCGAACCGACAAGCCCCGGCAACCACCCGGGCCGCCGCATTCTGCACTAGTTGCAGTTTCCGAACAGTCTTCAAAGGCAGCCCCACGTAGAGCGCATTACAGTAATCTAGTCTAGATGTCACTAGGGCATGGGTCACTGTGGCCAGGTCTGCACGATCCAGGTACGGTCGCAGCTGGCGCACCAGCCGAAGCTGGGCAAAAGCCCCCCTGGCCACAGCCGCTACCTGGGAATCCAGGAGCAGCTGCGCATCCAGGAGAACCCCCAAGCTGCGGACCTGCTCCTTCAGAGGGAGTACAACCCCATTCAGAGCAGGACGATGATCCAGTACCTGAGTCGTGGACTTCTGGACCAGAAGAACCTCTGTCTTAGCAGGATTTAATTTCAGCTTGTTCGCCCCCATCCAGCTCCCAATACTCCCAAGTATGCATTGATCCATGTTGGTGGATCAGGCCTGGAAAGGGGGATAGGATATGGCACATGGATAGGATATGGGGGATAGGATATGGCTGCCAATCCTGCCCCTCCCCAGCCAGATCTGCTTACTCCCACCTCATAGCTGTCCTCACCCTGCTCGCCCCCCCCCCACTCTGTTCTGCCCCCAGGGCACGTTTACCTGCTCTGGTGGGTGTCTGCAACTGCTGGCACCAGCGGAAAGGCTCTGGCCTTCCTGCCGGCGTGGCAAGGCCCTGCGCTGTCACAAAGCACTTTACAGAGCTTTTGTGACAGCGCATGCCGGTGGAACTCATGTACAGCCCGTGCAATCCGTCAGTTGGATTGGACTATAGGTTTATGAAATAATGCATGTATAGACATTGAAAAAATATTGTAGTAAAAAATATTCCATCTCACGTCACTGTGAGGTCTTTATCAAAATGTGAGATTTACTTAGAACAATTTAAGGTGGTTCAGTGTTGGTCCAGCTAGTTCCTGCAGTACTTTTCTGTGGCTGAGTACTTCTCTCAGATAAGGAAGGCAGTGATGTGGCTTTTCTGGAAAATGTTATATTGGAAATCTTAAAGTCCATTTGCATGTTTCCACTATAATCCTTACACACACACCCCTTTTTCTTAGAAATGTGACCATTCTGTTTATTTAGTAGTTTTAGCACCATGTTATTAGCAACAATGTATAAGTCTCTCAGATGCCTTCCAGATGCAACTGGAACTATGTGTTTCACTCCTGAAATTTAATTTCTCTCTTTGCTCTTTGGATGGTTACCTCCTGATGCAGGCTGTGTGACTCCTACCTTCTTCAGTTTTCTCCTCTTCCATGGGAATTTGTGAGAGATTAACGGCACAATTCTGTCTAAACATGTGCCGGCAGAGTGACAACTCTACCGGCGCTGGGTGTCGTAAACGTGCCATAAGGCACATTTTATGACACCCGGTGAGTAGGCCCCGCCAACGCCAAGGCTGGCGCCGGCCTACCTACCCCACATCTAGTCCGTCTGCTGTGCTGAGCAGGAAAGTCCCTTCCAGTTGGCAGAGGAAGGGGGCAAGGCAGATCCAGATGGGATTGACCAGCCAGACCAGGGGTGGGGGAGGGATAATCTGCGGCATGCTCCGCCGAATCCTATCCCCTGTCCCGGGACTGGCCAACCTTACAACAGCTCCTTGGATTTGCGCTGGCCATTTTGCCGCCACACATCCGAGGAGGTCGATAAGGGCTTCTGGAGCTCTCCCTGGGGGAAAGGGACAAATGTCTATTTCTCCTGAGGTGTGCTCCACTGGCACTGGTCCGATCCTGTCTAGGATCCGGCACAGTGTGTTTTTGTATGCTGCAGTGGCCCTAGACAGGATTGGACTGCCCAGCAGTAGTCCTGTACATACTTACAAGAGAGTAAATCCCATGGAAACCATACTTTTTAATAAGCATGTACAGAATCATGTTGTATGTCTGTTGTTTGGGTCAAACCATCCACCTTTAGAAGAAAAATCAAGCACTCTAAAGCTAATCACGTTGTTAATATAACTTATAGTTTGGTGCTAAATCTATACAGAACTAAATTTACAATTGTTTTTAAAATGAAGCATAAGCCTTAGCATGTCTTCCGAACACTCCTGGTTTAGTTTTCAATATGAGAAATTTTAGTCTATTTTCTGTTGTCAAAATATGTCTGTACAGGGAATTAAAAAAAATTAAAATCCCAGCACAATGTACATGTTTTTGTAAGACTGTTGCTAAGTTGGCGTTTACTGTTGCCATATTGTTATACCTCTACCTACATACTTATGAATCTTTGCACACACTGTTTTTAGTGAGCAAGTATGCCTGTGATGGCTATCTGGGCCTATCTGAAGTCACTGCTAATTTAATCTTTCAGAATTTTTTTCCCTTTAGTATGAATTTACATTTTTCTCTGTTTACATTGGTTTGAACTCTTGCTAGAACTTCTTGTAGCCATTCATCATGCCCTTCCATAATACTCCCCAATGAGGGTGCGGTCTGTATATTATCTTAGTGCCAGCAATTACGTCAAATATATGTTACATTGTTCTCTGATACACCACAGGTACAGATTTGATCCCAAATGGCCGTTTGCAGAAACAGCAGCAGCATCCATATGGCACATTGCATATGCATAACCATGAGCTCTTTTTATCTAATGATATTTGACAAAATCCTTCTGTGCCACCGAAAACTGAGAAATATTTTCCCCGTCATTCCCCCCCCCCCCAGATGCCCTTTCTGGTAGTGGGAAGCACTCCTTCTTTATGTATTTGTTAAGCTCCTTTGGATTCAGACACAACCATAGTGATCCTAAAAGCATCACTGATGAATGAACCCATTCTATCAGGGTTTTTTCCCCCAATTCTACAAGTCTTCAGACATTCGATTTATTCTCCTAGTCTTTTCCTAAGTGCCCACACTTGGACTATGCACTACTAGCTTTTTTGGCTTAATCGATGCAGTTTCATATTCTGTATCCTGCCTATACCTTCAAAGATATCCAGTTTGGAGATCTTCCGTTTGGCTTACCAGGTGCGGTCTAGCTCTAGGGTGTGGCAAATTTTCAACCCCAACCCTAGCTCATCATTCCCCTCATATTATCACAACTGAAATTCCCTCATTTTGACCTTGAAATGAGTTCTCCAACTTGCAGACCAGTCTGTTTGGAATTATTTCTTATTGTTCCTTTAATTTTTATTTTCAGTTTTGTGAGTTTTTGAACTATGTGATCAGAAAACACATTTACCTGTGTGTCAGTATCTAAATGATGCTGCAGAACAGTTCAGTTTCTTTCATTCCTCTGGACCCTGGTCTGTTCGCATCAGGATGTTGATGTGAAAATCCTTCTGTGCGCTGGCACTTGCTTCTCTTATTTATTTTATTTATAGAATTTATACCCCGCCTTTCTCCCACAAGGGCAACCAAGGCGGCTTACAATAAAAACATTAAAATACATATACTGGTATATATTTAAAATCAAGAATTAAAACAATTAAAGCAAACAGCCCCTACTCTACAGCTAGTAGCATACTTTCACAAGGGGACTGTATTTGTTGCATATTTTACAATACTTCTTCATTGCTGGGCACTTTTTGTGTCTGCAGCCACCTCTACAGAGCATGAATATCTATAAGCTGAATTCTGCTCTGTTTGGCTATGACATGTTTATATGTTGCATTCTGCTATATCCCATTTCTTTGTTCACCTGCATTTCCCTTATCCTGGAACTGTCACCTTGTATAAACCAGCTTGAACTGTAGCTGGGTCTCTGGAACTTCATCATCTCTTATTATATCAATTGAAGCATTGATTCCTAAACACCCTCTACCCCACCTTGTATTGTAGCTGCTGCAAGCAACAGTCTATGCCAGGCTAACTGTCTTTTCTAGCATGAGTTCAGTCTTCTAGGGCAGGGGTTCTCAACCCCTTCCTGGCTGAGTGCCACCTCCAGCGTCACTCTCCTGCTGTGTACCACCAGAAGTGACTGGTGATGACATAATCACCAGTTACTTCCGGGTTTTCAGGTCTTTGGAGGCCAGAAAATGCAGGTAGGAGGCTCTGGGCAGGTGGGAGGGCCCTTCTCAATGTTCCTGAGAGGCTCAGCCAAAGGCAGGAGCCTCTCAGGAGCGAAAACGTGTCACCGAAAGCACTGCATCAGATACTCGGGCGTTCCGAGTATCACCAGCAGGCAGCCAAAGTACCACTGGTGGTACTAGTACCACTGGTTGAGAACCCCTGTTCTAGGGTCCTTCTTTAAATTCTGCAGCTTCTTAACTCCTAGATGATCTCTAACTAATGATTTGGGCTTTAACGTTATGCTATGGCAGCATGGCTGTCCATTCGAATGTGGTTTAGGCTGAACTCCTATGAAGTGGCACGTGAACCTTTAACGTTTTATTTATTATTACATTTTTTTAAAAAAAAATTCCACTCTTCTTTCAAGGAGCTCCGGCAGCGTGCTGTGCAGGCTTCTTCTATATTTCACCCTCCAACAACCATTAGAGTTAGCGATAGCTCTAAGGAGGTCCTGTGGTGAGTTTCTTTGCTGAAGGAGGATTTGAACCTGGGTGTCCTAGTCTAGTACACCACACTGGCTCCTCTTATATAAAGTGCAGAAGC
Source organism: Plestiodon gilberti rubricaudatus (assembly GCA_026170595.1). Lineage (NCBI taxonomy): Eukaryota > Metazoa > Chordata > Lepidosauria > Squamata > Scincidae > Plestiodon > Plestiodon gilberti. The sequence goes on from JANXHW010000001.1 coordinate 267,509,444, forward strand.
ACACTTCTGCCTTGTGGATTCAGCACATGTCCTCTTGAAGCCATTTCTCCCCAGCCATTTTTCTTTTGGTTGACATTACTCCCAGTCATGGAGCCACTGGGAACATGATGACTGTGAAGGACAATTGAGGGCAGGGGATGAGTTTATCCCTTACAGTAGAGGCATTTTTCATTAATGTGTATATGACCTCCCAATTCACCTCAGACACAGAGCTATTACTGCCCCACCATACATAACTTGTGAAGTGCTCTCAATATACCTCTTCTAGTGTGCAGTTTGTTAAAGCAATAGCACATTTTGTAACTGATAATAAATGCTGGCAAACATTTAATGTACCAAAAAAAAAATTAAAAGGAAGATGCCCAAAATGCTAGCTAATTCTGTTGCATTTATACCCATCTGGAGATTTTTTTAAAGCACAATTGTACAAACTCAACATGATGAAGGTAAGACATTTGGAGTCTGGCTCAGCTCACATTTATTATCAGGTATAGCACCATTGACTTGATTGAGGCTTTAAAAAGTACTGGATGATATGTCTGGCAGAAAGTATTTACAGGATTGGGTCCTTGGATTGTACACACAGGCCTTTGAAAGACCAGCTTTTACTGCTCATATGTTTGGCAGGCAAATTTGATGATAATTTCTGTTCTAGAACCTTACACCATCTCAGTGAATATAAATTGATGGTGTAAAGCAAATGGGCAACTGGCAGGAAGCCAAATGTAGATTGGAGAGAAGACAGCTTATTGTTGAGGGGGCAGCCTGGTGTTCTACAGCATAGTTTTGTGGGGTTTTTTTTAATTCACAACAACTCTGCAGCGCTGCTGAGTTCAAGTGTGGCCTTTGAAGTGTTTGAAATAATAATAACAGTTTTATTTCTCCTGACACAAGCATTGAAGCTGTTTGTTACCACCTCAGAACTGTTACCCAGCAGTGTAAAAGTACCAACAAAGCAAGCTGGATGCAAGTCTATTATAAACAGAGCAGGAATAAACTTCAGCAAAAACCTATTATTCTGCAATAGCCACTATGACATGAGAAATGTATGTGTTCTTGTATGGAAGAGCAAGCCTTGACCACTTATTTAACAGTACCATAACTTCATCCAAAATTTCACATATGAAAATATGGAGTTATTTGAAATTGTGGACCTGGATGGAGCCAGATATTGAACCCAGCATCACGGGTAGGTTCTGAGGGTACAAACTCAATCCATATCATAACTGTGCCACAAGCAAAGAGTAGGAACTAAGTGACTAGCCCAGTTTGGTTCCAGTCACTTGAGAATGACCCCAATATTATATATTGTGTGCTGCAATTTGGAAATGAATACAATGCCAAATTGCAGACCAAAAAAACACACCCAGTAGTAGTAGTAGTAGTAGTAGTAGTAGTAGTAGTAGTAGTAGTAGTAGTAGTATGCCTTTTAAATTGTACATTTGAGTGTACAAGATACTTCACATCCGTTGCCCTTATTTTTGAGTAGCATCTTGACTAATAGTCTGAGTAGAATTCCATTCATGGAGGGTGCTTCCGACAGTAGAAGCACTACTTAGGGTGCTGTCCATATTATCTATATAATTCCATCTGTGTGCATGGTGCTTTACATAGAGTGGGGTGGAAACCCAGACAGGGCATTATAACAAATCTAAGGGCGCAATCCTATCCTACTTACACCACCGGTGTAACCAGCGGCGCAGGGAGAATGGGAGGCCCCAGAACGGAAAGGGGATTCAAATCCCCTCCAAAAGGGGAATTCAAAGGGAATTTGAATCCCCTTTCCGTACTGGGGCCTCCTGTTTTCGCTGCGCCGCTGGTTACAATGGTGGCGTAAGTCGGATAGGATTGCGCCCTAAAAGATATAGCTGTGTTATTTTTCCCATATTAAAAATGGGAAAGAGACTAACAGCCCAATCCTATTGAGGATTGGGCCCATTACAACTGCGGAAGTGACTTCCACTGTCAAAAATGGCTGCTGATGGAGTGCGCAGCTATTTTGCGTGTGATGCTGCAAGATGCTGCAGTGCCAACTCTGCTGCTGGACCCCACCACACCCATCGGACCAAGTAAGGCAGTGGTGGGAGTGGTCAGGACAAAACTGGGCAAGGAGGCAGCAATGGTGCACGCCGGAGCCTATCCCCTCTTTTTAAAACTTCCTGTTCCTTTTCTCACCTTGGACATACACCACCAAAAGTGGTGGCGTATGTCCAAGGAGACCCATAGGCGCCCCCAGGGCTGATAGGGTAAGTAGAAATAAATTTTACTTACCTCCTGTTAGCTCTTGGGTCCCGTCCCGTTCCCCCGCTAGATGGGCTGCATCAGTGGGGGAGATAGAAAATAGGATTGGGCTCTGAGGCTAAGAAATAATAGCTGGCCTCAGTGGCGTCGCTGAGAGCGGGTCACCTCCCCTGCGCGCTTCGGCTCCGAGCCGGGAAGCCGGCTCCGAGCCTTGGACTCCGAGGTCGGGAGAAGGCCTTGGACCGTCCTCCCAGGCCGGCGCTCCATGGCCTTTTGACGAAGGCATCTGCGACAACGTAATTTATAACTTTTTTCGCACATGCGCAGACCGTTCCTGAGGGAAAAGGGCTGCCCTTTTCCCTCAGGAACGGTCTGTGCATGTGTGAAAAACGTTATAAATTACGTTGTGATGCAGTGGGCCTCATCAGAACGCCCAGGGCAGCCGGCCGGGGAAGACGTCCCCGGAGCCGGCTCCCGGCTGCAATGAGTGGCCGTGGGGGGGGGGGAAAGCGTCCCGTCGGGTTGCCCCCTCAAAAAAACCCACGACGCGGCCTAACGGCCGCCTCAGATTTATACTTAGGGGATGGGTGTGTGTGGGGATTAGGGTGACGCGCGTCCTCCCTGCCTTGGGGCGGTGCGCGTCCTAGTGACGCCGGTGGCTGGCCTAAAGCTACATGCTGAGTTAATAGCAGAGCAGAGATTCAAACTAGGGACTTCCTGATTCACAGGCTAGTGCCTTAGCCTTAGGTCAGCATAGTGTAACGTTACTAATGTAGTAGACAACTACGTAACTCCTCTAAGGATTCTTCTGAACTAGAAGCAGCTTCCCTCAAATTTAATGCTTACAATGAGGTGCAACCTCTCTTTGGACGAATAGTTTTAATTCAGGCCTCTCCTGCCTTCTAAGACCTTTGCAGTTAAGCATCCTGAGCTACATGATGTCGATTACCTGACAAACCCATTTTGTGATGATATTTCCAAGAGTCTGGACAACATTTTTTGTTTTTGTCACCTGCACTTTCTAGAATGTAGAGAGGACTAATAATGTGAAATTATTTTTTCCTTTCCCCTTGCAATACACAGCTTTTTGTGTTTGTGTGTCAGGAGAATAAATCATTCTTAATTTCTGGGATGGTTTGAGGCACTCGTGTGCCAAGGGATAGCAGCTCTGTGCCAGCTTGATGACACTGGGTACCTATAGCAAGTAGTGCCCATGTCTGCTCCAAATTTATGGCAGCTGTAGTGAGAATATTGTCACATGCTTTATTTTTATTTTTTTGCAATTTGCCAAATTAGGTGGTTCACAGTTCACATTATTCTAATGGCCTGCTAAATGCCGTTTGCATAGAACTTGTTTGTTTCATATTTTTGATAGTTAAGGGGAAAAGTTGTTCTGCACACAGAAAACCCTCCTCCTACATGAAACCAATTTTGTACAAACTGCATTTTGTGCAGTTTGCAAAATTAAACGGTTTACATGCAGATTGCAACAATAACAGCGCAATCTTATTCCTTTAAATCCCACTGTGTTCAATGAGATTTTCTCTCAGGTGTATTGGATTGTGGTTTAAGGCTGCATTGAACACAATGGGATTTACTTTGTCCAGCATATATATATCGGGACAGAGTGCTATGTGGGCAGGTGTAGCTTGTTAAACCCTTAGAACACAATCCGAGGCATGTCTACTCAGAAGCAAGCCCCACTTGGTGTGTATTTGTTTGGTCCTTAATGCTTATTTATATAAGTGTAAATAGCGGTTGGGGGGGGGGTAATCAGGATCACAGTGCATGGGAAGGCAGTATTTAACCTTTTCCCAGTGTGTTATATATGACATGAGCATGACATAAAACATGCTCCCAAAGCTACTTTGGCTCTAAGAGGGAAGCTTGCATTGGCAACAAGAGTTGGATGACAAACTAAATGGACAATGTGAGAGCTAAGGGCCAAGTTGCACATGATGGTGGCAGACGACCCATGTGTTAAAATTGTCTTTTACCAATTCTATATAAAGCGTGGAAGCAATTTTAAGCATAGCATGACCAGGCAAGAAGGTGGAACGAACACACACACACACACACACACACACACACACACACCACTTTTTGTATCATAACCGCTGCCCCCTCTCGTGGGATTCTGAAATCATAAGTTATCCTTGCCAGGAGAAAAAGCAGTGCAGTGGTTTGGGGACAAAAAGGAGGGCAGAGGGGAGGTTCAGCTTCTCTGCCCATCCATGCTACACTTTCAGTTGCTCTGCCTCTCCCCGCCCTCACTTTATGTAAATTCAGTGGGACCCAAGTTGGGTTTGCTACCCTGATGTCTAGTCTGAGCCTTAAGTAATAATGAAAAGAATATAACCCTTAGAAAGTACACTTACGTTAGGCAATCCTGAACACTAGATTACCCTTCACTCTCATTTATACGTAAACTGAAGTCACTTAGGCTGCAATCCTATCTACACTTACTTGAGAGTAAGTTCCATTGACTATAATGAGCAGACATACATAGAATTTCGCTGTAAATCACAGGGCAAGGACTGAACTTCCCCTTGAAGAATGCATGTGTTCCAGGTGGTCCAACATTTCGTACCTCGAGGGCCGCATGTGAACTTCGACATGAAACCCGGGGGCCGCACAATAAATTAAATTATTAATTAATAATGACCGATGCATGCCCCGCCCCACGCTCCCCTGAAGATCGAAAAGGCGGTCGGCTCCTTTCCGATCATCAGGGGAGCATGGGTGACTGCGGGGGGGGGAGCTCCAAGAGCAGCCGGGGCCGCAGCAGAGGCCTTCGGGGGCCTCATGCGGCCCGCGGGCCACGCGTTGGACCACCATGGACTAGAGACTGTCTGCACAGCAAACTGCCTTCAGCTCTGCAAATGTTACCTTCTGGTGCAACCAGGGTATATTTTGCCTTCTCCTGCAGTCAAAAACCCATGTGCTAAAACATGTGTAAGGACAATACATAGGACTTATTGCTTTTAGGCTAAAAGCAGTAAGTCCTGTGCATTGTCCTTACACATGTCCTCTCTCACTGTGGTGGAGTTATGGACAAAGCAGACTTTCAAAGGCAGCTGGAATTAGGATTGGAGGAGGAGAGGACACATCAAGCACACACTGGACAGCTAAAGGGAAGAGCAAAATAAGGGGTGGATTGTCTTGAAAATCAGCTGTACGTAGTTATCTTTTTCCTGGCAGTTCAGAGAGGTTTTTGTTTTTTTAAGGCTGTTACCAAGAAGAGAAGATTGGGAGTTTCCCAGTGTAGTGATTCACTTGAGTCAGGAAGCAGGACATTTTTGGAAGGTATTGTTTAAGTACACTTTCATTTGTTTTTCCTATTTGCATTTATTTATTCATTATGTCATTCTTTTTATAGACAACATTGAAAATAACTATATTAATAGACAACATTGAAAATAACTATATTAATAAATCTACTTATGGTTAATTTTAATATCTAAGAAAGTCTGCCTGAAAACTATATCTGCTTGACTGCACAACCACCTTACCTCATATTGTGAGAACCAATTGTCATTAACTCAGAGATAAGACAAAAAAATAATAATCTGGAACTGGTATGGAGGGCTGAGCCCTGGCTCGAATTAAGCCCTGAGGTGATTGATGGTTGTACTGTTTTAATTTCTTGTATGTAGAAACAGGACATCAATTAAGAATAGCTAGATCTTATTTGGCTCATCTATTCCTGATTAGCAAAAAGAATATGGTAAAGATATACATAGTGATGTAATGACTAGTCAACCTAACATACTGTAGAATGTTTTCACTGGCGTCGCTGGAGGTGGGGTGGAAAACTAAGTTCTGCAGCTTTCCACCCCACTGTTACTCTCTGGTACGAGGCGCCCCGCCCCCTCGTCATAGGATCCCGTCAGCCGAGAGAAAGCAACGCGCAGGAGAGTCCCTGCGCATTGCTTTCTCTCTGCTGACGGGCTCCTACAACGAGGGGGCGGGGCGCCTCGTGCAGGAGAATAATGGTGGGGCGGAAAGCTGTAGAACTTAGCTTTCCGCCCCACCTCCAGCGACGCCAGTGATGTTGTTTGTAACTATAAACAGCAATTGTGAGGGATAGAATGCAAGAGACAACTACTATTACCTTAGAGCAGGGGTGGCCAACCTTTCACCATTAGGGCTTCTGTGTTCTTAAGAGTTGTGTAAAAGACAGAATCTTGGCAGCTGCAAGTGCTGATGGTGCTGCTAAAGCAGCTGCACCTGCTGAAATGTCCTCACCTAATATAACCATTTAAAGGGCCAGCATTCATGTTGAAAGGTTGGCCACCACTGCCTTAGAGTATGACCCCCTTAATTCAAGTGGTAACAAAGACATCCAAAAATTTTGGCCGATTCAGATTTTGTATAATATGAAATACTTATGTACTGTAGTTCTGTGGGCTAGCCAGTCTCTCTCCTCTATCACTGTCACAGGCAGCCTGATCCTGCTTAAGATGTGGCAGCCAGCAGAACATTCATCCCCTTCTCCCAGTGTAAGCCCTGGAGGCCCCAATGGGCCTCCCCAGATGCGCACCAGCTGGCGCACAACTGCGGAAGCCATGTATGGCTGGCCCGGCCCAGTAAGGGAACCCTCCCAGCCCGGGGCGGACAATGGCTCCCCTCCCTCCCTGCCCTTGTCCGCCCATCCCTGCCCCTGCACTGAGCGGCCTAGGTCTTACCTGCGTTGTCCAACGCAGGTCCAGACTACCGGAGGAGCGAGTGGCGTCGGCCTCTGCACCAGCACCACTTACACTCAAGGCAAGAAGCATTTGCTTCACCAGCCTAAAGTTAGGCAGGATTGGGCTGCTCATCAGTGTCAATAATTGTGTCAAAATTTGGACAAAATTCATGAAGTATTGCTATGTTTTATTTCTTTCATACCCTGGTGTCTAAAAATTTTCGCCAAGGATTCTTTGAGAAAGCAGAATAAACTATAAATATTTAAACCTTTTTTGCCGTGTTTATGATATATTATATGTATATTACAATTTATAGATTTCAGATGATGTGTGCTGTTTTCCTGCACCATAGATTGCTGGTGCAGTTGAACCAGCCAAATATTTGTCCCCTCTGTCATGTTATTGGAATATTAACACCTGGAGAAAGAATTCTGTTTATAAAAACTTTTTGTGTGGGCATGCCTTTGTAGCTGAATGCTACCATGATGCCAAAATTGCCATAAATGGATAAGTATGTAAGAACTTGTATTAAACAGTGTAGCAGAAATTCACAAGTTCAAAATGGTTTACAATAACAAACATTTTTAAACGTACAGTATAAATTAAACGCAGCATTAACAACATAAACAGGCAAATAAATCAACCAAGAGCCTGACAGGAAAGGTGTCAGGTGTGTCTTGTACCTATTCCTAAAAAAACCATCAAAGTTGTTTCTTTCTTATTTCCACAAAGTTCCACAGATGTATGGCAATTAATGTAAAGTCCTGATTTCTGACCACCACCATCCAAATTTGTTCCAAAGATGGCACAGATAGTAAGACATGTTGACTAGTCCTCAGTTTAGGGGACTCATATGGGGGAGATGTTCCTTATGGTATGAGGGTTTGCAAGATTTTAAAGATTTAAAAAGCACCTTGAAGGTGCATGTGAGCAAATGTGCTTATGGGTGCTTTGTCTTCATTTCAGTTTCAGTGATGGATGTGGTGTTAGGGGTCACAGAAAAACCTGGGTTTTCAGAAGGTACTTTAGTAGAGAGATGGAGGGGGCATCATGTAAGTGTTCTGGAAGGGAATTATAGACATAATGAGAAGCAAGGGATGATTTAGTCATTTAAGGGAGTGGAAAATCTTCAGGCAGATGAGTGTGATAGAGTTGCTGGAGGCAGAGGTAAGACCACTATGCGATTTAATATCAAGAATACGATGTTTGTGTTGAAGGCAGAAGAGGAGCCAGTGTATCTATCAACTAATACAATTTTTAAAATATGAAGTTGCAAATTAGTTCAGAAAATATATATCCCTTTGATAGAGCTATGGTGTGTTTCTAATCAAATTAGGCTCTGGAGTTTTTTTTCTTTTTAATTTTTAATAAGGCCTTTGCAAAGTACGTTCTGCTTGACTTCTGAAGAGGCAAATTTCATGACTGCCTAGAGTTGTTCTAGAAGAGATATTTTGGCAGATTTATCTAGGTGACAAAATTTTGTAAAACAATATAAGGTTGAATGATAACCACATATAGAGCCAGTTTTCTAATGTATTAATTTTAAAAAAGTGTAGAAGAGTCTCTAACAAAAGCATGAAATTATTTTCACTATTAAAGCTTGTGAACCTGATTCCCCATCCACCTCCTCCTTCAGATGTGGTGATAATATTTTTCACAGCTTTGTTGCACATTATTACTTTATTAATTATCCTTCGCTCTTGTTGTACATCCAGTATTTCCTGCAATGTGCTTTACCAGCACTTGCCTTTCAATACACACAGCTGGTCGTCTTCCTTGCTATTGTGTCTAGAAACCGCTATATGTCATAGGTGAATCTCTGTTGTTTATAGAATTTCCTTAACACATCAAATTATCTTTTTGATGTGTTTACCTGGTGTATTAATTAGTGTTACACCAAATTTTTGCACTTGAAGATTTTTGAGGCAAAAAGTGGGCTTTTGAGGGGTGCAGAAATCCCCACAGGAAAAATACCCTACCTCCTTAGGAGTCTCAAGTGTTTTGTTGTTGTTGTTTTGCATCTGTTTGCAGCCACCATATGCTGCCACCTCAGCACCATTTGTAGGGCTTCTTTCTTCTTCGTTGTGTGATTCTAGCTGATCAGGGATCACATCATAGTGAAACTGATGAGTCTACCATGCCAAGCAACAGCCAATGAGATTTGGCTACATAATGACATCACTGAGGGATACTGAAATTCTTGCATTGTCTCAATTCTGAATGCTGAAGACAGGAGAAGAAATGCATTCCCAGTCACAAGACAGTCATGTTGACACATTGTTTCTCTGGTTTCATTACCTGTTATTGCTGCAAGCAAGAGTTATGCTCTGATCCAGCTCTTGTGAGATATAGTGGTACATGTGATTGCTAGTTGGGGCAGAATGTAGATGAAGATACTCATCCCATGGAAATTTACGCGGTACAAATGAAATATCTATTCAGATACCCATCTAAATGTTTGCAAGGCAGCTCATATTATGCCAATTCCTTGAATACCAGTTTGTTTCCAGGTTCAACTCAAGGTGGCTGCTTTAGTCTTTAAAGCTCTAAACAGCTTCAGGAATCACCTTCTTCCATAAAAAAAGTTATGACGCATTCCCTCTCTCCTGGCATCTACCTGATTGTGAACATTTTAACGTCTTTAGGCAAAGGATCCAAAATTACCAAATTGGGGGGGGGGGGTGACTTGTGGGAAGTGAAAGTGTACACAGATCGTACCACACACTCTCTCCCTCTCTCTCTTTTGGTTACTATTAGCCTTAATTAGTTGCAACAGCAAACTGACAGAATGCTAGTAAGACTTCCAGCTTTTGCAGAAAACAGATATTTGTTTATTTCACATTTACATTTATGTCCTAAAGTAAAACAGGACGTAGCCCTTAAGGTGGCTTAAAGAAGTTTAAAAATATAGTATAAAAACACAAAGACCAATAGCACATAGAGCTACTAATTTAGATAAAGCACCATGGCAACATTACTGAAATTTGCAAGGGCCTCAAAGGCCTGCCTTAACAAGGAGATTTTCACCAGCCTTGTGAATATCACTAAAGATTAGAATGAGTCTGGTGGGTCTCCTGGCGAAGCATTTCACAAAAAGGCTTCTGCATGCAAGAAGATCCTTCCTTGTAGCTCCCTACCCAATCTCAGAACATGGTATCACTCAGGACAGACCATCCTTTGATGATCCCTAGACTGCAGAAAAGTACGTTCAGGAGATGAGGCACTATTTAATATCCTGGTCTGTTTAGGGCTTAAAAGTCAACACAGCCCAATATGAAAATGCCAGCGATTAAACCTCAGATCTCCTTCACTCAAACCTGTCTGGAAGGTGATATAAGACAATATATTACAGGTAATCCATGCTATTTGCATCGAACCAAAACGTAATTTGGGCCAGCAGAAGTTTCTGAATGCCCTTCTAGTAGGCCACATTATTTACAGCCAGTCTAGATGTTAGCTAACTATGCATCCGAGTGGACGAGTCTCTGTTCTTGCTGCAGACTAAGCAGTTAGCAGGAAAGATTCTGAGAGTGGTATTATTTACAGAAGAAAAATCTCCCTGTAGTTCTGAGGAGACTGAATAGGCTGTAATAAAATGCCTGCATTGTGTCTCCAGTAGAGCTGTATTAGGGTAGAGCAATGCTGGAAGTTCATCCCACCACAATACAAATGAGGATTTAGTGTTCCTGTTGCATCAGCAGTGATCCAGTGCTCCCTCTGGCTATCTATTCCTGGATGTCTATCCAAGTTCTGATTATACTGCTGCTCCTCACCGCAGTGTCTGACACCTCCCAAGTAATTAACAAAGTCATAACAATAACATCTCTCTTTCTTCCCAGCAGGTAGGAGCAAATGCTTGATTAGAGTTAAGATTTGTCTGTGTTCGTGTCTCTGCAGAAAAGAAAGCAGGAGAGGAAAACTTGTGCTGTGGGAAAGACATATAAAGCATATCTTAGTTTTGCTTTTATTTGCAAATACAGTGAACTGAATTAACATTCTTTTCCCATCTGGAAACCCCTTTGGACTTGGTCCCAAATCTCTTTCATGGTTTGAGTGAATTGGTTGATGCATGAGTATATGACTGTACAACAATAGAAATTGTAGCTAGGCCCATTGAGAGAAACTTGGGGGACATGGCGAGAAGACGTCAGTCTTTTAGATGACCCAACAAAAGCAGAAAAGTGTTTGAGAGGCATTTATAGAAATTTGTTTTGCCTAGAAGAGATGCAACCATTTTGTACTTAGCACACTCACGATACTAATGCTAAATATTCAAATCTAGAAGTCATAAATGTGTATGCTACAATGATCATCAGCATCTTTCTTCCTACTGCTACCTATGTCATCAGCTCTATAAAGAACAACACTAACATTTATTTGTTTATTTTTAAAGGGAGGAATTCCTTTTTGGAAAGAGCAATTTAAAATGTTTTAAATTTAAAACCTTCCAAAAGAAAGAATGAACACTGAGATCCCTTTGCTTTGATCATAAGCTGTTTTTTCTGTGCCTCCCTCTGAATTTTGTACTCTCTGTAACCAAATTAACCAATCCCATTTGGAATTTCATATACACACAAGTTCAGGAAAATACTACAGTAGCGTGTGCAGGCACACGCGTGCGCGCACACACACGGCAACCCCTACCTTAAAATAGACTTAAATAGAGCAACCATGCATGACTCTGATTTTAGAATTATTTTTTGTTTCACTTACCCCAGGGGTGGGGAACCTATTTGCGATGGAGGGCCATTTTCCCATGGGGAAAATGTCCCGCGGGCCGTGTGCCCCTCCATCGCAAATGGGTCCCCCGGCGCGCGCGCGCGCGCACCAGGGGGGCGCACACACACACACACAGCCCCCCATGCTCTCCTTACCATTTTCAGGCGGCGGCGGTGGCGGGGCCGGCCCCGCGCGCGCTGCTCGCGCGACTCCTTTTGAACCCGGCTGTTTCTGCACATGCGCAGAAACAGTCGGATTTGAAAGGAGTCGCGCCGAGGTGAGCGTGCGCGGGGCCGGCGGGGCTGGCGGAGCCTCCGGTCTGCTCGCGCGGGCCGGACCTGATTGACTCGGGTCCGGTCTCGCGCAGGCCGGACCGGATCGCTCCAGGGGCCGGATCCGGGCCGCCGGTTCCCCACCCCTGACTTACCCAAACAAAGAATATAGGATAAATGTAAGCATTAAAAAAAATTGACTATGTTAAGACATACTATGGAGATTACAGAGCACATATAGGATAAAAAGTGCCTTCCTTTGGATTTTCAAAGCTCTGGAACGGATTTCATGTAAACTAGCCAAGTAAACTAGCCATCATTGATACGGAGGAGGTGTAGTATAACCAGGGCCAGTGAAACTGTGAGGCAAGGTAGGTCAGGAGAGGACCTGACCGTGGCAGACCACAGTGGTAGCCTAGAGTGGCAAGACGTTCCTGCCCACTTCCCTTGATTGTTTTGATGATGTCACAGTTTCCTTTACAGCTACTTGAGCCCAACCAGGAGAATTAAGGAAGAGCAAATAAGCAGAGTATGTACACAAGGAATACTTTCATTGAATACTTTCATTGAAGAATACTGCACGCTTCTTCTTCCCTCCACCACTCTGTCATGTATCTATAATCCATGCTGCCAACATCATGTGGCAATGGAAGAAAAGGCCTCCAACAGAACTGTAACCTATTAACTTTGTTCCAGAAAGCTCTTTTTTTCTTACAAAACTCAGCAGTGAGAGTCATTGACCTAAGAAAAGTAAACTGACTGCAATGAGGGACACGTTCGGGTGGTGAATAGAACCAGTTCACCTTCTATTATACATAACATAAAACCACTGGAGTGGAAGCATAATCTGCAGTTGCCTTTGACAGTAGTGCACCAGTGTCACCGGGGGGGGGGGGGTTCATTTCCACCAAAGGTGCTTCTATGTTCAGTGGACTGGTGGGAGCAAAACCTACTTCTTGATCTGACATCAGCAGCCCCAGTGCAAAGCAAAGGCAGGTGTGTTTTGACCTTGCCCACTGGCACCGCTGAAAACAGTGCCTTTGTTCTCCCACAGAAGTGAATAACTGCCATCCACTTAAAAAGAAAAAAAGGTACTGTAATCCACTGGATGCTGGAGCATCTTTCAGTGGAAACAAATCTTCTTGTCCCCACTTGTAACACTGATGCCCTAGCTAGTGTCAGGAGTTATGTTCCTTGTATTCCCTTCTGTAGCTACACGGCATCACAACTCTGTCTCCTGGTTTGCTGAACTCCGTGCTGCATGGAGCTTGGCTTCAAGCTGCATCGCTGTGCAGCTTAACAGGAACCCTGGTCAGGAGTAGTTGCATATTTTGTCCTCGTACCAGTGGTTTATTCCCTGCCAAAGAAGTGAATTGACTTTACACTTTATGAAGAAAGTTATGGGTTAGGTTGGGGATATAAGGCTGTGTGAGGAGCCCCCCACCCCAATGGCTCAGGCTCTCCCTTTACTATTGTGAAGGAATGAAAAGGCCCTCTCCCCCTTCAGTATTCTCCAACAGTGATATTTCTTGTGTTCCTGCTTCATTGGCAGGAACCAATGAAGCAGGCATTGGGCTCAGGCAGGGCTCCTGCCTAGGGGAGAGAGGCAAGGCAAGGTGACTCATTGCTAGTCAGTCCAAACTGTTGCTTGCTTTCCTCCATCTGCCATGACAGCAACTCTCAAACAAGTTGCTCTTGCTAATAAGGCAATAAGGCTAACAGCGAAATCCTAACTAATGATCCGGCCTGTGACCCAGGGCCGTCCCAGCCCGCGGATCCCATTCCTGCTCTGAGCCGCCATGCGGAGGGCTGGAGGTCTACTTGGGGAAGGGGACATTTGTCCCCCTCCCCGGGTGTAAACCGGGGCTGGCCCTATCAACCTCCTCAGATTTCCGCCAGCTAAATAGCTGGCGGAAGTAAGAGGAGGCCATGTAACGGCCGAGCCGGCTTGGCGGGGACGCGGATATGGCGTACGCCATCCCCTCCTCCTCCTGGGCTAGCTCGCCCAATGGCCCCCCTCCCTAACCGCCTGGACCACCCATGCAGCTGCCGGCGGGAGCCTTACCTGCCTCGGGTGGCCACATGCTCGTCCTGGCGGTGGAGTGAGAGAGGACGGCCTTGCGCCGGCCTCCCTTACTCCCGAGTCATCACAAACGTGCCTTCTGGCGCGGCGCCGGAAGTTTAGTTAGGATTTCACCATATGAATAGCTTCTCGGAGACAGTGCTAAATCTGGAGAACCTGATGCCTTTTTTGCATGTCTTGATCCCATGTGGACAAGATATTGGGCATGTGTATGTATTGGTTTGCCTCTGAAAATCTGTTCTTTAAAGTTAAAAGAGAGAGACAGCCTTGGTTCGAGTCGATTAAAATGTATAGCCTTAGCTGGATAACGATCATTCTGTTCACATGAAATGATTTGCCTATACCATATCTATGAACTGTAATGCCACTTGACTGCTGTTGCTTTACAGTTATTCAGGAAGCATGTAGGATGAGTTGTGCTTTTAACGTCACTCTTGCCTGATTTCATACTGATGAAGTGATCTATCATCATTGCTTGCCACCATATAACACTATGTATTCGCACATGAATATTTGGCCAGCGTATGGGTGACTGGATGAGCATTGCAACCCTAGAAATGCACAGACTAAACTATAGTTTTAGTCAGACAACATGAAAAGTGACAACAAATTATGCCTTGTGGTCTCCTTCCAGTTTCCAAGTGCAAATATACTAGAGTTTATTTGAAATCCGAGCCAGTTAGACATTGAGTAACATAGATCAAAGAAGAATGGCGGCCTCCCATGTTTATTATTTCAATCTGATGTCTATTCTAATAAAGCGTAAGAAGGCATGTGATAAACTAACTAGTAGGATTTTTCTAGTTCTGTAGTTAAGTCTTAATATATACATATATTTGTAAATTAATCTGAAACATATTGCTGCAGTTTGAACTGCTCAAAATGCTGATTGTTTTGAAATCCTTTCTTTAATTTTATAAATATGGTGGCAGCCTGCCAGAACACTTTCAAATAAACAGTCCACTTCATGTCTAAAGACCCATAGCATCACTGATTTAAGAAAAGGGATTAAAAACACCCACCCACAAATGCCATTTAGGTAGTGGCTGTTTTGTTCCTCCCTCTTTATTACCAATAAAAAGGGCATTTGTACAGGGTACATTTCTTTAACTTGCCCATCTTTATTTATACATTGATCTAGGCTGCAATATTCATTCTTCTGTATCAAAGAGTGTCAGCTGACCCAGTTTGGTTTGTGTAGTTTTCCCACTGACTTGTAAGATGCAAGATTGCAAACCTAGTGTGTACTGTACTCGTTGTCAAGTACATATATCAGTTCAACATAGCTTCCTCCCTGACATCATGCTCAACACGCTGAGTTTGATATTCATATGTATGGCTATAATGATCCAAAACAGATTTACTCATGAGTAATTGTAATTAAATTAGCTCAGGGTCCTTGTATATTTAGGATGGAGACCTATTTTGCTTCCCCTTCTCATAGCATTTAATTTTAATTATTTTATCCCTGTTTAGTATAACATATCTTTAACAGAAGGGAACTACTTATGTTTTAATAGTTACTTAGTAATATAATTTTATCAATTTTTTAGAATAATATTAAAATAATGCTGGTACAGAGCCACGCTCTGTACATTTCTCCAGCTATATCATGTTGTATAAGTACTTCTGTGCACTGAGTATTTTCAGAAGATATGTCCTCAGGAGAGAGTAGTCTATCTCCAAATGAAAAGAAATAAGCTTGTAGAAAATATAGACTATTTCTCCCATCTTTTCCCCCAGCCCTGATTTTCAGTCAATTAAAATTCGTACTCAAGGCTTTTCAGTTTGAAACCACCCCTGTGTCTGTGATGAGCAATCCTTCTTGTTTGTGCAGTCATTCATTATCTCCATTACCAAGAGGAGAATAGAGGACAATTACATTGTTTGGACGAATCAGAAT